>OZ025297.1:9211252-10689585 GCA_964019185.1 Maratus speculifer | reverse complement strand
CCTAAACGACTGGACCGATTTTGATGAAATTTTGTGTGTGCGTTCCAGTTGATTCGAGAATGGTTTAGATTCACATTTCGTCGAAATTGATTTAGTACTTTTTTAGTAATTAGGCAAAAACTAATAGTTAGTGATCTTTCGCTAATTAAAAGTGCTATATATATTAAAGAAAGTCAGGATTTCGTATTAATCATAACACAAAAAAATCTACCGAACGAAAAATCTTGAAAATGGGGTAAAAATATTTCTTATAACATGGAGTGCCGCTAAAAATAGATTTTCGAAAATTCCGCCCCTAAGATGAGTAGAAAAAAGAACGAATTTAAAAAAAATTCTATAAAAATCGGCTTTTATAGTTATTTTTCAACTGATAACATATTTTAGTGCATTTTTTCATTCTGAATCGAATGGTACTAAGCAAATTCGTTTAAATCCAGTAGTTCGTGAGATAATTCACATTTTCCTAATTTGGCGGTGTCTTCGGCGCAAAAAACAGAAATTTTCAATGCTCATCTTTATATATATAAATCTTCTGTGCGTGTGTATGTAATTGAACTTCTCCTAAACGACTGGACCGATTTTGATGAAATTTTGTGTGTGCGTTCCAGTAGATTCGAGAATGGTTTAGATTCATATTTCATCGAAATTGATTTAGTACTTTTTTAGTAATTAGGCAAAAACTAATAGTTAGTGATCTTTCGCTAATTAAAAGTGCTATATATATTAAAGAAAGTCAGGATTTCGTATTAATCATAACACAAAAAAATCTACCGAACGAAAAATCTTGAAAATGGGGTAAAAATATTTCTTATAACATGGAGTGCCGCTAAAAATAGATTTTCGAAAATTCCGCCCCTAAGATGAGTAGAAAAAAGAACGAATTTAAAAAAAATTCTATAAAAATCGGCTTTTATAGTTATTTTTCAACTGATAACATATTTTAGTGCATTTTTTCATTCTGAATCGAATGGTACTAAGCAAATTCGTTTAAATCCAGTAGTTCGTGAGATAATTCACATTTTCCTAATTTGGCGGTGTCTTCGGCGCAAAAAACAGAAATTTTCAATGCTCATCTTTATATATATAAATCTTCTGTGCGTGTGTATGTAATTGAACTTCTCCTAAACGACTGGACCGATTTTGATGAAATTTTGTGTGTGCGTTCCAGTAGATTCGAGAATGGTTTAGATTCATATTTCATCGAAATTGATTCAGTACTTTTTTAGTAATTAGGCAAAAAACTAATAGTTAGTGATTTTTCGCTAATTAAAAGTGTTGAATAAGTTCGATGAATAGAGTGCGGATGAAGTCCGAGCGGTCTAAGGCGCCAGATTTAAGCTCAGCTTCTTGAAGAAAGAGATCGCGTGTTCGAACCCCGCTCCTGTCAAACGTGTATGCTTTAGAGTAATATAGCCTGTATTATAATTTTGATTAACTGACTTCAGAAAATCGTTAACTTTTAACAAAATAGAGAAAAAAAATAACTTTTCTATCAAAAATTGGACCGATTTCAAAAATACTGAAGAGTGAAAATTAATTTCCTTACATAATTGTAATAAGAAATTAAATTAAGAGCGTTGTGTTTATCGTGCGTAATACTATATTTAAGTACATTTATTTCATTTTCTGGTGTCGGTACCAGGAGGGACAGCGTCTGTCTTGACTTGACAACGTCTGTCTTGACTTGACAACGTCTGTCGGTGACAGGACAACGTCTGTCGGGTCCGCTAGTACATAAATAAATTTCTCTCAAGCGATTTAAAATTTGGATTTAAAATGGAAATAAATACATAAATAAATAAAAGCTTCTTCACGCTGAAAATATATAATGTATAAAATGATTTAAAAATCTTTAAGTTCCTATGTATATTTTTTGCGCCTTTAAAACTTTTTAATGAAACGATTTTGACCGGTTCCAACGATTTTAAAGTAATTACTTGAATTAAAAAATTGTTTGCGCCAACGTATTTATTGAACAATTCTCTGTAATACCGCTAATTTTTCTATTTTTGTGAGAACATAGGTGCCAACTTTTACGCATTTTTCCTATCACAAAAAATTTTATAGTAAATATTGTCATATTTAAATCATCGAAATCTTATGAATAAACAAATGGAAAAACTCTGTATAGTTTTAGTGATAGCAAAAATGCGTAAAAGTTTGCAGCTACCGGGTGTCCCAAAAATGACTGATGGATTTTAAAATTCAATAACTCGCAAACGGTGACAGCTATTTAAAAATTTTTTGCAGGAGGTTATGTATAATTTCAGGTGTTTTTTTTTACCGTAATTTTTTATTTTAGTTCGCATCTCAAACAATAGGTGGCGCTGACGGCGATTGAAGGCCAAGTCGACGTCTCACTCAACATTGATCGATCTGGCCTTCAATCACTGTCAGCGCCACCTATTGCTTGAGCTGCGAACTAAAATAAAAAAATGCGGTAAAAAAACTCCTGACATTATACATAACCCTCCTGCAAAAAAAAATTTAAATAGCTGTCACCGTTTGCAAGTTATTGAATTTTAAAATCCATCAGTAATTTTTGGGACACCCGGTATGCGAGCAATAACTTTTTTAATATCAGCGACAAAATACATCAGGTCACAAAAAATCCATTGTCAGCGGCGGTGACAAGGTTAGTTACTTTATTTTAGAAATTGAGATAGCAATTTATAAGAACATTTAATTTTCCCTTTTCTGACGTTTCTCGAATCAGTAGCTTTTGTCACCCAGTATTAATCTGGCATATACTATCATTTACCGATATCGAATTACACGGATAGGATTAAATATATTTGCATCCATTATGGGTAGATATAAATTTAATTTCGAGTGAAACTGCGAGAAGACTATTTCCTGAATAAATTTCATAATTTCGCAGAGCACTAGCTTGGTTCTTCCTACTGTATGATTTTCACTGCGTAATTAAAGTATATTTATGTGAATTTGCATTCACAGTATTTTAGTCAATAACTGCAATTTCGAGGACTGGAGAGTTTAATTACAATATGTAAAATAAGACGAGAATGATCTCTTGAGATATCATATTACGATGTTTCATATCCTGCATTTTGTTTCACTGAAATTTCAAAATATCTAGAATCATAAATATATATGTATTTTATATACGAAACTAAAAAAAATGCATCATTACAGTTTTAATTTTAAAAAATGACACTTATTTTCAAAAGAAAACAAATTTATTCTTTTCAAAGATTATTTATTGTTATGTCTTTAAAGAGAAGTTAATAACGTTCTTATTATAAAAACACAATTAATTATATTCCCCTTAATAAATTTAACAGTAATTTGATAAAATCTTTATAATAAATCTAACTTATGTAAATACGTTCCACTTATAATTTTCTGGACATTCCGTCTGCTAATCTCTCTCTCAACATATAATATAAAAAAAACTAATGCTTTGAAATTTATAATATAAACGTTTCAGAATTTAGTCCAGTGAATTCAAATTTTATGAAACGCACTAGCATAGTTCAATAGCATTTTGTTCAATTACATAATAATCACAAGAATGTAGTTATATTATGATCAATTGGCAAAAGTAACGTCCAGTGTAATTGATATCCATTTCGACTGCGCATTAAAATGTACATATGCGGTGCAAAGAATATTTATTATTCTTTTATATGGCCGCACAAAACTATTCTGTTAGATAATGGTATATAGTTTGAGGCATATTTTAATTACGTTAAGCAATTTAACATATAATAAAATTTACGTATGTTGTTGTGGTTTAATACAAGTTTCTTCCTGTTTGATAGAAAGAGCATAGAATTTACTGGGATCCACAAAAGGTTTCGTAAACTGTATTGAATCTGTAGTAATGTATGTTAGCAACGATTGCTGGAAGAAAATATTTAGTTGTCGTATGTGTTTTAAATTTAACTAAATTTTTGCTTATCATATTGCCTGTATAAATGCTGTAGATCACATACAGGACTACACAAAATAATTTGTAAGCTTTATTGAGTAACGAACAAAAATTTCTTAAAGATATTTATTTGCGCTTTTTTAAACGGAACTACCTATCTAAGTTATGGTTGAAGAATATAGGTAAAGTGAAATGCAGACCCTTAAAAGAGCTGGCCCTCTATGGATTTTAATAGTATTAGAAAGTTTGATTTCATTAGTTTTAACAGTAATAAAAAAAGATTATTAGCGGTGTATATAAAGACAGTATGTAAGATACAGAGCTGTACAAATGTATTCAAGTATATTTCCGTCTGTTGGTATAATTGATACAAGTGAAATAATAATATACTGTGCGTTATTATTACTTTCCAACGTAGTTGAAAAGGGGTTATGATTTTGATTTTTCTACCTATTTGTCCGAACTCTATCTTAAGGTAATAATGTTGGATTGCTGTACAACTGTTCTACATTTTTGAGATTTACTATTTCATGTTCGTTATTGATGTAAAAATACATAGTGCTCATAGTTATATTACAGAGATATTCAAAATTATTTTAGTACAATATGGTCAATGGAGAAACGTCGTACGTCGTTAAACGAATTCGTAGCACCTATAGTCGTCGTCTTATCAGTCTTTTTGTTGCGTATAACAGATTAAAAACTACTTAATTCAATAGTTTGTCATTTAATATATGTGATCGTTTCAAAAAATTATATACTCATTTCAAATTTATGAAAATTGAAAGAACATTTAAAAATATTTTAATAAAAAAATTTTTATTCTTTTAAATATCACCTTATTTAAAAAATCCAATGATATCCACTGATATTTAGTGATTCTAGGTTGTTACACTGTTAAAACTAATGGTGACACATTGCACCTTTTAGGGTGAAAGGCTTGTCTCACTGGTGACACCCCTAAAGGAGCCAGAATGGCACCCTTAATGCAGAGTGCCCAATAATAAAAAAATTAAAAAACATACAAACCGATTTTTGGCCTTCGAAGGATTTGAACCCGCATCGTCTAATTGCAAACTGAGCGATCTAACCGCTCGGCCATCGAGCTCACCTTCAAAGTCTCCCTGAAATGTCCAAATGTCCTGAAATTCAAAGGTTGTTTTACATAAAAAAGCTCGCCAAAAGTTGGCCATCCGAAGTTCTAAACAAAATTGGAATAGCGCATAGCGGTGATAGTCATCGTAGGGAGATATTGCTCTTTTGATCCACTGGTGACGGCGAGTTGAAGGACAAGGATACACGGCACATAGAATGCGCAAATGACTAAGGGGTGAAAATCTTCCAATGGTATGCATTGCGCGGCACCTTAATTAGCATGAATCACAGGGTGAGAGATCAAACGATACTCCAAACACATTCTCAAGCCTGTGGGTGTCAAATGGTAACACCCTTTCACTCCTGGGCGCCAAATGCAACTGGTTTGTCGCCTTTATATTTAACAGTGTATGGCAAATCATATACTAAATCCTATCATTCGTAATTAGCTCTATAGTAACTCAAATTACGTACTGATTCTAAATTTGCAAAGTGATTACGTCAAATTTTAAACGGAATCATGTTATTTTCCTATTACCAAATTAAATATTTTTAATCATAATAAAGTTTGCAATCATTCATTTTTGCATAAGAATTTACCAGCTATCGCACCTTAGATCTGAATATTTTTAAAACGAGTTTCAGTACATATGTACGTCAGTTGCGACGTTTCACTTTCAATTTCCGGCATTTTCACCTCTGTTTGTACGCGAATCAGTAGTTATAGCGGCACAATATTAATATGACATATTCGAAATTTACTCAGCACTGAATTACAAAAATTTAGCTTAGATACATTTGCATCCTTTATGCATACATACACTTTTATTTATTTATTTATTTTTTTAAAGAAATAGCCTAAAATTTAATTTTATATTTCACAACTTCACACAGTGCTAGTTAGATTGTCCCTAAGATATGAATTGCATTACGCTGTTAAAGTCTCTTTACTTGTATTTAACTTTAGAGCTTTTGATCACCTTGTAAAAACAGAAATCTGTAAATTTACTTAAACTTTTCATAAAAAATGGTATATTTAGATTTTTTACACAATAGAATAATAGAGCAATAAAAAACAAGTAAAATAACTACGTGTGAGTGTAAATTATAAAATCTGTAAGAAATTGAGATTTTTTTTAGGAAATTGGGATATATAGAACTTTTGTTGTAAGAACATCGTGGGTACAGATAAAATTTTAGTAAGATTTCATTAATTTTAGTAGAATGTTTTGTAAATCTAAAAATTTCTATAGCTTTAAAAAATCAATTTTGTATATTTACTTTTTTTTACGTTGTATAGATCAAATTTTAGTAAGTATAGAGATTTTTGAAAATGTATCTAGCAGTATCTGCATTTTTGAACACGGGGGATTTTAATTACAATGTATAAAAATTGAACTAGGTGGATCTTTGGATATTCGATTGTTTGAATTCTACTTTATAAAATATATCTAGAATCACAAATTAATATATATTTCAGATATAAAACTGAAGTAAACGTATAATTACATATCTCTATTGCTACGTATTTGATGATATTTTTATAATAGTATTCTAAATGAAAACAAGGTAACACATCTATTTGTTCTGTATCATTACAGCTTTAGTGATAATTTCGTAATAATTTAAGATTTAAGAAATATACTATTCTTAAGTTAAAAAAATTATTTATCAAGAAAGTTTTACACAACTGTGTTAATATTCTTGATAACATCAATTTATAAGAGCATCCGATTGTTCTTGTGACATTATTTCACAAACCAATAACTTTTCTTATAGAATATTACTAGGACATAATATATCATTTACCTATAATGAATTATACGAGTTAGATTAAATATATTTACATACTTTATTAGTACATATAAATTTAATTTCGGCTGAAATTACGAGTGGGCAATTTCCTGAATATATTTTACAATTTTGAATAGCACTAGCCAGGTTTTCCCTGTTGTATGATTTGCACAACGTAATTAAATTCTATTTATACGAATTTGCATTGAGAGTCTTTGGTCAATAACTGCATTTTCGAGAACTGGTGTGTTTAATTTCAATACATGAAACTAAATGAGAATGGTTGCTTGTGATAATAAGTTACGTTGTTTTAAATTATGCTCTCAGCTTCAATGAAATATGAAAATATATAGGATCACAAATTTGTGTGTATTTTATATTTGAAACTAAAATTAATGTATCGTCCAGATTCTTTTCACCCTAGCTTAAATAATGATAATTTCATAATATCAAACAATACACATAAAATGGCATACATCCATTCCAAAGTTTTCTTTATACTTAAAGCTTTAATAATACTAAATATCACAATATTTTTAAAAAATCAATAGTAAATTATAAGCGCATCTGATTTTTTTCGACTTCTGACATTTGATGAATCAGTAGCTTTTTATACACAGCATTAATAATATAGATTTCATGAGTTACTACTAATAAAATTAACGGCAGTAATAATAATTAAAATAAGTAGTAAGAAAAGATTAATTACACTAAAAAAATCTTAAAGTTACTAAAAGTTTTCTAAGAAACTGGGAATTCTGGAACATTTTATGTATCGTCAACCTCAAATAATCAGATAACAGATACAGATTTACACTGAAAATGAAAAAAAAAAATAAGGTTACTAAGAACTTTTTCAGGAAACTGGGATTTCTAGAATTTTTATGCAATTGTAACCAAGGTTAAAGATAAAAATTTAGTAAGATAACTGTAATGTTCGTAGACACGTTTGTAAAGTTACAAATTTCTGTAGCTTTACAGAAATTAGTTTTCTATATTCACATCTTTTCTTGTATTGTGAACGGATAATATGTTAGTAAGAATACAGATTTTGACAACTTTATATCTGAAGGATTACAGAATTTTTTAAGATGCATTATAACAGCAATTTAATTTCGACTAAATCTACTAGCAGGCAAGTTCCCGAATATATTTCCTTATTTTATAGAGTACTATTTATATTTTCTTTATTATATGATGTACTTTACGCAATTAAATTTGATTTGTACGAATTTGCAGTCAGAGCCTTTGACAATAAATGCATTTTCGTGACTGTAGAATCCGGAAATACAATACATGATAACTTACAATGCATGATATTATATGAGAATCATCCATTGGGATATTACGCTATATTTGCATATTCATATTAATGCTCCAATTAAATTTGAAAAAAATCTGGTACCATAAAATTATATAATTTAGGTATAAAAGTAATATGAGAAATTACAAATCAATATCATTATCTCTTTTTTAAATAATTTTATAAACTTTTTGATTGTGAAAAAAAAGAAATAACATTCCCTTATTTCAAAATATATTTATCATTTGAAAATTTTTAATAATTATTTCTGTAGTAATTTATATATAAGAAGTAACTTTTGTAGCAAAATATTATAATGAAATATTAAATTTGTTGCTTATATTTAATAATACGAAAGAGATTAAATCCATTTACATGATTTATGAGTACATATAAATTTAATTTCGGCTCATCTATGATCAGACAATTTCCTGAATATATTTCATAATTTCATAGAGCGCTATTAAGTTTCTTCTTGTTCTATATTTTGCATTACGTAATTAAAGCCTATTTATGCGAATTTTGAATGAGTCTTTGTCAATAACTGAATTTTCAATGACTAAAGAGTTTAATTACAATACATAAAATTAGGCGAGAACGATATTTTGAGATGTCATGTTTCATATCCTTTATGATTCAGTGAAATTTGAAAATATCTAGAATCATAAACTTATATATATTTTAGATATGAAATTAAAATGAATGCGTCATTACAGATTTAAAAAAAAAAACATTTATTTCACAGCAATATGCATAAAAATGGGTGTATTTATTTGAATTTTTTTATTATATCTTTAATAACAAGTTAGTAATATTCTTATAATAAAACACAAGAAATAACATTAATTCATTTAAAATCTGTTTTACCGTTAGAAATTCAACAATAACTTTATAATCTTTCTTATAATTAAACTAATTTATAAAAAATCGGATTTTTTTTTCTTTTCTACTATAAGTTTTGTAGATTTACGTGTACTGATAAAATTTTACAAAGAATACAGATTTCTTTAACGTTACATCGGTAGAATTACAGTTTTAATTTTTTTTTTTTTTTACCGTCTGTAGATGTCAGTGAACATTATATTAAACTTACAATTTCATTATGTAGATGTCAGGAAAAGCAGTAAAGAGCCAAAAAATAGTTTGCATACAAAATTAAAACACTTATAACTTTGAGAATAATCCTTGCATGTAGCTGTGGTTTTTCACAAATCACTCAGAGCAAATTCTGAAAAATAATACACGAGAATCAATTTTGGTGTTAAATTTTGTTCAACTAAAGGTCCACTGTCACCCTAAATTCTAAAACGCAAAATTAGACGAGGATGGTTCCATGTGATTTCATGTTACATTGTTTCAAACCTGCTTTATACTGCAAAGAAATGTAGAATATTTAGAATCATAAATGTATATGTATTTCAGTTATCAATCTGAAATGTATGTAAGTAACACATATCTACCATTGCGGAATTTGGTAATAATTTGATAAAATTTAAATAATAAAACACGTAAAATCGCATCTGTACGTTCCGAAGTTTCTTTATCATTGCAACATTAACAATAATTTCACATACATTTAATTTATACATTCTTCTCAAACTTTATTCAACATTACAGCTTTAATATCTTTTTTCTATTTTTTTTTCTGAATATCAATTTATAAACCCTTCCGTTTCTGTTTTGATAATATTTAACAAATTGTTAGCTTGTGTTACACAATGTATTAGCAATGTTAGTTCATGTACATATATTTAATTACATGAATCAGATTAAATATATTTAAATGTTTTATGGTTATATATATATTTTATTTTATCTGAATCTATGAGAAAAATAGTTTCCTTAAAATATATCACAATTTTATAGAATGATACAAGATTCTCCCTGGTATATGATTTACACTCCATAATTAAAGTTAATTTATGCGAATTTTCAATGAGAGTCTTTGGTCAATAAATGTATTTTCGAGGATAGGAGCATTTAATTACAATACACAAAATTAGAGTATAATACGCTCTTGCGATAGCATGTTACTTTGCTTCATATCATGCACAATATTTCAATGAAATTTGAAATTACCTAGAATCATACAATTACATTTATTCTACTTACGAAACTGAAATGAGTATATCAGTATAGCTTTAATAGAAATATCATAATTTTTCCCTAAGAAAAATTAAGAAAACTGATTTGTTCGTTTTAAAGCTTATTTATAACAACAGATTTAACGAAAATTTGATAATTTTCTTATAATTCAAGATAATAAATAACATTCATTCTTAAAAATTTTCTTTGCAGTTTTTACAATAATTTCATTTTATTTTTATTATAATATACGGAAAAAATATGTAATGCTATGAAACTTTTTCTAAGGAACTGGGATTCCTAGACTTAACGATAACAGTGAAAATTCAAGTATTAGAATTCATTACGTGTTTTTTGCTATTATCGTTACATGAAAAATTCTGGCAATCACGGTTTCCTAGAAAAATGTGAGTACCTTAACACATTTTTTTTCAGTGTATAAATTTATATAAACGCAAAAACATCCTGTTTTTCCTTTTGTACTAATCCATGATTTAGTATATTTTATTACATAACATTAGTTTGACATATTCTCTTAGTTATTTAATATTGAGTTACACGAATAAATTTAAATATATTTACACTCATTACCGTTACATATGAATTTATTCGCCTGAAAGCAAGAGCTAACTACTTTATTAATATATTACATAGATGACTAGTTATGTCACCTAAAACCTCACCATTAAACTGTCTCTATTGTATGAATTACACTACATAATTAAGATCTATTTCTGTTGATTTAAATTCAGAGTCATTCATGTATTATTACGTTTTCGAGGACTAGAAAGTTTAATTTCAGAACATAAAACTAAGCGAGGCCGATCCCTTGAGATATCATGAGACACAATTTCATATCATGCTTTATCATTCAAATAATAAAAATTAGAATTTTTAAAATCGTAACTTTATATGTATTTCAGATGTGAAACTAAAAGCGATTGTACTATTAGATCTCCCAATCATTGCATAATTTATAAAAGATTTGTATTGTTTGTTCAATAAATCTAAAAAACCATATTTAATCGTTCCAAAAATTCTTTATCATTACAACTTTAATAATGTTTTTATAACATTATAATAATAATATTTATTATTTTCAAATCTTTTTTATGATTAAGATTTTAATAATAATTTGATAATATTTGTGCAATAATACAAATTTGTAAAGAAGTCCGATTGTTTCTCTGAATATATTTCACGAATCGGTAGGTTATTTCATTTATTCATTATGTCTTATTTTTTGTACAGAATTACTAATGGATAATATATTAGCTTTTGAACTAATAAATACGGGAGTTATTCAATATATTTACATGCTATATGTGTACTTCAAATTTAATTTAGCCTACACTTTAGAGTATACTATTTTATGAATATATTTCATAATTTCATAGAAAACTATTTAGTTTTTCTTATTCTATGATTTGCTCCGTAATTAATTTCATTGTATTTGAATGTATTGTTTCAATGTAATTGAATTTTCGGGGACTGAAAAGTTTTATTTGAATACATAAAATCAGAAAAGAATGGTCTATTGAGATATCATGTTACGTTGCTTTATTTCTCACATTATTCTTCAATGAAATTTGAAAATATCTAGAATCATAAATTTACATGTATTGAGATATGAAAGTAACATACATAATTGAAAAATTTTATCATTAGAACTTAAAATAAGTTCATATTATTTTTAATGATGAAATACTAATAAGTATTATTCATTTCTTATAAATATCTTTTATCTTTACAGATGTGATAATAATTCAATAATACATAATAATAAATTACAAGAAATAATATTTATTTGTTACATAGATTTTCTATGCAGTATTAATAAAAATTTGATGATATTTTTATAATAATAACACTGTTTATGAACATCTGATTTTTTTCTCATGTAATATTACGCAAAGTACAGTTTTTGACAAATTACATTACTAAGATATATTTTACAAATTACTAATGTTGAATTACAGACATACAATTAAATATATTAACAATATTCAACGATATTAAAAAATAAATTTCGCTGAAACTGCGAATAGACAATTTCCTGAATAAATTTCATAATTTTGGGGAACTCTAACCACGGATTCCTAATTTTCTGATATTAACTACGAAATTAAAGCATATTTGTGTGAATTTGAAATGATATACTTTGTTGAATAACAGCATTTTCGAGAACTGTAGAGTTTAATTAAAGTGCTTAAAATTAGATGAGAATAATACCTTGAAATATCATTTTACATTGTTTCATATCCTGCTTTATGCTTCAATGAAACTTGAAAATTTCTAGATTTATAAATTCATACGAAATTTAGATATTAAACTAAAGCAAATTTGCCTCATAAATTATAGCCATTCTATAGAATTTAAATAATAATAATAGTTTTCTAATATTTTAAAAATAAGATACAAGCAAAAGTATTATTTTATACTATATCTTCCTTTATCATTACATATTTAATAATGTTTTTGTAATAATTTAACACGTGATACCAAGTAATAAGAACATCCGATATTTTCCTCTTATAATACTGTTTCACAACATTACTAAGGTATGTTTTATCAGTTACCGATACTGAATTATAAGAATGAGATGAAATATATTTACATATACTATGTGTACACATAGATTTGGAGCTAGAGCAGATAATTTTTTGGTTCTTAGTTATTACAGCGCTCGTTAGTTTCTGCCTATTATAATGCTTTGTACTATGTAATTAAACTCAATTGCCACAGTTTTGTAATCAGAGGTTTTGGTCAATAAGCATGAATTTTTGAGAACTGGAATATTTCGTTACTAAGCCTAAAATTAGAAGAGAAGAATCCCCTGAGATATCATGTTACTTTGTTTCATATTTTGTTTTATGCTTCGATAAAATTGGAAAACATTTGGAATCATAAATTTATTGCAAATATGGAACTAAATGAGTATAGAATTACAGATCTCTAATATTACAACCTTTAAAATAATATTCTCTCTAATTTTTTTATTATAAACGTAAAAAAAAATATGTATACATATATTTCTGTTTCAAAGCATCATTCTCATTACATCTATAGCACTATTGTATAGTTAAAATAATACGCAAGGAATAAGGTTCATACCTATCAAACATATTCGTTCGGTTCTTTATAATTAAAATTTTAATAAAAAATTGGTCATATTATTCCAATCATACTAATTTATAGCATCTTCCAGTTTTCCAACTGATAATACTATAGTACTTCGATACGTTTTTTTTTACACGGCTTGGGCAGAGCATGATCTGTTAGTTACCAATATTGAATTACATGAAAGCGAATAAATACATTTACATGCTTTATCAGTACTTATAGATTTAATTCTAGCATTCACTGGTTTGGGAAAAGTCTACTATAAATTAGGGCTATTTTCGTAACACGGGGTAACTTTATAAACTTGTAGATGGACGGGTTTATTACTGTTTTATACATAGTTATCCATTTGTTTATTGATGTGAATAATTATATCTATTCTTATAGATCTTCGGCAGTAAGTGAAAAATAAGGACCTACGAAAAATATCCAGGCGTCCGCATTATCGCAATCACACTGAATAATCAAAATATATTGAACCATATTATTGCAATTAAACTGAAGAACACTGGCAGTTATCAATAATCTCACGAGTAAAAATCAATGGACCGCAAAATTCCAAATACCACTTAGTAATCTTTTCAATAAGTGTGTTGGAAGACACAGCAAGTCTGTGGTTGTTTCGTCAGTCCTTTTTCACGAAGAAGAGCAGTTTTCCTGCTCTTCTGAATTCCTGAATCTGAATTTCTGAATTCCTGAATCTGAAGAAGCTGATTTCCAAGACCTTGGAAGTACTGGCTGACTGGGATTTTCCTTTAACCTAGGACGATGTCAAGATGGTAAGTGATTTTTTTTTTTTAACCAGAAGATAACCAATATCCTTACATTGACCAACAAAACTCCATGTGATGATGTAATCAATGGTTTCACCCAGAAAAAAAATATTTTTTCCAATAAATTGCAAACTTCAATTATTAAAATAGTCCCAGATGATCTAGGGTTTATTTTTCTCATTGCATCTATAGTACTATAATATATATATGTTACAGGCCAAACCCGATTTTAGGCAAAACTAGATTGGCCTAGGCCAAACCGGTCTATCCTAACGCCCATCGGATAAACTAGTTTTTCCTAGGCCAAACTAGTCTATCCTAAGGCCCATACACTGTAAAAAAAAATCTGTGAAGGTACTAAACATTTTCTAGGAAACTGGGATTCCAAGAACTTTTCATGTAACGATAACAGGAAAAATTCATGTAATCGATTCTGATGTAATCCGAAAAATTCATGTAAATCGAAAAAATCATGTAATCCCAGTTTCCAAGAAAAAGTTTTGTACCTTTGCAGATTTTTTTTTTTTACAGTGTAGGACAAACTGGATTTTCCTAGGCCAAACTAGTTTGGCCTAACTCTTATAGGATAAACTAGTTTAGACTGCTGTTTATTGGTCTGAACTAGTTTATCCTAGGCCAATTCAATTTGGCGTGATTTTATTGAATTCAATGACCGCCTGAACGCCAACATTCTTGTTTGTCCTAGGCTAATCTAGTTTATCCTAGGCCAATGTAGTTTTACGTGTTTTTAGCTCACGGGCGTCAAAGCCAGGGAAATAATGGGCTCACAGGTTCTGTATGTATGTATGTACGCATGTATGTACACATGTATGTACCTATGTGCGTAACGCGATAACTTTTGATAGAAATAATGTAATTTGACATGTTTTTAACTCATAAGGCTACCAAAGTCTGAGAACTAATGTGCCCGTAGGTTCTGTATCTATGTATGTACGTAAGTACGTAACGCAATTAATTATTCTTGATAGAAATAATCGATTTGCATCAAACTTTCAATATAGATTTATTCTTATAAGGAGCTTTTTTGATTACTTTTGGAGGTCATTGGAGAAGAATAAGTGTGTGTGTGTGGGGGGGGGGACGAGATGCTGATTCGCCCCTTCCCTTAATTCAAATAAATGGGTTTCCATGCATTATTAGCATATTTTATTCAAATTTTAGATATAGGAGCATTCTCTTGAGGGGCCTCCATGATTAGTTGTGATTGTTCATTGTTTAAGTATAAAGGGAGAAGGGAAATGGAGTAACGGCTCATAATTTATGTAAATGCTTTTTTCACGCAGAATTTACTGATTTGCTTCAAATTTTAGAAATAAATTCATTCTGCTAAAGCGCTTCTCTAATTAGTTTTGGGGGTTCATTGGATAAAAACAACGGGAATAACGGGGGCATCCCGCCTAATTTTGGCAAATGTGTTTTAAATGCAGAATTAACCGATTTGCTGCAAAACTTGGATTTGTTCATTCTAATGAAGAACTTCACTGACTAATTTTGATGGTTCTTCGGTTAAATATAAGGGAGAAACTTACCGTTTATTTCTTTCCTTAAATTAGATAAATTGGTTATAATACAGAATTATCCAATTTGCTTAAAATTTTGGACATGAATTCATTTGATCAGGCGCTTTTTTAATTAATTTGAGTTTTTCTTTTGTTTAAGTATAATGGGGTAGTGGAAGTTTTATCGCCTTCCTTAAATTAGATAAATAGGTTTTTATGGAAATTTATCCGATTGCCATAAATTTTGAATATAGTTTTTTAAGGCGAATCCTTGAATTGTTTTGAGGGTTTAAGATTAACTCTAAAGAGAGATTTTTATTGCTTAAGTCTAAAATTTAGACTTAAACAATAAACATCCACAACTAATCACGGAGGCACCTTATCACAATGTTTCTATATCTAAAATTTTAAATGAAAACTGATAATTCTGCATGATAAATCCATTTCTCTAAATTAAAGGTGGGGGATTAGCCTCCCATTCGTCCCCTTTATTCCTATCCAATGAATTCCCAAAATTAATCAGGAAAGTATTTTATCAGAATGAACCTACATCCAAAATTTGAACCAAATCGGATATCTCTATCAGGAGTTATCGCGTTATGTACATACGTACGCACATATGTACATACATGCGTACATACATACAGAACCAGTGAGCCCATTATTTCTCCGGCTTTGACGCCCGTGAGTTAAAAACACGTAAAACTACATTGGCCTAGGATAAACTAGATCAGCCTAGGACAAACAAGAATGTTGGCGTTGAGGCGGTCATTGAATTTAATGTCAAATTGAATTGGCCTAGAATAAACTAGTTCAGACCAATAAACAGCAGTCTAAACTAGTTTATCCTATAAGAGTTAGGCCAAACTAGTTTAGCCTAGGAAAATCTAGTTTGTCCTATGGGCCTTAGGATATACTAGTTTGGCCTAGGAAAAAATAGTATATCCGATGGGCGTTAGGATAAACCGGTTTGGCCTAGGAAAAACTAGTTTATCCGATGGGCGTTATGATAGACCGGTTTGGCCTAGGCCAATCTAGTTTGGCCTAAAATCGGGTTTGGCCTGTAACATATATAATAATACGCAAGGAATAAGACTCAATCATATCAAACATCTTCGTTCATTTACGTTATCCCAAACTCCGAATAACTTTTTCTCCCTATTTTTTATTTATATTTTATTTTTACAATAGTTCTCTTATGTATTTCAATCCACTTTGATTTTAAAAGGTTTAGTTAGGTGCATACGTCTGTATTTGTTTAGACGCGAAAAAAAAAATTAAATTAAAAGTTTACGTACAAAATATATCAGAAAAGTGACAAAGTACCCGGTTTACGATATCTTTTGGGATTAAACGATCCGTTGCACGTAGAAAAAAAAAAGCACACGATTTCAATACGTTCATTTCTTACGAGAAAACACGCAATAAAATAATTTTAATAAAAGAGTAAGATAAAAACTACTTGTATGCAGTGTTCCCGCTGTCGCTCGCCATTGCGCCAAATTGCGAGTAAATTCTGCATTTGGCGAATAAACAAGCGATTAGATTCGCCAAAATGCTAATGCTCAATTTTTGATTTTTTTTCTTTTCTTTATCGTTCTTATTTTTTTTTCTTTTGTGTGTGCGTTGCTTATCATGTTCATTTGCAGCTTACTGTCAGAATGGAAACTATTTAAAAATTCCTTAAGCTCTCGTTGCAGAACAATGAATTTAGTTGATACCATCGACTTCGTCTATACAAAAAATATGCAACAACTTGATTTTTCAGATTCATTATGTGCAATATGATAATATTCTGAATTAACTTAGGAAGTTTTATTTCATAACATTTTAATGAGTTAAATCGGTTTTAGAGTTTTTTTTTCTTGATTACGTAAGATATTTAGAATATAGATATTTTTAATATATTTATAACGAATAGTTGAATTTAGATGAATAACAATCATTGTCGCAGTTATAAAATCTTATTTTAGAACATATTGAAAAAAAAATGACATACATTAAAGGATTAAAGATAACTTTTTTAGTGATACACGGCGAATCTATTTGGCTAATACTTTTTTTTCATTTGGCGAATGTTTTTTATTTTTAATTAACCAAATTACTAACGTTGGTCAAATGTCAGCGAGAACACTGCTTGTATGTATTTATGAAAGGTTATTAAATTTTATTACATTAAACTTTCTGTATGGCGCACTCTCTGTTAAACGAAAACCTGGGTATATCTGAAAAAAATTAATGTCCCTGCTAATTCATAGACTTGGGGTACAATTGAGGACGTAAGTTTCAATCAAAATCCAATTTTGGGGTATCCTGAAAAACGTCTGTCAAAGTCCATTGGTTTTCATTATAAACCCAGATTTTACGATGCCAGAAATGCACAATAAAACCAGTTCTTTTGCAGATTATAGTTTTTTATGCAGGCTATCCAATAAAATAGATTGACGGAAAAAATCACGATATTTTACAGTTTGGATAAGGCGAATTTTGAAACACATATCCTTAATTTGTTTAAAACCGAATATAGTGTACTACGGAAATTTTCATCAATCAGGATCTATTCCAGATTAGATAGAATTTTCTGTTTTATCCATTTTGCGAATTTATTGATGTTTCAGGGGAGTAAAAGAAATCGATGGAATATTTTCTAAAAATTAAAAAAAAAATGATTTTTACAAAAACTGCTACAAAATCTGAAAATAAGTATCGAATGCAGGATTTTTTACCATAAAAAAGTAGTAAATATGAATTTATGTAAAATGAAGTAATTTTTAAAACTTATTTAGCCAGAAATATAATCAAGACAAAATGGGGTGAAATTTATTCCATGTGTGTGTTAACGAAGGCTAACGCTAATGTAAGATCATGTCTTGACGGGTTAACCCTTTAACGTTCATTGGTTTCGCCACGAAATCACAAAATTTTGATTCCAATATGCAACACTGACACCGGTATTTTTATCTAAAAATATCCCTATTATTTTGTATGTGAAAAATCACGTTTTCTTATTTAGAAATATATTTGTTCTTAATTACCGGTGTCATTCATTTATTTCGACATCTTAGCATGAAAATGCTTTGATCATTAAAGGGTTACAAACAAATTACGTGAATTTTTAATGAGAGTTTTTGTTCGTTTACTGCATTTTTTATGATTAGAAATATTATTTACAGTACACAAAGTTAGACTCTAATGATTTTCTGAGATTCTACGTTAGGTTATTTCAAATACTGCTTTATACTTGAATGAAATTCGAGAATATATAGAATCATAAATTAATTTGTATTTTATATATCGTAGTAACTAAGTAGTTGTCTGTCATTTTAATATAGCTAATATTTTTTTAATAATTTAAGACTACAATGGACTCTCAAAACTATTTTTTTTAATTTTCAATGAATTTTTTTTAATTTCTGGAATTTCACAATTTTTTTTTTTTAAATATATTCAATAGTTTTTGAGATACCGATTTTTCTTTTTTTAATTAAGAAAAAAAATGGCAATATTTTAAAATGCTCCATGCGAAATTCTTTATGCCCAATTTTTCTTATTTCTTGTTTAAAATGTATGTGTTAATAAATGTTACTAAGCATTTTTAACATATTACTTGTAAAACATTTAAAAAAATGATTTTAACTTAATTCTTTCGTATTTTCCGTTAAAAACCATTAAAAATTTCATATAACTGAAATTTAAAAAATTTACATGCGTCTAAAAAAATTATTTCTAGTAACATTTGTTAACACATACATAAAGAGCATTTTAAAGAAAAAGTTAGAAAAATTGGGCATAAAGAATTCCGCATGGAACATTTTGAAATCATGAAAACGACGAAAATATTCATTCTGAGAAAAACAGGTTTTTGTTAACTACAGTGGTTATAATTGCTTAATATTTTCCTACTGACACAGTTTCAGCTATTAAAGGATATAATATCATTAATAGTTTATATGTAAGTGTTTTATGTTTTTGTGGTAAATTCACATAAAATATGTGGCTTCGACAGTAATTCATGCAAAGGACGTGAACTACTTGAATTTTAAAAGATCTTTTCAAAAGTAACATTTTGTATTTTTTAATGATTTTTTTTTCAAATTTTACTAGAAATATTCATGGTAAAAATACCTCTTATTGTAAAAATGTTTGTTAAATATATTAAATAACTTTAATATTTTAAATATATTAATATTTTTTAATTTACGCTAAAAAAATTGGAGACAAAAAGCAATTCCTCTAAATACATTGTAAACAAACGCTTAAAGAAACAGTTAAAAGTTACAGTTAAAGTATTGTTTTGCGAAATCACAGAAGTAATAATTTTAGTGCAAAATAATAACATTTTGTATGGTAAAACTAAAAACTAGGCTAAATTTTACGGATGTGAATCGGCAAAAAAGTTAACAAAGGGGCGTGGCACAATCAGCTGATTGGACAACTTTAACTCCAGTAAAGTTGGGCTTTTAACTCCAGTAAAAATAGTCGAAACTAAAAAATTCTTTTCGTGTTCAATAGCAGGGAATTCATATAATGTTATTATGCTAAAAATGAAAATTCGACAACTTGATGATTTTTTGCGATATTGAAAGTCCACTCTAGCCTTAACAAGAAAATGCAACAAGAAAAAATAATCATTCCTTTTAAAGATTGAACATTTTTTTCAAAGCTTTAATCTTAATTCTGTAATACATCTTTTAATAATAGGAATTTATAACAGCAACCGATTTTCAATCGGATATTTTTAGTATGAGTTATCGCGTTACGCATTTACATGCATGCATACAAAACGGGCAGGCACATAAGCTCCCAGGCTTTGATAGCCTGTGAGCTAAAAAGCAGTTAAAAGTACATCACATAAGTATTTTTGCAAAACATCCATTTACATAATTCTATTTATATTGGGTAAAGGAAACTTACCAAACGAAAAAATCTGTAAAGTTCAGAGAAAAATTAGATACTCACCTAAAAGAAAGAGGGAAAAAAAAGTGAATCTCAAAGTATATAAAAAAATAAATTAATTAATACAAAATAAATAAATATGTAATAATATTAATAAATAACAGAATTCATGGATTAGTATGAAATCATTATTTATTTAGGTCATGAACAGATATCTTTAAAATTTATAATCGAATAATTAATAAATTTGTCGGAAAACTGAAAAAATTCCAGCAAGTATCAATATGATTCAAATTAAATAGAATATTGTCAAGTTAAACTGGTGGCATTGAGCTCAAAGGCTAAGCATACTAATGGTGCATTACATCCTTATAGTTTCAAGTGTTAATGACATTCGAAAAACAAATTACGGGGGAAATCACCCCAGCCATTTTTTATATTTTTATACTTAATCACTGAACCCTTTAAATTAATCAGGCCTGGTTTATCAAATAAAAAACCATATATCCTATGTTCGAAGCAAGTCGAATCATTCTTCATAAAAAACCATTTCTATAAATTAAGGGGAGTTATCCCTCTCTATTATACTTAACCATTAAATTTCCAAAATTATTCAGAGATTCGCCTTATAAGAAAGAACTTGCATCAAAAATTTAAAGGTAATCGGATAAATTTGATAAAAAATATCTATCAGATTTAAGGAGGGAGGGGGTACTTGCCCATACGGTATTTATATTTAACAAAAGAACCCCACAGAAAATTAGGGAAGCATCTTACTATGAATTTGTATCTAAAAATTGTAGCAAATCGGTTAATTCTGCATGATATACCATTTACCTAAATTAAAAGTAGTAGTCCCACCAATCCCTCATTTATACTTATCGAATGAATTGCCAACACATATTAGGAAAGCGTCTTATCAAGTAGAACATTTATCCAAATTTTAAAGCAAATCGGTAAATTCTGCGTGAAAAACGCGATAACCTAAATTAGGGGGGGAGGCGTACATCCCATTTCCCTCCTCATAGACTTATCCAATTAACTCGCAAAACTAATCATGGGGATGCTCTGATCAGAATGATTGAATCTAAAATGATTGAATGATTGAATTTGATGAGAATGAATTTTAGGAAAACAAATCGAAGCTTTAAAATATTAATAACAGTGTTCTTTATTCTCTTAAAACCTATTAAAGGTAATACATTCAATAATATCTCACGATAGGAAATGATTCTAAATTGGCATGATAATTACATCAGATTTAAGATAGAATGTTATTACTTCTATGTTTTTGAATTTAATAGATATCTAACCGTATATTTTTAGAGTTAATGCATAATTACATAAAAATGAAACGACCATTGTACCAAGATCTAAATATTTATAAAACTAAGACGAACTCACCACATTTTTCATATTTATCGTAAAATTTCCGATTCCTTCTTCTTATATTTTTCTGTAAATTGTTACACAGTATTACTAAGCCACATTCATTTGCTAATATTGCGTTACACGAATGAGATTAAATACATTTACATAATTTATGAATACATATGAATTTAATTTCAACAGATTTTTTAGCAGATATTTTGCTGAATATATATTTCATAATTTCATAAAACGCTAGTAAGGTTCTCCCTATTGTATGATTTGCACTCCTTAATTAAATTCTATTTATGCGAATTTGCAATGAGAGGTCTTTGGTCAATAACTGCAATTTCGAGGACTGAAGCGATCAATTACAGAGAATAAAACAAGACGAGAATAATACCTCGAATACGCTGCGTTATATAATATCCCGTATTAAGCTTCAATGAATTATGAAAATATCAAGTATAATATATTTGTACGGATTTTAAATATGAAAGTAAAATGAATGAATAGAACATTATCATAAATTTTTCTTTCGAGGTTTTATAGTAATTTCGCGTTAGAAATTTCTCCTATCTTTACAAGAGGAAATATTGCATTCGAGAGAAATTCTTCAGTGGGTTCATATGGTTTAGCAAGTCTTTAATGTGATTTCAAGGATTTTATTTTTATAATTTATGTTTTTAATTCATATTTGTGCGTCAGTCTGTCTGTCTATATGTAACACGAATGTTGTGTCATCTTAAGTAATAATGACCGATTTTGAATCAATTTCATATTCTCTTTTTCTTTATAAAAGTATGTGCTGATTAGGTTTTTATGTAAATTGCACAACAGGTTGTACTGCTATGCTCTGTATTACAGAATTTACATGACCTTAGAAAAAGTTTAATTATATCTCAATAACAAATACTCGGAATTATATGTATTTAGTATCCGCACGAGGTCATAGATTTTTTCTTTAATTTTGCCACTGTGATAGCGAATTTTGAAGTCTATACTAATAAAATCCGTGCGCCTCTGTCTGCTTGAAGCCGATTAAACTTCGCAACGCGGGCGAGTTGGAAGTCGCGAGAGGTGTCTTTCGATTGGAAATATTCCGGGAAAGTCATTTCAGGCATTTTCGAGACCGTGGGACGAAAATTAAAAAAGTTATGAATTAAAAACCCCTTGGAAATCGGAACGAAAAGTGTCTCAAATCCGAAACGGCGCTCAAACGGAGCTCCGAGGCAGAACACTGCGCAACCTTGCGGTGAAGAACCTAACTTTTCCCCTTTGGCTAAAAGAAGAAACAGCCGAAAACCGCTTTTTCTACCGGCGCTAATTGCGTTTTTTTTGCGAGTTTTTTCTTAAACCATCATGCAGACAGTTTTTAAAGTAGAAAAAAACTGATTATATATTCAGAATCTGCGTAAAAATCTCCTTCTGATGAACTAAAAAATACGGAAAAATGTCTTAAGGGCGCGTAGTGCCCACCGTGCAAAACCAAATATTTTTAACGGGACTATGGGCACGAAGCGACCATAGTTCCGATCCACAATCTTTTTTTTTCATGTGCACGTGGCCCACAGTGCGAAATCACATATTTTTAACGGGACCATGGCTCTTTAATTTACTTTTTTTGTGCTTGAGGATTCGAACACCAAGACTTGCTTATTTAATGAATTTTTTTGCTTATTATATACTGCTTAATACCGAGGTTCGTTTGGAAAAAGTGGCCCAGCTAGCGCGCGTAGCTCGCTAGTATTAACATATATGAGAAAAAAGTTTTCGATTGCTATATACAACTATTTCGTAAAATAAAACACAAGACATACTATTAAATTGCTTTAAAGTTTCTTTATCATTAGAGTTTTAAAGCTAATTTGATAATGTAATTTTAACAATATAAATTTCTATAAATATTTTTTAAGCTCATTTTACACAAAACAGAGATTTTTTTAATTAAGTATAACCAAGGCATTTCTATCAATTACCAATATTAAAATAAACAAATCACATTAAATACAGGGTGAGTCATAAATATCGAAACAATAGGCTATCTCCTTAAATATTGCCCTTAGACCCATACTTCCAATTGCAAAGTTTCATGAAAAAAGGTAAATTTTTTGATAAGTTGCAACTCCGCGGGAGGTCTATTTTTAAAAATAACAAAATTAAATTTTTATACGGTCCCCAGAGAATAAAACTTCCAATTAGAAAAGTTTTCCTTATTCATTCCTGAATTGATCAAAAAAATTTTCATCTTGATATCTTTAAAACTCAGAGAGTTATGACAATTTTAATAAATCGGAAGGTTTCAAGGGATCAGACACAAATTGAAATGTGTGTAATTGAAGAAACAATCTTTCTGTAAGCTGCCCAGGAAACATTTATTTTATTTATTTAGAGTTCGAATTTGGAATATTTTGTGATGGTTAACCACATAATTTGTAAGCATTATCACATAAGCTCTCATAATAAAATATATTTTTTCAAAATATTTAGAGTAAATTGTCATAATTCAAAATATTATTTGTCGTGATGAATTTTTTTCGTTTGATTAAATAAAAATGTCTAATTTTCAATTTTGATTCAGCATTTTAAATAATATTTTAAAAAATAAAAGTATTTAAAATAGCAATTTTTAAAAAATGCAATTTTTTGTAAACAAATCATATTTTTAAAAGTAAATTTTCTGAGGTGAAAACTTCTTTCGGCGTGTTAGGCATTTTTTTAGGTGTTAAAAAACTGTTAAATTCGTGGGACTATTACTGTAACCGAAGGTTATTGATTTATGTCAGTTTAAAAATAAGAAATACTGAAATAAAAACATCTGATGATGAAAAGTGCATTTAGTTTTAAACAAAGATGGGCTTTTTACGTTTAAATGCTTTTTAAAAGTTTCTAGGTGATTAACTTCATCTTGTATAGTTTCGATTTCAGATTTTGTTTAAGTTTTGGCATTCTCGCCTTCTCCTACCTACTATTTAAATGCGTCAGTTGATTTAAACCTGATTTTTTTTATCACATCGATTTCAATTTTTTCATTGTTTTATCCTTGTCAACTTCTTTTTTTTTCTTGTTAAAATTGCTATTACACGATGCGTAAAAGGTACCTCTAATTACGGGCCTCCAGACTGGTAGACGGTAGGAGCTGGGTTAGAACCCAATCGCGACTGTCGCCTAAACGTTCGAAGTTTTCCGTGGTTTTCTTCGAACCCTGCATTTCTTTGCGTAAATACGGGTTAGGTTCCCTTAAAGAGACCCTCACGAAGGGCACCCTTCCCCTCACGGCCTATATCCCTATTGTAGGTAATTGGCTGGCATAAAAAAAAAATAATAAAACTCTCAAGGTGTTAACCGCTGTAAGCGGTCTCAAAGGCCGCTGTTTTTTTTTTCCTTTTTAGAGTTTAACATACAGTTTACAGTTCAACTACAAATACATTTTAAATTTTGTTCAACTTTTGAATCAATTATCTACTTTAAAACAAGAACAGGTGTTTAATGAATCTTTGGCATATTTAATTTAAACTTTTTAAGTTGAAATTATTCAATTAAATTTCTTAAAAGATGTTTGGTCCGAATGCATTAAACCTTGATCAATTAAATATACTTATAACGAAATATTAGTGGGAACTTAGCATAAAAAAATACGAAACAGAAACGTTATACTCTTAGACTTTAACATCCGAATAAATATTTTTGTTTTTTAAATGCCGTTTGGAATAAATAAACTACACGGATGTAGCAATCGAGGACTCTAAGAATACGAAATTCCGTACATTAGTACTTGATATCACTGAAACGTGTAAATAATACAAAATTCATTATAACAGAGCCACCCGAAAGATGATTGAAACAAAAACGTAAACAAAACCAATTCATGTCAAGAAATAACAGAATCTGACTTTTTATGAAAATTCCTGCATTAGTTCTTAAGTTCTCTATTGCAGAAATCGTATCAAATTAAGTGTTTCAGTGCCACATGTGGAACTATATACAACAAAATATAAACAACATCAATTCATGTCAAGGACTAACTGAATCTAAAGCTTGATGATATTCCTTGCATTAATTCTGGAGATACAGCTATCGCGGAAATCCTGTATAGTAGGGTAGCCTGTTAAACGATTCACACCAAAAACAAATCAGCACTAATTTATATCACGGAATAAGGAAAGGTAATTTTTTATTAAATTCCATGGATTAGTTCTTGAGATAGCGCGCTCACAAAATTTATATACAGAGATACAGAAGCAGTGACTCACAGACAGACATTTTGTAAAAAAAATGTTTTTCGCTATCTCTGAGCCCTAAAACGTGTGAATTCGTCGAAAACCGGAATTCAAAATTTTCATGAATCCAATACTTTTCTCTTGTAAAGATTGAAAAAAGTAAAAATAGGTTTAAAACCACATACATTTTGAAGCTGAATAGTAAAAACTAGATATTTGAAAAAATTTCTGTGTAATTTATTAAAATATATTTCTATTAACTTTAATATATATACATTAACATTAAAATATATTCCATATAACTCAGTTAATAGAAGTGTCATTATCGCTATTACTGTTTTTGCTAAACTTATTGCCTGCGGCAATAAGTTTTAAAGACAGATTCAGTTAGGTGGGGAGGCCTACCATATGGCTTGAGCTCAACAAGCCCCACCTAAAAGTTTTAAAGACACGTTTAATGAGAGTTTAATTAATAGCACTTAATTTAATAACACTTTTAATAAGCGCTTAATAAGACGGTCCGGCCAATGGGTCGTGCCAGTTACGAGCCTGGCGCCAAGCTCGAGTTATTGCAGACATCTTTCAAGGAAGTTTAAAGCCAAAACCTATACGCTTTTATTTTATATCTAAAAGTTAAAGTATTGTCTTGGATCAACATTTAATAATGCGTAAATTAATGGTCAATCCCTAAATTGTATTTCAAATGAGCTGATATCGCTGCGCTCAGAGGTATGCTTAAGTGGTGTAAGTCACGAATTTTGGAAAATTTTGGATTTTAATATCTTTCAGGGATTTGCAGATATCAAGATGAATTTTTTTTTGTTCGATTCAGGAATAGATAAGGAAAATTTTTCTAATTGGAAGTTTTATCCTCTGAGGGCCGTTTAAAAATTTAATTTTCGTATTTTTTTAAAATAAACCCCCCCCCCATAGAAATGCAACTTATCTTATGAAAAAATTTACCTTTTTGATGAAACTTTGCAATTGGAAGTATGGGTCTAGGGGCAATATTTAAAGAGATAGCCTATTGTTTCGATATTTATGACTCACCCTGTATATTTTTAGGATTTAAGTATTCACAAAATTTAATTTCAACAGAAACCACAAGGACGATTTCCGTAATGTATATCATAATTTTATTGAGCGCTTGTTAAGTTCTACCTATTGTACAAGCTGGCTACGTAATTAATGGCCAATTATGCAAATTTACAATGAGAGATCTTTGGTCAATAAATGTAAATTTGAGGACGGAAGCGATTAATTACACCAGATGCGAAAAATCCCGTGAGTTAACACGGTACATTTTATCATATCCTGTCAGTTTTTTTTAAGATTTACACGATCTCAGCAATAGTTTAGTTATATTTAAAAAACTAATGCTCGGAATCATACGTATTTAGAATCAAAAGGCCATAGATTGTCCTTTAATTTTTGCACTGCGTTAGAGAGTTTTAATGCATTAAATTATATGAGAAGAAAGCTTTGGCTTGCCACATCGAACTATTTTTTTATATAACAAAATAAATGATATTAATTCGTTTTTAAGTTTCTTATTACCAATTTATACAAATGTCTGATTTTTTTTCTGTTATCTTATTAGTTTTACACTGAGCAGAGATTTATTATAACATATAACCAAATTTTTTTAATCCGTAACTGATTCTGAATTGCAAAAATATTAATTTAAAAATTAATGTTATTAATAATTGCAAAAATGGTTTTAGTATGCATAAAATTTATTTTTGCAGAAAACTACGAGGACTATTTCTTGAATACATATCTTAATTTCATAGAGAACTTGTTGAGATCTGCCTATTGTATGAGTTGACTACGTAATTTAACCGGGCAAGTCTCGATCAACCTTCAATTCGCGATTCAACTCACAGTTGAGAAACCTCAGGTTAGCAAATCTAACCGCCGGTTAATATTTGAAATTCATCGCTAACTTTACAGCCGAGATTAGTCAACCTTGGGTTAGTGAACTTCAGGTTGAAATGTCAGGTCATGATGTATCTGATTGGCCAAAGGTATCACATGACATACTTATCGCGTTCATGAGTTCGATCCTCGCGTACCACCAATTTTTAATTGCGAAGCAAAACCAAGATTTGAAATACATACTTGTGTTTAATTTTTAGATCGATAAATTTCGAATTACGTTGTGATTTGGTAGCTTTGTTTGTTCTCAAAATTAGATTCAAAGATTAGAAATACCAATACAGTTATAAGATTTTTATTTTTACAAGATTTTGCGTTACACTATCATTTTTTCATAAAAGTTACTTGATTTAAAAAAATTATATTTTTTCTTTTATAATTAAATTTAATAAACGATTTTCTAACCAGGCTAGCAATAGTAATTAGAATAAAAGAAAATAACGAGCTAGTTTATTTATTTTTCAATGAAAATTAAAATATTGAAAATGCATCTATTTTTTCATATATTTTTTCTAACGTAAATCTAATGTATTAATTAATTTAACTAATGTAATTGATGTGCAAATTTTTAAATGCGAAAAATTTCAAGATAAATCTCCAGAAAAATGTTTTTTCTAAACAAAAGTAATTATTTAAAGTGAGAAAGAAAATTAATTATTATACTGTATTATAGTTTAACGGCTTATTATTTTGTCGTCACAAAATTCCTGTTCTTGCGATTGCATATTTTAAACAAACATAAAAAAAGCAGAAACTGAAATATAAGAAAAACTGCTTTTCTTTTTTATTATTATTAAAAAAAAATCTAAATTATTAACCAAGATTTTTCATATCAGAACTTTCTTTCTATTTACATTTGACAGATGGCGCTACCTGATATCAAAATTGCTAGGCAAACTCAAAGCTTAGGCTCATTACAAATTAATATAATTTTCGTTGGTAAAATGTTGAAAAAACATCAGAAATTTAAAGCAACACATTCTTTTATAACAACATCTTTTATAATTAACATTTCGTTTACTTAGTAAATTACAAACAGCTCTCTTTGAAAAAAATCCATCAATGTTCAATTCAAAGTGGCCGCCATTTTTTCTTCAACTGCGAGTGCGCGGTTGAATAACCTCTCTCCTGCAGGAAGGTTGAGTAACCTAACTTTAGTTTCGACTCAGCATCGAATTTCTCCAGGTTGAGTTGACGGTGGAATGGTTTTCAAGTGTAACCGAGAGTTGAGATCTGAACTCGCGGTTCAGGTTGACGGATACTTACCCGGTAAGTCTATTATGCAAATCTGCAATGGTAGTTATCTGGTCAAAAATTGCATTTTCGAGGATTGGAGCGTCCAATTGCGGCACATAAAGTTAGACGAGAATGAACTTTTGAGACATCATGTTTCATATCCTGATTTAGAAATGAATGGAATTTGAAAATACGACTAATTTTATGTGCAGTGGACTTAAAAGGTTGTATTGTTGTGATCCGTTTTTCAGAACTTACATGATCTTAATAAAAGTTTAGTTATATCTCAAGAGCTATTGCTCGGAATTATGTATACTTTGAATTCTTATTAAGCCATAAATTGACCTCTAATTTTGCCACAATTATAGCGAGTTTTGAAGTATTAACACATATGAAAAGAAAGTTTCTGATTGCCACATCTAACTGTTTTTTAAAATAAAACCTCAGAAATTGTATTAAATTGATTTTAAAATTTCTTACCATTACAGTTTTTATACTAATTTGATAATGTCTTTTTAGTAATACCAATTAATACAAACATATGATATTTATTTCTATTATCCTACTCGTTTCACACTAAACAGAGATTCTGATATAACTAAGACATTTATATCAGTTACTGATATTGAATTTACCAATATTGAATTGCACAAATTATATTAAATATACTTATATGATTTTAGTATCAAAAAAATTTTATTTCAGCAGAAACTATGAGGATAATTTCCTGAATACATTTCATAAACTTATAAAACTCTTGTTAAGCTGTGCCTATTGTATGAGATGATTACGTAATTAAAGTCTATTTACGTCTGCCCCACCAGTGGCCGAGAGGTTCGGACCTCTCAACTGGTAGACGGCAGGTGCTGGGTTCGAACCCAATCGCGGCTGTCGGTCTAACCGTTCGGAGTTTTCGTGGTTTTCTTCGAACCTTGCGTAAATACGGGTTAGGTTCCCTTAGAAAGACCCCCACGAAGGGCACTCCCCCCCTGGTCCTATATCCCTAGCGTAGATAATCGGACGTCAAAAATCAACCAACTATTTACGTCTATTACTATTACGTCTAGTACGTGAGTGCGTAATTATATAAATACGTAACAACTATCGTCGTCATTCGCATGTAACACCACAAAAATTATTGAATCAAAGGTTTCAATTTTAATATGTATAGTCGTTAGAAAATTTTGTTGAGTCATTTAAAACTTTATGAAAAGCGAATCGAAACTTTAAAATATAGATAAACGTTTCCTTTATTCTCTGAAAACAGCAAAAATATATTACACGTAATTCATTCTAAACGTAATTAATCTATTAATTCCATTAAATGTAATTCATTCAGTGATATTCCATGATAGGTAATGATTCTAAATTGGCATATTGATTTCATCCGATTTAAGATAGAATCCTATTATTTCCTTATTATTAAATTTAATATATATGTAACCGTAATATATATTTTAAATTAATGCATCATCACATAAATATGCAACGACAACTGAAAGAAGATCTAAATCTTTCTTTTTAACTAAGATGAACGCACCACATTTTTCACATTTGTCATAATATTTCCGACTCCTTCTTTTTATCATTTCTGTAAATTTTTACACGGTATTACTAAGACATATTCATTTACTAATATTGAATTACACGAATGAGATTAAATGCATTTACATAATTTATGAATGCATATAAATTTAATTTCAGCTGAACCTACGAGCAGATATTTTTCTGAATATGTTTCATAATTTCATAGAGCCCTAGCTCAGTTCTACTTATTGTAAGATTTGCATTCCTTAATTAAAGTCTATGTATGCAAATTTGCAGTAAGAGGTCATTGGTCAATAACTGCAATTTCGAGGACTGAAGCGATCAATTACGGAGAATAAAACCAGACGAGAATATTCCCTTAAATTACCACGCTACGTTTTATCGTATCCGGTATTAAGCTTCAACGAATTTTCAAAATATCAAGTATCATATATTTCAAAGGATTTAAAATATGGAAGTAAAATGACTGAATAGAACATTATCATAAATTTTTCATTCGCGATTTTATAGTAATTTCGTATTTTAATTTTCTCCTATGTTTACAAGAGGAAATATTGCTTTCGTGAGAAATTCTTCAGTGTGTTCATATAGTTTAGCAGATCTTGAATATTATTTCAACGATTTTTATTTTTATTTTCTTATAATTTCTATTTTTAATTTATATTTGTGCCTCAGCCTGTCTGTCTATATGCAGCACAAATTTTGTGTCATCTTGAGAGCTAATGAACGATTTTATATTCATTTCACATTCACTTTTTCTTTATAAAAATGTGTGTTGATTAGGTTATGTTTTTCATGATTTACATTATCTTTGTAAAAATTTAGTTACATCTCAATAACTAATGATCGTAATTTTATGCATTTAGAATCCTCAGGAGGCGATAGAATGTCCATGAATTTTACCACTGTGATAGCGAGTTTTGAAGTATTAATATATATGAGACGAAAGTTTTAGATTGCAACAGCCAACTATTTTGTAAAATAAAACACCAAACATGCTATTAAATTGGTTTAACGATTCTTTATCCTTGCAGTTTTAAAACTAATTTGATAATGTCATTTTAACAATTTTAATTTCTATATATTTTTTTTACTCATTTAACATAAAACAGAGATTTTGTTATAACGTATAACCAAGGCATTTCTGTCAGTTACCAATATTAAAATGCGCAAATCACATTAAGTATATTATCATGATTTAATTATTCAAAAGATTTAATTTCAGCAGAAACCACAGAGACAATGTATATCCTAATTTCATTCAGTGCTTGTTAGATTTTGCTTATTGTACGAGCTGACTATGTAATTAAAGCCTATTTATGCAAATTTGCAATGAGAGATCTCTGGTCAAGAAATGTAAATTTGAGACTGAAGCAATCAATTACAATACATAAAACGAGATGAGAATAATCCGTTCAGTTACCACGCTATGTGGTATTATATCCTGTAATATGCTTCAATGAATTTTTAAAATATCAAGTATCATACATTTGTATGGATTTTAAATATAAAAGTAAATTGAATGATTAGAAAACTATAAAAAAATTTTCTTGGGGATTTTATAGTAATCTCCTGTTAGTACTTTGTTCTGTCTTTACAAGAAAAAATATTGCATTCATGAGAAAGTTTTCAGTGGGTACAAACGGTTTACCAAATGTTGAACATAATTTAAAGTATCTATTTATTTATTTATTTTTAAGCGTTTTTATAATCTGTCTGTCTGGCTCTAAGTGACAATAAGTTTTATCGACAGTTTATCTCTACTATAAGAGTTAATATACAAAGTTACTTCAATCATCACATTTTCTATGTTCTTTCTAAATGTATGTGCTGATTAGTTTTTGGAGTAAATCGCCCAACAAGGTTGCTATGCTCTGTTTTTTAAATTGTCACAATTTTCAAGAATTATATCTCGAGAACTAATGCTCCTAATTATCGATGTTTAGAATACTTAGGAAAACATAGATTTTCCTATAATTCTGTCACTGTGATAGTGATTTTTAAGCATTATGAGAAGAAAATTCTGGATTGCCACATCCAACTGTTTTTTTTTAAAAAGCATTAGGAATGATTTAAAATCACTTTAAAATTTCTTTATCATTACAGTTTTAATACTAATGTATATTTTTAGTAATATGAATATATACGAACATCTGATTTTGTTTTTATTATTTTACTAGCTTTACAATAAGCAGAGATTTTGTTATAACATATAACTAAGGCATTTTCAGCAATGAATAATATTGAATTGCACAAATCCCTTTAAATGTACTAAAATTATTTACGTATCCATAAATTTTAATTTCAACAGAAACTATGAGGACAATTTCCTGGATATATATCATAAATTCATAGAGCGCTTGCTATGTTGCGCATGTTGCATGCTTTGTTTACATAACTTAAGTCTATTTATGCGAATTTGCAATGAGAGTTCTCTGGTCAATAATTGCATTTTAGAGGAATGGTGAGTTTAATTACAGCACATAAAATTAAACCAACATGTGCTTTTGAGATTTCCTGTTTCATATGCTGCTTTATATACACTTGTGGTCGAGATGGAAGGCATTTTCCCGAATATCTCGAGAAATACTGGATAAAAATAAATGAAAATTGGTATGGATATAACTTGTAGTATGACAATAATATGTGCAAAGCAAAAATTAATGTGTAATTCATTGGCAAGAGTTATTGCCAACAGTCCAATGGGGACTGAAATTCATGATGAAAGATGGCAATGAAAGTGAGGCTTGTATGGTGTGTGGTCACCTCTAGTATGGTATGTGGTCACCTCTGACAGATAGACAGCATGCACAACGAGTATGCATGCTGCTAATAAGAGAGTTAAGGATTGCTTGTGGAAGACTCTCTCATTTTTCCACCAGAGCAGTTTTTAACTCCGGAATGGTTTTGGATGGGCGTTGGCGTCTCGCAATAGCCCTTTCAAGAGCCTCCCAAGCATGTTCAATGGGATTAAGGTCAGGAGATTTGGTCGACCAATCCATTCGATGAATATCCTCGCTTTCCAGATACTCCTCAACGGACGTCTACAGCGACACAACTGTTTAGGGACCTTGCTGCTGCCACAGGAACATTAGTTTTAAGGAAGACTGTTGCCAAGAGGCTCGGTGAAAGAGGGTTGTATGCCAGGAAGCCCGTCATTTACATCCCACTTATTCCCTTCCACAAAAGAGAGCTTGCACAATGGTGCAGATAGCATCAACACAGGACACAGCTCCAATGGGCTAATGTTCTGTTCACAGATGAGTCCAGATTCAGTCTTAAACCTGATTCTCGGAGAATATTCATATGGAGGGAACCTTGGACCTGATACCATCCCAGTAACATCATGGAAATGGACCATTATGCTGGTGGAGGACGGATGGTTCGGGCAGGGATCATGCATGTTACCCGTACACCGCTCTATGTGTTTGACACTGGTTCCGTGAATGCCCAGAAGTACAGGCAGGAGATCCTACAATCCTACGTGTGTCTTTTCAGGGGTGCAGTTGACCCTGAATTCGTTTTTATGGACGACAATGCCCGATCACATAGGGCTCGCCTGGTTGAGGAGTATCTAGAAAGCGAGGATATTCATCGAATGGATTGGCAAGAAAAATCTCCTGACCTTAATCCCATTGAACATGCTTGGGATGCTCTAGAAAGGGCTATTGTGAGACTCCAACCCCCACCCAGAACCATTCCGGAGTTAAAAACTGCTCTGGTGGAAGAGTGGGAGAGTCTTCCACAAGCAATCCTTAACTCTCTTATTAGCAGCATGCATACTCGTTGTGCATGCTGTCTATCTCTCAGAGGTGACCACACACCATAGAAGCATCACTTTCATTACCATCTTTCATCATGAATTTCAGTCCACATTAGACTGTTGGCAATAACTCTTGCCGAGGAATGGCACATTGATTTTTGCTTTGCACATATTATTGTCATACTATAAGTTATATCCATACCAATTTTCATTTATTTTTATCCAGTATTTCTCGAGATATTTGGGAAAATGCCTTCAATCTCTTAATTTTGTCCACCAGTGTATGAATAAAATTCGAAAATATAGTTAGTATTTCGTGTAAATGGGTTAAAAGTTGCGTTTGTATACTCTGTTTTATTAGGATTCACACGATCTTAGTACTAGTATAGTTATACTTAAAAAACTAATGAACGGAATCATACGCATTTAGAATCAAGAGGCCATAGATTGTCCTTTAGTCTTTGCACTGCGATAGCAAGTTTTGTAGTATTAACATACATGAGAAGAAAGATTTGTATTGCGACATCAAAAATTTTTTAATATAATAAAATAAATTATATTAAATCATTTTTAAGTGTCTTATTATTGTAATTTTAATAGTAATTTGATAATGCATTTTTAGTAATACCAATTCATAAAAATATCTGATTTATTTCTGCTGTCCTAATTCGTTGTACACTGAACAGAGATTTGTTATAGCAAAAGTATTTCAATCCGTAACTAACTCTGAATTGCAAAAATCACATTAAATATATTAAAATGGCTTAAGTATCCATAAAATTTAATTTCCCAGAAACTGTGAGGACTATTTCCTGAATACACATCATAATTTCATAGAGAACTTGTTAAGATCTGCCTATTGTAAGAGTTGACTACGTAATTTAAGTCTATTTATGCGAATTTGCAATGAGTTTTATCTGGCCAATAATTGCATTTTTGAGGATTGGAGAGTTAAAATACAGCACATAAAGCTAGACGAGAATGGCCTTTTGAGACATCATGTTTCAAATCCCGCTTTAGAAATGAATGGAATTACGACTAGTGTTTTGTGCAATGGGCTTAACATGTTGCATAGCTGCGGTTTGTTTTTCAGGATTTACATGATCTTAGTAAAAGTTTAGTTATATCTCAAGAGCTAATGCTCGGAAATATACATACTTAGAATCCTCATTAGGCCATAGATTGCCAAATAAGTTTCCCACTATGATAGCGAGATTTAAAATATTAACATATATGAAAAGAAAGTTTTCAATTGCTACATCTAACTATATTTTATAATGAAGCATCATGCACTATATTAAATTGCTTTTAGGTTTTTTACCATTACAGATTTGATACTAATTTGAAAATATCTTTTAAATAATATCAATTAATATAAACTTATGATAATTATTTCTGTTATCTTAATCGTTTTACACTAAGCAGAGATTCTGATATAACATGTAATTAAGGCATTTCTATCAGTTACCAATATTAAATTTACCAAAATTGAATTTACCAATACTGAATTTACCAATTTTGAATTGCACAGATCACATTAAATATATTAATATGATTTTAGTATCGATAAAATTTAATTTCAACAGAAATTACGAGGAGAATTTCCTGAATATATATCCTAATTTCATATAGCGCTTGTTAAGTTGTGTCTAATGTATGAATTGACTACGTAATTAAAGTCTATTTATGCGAATTGGCAATGAGCGTTACTGGTCAATAATCGCATTTTTGAGGAATGGAGCATTTAATTACAGCACATAAAATAAGAAGAATAATAACTGTTGAAATATCATATTTCATATCCTGCTTTAGACATGAATGGAATTTGAAAATAGAATTAGAAATGTTAACGTACGTTTTAAAATATTAACATGTATAAGAAGGAAGTTTTGGATTACCACATTCAACTATTTTTTGTAGTAAAACATCAGAAATGTTAAAAAATTGCTTTAAAGAATATTTGTCATTTCAGTTTTAATACTAATTTTAGAATGTCTTTTTAGTAATACCAATTCATACAAACATCTAATTTTCTTCCGTTACCTTACTCAGTTTGCACTTAACAGTGCTTATGTTACAACGTGTAACTAATGTATTTCTACAAGTTACCGATACTGAAGAATTGCATAAATCACATTAAATAGATTTAGTATCTAATTAATATCAATTCGGCAGAATGTACGGGACAATTTCCTGAATATATGTCATATTTTCATAGAGTGCTTGTTAGGTTGCGCCTATTATATGAGTTGACTGTTTATTATTGTCTATTTATGCAAATTTGAAATGAGAGTTCTTTATTCAATAATTGCGTTTTCGACGATTAGAGAGTTTATCTACAGTGCATAAAATTAGACGAGAATGATCTCTTGAGTTATCATGTTTCATATCCTGCTTTACGGGTGAATGGAATTTGAGAATAAGATTAGTTTTTGGTGTAAAAGGCATAACATGTTGCGTTGCTATGCTCTGTTTTCCAGAATTCGCGCGATTATCGTAATAGTTTAGCTATATTTCGAAAACTAAAGCTCTGAGTTATATCTATTCAGAATTCCCTCGAGGGCATAAATTATTTTTTACTAATTTTGACCTGTGATGACGAGCTTTGAAGTATTAACATATATGAGAAGGAAGTTTTGAATTCCCGCAACAAACTATTTTTTATAATAAAACATTAAAAATGATATTGTATTGCTTTAAAATTCTTTATGATTATGGTTTTAATATTAATTCCATAATGTCTTCTTAGTAATATCAATTCATACAAACATCAGGTATATTTTCGGTTACCTTTTTACACTAAATAGAGATTGTGGTACAACATATAATTAAAGCATTTCTACCAGTTACCGATATTTAATTGCACAAATCACATTAAATATATAATTAAGATTTAAGTGTCCACACAATTTAATTTCAGCAAAAACTAAGATTGCAATTTCCTGAATATATCTCATAATTTCATAGAGAGCTTGTTAGGTTCTACCTATCGTATGAGTTGACAAAGTAATTAAAGTATATTTATGGGAATTTGCAATGGGAGTATTCTGGTCAATAAATTCCTTTTCGAGCTATCGAGAGTTTAATTACAGCATATAAAATTAGACGAGAATGAACTCTTGAGATATCATGTTTCATGTCCTGCCTTACATATGATTGGAATTTGAAAATAATCTAGAATCATAAATATACAGGGTGTTTCTAAATTCATGTTACAAACTTTAAGGGGTGATAGTACACATCAAGACAAACAATATTAAATAGGAAACTAAGGGTCCCAAACGTCTTCCGAAGGAGATAGGCGCCATTAAAGTTTAGGATCCAAAAATTCAAATGGTTATAAAAAACAGAAAAATTGGTCGATTCGTTTGCGGTTTTCACAAAAACTATTCTTTATGCCAGTATTGTCTTGAAAATAAATTATAAAGATAAATTTCAAAAAATGCCGATAAAAGGCGTTTTAGACTTTGGAGTAACGAACAACTATTTTTTACCGTTATTTTTTGCATCTCATTAAATTTTTTTAGAAGCCTAGACATAAACTTAAATTTTAAGCTCAGAATCTAAATAGTTGAGAGTCGTTAAGTAACACAAACTCAACTGTGGGGGGAGGTCCAAAAATTCAAATGATTATAAAAAACAGAAAAATTGATCGAATCGTTTGCGGCTTTCACTAAAACTGTTCTTTATGTCAGTATTATCTTGAAAATAAATTATAAAGATAAAATTTACAAATTGCCGATAGAGGGCGCTTTAGACTTTGGAGTAACGTACAACTATCCTTTATTGTTATTTTTTGCATTTCATAAAATTTTCTTAGAAGCTTAGAAATAAACTTAAATTTTGAGATAAAAATCTGAATCGTTGGGAGTGGTTAAGTAGCACAAACTGAACTGTCTTGAATGGGGGTGGGGAGGTTCAGATTTCAAATGATTATAAAAAACGGAAAAATTGGTCGATTCGTTTGCGGTTTTCGCTAAAACTATTCTTTATGTCAATATTTCCTTCAAAATAAATTTTAAAGATAAATTAAAAAATTTCCGTTAGAGGGCGCCTTAAACTTTAGAGTAACTGACAACTATTTTTAACCGTTACTTTTTGTATCTTATTAAATGGTTGCAAAAGCTTAGACTTTGATTTTGAGCCCAAATTCTAAATCGATGGGAGAGGTTAAGAAGCGAAAACTGAACTGTGTTCAGGAGTTGAAATGTTACCCTCCCCACCCCTTGAACACAGTTCCATTTTCCGATACTGAATTACTCACAACGATGCAGATTTTGAGATCAAAATTTAAGTTTGAACTTTTACAAGCATTTAATTAGATATAAAAAACAACGGTTGAAAATAGTTGTTGGTTACTCTAAAGTTTAAGGCGCACTCTGGCGGAATTTTTTGAAAGATATATTTAAAAAAATTATTTTCGGGGAAATATTGACATAAAGAATAGTTTTAGCGAAAACTGCAAATGAATCGACCAATTTTTCTGTTTTTTATAATCCTTTGAAATTTGAACCTCCCCACCCCCATTTAACACAGTTCAGTTTGCGCAACTTAACCACTCCCAACGATTCAGATTTTCATCTCAAAATTTAAGTTTATGTCAAAGCTTCTAAAAATATTTTATGAGATACAAAAAATAACGGTAAAAAATAGCTGTACGTTACTCCAAAGTCTAAAGCGCCCTCTATCGGCAATTTCTGATTTTTTTCTTTATAATTTATTTTTACGATTATACTTACGTAATTAACGAACGTTACGAATAATTTTAATGAAAACCGTAAACGAATCGACCAATTTTTCTGTTTTTTATAATCATTTGAATTTTTGACCTCCCCCCACAGTTGAGTTTGCATTACTTAACGACTCTCAACTATTTAGATTCTGAGCTCAAAATTTAAGTTTATGTCTAAGCTTCTAAAAGAATTTAATGAGATGCAAAAAATAACGGTAAAAAATAGTTGTTCGTTACTCCAAAGTCTAAAGCGCCCTCTATCGGCATTTTTCGAAATTTATGTTTATAATATATTTTCAAGACAATACTCACATAAAGAATAGTTTTTGTGAAAACCGCAAACGAATCGACCAATTTTTCTGTATTTTATAACCATTTGAATTTTTGGACCCTAAACTTTAATGGCGCCTATCTCCTTCGGAAGACGTTTGGGACCCTTCGTTTCCTATTTAATATTGTTTGTCTTGATGTGTACTGTCACCCCTTAAAGTTTGTACCATGAATTTAGAAACACCCTGTATAGGTGTGACCCTGAATATATACATATCACAGGAATCAAAATTCAAAATATCTGAAAAATAATAAAATTAAGTAAAATAAGAAAAATGATTTTTAAACATTTAAAAAACTAAGTTTAGGCATAAAATTTAAACTATAATTTAGTGAAACTAGGGGGGCTCAGCCCCCCTGCTCGCTACACACGACAACCCCCCACGTAATCGCTTCGCTATTCCAAGTTGTAAGCTATCCCTGCTTGCTGCGCTCGCCAATACCCCATGGAATCGCTTAGCGATACCTTACTTTTCATACACTGTTAAAAATCTGCTGCATTTTGTTGCAACGCACTCCCTTGCTTGTAGAGAAAACGGTTACTTGGCCGTGAAATGGAGATTTCTCATTGGTTGGAATAGAGATATTATATAGAACCGGTGGAGTGCGTTGCAACAAAATGCAGCAGATTTTTAACAGTGTACACTCAATTTTGGAATTCATTCCTCTCCTCATTGGTCGAAGCATAGACGGGGCCATTTCCTGATTGGTCTAATCTACTCATGGAATATGTGGTCCACGCGGACCCGTTATTTACGGAAACCTTACACATCAGCACCATTCCTGGAGATTTATTTAAGGCTAGTTTTTTTTACTATAGAAGGATAAAAATGAAATGTTGCCTTGAAAGCTGATGCCAGGTGCGAGTAGCATTTTTGCCAATCCCACTTAAGATAGTATAGGGAAGAAAAATACGGGCTTCTGATTGGTTGAATAATTTTGCTTTCCTTCATTTTTGAGTTTAAGTTTATTTAATTATCAATTTCTGTTTGAAAAGCTTTTGAAAGCTGGATTTTCCTTCTGTTTTTAAACATTTATTAATAGATAAAGAAATAGATAATTCGGCATTTATAATTGAAGAAGTTAATCAGGATGTTTAACAACTGTTCTGTATTACTTTTAGAAAATAATAAAAATAGAATTGCCATTTCTACTTTCTGTTATTTTTTTAACATGATATGCACTTATAATACACAATCAGAACAATTTATTTAGAAACAAGAGTATTTTTATTTTACGGCGTTAAACTCAATTGTTCTATATTACTTTTGAAAAAATTGCAATTTCTTCTTATTATTATTATTTTAATGATATACCCATATACGTTCCTAATACGTACATTAGCATTCAGGATGAATTATTTGCAAACAATTTCTCGACCAATCAGAAGCCCGTATTTTTCTCCCCTATACTAGCTTCGGTGGGATCGGCAAAAATGCGTGCGAATAGCACAAAAAAGATTCCTTTGTTACTTGAATGATTTTTTTTTTTTTTTGAGAATCTTTTTTAAATAAAAAAATTAAATATAGGTTATTCGGTTCAATTCAATTCAAAAATAAAACTTTCTATGCTCATCAAATATGATAAATTAACAGCATTAACATTAGCCTCATATTTCAATTTATTTTATTATTTTTGGAAAGCTAACTTGAATTATGAAGATGAAAACATCAACTGACAAATGCCGGTGTCGAAAAAATTGATATTTTGGTTTGAGAAAATCTACTATTATGCTGTATACAATATTAGAAAAAAATTCTGAAAATCAGTACCCGAAAATAAAACGGTGTTTTTATAAAAGATTCTTAAAATCTGGTAATTACATTGATTCTTGAGTTATTAAAAAATAAAAAGCATTTTCCGGAATAGTTAGTGAAATGGAATGGGTAATTATTTATTATGGGTCCAGGCATTTGATGCTCAAAAAGGTCAATGAAATGCAAGTTTTGGTGTAGTTTTGATATTTGGCGCCTTTGTGTTTTTCGGTCGCTGAACATGAATCTAAAGATATCCAACAAATCTATCCCGGGAAACGTTTTTTTTTGGCAAAAAACGCGACTTTTTTTTTTTGTTTTTTGTCTTCAAAATTATGCATTTTACATAAAAGTCTTCAATACATAAATTGAAGAAGACAAAATTTGCTACATTTTATGTAATAAAAGTTTTTTTTTTCCCTGATCAATAGTTTAGCCGTGACAGTGCCTCAAAAATGGGTGTGAAAAGCAAAAAATCTGAAAAATGTACATCTCTGTACATCGATGAAACTTGAAAACAACATTTCTATGCAAATTTTGACCACATAGTACTAATAAATATAATATTAATGACTATATTTTATAAATATGATATTCTTTGTTTACTTCATAACGAAAAAATAAATAACAAGAAAGAAAAATCATGCGTTAAGCATAGATTATTAAGAGCTTTCCAACACTTCATGAAATCTTTAAGAAAACTTCGTTATTTAGGGAAATAAGGTTACTGTATGTAGCCAAATATGTATTCCAATACTTTTGAAATATCTATATATATATATATATATATATATATATATATATATATAATATATATAAAGAGAAAATTTAGTTTCGCAAGAAAATGCCTAGCAGGTTAAAATTTCTTTTTTACCAATTTATACAAATAGACGGAAACATAATTAAATACTTTTGTTCAACCGTGTATTTCAATTTGTAACTTTATTGCACGTCAGTATTAAGTTAAAATTTATTTTGCTCTAAAATTACAGAAATCACATTCTCAGAAATTATCATTCATACGCGTTCATGTATCCAATTTTTTAAGTGGCCCTCTATTTTACTTTATCTATATTCTGCACACATTTGTTAGTAAATTGAATGCAATTCAGCATAAAAATGCATAACTTATTTAAAAACTACCTTTTACTAATTTACGCTTATATTCAGTAACGTTGGTGAGCTCTTATATCAACTATTATTTTCCTATACACCATATAATGTGCATAACTTTAGTGAAATTAAAATTAATTAAATTGCATTTTATCCATCCATCAGCCGTTATCGGATGCATATTCGGTATTTCGGAAAGACTATACGATTTGAAATATTTTGTGTGTCCCTGTAAATGCTATGTACTTCATATTATACATGACTATATCACATAATTTACTGTAAGACTCAGCGACATGATAGACTCAGCGATATCAATGTTATTATATACGAAATAGTTATAATTAAAATATGTTCAACACAATTCTTCCTTTACCAATATGAAATGGAATTCTTTTGTGTGGCTCTGTAAATGAATAATAGCTATTTTTTCACTGCATATTTTACAGAATGCATATTTTAGTGCACCTCGTAAATGTATTTAAATTTTAATATGTTTGACAGGATGTAACATCTTTAAATTTCATTTTTGCCATAGGTGATATTGTAATGGTAAACTTTCGACTTCCCTGCAAATAAACTAATCATATTAAAAACTTCATTTGAAATAGGGTTCCCATTAGGGCAAATATCAATAACGTCCAAAATTTTCATGGCAATCCGAGTGTATTTACAGGAGTTATAGTATGAACAGACGGACAGACAAACAGAATGCGTAAGCACTTTTCTACTTGGTCGGAAGGGGCTAAAAATGAGTATATCTGTAATCGAAATCTTCATTTGATATTAGAAAATAACAATAATGATAATAATAATAATAATAATGCATTTCTTAACTTGGCTTTTAAGTAATATAAATAAAATAACTAAAACAGGCTTTAAATGATAAAAGCTGAAACGGACTCTAGTTCTTAAAGTTCAAAAATGTGTGTGAAAAAAAAAAAAAAAAAAAAAAAAAAAAAAAAACCTAGAAATCAGGAATTACGGCAGTGTACATAAATTAACATGAAAACTGACTTATTTTACGCAAAGATTGACTATAAATAATTCTAAAGATTATATGATTGACTACAATTTACAATGAAGTTGCTAACAATACATACGTCAACTCATTATGAATCATTATTTAATTATAAAAAAAATATGCACATTAGTAAGCACATTTACTTAATAAACAAAAAATACAATTTCCGCTTTCTTTTAGTTGAGAGTCCGTATTTTTGACCGATATTTACAAAGTACGAAATAGACGTATGGGATTAGTGGGTGTTTTTTTACTACCAATCACATAAGACTTTTTTAAATAGTAAATATAATATTTAATAACCTATGGCTTTTCCTTTTCCATTGGACCCACTGGTTCATTGGGTATTTTGTAATAGCAAATGAAGATTTTGATCACATATACGCTCATTTTTATTTATTTTCTTATTTATGAAGGAAACTAGAAGTTACAAGGTAAACTACAGGGCTGAACAAAATTATTTAATTATGTTCCCATCTATTGGCATAAATTGCCGAAAGAGAAATTTCAACCTGCTGAGCCTTTTCTTGCGAAACAAAATTTTCCCATTGTATAATATATATATATATATATATAAACATATATATATATATATATATATATATATATCAACCAGGGCTGTTGAAAAGTATAGGAATACATATTTGGCTATATGCAGTAATCTTATTTTCCTAAACAGCGATGTTTTTTTCAGATTTCATGAAGTGTTGGAATGTTCTTCATAATGTATGCTTAGCGCATGATTTTTTTTATTTTTTAGTTATGATGGAAACAAAGAACATCAGATTGATAAAATATAGTCAATAATATTATATTTAGTATTATTAGGTAGTCAAAATTTACGTAGAATGGTTGTTCTTCACGTTTCTTCGATGTACACAGTACATCGTGCAGTAATTACCATTTTTCAGAATTTTTTTTCTTTTCACACCCATTTTTGCGACACTGCCACGGCTAAACGATTGATCAGAGAAAAAACTTTTATGACATAAAATGTAGGAAATTTTATCCTCTTTAATTTATGTAAAAGGGACTTTTATGTAAAATGCATCATTTTGAAGTTATTTAAAAAAATATATCAAGAAAAGTCACGTTTTTTGCCAAAAATTCTGTTTTCCGGAGTACATTTTGTTGCATAACTCCAGATTCATGTTTAGCGACCCAAAAAACATAAAATCACCAAATATCAAAACTATACCAAAACTTGCTTTTATTTTCGACCAAATGCCTGAACTAATAAAATTTGTTCGTGTTTAAGTTTTTTCGTTGTGTTACTTATGTTGTACGATTTCAGAATACGTGATTTAGTCTTTTATGAAAAATATTGAGGGCCTAACCTTTTTCCATGTATTATAGAACTATGCTTAATTTGAGCAATGGTTACATTGAATATAATGTTTTGATTATGAAATTAACAGATAGTAATTATATCATTATTACAGATATGAAAAATTATTGCAAAAATGATGTACAAATTATTTTTAATATTTGCTAGTTTGCAAAGATTATATCTAGGTATGGGTGTGAATAATCAACATTTAGTATGAAAGCGTGATCACTCCGAAACTAAGCACTGGTTAAGTAAACCGATATATATAACATATATATTAAAAAATCGTAAAAGGTTTCTAAACCCCCCCAACCCCCCAACATCCAAGAAAAAAACTCATTCTTTGGAAAACAACTCTGAGTCTTTTTCTTTTTTCGTTATTTATTGGTTCAAATGTAAAAATTAAGACCTGAATCATGTATAACAAATAGTTAAACATAACCAAAAATATAAATAAAAAACGGATCTTCAAGGGGGTCCGAGACACAAAAATCTCCAAATTTTCTAAAAATATAATGCATTAAAATTTTTTCTTTCTTTTTTTCTGCTTAAAATGATGTTTAAATCATGTTTGTATCTACATTGGAACAGGAAATATTTTTTTTTTCGTTTAAACTACTTTCCAGTTTTAGCTTTCAAGCAATGACTGGCTTGAGAAATATTTTTGTGAAAATGCGTTTTTCTTCATGGTGGGTTTTTTCAGTATTTCTTCTATTTATTATATTGTAAGTCAAGGACCGTTAAAGTTAAATGGTTGAAACTTCGAACATGTGTTTTTCAGTTGTTTTATCTAATTTTTAAAACAGGACATTTGAAAGTTATGTTTTTTTTCCATTTTTAATGTTATTTAAAATAATATTTTTAAAAATGATGAATCTGAATTAAAGTTTATATATTTCTTTTTATTGAAGTGAAAATACTACGATCTACTAGAAATAAATATTTTAAATTACACCACTTTTTAAATAAGTTTTTAGTTTAAATTTAAATTTAAAAAATACGTATGAGAAATTTTATCATAACCATCACGAAAAAATTCCAAATTTTAACTCTGTAAATGAAAAGCAAGTTAAAATGCATTTCAGACCTCCTAATTTAATGTATTAATTATGAAATATGTAAGTAGGAAAAATATTTGCATATGCTTTTAAGTTTAATTTCCAATTAAAAGAGAAAATAATATGAAAATTTATTCCCTCAAGTTATTAGCATTTTAAATTTAGGTAATTATAACCTTCAGTTTCAAATTCACATTCTAAAATTATTATTATTATTATTATTATTATTATTATTATTATTTGTAATTCTTGAAAAACCTAGAAGTACATGTTCATTGTTCTGTATTTTCTACGAAAGAAACTAATACGCTTTGTGTTAGCTAATTATATATTTGCTTTTTAATTACCGAACACAAACCAATTATTACAAATTAAATTGAAGAAACTAATGATTGAAATTATTTTATTCATTTATAAGTTAGGCGTTGACTGACTTTTTGACTCTCAAACATTATTGCAATTTAACTGCTATTTAGGAAATATATTTTACATTGTAAAAAAGAATAAAAGTAAAAATAAATAAATAAATAAATAAAGTTACTGCAGTTTTTCTAGGAAACTGATATTCTAAGAAATTTTTATGCAACGGTGACAGCAAAAATACAAATAATAGAATCAGTCACACGAAATTTTGCTGTTACCATTACATAATATGTTCTGGGATTCGCAGTTTCATGTAACAAGTTTAGTGAATTTACAAATTTCTTATTACAGTGTCAGGTATTTGAGAAAGAGAAAACTGAAGATTTTAGTAATATTTGAAAGATTAGTTTTTAATCTATTTTGAAATCAATTTCAAACTTTTGCATGAAATTCTGATGTAAGAATCGTCGAAATATAGCGAAAGGATGTAAAATAGTAAATATGTACCAATGTAATCGAGCAATAATAGCGATATTGCAGCCTATTAGTTTTTTTTTAATCAAAGGTAGAACATTCTCATCCATGATTGTCATACATTTATTTCTTGTGAAACTAATGCAAAAGATAACTGATCTAAATTTTTCCATTTTTCATTATTGCACTGTAAAAAAAAAAATCTGTAAAGGTACTACACTTTATCTAGGAAACTGGGATTCCAAGAACTTTTCCTGTAACGGTAACAACAAAAACTCAAGTTTTAGAATCGGTTACATGGATTTTTCCTGTTATCGTTACATGAAAAGTTCTTGGAATCCCAGTTTCCTTAGAAAATGTTTAGTACCTTTACAATTTTTTTTTTACAGTGTGGATGGAAAAAGTCCGGGCCAGGATTCGAACCAGGGATGTATTGACTGAAGCCGCCAATGCTCTACCAAATGAGCCATTCCGGACACCGGAGGACCAACACTGGAGGACTATTTCACCGAATTAACCTCAACTATCACTTTATCTGGTCTGATATTCTGGATCAGCTCAACAGAATAAATCGAAGGTCAATATATGGAACTTCAGAAAATCGCTGCATACGAAATTACATTAGATTAATTTTAAACACGATTATTCAATCGGTAATTTAATTATAACAGATGTAAATTTTTGGAAAATGAAAAATGGAAAATTTGCATATGTTATAATTAATTTTACCGATTGAATAATCGTGTTTAAAATTAATCTAATGCAAAAGATGCTAAGTAATCAACATTTGTATTTTAAAGATATTCAAAATTGCATTTTAAGTCTAACTTCTTTTTTAAATATTTTACAGTACTTTTCTTAGTCTTACTGCGATGTTGATTATATCAGACGAATACAATGCCAAGTAAAATATGAGCAATCGCATTGTGTTTTAGACAAATGTTTAGTATTGTATACAAAAGTATTTGAGGTTAAATTTAATTTGAGGATTAATTTGAGGTGTCCATTATTGCTAATAGTGTGCATTGCTATAAAATAAAAGGAGAAGAAAAAATGATAATCCTCCATTTAATTTTCATATTTAGAGATTTAGCAAACAAAAACTACAGAAGAAATATATAATTTATCTTGTATAATTATTTGTGGAAACTCAAGGGTTAAATAAGTTTTAAAAATTTATTCCTGCTATAAACCATACTTAAAAATAACTTGAAAAAAAATTTTTACTCAAAATATAACATTTTTATTCCTCTAAAATTATAACAGGAAAAAAATGCCTTCATATATTTGTTTTTTTATTGCAGATTTCAATTATTTTCTATATCACGTATGTAAAAAATACGTAAAATAATTTATCTATTATAGAACTTCGTTTGTTACAAAAATAAAACTTTAATCCAGTATTAATGTATATAATAAAATTGCAATTTATACATCTGTTAACTTCTGATTTCTAATGAACACACAGGGCAATTTCCAATCTTTATTCCTCTACGTTTACTGTAATTTATATTGATACTATTTAAATACTCCTTATTCTGTTATCTGCTATTCGGAATTGAAGCATGTTTATAGGAATTTGGAAATATAGCTTTTAATGAGTTTCGGAATATATATTGATTAAGGATTTTACTTACACAGCGCTTGCTTTTATCCGATTAAATATTGAATCAGTAAGTTATTTTGAGAAGAGAGCAGAAAGCGTAACTTAAATAAGCCCTGTATAAATACTAGTTAATAAGATTTAATTTGAAACTCACACATTTTTCATTATTAAAACTATCCATCATTCATTATATTGAAAATTGATGATAGCAAACATCACGTTTAACTTTAAAAGAGACTCCTTAATGAAAACACATTGATTAATCACAAAATCTTGATATGGAGTACGTAGATTTCCCTTACTAGGTTTTAATTAAGTATAGTAAATATTATTACTAAAACAATATTTCATATTCTAGTAACTTCCTTTCAAAAATTACAATTTTTTGAATAATCTATTGTAAAGAAGTAATTTCTTTTGTATAAGTTTGAGCAAAAAGCGTTGTTTAAAAGATGCCTTTATAATATATTGCTGGATGTCAAAATTGTTAGATCATGACGGTGAAACGCAATAAATGTGAAATACACACTGTAAAAAAAAAAATCTGTAAAAGGTACTAAACATTTTCTAGGAAACTGGGATTCCAAGAACTTTTCATGTAACGATAACAGGAAAAATCCATGTAACTTATTCTAAAACTTGAGTTTTTGTTGTTACCGTTACTGGGAAAGTTCTTGGAAACGCAGTTTCTTAGATAAAGTGTAGTACCTTTACAGATTTTTTTACAGTGCATGAGAACGGTATTTAACATACGGAAAGTAAATGATTAATACTTTAATCCATTTATTCAAAGCAGATAGGGCAATCATAACGCAATCTACACGTAAAGTAGAGGATAGTATAACAGAAACCTGTATCACAATCACACGTTGATTATAAGTACTAACAAGAAATATTTTTTGGCGTGATTGAAAAGACTGTCAAGAAAATAAGACTTTCGTGGTTTCCATAAACTCTACAGAATTCCAAGTATATTATCGGTCCAAATCACTAACACGTTTTGGCCACACATGTGGCTGAGAGGTACTGCCCACGAAAATGGTAGACGACATGTGCTGGGTTCGAACCCAATCGCGTACGTCTGAGTATTTGTTCAGATTTTCCCGTGGTTTTCTTCAAACTTCGGATTTTCGTGCTTAAACAAGGGTTAAGTTAACTTAGAAAAACCCCCCTCAAAAGGCACCTCATTAGGGCCCATATCCCACACATTGATAAATACAACCAATCAACCAACCACTTAAAATTTGTGTCATCAAATACACTTGTGATATTGTACATTCTGATCGCACACCTTTAATCATGAATTTGTTCGTGAATAAAAGTTTCTTCACGAACTGAGTAATTATCTTCGAGCATATGGTTTGGTGGCGAGGCAATTTTTGTTTTGATTTCACTTAAAACGGCAGAAAATTGGTGTATTGGGAAAATGTGTTAAAGTTAGGAGACGAATCACGAATGAATTCACATCATCTTTTTAAATGAATTAAAGCTCTTTACAAAACGTAGTGGTGGTTGTCTGTGTGCGAATCATTATTTTGAAAAATGTTGGAAAAATTTCTCCTAGAAAAAATGAACTGGTAAATATTTTTCTTTGTAATATATTATGATAAGTTTATTTACGGTCTCAGGTACTAAACGTGCAGCTGCACGGTTTCGTTATATTTGGTTTGGTTTATTGAATAGATACATCTATTTTATTGATTATATAATGTGCTTAACGTTTCGAAGCTCGCTTATATGTCATCGTCAATATTCAGGGTTGAGATAGCGCACGGAAATTTACAGCAACAATGAATCACAACCGGGAGCTCTAAATAGCGCGTACAACGGAGCCATAGGGAGTTGAAGTCGCAACCCATCTATGCTCACAAGCAATCAGCAGTGTAGTGTCTTAAACACTCAGCCTGCCTGTGCCAAACCTTCACAGCTTGCCAGCATGAAAATTAATATTATGGCTTTACATAAAACTGAATTAATTTCAGGACAGCAAAATTGCGTTAAAATATATATAAGAGTAAGGACTCGCCTCAGTTCGTCTTTTTAGACGAATGAATTTCAGCATTCTGATGTTGATAGCAAGATTCGCATAGGAATGAGTAAGAGCTTTTGCTATTTCAGTCATTTTTAAAAATTTAAAAACTTTTTTTTTTAAATCTTGAAAACAAAAACATTTTTTAGAAAGGTTAGATTACCAAAAGATGTTGTTTAAAGGATATGTTTCCGTTTCTGAATTGCTCTTTTTTCACAGTAAAGCAAAAATGCTGAGAGAAATATGAAAAAAATGTAAAAAAGAGCTCCTATAACTAAAACCTTCTGTGGTTCATTAAATTTTAGCTTATCTTAAAACAACTGGAAGTTAGCTATTGAATTTCGTTTGTTATATTTAAATATATTATATGAAAATAATCGATATCGAAAGATTTCACATAAAACATTTCTAAAAAAATAATAAAGAAATAAATCAACATAAAAAACATAAATTATAATCGTTATTTTAATTCGAAATGGATTTCTATGAAGTTCAATTTATCTTAAAATGAAATATAAATATCATAATGTATTGCGTGTCCATTAGGGTGGATCGATTGTCTATGACGAAAAAAAAATTACCATTCATCAAAATCTACCTATACGGAAAAGATGTTCCATTGTATGGAGATTAAGGGAAAAATAATAAAAAAAATTAATTTTAAAATTTAATACTGCCACAAAAGGGTTGAATTTTCGAAAAAAATTGAAAAAAAGACCGAATTTCGGTTAGGTTATTTTTGTCAAAAACTAATTCTTTTAATAATTTTTAAAATCCAACAATGTGGAAAATATGTTATATCGTATGGAGGTTAAGTAAAAAAAGAATAATAAGCAGAGCTGCCAACTTCTACGCCTATTTAAATCTTATAAACATGATTGAAACCACAAAAAATTTTATTAAAATGTATACCAAATATATTCAATGTTATGCATTACAATAGATATTCTAAATAATTTACTAAAATTTCTGTTTCTAATATGTTTGTTTGATTGTAAATAGGCGTAGTAGTTGGCAGCCATGAATAAGTAATAAATTCAAAATTTAATGCTGCCACGAAAAAGTTGAAAATTCGATAAAATATTGAAAAAATGGAAAAAGATCTAATTTTGGTTAGATTTATTTTTGACGCAAAATAATCATTTTAATATCAATCAAAACCTACCTTTGCGTAAGAAATATTATATTGCATGGATATTAAATAAAAAAAATAAAACTAATTTCGAAATTTAATACTGCTGCAAGTGATTTAAAGTTTCGAAAAACTGGCAGTTCCAGTTTTTTCAGCTAGACTTTGTCTGCTTGTATTGTGTAGCTTAGTGTACCTCAAATATTACTGTATCATGGCGTTGTTAAAAAAAATAAGAAGAGAGAGAGATATGAATTGCAGCCTATTTGGGTCTAGCTTTGATATGCCAGTAAATTTGCTCCCTATTACAAAGAGTTATAAAATTTACATATTGGTATTTAGAAAATAACCGAAGAAAGAAATCGGTCAACATCTATTTATTTCCTGCCAATGAGAAGGAGTTGCTAATAAGTTACTAGTGACCTGTAAATGAGATTCAATCTCAATAACTTACCACAGCAGCATTTTAAGAAAAATTAAACTGTTTAACGAGAAATATTGCGCTCTTCTTAAATTTTGTAAAACAAAATAAGATACTGAAAGCTACTACAGTCTTTTGGACCATTTCCGAAAATACTGCCTATTTTTTTCAGTTCAATAGATTTGAATATGAATATGAATATTGAGTGTCAACTAAACCGACGTATTGAGTGCAAACTCACTTTTTTGCATCATCAGCTATCATTGAAAAGCCAAACTGCTGCCGAGCTAGGTGTCACATCATCAGAATATTGGACAGTTTGTGCACTTCCGACCAAGCAGGTGCTGCCATCGTGTCTGGTGCACTTCAAGATGTGGGCATTATCTCACAAAACTATGAATCGAATGCTACTGACAGAAAAAATTCGGCATGACAAAACAAACTAAAGACCACTCCATCGTTTTAGTCATTCTCTTTAGTCATTTGTAAAAGATTATGATCATGGCCATTTTCTTTAAACTTTGATGGGTGTAAAGACAGACTACATCACTAGAAAACAACAGAAGAAAAATCATAATAGAAGCAGACTTGAGCTTGAAACAAGAACTGGGTTCCGAATACATCGGTCACATATATATAAATTCTGGGAGATTACCAAACAATTTGAAAACACGACGTACATTTTTTTTGTCATGTGTTAACAATAATTTACATGTAACAAAGTTGGTTGCGATCGGTTGTGACGGAATATTTGTTAATATAGATGTTAAAGAATGTGTTGTTCGAAATATGGAACTGATTTTCAAGCGTCCACTACAATGGTTTTTGTGCTAGTTACACACCAATGAGGTTCCACGATGTCATCTTTTTACAGCGTGGATGGAACCGCGGATTGGCACAAATGTTTCACTGGTGAAATAGAAAGATTATTCGCAGCATGTTAGAAACTTTTTGTATTTTCATTTATGTCAGTATATGAAATCTAAAAGCGCGCGAGTGAAATCAAACGGTCTGCTGTAATCCTAATCATTACATTAAAAAATAGCTATATTTTCTATTTACCAGCTTTTTGACCTTTTACGAAGGATTACATAAATCTAATTAAATAGGAAAATGTGTCGAACCTCCACTAACTGAGGGATTTAATAACGACATGATTTCAGAAGCAATATGTAAATCCAGCAATCATTCCAGTGGCAATAATCTTTACTATCAATAATATCTATTCACGCAACGCTTATTCTGCAAAACTAATAATCAAAAGAGTCACGGAAGTATTTCTGCTGTGTATGGACCATAGTATATAAGAGATGGTTTTATAAAAATCAAATTAAATTACAAAATCTCATGCCGATTTTCAATACCGAACGTCATTATCGCCAATTGCAATGTTGACGATTTTTCTTGATTTAATACTAATGAAGCTGTTAATTAAGAAACTAAAGTTTTTATCTTGTAATCAATCAAATATCCCCTCATTGCAATAAATGTTGAAAATGTCTAAAATTCATATTTTATTTTACAAAAAAAAGGTTGATTTTTTACCGTAAAAACGTTCAATTACATAAATTTGAGCCCCATTGCGGCAGATTTAAATTTTGAAATTAATTTTTTTTATTATTTTTTTCATACTCAGCATATAATATAATTTCTTTTACGCATAGGTAGGTTTTGGATATTTTTTTAAACTATTATTTTGAATCAAAAATAATCTAGCCAAAATTAGGTCTTTTTTCACTTTTTTTCGAAATTCAACCTCATTGTGGCAGTAGTAAAATTTAAAATTATTTTTCCCTTAATCTCCATCCATGAAAACATCTTTTCCGCATAGGTAGGTTTTGACACTCTGAAAAAAAAAATTTCGATCCACCCTAGTGTCCATATCTAAATAAATATTTAAAGTAATAATTCACAGATGATATGAATTAAATACGAAATTTTTAAATGCCATTGATTAGTCACGATATCATATAATTAATTCAGAAACTAATTATATTTTTTATGCATAAATTTCTAAATCTTTCATTTTTTTTTTCTAATTTAATTTGTCTTTCATCCAAATGACTACAATTATTTCCAGTGACAAAAATCACTTTTTTAATAAAAAATTATAAAATATATTTTTTTGAAAGAAAAAAATATTTAAAAAATAATAATTCATAACCTAATATTTATCAAAGGCATTTTTTTTTCAATATCCACAAAAGTGACTTTTTATTTGATTAAGAATGGAGTTGTTTTATGCATCATAACTTCTGTAAAAGAATCAATAAAAATTAATTATGTTTTTATAATCTTTCTGATATCAATTTAGTATGTTTGAATCTCTAAGGTACTCGAAGTAGACAAAAAATGTATGAGATTTTTTGTGTCAAGAAAATTCCTAAATCAATGTAAAATTTGCTTTATTTAGTTCTGAAATTGGATTAAAAATATTTTAGTTATAATTTGATCAAAAATGTTCGAATAGGGAATTATAAGTAGTCATAATTAACGTAAACTTTAATCGTAATTTACATAAAAATAAAGTTACGTAAAACAAGCATGAAGGTTTTCAGACCTATAATATAAATTTAAAATGAAAAATGATAGATTTACAATTACTTAAGTTCGATAAATTGTTTCTAATCAACAAACAAAATATTTTGAGTAATATCTTAATGTACTATTGCATCTATTTCCATCTCAACACAAACGAAGTTTGTACAGTTCGTTTGCATTTTATATTTTATATGCAGGCATAAATTTCGAATCCTCTGATTTCTAAAACTTTTTTTTCATGTTTTCCAACATTACCGAAAACTGATTGTAAATCGTGTTTTTCTTATTTTCTATCTGCTTGCTGTCTGATTGTCTGTGCTCTGACTAGCAAAAATTTATTCCGATTGTTGTGCAATTGAAATGTGTTAAGGATATTTATCCTCTTCATACCTGAGGTACACAAATGTGCATCTCCGTCCTTTTCCTCATAAAACTAAATTGTTCAATTTTTTTGCATTTTTACTTTACTTCTATACAGCTGAATGTTTTTTGCTTTAAAACAAAATCAATAAATGCCAGAACTGATTAATATTACCTCATAGAATAAATATTATTTTCATCCAAGTTTCGAAAAGACCTTCAAGACATTGTGGCCAAGAAAGTAAGAAATAATCATGATTATTTAATTTAAATGCTTTACAATAAAAAAAATTGAGGATTTGCTGATCACTTACTTGTTTAAAGACCTTAATTTTATTATTGCGTAAATTTATATTACAGATAGTTAAACTGATGTTTTAAGGGGATTAGTACTTTTATATCCATATTTGTAAACTTAAATCACCATTCCCCTAAAGTACTGATTTCATAAAATCATCATTCCCTTTCTGCCATCTATGGTGCCATTTCGATTATGCAAAAGTAATTAATATATATTTGTAGAGTTATTTTATGCTCAAGTCTGAAGAGGTTATAATGTAATCCTTAGTACTGAAAATGAAATGTAAAACATTTATAGTTCATTTAGGAGAACGCGCAAAGGAATTCTATATAACAGTATATACAGTATTCTATTACAGCGTAATATTATATTTTTAAAAATTAGAATATTTTTTTCGAAAGCAGACTAATCCCATATACATATTTTGAGATTAAAATAACTATAATAATTATAGACAAAAGTATAATTATAATAGTATGAACAATAATATAAAAGTTTAAAAAAATGTTATAATTACGTGAAAAAGTTCAGATACTCATCTCATAATGCTTAGTTGAGAATTAATAGAATCAAAAAATCGATTTTTTATGTTCATGAAGCATTCATTATTGCTTCAATTTGCTCTTCAAATTGTAAATGCTATATTTATTCAATGTTATTTATTTTGCTATTTTTATTATATTTTAATTATTTGTTAATTTTGGCTTATTTTTAGTAGAGTTATCGTGTAATGTAGCCTACATTTTGCATGTTTTGCTTGATATGGCTCACGGCGTATGTGGAAGCCAAATACGTGTTACTTGTGTAACATGTAATATGGGCCAGAAGAATCTGCTTTAATTTCACACATATATCCTCTTTTTTAATTTTCACTGAATTTGTCTTTTACTTGTTTCACTTTATTTAATAATATGATTTTCATTTAATTTTCTACCAGTTAAAACTTTTTGTATAATTTTATAATATATATACAGGGGTCACAGCGTCCCTAAAATTTTTGCACCTTCCTACCACAATTTTAAAACGATAATATTTATTGTAGAATTTCTTTGTAGATGTTAAAGCAATCTCTGACATGAAGATTTTTTTATTTAAAATACTGGTAGAAAAGTGCGAAAATTTTAGGAACACTGCGACCCCTGTATATATATACAGGGTGTCCAGCAAATAACACCCTTAAATTTCTCAAAAACTAAAATCGGTAGAATTATGCGATAAACGGTTTGTTTATTAGGTAAGCTGTAAAAATGTTATACAAAAGTTTCGAGCAGTGAATATTTTGAAAAGATTTCGTTCTGATTGCACTAGAGTTGACATTTTTCTTGTTTTAGATTGTTTGTAGAGAATGAGTTTTTCAGTGCCATAATTTTTGAAATTTTGAAACTTTTTTCTCAAAAATCGTTAAAATATGGCACTGTACGCCAAAAAGTTTGTTCTCTGCAAAAACACTAAAACAAGAAAAATGTCAAATCAGGTATTGTTTTAATTAGAACACAATCTTTTTAAAATAGTCACCGTTCGAAACTTCTACATAAGATTTTTACAACTTACCTAATAAACAAACCGTTTACCACATTTTTTTCTAGATCTTAGTTTTGGAGAAGTTTAATTTTGAAATCAGGGAGTTATTTGTTGGACACTCTGTATATATATATATAACATGCATATGTCATAATTTCAAAAATCTGCATTGCATATGAAAATAGAGTCTCTATAATTTGAAAGTTAAATACCAATACCTTTACATAAAAAATAATAATAATCTACAATTTATCGAAATTAAACTAAGCGACTAAATCTTTAAAATTAATTTCATGTATATGAATTGCAAATGAAATTTCAGAGCAATTTACTGTTAAATCTATCTTAGATGTATCGTTTCACTTTAAATGTAGCAACTAGTTTAATCAATCCAACATATAACACTTTATAACATTAATTTTAGATTCTCTTTTGTGGTACATTAATCTTAACTCTATCAATTTATATCTCAAGTTTAAGTGGAAATATATTTCCCTTTCAATGATTTGGAATGACTATGTGCTGCAATTTCACTTCTTATAATTAACATAGTAATATAACATTCGCATATTCGACGTTGTTATATATGAACAATGCATTTATTACTACCCATTCGGATATAGATAGACTGATGAAAATGCATGATGGTAACTATAAATGATATAAATTCGCATTACATATGGTTTTTTTTTTTATTTATTTTGTTTTAATTTTTGAGAAATAGCTGAAAAATAATTCAAAAAACTTAAAAATAAACAAAAGTTTCGATTAATATTTTGTAACATAAAATCATTAATCATAAATAACGCATGTGTCTTTTTCAGTCAGGAGTTATTAAGGTGTATATTAAGGGCTATATTAAGGTGATAGTGAAGCAAGTTATTTGAAAAATACTTCAAGTAAAATGTAGGCTGCATTAAAAGAACTTTTTTTTTAACAATACCTCCTCTTTAAGCTAGCATACATATAAACTTCTGTGTCATTCCATAAACATAGGATCTCATAAAAATTGATTAAATGATTTAAATTAATGAAAAAGGAAAGTCTAAATTTACATAGTCCTAAAAATAAATAACCATATCTAATGTCCGATGCTTATAATTTATTTCGCAATTATACATTGATTTGTCAAAATAATAATTTTAGTAATTATGAATAAATCAGTACTTATTCAGTTATGAATAAATCAGGCATTTACACTGCCTCTTCCTGTCTCTCTATCCATATTACTCTATATTGTAATAAAAAAAACAGCTTCTTCTAAATTGTAGTATAACCAGGAAGAAAAGCAAAAATAGCATTCTCCGAGTTAACCATAATTTCAGAAAAAATTCTTCATTAAAAAAATATTATAGGACAATACATTTTCAAGATCTAAAGAAATCCTCCTCCCCCCGTTTGGAGCCATAAAAATGACCGAAAATTCTCGGCTTACACACGAAATTTAAGGTAGCTTTATAAATATAGAAATTTTAAAACTTGTCATTCTCTATACGTCTTCGTTATAAAGTGTTTTCTTTGCATGTGAATTCATTATAAATACAAACTCTAGGGAAAAGCTTTAGCTAATTTTCATTAATTTCTCTATTTTGCAATTAAAAGTTGTGTAAGATAACTCCGACGAATGATGCCGGCATCCATTGCGCGAGGAATTTTATTCACGGTACAAAAGGATTTCAATTACAGAGTTTCAGGAAAGGTTTACACGGCATCCCAACCAAATAATTTATGTAATAAAATATTTTATCGCCCAAGCGAAGAATTAAGGTAAATTTCAGGCGGTTTTCAGGAAGTAATCTTTTAAGATTTTGAATTTATTGAAATAAATATGTTTGCGTCTTTAATATAGTTACTATCTAGAGTTTAAATTTCACATTATGAAATGAAAGTTCAAAATCTCAAGGTGAAACAATTTCAGGTGAAACAATTCTATTTTTAAAGGGGGGCGTGGGGTTAAGTCTCGTCTGTTCTCCCTCTGATGAAGAACAGACTGTTTTTTCTTTCCAGTATCTTGTTTAAAGTTTTTTAAATTCTTTATCGTTAATTGTTTACCTTTTTGACATACACTCTATCCTTGAGATTTTAAACTTTCATCTCATAATCTGAAATATAATTTGTAGCATTATATATGAGCTGCTTAAGCGCCAATGCTGCTGCAATTTTTCATGTTGAATTGATACTATCTAGAGTTTAAAGTTAATTTACCTGTGTTTGGGAGGTACCATTCTATTGGCTTAAATCTTTTTAAAAAGACCAGAATAAAGAGATTAACCTGAATCGGCTAAACTTAGCGATGGAGATTTAATTTACTTTTTTATAACTTTTTAATGCATACATACCTATGTCGATCATTCGGAGCATACAGTTTAAACATATTTAGGGATACATATTACATGCATAACATGTATATTTAAACTAGCACATAAAATTCACTGGATACATATGAATACATGTGAAACGTATAACATTTTTTTTATCAAATAAAGAAATGTTACTTATTAGAAAATTGTTTGAAAACCTAGATACAAATCATGAGCCAATATATCCATGTCTCGGAAGAGTTTATCCTAAATGACTGAAATTGTTTAATAATATTAAAAGGAATAAAACTTTTTTTCAAACAAGTTCGACACTAAAGGTATATCGAAATACAAGGTATTTATATACATATAGGACATTTAGAAATTTTCATTTCATATGCTACATAATTATAAGGTATTTTCTTTGGATGAGAATTTATTAAAAAGTATAAACTCTAGGGAAGAGCTTTAGCTAATTTTCATCAATTTCCCTATTTCGCAATTAAAAGTTTTGCAAGAAAACTCCGATGAAAGATGCCGACATCCATTCCGCGAGGAATTTTATTCACGCTACATAAGGATTTAAATTACCGAGTTTCAGGAAAGGTTTACATGATATCCCAACCAAATAATTTATGTAATAAAATATTTTATCGTCTAAGCAAAGAATTAAAGTAAATTTCAGGCTGTTTACAGGAAGTACATTTTAAGATTTTGAATTTATTTAAATAAATATGCTTGCTTCTGTCATATAGTAACTATTTCTAATTTAAGGATAAATTACCTGTGCTTGGGAAATGCCATTCTATGCATTTAAATTGCGGGGGGTTCGTACGGTGTCCTGAAATTTTATAAGAAAAATCTTCGTTAACAGTTTTTGCTTATTATGACTACTTAAATAAAATGAATTTTCGCATGTTTGAACTACATTTATTTTATATTTTATTTTATTTTTATTTATTTATTTATTTATTTGCAAAAAATACACTGATATTACATCTGGAAAGTAACGGTACCCATGCAAATACTGTACAATATACCTGTATTTTTTTTTTTTTTTTTAATTCACCATACTTTAAATTTCAGGATTTTAATTGGGAGTTTACTTACACCTGTGTATAAATTGAGACCCCTCTAAGGAGCCAGAAAAATGAAAAATCTTGTCTTATATATAATAATTTAAGGTATTTAAATAAATATAAAAAACTTAGAACTTTTCATTTCATATGATGCTTCGTTATAAGGTGTTTTTTGCATACGAATTCCTTAAAAAACATAATCTCTGAGGAAAAACTTTAGCTAATTTTCATTAATTTCTCTATTTTGCAATTAAAAGTTCTGTAAGATAACTCCGACGAAAGATGCCGACATCCATTCCGCGAGGAATTTTATTCACGCTACAAAAGGATTTCAATTACCGAGTTTCAGGAAAGGTTTACGTGATAGCCCAAGCAAATAATTTATGCAATGAAATATTTTATAGTCCAAGCGAAGAGAGTTAAGATATATTTCAGGCTGTTTTCTGGAAGTAAATTTTAAGATTTCGAATTTATTTAAGTACATGTGTTTGCTTCTCGTTTATAGTAACTAATTCGAGATTAATAATAGTTTAACTATGTTTTGGCGATACCATTTTAAGCTCTTAAATCTTAAAAAAAAAAGAAAAAAAAAGATTAATGAGTTCAAGATTTCATTTAAAGACAGAGGTGTGGAGATTAAAAATACTTTCGATTTTTATCACTTGGTGAACTTCTTTTTTTAGTTACGTGTATATTCTCAATTTTTCATAGATGTTTTTAATAAGGAAATATTCCGGTCTTCTAATAAACATTGTTTGAAAATAAACACAAAATGTGTTTATTTATAAATATAGTATCTGTTGCATGCGTTGCATGCGAAAATCTTTAAAGGGCTGAATCGGCTAAACTTATCAATGAAGATTTAATTACCTTTTTTTATATAAATGTTTCATACATACATACATTTGACGATGCTTCGGTTCATACAATTTTAAATATGCATGGAAGCATATTATATGCATACAAGTATATTTATATGACTAGCATAATTCATATCAATATATATCAATATATCACGGTATATATCAATAATTATGAAAGGTATAAAAGTCTTTTCTTCTCGTAAGATAAAGAAAAAATACTTATTAGAATCTTGTTTGAAAACCTATCGTACAACCTAAGCCATGACATTAGTCATAACACCGTATTTATCATTTATTACTGACATTATAAACTGACATTATATTATGTTTAATACTAATGGAAACAATAAACAGTCCTGCTGCTTGGATAAGTTTTAAACGATAGTGTAGCGCAAATTATTGTTGAAACTAGAGTTTTTTTGTTGTTCTTGTTTTTTACAAACAAGAACACGAAAAACACACATACTTAAAATGTTTATTCCACCATTTTCGGTAAAGTATTATTTTGAATGAATTTGCCTGTCTCTCATCAAGCATTTTGGCAATAATTTAACAAAAAATATAATCTGGTAAATTAAGACAAACAAAATCCTCATAGTAGCGTAATTGCTTTATATTTTTTACAAAAATTTTTTATGTTTTGGAAATGTTAATTAACATTTAATTAACATAAAATAATTCATGGATTTCAAAAAATGTGAAAACAATACTGTTTGTTAAACTAATGTTTGTAAAGTTTGTTAAACTACAAGTTTGTTAAACTTGTTAAACTAATGTTTCCATTTCAAAACTAAAAACATGAATTTTTCTTATAATAATATTTTTAAATAAAAACACATTTATATAATACTTTTTATAAAGTTAAAAGAAAATTTTTAACAATGCCTACCATGATTTTTTTGGACTTTCATTAGTTAGAATGAAAAATCCAAATATATATATATATATATATATATTTGGATATCAAAAAAGTTTTGCTTCACGATACACACATTTTTTTCCGCTGTATATGCCAACATTTTTATAAAATGTTACATGGGCAATAAAGAAAATATGAAATTGTGAAAAAAAAGTTTATTATTCGTGGTATAAAAGATACTATGAAGTAACAAAAACAGTGTATCGAATAAAAGAAGTTTATTTAAATAAAAAAAAAGTAATTTAAAACACTTTTTTTATAAATACTCTATAATCAAACACTATAATGAATTGCTGCTGAAAACTAATATCTTTACTATCCTGTGCAAAAAATATATCTAAGTATAAGAAAGATGTAGATATTACTTATTTTAATATAAAACACCAGAAGAAAAAATACATAAAAAATCTAGAAAGAATAATATTATTTATATGTTTGTACATATATGAGAAAAAAATTAAAAAAGCATATATGTTAGATAAATTAAATTTCATAAAATCGATATTTTCTTTAAGAAATAACAATAAAAAATTGTAAAGACATCAGAATGCAGAAGGAGGAAAAAAATTGAAAAATTCCTCTCATTCCAAACAAAGAAAACGAAAACGAAAACTGAACATTCCTTTACTTAAATGTAACAGCTGGGAACGTTGTTAAATGCGGATTACTGTTTTTTAATGATTGCAAATTTATTTTGTGGTTTTTATGATTACCATAATTAAATGCTTGCGATATTTTTTCCATCTAAGGAATTCTCTGTAAAAACATTTCTTTTACTTAACATTAAATTTTTTTTCGATAGATTTGCATCCAAATTTTGGTGTTACAGAATATAATTTTATCATCTTATGTTAATTTTCTGGATAATTTCAAAGTGGATTTAAATGTTAAACTTCAATATGCAAATTCAATAATGTCAAATGTGTTTTTAAAAGTTATTATAAATTTATATTAACTGTATATTAAGCAACTCATTTTTTTACAATGTTCACTTTGTTGTATAATTAAAAACACATACAAAAAATATAATTAACTCTATATTAATAACATTAAAATGAAAAAACTATGTTATATTGAAGAAAACGCATGCAAAATTTTTGATATTAAGGTCTTTTATATCTTTTACTTTTGAACTCGACGGGAACTACGAAAAAAAAAAAAATCAAAGATTTACTGCATCTTCAAAACTGTTTTATGTCTGATTAAGAAATTTTGAATATTGATTAAAGATAATTTCGCTTTTAATTCATTACTTAATAAAATTGATTAATCTTCTAAAAAATTGTGCTTCTAATCTTCTAAAAAATACCTCTTTTTTTTTTACTCCGTTATTCTTTACGCGCTGTTTCCCGTTGTCTTGAGAATCTATCCATGAATTGTTTCGAAACTTTCAATTAAAATGTATTTTTATAACAGCTTTTAGTCATTAAAGTATATAAAAATTCAGAGATTTCTATCAACATTCGTAAAAATATATACATCTTTTATCAAGCATTTTAAGATGTCTATAGACATTTTAGCTTATCTGGCAATGTTTCTAATCTTGACTAATGTAAATGGAAAGTTCTCAAGAACTGCACAGTCCTATCTTTTTTGATGGAGACGCTGGCCACGATATTTACATTCTACATTTTTTAATATAGTTATTTACACATGTGTGTGGAAAAAAATGCATAATAACTTATTGAGATTGATATACAAAATTTATAAAAAATCCATAACTTACTCAATTCTTAAGCAATCAAATCTAATTAAATTTATTTTACATCTTCTCAATAATATCTACAACTTTTATACTAACAAGTTTTTCATAGAACCAATTCTTACATCAAAAATAAATTAACCAAAAATAGGAGTTTCAGAAAAACCTCAAATCCAAACTGCGTATATTTTGACTCAATTTTAAATTCATTTTTGATTTTTAACGCATCAAAATGGCAGATTCTTTTACTTAAGAACTATATAATGCGACGAATTGCCCAGTATTTTGACAAAGGCAGATGGTATTTTTAAAAAAGGCTGCCAAAAAGAGTATTTTGAACATAATTTCCCGAAGTGAACGTGATTGAAAAATTGAGGGAGTATAACAAATTGCGTGTTTTCTGAGTCATTTTTAAAACCATTTTTGTTCTCAAACACATCTAATTTACAGGTCCTCTTATTTGGGAACTATATAATGTGATGGATTGGCCTGTTTTTTGATAAAGGCAGAATATCTTTTTAAAAAAAGCTGTCAAAATGGGAACTTCGCACAAAAATTTCCAAAGCGATCATGATTAAAGAATTGAGGATGCATTCAAATAACAAATTGGTTATTTTATGACTCATTTTTAAAATCAATTTTGCGCTCAAACGCATTTAGTGTACAGTTATTTGTTAGTAGGATCTGTGTAATGTGCCGTATTGGTCAGTTTTTTTTAGAAAGGCTAAATATATATTTTAAAAAAAGCTGTCAAAGTAGGCACTTCGCACAAAATTTCCCAAAGCGATCTTGATTAAAGAATTGTGGATTTATTCAAATAACAAATTGGCTATTTTATTACTCATTTTTAAATTCAATTTTGCTCTCAAACGCATTCAATTAACAAATTTTTCATAATAGCTATAAAATGAAGATCAAATGGGTTGGTATTTACGCATTTACGTGAACAAAATTAGAATAAGAAGTTTTAAAAGAGGAAAAAACTAGTTATTTCAATGAAAATAATTAATATTACATGAGAAATTATCGTCATTTAAAGCTCTGCAGTTATATTCATTCCATAATTTCTAATAAGTATTATATTTTAAGTTAGATGCTTTTATGACATTTAAAAATGGACGTTGACACCAATGTTGGAGAATCTCAACCATTAAGTAGGCTGGTCACTAAGCTTAGGAATTCTCTTCATTAATATAAAATCTACAGGCCTTTGATGCATGCATGTATTTAAAATATCTCTGAGAAAATTCATTTTTGTAATTTATTTCTTCAGTATTTTCTATTTAAGGCTCTCTCTTTTAGTTCTTAGTTTGCAAAATATTTCTAAAATCTATTTATATTTTATATGAAGTGTTAAAATTTTTGTATACATTTTTTAAAACTTTTTTTCTGTTTTTCTTAGTTCTCAAACTATAGTTTTAATTTCTAAAGTATATACTTGATTTACCATGATGTGTTCATATATTACTTACAGTTTGTCATATTTAACACGTAAAATTCTAAATTCTAAACAGATTTTACAAATATTTTGTGATCTAAGAAAAGAAATTCTTTAAGAAGAGTACACAAAAAAGTAAAAAAAAAAAAAAATATTACATACGAATGCAGGATACACTTAATACAGGGTCATTCATAATTCCCTCCGTGGTTTCGAAACGTTATAGTAAAAAAAAACGAAGACGAATATGAAAAAAAGAAACATATGAAATTATTCCGAAACTATTCAAGTTTCACTTACATACATTACAGGTGTTATATGTGTGAACCCTTGGCCACACGGCATACATCAATGCGATAGTCTAGTTCCTGCCATACTCTACTCAACATGGTACTGTCTATGTTATTGATAGCACGTGTTATCCTTTCACGCAGGTTAGCTAAATCACGTGGCATAGGTTGTACAAAAACATGGTCTTTCACATACTCCCACAAGAAAAAGTCAAACGGTGTGGATGGGGACCAGGCCGACCACTTCGTTTCTTGTCACATAGGCATCCCGTTTCTTTAAATTTCCGGTACCACACATGAATTGTTTTGTCAGTTGGTCCCCGTTTTCGATATTTATTACGAAAGGCCCGTTGAACTGACACCACTGATTCAGATTTTGCAAACTCCAGCACACAAAAAGCTTTCTCTTCGCCTGTAAACGCCATTTTTCTTTACTACAACTGACTTCAATACAGATTTTACTGCTATCTACCGGCAACTAATTAAATTAAAATTTGAATAGTTTCGGAATAATTTCGTATGTTTATTTTTTTCATATTCGTCTTCGTTTTTTTACTATAACGTTTCGAAACCCCGGAGGGAATTATGAATGACCCTGTATTATGGAAAGGAATTTCACACTTGAGTGACCATCACCTTTAACATAAAATAGCAACTATGAATTCTACGTTTTCTACATAAGTATAAGAATTCATTCAATCGTCTTAAAATAACAGCATAGGTGATTTAATTCTGAAAATGCAAACATCACTATATAGCATTCAAGATTTTGAGATGTATATTTGGAATACTTGTAACAGCAGTTACTAAATTTGGTGCAGAATGATGTCAAGTCCAGTGACAGTTTCAAACGAATTTTTTATATCCATAGTAAAAATGAATATCACAAGTTAAACATAAAAGAAAAAACTGCATACGATGAATAATTTTCTTTAATTGACTATGAAAAGTTCTTTTAAAAAAAGTTTCCTGGTTTACGACCAATTCTTAAAAACATGCTCCCCCAAACATAAGATTTACACATATATAAGGGAAATCCAATTGGTAAATACAAATAAATACAATTTAAATTGCTAAAAGTATGTTTTTGAAATTTTAAAATTAGATGATGTAAATTTTATATAAATTAGACTGACTCTTTTGTTAGTTAAAAAAACGACACATATATAGCAATTTATTAAATACTTGAAGAATAAATTAATTAAGTATTACTACTGAAGTACAATTTCAATATAACATGGAAAACAACATAATTTCGCTATGTAATACATGCGGTAGATATTTAAAGAAATGTAGTCTTTTTTTTTTCTTTCTCTAACCAATAACTTTCCCATTTTCAAGTGGCACATATTAATTTATTTCAGAACGTGGCTCTTCATGTGCTAAATAATTTATAAAACAGTTTTTGAATATTGAGAAACATTCAAATATAAAACAATAATTTTCGTCCTAAATTAATTTCTGAATAAAAAGCTATTTTCAAAGTATATCATATCATAAGCTGTTCTATGCCTCTTCGAATATTTAATAATTTAATACTCTTCTATTGAGCTATTCAATAAATGTCGCAATATAATGCAAGTGAAAACATAATAAATGTCAAGAGCAATTGAGTTCCTTATTAAGTAAATTAAGTTATCATCCTTTCCCGCTATATTAAAGCCAAGAATGGAATAACTATTCCAAAAGTATTGATTTCTTTATATTAAATATTTTATTAACGAATGGAAAATGAATGTTTATTATCTCAAATTTCGAAAGCAAAATGCATTTTTTTTTTCTTTTGAACATTTGAGAGAGTAGTTTATATTAAAAGTTTCTTTATTGCTTAAATGAAAATATGGCATTGAATTTGCGAGTTGGTATCTTTTTATAAGTTATATTGCTTCTTATATTTATATGTTTAAATACCATGATTTATTCATAGTATTATTTTCAACATCATCTTTTTATACAACACTTGCACGTCTAGTTTCCATTATCTTTTAAAAATTAATGCTTAATTATTTAAAATTGTGGCAAGTATTATTTAAAATTATGTTTCTTATATGATTATAGACGTAAACTAATTTTACAAAAGCATTGGGCGAATAGTATAGTTTCTGCTCAAAAAATCAACATGGGTTACACTTCAACTTATGAAATTTACAGGAATATCTACTGATTAATTACTTGAAAATGGCCATATCACTTATTTTATTCCTTATTTCTTATATCCCTTATATATTTCTTATTTTATTCTATTTCGTATCAAAAATCTTTGTATCATATTGGATTATAAAAAGTTTTTAGTATTTTCCATGAAAAAAAAATATGAAAAAAAAAATATTTTAGTCAATATTTAAATGTGATTGTAATGCAAACGGACGTCTATACGCGTTTATTGAAAAATTCTTTTTTACGTATATATTTGTATTAGCTTTAGAAACATAAAAAAAATCTTAATTATTTACATGTTTGTGTTTAGGAGGATATCAAGAGAAATATTTCCTGTTATATTTTCTCCTATTTCGGAAGTTCTGAGGAAGATTTGCAGGTCCGTGCCGATCATGATTTTTAATACCCACCCCCATTTCAAAACATTCTCTCTCTCTCTACAACTATATATATATATATTAAAGATATGTGTGTTTGTGTATCACTTTTTCATTCGTCGAATTCGTTGATGGACAAATCGGAATAATAGGAAGGAAATAGGAAGGGTTTCTGAGAGAACAGAAAAAACTACTCAAGTTATGAGTAGCAAGTTATGAGAATATCAAATCTGTCTCATTACTTCTAGGAAAACGGCAAATAATTAATTTATAACAGGTTTTTTATATAATTAAAAATTTACTCAAGTGGCGAAGAAAAAGGCCTTAAAAAGAAAAAAACTCATAAATTCGTTAATATAGAAAATAAAAAATCGCCTTAAATTTATTATAACTCTTTTTATTATTATCTACAACATTTATAGAAAAAGGTTTTTATGGAAACACATATTTATAGCAATTATTAAATAAACAAATACAAATAAATAGGTATTGAAAAAAAATGTCATTATCATGATTCTGATAAAATCAGCTGTTACAGAAAAATGAAATTAAAAATTCGTCAAAAGCGGACAGATAAACCAGTCATATGTTTTTATCTCTAGTCCTGATTGTTGACGAAATGCCTATTTAGCTTCGAAATCTGCACATGCCTGTAGTCCGAGACGGAGCAATTTTTTATTTATTGATTATTAGGTACTTCTAGGTTATCCCGTCGACCAATTTCGCCAAATTATACAAATCGCCAAACTAACAGCCAAATTATACATGTTTACATAATTTTTATTTTAAATAACGAAAAAACAAATAATTAGTAGAATATTAAGAAAAATATTTTAAAAAGTCGAAATAAAAATCACTTAATGGCATTTTAAACACGTGAATCGTATTTAATGTCATTGAATGTGACATTCACAATCATCCATTATTGGCATCTAATCTTATAGTTTGGCGATAATTTTTTGGTCGACGGGGTAACCTAGCAGTACCGATTATTATTATCATTGTAACTAATAAGCATTTCACTGTATGTAGGATTCATAAAATATAGATCCCAGAATTCTGGGATACATATTTTATTAATCTTATTCTAAAATTTATGAAAATAACGATACGTATAAGAAAGCAAAATATGCCGGAATGAACTTCTCTCTTAACCCCTTCGCTAAAGCAACCTTTTATGAAAATTTTAATGTTTTGTCACCGTTTTTTTTAAAAATGAAATTTGTGCCTTATTTAATCGAGAAAGTGCTCCGATTAAATATCCCTCATAGCATGCATGGTCACAGTGACGTCACAATGATGTCACTGTGAGTCACTTTGGTCACATCACATCTGTGATGAAAATGCCACCACTCAGTGACGTCACATTGTGACTAAGATGTGACTTTCTAAAATACTTTTCACAGTTCGTCACAATGTTAATGTCAAAGTGGTGTGTACACGTCACAAAGTGGTGTGTACACGTCACAAAGTGGCGTGTACACAGCACTACTTTGGTGTGTACACGCCACTTTGTGTACGTCAAATACTTTGTGGACGTCACAAAGTGGTCACAATGTGACGTCACAAAAAAGCTCTAAAACGGCCATAACGACTTCACATTTTAGTCACTGTGACTTCACATCGACGTCACGTGACGTCACATCGATAATCGATGGTCACAAAGTCACAATGTGACTTCACAACGACGTTGTAGTGACGTCACCATGTCTTACGGGATGATTCCGTCCTGATTAAATATAATTAAATATAACTCCGACAGCAATTTTTACAGTAAATTTTTACTGTTGGGGATAAACATGTATTCTTAAGGCTTTTTACGGCACGTATACGTGTCGATCGTCGAAAAAGAGATAAGCTAAATAAATCTTAAATAATAGTAATAAATACATTAAAAAATAAACAAAAGAAGGAAAACAGAGAAAGTTTTTACGAAATTAAGTGATATAATACAAAGGGTGAACTGCACAAAAGGTGGACAACATGTCTATTCAGCATACTAATTTTTTAATGCTAATACTTTTGGGTAACTGCGAATTTTTAGCTACAAATATACACTTTCTTTAGTAACATATATATTCATTGAAAATTTGTTTACTCGATTATTCAAAAGAACTTATAAAATTTCTTCGATGGCTAAAACACTAATTATAATAACTTAGAAATTTAAGAAAACAATTCGCTTAATATTAATAAGAAAAAATGAATAATGATTGATTCCAAAATTTTACTTTTCGTTAAAGACGTTGAGAAAATTAAAATTATTTTTGAAATCTTAGTTATATTAAGATAATTTCACTTCTGCCAAATATTCTATAAGGTAAATTTATTGATTCTCGGTTTATAATTTTGAGTGTTTTTAGTCTGATTTTTTTTTCTTCACGTATAGTCAAAAAAAAAAAATCTTTACAAATTCCGTTTCGTTATAATATATTAACATAAAAAGTTATTTTAATGCATATTTTTTTAATTATATGCATAATTATGAATTTTATTATAAAATAAGTATTGTATGATTACTTGTATATGACAGAGACTTTCTGTAATTTCTGCATGTTGTTTTTTTACAATTATATTTATCGTTCTCAAATAATATTTAAATATAGGGGGAACTGGGGTACATTGATACAGTTTTTTTCTAAGATTTTTTTTGGTGTCAAGAAAGGAGAAAATTCAAGTTTTTTTTCCATGAGGTGACAGCAAAACTTGTGTAGTATGTTATAAAAATTTACAATCATTGTTTTATATAGTATTTTTTCATGTAATTTTAAAAAAATCAAAAAAAGTCATTTGTATCAATGTGCCCCATCCCCGGGGCAGATTGATACGTTTAAGAAAAATGACGACAAAATAATACCAATGCATATTTTTCATAAAAAATGAGTTAGAAAACCATTTTATATTTATTTATAAAATTTCAAATCACCCACAATTTATTTTTAAGCAATATTAAAGCAATCAAAATTAAATATATTATGACCTGATGTTCTGGCTGTTTCTTGTCTGATTGTTGGCTGTGGTAACTTTATCTAGCACTTCTAGTCATATCTAGCACTTCAACCCCAGCATTATCTTCTTTCTTATGAAAGATGAAAAAATTACCAGTTTTTCTGTTTATAAATCGGTTCATAAACAGAAAAAAAAGGATAATTATATTAAAAATTCTGTTTATAATATAAGTATCATTTTCTGTTCTGCAGTTTGTTTCTCTTACTTAACATTTCGCATGTCGAAAATACTTTTTTCTCTGGAGAATGGATATAAATTCGAGATTTGCCAGAATGGCGTCCTTTTCTTTTATTAGTTCTAATAGCACTAGATGCTGGGTAAGTTCCTACGTCTTCTGTTTTCAGAAATACTATAAAATGTTCTAATATAAAGAAATTAGAGCTATTTCACTTCAATAAAAACTAATATTAGAAATTTTTCGTGAAAAAAAGGTTGGATTAAGGAGTGTATGGTAAAAAAAAATAATAAAAGATAATGAAAATATGAACTATTAAAGGATTTAGGCTGTATCAATGTGCCCCGTCATAAACTGTATCAATGTGCCCCATACAGCGATTTTGAATAAAATGAGTCTCAAATCCAACACTTCACAATATATCTAACAATAAATAATGAGGAACTGATAAAGAGTAGCTGTACTTACCAGGGAGAGTATTCATTTTGGTTGAAAATACTGGAACAGTTGTATAATAGCATTTCAATTGTACAACTCAAATTTACTTTTGAACAACAAAAACAATAAATCACCCGTCCCATTTCATCAAACTGCTGAATCATTCCAAGATTTTCTGTATGTAGTTGAATACACTAGCATCACCTTTTGGAGCTGTTGTGAAACTTCCTGTAATGACCCTGTGAGCGGTAGAGGGGGTGTATCAATGTGCCCCATGTATCAATGTACCCCAGTTCCCCCTACATTGATATTTACACTTTGTAATGTTACGTTTTTTATATACTATAAAGGAGATGAATTTGAGAGCAGAAACTAGATAATTTTAGCATCTACGTTATGTAAACAGTTTCCCTCTGTCAATTAAATTAAGAAAATGTGACTACGCCAATTATCTAAAATTTAGAATGCTATAGAATATTTTTTTTTTCTTATTGATGAAAAATATTAGTAAATCTTAAAAAAAAAACGGGTAAATACTAAGTGATATTTAAATAATTATACTAAAAGAAAGAAATTGTTAAAAGAATTGTACATTAAACTTTGTCTGTGATTATTGGATCTAAAAGTAACTAAGCTATATAAATACTTAAATCAAATGAAAAAAAACTATCGGAAAGAAACAATTCATAAAAGAATTTTTTGAAAATATCTGAAGTTCGCCTAAAGGTAAGAGAAAAATACGAAATATCGAAACTAGAATTCAGCAGTTTGGAAACTTTACACATGCAAGCTTTGCAGTAAGGTTTTGAAAAATACTATTTTCACAAACATATGGCTTGAAGTAGGATTTTCTAAACTAGTTTTTTATACAGGTTTTAGCTCACATAAGATATATGAGCCACAATAAATAAAAGATTAATATATTCCATTACAATGCAGGATCATGTTTATTTTCGTTCATTCAGTACTGAACAAACTTCACAATAATTTACTAAAAACTTGACAAATTCCGCAACTCAATCATCTAGAATGTTCTCTTATTACCAGAATGGATGGGTTAGAATGCATGAAATGGGTAAAAAAAGAATTGTTGCAAGATATTATATACAGGGTGAATTTAAACTCTTTAAACTATTAAAACATTAAGGAGTGATAGTGCATATGAAGAAAAACAATATTTAATAGGAAACTAAGTTTCAGAAATGTGTTCTGAAAGCGATAGGCGTCTTTAAAGTTTAGAATCTAAAAGTTTAAATGATTTAAACAACGCAAAAATTAATAAATCGTTTGTGGTTTTCGCTAAAACTATTCTTTATGTCAGTATTTTTTGAAAATAAAATTTTAAAATAAAGTTCCAAAAATGCCGATAGAGTGTGCTTTAGGCTTTCGAGTAACGAATAATTATTTTTTATAATTATTTTTCTCTGTATCTCATTTGATGCTTTTTAAAGCTTAGACTAATATTATGACTTCAAACTCTCAGTCGTTGGGAGTGATTAAGTAGCGCAAACTAAATTGTGTTCAGGGGGGGGGGGGATTCAAATTTCAACTTCTGAACAACATTCAGTATATGCTACTTAACCACGTCTAATAATTGAGATTTTCAGCTCAAAATTTAAGTTTAATTTTTTGAAAGCTTTTAATAAGATACAAAAAATAAAAAATAGTTCTTAGTAACACAAAAGTCTTAAGTGCCTCTAACGGCCTTTTTGAACTACAGGGTGGTTAGTTATTAACGTCAGGTGTTCAGAGCCCTCTAGCGAGTAATGTTTTGGTCAAAACATAACGAAATTTGATCAGCATACATAGTAGACCATGGGATTTCGAATTCTTAAAAAAAAATTTAAAATAAAAAGTTTTAAAAATCGCCACTTGGGACCATTTTAGCGTTGTTTACCGACTAAAATGCATTAATTTGCATAAAATCAGTTGTGTATAGCAATAATGAGTATAAAAGGAAAGGCTGGGAGAGTTCTCATCATTATCAACTCTCACCATACTTTACTAGTCAAGCTGTGTTATCAGCAGAACGAGAATTGCAATGATGCTCGCCCTGAATTTCACCGATTACAGAATTTGCCAAAAGAATCGATGAGGATAACAAATTTACAAAAAATGATTCATCGAATTGAAACTATGCGACAACAAGTCCTAGGACGCAAAGTGACTAGTCAATAACAAGTTGACGAAGTTGTAACTGCTATTGTCGAACAAGAGATGAAAAATATGCAGGTACCATCAGCGTTCGGGCAGTATTCCAGCAGTATAAAATTGATCTGTACTGTATTTTTTGCCATTTAATCATTCAACATTTACACTAATACACTTTTGGTGCGTCAAAATTGCTGATTTTATGCAAATTAAATGCATTTTAGTTGATTAAATTAATTTAATTAATTTAGTTAAATTGCCCCTAGTGGTGATTTTTTAAACTTTTTTATTTTATTTTTTTTTTTCAGAATTCGAAATCCCATGGTCTATTATGTATGCTGATCAAATTTGGTTATGTTTCGCCCAAAACTTTACTCGCTAGAGGGCTCTAAACACCTGTCGTTAATAACTAACCACCCTGTATATCTTTAAAATGTATTTTCAAGAAAAGGCAGACATAAAGATTAGTTTTAGCGAAAAACGCAAACGAATGGATCAATTTTTTCGATTTTCATAATCATTTGAAATTTTCGACTTATACACTTTAATGGCGCCTACCTCCTTCGGAAGACATTTGGGACTCTCAGTTTTTCATTTATTATTGTTTGTCCTGATACGTACTATAACTCGTTAAAGTTACGCCCACGTGTTTATATTCACCCTGTATTATTTTATTAATTATTTTCTACTATTATATTTCTACTTCGAGTACGTTTTTGGTCATGGTGATTATAAAAAAAAAACTGCAAAGAATGTAAAAAAAAACTTTAGCGTCGATAAAATCAGGTAAATAAAAAAAAATTCCTTGAGACTTTTTTTAATAAAAATATATTCATCACTAATGGTGATTCACAGAAATCAATCCTTTTTTATGTGTGTGTTCAAATTTGGCCCGTTCCGCACTTAAATCTTTCCCGTTTTCTTGGCTTTTTTTGCCTTATGAGCTTCTATTTGGTTTTACCTTGATTTTGTATGTTTTGCTACTCTTGGTTTTTTTTTATGTCTTTGCCCTTTCTAGTATTACCGCCTTTTTTGTGATCTCAGAACGAAAGGTATTCTGTCGAAACTTTATTCTCTTTTCTGTACGAATATGCGGCCGTTTAAGGATTTTGTTTTACCAGGGTAATCAGACCTCATTTTGGAGGAAGTAGAATATGATTTTTCTGAATTGCTATTTTGTTTTTCCTGCATTTTGTATGTTTGTCTGAGTTTTCGGTTATTTTTTATGGCCTTAGCACTTTCCAGTATTGGCTCATTTTTGTGATCTCAGAATGAAAGTGATTCTGTAGAATCTTCTATTTTCAGTCTTGCAAGACTTTTCGGTCATTCAAGGATTTTGTTTAAGGATGTTGGTCACACTTTCCGAATTTCAATCTGTAATGTAATGTCTGAGGCCATTTTATGCCTTCTTAAATTAAAAATATCTCTATAGGAAATTATCTTTAACTTCTTCTTTCGGTGATCTCTTCTTAAAATGTCTCACAATTTTTCTTAGTTTTCAAAATATTTCGAAAAATGTATGCTTAATTTAATATTTCATGTGTTAAAAACTGTCAAACTGGACATAAAATTTTAACACTTCATGTAAAATTAACACGTCCGCTGCCGCAGACGCGCCAGCGCGTGATAAGGCGCCAACGTTAAGGGGTCACTCAAGCGCCAGCGCGTGATGTAGGGTGATGTCCAATAGCCAGTCACGCGCTGGCTATCACTGGGTTTTCACGCGCTGGCGCGGGAAAATCTTTCCCTGATTCTTTGTTATAAAAAGTAAATCGGCTTCTTGGAAAAACCAACATCTACTGCGCGGCATTAACTATCATCACATCTTCAGGTAAGCTGCAGTGAACGTGTTAAGCATAGAATTAAAAAATATTTTGAAAACAAAGAAAAAAATGACATTCTTTAAGAAAAGGTCCACCGAAAGAAGAAGTTAAAAAAATTAATTTGCTATGGAGATATTTTAATTCTACTACTTTTAGACTTTAAGACTACATTGTGCATTGGAATTCAAAAAGAACCAGCAGACTAACCAGTGAGAGCGTGTATTGCGTGTATTATGTCGGCCGATTATCTACACTAGGGATATAGGCCCGTGGGGAGGAGTGCCCTTCGTGGGGGTCTTTCTAAGGGAACCTAACCCGTATTTAAGCAAGGTTCGAAGAAAACCACGAAAACTCCGAACGGTTAGGCCGATGGCCGCGATTGGGTTCGAACCCAGCACCTGCCATCTACCAGTTGAGCTAACCAGTGAGAGCAAACTACAGTTTTGGAGAAAAACAAATACGATTTTTTTAAATTTCACAAAGTCATGTATTGCAGCTTACCCACCTTTGAGTGGCTTGTCCAAAAAGCGGTCATTTGATGGGAAACTGCTGTTTCGTAATGTTGCGTTTGTATATGAAGTATTTAAAATCATCTGTAGGTTTCAGAAAAATTTAATGATTTGACTGGTACGCAATAGTCACAAAACGTCGTCAGCTCATTTTCTGAGAATGAAAAGTTGTGCTCATTCATAAAGAAAATTACTAAACGAAAACTAGAAAAAAATACTAAAATATTTTTATTCATTGATAAAGCATTTACACAGTCATATGATAGTTCATACTCCCACTGATGGCCCTTGCTCGCAGTTGTGGCGAATAACTTGCATACAAATTCTTTCGATCGAATTATTTTTCAGATTATTTTGGTTCACATTACGAAAAAGTCCACTAATTAATTAATCTATAGAAATTTAATGTAATGTAACGGGCAATAATTCATACATATTTTTCCAAGAAAAAAGAAAATTTATCTTTAAGTGATGTGTATTAAATAATCTTATAGAAATGAAAGAATTATAGCAAAATATTCAATATTTGAAAAGTTTTTTTTACTACACTGTAAAAAAAATTCTGTAAAGGTACTAAACTTTTTCTAGGAAACTGGGATTCCAAGAACTTTTCCTGTAAAGGTAACAGCAATAATTCAAGTTTCAGAATCGGTTACATGAATTTTTCCTGTTATCGTTACATGAAAAGTTCTTGGAATCCCAGTTTCCTAGAAAATGTTTAGTACCTTTACAGATTTTTTTTTACAGTGTAGTTTTGCGATACATAACAGCGGAAAAATTATAACTCTATAGAAATATTTTGAATCAAAGTATCAAGTAGTGTTTTGGTTATTCATTTCAATTTAGTAGATTGAAAGATATTTATCACTTTATACAAATATATACTAAATTAAAAATACATTTCAATAGGAAAATGTGTTTTCTTATTCCTACTTTTGTAAATATTCCAAGATTTTATTAGATTAAACACTGACAGAAATCATATTAAATGTCATATATGCTTTCAAACTAACATGTAATTTAAAAACATTTATCATTTAACTTATTCTATATTTAAGTTTAGAAAATTCAACAAAAAAGTTAAAGTAATAAGTTTAATGAAGGTATTCAACGTTTTTATGCCACAAAAATTACAAAGACATTTTAATGTTTGGTCAAATATGAGTAATTTGAGTAAAAATAGTCAGAAACTATTGTCATAATTCGACCTAGTTATGGAAATGCATTTATATATGATTCCGTATCTATCACTAGGGCATAAATTTAATGACACTCTAGAGAGTAATAAAAAGTCGAACTTTCATGATCTCTCGCAAAATGTACATTTCATGAGAGTTTCTGCTATTACAGAAAATAAAAGCAAGTTTTATTTGAATAATTTTTTGCCCTGTAAGGGTATTTAAAAATAATCAAAACACGAAAATGACTATTCTGTTAATTACATTTAATGCACTTCAATACTAATGAATAAGCACATTATTGTCTATACTTTTATGTGTAAATTTTAAATATTTTTATCCTTTTCAGAAATAATAAAATACTGATATTTATAACTTCAATAGAAATTATAAATAAAAATCTTAATATAATTTAAGTGCAAAAATTTAGTTTTATGTATCGGATGCATTTTATTTTCAAATAAACAAGAATATTCACTCACTTACTATCCTTACGCCTACGAATGTAAATCTTATGGACTCGATGTTATTCATCTATACATCATGTATATGACATTTGGATATAAAAATAGAGTCATTATAATATATATTCATAATTTATGTTGCATTACTTACATGTTTACTCATTGTATAAGATTATATTTATGTGTGATTATGCGTTCAAATTCATTTTCACATCAATTCAAAAGACCCAATATATAATTTGCTGTACATCAGAGTTCTATCTGCTTTCTTAGTCCGGTATCAACAGTATATAGTTTACTATAGACCACTGTTTTCCAGAAAATTACTGAAGTTAAAAGTTTTTAATCCTTTTTTCAGAGTAAATTCACTAAAACAAGTTAAATCTGCGTCTATGTCTTTCTCATTGGTGTAATGAGTTTGTTGTAGAGCATCCGCTGAAGAGAATCTTTGACATGTATAACACCGACTTTTTGTTTTCTTCATATTACCATTTCGTTTGTTTATTAAACTCAGTTTTTTTAAATCTAGAAATTAATTTATGACTGTTTGCAGAAAGTGTTATTTGAACTCAACCAAATACTCTGACATACTTCGGTGTCCTACAGCTGTTAGCTCTGCTACGGTATTATAAATTGAAACGTAAAATGTGATACATAGAGTCCTGTTTCAATTTTGCCGGTACCTACACTGTAAAAAAAATTCAAGAGGTTTCTAAACTTTTTTTAGTAAATTTGTATTCCACAGAATTTTTTAGTAACCATTACAAACTTTTTTTTGCAAGTGAAACAAGCATTTCTTTTGTAAACTGAACAAAAGAATTTTTTGTATAACTAACTTAAAAATTTTTAGTATGAGTCACCAAGCAAATCTTAGTAATAGCTCCATAATTATTTTTAATAACCATTACGTGCGCCGAAGGGCAGGAGCTTCCTTCGAGCTGCATCCAGACTTCTGAAGCGGAAGATTTTCGGCAAAACCGCAATAGATGGCAGCACCAAGCATTCTACCTGCTCCGACAGGATTTTCATAATCCCTTTATTAACGAGACACTACATACATTCGGGGCGTATTTGGCGGTGGCAAGTTTCGAACCCGGGACCTTTTAGCCTGGAGTCCGTTACTATAACCACTATGCTATCAAGGCCACACCAGCTAAGTTTCAGTAAGAGCTATTAAAAATATAAAACTATTAACTCTATTCGTTGCTAACTTTTTTCTAGTAATTCTTAGAGATTTTTTTGTAACCGACTAAGATTACTAAATTTTTTTTTAGTAATTACAAGGATCACTAAAGTTTTTTTAGTAGATCGACCCCTTTTTTTACAGTGTATAGAAGCCAAATTAAAATATTTCTATCTTCCGTAAAGGCTCAAATCTAATTGGGGAATATATAAATGCCGTTGTATGGTATATATATTAGTTGTATTATGGCTGTTGAATCGAATACGTCTGACTGACTCAACCTGACAACATCAGCAGATGTGATCACACAATTATTAGTAGAAACCAATAACAGCATGTCGTCAATATAATTTATCTCTTGCCCGTAATGATTTTAATAATGTACTTAAGTTTATTATCAAATTTCAAATTATATAAACTCAGTATATAATTGTTAAATTGAATAATTAACACGAAAAGAAGACACATGGTATTATTAAAACGTTTAGAGATCAGTTTTCCTTTAATAAGTAATAGAAAAATGTAAAAACTAATTATAATTATCTCCTAGAATTTTGAAAATAATTATTAGTTTTTGTGGGAAAATGAAGCTGTTATAAATATTTTGCTACAGTTTTTATACACTAGTATTTCACATACACACCCACACACACATGCATAAAAATAAAACTTTTAACTTATAGCCAAAGAAATAATTAAGTAGTATTGTTTTTTTTTTCAATATATTTTTAAAAACTTCACGAAATTTAAAACAATAATAATAATAAATAAAACATGTGGGAAAGTGTTATCGCAGATCGCACAAAAAGTTTCGCTTAATATTTCTTTCAAAAGAGCTTATTATTTAATAAATAAATCCAGATTGTTAATTTATAAAAACAAAACAAAAAAAAACCGTTGAAAATAAGGTATTGTGTTAAAATTTAAATCTCAAAAATGAACAAATGCCATTGATAAATGTGATTTATTTTAAATTATAGAGTTTCAATTGACAAAATGGTAGTACTAGGTTATCCCGTCGACCAAATAATTATCGCCAAACTATAAGATTAAATGCCAATAATGGATGATCGTGAATGTCACATTCATTAACATTAAATACGATTCACGTGTTTAAAATGTCATTAAGTGATTTTTATTTAGACTTTTATTTGTTTTTTAATTAATATTCCACTAATTATTTGTTTTTTCGTTATTTAAAATATAAATTATGTCAATATGTATAATTTGGCTATTAGTTTGGCGAATTTGCGAAATTGGTCGACGGAATAATACAGTAATACAGACAAAATTGTAGGATATCTTGTGGGGCACAATGTATTCAGGTGTAAGTATACAAAACTTTCACGTCTCTGAATTATATATGTTTTGTGTACGGACTCTGTGACAGAGACAGACAGATGACACAGACGAATAGGTTTTTGTCAGATGTACGGAACCCTAAAAAAGAAATGTAATGAAATTTATTAGGAAAAAATGAACAGCTAAATGTATATGTTCAAAAATGAAGATAGGCTCATTTAAGTAATGCGAGAATTATTGAGTTAATTATCCAATTCCTTTTTGAAAGCAAATATTTTTCTATTTAGATTGAAGCTGTACGACTGATCAAAGTGAAAGTACTTCTATAAGTGTATTTTTTGCATATAAAATTGTTTATATTTATAGGACATTCAGAAATTGAAGTTTAAGATAAAACAATTGAATAAAAATGTTCCTCTTTAAAAAAAATCATCAATACATATTTTAAATCCATTTAAACATGTTTTTAAATATCCAGTTTATTAGTCACATTCTTTGAAACAATATACAATGTTTAAATATACATATTAATAATTTTGGAAAAGATTAAAATAATAAAGGTAAAATAAATACTTTAATTTGTCAGATAATGTTGAATTATGAGGGCATTTAAGGCAGCAATGATATTTCGAAACAGAAACAATAAAATATCTTGCATGCCAATCAGAAACAGACAGATCCAGTATTTTTAATGAAGGGTTTTTACCTCCTTGATTATGGATAGTATTCTAACACAAACGAACAGAAACCTTAGGCGCAGACATGTACAAACGAGGAATGGAACTGTATTATTTTTCTTTTTTTTTATTAGTTCATTTACTGACATCGTAATAAAACTTTTGTTTAAAAAAAATATTATCAAATGTGTTCTTCATAATGTTCCAAAAGCTTTATGTTTTTAGCATTAATGTTTTTAGCATTTTTTTGCATGTCTTACAAAAAAGTAATTATGAAAGTTTGTAATGATTTTTGAACTTCTAGATTATATAGGGTGATTCATAAAAGATGGGCAGAACTTTAAGGGGTTATAGTACACTTAAAGACAAATAATATTAAATAGGAGACTAAAGGTCCCAGACGTATTCCCAAGGAGATAAAGGGCATTGAAGTTTAGGGTCCGAAATTTCAAATTATTATAAAAAATGGAAAAATTGGACGATTCGTTTGCGGTTTTTGCAAAAAAATTTCTTTATGCCAGTATTTTCTTGAAATAAAATTTTAAAGTTCAATTTCAAAAAATGCCGATAGGGGGCGCTTTAGACTTTGGAGTAACAAACAACTATTTTTTAACGTTATTTTTTGTATTTCTTTAAATGATTTCGAAAGCTTAGACTTAAACTTAAATTTTGATCCAAAAATCTGAGTCCTAACGAGTAGTTAAGTAGCGTAAACTGAAATTTGAAATTTGAAACCCTACTCCCCCCCAGAACAAAAATCAGGTATTCCCGATCTTTGTGTCGTAGATTAGGCTCTAACTACTGCCGCGTTTTGCTAAAATTATTCTTTATGTCAGTATTTTCTTGAAAATAAATTTTAAAGAAAAGTTTCAAAAAATTCCGATAGAGGGCGCTTTAGACTTTGGAGTAACGAACAACTATTTTATACCGTTATTTTTTGTGTCTCATTAAATGCTTTCTAAAGCTTAGACTTAAATTTTCAGCCCAAAATCTGAATCGTTAGACGTGGTTAAGTTTCTGGGGAGAGAGGTTTGAAATTTCTACTCCTGAGCACAGTTCAGTTTACCATGTCCACACATTGTGTGCTGTGATACGAGGTAAAAAGACACAAATTAGGATTATGTTACCAAAGCATATTTATTAACATGTAATTACAATAAATGTTCAAAATTAAACAAGTTTAAAATTAAAAAACCAGAGGTTATGGACGCAGAACAACGGCGAAGAATGGAACGGCGAACATTCGCGAAAACATCAGGCTTTTCGAGCACTTCCCCTACAGCGGCGGAAAGTCTGGCGACCAGTTCCTCGGGGGATTTAATGGGTGTCTCATACATAAGAGCCTTCAATTGTCTCCAAAAAAAGAAATCGAGGGGTGAAAGATCTGGCGAGCGAGCAGGTCAAGCAACAGGACCACCTCGACCAATCCATCTGTTCGGAAATGTGATGTCCAGATAGTTGCGGACGTCTCGTACGTAATGGGCTGGCGCTCCATCGTGCTGGAACCACATGACCCGCCGGATGCGTGGAGGAACAACGTTTAACAGGTCTGGCAGCACATGTTGCAGAAATGTGAGGTATGTTTTACCGTTGAGGCGTTCAGGAAGAAGGTACGGTCCGATTAGGTGGTCTCCGAGGATTCCTGCCCAAACATTGATAGAAAAGCGTCTCTGATGAGCATGTGGATACGTAGCATGTGGATTGACATCCGCCCATACATGTGCATTGTGTGTGTTAAATGTACCTTCACGTGTGAAGGTACATTCATCGGTGAAAAGCACAGTTCGTCCAAAATGTGGATTTAGCGCGTTCTGCTGCAGAAACCAGCGGGCGAATTCAATACGATTTGGATAATCCCCTGGAGACAGTTTCTGGACTCGTTGCACATGAAACGGGAGCAAATGTTCATCCTTCAGTACCCTCCAAGTCATGGACTGTGAGGTATCCACCTGCCTAGCCACTGTTCGTGTACTTGTACTTGGCTGCGCCGCTACTACATCCAGAATGGCTTCTGCAACAACTACTGATTCGTCCTTTTTTGCACGACCTGCATTCGACCGGGAAGCGAGAAATGATCCCGTCTCACACAACTGTCAGTGCAAGCGCTCGAAAGTTTTGCGGTTAGGCAACCGCCTGTTGGGAAATCGCTCTCCGTACATTCGTTGTGCCTCTGCACCATTTCCATCTGCCGCTCCGTAAATTAAATGCATCTCGGCCTTTTCCTTATTCGTGAAGGGCACCATCTTCCGATTCATTACTACAGCGACTTACACTTGACTCACCGTTCAGTGGTTTTTATGCCTGAATCGTGTCGAAATTTTGCATACGTGTTCTTCTTCTTCCCCATTTGATATTTGCATACTTTCTGTCTCCTTCTTCACCCGGTGACTAGCGTCAGGAATGGACTTTAACGTTTGCATGAGCGACGTTTCCAACTGTGCCAGTGCCTTTATGAGTGAATTCCGACTATGCAGTCCGTGACGAAAGTTGTATTTTTGTCTCGTATCACAGCACAGAATCGTTGGGCATGGTTAAGTAGTGCAAACTGAACTATGTTCAGAAGTTGAAATTTGAACCCCCTCCCCTCGCTACTGAACCACGCTCAGCGATTCAGATTTTGGGCTGAAAATTTAAGTCTAAGCTTTAGAAAGCATTTAATGAGACACAAAAAATAACGGTATAAAATAGTTGTTCGTTACTCCAAAGTCTAAAGCGCCCTCTATCGGAATTTTTTGAAACTTTTCTTTAAAATTTATTTTCAAGAAAATACTGACATAAAGAATAATTTTAGCAAAACGCGGCAGTAGTTAGAGCCTAATCTACGACACAAAGATCGGGAATACCTGATTTTTGTTCTGGGGGGGAGTAGGGTTTCAAATTTCAAATTTCAGTTTACGCTACTTAACTACTCGTTAGGACTCAGATTTTTGGATCAAAATTTAAGTTTAAGTCTAAGCTTTCAAAATCATTTAAAGAAATACAAAAAATAACGTTAAAAATAGTTGTTTGTTACTCGAAAGTCTAAAGCGCCCCCTATCGGCATTTTTTGAAATTGAACTTTAAAATTTTATTTCAAGAAAATACTGGCATAAAGAAAATTTTTTGCAAAAACCGCAAACGAATCGACCAATTTTTCCATTTTTTATAATCATTTGAAATTTCGGACCCTAAACTTTAATGCCCCCTGTCTCCTTGGGAATACGTCTGGGACCCTTAATCTCCTATTTAATATTATTTGTCTTTAAGTGTACTATAACCCCTTAAAGTTCTGCCCATCTTTTATGAATCACCCTGTAGATGAAAAAATTTTGTAGCCTTAAATATCCAATATTGGAAATTGTGTTAACTTGTCGGTGCAATTCAGCTTATGCAACGACATAAAATTAAGTAAGTATGTTTGTAGAAGTGAATGATGTTTTCTGAAAATAAATTGTTATAAATGAAGTTTATTTTGTATGTACTAAGCAAATGCAACATCATGAACCAATAAATTATAAGTAAATTTTTGTTTTTCTTTGAATGTAATATTTCTTAAATTCTAATTGCTGATCACAATTATGTACTTTTTGTACATGTTTTATGCACCTTTCTAATTAAATAAAAATTTTATTTTCGCTAATGGAACGCAATTAAACATTCATACGATACATAAACATAAAAAAATCCCATCCAATAAATTAAAATCATTAAAACAAATTTCCAAAAGCTTGAGAATGAAATAATTAAGCAACATTGTTTGTTTTTTAATACGTTTTGACAAATCAAGCAAGAGGGAAAAAATATCTTAAAAATAAACGTAATAAAAGAAATTTATTAGAAAAGAAGAAACAACTTCAAGCATCTATTCAAAGATGAAAAATGGTTCATTAAATTGAATGCGTATGTTAATTAGTTAATTAAGCTATCCATTTAGGAGAATGCTGGAGTTTGACAACCAGGGAAATCATTGCTTCAATTGAATTTACGATCATGGAGTTATATGCTAATGAATGGTATGACGCCTTGGTGCTGCAGTAATGGAATTTGTGTTAACTTGTAGATCCAATTTAGCAGTTATGACTAAATGAATTTATGGAAGTATGTTTGTTTAATTGATTGACACTTTTTCTAATAAATAAAAAAAAAATCGGGATATTTGATGTTCCGTTATATATGTAATAATAAATGTATATTTAAATTTAGTATAGAATATTAGATTTTTGCAAAGCAGTATTTATAAAATTTCATTTTTAAATTAAAAGTTATCTTGGATTGTAGTGCCCTCTACAATTACGCAAAAATGTGTATTTTTCAGTATAATATTGGCATCTAAGAAGCTATTTTAAAGCCGTAATATTATCAAATAATGTAAGGTTCTGCAGTATTATGCTGTTTCACTTATACCTACAAAGATATATTATTAATTGTATTACTGTTATAAACTGGTGTTCCAGCAGCGATTATTACATCATAAAGTATTATATATATATATATACATCAATGTTGTGCAATGTTGTTATATATGTGTGCAATGTTGTTTGTCATATTTTCTGAAAAAAATATTATTTTATATTAAGAGCTCTGAAAATTATAAGGAAAAACTTGGAAAAATTTGGGACCATTTTTATAAAAACCTTAATTACTCTGCGAGTATGCATGCTATTTGCATAAAAATGAACACAGAGTATTACAATAAGGCATTCAATCACAATCTACAGTTTGAGCGCTTTTGCTACATTAGTTTTGACAGGGTTATTCAAAAGATATTCATTCTTTTTTTTTATTTTGTTGACGGTCCCCTATGGAGTTTCGGTAAAAAATCTTCAGGGTGATGTATGACGTATACTATTATATTTATACACTAAGAGTTTCGAGATGATTCCTCATGTATTTTTCTAGATATTTAGTAAAATGTCTAAAATCACAAGTGTCCAATAATCAATGGCCATATAGTGTATATACAGGGTGAGTCATAAATATCGAAACAATAGGCTATCTCCTCAAATATTGCCCCTAGACCTATACTTCCAATTGCAAAAATTCATAAAAAAAGGTGAAATTTCTGATAATATAAGTTGCAACTCCATGGGGGGTCTATTTGAAAAAATACGAAAATTAAATTTTTATACGGCCCCCGTAGGGCAAAATTCCCAATTAGGAAATTATTCCTTATCCATTCCTAAATTGAACAGAACAAATTTCATCTCCGTATCTAAAAATCCCATTAAGATATTAAATCCCAAAATCCTCAAAAATTCCTGACTTACGCCACTTTTCCCTGCTTCTAAACTGACTCAATTTCAACGCTTGTTAGGGAACATTCACAAATTGCAATTTAATAAAAATCGGTTTAAGATAGCGCTTTTTCTTTGGACATAAAATAGCAGCATATAGTTTTTACTCTAAATTGGTATACCAGACGTCTGCCCGGGTCAAATTATCTTTGTCAGGTCCCAAACCGACCCATAGGGGGAAAAGTTCGGCGTGGCCTGAAAAAATGTCAATATCATAATCCGGACCGGTCTGGAAAATAGTTTAAATCATAGCCCGGTTCAGTCGCAAATTTCTACATAGTTTTTTAATTCGACGTGGGAAAAAAATGTTTCATATGGAGGAGTTCTGACGAAAAAAATCTTTTATAGCTTTTTGTTTTTTATATTTATACTTTTTATTATTAAAGAAGCGCCAAAGGCTGTAATATATTTATTTTATCAATGAATCTCTATTTAAAAGTAAATGTTTCACTTATATTTTAATATCGTTAATCCATATCCCATGCTTTGGAGACTCTGAAAAATGTTATACACTAAAACTTTTTAAGACGGAATCACATAGGAAAGAAAAAATACGTTATAGACAGATGTTCTCCCTAGAAGATGTAATTGGAGTTTATTTTCTTTTCAGGTAATATTGCATTTATTTTGCATGGATCAACATATTTTCCGTTTAAGACAGAATTCCATCATAGGCAGATTTTTTTTTTCACTGGTTTTATTGTATTTAATTATTTTAGCCTTTGAATGATCTATTTTTAAAAAGTGAATTTTAAAGATTTTTTTTTTTTTTTTTTGTAAAATAGATTTTTAAACCTATAAGTTTTTTGTAAAAAATTCGATTGAGCCAAATTTTATTTATTTTATGCGCGTATTAAGTCAGTCAAAGGCAGTGATTTTAATACGGGTTTTGTCGAAACCGGGTTTGAAAATTTCATCCAGAGTGCACCTAAGTTGAAGAAAGTAGCCCCCTCCTTTATGAAAAGTACGCTAGGCCCGGCCTGGCGGGTCTTCAGAAAAAAGTAACATCTCGGTCCTGACCCTACCTGGGCCAAGAATACAAATATTTTAACATCCTCTGGAGGACGATTAAAAGCCTGAAGTTGTCAGAGGTAAATTTAAAAAGAAAAAAAGATGCATCTTAGAAAAAGCATTTTTAAAAATAACTGACGGACATTTAAACAATACTCTTCGTTTTTCTGCATAATGTAGTTTTCATCCTCTATTTCTTGTCTTTAAATTATTAAATGTTAAGAGTTTTTAAAAGAAAAAAGGACTTGAAACACGCCATTTTTGATTTTTTTACATTAGTTTTGTTTCGGCAAATTTGAAAAAAATGTTTACTTTTGAAAAAATGTTTGCTTTTGAAAATATGATTTTTTAAAATTACATTATTTTTTCAATTAACATTTTTAATTGTTTTAAAATTAATATAAAAAAACGGCGAGCAAAACTAAAATCAGATATTCATCTTTAATTAAATGGAAAGAAATTGAAATCCGATAAATAATGTTACAAGTTATAACGACTTTTGATTGTCCCATTTAAACCAGTACTAACCACTAGAAACTTTTATAAATTGTATGAGAAATTTTAGAATGTAATTTTCTTAGCAAATTATAAGGCTAATCATCACAAAAAAGAAAAAAATCGAAATTCTAACTCAAGAAATAGATTTTTTACGCGTTTTCTAGAACTGTTAAAGTAACACTGTTTTTTGAATTGCGCGCATTTCAATTTGTGTCTAATCCCTTAAAAGCTGATGAATTTTTTAAAAGGCTATAACTTTGCGAATTTTGGAGATATGAAGATGCAGCTTTTTGTGTCTTATTCAAGACTGAATAAGGAAAGTTTTCCTAATTGGAATTTTCGTCCTACGGGGGCCGTATAAAAATTTAATTTTTGTAACTTTTCAACTAGACCCCCCATGGACTAGCAATTTATCTTATCAAAAATTTCACATTTTTTTATGAATTTTTGCAATTGGAAGTATGGGTCTAAGGGCAATATTTAAGGAGATAGCCTATTGTTTCGATATTTATGACTCACCCTGTATATATATGACTATGAATCGGCAATTAATCTTATTCACTTGCCTACTCGAAATCAGGGGACACTGTAAATCAAATTTACCAAAATTTTTAAATTCCTATTCAATAATTTTTAAAGGGATGATATTTTTGCATTAAAATTAACATATTTAATACATTAAAGTAACAAAGTTTACACACCTTCATATTTTTAATGATCTAAGGAAACTATGCAGATTTTTGTCTACTTGATAGGATCATTTTTGTTATACTATTTTAATTAACTTAATTCATAACTGTAACTGTAATTTTGTATTCGATTCTTACTCATATTCAGATACTAAGTAAGTATTAAAATTAGGTTTTCGACAATACACCCTAAAAAAGTTGGATGCTTCTTGAACTATAACTAAAAACAAAAATATACACAAAAAATAGCTAAGTCAATACTAAACTAGTCGTTGGGGGCCACCGTAATACTTACCCATCATGGATATGCATAACATAATATATGAAAACATAACATATGTAAACAATTTATAAAATGCATTACAATTCCAAAACAAAATATAAACGTATATTTAAGTATTTTTAACACATCATCATGCTCTATTAATGAATTTCTGATAAATCAATTTCAATAAATTATATGAATCGCCAAACTATTCTTATAACTCTAAAATAAATTATCATATTCACTAACAGTTTCTTGCATCAAATTAAGTGTCCTTGTGTCCTTAAGTGCAAGATATCCTTGAGTTGAAATTTGAATGAAATACAGGGTCATGAAAAATCAAAGAATGTGGAAAACAGGGTTAGAAAATTCTCGATAACTAATAATCCGATCGACTTCGTTTTTTTATGCAAAATTTGTGATAATTTATTGCCTTTTACGTCCACTTCTTAAAATAAAAAAATTCGAAAATTTTTATATACCTTTCACCAGAACGAATTTTTCGAGAGTTCGAAAAAAATAGTTCCGTATAATCGAAGTTACTGATATTAAATAGGCTTCGTCCCATTCTTACATACTAAGCACATACAAAATTTCAAGTCTCATCTCAATTTTTTCGGGAGGTAGAGCGGTTACAGACAGACAGACACACAAAAGGACGGACGGCAAAATTTTTTTTCTAAAAAATATGTTTTTCGGAATCTCCAAGGCCCGAAACGTGTAAATCCGTCAATTTTTTTTTCGATTTTCAAAATGATTGCAAGACTTACCCTATACTACGTATGATGGGTAAGTAAAAATAGCTAGTCACAAAATATAGCTTTATTACTTACCCATCATACGTAGTATAGGGTAAGTCTTGCAATCGTTTTGAAAATCGAAAATTTTTTTTTGACGGATTTACACGTTTTAGATAGTGGAGATTCCGAAAAACATATTTTTAGAAAAAATATTTTGCCGTCCGTCTGTCTGTCTGTCTGTCAGTCTGTAAACGCTCTATCTCCCGAACAAATTGAGATAGAGACTTGAAATTTTGTATGTAGTTAGTATGTAAGAATGGGACGAACTCTATTTAATATCAACAACCTCGATTATCCGGAACTATTTTTTTCGGACTCTCGAAAAATTCGTTCAGATTAAAGGTATATAAATATTTTCGAATTCTTTTGTTTTAAGGAATGGACGTAAAAGCCAATAAAATAACACACATTTTGCATATAGAACGAAGTCGATCGGATACCTTTTATGAGTTGCCGAGATATTTGTAATCTTGTTTTCCACATTCTTCGGTTTTTCATGACCCTGTATTTCATTAAAGTTTCAATTCAGAGGTATATTTTAATTGGAAATGAGACCCTTAATCCAACGCAGTAAACTGTTAGTTTATATTATAATTATTTTTGGAGTTATAAGGATGTTTCTTTTACGCAGTTCGGTACTACTTGAGTAGTTTGGCGTTTTATATCATTTGTCGAAATTGGTACATCAGCAGTTCTTTAATATAGCATTACTATGTACATTAACAATATTTAAATTTTTTTTATGAATTGCAATGCATTGTATAAATAGTTTTCACATGTTTTATTTTCATATACATATCCATGATGGGTAAGTATTACGGTGGCCCCCAACGACTAGTCTTTATAACTATTAAATTTTGGATTATAAAGAAGATTTATCAAAATTAATTTTTATTACCTGCCTTTTACTTTTAGAAACGTTTTCAAGAAGCTTTTATAGTGCAATAATCACTTTTCTCCGATCGGAATATCACTTTTTAGGATACTATTCATTCTCAGGTAAACATTTTGATATTCAAGAAGCACGTTTAACCCTTTCGGGTCCGATATTTTTTCCTAGTTAGAAAAAAAAATACTTTTAACTTAATAACATTAGCACTAGCTATCCAAAAAATTAATTAGTGTTTAACGAATATTTCACCGTCTGAAAGATAGCGAATGTTGTTGTTTTGCGTACAACATTCAATCCATATTCGCAATGATCTCGCAACAATTCGCAATAATCTAAGAAAGAATTGTTGGAGATGTTTAGAAAATATAGTATTACAATAAGATTTAACTTACATTTCAAATTCCTAATACTTTTTGCGCTTTATTACGCATGAATCATTCAGGAAAATAAATTTATTATTAATTAAAAGGGTAAAATATATGTTTAAAATGAAAAAAAATCCTAGAAATTCAAAAATCAAAGAGAATTAAGAAATAATAATAATAATAATTACTAAATGCCTAACATGAATGAAATCATATTGTAAATGCATAGATATTTACTAACATTACTCCATGTGAATAATAGCAAATGTATTTCTTAAAGCGAAATAATACTCCATTAAAAGACATGTACTATGAATAGTACACCAGACCCGAAAAGGTTAACAAAAAATTACACTAAATTAACAGCACCAGCAATAATATGACAATGAACAATAACATGTTACAACTGTGTGAACAAATTCAGTTATGCAGCTGAAAATGTTTACTTGAAGATAGATAGAATGCAGAATAAACTAAGTTGTCGAGTTCAGAGAACTGAGCAGTGCATTGTAAAAGCTTCTAATAGACGTTTCCGAAACTTACAGGCCCAGTGGTAGAATTTTTAAAATCTTTTTGCGACAAGCTTAATTAACAACAAACAGTTTCTGCAATGTAATATTTTTTTATCAGTAAAAATAAATGGATATTCATACATAACACAATTAGAAAATAGACACTTAAAATCCAGGGTGTTAGATTGTAGGCGCCAGCTTAAAGCCTCTCACAACTAATAATAACATCTCAAAACTAAATATATACAGGTCAGTTGCACCATAAAATTTAACTAATAAAAATGTATTTAATAAAATACAACACATTGCTCAGTGGTGCACAAAACAAGAATTTTAATATGCATTTGTACAATTAAAATAAAATAAAACCATCAACATTTTGCTCCGACTTCTGCGGGCGTCTTCAGGAAAATGTTAATGGAAGGACTAAGTTTGTAAGATAAAAGTAAATAAGAGAATCTATCGAAATAATTGCACGAGAAAATAAACCATGTAATGATAATTTATCCTACAATATACCAAAAATTTGGCATAACATCATAAAATCTTAAAATTTTTATTTCGTTGCAATATTTTAATTTTTACTCACGTGTAAGTGGCAACATTTTAAAACTTTTAATTCATTTAGTTTTTAATTTATTAGGAATATTATCTCTCGATCAAAATGCAAACTTAGTCCTTCCGTTATCATTTTCCTGAAGACGCCCGCAGAAGATGGCTCGAAACGGTGATGGTTTTATTTTATTTTAATTATACAAATGTATATTAAAATTCTTGTTTTGTGCACCACTGAGCAATGTGTTGTATTTTAATAAATACATTTTTATTAGTTATCTCAAAACTAATTTTAACAATTATTTTTTGTCTCATAATTTATCTAAATTTCTTGAAAAAATGCTATTAATTAATGCTCCTATTATTAATATTTATCCAATGAAAGCTAATAAGATTTAGCACTGAGACTCTTCCTGCTGGCACCAAGATTTTTACACCACTTTAAGAAACAAAGCTTATATGTTATTTATATGTCATGATCTTATCTAATTTTAAACTGTGTGAGAAAAAGGTCGCAAAACATAAATTTACTGAATTATATTACAGGGATTACTCATTATATTTACAGTACATTGTAAAAAATAGATTCTCCCAATTTTCCTTGTAAGATTTGACTGAGCATCACAGATTTGTAAACTACAATTACATAAATCTATTGTTTTTTTTAATGGGGGGGAGAAAGGTGTTGTAGAAATTTGCCTAATTTTTGTTAATAATTAAAATATAAACTAATACGTATGTATACATATCTAATTTTTCATATTACTAGAAGCTGAGGATAAGGTCATTGTTTTTCTTTGTATGAATAATGGTTATAAATTTATTCTTTTTAAGCCAGTTAATTTAAAGATAATATTTCACAAAAGCGTTTTGTATATAGCTAAGTAGAGAGTTCTTTAATAGCATAAGAAATTTAGCCTTCTAGAAATTTCTACTGTTACATGCTTTACTAACTTTAACAATTAACATTTGATTTACATTTATATTATATTCGTACAAATATATTTTCAGATCAAACCTTCATAGTACATTAATACTGCATAAGCTGTCAAAATATAATTAAAAACATATTATTGTAAGATTTTAGTTTTTTTAGGTGTAAAAAAAAAGTTATGTAATTTGATAAAATTCGTGTAAGACCTGAAGATTCTAATATTACATGGGAAGTGACTTTGGACAATAAGTTTAATGCTGTTTATCTATACTAATAAAATAACAAATCGCTCTGACTGTCTGCGTGTGTGTATGTGTCTGAGATGGCTAGAAAAATCTACGGCACAGCCGAGGCTCAAAATTTTTACGAGAGTAGCTGAATAACTCTCCTGATGTACCTGAAGCTCAGAATTTTAATTTTTTTTGATTAATTTCAGATATATTAATTACGAAGTGGAACTCACTTTCATTAAAAAGTCTTTTTTTAATGTTAGGGGAAAGAAATCGTTTGCACATGCGCACATCTCTTTTACGCACCTAAACGAAAGAGGAAGCATTTTTCGGCGTTTAGTTCTGTTTTTGGATAATTTTTTTAAAATCCAAATCAACCAAACTGCTCAACGCAGTTAAACTTGACAGACATATTTTGAAAGATCGTACCTTTAGGTCTCAAATGCTATAATCAATTTGAAATAATGTTGCAGTTAACTCTTTAAAAAGAAATATTCGAAAAGAGTCGTTTTTCCAAAAACCATTTTTCAGCCATTTGTCAACGTTCTTCCAGGTCGTAATTTTTAAGATGTAAACAAACCAAATAAAAGATCTTAAAGATGAAACTTTCTTCTAACCGATGGTGTAATTGGTTTTAAGAAAATTGGATTTTAACCCTTTCAAATATACTGGCAAAAGAAGGTTATTTTGCGACTTGCAGAGAGGATATTTTTTCTATGCTAAAATTATCTTGCCGTACATATTTCAACTCAGTCTTTTAAAATTTTCTTAATAGACCAAATTTATACTCCTTACAAAAAAATTCGAAATGTTCGGACGGATAGAAATATTTTTACAAAATAAAATGTGCGAAAAATTTGATGAAATCAATAAAAAACAGATCGTTTTTATTGTGGTTTTGACTTATCAAAGCGCAATCCTATAGGTACCGGCAAACAAAAAACACATTCCTAAAGCTTAAAAACATTCCTGTAATCTATGATGCAATCAGTTTTTAATATAAGATTTAACCCTTTCAAATACACCGGCAAAAGTAGGTCATTTTATGACTAACGGATAGAATACACTATATTGCCATTGATTATGGGACACTTGCGATTTTAGACATTTTACTAAATATCTAGAAAAATACATGAGGAATCATCTCGAAACTCTTAGTGTATAAATATAATAGTATAAGTCGTACATCTTCGTGAAGATTTTTTTCCCAAAACTCCATAGAAGCCCGTCAACAAATTAAAAAAGAATGATTCTCTTTTGAACAACCCTGTCAAAATTAATGCAGAAAAAGCGCTCAAACTCTAGATTATGATTGAATGCCTTATTGTAATACACTGTGTTCATTTTTATGTTAATAGCATGCATACTCGTAGAGTAATTAAGGTTTTTATAAAAATGGTCCGAAATTTTTCCAAGCTTTTTCCTTATAATTTTCAGAGTTCTTAATATAAAATAATATTTTTTTCAGAAAATGTGACAAACAACATTGCACACAGTACCCTGTAATCAGAATTAAAAAATAATAAAAATTATATGAAAAATGAGTAGGTTTACTAAATAATTTTTTACTGCGTATGCGTCAAAGATATCAAAATTTCATTAGCATATTATGTTAGCTAAATGTATAGAGCAACTTTTGTAAAAGTCTCAAAATTATAGCTTGAAAATTCTGAAAGTAATCGTCTATAGAAAAAGGACAAAATCCGTTGTTTCCAAAATGAAGCAAAAAAATGAGGGATTTTATCCGAAAGTAATCGTAACATCCCGTATTGTGTATTCTATATTGACACTAATCAATGAATATATGGATAAAACCCCTCTTGTTTTTGCTTCATTTTGAGAATAACGGATTTTCAACTTATTCAATTGACGATTATTTTCAGAATTTTCAAGTTATGATTTTGTGACTTTCACAAAAGTTGCTCTATACATTTAGCTAACATAATATGCAAATGAAATTTTGATATCGTTGACGCATGCGCAGTAAAAAATTATTTAGTAAACCAACTCATTTTGTATACAATTTTCATTATTTTTTAATTCCGATTACAGGGTACTGTGTGCAATGTTGTTTGTCATATTTTCTGAAAAAAATATTATTTTATATTAAGAACTCTGAAAATTATAAGGAAAAAGCTTGGAAAAATTTGGGACCATTTTTATAAAAACCTTAACTACTCTGCGAGTATGCATGCTATTTGCATAAAAATGAACACACTGTATTATAATAAGGCATTCAATCATAATCTAGGGTTTGAGCGCTTTTGCTACATTAGTTTTGACAGGGTTATTCAAAAGATAGTCATTCTTTTTTAATTTGTTGACGGTACCCTATGGAGTTTCGGTAAAAAATCTTCACGGAGATGTATGACGTATACTATTATATTTATACACTAAGAGTTTCGAGATGATTCCTCATGTATTTTTCTAGATATTTAGTAAAATGTCTAAAAAATCGCAAGTGTCCCATAATCAATGGCAATATAGTGTATTCTTTCTACTCTAAAAGTATCTAAACGTACATATTTCAGCACAATCTTTTAAAAGCATCTCAATGGACCAAATTTACACCTTCTTAAAAAATTTTTGAAACGTTAGGACCAGTAGAAATGTTTTTTTTTTTTTTTTTTTTTTTTTTTTTACAAAATAAAATGTGCGAGAAATTTGACGAAATCAATAAAAACCAGATCGTTTCATTGCGGTTTTGCCTTTACAGGGCGCAATTCCATACGTCTTGACAATCCAAAAATATTTTCTTAAAGCTAAAAAATTCTTATAATATATGGTGCAATTTGTTTAAAAGAAAATATCCGATTTAACCCGTTTAAATACACCGACAAACACAAATCACATCTCGGCTCATGAAGAATACATTTTTGCTACGCTAAAAGTAACTAGATGTCCGTATTTTAGCACGATCTTTTTAGAGTTAGATTTAGCAATAAACTAGATTTACATTACTTACAAAAACTTTGAAACTTTTGTATGGATAGAATTATTTTTTACAGAATAAAATGTGTGAAAATTTTTACGAATTCAGTAAAAACCTGAGTGATTCGTTCGCTTTCGGTGCGCATAGTTTCCAAAAAATCAAATTACATAGAAAATAAAATACCAAACAGCATGCGCTTTCAAATCAATATCTTTTCGCGATTTTTCCATTTAAAATATAAATTTTGACAAAATGGTCTTAAAGATATAAAATCATAGAAATTTGAGTTTAATTTAAGGGACATTTAGAAAACAATAATACATTTGAAAATTGAATAGCCTCACGATTACGGGCAACGCCGGGCGGGTCAGCTAGTTTGGAATAAAAATAACAATTCTAAAAATTAGCATTCAAATCAGCTATATTTATCAAGTCTGAAAGTTTTCTATAAGGTACCGTTCCGCTTCTGCGAAAATGTCGCCATATTTCTCCCACGGGGCTTACAGGCAGATAATAAAAAAATATTTTTGGAAGTTTTTCTTTAAATTTAAAAAATAATATGTTTTCTGTGATTAACAAAGAAAAATGAACATTTATCCGAATCTTGGGTGTCACGGAAGAGGTTATTTATGTTTGCGCTTACGGTTATTGTACATTTTCGTAGTTTAAGAAATACCTATATATTTTTACAGTGGTCTATGGTCTTTCAGATGAAAAATATAATAATGTAATATATTTTTAAAACTTGATTTTAAATTAATAAACTAATCTGTCTTAAATCCTGTCTCTTATCTTATGATAATAATGAAAATAAGCTATTTGTCGATAAGTATACAGTCACCGCGAAAAAAAAAAAAAAAAATCTTGACATTTGCGATTTTAGATGTTTTGTTAAATATCTAGAAAGACACACGAGGCATTCCTCATTAGATTCCTCAAGCTCTTTAACAAAAATTGCTCTATATATTTAGCTAACACAATATGCAAATGAATTTTAATAGAGTTGACGCATGCACAGTGAACATTTATTTAATAAACTTGCTGATTTTTCATACAATTAATATTTTTTATTTTGATTACAGGGTGTTATATACAATATTGTTTCTCATATTTTCTGAAACGAACATTGTTTTTTATTAAGAATTTTGCAATATATAAGCAAAAAACTTGGCAAAATGTGGGACATTTTTTATAAAAATCTTAATTTCTCTACGAGTATATATGCTATCCGCATAAAAATGAACACAGTTTATTGTCATAAGTTACTTAATCATAATCTGCAGTTTGAACGTTTTTACGACGTTAGTTTTGACAGGGTTATTCAAAAGATATTCGATCTTTTTCAATTTGTTGACGGTCACGTAATGGATTTTGAAAAAATCTTTTCGAAAATATATGATCTACGTTGTTTATACATCTGGAGTTTCAGTGTCATTCCTCATGTATATTTCTGGATATTTAACAAAACATCTAAAATCGCAAATGTCAAGTTATTTTTTTTTGCGGTGATTGTATTTAAAGCTGGAGTAGCACAGTACAGCTGAAAGCAGATAATCACAATGGCTAAATAGAGATATGTATCTTGTTGAATCTTAAAAATATGCTTTAAAAAAATACTAACCGACTTCAAAAAAGCGCTAAAAAGAATAAAATAATTATTTAAAATTCTCTAATGAAAAAATGTTATCGAATAACTAAAAATCTGAAATGATGTGTCGGCATAAAAATGATAAATTTAATATGTACAATCTAATATTCAACAAACATGGATTTTCGAGAGAATATTTTTTACAAGAGATGAATTTTCAGATTTATCATTTAATATACGGATATATACATTGAAAAAGTAATCAATTACTTTTTGAAGTTCGGTGCAAAACTACTCCCATTGATAAGGATTAAGCAATGAATTTCCTGAAGAAATATATTTTTTCCAACTTTGTATCATCTTTTCCATCATTAAGGTAGTTTTGCACCGAACTTCAAAAAGTAATCGATTACTTTTTAAATGTATATATCCGTATATTAAATGAGAAATCTGAAAATTCATCTCTTGTAAAAAATATTCTCTCGAAAATCCATGTTTGTTGAATATTAGATTGTACATATTAAATTTATCATTTTTATTCCGACACATGATTTCAGATTTTTAGTTATTCGATAACATTTTTTCATTAGAGAATTTTAAATAATTATTTCATTCTTTTTAGCGCTTTTTTGAAGTCGGTTAGTATTTTTTTAAAAAAAGCATATTCTTCTTTAACAAGTAAAAAGCCTTCTTTTTACTTGTTAATACAGTAATACATAACTAGCTTAATTTCAATCCATGTTGAATGAATATATGAATTGAATATATGTATGGAATAAATAATTTCTAATACAAATTATTATTCACCAAAATTATTTATTACAAATAAATAGTTTTTAATAAATATTTAATTTTCATTAGAAATATGGTTTTTTAGGATGTAATATTTATGATGTAGTTGATTTAAAAAGTAAATTGCATTTACAACAGTCTACATTCAAGGATATATTTTAGGAGAATTATCTTGAGAAGAAAAGAAAGACAGAATACAAAGTAATCTTTGAATTGAATCTTCACGGATTTTAAAAATTATTCAGAATTCTACAGCATTCTTTTCCAATAGATTCTATCACGTTTCCTTAAGTACGGTGCCTCTATATGAATGCTGTGACATACACTGTTAAAACTTGATCTATTTGCTGCAGCGTCACTCCACAACATTTACAGAATATCATTTTTATGACCAATGAGAATGCTACATAACACAGTAAAGTAACCGTTTTATATAAAAGAGTTGGAGTGATGCTGCAGCAAATGTGTCAAATTTTCAACAGTATACGATACTCACACTATGTTTAGACAGATGTGTTTGCCTAAACTACGGCAACTCTAAGCTTTTTCTATTCCAGAATATGGCGTTACTCGCTTGAACAAGTTCGTTTACATTACAATGTCTAGAATATATGGTGTAGAAATCTGCTATGGAGGCAGCGAAAAAAATTGTATCCTTTAAATGTGCAGCGATGATACTGAAATCTAAAGTATCGATCACAGTAACATCTGCAGGATTTCCTAATGCATGCAAAAGTTTTGCAGTTTTAGGAAAAAAAAAACCGCAGATGTCATTGTTATCTTCAGATTTCATCAGCATCTTTGCATATTTTAGTGATACAATGTTTTAGCGCCTTCTTTAAGTATTACTGAGGTAGCCGATTTCTACACTTCTTGGTGCTATAGTTTACGCGAGTGGTAATGCTTAAAAATTAAAAACTTTTGCTGCATCGTCACTCCAACGCATTTATAGAATATCTCTACTTTGACAAATGATAGTCCTCCATAATACATTTAAGTAATCGTTTTCTATATAAGCGGTGGAATGACGATGCAACAAAATTTTCAAACTTTTAACAGTGTAGTCATTAGCTTGGCTATAATAAGTGGCTTGTAAAGATAATTGGCGATTGCCATTTGTTCAGAATCGTATCAATCAATCAATTTTTATACATCATATGCCGCCATGCTCTCTTCCTATATGAGTGTACTTTAACGGTGGATTTTCAGGTATTCGATATCTACGTTTGGTGTCTTTGACTTTTGACTTTGAATTGACAGTGCTTTGAGGCCTATAACTACAATGGCTGTCGCCTCGATTGATCCATGTTATACAGAAACAAAGACAATACACTGTAAAAAATAAATGTGTAAATTGGCTAATTTTACACACATATATGAGTAATTTTGTAAAATTACACACCTGTAATAAAAATTACACATTTTTTTCGGAAATTTACCTGTTTTTGTGTGTATTTAGCGTCTGAAAGTAAGTGTGTAATTTGTTATCACTTGATAAACTCAGACAAGTGTGTAAATTCCGAAAAATGCCCGAATTTACACGAATTGGAGTGTTATTCTAATTTAAGCATAATGATGTTTACTCAGAGAAGTGTGTAAATTTCTGAAATCATCCACTTGTTTTAAAATTTACACATTTCGTACAAAAAATTGCCTGTTTTTATGTGTATTTTGTTTATTAGAATGGGTACGTAAGTTTTTATCAATTAATAGACACACAGAAGTGTGTAAATGTTAAAGATTACGTGTATTTACGCGAATTGGAGTGTTTTACATAATTATAAATATGTAAATTTTAAAAGACAGTTTCTAAATGTATTAGAAGACTTTCCGACAAAATTGAAAAGTGCATTCGTTTTGTCTGTCCATCTGTCCGCGCTCTAACTCTCCTAAATATACTCAAATTTCCATGAAAATTTTAGATGTTATTGATGTTCACATTAGCACAAACCCTACTGAAAATGGAGTTTCTATCATGATTAATTTATTTACAGGGATAGTCAAAATTTACCATTACATTACGGCCTATGGGAAAAAATAGTTTCGAATGAGTTTTAAAGGTGTAACACCCTGCCAAACATATTTAAATTTATATGCATTTGGAAAGTACGTTAAAATATGTATTTAAAAATGCAGTATAAATGATAGTTATTATTTATTTACAGGGCCACACGAAAGAATTCCATTATGCAAGAACAAAGGGGCGGGGGATTATTTGCGAGATATTTTAATAATGTTAAACGACTTCGTGTACAATAAATTTGATATGGTGATACGCTGAGTCATAATATGAAGTGCATAGCATTTACAGGGAGATACAAAAGATTTCAAATAGTATATTCTATTTGAAGTACTGTGTATTATCGATGATGGTTGATGGATGGATGAAATGCATTTTTAATTATGATATGCGTTTTTAAGTTTCACTAAATATATGCATATAACATAGTGTGTATAAATTCTATAGTTTAGATACAAGGTTACACAAAAGAACTCGTAAAGGTTACTGAATACGAGCGTAATTTATTAAAAGGTGGTTTTTTAAATAAGTTATACATTTTTATGTTGAACCGCTTACTCAGAAATGTTTGTAGAATATAGATAAAATGATATACAGGATCATGTAAAGTACGTGGTCACAATTCGATGATAACTTCTGGAAATGTTATTTAAGAAGTTTTAAGAGTGTTTTAGTTTAAAATAGATTTTAGGTAAATATTGGACTGTAATACAGGTACTAGGTAAACTACAGAGCTGATCAAAAGTATTCAAGTACGTTTTTATCCATTAGTATGAATTACTAATAAATAAATTTAACGAAAATTTAGCGTTTTCTTGCTTAACTAAATTTTCTTATTATATAGTATATATATCAACAGACAGATTAAATACAGGGCTGTTCAAAAGTATTGAAATACATATTTGCCTATGGACATTAACACGTTATTTTCCTAAATAATGAAGTTTTGTTAAAGATTTCAGGAAGTGTTGAAAAGTGTTTCGTAATCTATCCTTAACGCATAATTTTTCTTTCTTGTTCATTGAGATATGAGTTTTTATATTGATTTTTGCATATTGCGTTCTGTGTACAAATGCTGTAGATCATGTACAGTGTAACACAGCAGAAAGTGCACAGATTAAAATACATGAACGGAAGTAGCTTAAAGGTGGTTTTAAAATAAATTCTACATTTTTACACAGAATTGCATTTAATAAGCTGAGATATATATGGAGAAAAATGATATACAGGACCACCGAAAGAATTTGATACATGGCTGCCTATGTATGATAACCTCTGGAAATGTAAGTTCACTAGATTTAAACGTGTTTTTGTTTTAATTAAGTCATAGCTAAATAGTGGCATAACCTTATGCAAAAATAGTAGACAAAATACAGGGCTGTACAAAAGAATTAAAATTTGCTATCGTCTTTTGGGTATAAAATTCTAAAAGTCAAATTTCAACCTATTAGTCGTTTTAATACTTTACAACTTTGTTGAAAATGCTTAAGAATACGGTTTGTTTGTCCGTATTCTAACTTGCGTTAATAGTTGGATTGCTCTGTAATTGATACATGTATTAAGGCAATATTTTAATTCACAACCCAAATTATGACTAATACAATATAATAATTTATAAAAAAGAAACTCTACAATTCATTTTAACAGGAAACTTTTTGAAATTGAATAGAAACAAAAGTGAAATGCATAAAAAAAAAAAATTAAAACCGAAAATTTTAATTAGAGCCACTTTTATGAAAATAACGTGCGTTTAACTTCCAAATCTAGCATTGAATAAATAAAAGGAAAACAACATCTGCTGCGTTTCAACATCTGCTCTGCGTTTCGCAGCAATAAATTCACACGCAGACGATCACAACAGTTAGTCTTTGGAATAAAAAACGTTCAGTTTGTTCGTATATATTGTTCTTTTATAAACGTATATAGTTCGCATGAATTTTAAAACTTTTAGGAAAATGTTACAAGAATGCGGCCAAAGGATATTTTACATGACAGTCCGAAAAGGTACAGTGTCAGTAATGTAGTTAAAAAGAGCTCATTAATGTCATTGTACTGTATTCGGACATAATTCTGCGAAAGAATCTACGTATTTCTATTTGGATTATCCTAATTTAACACAGAGGAAGGTCATTCATTAGAAATAGGTAAGGGAAAAGTATTTTCTCAGCTTTCTCTTTTAGTTAATAGTTTTAGTTTTAGTTAATTTCACATAAACATTTTATAAAAGCAATGATTAACATTAATTTAACTTTTATCAATTCAATAAACTTTACTAAATTTAATTTTTATTTTGTTGAAATAAAAGGCCGCATGCCAACGATTTATTCATTTAAATAGTATTTAAATCAGATTTTTTTTTCCTTTTTAAAACTATGCGGTTAAAATTACGTTTCTTAAAATTTTAAAAGTTTTGGGTTTTAAAAGTACTTTAACCAATAGTTAACATAATTACTATACATGTATTATCACATCCCAATAGTTTCTACTTTAAACAGAGATTTAACTCATATATGAATCATAATCGCATTATAAAATGTATGAATATGAAATGTATGATATGTACAACATGCATATGAGGTATATATAGGCTAGATGGGAAGGTAATGGACAAGCTTCAATATTTTTGGTTAATAATAAATAATTAACAATTTAATTTATTTATATATATTTCATTAACTCCTCTCTACATGATTTAAAGTCTAAATTATTTTTATGCTCCTAATAAAGACACAGAAAATAATATTTTAAAGTTCCATCGATTTTCAGGAAAATTTGAATGAATTTGCTAAGAGTTGTCTCCATTTAAAAAACTAATACGGTCATTTTCCTTTCCTTGCAAAATTTGCATGTGTTTATGTTTCGTTAGAAAGAAAATTTTGAATTTTATGTACTTATGACTATTTGCAAAATTTCATTTATTTTTAAGAATTTAAGAAGCGTGTGTTACTGTTACTGAGGGCGGGGGGCGCTCAATTAAATCTAATAATTCCCATTTGTTAAATTTATTTGAAGCAAATATTTTGTTTTATTAGCATGCCTTCATTAAATTCTGGCTCTAATTATTGTTATAAAATCTATTACTTTTGTGAGGTTCCATTACTGGATTCACATTCCTTATTCTTTTTTTATTGTGTCTTATAAAAAATAACTTGTATTTTTAATACACTGATAAAAATAATTTTTTCACCCCATTTTATTCTAAAAATTGCATAGTAATAATTCTAATCCCTTGTACTATTTATGATAGTATCAGTGTTATAATGGCTTTGGCAACAGAATCCAGCCAGAAATTACATTTTTGAAAAAAAAAAAAAAAAAAAAAAAAAAAAAAAAAACCGAACATAAAAATTTTACATTATAGGCAAAATAGAGTACAGCATTCAGTTGCTGTAAGATATAAACAATTAATGACCGTTTTTAAAAATCATGTATCAAGAGTTTTATTGATTTAAATGTATAATTTCATAAATAAGAATGTAATATCTACATTCTATTATTAAAGTTATTTTTTTAATAATCAAAAAATTGTTTTTAAGTTTTCTTTTACTGCTTGCAAATCCTTATGTAAAATGAATTAATCCTTTCTGTCATCACGTTGTATATATGCAAACAGAAGGAGATAATATATTATAATTTCAGAAAGAAAACAGATTAATAAAAACTAGTTGGATGTGTCAATCCCAAAACTTTCTTCTATCTCATAAGTACATTTTAATATTTAAAAGAAAAACGTGGTGACCCCAAAGTTACCCACTATCGAATTTCTTCGAACATTTGACCTATCCTAATGAGATTCTGGTATCCGAAAAGCCTAAAACGCAAAATTTAATTAATATTCTGATAAAATGAGCTTAGTAGTGCCTCATGTTGGGTAATTTCTACTAAAACCTAATAAGCATCTATTTATGTCAAGACCTAACAGAATCTGAAATTTGATGGAATTTCCTCCATTAGTTCTTGAGATATAGTTATAACAAAAAATTTGCAAAACGTAGCACAGCAACACCATATCTTGGACAATTTATGCCAAAACATAAAAAAGCGTCTAATTATGTTATGGTGTAAAAGAATCTGAAGTTTGATGAAATTCTGTGCATCAGTTCTTGAGATATAGCTAGTTTAAAAAAAGGTGTAAAATATAGCACAGCAGCTTCATCAGTTGAATGATTTATAACAAAATGTAATCATCGTGTAATTATGTTATATGTCATTTTGTAACAAAATCTCAAGTTTGATGAAATTCTGTGCGTTGGTTGTTGAGATATAGCTATCGGAAAAATTGTGCAAAATGCAGCATAGCTGCACCACCTGTTGCAAGGTTAATACCAAAATGTAATCAGCGTCTAATTATGATATATATTCTAGTGTAACAGAATCTAAAATTTGATGAAGTTCTCTGCATTAGTTCTTGAGATATAGCTATCGCAAAAATCGTGCAAAATGTAGCATAGCAGCGCCACCTATAGGGCAGTTCACACAAAAACCTTATCAGCGGCTATGTATTTCAAGGTATCTTGGAATCTGAAGTTTGGTGAAATTCTGTCCATTAGTCTTGACATATAGCTATCATGAAAATCATGAAAAACGTGGCATAGCAGCGCCACCTGCTGGCCAATTTACACCAAAACTTAATCAGCGTCTATGTATATCAAGAAGTCACAGAATCTGAAGTTTGGTGAAATTCTGTGCATTAGTTCTTAAGATGTAGCAATCTTGAAAATCATGAAAAAAGTAGTATAGCAGCGCCACCTGCAGGCTAATTTTCACCAAAAACCAATAGGCACTAATTTATATCAAGGTCTAACTGAATATAAAATTTTATTAAATTTCGAGCATTAGTTCTTGAGATAGAGCGCCCACAAATTTTTTGTCACATACAGACAGACAGACACACAGACAGACGGACAGACTCACAGGCAGACATTTTCTAAAAACAGTCAAAACGTGTTCAGGACCTTCTAAAACGTATAAATCCGTCGAAAACCGGAAGTCGAAAATTTTCATGAATCCAATACTTTCTTCTTGTAAAGATAGAAGAAAGTAATAAAGAAAATAGATTATAATATCAGAAAGATAATAGATTACAATTTGAGACGACCCTGTTTCTTGATTGAGCGTAAATAATTCTTGTTTTAAGATTACAAATTTGTTAGAAAGAAACAAGTTGGAAAATGCGCGTTAAACAAGGCTAATCAGGTGCATTTCGTACTATAAAGAAGTTTAAAAAAATTCAGATCTAGATGTAATAGTAGACAGTACTTCGGATACTGTTTAAGTATCCGAAATTTTTTCTTTCTCTTTGTAAACACTATATATCTGCTTTCTATTATAAAATAAGTAATCTTTAACGAATCTCAGCAACATAAGCATCAATTTCATAAAATGTGAAATATTTTAATATAATTAAAACGCGTCCCAAACAATATTTCCTTTTTTATTATAATGTAATGGGATTTTTTAGTTTAGCCTTGTAAATTAATAAAAACTATTCTTTGCACTACAGATTATACAGAATTTATATTGTAGTATGTACTTCCTAGACGCATATCAATTTTATTATGTTCAAAAGTGTGTAACATTATTAAGATGCACTTGAAACTATTTTTTCCCATTGGTCATAATGCAAGGGAACACTTTTGATTGTCTCTATAATTGAATTATGCATCTCATTTTCATAAAAATTTAAATGACTCAATAAAATTATGCAACGGTTATGTATTTTAAATTTCAAACGATTCGGTTGTGTAGTTTTTGCGTTCTTATATGTGAACGGACAGGTAGACAGACGGACGGATTGAATAACAACTATAGGTGCTACCAATGTACATAATTACGAACGCGTACTTAGAAACACATGAAGCAAATACGAATTTGTTCTTCATGTAATTTTATTTTGCGATTTTGAAAATCTTTTTTCGCAGTTTACACATCAAAGAATAAGGTAAATATCTATGTATACACAAAAACCTATATATTTTAAATATTACACAAAAATGTGTATTTTCCATTTTACGTACACATTTGTGTAAAAACAGAATATTACACAAAAATCTGTGCATTCTATACATAACACAAAAACATGTGTATTTTGCATATTACACAACATTGTAGGTATTTTCCTATTGCACAAAAATATATGTAAAAAAAGAATATTACACATATGTATGTGTAAAAATAGTGCTCAGAAATATGTGTATTTCAGTGCAATTCACACATTAAAGTGTGTATTTCAAGAGTTATCAGATAACTTTTACACATTTGGACTTATCATCAAATTACACATTAAAATGTGTATTCTGAAATTTACACATTTGGCGCAATTTACACACAAATTTACACATATAGACATGTCGTTTTTGTATCATCGATTCACACATTTTTGTGTGTAAATTTACACATTTTTTTTTTAGAGTGTACAGAACACGTTTTATTACAGATATCCATTACATATATTTATTACACTTATACGGGATAACACACCATCTATGCCCGAACCCAGATTCGAACCGGGGACCCGCGGTGTGGCAGCAGCTGCCGCTACCAACCACGCCACTGGGTCGGCTACGTTTGGTGTCAGCTATGATCGATATGGTCTTTTCAGTTTGGTGGATGCGATAGCATGTGGAGTCAAGTTCACTGTTAAAAATTTGATCCACTTGCTGCAGCGTCACTCCACAGCTTTTATAGAATATGTCTTTTATGACCAATGAGAATGCTCCATAACACAATAAAGTAACCGTTTTCTATAAAAGCGGTGGAGTGATGCTGCAGCAAATAGTTCAAATTTTTGACAGTGTTTTCTTACTTTGGAAAGAACTCGCATCTCTCAGAGAGTAACACAAAGCATGTTCAACGCAACTTACTGACCAGTGTTACTGACTGATTGTAGAGCAGTACGAAAGCGAATTGTGGGACCAATGAAAACTACCCTGCTGAATTGTAGCTGACATCATAATTCGTCTTGATTGTCATTTCGCACTGCCCTAAAATCGGTTGGTAATATTGGTCACTTCTATAAGTGACAGGTAAGTTGGGCTGAACATTTATTTATTTATTTATTTGAACAACATACATCTGACTTGTATGCTCGACATGAAAGCCTGCTTATAAGTCATTGTATACAGGGACGAGATAGCAGAAGGAAATACTACATCACAAGAGAAATACAACCAGGAACTCCACACAAAGAGTGTGTGCAATGGAGCCAGTGGGATTCGAACCCACAACCTCCTACACTCGCAAGCGATTAGCGGAGTGGTGTCTTAAACACTCAGCCACGGAGGCCCTGGGCTCAGTGGCGTAGCAAGCGGGGGGCGGAGGGGGCGGTCCGCCCCGGGTGTCACCCTCTAAGGGGTGACATCCAATCTGTTTTTGCAAATTTATATGTATATAATCTTTTAAGATTTTGGAAAATAATTCTAAAATAAAATGAAAATTCAAGCGCATGACGCAACAGAGTTAATTTTCTTTTCTTTGAGAATGTGAATTTTTTCTAAATAAGGTATGCACCAGAGAACAAAAACAAACTATCCATCGAATGAGTAGCGAAAGCAAATTTTAAAAGAAAGACTTATATTCTACATATAGAGATCACATTGACTTATGCGGACTATGGGTTAAGTGATGAGTCGCTCTTTTTTTTAATGCAGGAGGATAAAAGGTAAATAAGAAATGGTATGGTCATCTGTTGTAATAACATAGAATTGTGATTGAAAAAATATGGCGGATGGGGTGGGGAGGGAGGGGTGACACCATTTACATCCGTCCCGGGTGTCACCCATTCTAAGCTACGCCATTGCCTGGGCTGAACATGTTCATAGCATCAAAAATAACGCTTCTGCTTGTAAGATGATTAAAACTTTTATACAACTAGGTCGCTTTAAATAAATTATGTAGCCTCACGAAAAGAACAATGGGCAGAGATCGAGGAGATAACTCAGTCTGCGGGGTCTCCGAGGCCGAATGGTTAAGACACCACGGCTGCTAATCGCTTAACAGCGTAAGAGATTGTGGGTTTGAATCCAACTGGCTCCATTGCACGCACTCTTTGTGTGAAGCTCCCGCTTGTACTTCTCATGTGTTGTAAAATTTCCTTGTGCTATCTCGTCTCTGTAAAATTGACGATGACTTTTAAGCAAGCTTCATGTCGAGCACACAAGTCAGATGTATGTTATTGTTGTTGTTGCTCACTCTGCAGGTATTATTGCATTAAGTTAATGTGGTGCAGTTATAGAAGAAAAATAAACAACTACTTCAGGCTATCATGGAGCATTCTCATTGGCCAAAACAGTGATATTCTATAAAAGCGGGGGAGTGATGATGCAGCAAAATAGTCATAATTTTTACAGTGTGTTTTAAGTAGGCAGTCTATTTAAAATCTGCAGCTGCATCATCACTCCACCGCTTTTATATAAAACAGTTTATTATGCACACTATGAAAAATTTTACCCTTTCGCTGCATCGGCACTCCCCCGCTTTTATAGAATATCACTCTTTTCACCCATGAGAATGCCCCATAATACACTGTAAAAAATTTGACCTATTTGCTGCAGCATCACTCCACCGCTTTTATAGAAGACGGTTACTTTATTGTGTTATGGAGTATTCTCATTGGTCATAAAATACATATTTTTTAAAAGCTGTGGAGTGACGATGCAGCAAATGGGTAAAATTTTTAACAGTGCATAGAGCATTTTTTATTGGTCAGAGTAGAGATATCCTATACAAACAGTGGAGTGATTATGCGGCTATAGCTGTAGATTTATCACACACTGTAAAGAATTTCACCCTTTTGCTGCATCGTCACTCCATCTTTTTTTAGGCGACGATTATTTCGCTGTATGATGGAGCATTCTCATTGGTCGAAACAAAGATATTCTATAAAAGCGATGGAGTGACGATGCAGCAAACGGGTAAAATATTTTACGATGCAGTGTACATTTTCTTATTGGTCAATCTGCTTTCGCAAACTTCGCAAAGCCTATCTGAATCCTGACTTTTTTCAGTCCAGATTTTGCACGTTGTGGTAAAAATATCTCATATCTGTGTATGAATAATTGTCTGAAAATTGAACGCTTTTAATTGGATGATTGCTTCAAAAACAATTTGAATTTTTAAAGTTTTTATTTTTAAAAAAGTTCTAATCATCAGAATTTAATGAAATTGAAATGGGACCACATGGATATCTTATGCTTTCAAACAAAAAAAGAATTATCAAAATCGGTTCATATTTAAAGAAGTTATGAGTGAACAACAAATACATACAGGTCGAAATCATAACCTCTTCTTTAAAGTCGGTTAATAAGCATCCGAAATTGTGTTGAAAATAGCATTTTTTATAAAAAAAAATCTATCAAACATATAATAAATAAAGATTCCGAAAGTAAAATATAACAAAAAATCTAATGTGCCTTAGCGTGCATCGACCAGTCTTTTGTTTACTTAACTGACAGCCTTTATAATGAAATTTAATCCTCAGTTTTGATAGAGCAAACATAATCACCTTTATTAAAACTATTTATAAAGAACTTATATTTATCTAATCACAGTCGACGATGTGGGTTATTATTTGTGTTAAAAACACTCCATCTTTTTTCTTTCAGATAAATAAAACTGCATTTTATGTTATTTTATTCACTTTTACCATGTCAACGTAACATAGCACTTGTGTTTAAACTTCATTAGAATCCTTTTCAGAGGAAATGAATGCAAAATTAAACGATTTTTCCCCTGTAATTATGTTAAACTAATGAAGTTTGATGTTTTTTTCAAACAAGATAGTACTCGTTTTGACAAAACTCTTTGATAAAATCAGGAATCTATCTAAATTACAAATGATTTCTATTATGTTACGAAAGAATACCTTAATTTGAACGTAGAAAGTATTTTCTTTTTATATCATTTTGGTAGTTTAGTTAATATGTTTTACATTTTTAAAATTTCATCGAAAATTAAAAAATAAATAAATAACACACGCAATTAATTTTACAGTCAATAATAATAATAAAATACAGTTAATAAAAAGAATGACATAAGAAAATAGTTCATTTAGTTCAAAACAAACTGATTTTACAATATTTGTTATTGTGCATTCAGTACTAAATTATCTAAAATGATCATAAAAGCTGATTTTTGGGATATTTGTTGTTGTGAGTCAGTACATTTAGTACTAGATTAATTAAGAATGACATAAAAACCACTAGCAAATTTAGTGTAAAGCAAACTTATCTAACGATATTCATTACAGGGAGTCAATGCATTCAGCTGTACTATTTTTTTTAACACAATCAAACGATTGGTAAAGTAATCATACGAATTGAATAATTCCAGCTGAGCGAAAAATTGCCCAGGCCGGGGATCGAACCCGGATATTTGGCTTACAAGGCCAATGCTTTACCTGTTTTAACACTATCAAACTGATTGGTAAAGTGATCATACGAATTGAATATTTCCAGCTGAGCGAAAAATTGCCCAGGCCGGGGATCGAATCTGGATATTTGGCTTACAAGGCCAATGCTTTACTTGTTTTAACACAAACTGATTGGTAAAGTAATCATATGAATTGAATATTTCCAGCTGAGCGAAAAATTGCCGAGGCCGGGGATCGAACCCGGATATTTGGCTTAAAAGACCAATGCTTTACCTGTTTTAACACAATCAAACTGATTGGTAAAGTAATCATACGAATTGAATATTTCCTGCTGAGCGAAAAATTGCCCAGGCCGGGGATCGAACCCGAATATTTGGCTTACAAAGCCAATGCTTTACCTGTATGCAGCTATAGGTTAACTCAATTTTCAATATGAGGCTGGAACAAGTGTCATTGCTGTATGGCTCAGTAGTGTAAAATGTTTTAAAATAATCACACTTTTAGAGAAAAAAAATCACCTTATCGCTCCTATCTATGTGACATTTCGGGATATTTCACCGAACATTTATCTAAGTCGTCCTAATACCTGACTATGCAATTCTCTTTATAAATTCCTGATTTTACAGAAACTGAATTGTTCTGTTATTGATACGTTATAAGATAAATGAACATCATTTACAAAAAGAGCAATAATGAAATCTTTGTCATGACAACATACTAATTTATATGAATTTAACTTATGTGTAAAGAATACTTATATTAAAACATTAATTAATTAAAGCGTATTAAATATGATTTTTCCCAGACACAATGCCTGAAAGAGGTGACGTTAAAGAATTTAATTATGTGTTTCACAAGTGAAATTTAGTAAAATACTTCGCAGACGTAACATTTTAGAGTTTTTTAAGTTCTGAAACATAAAAGATTGTTTCACTACAAAGCATATCTTGAATTTCAGTGAAAATAGTTGTAATACATATTGAAATTTCTAGTACTCAAATGTAAAAAGAAATAAAAATTAAATATTTACGCTTGTTTGAAATATTTGAATTGATCGTTTATATTCTGAGTATCCGTAATACTTTAACCGAAAAATATTGAAAAATTACCTGAATTGAAAACAAATGAATGTATCGCTCACACAAGAGATTAATAAAGAATACTGCCCAGTTAAACTGATGGCATTGAGCTCACAGACTACAAATACTAATTGTACATTAAAGCCTTATATTTTCAAGGGTAAATTCCGTTCGAAAAAAAATTAAGAAGGGGAAACAGCTCGCCCCTTTCCCCTTTTTTTATACTTAATCATTGAACCTCCTATACTATCAGACATGCTTTATCATATAAAAAATCTATATCCAAAATTCAGAGCAAATGAGATAATTCTTAATAAAAACCCATTTAGCATTTATATAATTTAAAAGGAGCTATCCCCCTCTTTTATACTTAACCATTAAACTTCCAAAACTATTCAGAGATTTGAACGAAATCTGAAAATTCTGCTTGAAAAACCCATTTATATAAAGTAAGGGGGGGGGGCGCATTAGAACCCCTGTTCCCCCTATTTATACTTATTCAATGAACACCTAATAACAGTCACGGGATCGCCTCATCAGAATGATCCTAATCTAAATTTTGAACGAAAACTTAATTCTGCATGAAAATCGCATTTATATCAATTAAAGAAAGGGGCATGAGCCCCCCGTTCCCCCTTTTATACATATCGAATGAACTCCAAAAACTAATCAGGGAAGCGCCTTGTCAGGATATACCTACATACAAAACTTCAAGTGGATCGGATATTTTATCTCGAGTTATCGCGTTACGCACGAACAAACATACAGAACGGACGGGCACATAAGCTCTCAGGCTATGATAGCCTGTGAGCTAAAAAATATTATATAGAATTATGTATTTTCTCATCAATTATTCAATATATTGATTTTCGTGAATAATGAGTTAAGAAAATTCTATATTTTATAAACATAAAACATTTTTTTATTATTTTACAGAAACGGATATAGTAAAATTTGATGAGAAAATTAATTTGTGTGTAATAATTTGTATTATTACACAGAGGCTGATTTCATTATAACCCAATTTTTTGTATTTGCAAATATATTTAAACACAGAACAATTATCTGAGTTTCCTTATTCTTATTAGTTTATTAAAAGTTTTCGTACGCATCATCAATTTAAATCAACGCTAGATCCAATATTCTAAAGTTATTTTTAGCTATGTGTATTAATAATCAAATCTTTTCCAACTCCATAATTCATAACATGCAGTATAAGTATTTACTAAAATTCAATACTAGATTGAATATTCTAAAGTTATTTGTAGCTATGTGTACTATAATCCAATCTCTTCAAATTTCTTAATACATAAGAGCACAGTATAAGCATTTCTTAAAAATCATTCTGTAATCTGAAAATATTGCTTAAACGTGTTTTAATCGCTTTCATATAAGCTCAAAATATTGTTTCTACCATCAGTTATATTACAGAAAAATTTGTATTAATGTTTTATTAGTTATTTAATTCACTGTAATTGAATTCTTCAGTTACTGTAACTGAATAACTGTATATTCAGTAACTGAATTCTTCAGCAACTGATCTACAGTGTCAGCAAATAAATAAATAAATAAATAAAAAATTTAGACGTTTTCTTAAATATCTATAAATATACATAAGGAATTATTCTGAATCGCCTGGTGTGTAAACAAAATAATACAAGTAATATATTTTCGCGAAGATTTCCCTCCGAAATCCCTTAGTATAATACCGTCAACAAATTGAAAACGATTTCTTGGATAACCCTGTCAAAACTAATTTAGCAAAAGCGTTCAAACAGCAGATTAGGATTAAGTGGCTTATTGTAATAAACATTGTATGTTGTATTTATTCTTATGAAGATAGCATGTATATTCGTAGAGAAATCAAGATTTTTATAAAAATGGACCCAAATTTTGACAAGTTTTTCGCTTATATTTTGCAGAGTTCTTAATAAAAAAAACCATGTTCGTTCTGGAAAATAGGAAAAACAACATTGTACAAAACACCCAGTAATGAAAATTTAAAAAAGACTAATAATTGTATGAAAATCAACAAATTTACTAAATAAGGTTTCAGTGCGCATACATAAACTCATTCAAAATATAATTTGTATAATGTGTTAGCTAAATATATACAACAACTCTTGTAAAAGTCTCAAAAACATAGCTTTAAAATTCTGAAAATTATCGTTGACAGAATAAGGTAAAAATACGATATTCCCAAAATGAAGCAAAAAGATGTGGGGTTGTATCCATATTCATTTGGTTAGTGTCTACACAAAATTGCACGTACTTCTAAATATTTGGATACAGCTTTGTGGCGGCGTTTCTGTAACATATTATCTTGTCTTCTCTCCTTTTAAAAACTGAACAATTAAAATCGAAACTTCAAAATTTTAACTGGAAATTACGCCCCCTTAAAAAAATACTTAAAGTTAATATTCTTGCATTTAAGGTTATAATGCAGTACTTTGTTATTTTCCCTTTTATAACTTTGTATGTGAAATTAATTCCTTTACAAACCCTCTTTCATATGATAAAAAACACCATTTCATTCCCACTCTTTGTTTTGGATTTTTATAACTTTGAGAAAGATCTGTTAATTCTTTTCTCGTCACAATAAAAGTTAACCGAATGTCAGTCTTCCTTAGATCTGCACATTTCTGCATTCTTTCCCATGTTAAATAGAAGCAGCTATGGTTTATAATACGTTTATCCGTTAACATTCTCATGCACTCAGCTAATCTTTAAAATCTCCCAGATGTCGTGAATCATTCGGCATGTAATTCTATCAATATCTGGAAGCACACGTGCGTATGCAATCGACACTCCTTAAAAACCACAGGACTTCAGTATTACACCAACGATAGCATTTTCTGTTACTAAGCATTAACGGATTCTCATAACCTTGACGCTGTAAAAAGTATAGCGCTGTACATCTTCCCTGCCTCAGGTACGGACTTCTACCCTGATCACCGAGCATGTAAGACACGCAAAAGGGGCGCTCTGCCCCACTGGCAGTCCACTGCCTAGCCTTCGGGCAGGTGGTGTTTTCTCCTGTTTTACCAGTGTCGCAAGTCTGTAACATCACACCGTGCACTAAAATAAATATTATATTCTTTCTACAACATGTTGGAGCTGTTCTTCATCTTCTCTGCGCTCTCAGTCTCCTCTTCCTGGGTTTGTTTGTACGATTACTATTATAAGCTTCTCATCTTTTTGCTTTATTTTGGGAATAACAGATTTATAATTTATTCTATCGACCATAATTTTCAGAATTTTCAAGCTGTGTTTATGAGAATTTCATGGACATTGCTCTATACATTTAGCTATCACAAAATGCAAATGAAATTTTAATAACTTTGACGCATGCGCAGCAAAAAATTATTTAGCAAATTTGCTCATTTTCCATACAATTTTTATTATTTTTTTTAATTACCAGGTATTATGTACAGTGTTATTTGTCATATTTTCTGAAAAGATCATTATTTTATATTAAGAAATCTGCAAATTATAAGCAAAAAAATTGAAAAAAATTGGGACTGTTTTATTAAGAACCTTAATTTCTCTATGAGTATGCATGATATCCATATAAAAATTAACACAGTCTATTACAATAAGCCTTTTAATCTTTATCTATAGTTTGAACGCATTTGCTATATTAGTTTTGACAGGATTATTCAAAAGATCTTCGTTCTTTTTCAATTTATTGACGGTCCCCTATTAGATTTCGTAAAAAAATCTTTGAGAAAATGTATGGCCTATACTATATTGTTTATGCATCTGGAGTTTCAGAGTCATGTCTCATGTACTACATTTCTAGATATTCAACAAAACATCTAAAGTTGCACTTGTCAAGATTCTTTTTTTATTTTTTATTTATTTTATTTTTTTGCTAGCACTGTATTCAAAGATAAATTAGCAGTACATATAACTTGGATGATAATGAAATCTTTGTCATGGCAGCATACTACTTGATATAAATTTAAGTTACACTTAAAGAATACTTATAGTAAAACGTTAATTAATTAAAGAGTATTTAAATATGATTTTTACGAAAAACAATGCCAAAAAGTAGCGACATTAAAGAATGTTATTATTTGTTTCATAAGAATAATTTTGTCAAATACTTCATAGACGTAACATTTTAGCATTTTTTATGACCGTTAAAGTAGAAGATATTTTCACTTCACAGAAATTCTCCAATTTCAGTGAAATTAGTTGCAAAGCATACTCCAGTTTGTAGTATAGACATGTCGAAAGAAATGAAATGATACGTTTACGCTTATTTCTGTATGTCTTTTTTCGAATAAGCGAGATATTACATTTGGAAATATCGAAAAATTTACCTGAATTGAACACAAATAAATATAAATACTCTTTTTTACATTCCATAGATTTTTGAAGTTGTTTTTAAATATACTTTTTAAAAATGGTACATATTAGAAATATTATTTTGCGTGTAGATGATATTGTTCGAGAATTGTTGTTTTATTCTCAGTATTTGAATTTTATTTGTAAGAGTCCACATGTAAGAAATTATATAAATTGATATATATATATATATTAATTTTCTATTTTATTCTCCTACTAATAAATTTTATGTGAAAATTAATACAGAGCAGCCATATCTGGGCCGTTATGTATGTTTTTCCAGAATCATAATGTCTTTAAAAGTTTAGTTCATCCAGGAGGCTGTTTTTTTTAAAAAATGGATCTGAGAACAAATTTCCCAGATCCCATAATGAATTCTAGAACATTTATTTCTAAACAGTTGTAATCTTTTAACTCGTATAATACCTAATCGGAGTTTTTACCATATAATATAATTTCCTAAAAATTTTCTTTAACCAAATCAACAAATATTCTTAATATTTTATGCACTATTTTGCAGGCACTTTTTACAGTAAAAGAGTATGGGTAACAATATTAAATAACGCATTGAAATTTAAAGTTCATCAGTTTTCTCTTTAAAGGGGTTCCGGACTCTTTAGCCTTTGTGAGGAACAGATGAATACACTCGAAATAATCAAACATACAATTGCTACTCATTTTTTTCCAATATGATATAATAATACCATATCACATTATATATACAAAGTATAATACTATATTCATTTCATCCAGTTTAAATATAAAATAATAAAAATTTAATTAGCTAATAATATAATTTTATTTTTGCATGGCATGGTTACTATATTGATGTCATTGGAAAAGTGAAGTATTGACTTCCTTGCCTATGCAAGCTTTGGTATTTGAATACAATAATTCATAAATTTGAAATGTTACAAGAAATTTTTAAAGTAAAGCTTACATTTAAATTGCATTTCAAAATCTTTGAGAAACAAATTCTAAAAGAGATAGGGTTTCATTAATGCTTGTTAAATAATGTAAAAATTAAAACATATTTGCCCGACTGGCTGTTGAACAATTTCATTATACGTTTAACAAAAGTTTATTAAATACTTAGCAAGTAAATGTTATATAAGCTCTTAAAAATGAATGCTTATTCTATTTCAAAGCGGTTCTTGAAATTCATAGAAATACGTAGCGACGCATATTTCAGATTTTAATATAGGAAAGGGAAATTTCATTTTTACGCTTGAGAAAATATTTCAAGTATTTGCTAATATTTTCTGTTTCATTTTAGAAATAAACGGAATATTATATGTTGGAAATTTTATAATTTTATGTGTATTATATACAGAGAAATGTAGCTATTTTCTTAAAAATAAATCGAATTTTTTTCTGCCGATTCAACATATGTCTTGCAGGAAAAATAGAAATTTTAGAAGAATGCTTCTGTTCAAAGTAAATATGTTTCATTGAAGTTTTTTTTTAAATTATTATTATTCAACTATTATTCAACTATCTTACTTTCAGATATAAAGAAATACAGATACATAAATAATACAGGGTGTTCAATAAATAACACCCTGATTTCAAAATTAAATTTTTCAAAAACTAAGATCGGTAGAAATATGCGATAAACGGTTTGTTTATTAGGTAAGCTGTAAAAATGTTATACAAAAGTTTCGAGCAGTGAATATTTTGAAAAGATTGTGTTCTGATAGCAAAGAATACTGGAGTTGACATTTTTCTTGTTTTAGATTGCTTGTAGAGAATACGTTTTTCAGTGTACAGTGCCATATTTAACGATTTTTCGAACTTAATATTTGAAATTTCGAAACTTTTTTTTCCAAAAATCGTTAAAATATGGCACTGTACGCCAAAAAGTTTGTTCTCTGCAAAAAACTAAAACCAGAAAAATATCAAATCAGGCATTCTTTTTATTAGAACACAATTTTTTTAAAATATTCACCGTTCGAAACTTCTATATAAGATTTTTACAACTTACGTAATAAACAAACCGTTTACCGCATTATTTTCTAGATCTTTGTTTTTGAGAAATTTAATTTTGAAATCAGGGTGTTATTTGCTGGACACCCTGTACAATCTTTATGTTGAAACTAATTTTAGCTCTTTTTAATTAAATATTTTTTATTTTTAAAGTTTTCTAAAAGTTTACAGGAATTTTATAATCTATGTTTAAAGCTGATATTTACTCACTTTCCGAAATCCCCAACATAATGTTACCTCAAAGGGCGTTTGATGCATTATTTTATTCAAAATATCCCCTCAGGAAATTAATACATTAACCTCTTTCGGTAATCTCTTCTTAAAGGTTGTCTTTTTTTTTAATTTTCAATATTTTTTTTAGATATCTATGCTTTATTTACTATTTTATATGTTAAAACTGAAGAATTAGCAGTAATTTTTTTACACTTCATATAAAATTAAGCAGATTAAAAAAAAAATGAAATCTAAGAAAAAAGTGACATACAGTGTGTCCAGCAAATAACACCCTGATTTCAAAATTAAATTTCTCAAAAACAAAGATCGATAGTAATATGCGGTAAACAGTTTTTTTCATCAGGTAAGCTGTAAAAATCTAATACAGAAATTTCAAACAGTGATTATTTTGAAAAAATTGCGTTCTGATTGCATAGAATGCTTTGATTTGACATTTTTCTTGTTTTAGATTGCCTGCAAAGAAATAATTTTTCAGCTTACAGTGCAATATTTTAAAGATTTTTCGAAGTAAATTTTTAGAAATTTGAAATTTCAAAAATTTTATTATAAAAAAAACTATGAAATATGGCACTTTAAGCCGAAAAACACATTCTCTGGCAGCAATCTAAAGCAAGAAAAATGTAAAATCAAAGCATTCTTTGCAATCAGAACACAATCTTTTCAAAATATTTACCGTTCGAAACTTTCTATAAGATTTTTACAGCTTACCTGATAAACAAACCGTTTACTGCTTGTTTTTGAGAAATTTAATTTTGAAATCAGTTATTATTTGTTCAACTAATTTTATAAATTTGGCGTAACGTTATCTCAGATTTTTAATTAGCAAGTTTCATCACATTGATCTGTTCTTGGATTTCATATAAATGAGATAAACTTAAGTCTTTGAAATTCTAATACAGAACTTTTTCTACAATTAGAGATATATGTTACATATTATCAATAATTTTACATAAAAAATAGATCTATAAATTTTTTCTTCAATTCAAAGGAATAAAATAGATACCTGAGAAAATATTATAAAATGCAGAATAGATTAAGTAATAGGAAACTTTAACACGATTACTTTCGATTTTGTTCTTTAAAGTTTTCTAGTACTGAAATCATATAACGTACAAAATTAATGTGCTCTTAATCTTAGCCAAAAGAAAAAAAAGTTTCTTATTTATTGTATTTCGATTATAATAATATCTTATGTGTGCAATTACGTTGCAAATATAAAGTTTACTTCAATTTATTTTTATTATAACTTAATTATTTCAGAATAGGAATTTACTTTCAATTCAAAATATTAAAATAAAAAATTCTTAAATGTTAATATTTTATATAATTTTTTAAAAGATTTCTATATTACAAAGCCAAAGCAACTTAGTCTGTCAACGTTTTTAGTGTATACTAATCAAGTCATTTCTTACAAAATTACTTATGATCCTCATTCTAGTAAAATGTCTACCGGAGTCTAGTAAAATTTAAATGAAATCAGTAAAAAGTAGATGTTTTTATATGTATCCAAAATATTTCTTTAAATAAAATTAATTCATTAAAAATATTAGTTTAAATACCAATTACTTATTTTTAATTTTATTTAGAGATATTATATATATACTAGATGGTACTCGTCGAGATTTAAAGATAAACATATTAAAAGATTAATTAGAATAATGCTAGATTTTCTTAACTAGTTACTTCTAAATAAAGTTTTGAAAACTTGATTTATTTGTATGTTATCTATGTGATTCCAACAGATTCAAAACATATCATGGTTCTGTCAGTTTAACCTACTCAAGAAATCATGTAAAAGAATTTTAAGCAAAATTTTAAGAATTAAAATAGATTAAAATATGTAGATGAATAGATTAAAATAAATAAGTTATATTAATGTTTGTAAAAAAAAATAAATTACCATTAAAAGAAATCTGGCATTTGTAATTCAATATGAGTAATTAACACTATAAAAGCATGTCTATATTTTTCATCTACATTCAGTAAAATAATATAAAAGTAATCTTTAAATTTTAAGTTTTCATTTACAAATTTATGAGATGTGTTTTTAACAACTCGCAAGAATTCTACAGTATCTAATTATTGTCCTTTTTCATCCATTATTTATTGAATCTTGAATAAATTACTAGATGGCGGATATGTTTAAATTTAATAGACGTTCAAGAGTTTACTAAATTCATTTCGCAAACAATCCATTTTTTCTGTTCTATATATAACAAGTTTTAACGACTAAAATTTAATTAAGTATTTGATCTTAAAGAAAATTTCTGTTACTCCAAAATAAACATCGGAAAACTTATTCAGTAAAAAAACATTTTTTGCAAATTCTACGCGTAAAAGCAAACATACATTTTGTCTAAGATTCCTTAAAAAAACAAACCAATCTAAGATTCCGGCATAGGTATTATCGGTAAACAAAGAAGAAAAATGTTTTATCTCCATGCGACACGCTTTACTATAAAAACAACCGAAGCGTGCTTACTGATACAAATCCTTTTATACGGCGACATCATCTGTATAACTTGCAAGGATTCGCATCATAAACTGAAGGGGAAAAACTTACGTTTGAACAAAGACGCGATAAACTTGACAAATAATATGTTTTTGTTAGATACAAAAGCTCAAGTTTGACTTTAAAAAAGTATTTTCATAAAAATTTCAGGGACACGTTTAAGTAAAAACTCAACAGAAATCTTCAACATATTAACTTTAACAGCTTTAAATTCTAAATTAGAGATTGAGGGGGTTTTTTTGGCCAAGGAGTTAAAAATTTTTCATAAAATCTGTGACACGATAAGAAGGGGATTTGTGATTTATTTTCATTGTAAGTTTTAAGTTTGGAAAATTATATTTGATAACATATTTTATGTGAGCATGGAACAGACATAGGAAAATGGTGCAAGCACAAACAGAGTTTCTTTTATAAAGTACCAAATTACAAATTATTATTTTGAGCGAAGTAAGACTTAGCACTATTAAACCTGTAAATTCTTGTAGTACACTTTACGAAAAAACTGTCACACTTTTAGATTTGGAATTTAAACTAGTAATTTAAATTCATGTCTAGATGTGTTATGTATCATTAAAATATTTTTCGTGGGATTCATTAGGATTTTCCCATATATATTAAACGTGAAGTGTAATGCGTGACAATAGTTAAAAAAACATTTTTGACATCTGTCGCACAAATTATATAATAAAAAAAAAGCTTGAACACTTTAATGTGAAATGCTTATAGGTGACAATTAATTTAAGAAATACTATTGATATTGTAACATTGATTATGAATAATTATTATGTAAGCATGTATGTACATAAGTACCTACGACACGAACATTGAAAAATGCTAGCCTTTACCCAGTCGTCTGTGCGATATAGCAAAATTCGGTGAAGAAAAATGTCAGAAATTTAAATGCTTTTAGAGTTGTTACAGCAAAATACCATGAAGATGCCAACTAACTGGTCATAAAGAGCACAAACTTAACGGTTCTTTCATAAATGATGCTAGAAAGCGTCAGGGATCATTATGGATCGGCTATTCTTTTGCACAAGCTGCCAAAAACAGAAACACTCTTAAAATCTGTGACACGAAAAGGTGAGGACTTATGATTTATTTTGATTGTAAGTTTTAAGTTTGAAAATTAGTTTTTGATAACATACTCTATGTGAGCATGCAACAAAGACTGAAAAGTGGCGCTGGGATAAACAATTTTTTTTTATTTATAAAATATTAAGTTTTTATTTATAAAATTTTGTTACTTTACTGTTAATGGTAAACAAAGAAAGATAAAAAAGCTTTATGCCCTTGAAACACGTTTTATATTAAAAACAACCGAAGCATGTTTAGTTACCCAAATCATTTTATATGACGAATCATCAGTATAGCTTGTAAGGATCCGCATCATAAACTGAAGAAGAAAAGAAAACCCTTACATTTGAACAAAGTCGTAATAAACTTAACAAATAATATGTTTTTTCTAAGATGTAAGAGCAACAACTTTATATAAATAACAATTAATAACATTTAACAGCAATTTATAACAATAAATAAAAACTAATGAACAACCTGTATTGTTATATTTAATAAAAGTTTAAGCATTCATTAAATTCATTTAAGAAAAAAATTATTTTTTATCCTTTAATTAACAAATTTTTAAAGACTAAAATTTAATTAAGTTCGAGGATTTTCATCCTAAAGAAAATTTATGCAGCTCCAAAATAAACAATAAAGAACTCAATCAGTAAAAAAACTCAATTTTTGAAAAAATCTTTGCGTAAAAGCAAACACACACGTTGTCTAAGATTCCTGTTATCGGTAAACAAAGAGAGAGAGAGAGAGAGAAACGTTTTATCTTCTTGCGACATGCTTTACACTAAAAACGACCGAAGTGTGTTTACTGACAAAAATCCTTTTATATGGCGACGTCATCTGTATAGCTTCCAAGGACTCGCATCATAAACTGAGGGAAGAAAAAATTACATTTGAATAAATATATGATAAACTTGACAAATAATATACTTTTTCGTAGATAGAAAAGCAATTATTTTTTCTTATTATTTTCATAAGAATTTTGGAGATATGTCTAAGTGAAAACTCAACAGAGAGGTTAAAAGGTTTGAATTAAAATTCTGTATTAGGAATTAAGTTTTCTTTTAGCCAAGGTGCTAAAAACAATAACTTTCGTAAAATCTGTGACACGAGAAGAAGGGTATTAGTGATTTATTTTGATTGCAAGATTTAAATTTTAAATTTTATTTTTTGATAGCATATTTTATATGAGCGTGCAACAGACGTTGGATAGTAGCGCAGATATAATCAGCAAAACCTTATTTTTAAAGTACTAAGGTTGTATTTATAAATTTTAGTTAGTTTACCCGTATTGGTAAATAAAGAAAAAAAATCGTTTTATCTCATTGCGACATGTTGTACCCTAAATAATAATAATAATAATAATAAACGAAATGTGTTTACTGCCACAAATTCTGTTAAACGAAGATATCATTTGTTAGTTTGAGATGATCTGCATCATAAACTGAAGGAGAAAAAATTACATTTGAACAAACATGTGATAGTCTTGAAAAATGGTGTGTTTTCCTTCGATTCAAAAGCAACAGGCTTTCACAAACAACTATTCCCAGCAAACACAAATTTGTCGAAAAAGTCACGATTGGATGTCAGAATTATCATGTTTGTCAAGTGCATCGATTTTCAAGCATCATTGCGGAATGTTTTAATGACAAAATAAAGCTATATCATGTGGTGCCAATATTATTAAAGATAGACGATAGAAAATTCTAGTGCTGTAGAAGCGTTAAATACTGTTATCTATCAATTATCCTATACATGACAGTAGTTTAACATGTCACTAATGTATGTGTTTTACGGTATCACCTTTAATACCATGTATATGATAATTTTCTAGCGCGACACTGATTTGGTATCGATGTCCTGACATGATATTATTCGTGTACAAGTTTCTCGTAATGAAAAAGAAGAGTGGCAACATCCACGAGGCTTGACTTGGAATAATGGCGTCTTCCGCTGTGATATGTGTTTGTGTGTTGCATAGCGTGGCGTAACTATCTTAATTCGTCGTTTCCTTGTGGATTTTTTTAAATGTAAAAGGTAAGTGCTTTACTAAATATTCTTTATACATTAATTATTTAATATTTATAACTGAGTAAAAAATTTTAAATATTGTAGGTGACTTGCAAACATCAGTACACGTTTTCATAATGTAAACAAACAAACATTTCTTAAAACATTATTTACGTAACTTTATGAGCCATCGATACAAGTTTTTTTTTTTTTTCTTAGGACCCATTTTATAAAAAGTAAAAGTTATTTTTAGATATGTATCATATCTTTATACTTTTTTTGTGTGTGAAAAACATTGTCCCCAAAAATGAAATACAGTTTCTCAAAATAACAACAAATGTTTATTAGTAATTACTTTATTAAATCCTTCTGCTAAAGTTTTTGTTTATGGTAAGTTTAATTTGTTAAATTATTAAACATTTTAATAAAAATAATCAATGAAAGTATATTTTTATTGAATGGATATTTTTATTGAATGGAACTTTCAGAAGAGGCCTGTTTTATTGAAAGAAATTTTTTGAATGGTGTTCTGTAAACAATCAAAACTTATTTGGGTTCAAAAATCTTCTAAATATTCTTGAATTTTCTTTTTAAAAATTTTATTGCATACGTAGAATTATAGAATAAAGAAATATTGAATTCAAATTATTTACATACTATGTACAAAATGTATAATATGTACAAAATATAAATGCTTTTACCTTGATAATTTTTGATCATCATACTAAAAACTGGAAAGATGATCCTTTATGCATTTCTGCGTGCCTTTTCATAAAATTAACATAATTCTTCAATAAAACTCAAGACACGCACGACAAACAAAAAATATAAACATTTCTCTCAAAAAAAAAATTCTTTTTCATTCCATCAAAAATTGATGCCAACTTTTTTATCTAAACTTTTAACTTATCTCAAAAGATAAAAAATATAAAAGCAAAGCAGACGAAAAAACAGCTTCGCTTCCATAGCAACGACTCGCGTCTTATAAATAAATTAAATATCACAATTGCAAATTTGCAAACGATTTTCTGTGAATAAACTGATATATTAATTTATCAATTCCTAACATACTCCCACCTTTAATTTAGGCGGAAGCCAAATTAAACTTAAGATCACTTTTGATCAAATTAAACACTAATTCAAAACAAAAAATATAAAAATAAATAAAGATAATAACTAAGCAATAATAAAATAATAATGAAACATTTAGAGTTCTAGAAAAGTCATTTCAGGATTCTAGAAAAGTCATTTCAGAGTTCTAGAAAAATCAGTTCAGAGTTCTAGAAAAAGTCTTTTCCCAGGTCTATTATTTACTGTTGCTTCGACATCAGAGAGGACAGTCGAAAAGTTTCAAAAGTTAGAATTGAAGCACCGAGTGTTCTGATCAAGGGAATTCTTAACACATATAAACAGACGCTCCCACCATCCACCAAGCTGCTGCTGGAGGGATGAACTTCCATTTAATAGGAGACAGTTCTTTTGAAGAAACTATTGCATTCCAATCCAATGATTTTAAAAGGTTATTGGTTCCTCTAAAATTTGAGCCATTATCAGAGTATATAGTAGTCGGCCTTCCTCTCCTGCATATAAATCTTCGAAGTGACTGAATGAATCCTTCCGCTGAGAGACTGGATACAAGTTCCAAATGTATTGCCCTATATACTGCACATGTAAAAAGTACAACCCAAACTTTGGATCTTTGCTTTACGAAAAGAGGGCCAAAAAGATCAGCTCCAACAACTTCAAAAACTTTGGAATCTCTGACTCGATCTAGAGGTAGGTGGATTGGAGGTGTAGTATATGGCTTTGTAGAGTATCTTTTGCATCTGTAACACTTAGACAATTGACTTCTAATGATGCGTCTAGAAGAAATTATCCAATATTTTTCTCTCAAAATGGATCCAACTGTTTGAAGTCCAGCATGACAATTCTTTAAATGACATTCTTGAATCAGACAATTCACTACATGATGTTTCGATGGTAATAAAATTGGATATCTGAAAGAAAACTCGTCATCTCGCTCTAATATCTTTGTTTTTACTCTTAACAAACCTTCTTGATCTTTCATAACCTTTAATCCTTTTATTGCATCAGTAGTATTACCAAAACTTTCAGATTGTATTATTGACCAGAGCGACCTTTCCGCATCTTCTTTTTCTTCAATTGACAATTCTGATGGAAAACATATATTTCTGTTTCTGCACTTCATTATGAATCTCTTCACCCAACCTACGACATTAATAAATCTACCAAATTTTGAAATTATACTATATATCATAAATTCATGTGAATTAGAACATAAAAGAGTAGGTACTGAAGTTTTCTTCTTTTCCATCATTACTAATTCTTCGTTGGGGCTTGTTTCTGAATGTGGCCAATTTTCTTCTGATAACTTCAACCATTCTGGTCCCTCCCACCATCTCATCTTCAGCAGCTGTTTAGGACTACATCCGCGAGAAGGTAGATCAGCAGGGTTGAGATGACCAGGTACGAAGTTCCATTGTTGAGATTCGGAAAATTTACAAATTTCTCTAACTCTATTGCCTACAAACGTTCCCCATTGATCATTTCTTCGAATCCAAGCGAGAACAGTCGAAGAGTCGGTCCAATACTTTACTGGTATGGAAATACAATTAAAGGCTTTCAAAACAAATTTAGTCAACCTTATTCCTAAAATACAAGCAAGAAGCTCTAAACGTGGTATGGTTACATTTTTCTTTGGTGCAAGACGAGACTTAGCTCCTAAAAGTTGTACAAAGACTGCGTCTTTATCTTCACAACGTAAGAAAACTGCTGTTGCATAAGCTCTGGTACTTGCATCACAAAATGTATGAATAGACCATTTTTCTTTACAACCATAGCCTACACGTCTATTTATCTTCACGTCATTTAAATACTTGAGTTCGCTATACCATTTTTGAAAATTATTCCGGATTTCTTCTGGAAGTGGAGCATCCCAATCTAATTTCGTCGACCAGGCGTCTTGAATTATCAGTTTGGCTGGCAACAATGCTGGGGCTAAAAATCCTATTGGATCGAAGATCCCTTGGGTTACAGCTAATATCTTTCTTTTCGACAGATTTTCTATCTCATCACTAAATTTATAAGCGATCTTCAAACTATCTTCCATTGTGTCCCACTTCAACCCTAAAACCGGAACTATCGTTGTTACATTTTTGCTGAGCACCTTCTTTTCGTTAAGGAAACTGCTGTCTTCACTTTTAATTGGTCCGAATTCCCACATTCTTAATTCCATTTTCGCATCAGCCATGATTTCTGTAGATTTTGAAATAAAATTTTCTAGTTCAGGCACATTGTCGACTGAAGTAACGCAGTTATCTATATAGTATGATTTCATAAGCTTCTCAGCTATCTGTTTGTTTTCTTCATCAACATTACTCAAATGATATCTTATAACTGCACCTAGCAAAAATGGGCTACAAGTTGCTCCAAAAACTACTCTATTGTGTTGATAAACTTGAAATTCGTCAGGACTCTTCCACCATAAAAATCGCAAGAAATGCCGATCTGATTCTTTGACTTCAATTTGAAGAAATGCTCTTCTTATATCGGCTACTACCCCAATAGCTTTCTCACGAAATCTTATTAACACTGCAGGAATTTGTTCGATGAGGTTTGGTCCTTTAAAGAGGCAATCATTTAAAGAAGGAGACCTCCCTACCTTACACGATGCATCAAAAACTGGTCGAACACTTGTAGTAAGACTATCTGGTTTGATGACGGGATGATGAGGTAAAAAATGTCCTGGAATCTTGAGTGCTTCATCTGGTACTTTACTTATAACGCCTTCTTCTTCCCATTCATAGAAAACTTTAGCATATTCTTCAAACATTTTCATTGATTTTAATTTCTTTGTTGAATTTATCAATCTTCGTTCAGCTATGTGTCTATTTGAGGGAATCTCACGTTTGCCGTTAATCCAAGGAAGACCTACAATATAGCGACCTTCTATATTTCTATCAACTTCTTTTATAAAATTATCATGAGCAAGTTCTTCTTCTTCTGCTTTAGACAAAGTTTGACAGGGATCTGTTATACCGATTGTCTCTAACTTCCATAATTCTGGAATCTTCATATCTTTTAACGCTAGGTTCGTGATAAACATAGTTCCATAATTTAGACAAGACTGTGATGTACTTTCTAAACGACCACAAAGTGTCCATCCAAACTTTGTCTCTATTGCTGTAAGACCGCTCTTTAACTGTTTTACTCGACCAGTAAGAAGTTGTCCGTAGTAATCGCTTCCAATCAAAATTTCAATTTTTGGACTTCCTGCTCCTAAATCTGTGATCCATAGTTTATTTTGTTTAAGCTCTTTAATTACTGATTCTTTTGGTATCCGAGGAATATAGTTACAAATTATATCTTGATCCAAAAGTTCTAAGACTTCTTTCGTTTGTTTCTGTCTATCAGAAGAACTTAACTCAACTTGGAATTTATTGTGAGATTTAGCTTCTGTTTGCGTACCACCAAACAAAGTGTGTACAATAGCTTCAGAAGAAATGGGATGTAAACCTAACTCTTCAGCTGTACCTTTTAAAATATAGCTCTTTTGCGACCCACAATCAAGTAACGCTCGTACTTTCTTTGTTATTCGACCTTTAATAACTATTTCTAAAGTCATAAGGGCTACTTCAGCAGAACACTGCTTACTTGCTATGGTGCTTTGAATAACTTCTGGGGTCTTAACTGTATTTTCTGGTTCTTTACACATTGAAATTTCAGGGCATAATAACTCGGTATGGGGTTTAGAGCAAACGTGGCAACGAATAAAAACTTTGCAAACTTTAGCGTGGTGACCAAAACGAAGACATTTTAAACAGCAATTTTTATTCTTAATTTTGGCCTTCCGTTCATTAAAGGAAAGAGATCTAGCCCTAACACAGTCCTTGCTTTCATGAGATTTACTGCAAAATAAACAAAGGCGTTCTTTTGCGCTAAATAGCCCTGCTGCAGTAGGTATTTTACTTTCTGCTTTTCTTAATTTTTCTTTAGGTTTGTCTTTAAAGCCCAGCTCTATAAAACTCGATTTGGCTAATTTGAATCTTTCCTCGTTTGCAACTTCTTGTTTCAGAAATTCCATCAAACTTACTATATTTGCTTTTGTTGACAATGCATTATTATTACTAACAGTGTTTGATGTGATTGAAATATTATATCGCTGCCATGCTTTTAATACATCTTCCGATAAGCTAGATTCTATCATGGGATAGAGCCACGCCGAATTGCTTTCTAAACTTAAACCCATTGATTCTAACGATCTTAAATATGCCTCGACTTTCGTGAATAAATCTGATAAGGGAAGTTTATCTTTGCCGTGCGCCTGTACATTAGCTACAATCAATTTTAGGAATTCTCTAACGTACACTTCTATTAGTAAATCTTTATTTCCAAAACGCTCTTGAAATGCCTCGACAGCTTTGGAGTAATTAACTGCGGTCATTGGATAGCTCTCTAACAAACGCCTGGCACTGGTTCCAGGTTCTACAGATTGGATAAGATACTGAAATTTGTCACTATTATCCAAATCTATGTCTTCATGAATTTTCTGAAACTGGGACCAAAATGAAAGATAATTTATTAACTGCGAATCGAATGGCTTAATATTTAGCTTAGGTAATTTATAATGCTTTGATTTGGAATAACCGTAATCTGTGCTTTTTTCACTATTATCTTGATTACGTTTATTTTTATCCAATGCTTCACTAACTTTACGCTTAATGGTAATAAATTGATCTGAATAACTTTCATTTTCCACTACTTCATTTTCAATAGCCTCTTCATCGCATTTATCATCATCTAACATGAGTTCAATTATAGCTTCATCAATAGATTTAATTTCATGAATCAAATTTTCTAATTTACTAAAATCGTCTGAAATTTTACTCTTATCTAATGACTCGCTGTTAATTTCTTCATTCAAAACATTTAAAGTTCTGGTAAATGACGAACGTAGCGGTGTACGCTTTTTCTTTAACTTATTCATCTTAGAAAAAATAAGTAGTAATGCACAGCTTACGAAAACACTATATGCTATAAAAACAATTCAATATCTCAACATTATTATTCAAATGTCCGTGCTCGGGGCGCCAGATTTGTTCTGTAAACAATCAAAACTTATTTGGGTTCAAAAATCTTCTAAATATTCTTGAATTTTCTTTTTAAAAATTTTATTGCATACGTAGAATTATAGAATAAAGAAATATTGAATTCAAATTATTTACATACTATGTACAAAATGTATAATATGTACAAAATATAAATGCTTTTACCTTGATAATTTTTGATCATCATACTAAAAACTGGAAAGATGATCCTTTATGCATTTCTGCGTGCCTTTTCATAAAATTAACATAATTCTTCAATAAAACTCAAGACACGCACGACAAACAAAAAATATAAACATTTCTCTCAAAAAAAAATTCTTTTTCATTCCATCAAAAATTGATGCCAACTTTTTTATCTAAACTTTTAACTTATCTCAAAAGATAAAAAATATAAAAGCAAAGCAGACGAAAAAACAGCTTCGCTTCCATAGCAACGACTCGCGTCTTATAAATAAATTAAATATCACAATTGCAAATTTGCAAACGATTTTCTGTGAATAAACTGATATATTAATTTATCAATTCCTAACAAATGGGTCTCTTTTATTGAGATTATTACGAGTACAAAACCGCGAAGGAATTTTGTTTTGAAACATCAATTTAGTTTTAAACTTAACCACCATATTTGTTTATTGTTGAGTTTGACTTGCAATAATTTTCAAAAATTTCATTTTGGCATGTTTGGGAAAAAAAAAATAAAAAATCAGGGACTTCATTTTGAAGAGCAAAACACATTTGTTTAAATAATTTGATAAAGTACAGGGTAAGCCCAGTCTTGTATTAATTGAACCGTTAAATGATTGTCAAAAACTGTTATCAATTGTTTATTTTGTTTATCATTGCTAATTTCCGATCATGTTAAAGACAATTTTTTAATGCAGAGTTTCCCCCAGAGGGTTTCACAGGGGCGCTCCGCCCCTCCTGCCCTTTAGTTTAAAAACTAGCGCCCTTCTTGCCCCTCATCCAAAAACTAGCGTCCCTCTTGTCGCTCATTCAAAAAAGTAGCGCCCTTCTTGCCTCATATTTGAAAAAACTCAGTGCTCTAGCGATAATGCGGACGCGCTATAGCACGTAAATAATGCAAAAAATCGGCGCTGGAGCGGAAAAAATAGCTCTTACTCGTCCTACAAAATGCTTAACTTCGTCAAAAAATCGCGAAATAAGGACTAATTTTCAGCAAGCTTCGCGAAAAAACAGCTAATTTTGTCACAAAATCCCGAAAAAAGGCAGATTTCCCTCAAAGTATCGTGAAAAGATGACAAATTTCGTCCAAAAATCTCGATAAAATGAAAAATTTTGTCAAACGATTCACGAAAAAGGGCAAATTTTGCCGAAATATCACAAAAAACGGTAACTTTCGTCAAAAAATCGTGATAAAACAGCAGATTTTGTCAAAAAATTTGCAAAATAACGGCAAATTTTGTCCAAAAATTGCAATAGGTCGTAAAATTTTGTCAAAAGATTCGCGAAATATGGCAAATTTCCCCAAAAATGCAAAAATTCGTCAAAATATCCCGAAAAAATGGCAGTGTTCGTCAAAAGATCACGAAAAAATACAAATTTCGTCGAAAGGGCACTGAGAAAAAGTTAATGCCAGAAGTGATTTTTACTGTTCTCAAAACTAATTTTCCTGCTTCAAAATTCTGTTTTCATTTCTCCAAAAACGGATTTTCCTGCTTTACAATCAGGGGTGTGAGAAGAGAAAATTGCATCTGGGGCATAATCAGAATTTAACCACCCCCCTCCCCTTTCAACTTTTTCTTGTGACAGCCCAAAAATAGCGTTTGTAGTATAAATTTGGTGCTCCCTAAATCCCCTCACAGAAACGATGCAAATAAGAATCGAAAAAACTTTGAGTTTCATAAAAGAACCATCGAAAAAGCACGAATTTCGTCAAAGGACCGTGGAAAAAATGTGAATTTTGTTACATGATCACCAACAAAAAGCGAACATTGTCAAATATTTGGAAAAATGCGACTTTTTTTTTCCAAAGTGCCGCTGAAGAAACGCGAATTTCATCAAAGGGCCTCGGATAAAACCTGTTTTTCTTTGCGATTTTTTGACAAAATTTGTCGTTTTTTGCGATTTCTTGATGTAATGTCTCTTTTTTCGAGATTATTTGTTAAAATTCATACATATTTTTTTAGATCCCTGCACGAAATTTGCGTATTTTCATGATCCTTTGGCAAAATTCGCAATCCTATAAAGAAATTGGCGATTTTTTTCCCTCTAATTTACAAAAATGATTTTTTTTTTTCAGTTATTAGTCAAAATTTGAGATATATTTAATGTAAGATTTTTAGAGTTACGACAGACTCTTTTTTAATTTTCGACCTTGACTGAATTAATTTTTCTTAATTTTGGAAAAAATATGACAGAATCACAGATTCTGATCATTCATGATTCTTTTTTATCTTAGGCAAGAAAAAAAATTAAAATTCACAGCAAATTTTCTGAAAGATTACAACAGGGGTGGCGATTCTATTCTCGTTACGAACTATGTGCTTTTTTTTCACACCCCTTTTCGAAATTTACGTTTTTTTTCGCGTTTAAACATAACAAAATCGGCAGTTTTTCGCAATCTTGTGACGAAATTTGCTATTTTCGTGTTCTTTCAACAAAATTTATCGTTTTTTCGCTATATTTTCACGAAAATTGTCGTTATTCACGATTTTTTAAAAGCAAAAACTGCTGTTTTTTTTTGCAATCTTTTAACAAAATCTGCTGTTTTTGTGATCTTTTAAAAAAATTGGCTGTTTTTTCGCGATCTTTTAACAAAATGTCCCTTTTTTCAATTTTTTTGCGAAATTTTTGGATTTTTTTCTCGATTTTTTGACGAAATTTCTGTTTTTCCACAATTTGAACTGCTAGATTCAACTCTATAAAAGTGCCCTTAAAAATAAAAAAAGTGCCCTGAAGAATGTAAAAAGTGTCCTTTTTAAAATAGTAGTGCCCTGCCCCTTTTTAAACCTGGGGGAAACTCTGTTAATGTATACATTTATGAAATCATTATGTATATTTATATTAACATTTACTGCTTTTTGTCCAAATAAATTGTCCAGTAAATACAATGAATATAAATAATCAGATTTAATGATTTACCTGAGTAGGGTAACCTGCAGGGTCGTAGCTATCGCCAGGGCACTGCCCTGAGGCCTTCATGCCTAGGGACTCCCAAACTGATGGTTAAAAAACACTATTGATTTTAGTTTCTTGTCTAACTACCTATAAAATGCCGAGCACCTAGCTAAAAGTAATAATTAGATAAATCAAAGCACTAGAATATGTTTTTGCATGTCTGTCGATATACTCCGTACACTTCACATGCTAAAGCAGCTCTAGAACAGACAGCAAAATGTCGAGTCGAATGTGTCATGTCATGTTTGCCGATCCCACTGAAGTTAGTATAAGAAAGAAAATATGAGTTTTTGATCACTTGAATGATACAAAAAGCATCTAATAAATTCTAGAAAATCTCTCTTCTATAAAATCGAAAAAAAAAAATTATCAAAATTTATCTTTCAAAAGGTTTTTAAGCAGAATCAGGAACAGGTACTTATGTATTAACGCAGCCGCAGAAGTTTTGCTAATGTGCAAATAAAGAGCAATTTTGTTGTTCTTACATGCATGTAGTTATGTTTTGGATTCCTTGTTGCCTCGTTGTTTGCTCATTTTTGACGGCATCTTTTTTTTACGTTCGAACAAGAATGTTCTTTATTATTCTTCTGCTTATTTTTAATCTTCACCTGGCGTTAATACGTAAGTACCCAGAAACATATGATTAAGTTACATAAACAAAAATGAACCTAAGCAAAATACTCTTCAAAGTATTCAACCAATCAGAAGTCTGTATTTTCTCCCCTATGCTAGTTTTAGTGGGATCGACAAAATGGTTTATCATACTGCGTATATTTAAACAGCGGTGTGCGGGGGAAAAACTGCACCTGGGGCCTCCAAGTTTATAGTACGGCCCTGGACACCTGGGGTAATTCCTGATCAAAAATCAGTATCCAATTATTATGAAAACTATTAAAGGTATTGTTCTTAATTAAACCCCCAATGATGGTTATATAATAAAAATCTTAATTAAATATATATATGCACATCGTTGAAATTTGAAATAACTTTTAAGTGACCAAGAATTGTTCTGGAAACGGGGCAATTCTCTGTCTTTCTGGGGTAATTATTGGTCAGAATCCTTTTTGACGTAAAGATTGTATATTGATAGTTAATTTTTTAAGACTGAGTATTAAAGTAAATATAATCAATCTTGTAAAAGTTTAATTCATCTCATAATTGTTTAATAATAAACCATAATTTTTTTTGGTATAGATACAAAATTATTTCATATACAAAAGACTTGTATAGTTTACAAAGCATGAACTAGCCAAAGAATTTTTGTAACATTTATTAGCAGTATTTATTACTTTTTTATCCACTGTAAATGGATTAATCCTTACAAATTTATTGGTTAATAAAATATATAACTAAATGTTTATTTTTTCGATTTTATGACTGAAGTTTCTGGATCCTTTTTCAAGAAATTTTACATAAACTTTAATATGGATCTTTAACACTCGGCATAACATTTGGATGTTTGTATTGCCTATATATATATGTTTATGCATGATTTCAGCATTTTGCAATAAGAGTTTTTCTACTTAATTCTTCTGTCATAGGGTGTGTTTTATCTTAGCGTTTTTGCATTTACAGTTATATTTTTAAGGAGGCTTTAAACTTGCGATTAAAAAAAGTGTAAGACAATAGTTTTTAAGGGTGTACACTTATAATAGATAAAATATCATATATAAATATAATAAAATTATATTATTAAGCAATAACCAGGAATTGCCTCACAAATATGGGACAAGTTAAGATTGTAGAAAAATAATGAATTCTGTTTAAAGACAGGAAAAAAAATGCGAATTTTGCTGAAAAATTGCAGATAATATGCGACTTTTACCGAAAAATTACAGAAAATATGCAAATTTTGTTGAAGAATCACAAAAAATATGCAAATTTTCTCTAAAAGGGCTGTAAAAAGCTGAATTTTGCTAAAGGATCATGGATAAATGGCAAATTCTTTGAAAAGACCATGGAAAAAAGTGCGATTATTGTCAAATGGTCATGAAAAACACATTTTGTCAAAATACTTTTAAAAAAAATGCGAATTTCGTCAGAAGTCTGAGTTTTACTTAATTAAAATAATGCATACTTTGTGACGATCAGCCGTTAGCATCCCCCTATCACCACCACCATCCATAGATATGTACTACAATTTTAATATGTAAATGCTTCCCTCTTATTTTATGATTTTCCTTCACATTTGATTGAGGGAGGGGGCAGATTAATGGGACTTCGTTTTTTACGATATGAATTAAAAATGGAAGTTTAAATTATCATTTAAATTAGGTTGATAAGGTGTGGACAATCTCAAATTTTGCTTCTAGGAAATAGAAAAATCATGAATTTTGCCAGTAAAGTACAGAAAAAATATCGAATTTCGAAGGTCAGGCACGGAAAAATCACAAGTTTTGTCAATCAAGCTTGGAAAAATCGCAAATTTTTTCTATCAGATGCATAAAATTGCACATTTCAATGATCGCACAAGTAAAGATCGTCAGCTTTCTTGATGCGTCAAAAAATTGCATATTTTCTTCATCGGCTGTAATAAAAAACAAATAATTTGTCTATTTATCGCTCAAAAAAAAAAAAAAAAAAAAAAAAAAAAAAAAAAACACGCAGTTTCTTTTTTTTCTTTTGTTTGACGCAGAAAAAAAAGAAATATCGTTGATCAGGCATGAAAAAATTGCAAGTTTTGTAGATCAGGCGCGGAAAATTTTTATCGATCAGTGCATGTAAAAATTACAAATTTTGTCGATGAGGTGATGTAAAGTTGGAAATTTTGTTCATTGGCTGCATACAATCTCAAGTTTCATCAATGAAAAACATGAGAAAAAAATCACGACTTCATCAATTTTTCAAGGGGGGAATGCAGTTTTCATCAGTCATTTAGCAATCTCAAATTTCATTTATCGGGTGCAGAAAAAACCGTTCTTTGTCAATGGTTGGTGAAAAAATCTCAAATTTTGTCGACATGGGTGCAAGACCTTCAGTATTGAAGAGATTTTTGGCTAATTCTAAATTCTACTTTATAAAGTATTCTAAAGGCTAATTCTAAATTCTACTTTATTAAGTATATAAATATACTTAAATAATAATAGTTTTACTGTCACGAACATTTAATCACTTTCTTTTATTGTAAGAAATCAATTTTTTAGCCATAATGCAAGGCTTAGAAACATAGGTGCAAGCTTTTCAGTACTGAGACGGAATTCGGTCTCTTAAAAATTCCTGAAAACGAAAACGAGACGGAAAAATCTCCTAGGACGGAAGTGGAAAATGAAAAACACGCGCTTTTCATCAAAGGATCGTGGGGAAAAAAAAAACATGATTTTCGTGAAATGATCGTGGAAAAAAGTGCTATTTCGTTCAAAGGATTGCAATAAAAGACACGTTTGCCGTCAAAAGCTTGCGAAAAAAACGCGATTTCTGTCGAAGGATCGCAAAAAACACTCTAATATCATCAAAGAATTGTGAAAAAAGGCATGGTTTTTATCAAAAGCTTGTGAAGAAAACGCAATTCCTGTTAAAAGATTGCGGAACAGATGTCATCTCAGTCAGAGAATCCGAAATAGACGCGGTCTTTGTCAAAGGATTGCAAAAAAAGATGAGTTTTCTGTCAAAAAGTTGCAGAAAAAACACAACTCCTGTCAAAGAATCACGAGAAAGATGCTATTACCGTCGATGAATTGCGAGAAAGATGCTATTTCCGCTGATGAATCACGAGAAAGATGCTATTTCTGTTGAACAATTGTGAGAAAGATGCTATTCCCGTCGAAGAATCGCTAGAAAGATGCTATTTCTGTCGAAGAATTGCGGAAAAGATGCTATTTCCGTCAAAGAATCACGGAAAAGATGCTATTTCTGTAGAAGAATCACGAAAAAGACGCAATTTCCATCAAAAAATCTTGAAAAAGATGCTATATCCAGTCAAAGAATACTGAGTAGATGCAATTTTTGTCAAATTATCGTAAAAAAGTGCAAAATCGCGTGAATTTAATCAAAGGATCATGGAAAAGAAGTGAATTTTGTCAAAGAATCGTGGAAAAGTCGCGAATTTTATCAAAGGATCGTGAAAAAAATGTGAACTTTGCAAAAGCATCGTGGAAAGATGCGATTTCTGTTAAAGGATCGCGAAAAAACACTATTTCCGTCGAATAAGCGCAAAAAAGACGCTATTTCCGGTCAAAAAATACATAATAAGTACACTTTTTGTCAAAGGATCGCAATAAAGGTGTGAATTTAAACGAAGGATCGGGGGGAAAGGTGCAAATTTTGCCAAAAGATCGAGAAAAAACGTGATTTCCGTGCAATGATTGCAAAAAACCCACGAATTTCATCAAATGATAGCAGAGAAAATGAAATTTTTGTCGAAAGATAGCGAAAAAGGACGCGAATTTTATCAAAAGATTGTAAGAAATACTTGGATTTCATCGAAAAAATGCAGATTTCTGCTGAAAACTGTAGAAAAATCACAAATTTTAATGGAAAATCGCAAGTTTCGGTTTAAAATCGTAAAGAAATCACAAATTTCAGCAAAATATTGTAGAAAAGTGAAAATTTTGTCAAAAGATCGAGGTAAGAAACTAATTTCATCATATGGTCATGGAAAAGAACACGAGTTACGTGCTTATGTTCTCAATCAGTGGGAGGGTGAGGTGTCAAAATATTTTCAGTCTTGGCAAAATTTCAAACTTGCACCCATGCTTAGAAATCTTCTAACCCCTTTTCATTTAGTTACTTCTAATAATCAGAAAAGATTTCACAGATAGACTTCTTGTACCTATGTTTGTCGATCGACTTCGTAAAAATCTCGAATGTTGTTGATCGACTTCGTACGAATCTCAAAGTTTCGAAGTTTCTCGATAGACTTGGTACGAATCTGGAAGTTTCTCGATAGACTTCGTAAGAATCTCGAAGGTTCTCGATAGACTTCGTACGAATCTCGAAGGTTCTCGATAGACTTCGTACGAATCTCGAAGGTTCTCGATAGACTTCGTACGAATCTCGAAGGTTCTCGATAGACTTCGTACGAATGTCGAAGTTTCTCGATAGACTTCGTACGAATCTCCAAGTTTCTCGATCAACTTCGTAGAAATCTCTAATTTTCTCAATCAGGCGAGAAAAAATAGAAAATATTATTCTGGAGCGGAAAAAATTGAAAATAGCATTCTTCGAACATGGCAAAATTGTGAATTTTGTCGATTAGGCTTGAAAAAATTGCAAATTTTGTTGATTGGTCACAGAAGAGCACATTGTGTCTTTAGGAAAAAAAAAATCGCACAATAGATTGATATGAAATGGAAAAATCGCTGATGTTGTCTATGATGAATGGAAAAATTTTAAATTTCGTTAATCGGCAGGCTTTGAAAAAACCCGGGCTTTTTTTTAAAAGCCCAACCCACTGGGCCCACTCGTCTAAAACCCGGGTTTTTCTGAAAAAACCTGGGCTTTTTCGGGTTTTATCAAATTTTTTTAAACACTTTAAATTTCTAATTTTCATATATATAACAGCTAAACTGTTTATGTATCAGTGAAACCTGGGTATAATTTTGCATTAAAAATAAATCAACAAAATGTATATATTAAAAAACCAAGTTAATTTAAAAGGTAGATTTGTGTCTGATATGACTAGTTTCTTGCATTGATATATTAAGCCAGCTGTAAATGGATTTTTTGAGTTAACGAAGAAGGTTTAGAATGTTTGAAAAAAATATACTTACTACTACTAAACACAATTTGAAGTAATTACAAAAATATATAAATACATGACTATCAAAATTACACTTTGCTTTTACAAAAAATGATTACCAGTAATAATTTTGCGAATGAAATTATCATTAAAATACTGTACTAATACTAATGCTAAATCAGAATTAGTATTTTTTTTATTATAACTAATTAATAGAATAAACTAAATAATCTTACATAGCTATTTCAATAAATTAGGATTCCCAGCATATGTGGTATTTTGTTACAAGTTTCAATTGTAAAACATAACATAGAATAAATTATATATAATTTTTTTTATGGGAAAAAGTTTGTTTTTGTGTTTCTGATATATAAAAAATTAAATTACAATTATTTCTTTTTAAAATTTTCATTGGGAGAATTAAGATATTTTTTCCTCTTGTGGTGAGAGAGAAACTTTACGAGTGGTGTATTGCTATTAAGAAATATATCTTAATATCATTATTAAGATCTTGATAACGATTTTATGAAATTAACCTTAGGCAATTTAAAGTTGAAATTTTGAAAAAAAAAGTTGCTTTTTTGAGTTGGGCAAAATCATAACAACCCTGCTTTAAGTTAAATATGCTAAATTTATATAATGTCTTTCATTAATTTCAAATAAGAAATCAGTTAAATTGTGCAATGATACAGTTGTAAAATCCTGCAATAATTTGAAAAAACCCACAATGGGTTTTATCATGGGTTTCTTCAAGTGGGCCCACCCAAAAAAACCCGGGCGGGTTTGGGATGGTACCACTTGGGCGAACCCTGCTAATCGGGGGCATAACAATTGAGAGTTTCATTAGTTTATTGCAAGAAAAAGCTGTGAACTTCATCAATTTGCAGCAAAGTAAAAAAAAATGCATCAGAGGGTCATTCCATGGTTACTTATGTTACATTTATTGCAATAATTTTAGTAATATAACACTAAAAAACATTCAAGTGTGAAATTAACATAATTTGATAATGAAACTTATGTGAGGGTCAATTTGGATAAATTACCTAAAAAATTATAATGAAAATTGCACTTTATATATGATAACTTATATTCCTTTTTCAGTAATGGCAGTTACCGTAGTAAATAAAACTAACAAAATTTAAGAAATAACATTAAAACTATGTAATTTTAGTATAAATTGGGCTTTGAATAACTTTAATTAGCAAACCATGTCTGATATTTTTTTCCTATTTTTTTGTTACATTACTAAAATTACTGAAAATAGTTCAAAATGTAACATAAGTTACCATGGAGTGACCATGGAGTTAAGAATCCGAAATATCGTAAATTTGTCGGTGGCATACTGAACAATCACAAATTTCTATAATTAGGTGCAAAAAAAATGCAAATTTTGTTGATCAAACTCGGAGAAAAATCACAAATTTCCTTGACATGTGCGAGAAAATCATGAGTTTCGTCTATCGACTTTATAAAAAACATGAATTTTGTCAATCAGGTGCAGAAAAACTTCATATTTTCCCGATCATTTTTGTAAAAATCACAAATTTTGTTGATCAGTTCATAAAGTGCAAATCGCCATGATTGCTCAACCATGAAAAAATTGCACATTTCGATGATCAGGCATGGAAAAATCTTGATCGACTTCTTTTCTCTCCTTCGTTCATAACATTCATATTTTTTTTCTGCACTAGTTACTATGCTTATTTTTTAGCACTTTAAAACAAAATTTACAATCCCGTATAAAGTCAAGGAATATTATTACATCTTGAAAATAATCTTACTATATCTAATCTATTACATATACAATTCTTTGGCAAAATTTGTGCTTTTGTGAAGCTTTGTTAATTTGCATTTTTCGCAACTGTTTAACAAAATCTGCTTTTTTTTTATTTTTATTTACCGACCGACAAATTTCTAAGCCTAAAAGAAATAATAGCAGTAAAACAAACTAAAAATTTAAAAATAAATAAAACATAAGGGGTTGTCTACTGTACTCCACTCTCCCCTCCCTATACAAAAATATACAGCAAATAATAATAAAAACTTTTAATTATTCTTATACAGACATGTAATTTTAGTAAGTCTGATCATCTACTACACTGTGGGTTCATAATTGGTATTGGTGGATAATCACACGTTTACAGTGTACCTATAACGTATTTATAGAAAAGCATTCATTTTGAATAAACACTACATTTTCAAATAATTACATTTTGCTTTAAAAAATCATACATCTTAAGGTATGCTTGATAAGATAATGGCAAATAAGTTTTTGACTTCATATAGATGTTAATAGAAATTTAAATTTTTTGTATATATGCCTATTGCATTATTTTTTAATTTCTGTTTTTAGATGGTGTTGTTTAGAAATTCAGGAAGACCTTCTTTCGCATCTCAAATATATATTGGAGTATGAGGGTATTTCCAAACATGTAAGTTTTCATTTTTTTAATAGAATTCAAACTTTGATAAATAAAGTAGACTTAGAATGTGTTATCTTTCAAAATTCTCTTTTAAATTTTCTAGCTAATAATTGTAAACTATTCTTGTTTTCTGTTTGAAATAATTATCATTAAATGTTATTTATACTTTAAAAAACTGAAACCATTTATGGTGCATATTACACACTGCCCATGTCTTTAAAGGTTAAATTTTAAACATGGAAACTCATAATGAAGTATAAGGGAGGGGAAATTTTTTCTGGTGACTAAAATTTAGAAAAATTCTAGGCTACATTTACAGAAACATTTCTGAAAACAGAATTGTCCTAGATTTTTTAAAAAAGCAGAGTGTTACTTGTAGGTAGAAGGCACTGTTATTTAATTCTTAAGATTCAATAACTATATGTTGAAAGTCTGTTGAAAAAAAATGTTGTAGTATGTTGAAAGTATGTTGAAAAAAAAAAGTGCGATTAAGATGGCTTTCAAAAGGGAATTGTTTAAAAAGATTCATGGAGTTGTTTGATGTTCTTGGTGAATTTTAAAATGAAAAGCCTGACATTAAGGCCCTACAAACCGTTGATGGAAAAGCATATGTTAGTTATTTAGCAGATATCTTTGAAAAGTTTAATACATTAAATAAACAATTTCAAGGAGAAAACAAAACACTTGTTGATGCAAAAGTGAAAATATTTGGGTTTTGTGTCTGCTGAGGTTTGACAAAAACATATTTCAGAGAGAAAGTTTGACCTATTTTTCTGGTTAAAAAAATGCGAGGTAACAGACACCGCTATAACTGCCATTGTCAATCATCTGAAAATGTTGGCCTCTGATATGAATGATAGATACGTTGATTTAAAGCAAATGGATTTTCCATCATGGGTCATGCAGCCAATGTTAGTTGATTTATCTAATGTTTCAACACCATACAGAGAAGAAATCGCTGAAATTAAAAACGATGAGTCAATTAAAACTCTATTCAACATAAAAGGCAATATGGTGTGGCTTTGTGCTGAGACAAACTAAATAGCCTAATTCAACACAATTTGCAAGAAAAATATTGTTACCCTTCCCATCTTCATACCTTGCTGAATGTGCCTTGAGTGCAGTAAACGATTTACTATTAAAATAAAGAAATCGACTAGACATCACTAAACGAGGGACTTGAGATAAAAGTTGACAAAATTAGTGCCTGATATAAAATCTCTTTGCAGCCAACATCAAGCACAAAAATCTCATTAATTTTATTCTATTCATCTTAAATGTTATAATTTGAACTTATTTTATTATATATTTTATTTATTTATTTACTTTTACTATAAGCAATTAAAATGACAGATACATAATCAAGAAACATCCAGTTACAGTTATTTTTGTGTATCAAAGTTCACTATTAAATATTTGAAGATCTAATTTGTTTTTTGTTTGTTTTTTTTTTCATTGTTGCATATTATTATTATTACTCTTATTAAATCTAGAAGCAGCTGCACAAACCATCACCTTATCGAGTTGATGACTGAAATTCATGAGCTAGTTAAAACTTGATTTACATATCAAAATGCAACTGGTCTACCAAGTCATATCTTAACAAACCTATTTTTAGTGGTTGACTAGTAGATTCATCATTTGTTTTCTTGCTAGTAGTTCTCTACATTTTCATACTTTTGACTGCAGTAAAGCACTTATCGATCAATCACTAAAATCAGGTCTTTAGCGATTTCCACCAAGATATGATTTGGCTGACCAGTTGCATTTTAATATACAAATCAAGTTTTGTCTAATGCTGAAACTTCAACAATCAATTCTATGAGGTGATGGTTTGTGCAGCCGCTTTTTGGTCTATATCATAGGTTCCCAACGGGGGCGATACCGCCCCCCAGTGGGCGCTGGAGCCTTCTAGGGGGGCGGTAGCGAGTCTAGAGAAAAATGGGGGGCGTTAGGACAGTCAAGGGGGCAGTAATGGCGTACCTGCTTATTTAGGAATTAATAAAACGAAAATATTTGATCCCCTCTGGATTGTTCTCTACGTGAAAAAAAAAAACCTTAACTACACCTTTAAATGGAAATCTTTAAAGACGAACATAGATCTGAGAAGGCGGGGGGGGGGGGTGAATTTATTTGACTAATGTCAAAAAATCGTCGTAGAACACATAGAAAGGCTAAAATCACAGAGAACATTTTTTTTTCAGGCTAAAAACATTGTAGCTAAAATTCTTTCATGAATGTCAAAATATCCCAACGGAACACGAAAGATCTCTATGACTCGCATTAAAAATCATTATCAATTTAAAAATTAGGATGTACAAAATTCTCGATAAATAGCTGACTAAGAGTTTTAAACATAGTTATTTTTTTTATTAACCTGTATATCGAAAAATTCTGAAGTATGACGACATATGTCTGAACGGATTTTTAAACGAATCCATGACTTAAATCAGTTCAAGAAATTTGTTTATTCTTAATGAAAATGGAATCTTAGTGAATTCTTGAAACAATGAATGAATTCTAATCAATTCTTAGTGAAATCATTATATCTATAAATTTGTTTATTCTTTGTGAAAGTGATAAAAATCATTATATCTATAAATTTTTTCAAAAGTAAATTTAGTTAAACTTAAATAGGAGGAAATTTTATTCTTCAAAATACCTCAATAGAAGAAAAAATGCCGACAGTACAGTATTAAGTATTTGAAATATGGAGTACAGTATTAAGTATTTGAAATATCTAGGTACTCTCCTACAAACCAAACGGTGCTTATGTGCTTAATTTGTCAAAATGTTTTTTAACGAAACCATGAAGCCTTCTAGGCTACAAGAGAATTAGAATAAATGCGTACTGATAGAAAAGACAAAGATATGTCCTATTACTTTCTTCCTCTTACTTTCTTCGATCTTTATAAGAAGAAAGTGTTGGATTCGTGAATTTTTTAGAATTCCGGTTTTTGAGGGATTTACACGTTCTAGGGGTCAGATAGTCTGAAAAAATAAGTTTTTATATATAATGCCTGTCTGCGAGTCTATGGTTATGGAGTCTGTGACTCTGTCTGTATGTGTGACATAAATTGTGTGGGCGCTCAACAACTAATGCACGGAATTAATTAAAAAAAATCATATTAAGGTATTTAAAGATAAAATAAACCAACGATTATAAATGCACAAATAAAGTAAGAAAAGGTAGCAAACAGCCGTTTCGAATCTACTATGGGGATCCTTCATCAGTGCAAAACTCAGCGAGCTAGAGAAAGCAAAACTGAGCCGAAAATCCGTAAAATAAACATTTTTGCATAAAGGCTTTATTTGCTATTTTAACATATTTAGGTAGTCCCTGATATACATTGATATTGATTTCTTTTTGGTGTAAATCGCAGAACAGGTGGCTCTGGTATGCTGCATTTTTCATGATTTCCGCAACAGCTTTATCCCAAGAACTGTTGTATAGATTTTCACCAAACTTCAGATTATGTTAGTCCTTGAAATGAATGGATGCTGATATATTTTGTAGAAAATTTCTCAATAGATCTCTCGAATCACTCTAATTTCTCTCCTATGCTGCCTTTTTCACGATTTTTTCGACGGTTCTATCTTGAGAACTAATGAACAAATTTTCACGAAACTTCAGATTTGGTTATTCTTGACATTGAAATGAATATACATGCTATACCGAGTATATTTTTAGATCCTTTCGCAAATGAAGATACACCAGTATCATCATATTTGGAGTAGGAAATCATAGAACTCGCAACAAATGAGAACTAAAATTAAAATTCAGAAATTGACACCAAGAGTTCTAATTTTAAAAGCCAATGCAGCTCCCTAATCTAGATTGTGAGCAAAAGTACATAAAATTTTTATTGCTTTTATCAAATTTGTCTGAGAGTAGGTTCCATGCAGTAGCTAATTTACTGTCTAAGAAAAGGAACAGACATTTTTTAACCTGACAATTTGGGACTGATGTTAAAGAAATTAGAATTCGACATGAAATAAATTGTTAAAATTGCACCACCCTCAACCATTTCGTTATTTTTTATATTATTACTGGTTTTGTGTTTATTTTTCACTTTTTAATAAACAATTTTTACTACATTTGATGTTCGTTTTAATTAACTTCTACTTTGTGATTCTTAACAGATAGACAAACAGAAACAATATAGATAATATGCAACAAATATTTTAACATTTTGTATAATTAACTATTGTGGAAGAGGGGGGCGTTGGCGGTTTTTTTTTCTTTTAAAGAGGGCGGTGTTCCAGAAAAGGTTCGAAACCTATGGTCTATATTATTAACGATTGCTTCCTGAACATAATTCTTTCGTTTATGTTCATTTTTTCATGACCTTTCTTTTACTTGTTTATGTTTTCTTTTCCATTCCATTTTTAAATGGCTATATATATATATTTTTAAAAACTTCTTTAAATGGAATAACAGCTCAATTTTTATATAATAATTATTTTTCAGAGAGAGGGGAGGGGGGCCATCAGGGTTTTAGATATGATTTGGTGGGGCATGGCCTGAAAAAGGTTGAGAAACACTGGTATAGTTAATTATTTAGTTTAATTCTTGAGGGCTCTTTTGATTTATGTATGATTTTGATTCTTTGAAATGTCATGTCATAATATTTTATGGGAAAGTATTGATTGTGCTGTTGATTTCTACTCTTTTGAAAAATGTTGAATAAATCCTAATTCTCCAGTAGAGAGGGGCACTTAACATCCAGTTACAGGGACATGGGAAATTAATGTGTGATCTTATGTAAATGTGTCTGCTTTTTGTAACAAACTGGATTTTTTTTTTAGGAGGGGGGGATACTGCAAATGAAGTATTTATTCATTTTCGAACAATACATGACAGTAAGAATTCCGAAATACACACTGTAGTGTTCTTAAAATTTTATGACAGTTCGTAAAGGAATTTTGAAGCAAGATTCCAAAACTTTCCAGAGATAATTAAGTTGTCTCAATTCTTTGTCACCTTAGTTATTCCAGCTGCAAAATAGATGGTTGTGAAGTTTTTCAATCCTGAAAAACTTCAAATGAAAATAATTGTCTTGCAAGAAAATATTTCCCTACCAGTGTATAAAAATACATCCTCTTAAGAGTTTTGGGGTAAAAATGTTTCAGTAATGTACGAAAATTGCAAAAAGCTAGCTATTTACCTGGTTACTGTTTTTGACTCTTCATGTCTTCATATGTATGTAAAAAATCTTTGTTCAAAATTAATTTTTTGATAAACAAATATCGTTTTGAGATTAATGGATGCCCACCTTCAAGATACTTTTTCCATTATTTATTCACCACATGAACAAAACTGTAAAAATCTGGCTCAAGAAAGCAAGTGTAATTCTTTGCATTAATTTTTCAACAGATGCCTTAAGAATGCCTTTTCTATTTCGTGATAAGAACATTTTTAGACCTTATACCTATGTATCTAGTAATTGTTCAGAACTAATGCATGACTTTTCTATTGCATGTGTGTATATCTATAATAATAATAATAAAATATAAGTAGGTAGTACTTATGAAATGTGTTTTGTTCTTTGGATCTCAATAAAAATTTTCAGAACCCATTTAAAATTACTTGCCAATCTCTGCATTAGAATTTCAATAAACTGCCGATTCTCTTCTATAAAATGAAAATATAATCCATGGAAAATGCTGTCTAATGGTTAAATCACATAAAAATAAGTTAGTCTTAAATAAAAATCCTACTATAAAATATTTTTATATATATTGAATAAAATTCCTTATATATTTAGTGTTAATGCTATGTATGTGTAATTTACTTGTTCTCAAGGTGTGAAAGTCAATTATTTTATTATATTTCTACATTTTTAATAATCTGATTTTGTGTCTACCAATAACAATTTTTGATCTTTTCAAAATGTCAATTTATGTTGTTTAAATAGGTGGAGAAATTATCAGATACTTGGAGCACCCAACTTGGAAGGAATCTGGGATGATCTTTCAGATGAAACATAGACAAGAATTGACAGATGATTTGAAAAAAAGACTCATAAGGTTTATCGCAAACAAGAAAGGGGGGGGGGGAATGAAGAAATTTTTTTTTATGTCTCACCTATGATTTGAGATAAAATGTATTTGGTGTGTGTATGCATTATTATTAGTATTCTATTTGAAATAGTTTGTACATTTTTAATTTAATTATATTTCATACAAAATTTTCAGTTGTACTAAAGTCTCTCAATATGAAAGTTTATAAAGCATAAATTATTCCATTTACCCCCACCCCCCTTCATTCCAAAATTTGTATTGTTGAAATTTTATTTTTAATATTTAAATGGTTTACGCATCTCAAAGACAAAATGTTGTTAATTTAATTAGTCACTGAAACTTTTTTGGAGTCCAAAAATATTGAATGTGATGAGAGAAAAAAAAAACAATAATAAAATGGAAGCTTTTAAATGAAAAATGTTATCTCAAAAGTACTTTCTTACTCAAGTGTGTGTGTGGAGAGAGGGGGGGGATTAGGATATGTGTTAACATCTGATAATATTTAAATTAGTAAGTAATAAGAAATTTTTTTATACTTATATTATGTAGGGATGCAAGACAATAATGCCATACGAGGAAAAAACAATAAAATATCTAATAAGTAAAAATAAACTTTTTATTTAATGCTAATTTCACCACTAATAATAATAATTTGTATTAATTATAAATCTTTTACTTATAGACGAAAGCAATTTGGCCATTGAATAAAAATTTGAATATATTTTATGAGGGGTGCAGAAAATCTAAGCGCCGTCGGGCAGTCTCTCACCACTAATTTGATTTATATATATATTTTAGCTAATATTTTATGCAAAATTCTTGCTAGAATGTTATTAAATTTTCAGCAAAGAAATTTTTTAAATAATTTTAGTGGCGAGACCCACTTATGCCTAGATTTTTGCACCCCTTTTTATGCTTCATGATTAGTTAGAAAAGTAATCTCCTCCCTCTCCCCCTCCATGCATATGCATTTATATTAGAAAAGTGTTTGCTTCTTTGAAGCAATATTTGATTTTTTTTCAATGTACTACGCTTGGAATTTAATTGAAATACTATTGTAGGGGGGGGGGAGGAATAAAACATTTTTATTGTAAAAAAGGTGCTATTGAATAGTTGAGCAAAAATTAGAATATTTTTTTATCCTTCATAATTAAGACAGTTAAAGGACTTTTTAAAAAAACTTTTTTCAAAAATATTTTTTTCTTTGGAATGCTTTTTCTTTTCTCTAAATTGGAATTTCAGGCAAATGTACGATAAAAAGATGAAGGATAACATCCGTAATATATGAAAAAAAAAAACCTATTGTATTATGTGTGCTAGTTAGATGCATTTTTTCCTGATCAGTTAAGAGTGGATTTTAGAAAAGTTTTTTAATACGATCAATAGTATGAAACTTCATAAAAATAAAATACACGTATGAAACTGAATAAAGAAAATATTTATGTTAAAAGATTCTCTAAGCAGTACACAGAGATTCTGTATAAAATTTAAGTGAAGTTAAATACAGCGTTACAAAATGTGCTAATTGCAAAATATAGAAGAAGAAATTCTTCAGTCCTAATTTTCCACAATAGACGCAAGCTTGATTTCCTTATTATAAAATTTTGAGAAAATCTTGCAACAATTTATGATTTTGAAACTTGAGAAAAAGGTGTTAAAAATAACTTTGATTGTACCAAGTTTTTTTTTAATCATTTTCCAATTATATAACTGGAATAAATTGTTTTTACTCTTTCAAAGGTGGTTGTACATTTATGGAACTAATTAATTTTAATTTCCAAATGTTACCAGAATTTTGATAAAAAAAAATAGTTTATGATGCATGTAAAATTTAGTTTTTTCTTCTTTACAAATATACATGTAAATTCCAGTGTCGTTCATTTCAACATATTAGCAATGGAAGTGATTTAGCTATCAAAGGATTAAAATGGTATAGATACTACAAAAAAATCTATTAAAAGTATCCGCCGACATGTGTATAAAGTGTCATTAGATTGGCACAAAATGTTATCATATGGGCATTAAAAAACGTTCAAAATCATTCTCATTGGATATCAGCAATATCAAATTTGTGCCCTTATTTTATCATTTTTGTGCCAGAAGTGTCGGAATTCTTACGTATTTGTATCAAACACGTATCATCTATATCGCCGATTTCCGTCGTGGTGCCATATTTCTGGCGCCATCATGACAACGCATGAAAGTATCGCCAAAGATATCGAAGGAAAGGACAGAATCGATACTTTTAGGTTACGATTCACTGTTATCGAAATGACACCTCTAGTACTTGTCGAAAGATATAATTTTTGTACCATTCTGTTAGTTCTGTGTTTGCTGGGTTAATTAGTAACATTTAATAGCAATACTTAACAATTAATAAAAATTTACAAGCAACATACTTTTATAAATTTAATAACCCTTTAAGAGTTTATTAAATTCATTTAGCAAACAATTTTTTAAAACCTTTAAAAAAGACATTTTTAACGACTAAAATTTAATTATGTTCTATGTTTTTGATCATAAAGAAAATTTACGTTATTCAAAAATAAACAGCGGAAAACTCCTTCGGTATAAAAATATTTCTTTTCCAAATTCTTCGCGTAAAAGCAAACACACACTTTGTCTAAGATTCCATAAAACTACAAGCCAATCTAAGATTTCTGCTATCGATAAACAGGAAAAAAACTGTTTTATCTCCTTGCGACACGTTTTACACTAAAAACAACCAAAGCGTGTTTACTGACATAAATCCTTTTATACGGTGACGTCATCTATATAGCTTGCAAGATTCACATCATAAACTGAAGGAAAAAAACTCCTACATTTTAACAAAGACGTGATAAACTTGACAAATAATAAATTTTACTTAGATATAAAAGTTAAGTTTGTGTTTTTTATTTAATTCATAAGAGTTTCAGAGACACGTTTAAGGGGAGATTCTCAACGGGGAGATTCAACAGACTGAATTAAAATTTTACATTAGGGATTGAGTTTTCTTATTGCCAAGTTGCTAAAAATAATGACGTTCGTAAAATTTGTGACACAAGAAGAAGTGGATTTGTGACTTATTTTGATTGTAAGTTTTAAGTTTGATTGTAAGTTTTATTTTTGATAAGATATTTTATATGAACATGCAACTGACTTTGGATAGTAACGCATGTATAAACATCAAAACATACTTTTATAACTATTAAGTTCTTATTTATAAAGTTGAGGCAGTTTACTCTTATCAGTAAACGAAGAAAAAAACCATTTTATCTTGTTGCGAAACATTTTCTACTAAAAACTACAGAAGTGAGTTTACAGATACGGCTTCTTTTACACGACGATACCATCTGTATCATTTTCATCATAAACTAAAGGTGAAAAAAACCTTACATTTGAACAAAGTCGTGATAAACTTGACAAATAACGTGTCTTTCTAAGATAAAAATGCAACAACTTTTAATAAATAACAATTAATAACATTTAATTGCAATCGATAACAATTTATTAACATAATTTATTGCTAAATTCAATATACGTTCAAGAGTTTATTAAAATCATTTAGCAAACAAATTATATTTTCCATCCTTTATGTATCAAATCTTTAATGACTAAAATTTAATTAAGTTTTATACTTTTGATCCTAAAGAAAATTTACTTTACTCATAAATAAACAGGGGAAACCTCATTTATAAAAAATCGTTTTTGCGAGTGCTACGCGTAAAAGCAAACACATTCTTTGTCTAAATTTCCTTAAAAATACAAGCGAATCTAAGATTTCTGTTATCGGTAAACGAAGAAAGAAAAAAATATGTTTTATCTCCTTGCGACACGCTTTCCACTAAAAACTACCGAAGCGTGCTTACTGACACAAATCCTTTTACATGGCGACATCATTAGTATAGCTTGCATCATAAATTGAAGGGAGAAAAAAACCTACATTTGAACAAAGACGTGATAAACTTGACAAATACTATGTTTTTCTTAGATACAAAAGCTCATGTTTGTCTTTTTTTTCTTCCATAAGGATATCGGATATATGTTTAAGTGAAAATTCAACAGAGGGGTTCAACTGATTGAATTTAATTTCTGTATTAGGAATTTAGTTTTCTATTGGTAAAGGTGCTAAAATTAATAACTTTCCTAAATCTACGACACGAGAAGAAGGGGATTTGTGATTTATTTTGAGTGTAATATTTAAATTTTAAATTTTAATTTTTGATGAGGGTGCATTTTTATGTTAGCGTGCAACAGACGTTGGATAGTAGCGCAGATATAAACAGCAATTTTTTTTAAATATAAAATACTAAGGTTTAATTAATTAGGGTGAGTAAAGAGAAAGCTAACACTATTCCACAACCTATAAATTTGATTGAGTTCCATGTTTGTGATCATAAAGAAAATTTACTTTAGTCAAAAATAAAAAAGTGAAAAAATCATTCAGTACAAAGATTTTTTTTTTTTCAAATTTTTCGTGTAAAAGCAAACACACACTTTGTCTAAAATTCCCTACAAATACAAGCCAATCTAAGATCCCTGTTATCAGTAAATAATGAAAGAAAGAAAAAAAATCGCTTTATCTCCTCGCGACACGCTTTATACTAAAAACAACCGAAGCGTTTTTACTGACACAAATCCTTTCATGCGGCTGCATCATCTGTATAGCTTGCAAGGATTCACATCATAAACTGAAGGGGGGAAATCTACGTCTGAACAAAGACGTGATAAACTTGACAAATAATTTTTTTTTTTTTTTTAGATACTAAAGCTCAAGTTCGTTTTTTCATTATTACTTTCATAAGAATTCCGAATAAAGTTTAAATGAAAACTCAACAGAGTGGTTCAACAGATTAAATTAAACTTTTATGTAGTGAAACCTCCAAATAAGGGACACCTCTATTTAAGGGACAAATGTTCCGGTTCCAGTCCCTTGGTATAGGAAGTGTAATGTATTTACCTCTGAATAAGGGACACTCGATTTAAGGGACACTTAAAAATGAGATTAACTCTTTCAACTTGGGAGTTTCTTATACAAATTTATTCAGTTGACGCTACTTAAAAAATAAAGAGTTTCCTTCACGTACATAATTTAAAAAAAAAAGCTTTAATTAAATAACAAATTTTATTTTATTTATTATCTTATTATGACAAAAAAAAAAAAAAAAAAAAAAAAAAAAAAAAATGCTGCCCAGTCACACTGGACATACGAGTGCAAAATGTTAAAGGGGGTGATTTTTGCATTTGAGATAATGAATGAAGTAGTCTGTGATGAAAATAAAACTACAAAATTTAGTGAGTTATGTTGGTACAGAGGGGTGCAACTCAACTGATGAGCATTAATTTATCTGCAATTCAGATGAAGATATCGAAGTGCATTTATCTCCGTTAGTGCCAGAGGTGTAATTGCAGACAATAATTTCGAGTTCACAGCTGAAATTCCGGAATTGGTTAAAACTCGATTCACATATTAAAATACAATTGGTCTGCCAAGTCATATTTAGGTGGAAAACACATATAAATCCGATTTTAGTGCTTGATTCGTAGGTTTATCATTGGGACATCCTGCACCCAGTCCCCCGTATTTTCGCAGATTTGAGGGCAGAAAAACATAATGGTAAATCTACGAGTCAACCCCTAAATTCAGATTTTTAGGTGTTTTCCACCTAGATATTACTTAATAGACCGATTTCGTTTTAACATACACATTGAGTTTAAACTAATTCCAGAATTTATGCCATGAATTCGATGAGGTGATTGTCTGCGCTGCCACCTCCCAGACTATATTGAAAAGAATGCTGAAAATTCTGAGGGATGACTCTGAAAATGAAAGAGAGAGGTAAATTGTGAATAAAAGAACTTTACATGTGCTTTAAAATTTGCAAAGCAGTTGAATACTTTTTTCGGAAACACTGCTTATAATAAAGTATTAAAACTATGCTATTAAAGTATTAAAAGTATGGTAGATCAATATCAGAAAAGTTTAGTAGTAGAAAATTTGAAATTTGCAAAACTGTCACTTTTTTTATTGAAAATTTCGCAAGTAAGAATTAAAATAATACCCTTGCACTTTTTGCATTATATAATCATTCACGTAAAAATACAAATCCATAAATCTACAAATCATTAGAATGAGCGAAGCGAATCCTCTACTAGTCCACTCAAATGACACTTTGTCGTACACTTTACAAAAAAACTATACAGTATTTTCACTTGAAATTAAATACAAATATAAATTATGATCTGTAGATTTGCAGAATATTATTTTTTTTACAGAAATACTTTTCAAAAAATTATTATTTTAATTAATTTATTTTACATGCATTTCCAATGCGGACGCATTTTAGCAAATAAATAAAAAATGAAACGCGTATATTTTCAGAAAAAAAAATATAAATCATGGAGTAAATAATTATAGATAGAATCATGATTAATTTAATAAATGAAATATGTTTTCATCACTCCGCAAAATCGTTTGCACAGATGACACTTAAACATTTTAAAAGAATTGTATTATGGAATTTTTTTTTTAGTAAAGTGGCAACAAAAGAATTGTAAGCAAATAAAATTAATTTTTAAATTTTCCATATAAATGAAAAATTAAAAGAACTGCTTAAAGTTGTTGCCTCGATTCAAGCTCTTTATAAATGTACTAAAGCAAAGTTGGCGATTCAGAAACTATAAATGGACTTTAATCATTTCTTACTTTATCATTTGGATTTAAAGTAATGTTACGTTCTTATTTGTGGACCGAAAAAGGTTTAGTGAACGGTACTTTAGACTTTGTTGCGCGTATTAAAGAAAATCACAAGCCATCAGACCAGATACCGCGAATAATCATGGATAAATTTGAATACTGCAGTAATTTAACTTATAAGAATTGGTGCGTACCAATTCCCCCAATAATTAAATTCTGGAAAAATGGAAGCATAAATTGCTCAATAAAACAATTTCCTTTGCAATCAGTTTTTGCAGTTATAATTCATAAATCTCAAGGTTTGACATCAGATAAAGCAGTAGTAGATATTGGGGATAAAGAGACACCAGTTTGCTTAACGCACGTAGCTTTGTCGAGAGTGAAATTCCTCCAAGGTTTATCATTTAATAGAAATTTCCTTACGAGAAATTCTACAATATAAAAAATTTTCATATGCTGGTATGCAAAAAAAAAGGAGAAATTAGAATTAAAAAATAATACATTTAATAGTTCTTAGTATCAACGAGAGTAGATTTTAATGTTTTTCCAAATATTTTGTTTAAATGTATTATTCTAAGATTGCTATCAAAGATTATTTGATGTGAATTACAAAGATTGAAAACATACCTATTTCAAATCATTTCAGATAACTCCAGAGGCTATTGGGAAATGTAAAAACATCTTTAAAACTTTTGATTAAAAATTAAAAAAATATTTTGTAAAATTTTGCTTCGAAAATATTTTTATTTATACCAGTCTTATATCACAGATAAAAAATTCCGAGGAAATTCTTACTTATTTGGCTGAATTTACATTTCTAAAATTTAAATACGCCAAAACATAAGATAAAGTTTTTGCTTAATAAAGATGCAAAAATAATATAAAATAATAATGATATTTTCAAATATTTATCTTATGAAATAATGCTTCGCGAATCCAAACAAAGCACGGCTTTTGCTAGTTTACTAGTTGAGTAATCAATTAAAAAATTAAAGTAATTAATTTTCTATTACTTTTGTGCCTAATTAATGTATTTATAACCTTCGGGTACATTTTAACTTCAATTTTAATATTTTGTTATTTTTTAAAAAATGTAAAAACTCCGAATAAGGGACACCTCTATTTAAGGGACAAAAGTTCCGGTTCCATGGGTGTCCCTTATTCGGAGGTTTCACTGTATTAGGAATTTAGTTTATTTTGGCACAGGTGCTAAAAATAATAACATTCGCAAAATCTGTGAAACGAGAAGAAGAGGCTGTATGATTTATATTGATTGTAAGTTTTAAGTTTGTGAATTTAACTTTTGATAATATATTTTATGTGAACGTGCATAAGACGTTGGAAAGTAGCACAGGCGTAAACTACAAAACTTTCTTTTATAAAGTATAAGTTATTATTTATAAAATATAGTTAGTTTACTATTATTGGTAAAGAAAGAAATAATGAACATGCTTTATGTTCTTACAACACGCCCTATACTAAAAATAACCGAAGCCTGTTTACTGATACAAATTTTTCTATTCGACGATATCATCTGTATTGCTTGCAGAAATTTGCATCATAAACTGAAGGGGGAAAATCTTACAGTGAACAAGGACATGATAAGCTTGATAAATATTATGTTTAAATATATATATATATATATATATATATATATATATACAAGTGTTACTACTTTTGATGAGTAACAATAAATAAACAGCAATTAATAACAATTAACATCATTATTATTATTAATAACAATAATTATATTTTTAAATTTAATAGACTTTTGTTAAATGCATTTAACAAACAATTAATTTTTTCCAGCCTTTATGAAACAAATTATTAACGACTAAAATTTAGTCAAGTTCTATGTTTTTGATCACAAAGAAAATTTTCGTTACTCAAAAACAAACAGCAGAAAAGTCATTCAATAAATAATCAAATTTTTACAAATTCAATGCGTAAATGTAAACATACATTTTGCCTAAAATTCCATAAAAATACAAGCCAATCTAAGATTTCTCTTACCGGTAAACAATGAAAGAAAGAAAAAAAAAAACACGCGACACGCTTTACACTAAAAGCTTTACACTAAAAACAACCGAAGCATTTCTACCGACTCAAATTCTTTTATACGAGGGCATCATCTGTATACAGTGTGTCCGACACAAATAATGCCGGCATTATTTTGTGCTTTATTCGGAGACGAAACGAAACCAAGAGAACAAAACCTATATATTAAAAAAGACTATATAGAAATTCATATTTAAAAAGAATAACTCACTCCCTGCCTCATCTGCTCAGGACAAAAATGAATGTATAAAAAAAGAATGAAGAAAATTTGTCCCGCCGAAATAAAGACAATAATGTTAATAGCAATTATATCCGCATCTTACATATGACTTGGAATGTACCATATTATTGGCATACCATTTACCAATCGCTGGAAAACATAAGCATCAGTAATACCTCAGGCCTCAATGATGGCGCCCATCAGTTCTGCCACAGACTTAAACTGACTGCTATTGGAATTTAAAGTTCTACTAAGGATACTCCACACATATTCCTTGAGATTGAGATGACGGTTCAGGGTAGGCAATTCCATAACATGTCCTTAATTATCTAAAAAACATTCCTAGGAGTATTTCGCAAAAGTTATAGAGGCGTTTTTCGTGCTGGAAAATCCAACTTAGTTCATCATTCTCCTTCAATTGGTATTTTTCATATTTAAGACAATCATGTTTTCAGCGTCTTTTCGATATTTCGATATATTATTACGTATCATAAATTCTTTTTCACTTAATAATCACATTCTTAACACTTAATATACTACATTTTAACAATCTTATTTTGAAAAATCTTCTTCTTCAAAAAAAAAAGCAGTATAAAACATATGTCTTTATTGTAACACGACACAATGTATGATAAAAGCTATAAAACATCCCATTACGTGACAATAAACTCCCGTGCAGCAAGCTCTCTGTCTATCCATTTCCCACTTTCCGGGATGGAGCCCGATTTCCGTGTCTCATCAATTAAGGACTGTCTAACATCACCAACCATTTACCCATCATCTTTCGGAACGCCTTTATTCTCTTCTCAACTCAATTAAAGTAACTGGGTGTAAGATTCTAGATTGAGTCTGTCGATTTTTAAAACATTATGGCTTTAAATTCTTCAAATTACATTTTCGTAGTTTGAGAGACCATCATGTGTTCAGTTTAATTTAGTTGAGGTTCATAATTTTATATAATATTATTTAGCAGAATGTATGTGTATGCGAGTGTATTACTTATTAAATTTACACTGTCTGTTGAAAAAAAGTAGTTTTGTGTGTACAATTTATTTTTTATATAGGTTTTGTGTGTATCTCAAATTATATCAAAGATTTTCAATTAGTTATTGTCTTTTTTAGAATATGCTGTAAAATCCTTTTATTTCATCCATAGCTGCTTTTATTAAAATTGGTAATGAAATTATATAACATTCTTTTAGAGAGGTATAAAGCTTTAGAAAACATTACTGGGAGGTTCTTTTTCATGTGATTAGAGTACTTATTTATCTATTTATTTGTTTTGTGTACACTTATTCATTTACTTATACACTTAACTTAAAAAAACATTTTTTCATACGTAAAAAAGTCAAGTTTTCATCATCGTTCTAGATAATATTCACATCATAAATTATTTTTATCGTGATAATCACATTGCTAACACTTAATATATTACTAAACGCACATATTTTACTAAAATGATAACACTTAATACATTATTTAATATATTACTAAAACTTTATGGCTTTAAAATCTTCAAAATACTTTTTTGTAGTTTGAGTGACCACAATCTATTAACTATACAGTTTAATTTAGTTGAGGTTGTTAACTTCATAAAATATTGTTTAACCCAATGTATGTTTATGCAAGTGTATTGTTTATTAAATTTTCTCTGTCTATTGAAAAAGTTGTTTTGTTTGTAATTTTTATGCTCAATCTCGGTTTTGCTCGGTTTGATCTCGGTTCTATTAAATAAAGAAATAAACAAGTTGTAAATTGCACGTGAACGTAGCAAATGAGGTGCGTTCGTACGATAACGAAGTTTTAAAAATATTCAGATCTTGCTGATATAGTAGAGCGTACTCCGGATACAGTATAGTAGTCGAAATTTTTACGTTTCTGTAAATATGCAGGAAGTAATTCTTATTACACCTCAGTAACGTATATCTTATTCATAAAATGTGAAATAGTTGAACATAATTAAAACACGTACCAAACCATGTTCCCCGTATAGCATTAATTAGTGGAATACTTTTGTGTGGCCTTGTAATTTAATAATAAAAATTCTTTGCATCACATATTGTACAGAATGCATATTTTAGTATATATTTCATAGATTCATGCCAATTCTATTATGTTCGAATGAGTGTAACATCATTAAAATGCATTTGAAACTTTTCCCCCATTGACCGTAATGTAACGGAATCCTTTTGATTATCCCTGTAATTGATCTCTGCATCCGATTTTCATAACATTTGAAATGACTCGACAAAATTACGCAATAATTATATGTTTTAAATTTCAAACGATTAAAATGCATTTAAAACTTTTTTTCCCTACTGGCCGTAATGTAACGGAATCCTTTTGAATGTCCCTGTAATTGATGTATCCATCCGATTTTCATAAAATTTGAAATGACTCGACAAAATTATGTTATAATTATGTATTTTAAATTTTAAACCATTCGGTTGGGTAGTTTTTGCGTTGTTATATGCGGACAGACGGACGGACAGAGCGACAACAATAGGTGCTACGTATTTACATAATTACGAACGCACCTAAAAACAGAAAATATTCTAAATAAATAAAGAAGGAAAGAACAGAATAAAATATATTTCTTTATTGTAACACGACAAAATGTATGATAAAAGCTATAAAACTTCTTATTACGTGACAGTAACCTCCCTTGCAGCAAACTCTCAGTCTATCCATTTCCCACTTTCCGGAATGGAGTCCGATTTCCTTGTCTCATCAATTACGAACTGTCCAACATCGCGAACCATTTACCAATCATCTTTCGGAACGCCTTTATTCCCTTCTCAATTCAATTAAAGTAACTGTTAGTCTCTAGATTGAGTCTGTCGATTTTTAAAAATTTATGGCTTTAAATTCTTCAAATTACTCTTTTGTAGTTTGAGCGCATTTCAATTTATATCAAAGATTTTTAATGAATTATTGTATTTTTTTTAGAATATACTATATATTTTTTCATACATAGCTGCTTATGTTAAAATTGATAATGAAATGATATAATTTTTTTAGATAGTTATAAAGCATTGGAAAATGTTACTAGGGAGTTCTTTTTTACATGATGGAAGCATTTATTTACTTATTTATTTATTTCTTTGTACGCTTATTTATTTGCTCATACGCTTAACTTAAAATATATTTTTTCATACATAAGAAAGTCAAGTTTTCATCACCGTTCTCGATAATATTCATATCATAAATCATTTTTAACGTAAGAATCACATTGCTAGTACTTAATAAATTTCATTTTAAACACCTTTAGTTTGAAATACCTTCTTAAAAAAAGGGCAGAGTAAAATATATGTCTTTATTGTAACACGACAAAATGTATGATAAAAGCTATAAAACTCCCCATTACGTGACAGTAACCTTCCGTGCAAACTTTCAGTCTAACCATTTACCGCTTTGTGGAATGGAGCCCAATTTCCGTGTCTCATCAAATACGGACTGTCCAACATCGCCAACCATTTACCCATCATCTTTCGGAACGCCTTTTTTTTTCCCTTATCCTTTCTAGTAAATTAACTAAATTTCTATTAAATTTGGGTGTAAGATTCTAGATTGAGTCTGTCTATTTTTAAAAAAAATTATGGCTTTAAATTCTTTAAATTATGTTTTCGTAGTTTGAGAGACCATTATATATTCAGTTTAATTTAGTTGAGGTTCTTAATTTTATAGAATATTATTTAGCCCAAAGTATGTGCATGCGAGTGTATTATTTATTGAATTTACCCAGTCTATTGAAAAAAATAGTTTTGTAAGTACAATTTATTTTTTATCTCGGTTTTGAGTGTATTTCAATTTATATCAAAGATTTTCACCGAATTACTGTCTTTTTTTTAGAATATACTATAACATTCTTTCATTTATTACATATTATAATTTTATTAAAATTGATAATGAAATGATATAATTTTCTTTTAGATAAGTATAACGTATTGGAAAACGTTATTGGGAGGTTCTTTTTCATATGATTAAAACGTTTATTTACTTTTTTTATTTGTTTCTTTACACCCTTATTTTTTACTAATACACTTAACTTAAAACACATTTTTTCATACATAAGAAAGTCAAGTTTTTATAATCATTCTTGATAATATTCACATCATAAATCATTTGTAACGTGATAATAACATTGCTAACACTTTATATATTACTTTTTAACATCTTAATTTGAATTATCTTCTTCTTCAAAAAAGAGCAGAATAAAATATAGGTCTTTATTTTAACACGACAAAATGTATGATAAAAGCTATAAAACTTCCCATTACGTGACAGTAACCTCCCGTGCAGAAAACTCTCCTCTGTCTATTCATTTCCCACTTTCCGGAATAGAACCCGATTTCCGTGTCTCATCAATTACGGAGCATCCAACATCGCCAACCATTTACCCATCATCTTTCGGAACACCTTTATTCCCTTCTCCAATACATTAAAGTAACGGGGTGTAAGACTCTAGATTGAGTCTGACAATTTTTAAAAAATTATGACATTAAATTCCTCAAATTACATTTTTGTAGTTTGAGTTACCATAATCTATTAACTATTCACATTAATTTATTTGAGGTTGTTAACTTCATTGAATGTCGTTTAACACAATGTATGTTTATGCATGTGTATTGTTTATTAAATTATCTCTATCCATTGAAAAAGTGGTTTTGTTTGTACTTATGTTTGATCTCGGTTTTGCGTCTATTTGAATTTATTTGAAATATATTCAATGGATTATTGTCTTTACTTTAGAATATGTACTACAAATATATGCATATTTTATTTCATATATATCTGCTTCTATTACAATTGATAATGGAATGAAATAATTTTCTTTTAAATAGATTTAAAGTGTTAGAAAACGAGAAGGGGGGTTCTTGTTCATTGGATCAAAGTATTTATTTATTTATTTATTTTCATTTGAGCCTTTTGCATCCTTCAACTCTTTAGACCGCTGACTCTTAAACTAATAGTGCAACTCTGAATTTCCATTTGTTTTATCCATTTAGAAACTTGTTGTTGTTCTTAGTCAAGAATAGCCATTTGATACATATCTTAATCCTTGTTTTGTCTACAAATTCAAAATACTTGTGATGATTACAAAAAATGAAACTTTTTTTCATTCTTAATAAAGTCAAGTATTAATCGTCATTCTCGATAATATTCATATCATAAATCATTTTAACAAGATAATCACGTTGTTAACTCTTAATATTAGCTCTTAATATTAACTCTTATTATTTACTCTTTTTAACCAGCTTAATCTTAAATTTTTTCATCAAAAAAGAAGATATCATTAGTTTGTGATACTTTCGCTGATGACCAAAAATATATATTCTTTCATACCTAAGAAAGTTAAGTTTACATTGTCGTTTTTGATAATATCCATATGACAAATTATTTTTTACGTGAAAATCACATTCTTAACACTTAATATCTTAATTTTTAACCGTCTTAATTTGAAATATATCTTCTTCAAAAAAAGAACAGAATAAAATGTATGTCTTTAATTAAACAGAATAAAAATATTGTCTTTGTAACACGACAAAATGTATTATAAAAGCTATGAAATTTCCAATTACCTAACAGTAATCTCCCGTGCAAACTCCCTGTCTATCCATTTCCCACTTTCCTGAATGGAGTCCGATTTCCGTGTCTCATCAATTACGCACTGTCCAACATCGCGAACCATTTGCTCATCATCTTTCGGGATGCCTTTATCCCCTTCTCCATTCTATTAAAGTAACTGGGTTTAACGCTTTAGATTGAGTCTTTCGATTTTTAAAAATTTATGGCATTAAATTCTTCAAATTACATTTTCTTAATTTGAGGGACCATCATATATTCAGTTTAATTTAGTTGAGGTTATAATTTTATAGAACATTGTTTATCCCAATACATATTTATGCGAATATAATATTTATTAAATTTACTCTGTCTATTGAAAAAAAAGGTAGGTTTGGTTGTACTATTTATTACTTACCCATCATACGTAGTATAGGGTGTCTTGCAGTAGTTTTGAAAATCGAAATTTTTTTTTTTGATGGATTTACACGTTTTAGAAACTGGAGATTCCGAAAAACATATTTTTAGAAAAAAAAAATTTGCTGTCCGGCCGTCTGTGTGTCTGTCTGTCTGTAACCAGTCTATCTCCCGAACAAATTGAGATAGAGACTTGAAATTTTGTATGTATATAGTATGTAAGAATGGGACAAATCCTTTTTAATATCAGTAACCTTGATTATCCGGAACTATTTTTTTCGGACTTTCGAAAAATTTATTCTGATGAAACATACATAAAAAATTTCGAATTTTTTTATTTTAAGGAGTGGATATAAAAGGCAAGAAAATAACAAAAATTTTGCATAAAGAACGAAGTCGATCGGATTATTAGTTGCTGAGATACGTGTAATCCTGTTTTTCACATTCTTTGATTTTTCAGGACCCTGTATTTCCTTCAAATTTTAATTCAAAGATATATTTTAATTGGAAATGAGACACTTCATCCGACGCAGGAGATTGCTAGTTAATATGATTATTATTTTTGGAGTTATAAAGGATGTTTCTTTTACGCAATCCGGTATTACTTGAGTATTTTGGCGTTTTATATAATTTGTCGAAATTGGCTCATCAGCAATTCATTAATAAATCATTACTATGTATATTAAAACTATTTAAATATGCGTTAAAATTTTATTTTGGAATTGCAATGCAATTTATAAGTTACACATGTTTTATTTTCATATTTTATATTATGCATATGTATGATGGGTAAGTATTACGGTGGCCTCCAACGACTATTAGTTTCCCATCATACGTAGTATAGGGTAAGTCTTGCAACCGTTTTGAAAATCGAAAAAAAAATTTTACGGATTTACACGTTTCAGATACTGGAGATTCCGAAAAACATATTTTTAGAAAAAAAAAATTGTCGTACGTCCGTCTGTGTGTCTGTCTGTCTGTGTCTGTCTGTAATCGCTCTATCTCCCGAACGAATTGAGATAGATAGTTGAAATTTTGTATGCACTTAGTATGTAAGAATGGGACAAAGCCTATTGAATATCAGTAACCTCGATTATCCGGAACTATTTTTTTTTTTTTGGACTCTCGTAATTTTTTTCTGATGAAACATACATAAAAATTTTCGAAATTTTTTATTTTAAGGAGTGGATATAAAAGGCAATAAAATAACACAAATTTTCTATAAAGAACGAAGTCGATCGGATTATTAGTTGCTGAGATACGTGTAATCCTGTTTTTCACATTCTTTGATTTTTCATGACCCTGTATTTCCTTCAAATTTTAATTCAACGATATATTTTAATTGGAAATGAGACGCTTCATCCGATGCAGTAATTGCTAGTTAATATGATAATTATTTTTGGAGTTATAAGGATGTTTCTTTTACGCAATCCGGTATTACTTCAGTATTTTGGCATTTTATATAATTTGTCGAAATTGGCTCATCAGCAATTCATTAATAAATCATTACTATGTATTTTAAAACTATTTAAATATGCGTTAAAATTTTATTTTGGAATTGCAATGCAATTTATAAATAAGTTACACATGTTTTATTTTCATATTTTATATTATGCATATGTGTGATGGGTAAGTATTACGGTGGCCTCCAACGACTAGTTTTACTTACCCATCATACGTAGTATAGGATAAGTCTTGCAATCGTTTTGAAAATCTAAAAAAAATTTTGACGGATTTACACGTTTCGAACACTGGAGATTCCGAAAAACATATTTTTAGAAAAAAAAAAATTGCCGTCCTCCGTCTGTGTGTCTGTCTGTCTGTCTGTAATCGCCCGAACAAATTGAGATAGAGACTTGGAATTTTGTATGTGCTTAGTATGTAAAAATGGGACGAAGCCTATTTAATATCAGTAACTTCGATTATACGGAACTATTTTTTTCGGACTCTCGAAAAATTCGTTCTGATGAAAGGTACATAAAAATTTTCGAATTTTTTTATTTTAAGGAGTGGACGTAAAAGGCAATACAATAACACAAATTTTGCGCATAAAACAAAGTCGATCGAATTATTAGTTGTCGAGATATTTCTAATCCTGTTTTCCACATTCTTTGATTTTTCATGACCCTGTATTTCATTCAAATTTCAATTCAAAGATATCTTTAATTGGAAATGAGACACTTAATTTGATACAAGAAACCATTAGTGAATATGATTAATATTTTTGGAGTTATTAGGATGTTTCTTTTATGCAATTCAATGCTTCGTGAATTGTTTGGCGTTTCATACAATTTATGGAAATTGGTTCATCAGAAATGCATTAATAAAGCATTATTATGTGTTAAAAATACTTAATTATACGTTTATATTTTGTTTTAGAATTGTAATGCATTTTACAAATTGTTTACATATGTTATGCTTTCATATATTATGTTATGCATATCCATGATGGTTATGTATTACGGTGGCCTTCAACGACAAGTTTTAACTTGTTTTTGAGTGTATTTCAATTTGTATCAAATATTTTCAAAGAATTATTGAAAAATGAATTTTTTTAGAATATACAATAAAATTCTTTCATTTCACACATAGCTGCTTTTTAAAATTTAATAATTAAATGATATAATTTTCATGTTGATAGGTATAAAGGATTGGAAAATGTTACTGGGAGGTTTTTTTTCATATGATTAAAGCATTTATTTAATTATATATTTGTTTCTTTTTACTCGTATTTATTTACTTATACTTTAACTTAAAATACATTTTTTCATGCTTAAGAAAGTCGAGTTTTCATCCTCGTTCTCGATAATATTCACTTCATAAATCATTTTTAACGTGATAATCACACTGATAACACTAACATATTACTTTTTAACCATCTTAATTTGCAATATATCTTCTTAAAAAAAAAAAAAAAACAGAATAAAATGTATGTCTTTATTGTAACACGACACAATGTGGGATAAAAGCTGTAAATCTTTCTATCACGTGACAGTAACCTCCCGTGCAAACTCTCTGTCTATCCATTTCCCACTTTCCGGAATGCAGTCCGATTTCCGTGTCTCATCAATTACGGACTGTCCAAACATCGCCAACCATTTACCCATAATCTTTCGGAACGACTTTATTCCAGGGCTCGAAAAATCTACATGCCCGACATCAGTGTTGTTAGACGGCGACTTTTTAAAAATTTGATTGGCACCACTTTTATTAAAGGATAAAATTCCTCTTGATTAATATGTCATTAAACTAAACGTAATTTTACCAATCCAAAGAAGTGGTGCCAATCTGAATTTTTAAAAAGTCGCCGTCTAACAACACTGATGTCGGGCATGTAGATTTTTCGAGCCCTGCTTTATTCTCTTCTCCATTCTATTAAAAATAACTGGGTGTAAGACTCTAGACTGAGTCTGTCGATTTTTAAAAATTGATAGTTTTAAATACTTCAAATTACTTATTTGTAACTTGAAATATATTGAATGGATTATTGTCTTTATTTTAGAATATGTACTATATATATATACATATTTTTTTCATATATATATGCTTCTATTACAATTGCTAATGGAATGATATAATTTTCTTTTAAGTAGATTTAAAGTGTTAGAAAACGAGAAGGGGAGGGTCTTTTTCATTGGGTCAAAGTACTTATTTATTTATTTTTTTTTTAGCCTTTTGCATCCTTCAACTCTTCAGACCGCTGACTCTTTAACTAATAGTGCAACTCTGAATTTCCATTTCTTTTATCCAATTAGGAAAATTGTTGTTGTTTATAGTCAAGAATACACATCCAAGACACTTCTGAATCCTTGTGATGTCCGCAAATTCAAAATACTTGTTATGATTACAAAAAAATACACTTTTTTTCATACTTAAGAAAATCAAGTTTTCATTGTCCTTCTCAATAACATTCATATCATAAATCATTTTTACGTGAAAATCACATTCGTAACGTTTAACATATTACTTTTTAACAATCTTAATTTGAAATATCATTTTCTAAAATGAAGATAACATTACAGTGTAACAGTTACCCCGATGACAAACAAAATACACATTTTTTATGCTTAAGAAAGTCAAGTTTTCATGAACGTTCTCAATAATATTCACATCATAAATCATTTTTTACATGATAATAATATTGCTAATACTTAATATAATACATGTTTTAAACACCTTAATTTGAAAAATCTTTTTCAAAAAAGAACAGAATAAAATATATGTCTTTATAGTAACACGACAAAATGTGTGATAAAAGCTATAAAACTTCCCATTACGTGAGAGTAACCTTCCGTGCAAACTCTGTGTCTATCCATTTGCCACTTTCCGGAATGGAGTCCGTTTTCCGTGTCTCATCAATTACGGACTGTCCAACATTGCGAACCATTTACCTATCATCTTTTGGAACGCCTTTACTCCCTTCTCCATTCTATTAAAATAACTGGGTGTAAGATTCTAGATTTAGTCTGTCGAATATTTAAAAATTTATGGCATTAAATTCTTCAAATTATATTTTCGTAGTTTGAGAGACCATCATGTGTTCAGTTTAATATAGTTGAGGTTTTTAATTTTATTGAATAGTGTTTAGCACAAAGTATGTGAATGCGAGTGTATTATTTATTAAATTTTCCCAGTCTATTGAAAAAAATAGTTTTGTTAGTACAATTTATTTTTTATCTCGATTATGAGTGTATTTCAATTTATATCAAAGATTTTCACCGAATTATTGTCTTTTTTTAGAATATACTATAATATTCTTTCATTTATTACATAACAGTTTTTATTAAAACTAATAATGAAATGATATCATTTTCTTTTAGATAAGTATAAAGCATTGGAAAACGCTACTGGGAGTTTCTTTTTTCATGTGATTAAAACACTTATTTACTTTTTTATTTGTTTCTTTGTACCCTTGTTTTTTTCTAATGCACTTAACTTAAAACACATTTTTTCATACATAAGAAAGTCAAGTTTTTATAATCGTTCTTGATAATTTTCACATCATAAATCATTTGTAACGGGATAATAACATCTCTAACACTTTATTTATTACTTTTTAACCATCATAATTTGAATTATCATCTTCTTCTTCAAAAAAGAGCAGAATAAAATATAGGTCTTTATTTTAACACGACAAAATGTATGATAAAAGCTATAAAACTTCCCATTACGTGACAGTAACCTCCCGTGCAGGAAACTCTCCTCTGTCTATCCATTTCCCACTTTCAGGAATGAAGATCGATTTCCGTGTCTCATCAATTACGGACTGTCCAACATCGCCAACCATTTACCAATCATCTTTTGGAACGCCTTTATTCCCTTCTCAACTCAATTAAAGTCACTGGGTGTAAGTCTCTAGATTGAGTCTGTCGATTTTTAAAAATTTATGACTTTAAATTCTTCAAATTACGTTTTCATAGTTTGAAAGACCATTATGTTTTCAGTTTAATTTAGTTGAGGTTCGTAATTCTATAGAACATTGTTTAACCCAATGAATATTTATGGGAGTGTAATATTTATTAAATTTACTCTACCTTTTGAAAAATATAGTCCTGTTTATATTATTTATACTTTGTCTTGGTTTTGCATCTATTTGAATTTATTTGATACATTTTTCAAAGATTTATTGTCCTTATTTTAGAATATGTACTGTAAAATTCTTTTAATACACATAAATCTGCATTTATTAAAAGTGATAATGGAAAAGTATAATATTCTTTTAGATAGTTTGAATATTGGAAAATACTAAAAGGAGGTTTTTTTTTTACATTAGGTCATAGTATTTATTTAAATATATTTCCGTTTGCATCTTTTGCTTCCTTTAATTGACTCTACGTTGATTATTAAACTGATAATGCAACTCAAAGTTTTCATTTTTAAAACTATCTCAAAAATAGCAGTTGTTTTCGTTTTAAAATAGATATCTGAGACATATCAGAATCCTTGCGATGTCCTCCATTTTGAAATACTTCTGTAGCTACGATGACAAATATTAAAATTACAAAAAAAAAAAAAAAAAAAAAAAAAAAAAAAAAAAACTCTTAAGACAAAGTAAATTGAGGTAAAGCTTTCAAACGAACCGAATTAAAAGTAGATTTCTTTCCCTATATGGCGGTGTAAAAATTTAATAACTTCATTTTTTGAAGTTTAAAAATTTGTATTACTGAAAATTTTAAAACTGAAATTTTCTGAATGCGTTTTCATTCGCAGAAGTACGTATGCGTTTTGCATACATATTTTTGTTCTTTGTAATACAGATATGGTATATGCTACTAGATGACAAATTGGTCGAATTCAGAAATAAAGAAACACTATCACGTCTTTATTAGTACAAGGTGGAACCCGTCGAATTTCGACGAAAGAAAATGTTTAAGAAGGAATTGTTTCATTGATTTATAATAAACCTACAAAATTAGCTGCAGTAAAAAGTGCATCTTAAAATAGTCAGTCTAACTCTCAAACAAACATTATTTAAAGCTAAAATTAAGAAAAAAAAATATTATTTCTATAAAACTCATTTGTCAAAATTATTAAAATTAAACTTTAATAGCATATGTAAAAATATAATAATAGAGCAAAATAAGATCAGTTATATAATCAGCTCAACACCATAAATCATAGCATCAGCAGCATATATCAGGGTCAGTTCGGCATAATAAAGATCCGTTACTAAGATGAAGTTATGAATGAGGCTTTTATGTTTGTTATAAATGCGTAAAAAAAAAATAAAAAAAATCAAATTGACACGATCTTAGAGTATCACGTGAAATTTAAACCCGTCATAATTTTCATCTTCTCGAAATTTACATGCGAAGTTTCAATTTTTAACAATTTTAAGAGAAAATGACGTATTTTTGTTGCCACAATTACAAAATTCCTACTAAAAATAATAAAAAAATTAATAATTCAAAAACAAATTGAGATACAGCTTTCAAACAAATTACATTTAAAAGTACATTTTTTTTCTTTATACGATGGTGTAAAAATTAAAAATGTGCGATGTTTATAAGAATTAAATTTGCACTACCGAAAATTGCAAAACCGAAATTGCATGGGAAAGTGTTGCCATTCGCAAAATGACGTATGCGTTACGCACAGAGACGTTTGGCCTTTATAATATAGATTTTTAATAAAAATTCTTTAGGAGGGAGGCGGCTATGTAAATGATAATCCCTTTGATATGTTTCACCTTTATTTAACTTTAAATATAAAAGTTGTAATGAAATACATGGAATTTTGGATGGGAATTTGTAATGGAATTTTGTAATGAAATAAATAGTTAGATTCTTTAAGAAATTAAAAATGACGGTCTTTAAAAGATTAATTTCATCAGAAAACCTTTGAAATTACATTCCGATGTTGATATATGCTAGAGTTTGTCCTTTTTTGAAATTTACAAAGCATTCTGATTGACCGTTTAAACAATATATTTATCGAAATAAACGAATTTTCTCAGAGTCTCAATAAAATATAATTTTAAGGGGACGGTGGACGTTAAAAATTTATTTTATTCATTTTTATCATAGCAATATGAAATTTTGTGCATATATACATTTCCCCAACATCATATAGAATACCTTCAAAAAATTCCCAACCTTATTAAAATTTGCAATTTTTTTACAAAATTTTAAACTTTTAAACGAAATTTTAAAATGCTCCTCGTGTCTCAATTTTTGAAATATTTTCTTGCTTTTGCATTTTTATCACTTAAAACTATATTATAAACAAATTTGTGTAAGATTTTTTAAATCTCTTGAATAGTTAATATTTTACAGATTTTTTTCTAAATTCCTTATCGATTTTCATCAAAATTTTGCCTTTTAATAAGTAAAAAATAAAATTTGACTATCTTAATGACGACGAATTTTAAAAAACTTACATAATTTCTTTTTAAATAATATCAGGATACTTCCTTATCAATTTTATAATTATTGATCAAAAATTAAGACGCAAGGAGCAATTCAAAAATCTAAAAACGCTGAAAAATTAGTTTTAAGAAAAACAGATTTAAAAGTATATAAATACATTTATCTTTATTATTTACTCCTTAAAATCTTCATAAATGATATTTTATTAAGAAAAAACTGTTTAGGTACTATTATACCCCAGAAATAGACCTTTTTTCTGACGATTTTGCTATAGATGGTTTTGCTCAAATAAAGGTCCACTGTCCCCTTAAATGATGTATAAAAATATCCGCCGATCACGTTCCTCTACACTGTAAAAAAAAAGTGTCGATCTACTAAAAAAACTTTAGTGATCCTTGTAATTACTAAAACATTTTTAGTAATCTTAGTCGGTTACTAGAAAATCTATAAGAATTACTAGAAAAAAGTTAGCAATGGATAAGAGTTAATAGTTTTACATTTTTAATAGCTATTACTAAAACTCACTTGGGGTGGCCATGATAGCATAGTGGTTATAGTATCGGACTCCAGGCTGAAAGGTCCCGGGTTCGATTCCGGACGCCGCCAAATACATCCCGAATGTATGTAGATGTTTGGTGCTGCCATCTGTTGCAGTTTTGCCGAAAATCTATCGCTTCAGAACTTCGGATGCAGCTCGAAGGAAGCTCCTGTCCTTCGGTCGCACGTAAAGGTTATTAAAAATAATTTTGGAGCTATTACTAAAATTTTCTTGGTGGCTCATACTAAGAATTTTTAAGTTAGCTATACAAAAAATTCTTTTGTTCAGTTTACAAAAGAAATGCTTGTTTCACTTGCAAAAAAAAAAAAGTTTGTAATGGTTACTAAAAAATTCTGTGGAATACAAATTTACTAAAAAATTTTTAGTAACCTCTTGAATTTTTTTTACAGTGTATATTAAAAATATCGCCTGCGTTCTTATAATTTTGCACCTGCGTAAATTTAGCAAAATGTTTATTTTGAAAAAATAATTTAAATGTATGTGTAATTTTTTGCAAAAGAATACTTTAATATTAATTGTAGTACCATGTACATGGTAGAAGGTTCACACATTTGCATAGCAAACACTAACTAATTTTTTTTGTTTTTGTATAGTACCTATCACTTTGCATCCCGCTATACAAAGAAGGGTCTATTTTTAACATAAATAATGAGAATAAATTGTGGGGGAGCATTAAGTAGAATAAATTTATAAATTAGAGTTTCATGCCACACTGTATCGAATGCTTTGGTAATGCCAATGAATACAACTCTATCTTTTGTGTTTGTTAAGCAAATCTTCATGAATTAGTTAAATTAACTCCAAAGCTGATGTTATGTAGAGAGTTTGTGTCAAATCCTCTGGAATAATTATCGAATTGGTAGTAATGGACGTCTTCAGATGGCTTGAAAGTATGTATTTTTATATTTTAAAAATACAGGAAAGTAAAGACATAGGACAAAAACCAGAAAAGGCGTGGTGGTCCTGTCCGGATTTTGGGATTGATATAACCAGTGCTCGTCTCCAGTAGTCAGGAACATAGGAAGATTGAGCATTACAGTGTTCTGTTGGTATAAATTATGTTTTATCTGTATTTTGAATTTTTCTTTAGACTTTTGTTGTCCAATCTACACTTAACGTGTGTGCATTTATTACAAACAGTCATGAACAACGGAAGGAAAAGGGGTGAGGGGTTTTTCCACTTTCCACTCTAAACTACAGGTAGGTTGTATCTAGATCAGTTCTGCAAAAAACATTCAGGAAAGATCCGTTATTTGTTTAAAAGTGAAGAAAAGAAATTTATTTGCATTATTGTTAAACTTATTATGAGAAAAATGTCGTGTGTAGCGACCAACATCCGAATGTAATCTCTGATTTTAATATTAAAATATCTAAAGTTAAAAATTCAACTTTAATAACTGCAATATATGCTTAAATGATATGAATGAATTATGCAAAAAATAAATGGAATATATAAATATAGTATATTAAAAATATTTTTTTTAATGTCCTTTAAAATAATTCTGTATTCAGATAGTCACGTTTATCTGTTGTGAAAATTAATGCCGTTTGCTAATATATTTAGTTTATACTACAAAGTTCTACTTAAACGTTCTGAACTTTGAAAAAAGAAACTCATCATTTGACGATTAGAAAAAATCGGAATCTATTCCTACGCTTTTTGCTGCTTCCGGTGTTAAATATCTCCTATCGTAAATTCCAAATCCCAATACACCATTTGTCCTTAACTCGTTAGATTAACCTTTATAGCACCCTTGGGAAAAGATCCGAGATATTCATTTTATTGCTCTTCTTTGTCTAAGGAATAAAATCATTAGGAAGCACTTAAAGATTTTATTTTTCAAATATTATTACAACAGGGAATATATCTGTCGTGGAAATCATTTATTGTTTAACATGTACAAAGGACAGTCCAGTTTTTTCAAATTAATAAATAATCTTTGAGAATGTCCCATACTTAGTTAAGATAATTACATTCAGAATATTAGATTTTTTTGTCCTAATGCAACAATCAGAAAATAAATTTAACAACTTTATCAACAAAATTTAGAAAACTGGAAAAAAATTCCCACTTGTAAATAATGTTCCCAATAAGGTCAAAACCAAATAAAAATAAAATGAAAAGTGTGGATATTTTTGATTGTTTTACAAAAATAGTGAAACGTAAAGAACATGCGTTTTAAGAAAAAAAAAATAATTACGTAAAACTATCACAATAAATTTCATTCAAGTTGTATTTAAAACTTTACATAAACTTTCATTGCATACTTGAGAATCGATCAGTGGTGTTCAAGTTTTTAATCTTTATTATCTAAGAAATAAAGTCATTAGAAAACAATTAAAATTCTATTATTTTTCTAATATTATTAGAAAAAGGAATACATCTGTTTCAGAAATGATTTATCGTTTAAACAGGATCAAAATGCTGTCACATTTTCACGAAGTAATGAATAAACTTTGACAATCACACAAATATTTAAGATAATTAGATTACTTAATTGAATACTCAGAAATGCTGTTTATTAATAAAAGAATCAGAAAATTGAGTTAATATTATTTTACGCACATTACTTTTTTATTTAATATGTATGTAATTTTTGTAATATTTCATTTTTTTAATCGGTTCTTCATTTCCAAAAATTGTCTCCTACAAAAAAAAAAAAAAAAAAAAAAAATTATGAAATTAGTATAGATATACATGCAAAAGATTTTGCGTAATATGCCCTAAAACAAAGAAAAATGTAAAGAATAGATTCTATTGGTACAACCGCTGCATAGATGAGCTTTTGTAAAAAGAAAGAGATAATATACTATTTTTTTTTTTCCATTTTGTTAATAATCTCTTTTTCGATTTTAACCGTCGCTGCCAAGATATATTTATAACATTTACAATTAATACTCTATTAAAGAATTATTTCATTTATTTCTACAAAAATATATTTTTATAATTGAATTTTTCCATTTATATTTATAATGATAAAAAAAAATCGCTTATTTTATGTCCTAAAAAAATGGCTTTATTTTTTATTTTTTCTCCACTTTTTTTTGTTAAGTTTTTCATATAAGGTGATCAAAATGTCATAAACTTTGAAGTAATTTTTGGGGATACCTCTCCGCGATAAGCATAACAGACATTAAGAACGCCTGTAGAAAAAAATAACTTTTCTATCCAAGATTAAGTTTCTCACGTGTAAAATATCTGAATGATTCAACATGTTTAATTTATGTTTGTGGAACGTCATCAATAATCACCCGTACCCCCTTTATACAAAAAAACCCAACTAATTAACGAAGCATCTTATCACTATAGACCTCTATCCAAATATTGAAGCAAACCCTTTCATTCTGCAAGAAAAACCATTAAGATAAATTTTGAGGGATAGTCCCACCCATCTCCCGTTTATACTTATCCAATAAATTAAAAAAATCAGGGGAGCGCTTTATCAAAATAAACATATATGGAAATTTTTAAGCAAATCGTTAAATTGTGTGGGAAAAATCCATAAACCTTAATTAAGGAGCAGTTGCCTCATATTTCCCTCTTCTTAGACTTAACCAATGAATCCATTTATTTAAATGAAGATTATGGAATTAGACCTCGTTGACCTTATTTGTCCGGGCTATCTACTGAACTCCCAAAACTAATCGTTGTAGTGCCCTCATCAAAATGATCCTATAGTTTAAATTTTAAGTAAATCTCATAAATCTGCATGAAAAACCATTTAATAAAATTAAAATTGGTGGATTAGCCCACTTCTCCTTCTTTATACTTATCCAATGAACTCTCCAAACTAATCATGGTGGTGTCCACATCAAAATGATCCTATGACTAAAATTTGAATGAAATCTAATATTTTTGCATAAAAAAACCCATTTATCCAAATCAAGGGTAGAAAATTATACTCCGCCCCACTCTTTATTCTTATCCAATGAATACCCAATAATAACCACAGAGGTGCCTCACCAGAATGATCTTACATATAAATTTTGAACAAAAATTGATTATTCTGCATCAAAAACACCTATATAAAAAGAGGCATTTTCCCCCGTTCCCGTTAAACGAACTCCGAAAACTAATATGGGAAACCCCTTCTCAGAATATACCTATATCGAAAATTCCAAGTAAATCGAATATTTTTATTATGAGTTATCGCTTTGCGCATTAACGTACATATATACAGAACGGGCGGGCGCATAAGCTCCCAGACTTCGTTAGCCTGTGGGCTAAAAAGCAGTTAAAAATACAATACATAAGTATTTTTGCAAAGCATCCATTTACATAATTCTATTTTTACTGGAAAAAGAAAACTTACCAAACGAAAAAGCTCTAAAGTTCAGAGAAAAAAATAGATACTCACCTAAAAGAAAGGAAAGAAAAAAAAATATCACAAAGTACATCAAAAAAGTAAATTAATTAATACATAGTAAATAAAGATGTAATAATAATAAACAACAGAATTCACGGTATTGTATATAATCATTATTTTTATTTAGTTCATCAAAAGTTGATTTCATGATTTCTTTCAAATTTACAATCGAATAATTAATAAATTTGTTGGTAAACAGAAAAAATTCCCGCAAGTATCAATATGATCCAAATGAAATAATTTACTATATAAAAAAGAATATTGTCCAGTTAAAATGATGGCATTGAGTTCACAGACTAAGCATACTAATTGTATATTATAGCATTACTTTTTTCAAGGTTTAATGATGTTCAAAAATAAAATTACGAGGGGAAATTGCTGTCGCTATTATTTTTTATACTTAATCACATCAGGCCTTTTTTAATTTTTATATTTTGGGTATGTTTTTTTTTTTTTTAATAAGTATATTATGTAAAAAACCTATATCCAAAATTCGAAGCCAGTCGGATCATTCTTCATAAAAACCCATTTATTTAATTACATGAGAGTTATCCCTTTTTTTTATATTTAACCGTTAAACTTCAAAAACTATTCGGAGATTCGCCTTATCAGTATTTTAGGAGATTTAAGAAGTGTTTTAGGATAAAAGACCCTTATTCTCCATCGTAAATTTCTTATATGCCTATTCTTTTAGTATTTAATTATTATCAGTTATTAATATATGCATATATGTGTGTGTGTGTGTGTGTGTTTTAAAACGGTCAAAAAGAAATTTAGCCCGTTAAGTTTCTAAATTCAAAAAGCACTTTTTCATTCAAAAAATATGCTCATAACCATCGAATTGAAAATCCGTACAATTGATTTATCCACTCCCACATAGAATAACTATGAAAATTTTGAAATCTCAACTCAAAAAAAAAAACCTTACCAAAAATTAACTTTAAAATTGTTGACTTCGCTGCAAAAAGTGTTTCATATCATATTAAAATCATTCATTTATGAAAGAAAATTACAGTAATGTATATGTAACGGATTAATACATACAGTATTAATCGAACCATATTCTAATTTACATTAACTTTACAAAAAACATAATAATAAATTTATCTTATTAATTGAAATTGCCAATAATGGATCATCGTGAATGTCATATTCAATGACATTAAATACAATTCATGTGTTTAAAATGTCATTAAGGGATTTTTATTTCGACTTTATTGATATTTTTGTTAATATTCTACTAATTATTTGTTTTTTTCGTTATTTAAAATAAAAATTATGTCAATATGCAAAATTTGGCTATTAGTTTGGCGATTTGTATAATTTGGCGAAATTGGTAGACGGGATAACAGTGTAGTACCAAAGATTCTTATAAAAGATAAACACAGTAGAGTCAATTTCATTATCCATTACCATACATGCCAACCTCCAGCTTTTTTAAAATCAAATAGTTATACTACTAATTTTAAAAAGGTTTGATTTCAATGTTATTTTTTCCCCTGTTAATAAAATTGCTTATTTCAAACCTTAAACACCCCATTGATCACTTAGATAAGTGGGGTATTTATCAAATTTCTTGCCAATGTGGTCTTTTTTAAATTGGTCAGTCTAAACGTGCTCTCAGATTTCGTTTAGCAGAACATAAAAGATATGTCAAAATCGTTTTTTAGTTTTTGTTTTGTTTGTTCTCCGGTAGATGTCGCTACTTCTCCACCTAGTTGTTCTGACTGCTTTCTTCTCATTGGTTGCTTTTCTTTAAGTGGGATCGTTCCCGTAGCGGGATATAAGCCGGCGTTTCTTTGTCTCTTTGCTCCGTTTTGCTTTTTTTAGCTCGCTGAGTCTTGCACTGATGAAGAATCTCGATAGTAGATTCGAAACAGCTGTTTGCTACATTTTCATACTTTATTTGTGCATTTATATTCGTTGGTTTTCTATCTTTAAACATTTTTGCACAAAGGCTTTATTTGCTATTTTAAGTTATACTACTAACCAGAAATTTATTAATTTTTACGAAATTAAGTAATTTTTAAATGATTTTCACATTTATACAAGGGCAAACTTATTTAAACAAAATTTCTGGTTCAAGATGTGTTTTCTGAATTTAAAAAAAGCCGGAAGTTGGCAACTATGCATTATGCACTTTTGAAATAGTTTACCACCACGCCCCAGTAGCAATGTTAGGAGAACATGCGCTTCCCAATTCGCAGTTCTTTCGTCCGATGTGGAAAAATCCTCTGCAACCTCTCTCCCACTAACAAATATAAATTCTTGCGAAGTTCTTCACAGATGAAGCCAAATTGTGTTTGTACTTTTTATCCATAATTCAAATTGCACTTTTATGCATAAACATGGAGGCCAAATATATTCAGATTATGTGCACTTTTATTTGTACATTTTTAGGTGCGTTCGTTATTATGTAAATACGTAGCACCTACAGTGTTCGTTCAGTCCATCCGTCTGTCTGTCTGTCCGCATATAACAACGCAAAAACTACCCAACCGAATCTTTTCAAATTTAAAATATATAATTATTACATAATATTGTCGAGTCATTTCAAATTCTATGAGAATCGGATGGATAGATCAATTACAGGGACGATCAAAAGTATTCCGTTACATTACGGTCAAGGGGGGAAAATGTTGCAAATGAATTTTAATCGTTTAAAATTTAAATTACATACTTATTACATAATTTTGTCACGTCATTTCCATTTTTTTGAAAATAAGATGCGTAGATCAAATACAGGGACAATCAAAAGTACTCCGTTACATTACAGTCAATGGAAAAAAAAGTTTCAAATGCATTTTAATAATATTACACTCGTTCGAACATAATATTGATATGCATCATAAAGTACATATTATTGATTTACAAGGCCACACAAGAATATTCCATTGCATAATGAATATAGAGAGAACATTGTTTGTTGCGAATTTTAATTGTAATTAACTATTTAAAATTTTATGAGATTGATAATTGAGAGTGATATTTTTAAAACTTCAATATCGTACGAACGCACCTCATTTGCTACGCTTCACGTGCATTTTCTAACTTGTTTCTAACTGGGCTGTGCTAATTATAAAACAGATTTCAATCACAGTGAAAAAAATAATAAAGATTTCAACAAGACATCAATTCCAAAAAATTTTGTTTTATGAATACGATTAATAATATTAAATACATACAGATTAACCAGTGATATTCTTCAAAGTAAACGTTAAGAGATGGATTAACATATATAATTTATTGTAATATTTATAAACATTATAACCTCCTAAGATGGAATTAGAAAAGGCCAGAAAAAAATGTGCGTTTAAAGCGGACAAGCGCTTTTTACCCAAGGTGATAAAATTGCTTCCATAAGGAGATATTTCTTAACAGAAAGGTTACATTTAACAGGTTTTGCTGTATTAGAAAATATTTCTGGTTAGAACAAGGTTTACAGATTGTTTTTAGCTTTGGTTTTGATATTTTTATGCATATAAATAATGGTCAACGTTTTGCGACTTCAAAAATATTAACATCTTTACTTTATCAATTTTACTTTTGATTTAACTAGACTTATTTTATTTGTATTTTTGAAGAATATAATAATATATTAATGAGGGAAGTCATTAATTAAGCAATGAAAGATAAGAATAAGAATAACAGTTAATAACATGATGATCACTCGGAAACAATTTTTATTTTTCCACATAATCTCCAGCATTGTTCATGAACTTATTCCACACTTTTATCCAAGCACTAATTCCAACCGCATAAAAAATTTGGGTTGATATCTCATCCACAGTAGGACATCACGCTGAACGTCGTCGTCAATTGCGGCTTGCTTGCCTCCGTGAAAATATTTTTTTTAATTCTTGTCCTTTAGCCCCCGAAATTCAGACCTGCTTTTCCACACTGTAAAAAAATTGACCCTTTTGCTGCATCGTCACTCCGCCGCTTTTATTGAAAACGATTACTTCAGCTTATCATGAAGCATTCTCATGGTTCAAAAGAGAGATATTCTATAAAAGCGGGAGAGTGAGGATGAAGCAAACGGGTCAAATATTTTACATTGCATCGTACACTCCTTTAGCACTATCGCCATTTTTGAAACTTCATTAACGTATGCGTGTGATTGCTACCTACCGAATATTAAATAACTATCATAAAGCTGTTTTCTTCGAGGGGAAGGGGGTTGCTGCCATTAATCATCATTCTTTGGATACATGTGTTAAAACATGCTAAATGCATTTGTGACTTGCTTAATATACATACATATATATTTCAGAAAAATTTTGATTATACACTGTAAAAAATTTTATCCTTTTGCTGAATCGTCACTCCCCGGCTTTTACAGAATATCTCACTTTTGACCCATGAGAGTGCTCCATAATATGGTGAAGTAATCGTTTTCTATAAAAGCAGTGGAGTGACGATTAAATTTTAACAGTGTAGACCAGGCCTGCTCAACCTTTTACCAAGCAGGAGCGCATCTTAGCTTTTGGAAGGCAATGAAGGACGCCATTATTAACATGGCTCAAAACATGCAAGAAAAACATCTTTTAATATTAGTAGTAATAGATATATGCAAATGAGACATAGCAAGTAAATTCTAATAATATTTGCTTCGTGAGGTTCTCCCAAACATTTCTGGATTAGAAGGAGCCAGAAAATGAAATATCCTCTATTATTAATATAAAACGGTAATCAGAGATATTGGTTAGGTTTTCTTGAATTAAATATTCTGCAATAACTGCTATTATTTTATTAGAGATGTAAGTTTGCCATTATGAAAAGTACAGAAACAAAGGCATGGGTGGTTCAAAAGAGAGAGGCTGAAAGAGTTATCATTGATGGAATTCCTTTCGCGCGATTTTATGGATATTTTAAAAAACAAAATTGCCTAAAGTTTTAAAGATTTGGAGGTGAAAAATACCTTTATTTCGTCTTATAAAGCAGTCAAATAGCCAGTAATACATGTTAGCAATAACATTCTGATGAACTTTCATTTCACGAAGGAGAAGAAGGGTAACTTATATTTTTTCTATGTTTTACTTTACAACGTATTAAAAAAGTTATTCTCGACATTTATTAATTCCTTTCGGCTACTGTTATCTTTCTTTCAACGCGTTGCGTACGTTATAAATGTTGGTACGTGAAATATAATTGTAGATATTTTTAAAATATCTGTCATGAAAATATCACGGATTTTTTTTAAAGTATCCTTCACAAGGGAATTATATTTAAAAAAAATACTAGCAAAGGGAAATTTTTAAAATGACGCCAAGAAAACCAGCAAAGGGCGCCATGGCGCCCGCGGGTGCAGCATTGGACAGCCCTGGTGTAGACTATTATTATAGCTGTGTTGTTTCTAGTCGGTGTTTTTTTTTTTTATTGAAAAAGAGTAATTTTAAAGTCATAAAGAAAAAAATATATATACTTTTAAAACAGAGTTACGCTTGTATCTAAACGAGAGATTTATATTGAGAACATATGGAATTTTAGAAATTATTCATGAAAATAAAGTTACTCGTAAGTATACTTGACGTATAGTTAGACGGAAAATTGGTTTTTCTCTTAGTACAATCGCACGAAAAGTCTTTTAATTTTGAAAAAAAAATAAGAACAAAAAGAAGAAGAAAATGAAAAGATTATTTTTTCACTAACTGACTACCCTGAACGCAAGAAAAAACATATTTCTAATCACAAATCATGATACAATATATTTATGTATGCCTCTCTATAATAACACTAACATTCAGAATATTTTAAAATGTAAGAAAAAATCTTAACCACTTTCTAGCAATAATGTTTTTTAAACATTATTTTAAGTTTTTGTAAAATAAAATCTGTGTATTTTAGAGTTTATGTTTCATAATATTTATGATTTTTGGGAAACATTTCCAAATAAAAAAAAAAATTATGGTCGCAAAAGAAAAAAAGTATGTTTCGGATAAATATTTAGTCCGCCTTTCTTTGTGCTTTGCTCTGCACATAAGACATAGACTAAGCAAAATGTCACGAACGTACAAAGACGTGCTCATGTTTCTTTTTAGATAGATACCATTTTTCACATCCCATTGCTCTTGAAGAAACTTGCCCACCCGAAGCTAAATAAATATATGATTATATTACCAATACTAAAATAGGGACGATAGTTTTGTTCATGATTAAATTTCTTTATGAAAATAAAAGCCATGTTTGTATTTTGTGGCGGCAAGATTTATTCAATGAGAAATTTATTGTGTGTATAAATAAATGTATCTAATTTTTATTAATATTTTATTTTATCTAAACAAATTAATTTAAGTTATGAATAATATAAATCTTCTTAATATTTAAAACCTAGTTATTAAGTTGTATGCATTCGAAAACATCTTTAAAATGAGTTTTATACAGAAATACTTACTTATTATATTCATAACTTTAATATGTATTAAGAATTTTATTCATAATTGTTCATTTAAACTGATCTACAATAAGTATATTCTTCAAAATATACTAAGCCATGGTAAAAGTTATTTGACTTAACATGATATTTATAAACAATAAAAATGAAAATACGGAAATGCATAAAACATTCAGATCTGCCAATAATGAGCTCCAAAAAGCCGCCTGAAAATTACATTTCACGTTGGTTTCTACGCTGTCAGCAAAATGATGTATTTTTGTCAACTGATAATGAAATTATTTATTTGAGGCAATATTTTGTTATGGAAAGAATCTAATTTAACAAGAGTTACTACTTTAAAACCGTGGTTCTTAATGAAGAAAAGTATTTTAAAGTAAAAAAGTTTCAACATTTTTAAAACAGCATTATTTTTATATCTCAGTGATGGATATACAAAATTAATAGAAACTTGACAAACTTCACAAAACAATACAGTTAAACATAAATTTAAACCGAAATTATAGCTAGCATATAGTAAAACGCTACAGTTGCTTCATTAAGACACAAACACACCGTAAACCGTTAATTTTTGAAAAAAATAATAATAAATATAGAAAAAAAAAATCATTATTTTGCTCATTCCTAAAATTTAAGAATTAAAATACATGTTTCATAACAAAGCGTGATATATAATTTTAATATGTACGAATCTATTATTACAATAATATTTAAAATATTGTACAATACATTAGCCATTTTTAGATATATCAACAAGTTTGTTATTGTAATATTTAAAGTATTTTAAATGATAAAGCATATATTTTATTGCAATTTAAAGCTCCTAATATTTTTGATTTTTGAATAGAAAAATTCCGATACGAATTCTTTTTATGTTTGCAAAAAAAGTATGCTTTGGATAAATATTTAGATCAACCTTTCTTTGTGCTTCGTTCTGCACGTAAGAAACAGACTAAACAAAATGCCACGAACACACAAAGACGTGCTCACGTTTCTTTTCAAATAGGTACCATTTTTCAAATCCCATTACTCTTGAAGAAATGTTGCCCTTCCTAAGCTAAAAAACATATGATTATATTACCCATACAAAAATAGGAAGGATATTTTACGTCCTGATCAAATTTCTTTATAATAATAAAAGCTATGTTTACAGCATCTTGGGGCTAGATTTATTCAATGAGAAATTTATTGTGAGTAAAAATAATTAATTTTAATGTTTATTAGTATTTTGTTTTATTAAAATATAATGATGTATGTTACAAATAATAGAAAATTCAAAATATCTAAAACTTAGTCAATAAATTTTATATTACGAAAACAGCTTTAAAATGAGATCTATGTAGAAATACTTCCTTATTATGCTAAGCATTTTAATATGTTTTATTATATATTACTTTAAATATATTTTTCAAATTACGTGACCAAAACATAATCAGACAGTGCTTGCTATAATATGATATTTATAAACATTAATACTGCATACAATAACAAATATACATGCGACAGGAAACATACGTGTGAATACTGAATTATAAAATTTATTAAAACCTGCTATTTAGAACTCACAAAAGGACTGCAGATAGTTATTTTTGTCACTGATAATAAAATTGTTTCTTTAAGGCAATAGTCCTTTATGGAATGGTTACAGTTTAACAAGTTTTAATATTTAAAAAATATTTTTGTCTAAAATAATTTTTGAATAATGTGTATAGATTTTGACACAGTCTTTTTCTGCATATAAATAGCAATTTTATTTTTGATTTAACTGGATTCATTTTTATAGTATTTTTATACATATATTCTATTTTATGCATAAGCACTTCAGCAAAATTTAAACTAAATATAATTATTTGTTAAAGATATAAATGTGTTATTTATATAGCGTAGTTCTTAAGTAAAATAATGATTTTGAAGCAAACAATTCAAGATTTTTAAAATAGCGTTATTATTGTATCTTAGTGATTGGTTTATGTCTAAAATTAATAAAAATTTGAGAAATTATTAAAAAAGATAAGCTTAAACATAAATTTAAAATTGTAGTATAGTAACATATAGTTAAAAACAGCACTATCTTTAACTTAGGAACTGACACAAAACAATGTATATATGTATTTTTCAAAGAAAGAAAATAAAAACAATATTATCCTTGCAATCTCATTACCCAGAATCTAAGAACTGAAATACATTTTTCATAAAAATCCGTGATATAATATTTTTATACGTACCACTTTATTATTATGCTGATATTTAAAATATTCTAAAGCATGTCAGCGGTTTTTGGATTTTTCTTATCAACAATTTTGTTACTGCATTATTTAAAGTTTATTAAAAGATACAGCTTCTATTTTATTGCAGTTTAAAGTATCGTAATATTTATGATTTTTGTAAAAGATTTCCGAAATGAAATATCTTTATATTCGCAAAACAATAAAAATATGCTTCGGATAAATATTTAGATCTTCCTTTCTTTGTGCTTTGCTCTGCACATAAGACACAGACTAAGCAAAATGTCACGAACTTACAAGGACGTGCTCATGTTTCTTTTCAAATAGATAGAATTTTTCAAATCCCATTATTCTTGAGGAAATGTTAAACTCCCAAAGCTAAAAAAACATATGATTATATTACCCATACAATAATAGGAAGGATATTTTAGGTCATGATCAAATTTCTTTATGAAAATAAAAGCTATGTTTGCAGCTTGTGTGGGCAGTATTTATTCAAGAAGAAATTTATTGAGATAGTAAATAAATATAATTAATATTTACTAGTATTTTATTTAACCAAAACACAATAATGTAAGTTAGGAATAATAGAATCTTCTTATTATTTAAAACTTAATTGATAAATTTTATGAATTCGAAAACAGCTTTGAAATGATATTTATAGAGAAATCCTTACTTATTGTGTTAATAATTTTAATATGTTTTCAGAATTTTATCCTAATTGACCTTGCAAACTGATTTGTCTTTATTCTTCAAATTGGGTTAAAGACATGGCAAAAGTTTCTTGATGTAATATGATATTAATAAGCAAAAAAATACGTAACTATGAAATTATAAAAAAAATAAGACCTACTAATAAGGACTCCCAAAACACCGGCTGAAAAATTACATTTAACGTTGGTTTCTACGTTAACAGCAAAATAATGTATTTTTGTTAGTGATAGTGAAATTGTTTCCTTAAGGCAATACTCCGTTATAGGAAGGTTCCAGTAACAAGCTTTACTGTTTTAAAAATAGTTTTGCTTAAAATAATGTTTAAAGAATGTGTAGAGATTTTGATGTATTTGTATCTGCATATAAATAGCAATATATACATATATATATATATATATATATATATATATGTACAGAGTTGCAAAGTCTCCGGCTTTTTGGACACCAGTATTATTTTAGAGAAAATTTTGTTTTTTTAAATCACCAGAATGTGCGAATTAAATTAAACAGTTTTCTCTGTATTAAAATACTGGTATCCAAAAAGCCGGAGACTAGGCAGTTCTATTTCTATATATATATATATTATAAAAATAAAATTATTTATTAAAGATATATAAGTCCTATTATACCGTGGTTGATAATGAAAAAAATATTTTAAAATAAAAATATTCAACATTTTTAAAGTAGCGTCATTATTGTATCTCAATGATTGATTTATACCCAAAATTAATAGAAACTTGATAAATTACACAAAAATACACTTAAACATAAATTAAAAACATAATTATAGTTAACATATAGTTAAATGCATCAGTCGTTTTAATTTAGACACAGACACTCAATCAATGTTTTATTTTTGAAAAATGTAAATAAAAAAACAAAAAAATCAATATTTTGCTTACAAACACATTCTTAAAACATAAGAACTAAAATAAATGTTCCATAACAAATCATGATATATTATTTTTATATGCACCACTCTATTGTTACTGCATATTTAAAATATTCTACTATACATCAGCCATTTTTAGATTTTTCTTATCAACAATTTTGTTGTTGCATTACTTCAAGCTTTTCGCATGATAAAGCCTGTAATTTATTGCAATTTAACGTCTCATGATATTTAAGATTTTTGAAAAAGATTTTCGAAATGAAATTTCTTCATTTTCGCAGAAGAATAAAAGTATTCTTCGGTTAAATATTTAAATCCGCCTTTTTTTATGCTTTGCTCTGCACATAACACACAGACTAAGCAAAATACCATGCACTTACAAGGACGTGCTCATGTTTCTTTACAAATAGATACCATTTTTCAAATCCCATTACTCATGAAAAAACATTTCCCTCCCGAAGCTGAAAAACATATGATTATATTTACCCATACAAAAATAGGAAGGATATTTTAGGTCATGATCAAATTTCCTTATGAAAATAAAAGCTATTTTTACAGCATGTGTTGGCAAGATTTATTCAATGAGAAATTTATTGTGAGCGTAAATAAATATATTTAATGTTTATTAATATTTTCCTTTATCAAAATAAATGATGAATGTTACGAATAACAAAAAAATTAAAATTTTTAAAAATTATTTAATACTTTTTATGCTTTTGAAAACAACTTTAAAATGAGTATTATATAGAAATACTTAGTTATTATATTAAGCAATTTAATATGTTTATTATATATTACCTTATATACATTCTTCAAATTACGTTAAGACATGACCAAACGGTGCTTGATTTAATATGACATTTAAAAACATTAATAACTGCGAATCCGGAATTATAGAAGCTATTAAGAAGTCACAGAAGGACGGCTGATAATTATTTTTAACATTGGTTTCTATGTAAGCAAGCAAAGCGATGTACTTTTGTCTCTGATAATGGCATTGTTTATTAAGCCAATATTCTGTTATGGAACTGTTCCAGTTTAGCACGTTTTACTATTTAAAAAACAATTTTGCTTAAAATAAATTTTGAATAATAAGTATAGATTTTGATATGGTATTTATCTGCATATAGATAGCAATTTTATTTTTATTTTAACTGGATATATTTTAACAGCGTTTTTAAAAAATGTTTTATAATTTGTGCATAAGTATTCCAGCAAAAATTAAACAAAAGATAATTATTTATTAAAGATATAACTGTATTATTTATATCTCGTGGTTCTTAATTCAATAATTAATTATTTTAAAGTAAAAAAAATAACGTTTTTAAAACAGCGTTATTGTTGTAATTTAGTGATTGGTTTATGTCCGAAATTATCAGAAATTGAATATTTGCACGAAAAGGTAAAGTTAAACATGAATTAAAAATACTAGTAACACAGTAGTTGTTTTAACTTAGACACAGACACAAAAATAATATTTTTTTAAGAAAGAAAGAAAATAAAAACAATATTTTCCTTGCAAACTCATTACCCAGAACCAAAGAAATAAAATACCTTTTTTATAACAATCCGTTATATAACATTTTTAAATCTACCACTCTATTATTATGCTGATATTTAAAATATTCTGGAGCACATTAACCGTTTTTGGATTTTTCTTATCAACAATTTTGTTATTGCATTACTTAAAGTTTGTTGAATAATAAAGCTTCTATTTTATTGCAATATAAAGTCTCATAATATTTATATTGTTTGGAAAAGATTTCAGAAATGAAATTTCTTTATATTAACAAAATAATAAAAGTATGCTTCGAAAAAATATTTAGATAAGGCTTTCTTAGTGCTTTGCTCTGCACATAAGATACAGGCTAAGCAAAATGTCACGAACATACAAGGACGTGCTCATGTTTCTTTTCAAATAAATGCCATTCTTCAAATCCATTATTTTTGAAGAAATGTTGTCCTCCCGAAGCTAAAAATCATAAATATATATATGTACCTTACAAGGTATATAGGTACCTTATATTACCCATACAAAAATAGAAATTATAGTTTAGGTCATGAACAAACTTCTTTATGAAAATAAAACTATGTTTTTAGCTTGTGGGAAAAGATTTGTTGGATGATATGAGAAATTTATTGAAATAATAAATAAATGTATTTATTGTTTACTAATATTTTAAATTATTAAAACACGAATGTAAGTTATGAATAATAGAAACTTCTTAATATTTAAAACTTAGTTGAAAAGTTTTATGTACCCAAAAAGAGATTTATATAGAAATACTTATTTACTGCGTTCAAAATTTCAATATATTTTCAAATCTTATCCATATTTGTCCATGTAAACTGATTTATCTTAAATTTATTCTTCGAACTAAATTAAGACGTGACAAACAAATTTATAAGCATTAAAATCTGCTGATAACGAGTCCCAAAGGTCCGTAAAGAAAATTACATTTAACGTTTGTAGGCAGCAGGCAAAATGGTGTATTTTTGTCACTGACAATGAAATTATTTCTTTAAGGCAATATTCTGCCATGGAAAGGTTTCAGTTTAAAAAATTGTGTTATTTAAAAAATATTTTTGCTTAAAATAATCTCTAAATAATATGTATAGATTTTGATGTAGTCTTTATTCTGCATATAAATAGAAATTTTATTTTTGATTTTACTGGATTCATTTTAATCGTGCTTTTACACGTATATTCTATTTTATGTATAAACATAAAAAGGATATTTTAATGAGAAACAATTATTTATTAAATATATAAATGTGCTATTTATGTAGCATGGTTCTTAATTAGATTATTTTCATTATTTTTGTTTTTTGAGTAAAAATTTTCAACATCTTTAAAACCTAGTTATTATTGTATCTCAGTCATAAAATATATTTATATCTACCACTCTGTTATAACACTGGCATTTAGAATATTGTAAAATATGTGAAGAAAATTTAAATATTCCTTATCAGCAATTTTTAATGTATTATTTAAAGTTTTTTGAATGGTGAAATCTGTATATTGCTAGTTTTTTTAGATCTCATAATATTTATGATTTTAAACGATATCAGAGGTGAAATTTCTTTATGTTCCCAAAAGAATAATTTTTTGCTTCGGATAAATATTTAGATCAAACCCTCTTTGTGCTTTGCTCTGCACATAAGCCAGAGACTAAGCAAAATGTCACGAACTTACAAAGACGTGCTTATGTTTCTTTTCATCTATTTCATATGATTAACTATCATTTCTTTTCATATGATTTTTCAAATCCCGCTACACTTGATTAATTTTGCCCTACCTAATCTAAAAAAAACATAAAATAAAAACCGAAATAAAATTCCTTTATAATCGTTAAAGAATAAAAGTATGATTCGGATAAATATTTAGATCTGCCTTTCTTTGTGCTTTCCTCTGCACATAAGACTCAGACTAAGCAAAATTTCAGAACTTACAAGGACGTGCTCATATTTCTTTTCAAATAGATACCATTTTTCAAATCCCATTACACTTGAAGAAATGTTGTTGTTACATATGATTATATTACCCATGCAAAAATAGGAAGGATATTTTAGGTCATGATCAAATTTCTTTGTGAAAATAAAAGGTATATTTACAGCTTGTGGGGGCAATATTTATTCAACAAGAAATTTATTAAGAATATAAATAAATACATTTAATATTTACTAATATTTTATTTTATCAAAACACAATAATGCCAGTTACGAATAATAGAAACTAAATTTTAATTGATAAGTTCTTACAAAGACGTGCTCATGTTTATTTTCAGATAGATATCATTTTTCAAATCTTATTACACTTGAAGAAATGTTACCATACCTAATCTAAAAAAACACATTATTATATTAACCATACAAAAATAGTAAAGTTATTTTAGTTCATGATAAAATTTCTTTATGAAAATAAAAGTTATATTTTCAGCTTGTGAAGGCAAGATTTATTCAATGAGAAATTTATTGTGAGCGTAAATAAATGTATTTAATGCTTAATAATATAATTGTCTTATCAAACTTTAATGACGTAAGTTACGTATAACAGAGAATTTTAAATATTTAAATATTAGTTGATAAGTTTTCTGTATTAGAAAACAGCTTTAAAATGAGATTTACACTCCTGGCCAAAAAATACTTTTATTTTTAAACATGCACATTGCTCTACCTGTGTTCATTATAAGAAAAGTTTGTTATTGTGTCACATTTTTGCGTTTATGTGTTGAATTATATTGTCGTTCGCAGTACACACCCCCTTGAATACTAAACGTGAAAATTGATAAAGAAATTTCGGCTGCCGAAGGCGCATATTTTTTTAAACATAAGTATCGCTCAGTTGGAAATAATCAACTTGTATGATAACTTTATCAATCAGTTGATTGTGTTACAATAATAGCATATGTATATTTTACTCGTTGAGGTTAATTGGGTGAAATAGTCCTCCAGTGTTCGTGTCCGGGATATCTCAGTTGGTAGAGCGTTGGCGGCTTCAGTCAATATATCCCTGGTTCGAATCCTTTGCCGGACTTTTTTCACTCAAAAATGAAAAATGGAAAAATTACATCCGTTATAGCATATGTATAGTCGACTAAATTTATACATCAGTATTTAATAAAACATTTTACATTGACATGTTTATTCGCTGATAAAAATTAATCAAATTAAATAAATAAATAATTGTATAAAAAATTAAGGGACTCTACACACTCTTAACTACACATCCGCCTGCCTTGTTTGTGTCTCGTGGCCTAATATTTGAGGGACGGTGTACTGTGTAAGACAACATAAATGCCAAAATGTTATGCAATTCCTGAAGCTATCGTAAAATGAACAAAAATAAGCGGTTGTACTAAAAATCCTTTTGTTTGGGGGGGGGGACAGAACTAGGATTGCATATAAATATACTAACTTATTAACTTATTAATTTCAGAATTTTAAATTGTTTTCAGAATGTTATTTATATTTGCAAATGTAAATCATAATATATTATATTACTACCCACAGTTAAGTAAAACTTTTAGAAAAAATGAAAAAAATGCATATTTTCTTAAAAGTAATATTTTTTTTTCATTTAGATAACTACAGAATATAATTGCATTGCTTAAAATGCTGCAGCTGTTTTTGGTATTGGATAATCTTACTCAATGTTATTTTACATTTTATCATAGCGTTTTACCATAGTTTTACGTCAACGTGTAATGTAATATGAAGTTTGCATTTGATATTTAACTTTATGAAATATTTTTTTACTAAATTATCTAAAATGAAATGTCTTTTAAATTCGCGTATTTTTGTTATTTAAATACAACTTATAATCTATATGCGATTTAATAAATAATGCATATGAAATGGAATTTCTGGCTATGTTAGAAAAAGACAATACAATTGTTCGGATAAATATGTAGATTCGTCTTTCTACATGTTTTGCTATCCATATAAGACACATACTAAACAAAATGCTACAAATATATAAGTACGTGCTCGAATTTCAGTTTATATGATACAGTTTTTCCAATTCCATTATTCTAAAAGAAATATGATTCTCCCACGATTCCAAAATACATGATTATGTTACTCATACAAAAATCTGAATGATGTTTTAGCTCATGATCGTATTCCTTTATGTAAAACAAGGTTGTGTTAAAACATTCGGGTGCAAGATTTTTTGCTTAAAATTTATTGCAAATGTAGAAAACATGTACTTTTATACCAACTTTGTTTAAATTGTCTCTCTTAAAATTCAAATAATGTAATTTATTCAAATAATATATAAAAGTAATATTTTAATGTAAATGTTTAAGTATTATTGATTGCAAGACTGTTTCAATATGATATTTGTATACAAATATTTATCTATTTTTACCAATTCATTAGATCTTATATTCGCATTTAAAGATAACTATACAGTGCATGTAGTAATTTTAGCCTATCCAAAAAAATCATAGTATTTTCCCCATATCTTTCAAACCTTGTAATTATTGCGATATATATTTATATATGTATTAAATTTATTTTTAGGACTTCAAGAATTATTGGAAATTAAACAATTTTTAAAAGCCACATTTATATTTTTTGCTATGTTAAAAAAAATCGAACAGACAATAATCACTGTTAAAAATCTGCAACTTTTGTTGCATCATCACTCACCGCTTTTATAGAAAACGATTACGTGATGATTTCATGAAACATGCTTATTGGTCACAATAGGGGTATTCTATAAAAGCGGTGGAGTGACTATACAACAAAGTCAAAAATTTCTAATAGGAAAAAAAATCCTTTTACACAATTCATAACTCTGAATGTGGGTACATACATTTTTCCTCGCAAAGTGTGATATACTTATGTTTTTATACCACCAAATTTGTCGAGACGCTGATATTGAAAAGCGAATATATATATATATATATGTGTGTGTGTATATATATATCATAATTTTACAATAGTTTTTCAATAACGATTTTTTATGCTAATTAAAATTAATTAATTTTTAATTAAAAATAACTGTCATTTTTACATTGTTTCTTTTTGTGACCCAGTTAATAACCTTTAATAGGCTTGTGCTTAACATATATCTTTAGTTAATAAGGACAGTATCGTTTTCCTCACCATTTCTGATTAGTAATTAATGTTCAAAACATCATTTAAAGCTTACTACTTATCGGATAATGCGGAATTTTTTTTCCAGTAACTAATCGAACAGAATCAAAGCTTTTTTTGTATTTTTTTTTCAAAGGTATCTTTGTTGTAGTTCTTGCTATTCTAAAATCAAAAAATTAACAGTGAAATGAAGAAAGTAAAAGAAAACTTTCTCTCACAAAAATGTAAGCGATTCAAAAATTGCTATTCAATATATTAGACTAATTTACTGTAAGGGAAAAAGGTGTGTAATATTTCAACCATCGTTTCCTAATACAAAGATAAAAAGTGTCGGTAATTTTGAAACCGTCGTTTCCAAATACAGTAATCTCCCGTTAATTGGCGTGCGTTATATTGTATTTCCTGTTAATAAGGACAGTACAATTCCCCCTTTCATTTCTTATTTGCCATTTATGTAAAACACATCGCTTAAAACGTACTTTTTTTTTTTTTTTTTTTTTTTTTTTTTTTTTTTTTTTTTTTTTTTAGAATTTCACGTAGCGAAATCAAAATTGTTTTTGAATCATTATTTTTTATAGCAACTTGATATAACTTTAGTTATTGAAAGATTAAGAAATTAACACAGAAAATAATGAAAACAAAAAAGTAATATAATAAAAAATGCCTAGTCACTACTTTAAAATTCTTAATAAATGTACTTAATTTCTTTTTTAGAAAGAAGAGCCTGTAATTTTACAACCATCATTTCAGAATATAAAGAAAAAAGAGCCAGTAATTTTGAAACCGTCGTTTTATAAAACAGTCGCCTCCCGTTAATGGATATCTACTTAATTGGAATCTCCGTCTAATGAGAACAGTTTCGTAGTTTCCGCTGTTTCTTATTGACAATTCATGTTAATGACGGCGTTTAAAGCTTATTTCACATCCGATAATATGAAGTATTTTTCAGAAACTGACCAACTAGAATTAAAACTTATTTTGTTGATTTTTTAAGTATCCTGTATGTCAGTCTTTATTCTTTAGAGATCAAGAAATTATTAGTGAAAATAATAAAGAAAAAGAAAAAGTTTTTCCACAAAAATGTAAGATATCCAAAAAAAAAAAACTAATCAGTATTTTTAAATTAATTTCATTAAAAAAAAATTACTTTTGTTTTACAACTATCATTTCATAATACAAGCCAAAATAAATGGGTGATTTTGAAACCGTCATTTTATAATACATTTGACTCCCGTTAATGGGTTTCCGCTTAAGACGTATCTCCGGTTAATGAGAACATATTTTTTTCTCCACCGTTTCTTATTGTCAATTCATGTTAAAGACGACCTTTAATGTTCGGAATATTTTTTTTGAGAAACAGACTGAGCGGAATCAAAGTTTTTTTGTATATTATTTTTTAAAGAATCTTTGATGTAAATTTAGTCACTAGCACATAACGAAATTTACTATGAAAATAATAAAGCGGGAAAAAACTAACTAAAAAGAAGAGAGCTTGAAATGTACTTAATCAGTATTTGAAAATTAATTTCTTGCTACAGAAACACAGCATTTAATTTTGAAACGTTGTTTCATAATATAGTGATCTCCAGTTAATGGGTTTTGAATTAAGTTGTATGTCCCGTCGATAAAAACAATTTTGCTTTCCTCACCATTTGATATTTGCAATTAAAGTTAAAGACATCAATAAATCTTACTACACATAGGATAATCTCGTATTTTCTTTTTAGAAATTAGTCGAAGAGAATGAAAATTGTTTTTGAGCATCATTTTTTTAAATGCATTGTTGATGTATCATTGGTTACTGGGGAGTTCCAGAAATTGTCCATGAAAATATTAAATGGCCATACAATTTCATAGAACAAAAAAATACATTGAAGTTTTAAAATGGTTTGAGCACCACTTTAAAATTATTTTATTGTTAAAAAACTGATTCTGTAATTTTGAAACAATTTGTCGATTCAGTAGAACCTTCTTAATGGGTCTTTGATTAATAAGGGCAGTTTCGTTTTTCTTATTACTTTTTATATTAAATTAATACTAAACTCATTGCTTACACCATATTACTCATCGTGTAACGCAGAAATTATTTCCAGAAACTCATCGACCTGAATCAAATCTGGTTTTAAAGATTAGTTTTATAAAATACCCTTGATATAACTTTGGTTATTGAGAAATCAACAAAGTGTTAGTGAAAAGAATAAATAGAAGAAAACTTCCCACCGAAAAAAAGTGAGAAGTTTCAAAATTGCTAATCACTATTCACGGATATTGCCAATAAAATGATGATATAGTTGACCCAGTTTCCGAGTTTCTAAAAATATTGTAATATGCTTCTTTAAACTTCTTCATTTGGGGAAAAAATAAACTATTATTTTAATTAATATTGAATTATATAAGGACATTATTTTGGAGATATTTTATTTGTCCTCTGTAATTTATTATTTTATATTAACACGATTTTTCCTACTTGATTTTACACTAAAATTACAGATGTAAACAGCATTTGTTTCTGGATTAAGTGGCTAACCCCAATCAGTGAAAACAATGAATAATAAGAACCTTCAACCACAAAAAATGTGAGAGGCGCAAAAAATTCGAATCTCAATTTTCTGATTTTGCGAAAACTATAATATAGCACACCAAATTTGAGCGGTAAAAAGGTTAATTTTCCATGGTAAGAAAATGGAACTGATACTTTATATAAAGTTACATTATATCAGGATATTAATTCTGAGATTTTCTATTTGTTCACTGTACTTTATTTTTATTTATTTATTTATTTATTTTATTAAGATTGTAAACTATTTAATTGCTTTCAAAATCTGAATGCAATTATATATATATATATATATATATATATATATATATATATATATATATATATATATATTATACATCTTTCAAATTTTCACGTAAATTTGTAGGGAGTTTGTTTAATGCAGACAAAAAAGTGCCTCGATTGAAGTTCAGCAGTAACGGGAATTACAGCATATGCGATTTTTGAAAGCATATCTAAATTGAAATTTCTTCATACCCTCAAAAACAAAAACAACGGAATTGGGCCGAATCAATATTTATACCAGATTTGTTTATTTTTTCCATTTTCTCTCATTTAAGACACAGACTTAGGAAAATATCACGAACCTACAAGTACGTGCTCATGTTTCGGGTGAGATAGATGACATTTATCGAATTTCATTATTATTGAAGATCCATTTCCTTCACAAAACTTCAATGTGAAAGATTATGTTTTTCATACAAAATTTTCAATCCGATTTCTGTTCACCATCAATTTTCTTTATAAGATTCTAATCTGTATACAAAAAAAATAAATAAATAAATAAATAAATGAAAGTTTCCGTTTATTTGCTATTGTATGGATCTGAGAATATATTGCTTTTTTATTTCTGCCCTTTTAAAATTTACATCATATAAACTATATAATAAAAAATAGTTTAACCTACTTATATACATTTATCAGGAAAGTTTTTCTAATAAATATTCAATTATTAGAAGCTTATGTAACGTTTTATAATTAAAATTATCATTTTTAATAAGCATAATTTCTTATTTAATATTAGTAGTTCACTATTACCTTTTTGCAATGTAAATATAGGACGAGTATACATTTGAAAAGTGTAGTTTATTTTCCAGGTATGAGTGACACTTTCATTATATTTATTAATATTGAAAATAAATAATGTCAATACACACTTTTTCCCAAAGTACAGTTATGTTTTTTTTTCTTTACAATAATATGTTGATTCTACAACTACGACTTTCAACAAAAAATACGCATTTGGTCATTAAAACAGAGTTTTTGTTCATGTTAAGGGGGCTCAGGGGTTGAAAACTTTTCAAAAAATCAATTTTTTTATGATCTAATTTGATTATTCGGTTAATTCTTAACTCAATGCAAAAAATCACATAAAAATATTTGCATTTTTAACGTAGTTATAAACATTTATGTATCAACACTTTCATAGCCGCATCCATATAATTTCAATTTTAAGTCGCGTTTTCTCAAACTTGATTTTTGATGACTAACACCAAGCTTTAAAAGAAACTATTTGATGGAATGGCTTAATTTTTTTTTTGCATGCATATAACATCATAATCTCGATTATGAATTAATATATTTTAGATAGTTTAATATTTTGAGTATTTTTAATGGAAAAAAGTTGTATTTTGGGGATTTTTTTTTAATTTTTGAACTTTGAGAGATTTTTTAATACTGTTTTTATTAAGTGATGTTTTTATTAAGTGACACAGTGACTGTTTTTATTAAGTTGCACCCTTAATTCATAATTTAGATTAGGATGTTATATGCTTGCAAAAAAATTAAGCCATTCCATCAAATAGTTTTTTTTTTAATCTTGGTGTTAGTCGTCAAAAATCAAGTTTTGAGAAAACACGACTTAAATTTGAAATTATATAGATGCGGCTATGTAAGTATTGATGCATAAATGCTTATAACTTCGTTAAAAATGCTAATATTTTTATGCAGTTTTTTGCATTGAGTTAAGAATTAATTGAATAATCAAACTAGATCATTGAAAAAAATAAATTTTTTGAAAAGTTTTCAACCCCTGAGCCCCCTTAAACTAGATATAATATATACTATGTGTTTTAGTACGCCATTAAAATGTTTAAGGAGAGATAGAATACACTTATATGTTGGTAAATCACATGGCAATGTATGGTCGGAAATTCCTTTATGGCGCGCGATAGTGACGACAAAACACAAGAAAGGAAGGACTCAAACACGATGAGAAAACATTTTTATTGTTATTAATAAAGCAAAAAAAAAAAAAAAAAAAAAAAAAAAAAAAAAAAAGAAAAGAAAAGAAAGAAAGAAGGAAAAGAAAAAAGTAAGAGCGAATAGAAATATAAAGATAGTTATGAAAGAAGGTGTTAAAAATATCGACTTCTATCCGTGCTGCAATTTGCAAATCTCAATCACATTAAAGATATAATGTTCTAAAAATATGAACGTGTGTTGACATTTACCAGCAGCAGTCAAGACGTGTGAACATGTTTCTCAGTTCTAGTCAACAATATCCCAAAATTATTACGGTATTAAAACTTATAAACAGATTTTTCAGGCTATTCGTGTTCTTAATTTTTTATGGTTCCGTAGTCACTATTGAGTCAAAAAAGCCTTTCCTGAACTGCTGGCAACATAGTTGCGGTAAATATAAACATAGTTATAAATTCCATGAAGGATTTGGGAAAACAAAGTCCATACCTATTTTCTTAGACCTGGACACCGAGGTACAATACAACATAGCTCCCTGTAAGCTAGTCAGTGTAACGTGGGACACTTAGACTTAGTTACCAAGCAAGCTTGGCTCTTTATATGCTGCGGAGGTATGTAAGGCTGAGTGAAATTTCCCAGTCGAAAGTAGGACTTTCGTCCAGAAACGTGGCAATCAGACGCTCTGACTCTTACTCCACTGAGATTCTACTGCAATTCTTAATAATAGTAATATAAGTATTATTATTATTGTTATTATTATTACGTAAATTATATTATGCGCTCTTTTGTACGAATATCAACAATTATGATATACATAATTTTCAACACTATCCTTTCGTTTTAATAACTGCATTTTACGAATATGTAAACTTCGATCATATTTCTGTTATAAAAAAAATTGCCGTTATATGATAGATATAGTATGTATGTAAAACGTATTTCAGAAAAATATGAAATATTAAAAACTTTGCATATCAAATACAATTTTTTCCATATGCATATTTTAACTACGTATTTGCTATACATTCCTTATATGGCATGCATCTGAAAGAAAAAAATTTAGCTCACAGTACCGTGGAACGTGAGGTTGTTTCTGAACACTACCACGAGACACACAAAAATAAAATTGCGCCCCCCTCCCCCTTTAGATCTCAGCTTTCAAGAAACAACGTTTCCCGGGGATTTAAAATGCATACCATTCCATCTTTTATGAAATTTTTCAATAGAATTCTTCTCATGGTATATCACATTTTTGGCCATAGAAAACCTAGCTGCACTGTAAAAAAAAGGGTCGATCTACTAAAAAAACTTTAGTGATCCTTGTAATTACTAAAAAATTTTTAGTAATCTTAATCGGTTACAAGAAATTCTGTAAGAATTACTATAAAAAAGTTAGCAACGAATAAGAGTTAATAGTTTTATATTTTTAATAGCTATTACTAAAACTCACTTGGTGTGGCCTTGATAGCATAGTGGTTATAGTAACGGACTCCAGGCTAAAAGGTCCCGGGTTCGATACTGGCCACGGCTAAATACGCCTCGTATGTAGTGTAAGTACTCGTTAATAAAGGGGTTATGTAAATCCTATCGGAGCTGGTAGAAATGTTTGGTGCTGCCATCTATTGTGGTTTTGCCGAAAATCTTCCTCTTCAGAAGTCTGGATGTAGCTCGAAGAAAGCCCCTGCACTTCGGGTGCACGTAATGGTTATTAAAAATAATTTTCGAGCTATTACTAAGATTTGCTTGGTGGCTCATACTAAAAATTTTTAAGTTAGTTATACAAAAAATTCTTTTGTTCAGTTTATAAAAGAAATGCTTGTTTCACTTACAAAAAAAAGTTTGTAATGGTTACTAAAAAATTCTGTGGAATTTACTAAAAAAAAGTTTAGAAACCTCTTGAATTTTTTTTTTACAGTGTGTACACATCTCGCAGATAACTGACTGGCGTGTAAGGATTTATGAACGCAATAGATGATGGGACTGATTTTTATTTTTTTATACATTTATTGAAAATAGCTGTATTCAATGTTTGAAAAAAATATTTGTTTAAAATAATGCATGTTTTTTTTTCTCCTTTACCGTTTTAAATGATAAAAACTTTTAAATGATAAAAATGCAATTAGATACTGCTGCATTTTAAAAAGTGGAATATTTAAAAAAAGTTTACTTATATGCTTAAAAATAATAAAGTCATAATTATCGCCTGTTTATAAGGTATTATTTTTTAAATTTTATATCACACTTTTGTTATAGATTGGTATCTATCAGTATATTACGCATTTTTATAGATTAGTATATTCTTGTATATAAGACTTATGTTACATATATTAGTATATATATATACATAACATTTTTCAAATAAATTTGTACATGTAATAACTTACATTATTGTTACATACATGAATGAATAGGAACATTATTCATATTTTTATTGCCGTATCTTATCTCTAATCACAATTTTCTTTGAGATAATTTTACTCTTATGGAAAATCTTAAAAAACTTTATTTTAATGAACTTATGAATTAATATATAAACCACTATAAATCATATTTTACCATAATTAACATAATCTATTACCATTATCCTTTTTTCATAACTACGTTTTATCAATATGTAAACTTTGATCAAATTTCTATCACGAAGAATTGCTGTGTATATGATAGATATAGTATGTATATAAAGTGTATTTCAGAAAAATATGAAATGTTAAAAACTTTGCACATCAAATACAATTTTTTCCATATACATATTTTAACTACCTATTTGCTATACATTCCGTATTCGTCATACATCTGAAAGAAAAAAAAATGTAAGTCACAGCACCATAGAACGTGAGGTTGTTTCTGAATATTAGCACTACACACACAAAAAAAATAAAAAGTACGTCCCCCCCCATTAGATCTTAGCTTTCAAGAAACAACGTTTCCCGGAGCTTTAAAATGCATAACATTCCGTCTTTTATGAAATTTTCAATAGAAACCATCTCATGGTATATCACATTTTTTGCTATAGAATACATAGCTGTACACATCTGGTAGATAAATGACTGGCGTGTAAGGATTTCTCAACGCAATATACGATGGAACGGATTTCTATTTATTTATATATTTATTGAAAATAGCTGTATTGAATGTTTGGAAAAAGGATTTGTTTCAAGGAACTTTTGATTTATTTTTCCCTTATTGATCAAAATGATGACAACTTTAGTTCTATATTTAAAACGAAATTATATAATGCTACACTTTAAAAGTGTTACATTTAAAAAAAAGTTTTCTTATATGCATAATAAGAATAAAGTAATAATTCTTCCTGGTTTATAAGATATTATTTTTTAAATTTTATATCACTCTTTTGATATAGATTGGTATCTATCAGTATATTACGTATTTTTATAGATTTGTATGTGCTTGTATATCAGATTTATGTTACATATATTAGTATATATATTAGGGTGGATTGGATTTTTTTTTCACAGTGTCAAAATCTACCTATGTGGAAAAGATGTTCTCTTGGATGGAGATTAAGGGAAAATTAATTAAAAAAATTAATTTTAAATTTTACTACTGCCACAATGAGATTGCATTTCGAAAAAAATGAAAAAAGACCTAATTTTGGCTAGATGATTTTTGATTCAAAATAATAGTTTAAAAAATTATCCAAAACCTACCTATGCGTAAAAGATGTTATATTATATACTGAGTATGAGAAAAATAATTAAAAAAAATAATTTCAAAATTTAAAGCTGTCGAAATGTGGCTCAAATTTATGTATTTAAACGTTTTTACGGTAAAAAATCATTTTTTTAAAAAATAAAATATGAATTTTAGAATTTTTAACTTTTATTGCAATGAGGGGATATTTGATTGATTACAAAATAAAAACTTTAGTTTCTTATTAGTATTAAATCAAGAAAATCGTCAACATTGCGATTGGCGATAATGACGTTCGGTATTGAAAATCGACATGAGATTTTGTAATTCAATTTGATTTTTATTAAACCGTCTCTTATATATTATGGTCCATACACAGCAGAAATACTTCCGTGACTATTTTAAATTATTAGTTTTGTAGAATGAGCGTTGCGGGAATAGATATTATGGATAGTAGATGTTATTGCCACTGGAATGATTGCTGGATTTACCTATTGCTTCTGAAATCATGTCGTTACTAAATCCGTCAGTTAAAAGAGGTTCGACACATTTTTCTATTTAATTAAATCTATGTAATCCGTCGCAAAATGTCAAAAAGCTGGTAAATGGAAAATATAGATATTTTTTAATGTAATGATTAGGATTACAGCAGACCGTTTGATTTCGCTCGCGCGCTTTTAGAATTCATATACTGACATAAATGAAAATACAAAAAGCTTCTAACATGCTACGAATAATCTTTCTATTTCACCAGTGAAACATTTGTGCCCAGCCGCGGTTCCATCCACGCTGCAAAAAGATGACATAGTGGAACCTCATTGGTGTGTAACTAGCACAAAAACCATCGTAGTTGACGCTTGAAGATCAGTTCCATATTTCGAATAACACATCTTTTAACATCTATGTTAACAGATATTCCGTCACAACCTATCGCAACCAACTTTGTTACATGTATATTATTGTCAACATATGACAAAAAAATGTACGTCGTGTTTTCAAATTGCTTGGCACTCTCCCAGAATTTATATATATATGGCCGATGTATTCAGAACTAAGTTCTTTTTTCAACCTCAAGTCTGCTTCTATTATGATTTTTCTTCTGTTGTTTTCTAGTGATGTAGTCTGTCTTTACACCCATCAAAATTTAAAGAAAATGGCTATAATCATAATCTTTCACAAATGACTAAAGAGAATGACTAAAACGATGGAATGGTCTTTGGTTTGTTTTGTCATGTCGATTTTTTTCTCTCAATAGCATTCGATTCATAGTTTTGTGAGATAATTCCCACATATAATGCCCACATCTTGAAGTGCACCAGACACGATGGCAGCACCTGCTTGGTCGGAAATGCCCAAACTTTCTAATATTCTGGCTGATGCCAATCTTCGTCACTACAGGTGATGTGACACCTAGCTCGGCAGCATTTGGCTTTTCAATGATAGCTGATGATGCAGAAAAGTGAGTTTGCTCTCAATACGTCGATTTAGTTTACACTCAATATTCATATTCATATTCAAATCTATTGAACTGAAAAAAATAGGCAGTACTTTCGGAAATGGTCCAAAAGACTGTAGCTTTCAATATCTTATTTTGTTTTGCAAGAATTAAGAAGAGCGCAATATTTGTCTTGAAACAGTTTAATATTTCTTAAAATGCTGGTAAATTGTTGAGATTGAATTTTATTTACAGGTCACTTGTAACTTATTAGCAACTCCTTCTCACTGGCAGGAAAAAAAATGGATGTTGACCGATTCCTTTCTTCGGTTATTTTTTAAATACCAATGTATAAGTTTTATAACTTTTTATAATAGGGAGCATATTTACTGGCAAATCAAAGCCAGACCCAAATAGGGTGTAATTCATATCTCTCTGTCTCTCTCTTTTTATTTATTTATTTATTTATTTATTTATTTTTTAACAACGCCATGGTACAGTAATATTTAAGGTACACTAAGCTGCAAATAACAATACACAAGCAAACAAATCCTAACTGAAAAAAACTAGAACTGCCAGTTTTTCAAAACTTTAAATCACTTGCAGCAGTATTAAATTTCGAAATTAGTTTTTTATTTTTTTTTTATTTTTCTTTTATTTAATATCCATGCAATATAATATTTCTTACGCAAAGGTTGGTTTTGATTGATATCAAAATGATTATTTTGCGTCAAAAAAAATCTAACCGAAATTAGATCTTTTTCCATTTTTTCAATATTTTATCGAATTTTCAACTTTTTTGTGGCAGTATTGAATTTTGAATTTATTACTTATTAGCCTCCTATGCTATTTCTTTCAGACAAGCTAAAAAATGTCGCGTCGTCAGCCCTGCATTTTCTACTCAACCGATTTTGATAATTATTTTTTTAAATGAAAGCTATTTATTTGTATTTGTGCCCATTTTAGCTATTTTTTAATTTATTTCCATTTTTATATTTTATTTTTAATTTTAAATGCTTTTTACGATATTTCTTAAATATGGTGGCAACTCAGTTTAGCTTTTCTCTCCATAATAAAAATTTATTTTCCATTATCACTTTCCACGAGTCAGAAGCTTTATTTCATCAGTGAACATGTCCTTGCATTTAAAAGAAAAAAAAGTTAATTATTTTCGTAAAATTTAACCACAATAAAATGATTGCGTATAATTACGCACTAATTGAGGTAAAAAAAAAATATATATTTACTGAGAAATAATAATAATAAGGTAAATAAAATAACAGAAAATAATTTATGATAAAAATTAATGCCTAAAGAAAAATTCAAATGAAGAAAATGATGACATTCAGCAACCAGATAAATGGGAATTACAATATTATTACGGATGCCTTTTTCATATTACTAATAACAGTAACTTTTAAACAACATTTGAAGAGAAAATGATGTCACTGTTTAAAACATCGCATTTTTACTCATAACGATATTACATTTCAATATTTCTTTTCAGTATGGACACTGAAATTGAGATTTTACTTTCAGATGACTTCAGTTAGTGAAAATAATGTCACAGTAAAAATGAAATTAGTTTTTTTTTTTTTTTTTTTTTTTTTTTTTTTTTTTTTTTTTTTAAATAAAACTACTTTTTTGTGAGTGCATATAAAATAAAATTTCTGGATTTCACCGGCACTCAGATTACAATTTAACTGAAGATGTGCAAATATTAGCATGCAAAATTGTAACTGGCAAACTTGACATTAAGTGTGGAAATATATTTATTATATATTGATTCAATAATGTAATTACTTTTGCTTTTTCTTAAACCAAATCGATCGGGTCTTTTAAATATTTCATTCGTCGAATTCGATGGGATTCCACTCGTTTTATTGTTAAAATGCATTTCCCTTTTCTCTGCGTCTATAAAAAAGCGTTTAAACTAAAGAAAAAATCCATTTTTGATGAATCTAGTCAATGAAGAAGTAGCACGTCAAAATGTGTCTTTATTATTCCGCAATTCCAATGACTCAGAGAGAAACTGCTAAACAATTGGGTATTTCACGCCGTTCTGTTTGCTATTATATTGATAAACACAGGAAAAATGAAGTTAGTTCATCGCATTCTAAACGTGGTCGCCGTTCTAAAAGACCCTATCGATTTTTTTTCCTAATCGGAGGTGAAACTGAATTCTGTAATGGCAGAATCTACATTTAACTTGTTATTGTTTTTTACTTAACCTCCATACGATATAACATCTTTTCCGCATTGTTGGATTTTAAAAATTATTAAAATAATTAGTTTTTGACAAAAATAACCTAACCAAAATTCGGTCTTTTTTCAATTTTTTTCGAAAATTCAACCCTTTTGTGGCAGCATTAAATTTTTAAATTAATTTTTTTTATCATTTTTCCCTTAATCTCCATACAATAGAACATCTTTTCCGCAGAGGTAGATTTTGATGAATGGTAATTTTTTTTTTTCGCCATAGACAATCGATCCACACTAATATATACATATATAACATTTTTTATATAAATTTGTATATATAAATACCTTACATTATTGTTACATACATGAATATGCAGCAGTTTTAATATTTCAGTTGCCGTATCTTATGTCATATAACAATTTTCTTAGAGATAATTTTACTTTTATTATTGTCTTAAAATGCTTTAATTTAATGAACTTATGAAGTTTATACATATATTAATTTAAATCATATTTTAACATAATTTATCGTAGTCTATTACCATTACCCTTTCTTTTATAACTGCGTTTTATTAAGCTGTAATCTTGGATCAGATTTCTGTTACGAAAAATTGCCGTTATATAATAGATATACTATGTATATAAAATTTCAGAAAAATATGAAATGTTAAAAACTTTGCATATGAAATGCATATTTTTTTTTATATAAATATTTTAACTAACTATCTGCATTTCTTATTCAGCATGCATCTGAAAGAAAAAAATGTAAGTCACAGTAATATGGAACGTGCGGTTGTTTCTGAACATTGCCACGACAACGACACGCACAAAAATAAAAAGTACGCATCCCTCCCCTTTAGATCTTAGCTTTCAACAAACAACGTTGCCCGGGGCTTTAACATGCATAACATTCCATCTTGTATGAAATTTTCAATAGAATTCTTCTCATGGTATATCACATTATTGCCATAGAAAACCTAGCTGTACACATCTTGTCGGTACATGACTGGCGTATAAGGATTTCTGAACGCAATAGATGATGGAAATAATTTTTATTTATTTATAAATTTATTGAAAATAGCTGTATTTAATGTTTGGAAGAAGGATTTGTTTAAAATAATTTATGATTTTTTTTTCTCCTTTGCCGTTTTAAATGATAAAAACTTTAATTTTTTAACAAAATGAAATTAGAAACTGCTGCATTAAAAAAAATTTATAATTTAAAGTTATAATTATCCTGTGTTTATAAGACATATTTTTTAAATTTTATATCACACTTTTGTTATAGATTGGTATCTATCAGTATATTACGCATTTTTACAGATTAGTATATTCTTGTATATCAGACTTATGTTACATATATTAGTATATATATATACATAACATTTTTCAAATAAATTTGTACATGTTAATACCTTACATTATTGTTACATACAGGAATATGCAACGTTTTTCATATTTTTATTGCCATTTCTTATGTTTAATCACAGTTTTCTTTGAGATAATTTTACTCTTATTGAAAGTCTTAAAAAATTTTATTTTAATAAACTTATGAAGTTAATATATATATCACTATAAATCATATTTTGCCATAATTAACATAAACCATTACCATTATCCTTTTTTTATAACTGCGTTTTATCAATATGTAAACTTCGATCAAATTTCTATCATGAAGAATTGCCGTTATATGATACATATAGTATGTATATAAAATGTATTTCAGAAAAATATGAAATGTTAAAAACTTTGCATATGAAATACGATTTTTTCATATACATATTTTAACTATTTTAATGCTATCCATTTGTTATTCGGCATGCGTGTGAAAGAAAAAATGTAAGTCACAGGATCATAGAACGTGAGGTTGTTTCTGAACACTACCACGACACACACAAAAATAAAAAGTACGCCGCTCCTTTAGATCTTAGCTTTCAAGAAACAAAGTTTCCCGCCGCTTTAAAATACATAAAATTTCATCTTTTATGAAATTTTCAATAGAATCCTTCTCGTGGTATATCACATTTTTGCCACAGAAAACCTAGCTGTACACATCTGGTAGATAAATGACAGACGTGTAAGGATTTCTGAACGCAATAGATGATGGAACTGATTTTTAGTTATTTATATATTTATTGAAAATAGCAGTATTCAATGTTTGGAAAAAGGGTTTGTTTAAAAGAATTTTTGATTTATTTTTAATTTATTGATGTAAATAATAAGAACTTTATTTTTTTAACGAAATTAAATACTGCTTAATTTTTAGAATGTGGTACATTATTAAAAAAGGTTACTTATACGCTTAATAATAATAAAATTATAATTCACTCGTGTTTATAACATTTTTTTTTATTTTATATCACACTTTCGTTATAGATTTGTATCTTTCAGTGTATTACGCATTTTTATAGATTAGTATATTCTTGTATATCAATTTTATGTTGCATATATTAGTATATATATAATTTTTTATATAAATTTGTATATATTAATACCTTACATTAATGTTACATACATGAATATGCACCAGTTTTCATACTTTTATTGCCGTAACTTATGTCATATCACTATTTTCTTTGAGATAATTTTAATTTTATAGAAAAGTTTTAAAATACTTTATTTTAATGAGCTTATAAAGTTCATATGTATGTCACGTTCAGTGTTCTCGCTGATATTTGAGGAACGTTAGTAATTTGGGTAATAAAATAAAAAAAAAAACATTCGCCAAATGAAAAATGTATTAGCAAAATAGATTCGTCGTGTAGCACTAAAAAAAATTAGCCTTATTCCTTTAATTTACCTCCTATTTTCGATATGTTTTATAACTGCGATAGTGATTGTTATTAATCTAATTTCAACTATCCGCTACAAATATATTAAATATGTTTATATGCATATGTATGAAAAACGAAAAAGTGAAAAAAGCAAAAATTGAGCGCTAGAAGTTTGGCGAATCTAATCGCGTGTTTACTCGCCAAATGAAGAAATTAGTCGCAGTTTGGCGCAATGGCGAGCGACAGCGAGAACCCTGGTCACGTTAAACCATATTTTACCATAATTCATCACAATTCAATACTATTATCGCTTTTTTATAACTGCGTTTTAAAAATATGTAAACTTCGATAAATATGGAATATTAAAAACTCATTGCATATCTAATAGAATTTTTTTTCATATACATATTTTAACTACTTATTTGCTATCCATTTCTTATTCGGCATGCATCTAAAAGAAAAAAAAAATGTAAGTCACAGCTCCATAGAACGTGAGGTTGTTTCTGAATATTAGCACTACACACAAAAAAAAAATAAAAAGTACGTCCCCCCCCCCCCCATTAGATCTTAGCTTTCAAGAAACAACGTTTCCCGGAGCTTTAAAATGCATAACATTCCGTCTTTTATGAAATTTTCAATAGAAACCATCTCATGGTATATCACATTTTTTGCTATAGAAAACAGCTGTACACATCTGGTAGATAAATGACAGGCGTGTAAGGATTTCTCAACGCAATATACGATGGAACGGATTTCTATTTATTTATATATTTATTGAAAATAGCTGTATTCAATGTTTGGAAAAAGGGTTTGTTTGAAGGAACTTATGATTTATTTTTCCCTTATTGATCAATACGAATCTGTAAATTTCGATCAAATTTCTGGTATTAAAAATTGTCGTTATATGATAGATATTGTATGTATATCAAATTTCTTTCAGAAATACATGAAATGTTAAAAACTTTGCATATCAAATACAATTTTATTTCTTATACATATTTTAACTAGCTATTTGTTATCTATCGGCATGCATCTGAAAGAAAAAACGTAAGTCACAGTCCTATGGAACGTGAGGTTTTTTCTGAACACTGCCACCACACACACACAAAAAAAAAAAAATCTTAGTTTTAGATCTAAGCATTCAAGAAACAACGTTTCCCGGAGCTTTAAGATGCATAACATTCCATCTTTTATGAAATTTTCAATATAATCCTTCTCATGGTATATAACATTTTTGCCATAGAAAACCTAGCTGTACACATCTTGCTGATAAATGACTGGCGTGTAAAGATTTTTGAGAACGCAATAGATGATGGAACTGATTTTTATTTATTTATACATTTATTGAAAATAGCTTTATTCAATGTTTGGGAAAATGGTTTGTTTAAAAGAATTTATGATGTATTTTTCCTTTACCGTTTTAAGTAATAAAAACTTTATTATTTTTAAAAATGAAATTAGATACTGTAGCATTTAAAAAATGATATATTAAAAAAAGGTTTACTTTTATGCTTAATAATAATAAGGTCATAATTCTCCTGTGTTTATAAGATATTTTTTACATTATATATTATACTTTTGTAATAGATTGGTATCTATCAGTATTTTACGCCTTTTTATAGATTAGTAAGTACTTGAATGTTAGACATATTTCTCATATTAGTACATATATAACATTTTTTATATAAATTTCTACATGTTATCTCCTTACATTATAGTTACATACATGAATATGTAACAGTTTTCATATTTGTTTGCCGTATTTTATGTCATATCACAATTTTCTTAGAGATAATTTTACTTTTATAGAAACGTCTTAAAATACTTTATTTTATTAAACTTATGAAGTTTATATGCATATCAGTTTAAACCATATTTTACCCTAATTTATCATAACCCATTACAATTACATTTTGTATACAACTGCGTTTTACGAATCTGTAAATTTCGATCAAATTTCTGGTATGAAAAATTGTCGTTATATGATAGATATTGTATGTATATCAAATTTCTTTCAGAAATATATGAAATGTTAAAAACTTTGCATATCAAATACAATTTTATTTCTTATACATATTTTAACTAGCTATTTGTTATCTATCGGCATGCATCTGAAAGAAAAAACGTAAGTCACAGTCCTATGGAACGTGAGGTTTTTTCTGAACACTGCCACCACACACACACACAAAAAAAAAAATCTTAGTTTTAGATCTAAGCATTCAAGAAACAACGTTTCCCGGAGCTTTAAGATGCATAACATTCCATCTTTTATGAAATTTTCAATAGAATCCTTCTCGTAGTATATCACATTTTTGCCACAGAAAACCTAGCTCTACGCATCTGGTAGATAAATGACTGGCGTGTAAGGATTTCTGAACGCAATAGATGATGGAACTGATTTTTATTTATTTATACATTTATTGAAAATAACTGTATTCAATGTTTGGAAAAAGGGGCTTGTTTAAAAGAGTTTATGATTTGTTTCCTTTATTGATCTAAACGATAACAACTATGATTTTATTTTAAAAACGAAGTTAGACAATGCTCAATTTTTATAGTGGCATAATAAGGAAAAGTGAAAAAAACTTAATATTTAATAATGATAAAATCATAATTCTCCCGTGTTTATAAATATATTATCTTTTAATTGGCATATCACACTTTTTAATAGATTGATATTTTGTTATAGATGGTCTTTATACCACGAATCTATATACACTCTTAAAACGAAAGAGCTGATTTGGTTTCTCATGAAAGAACTGTAATTTTTTCGATCATAAAAGAGTTGTTTTTCAAACGATTAAATCTCCTTGATCTAAATTGGTTATTTAAATAGCTCAACTTCATTTAAATTAGTTAAAACCCGAGTTATTTAAACTCTTTTTTGAGAAGCTGCCTTTCAACATTGAGATGAGTAGATTTCAGCTCAACTTGAGCTATTTTTTGGCTGACTTTTTAAGAGAGTAGATTAGTATACATCTTTATATAAGATTCATGCTATATATTTTAGTATATATTAGTATATAACATTTTTTCTGAAAAATAAATTCGTATATGTTAATATATCAAATATTATTACATAGTTGAATATGTAATATCATATCAAAATTTTATTTATTTATTCTTATGACGCATCACATTTTTCTTAGAGAAAAATTTTATTTTATGGAAAAGAATGTATTATAACTAACTTATGAAGTTTATATATATCAATTTAAAACATATTTTACTGTAATTTAACACAATAATTTTTTTACTTATGTATAAAATTAAAGAACGGTGAATTTCAAGAAAGGTATACTTTTCATTATAACAATTTTATAATTCATCCACCCTTGTAACATATGTTATTTAAGTGGTATACATATTTGTGAAATACATAAGTATATCACTAGTAAAAGCCATGCTTTGTTTGGATTCGCGAAGCATTATTTTATAAAACAGATATTTGAAAGTAACAATTTTTTTTTTTTTTTTTTTTTTTTTTTTTTTTTTGCATCTTTATTAAACAAAAACGTTATTTTATGTTTTGGCGCATTTTAATTTTTTATTTATGATGTAAAACTGGCTTAATAAGATATTTTCGAAGCAAACTTTTACAATTTTTTTTTAAATTTTCAACTAAAAGATCTTTTAAAGATGTTTTTACAATTTCAAGTAGCCACTGGTGTTTTTTAATTGTTTGAAATATGCATGTTTCCAATCTTTGTAATCAACATCCGATAATCTTTGATAGCTATTTTAGAATAATATATTTGAAGAAAGCTTGAAGAAAGTTACTTCTTCAAAATCCTATTTTCTGGAAAAAACATTTGAAATCTGCTTTCGTTGATACTATGAATTTTTAACTGTAAAACATTTTATTTTAATTTCTTCGTTTTTATACATGTTAGCGTATGAGAATTGCTGTAATTCTCTCCGCGTGGGAGAACTTTTTACTTTCTGCGAATGGCAACTCAATTAATGGAATTACCTTTTAACGAAGCGCTCTCTCATTCTCGCAGTGACGTTTTCACGAATAATTATTGTTGTGTTTGCGAACTTATTAAAGTCTTATTTTTCTATAAAATCCTTCTGATTAATGAGTCGATATTATTTAGCCACAATACGACCTTCGCAAAAATATTTATAAAGAGCTTGAACCAACAACTTCACGCAGATCTTTTAATTTTTCATTTATATAACAAATTTAAGAATTAATTTTATTTGTTTATAATTATTTTGTTGCCAGTTTACAAAAAAAAAAAAAAAAAAAAAAATCCATAATACAATTCTTTTAAAATGTTTAAGTGTCATCTGTGCAAACGATTTTGCGGGATAATGAAAACATGTTTTATTTAATAAATTAATCGTGATTCTATCTATAATTATTTACTCCATGATTTAAACTTTTTTTTTCTGAAAATATACGCGTTTCATTTTTTATTTATTTGCTAAAATGCGTCCGTATTGGAAATGCATGTAAAATAAATTAATTAAAATAATTTTTTTAACGTTTTACTGTAAAAAAAATTATATTCTACAAATCTACAGATCATAATTTATTTTTGTGTTTAATTTGAAGTTAAAATATTGAATAGTTTTTTGTAAAGCGTACGACAAATTGTAATTTGAGTGGACTAGTAGAGGATTCGCTTCGCTCATCCTAATTATATTGAATTTTTGTTATTGATTAGTATATATTAGTATATCACGCTTGTGTTATATTTGTGGGGATCTGGCATTGCCAAAAACCCAAAGGTTCAGGAAGAGCCCATTGCACTGTTTCATCAGCAACCATGGTTTTACCGAGACATTAACTGTAAACTGCACGGAACTGCTCGCCGCGATGAGCGGGAAAGGACTGTTTGCCTGCATGCGAGAGGAAATAAAATAGTTTGCTTGATTTTGTATTTTTGCACGCTAGTGTGACGCTTGTATTTAATTTAGTTAATATAATTGTTAAATTAAACATATACATGCATTAAGATAGACATAAACACAATTAATGCAGCAACCCAAGATGGAGTGAAAAATTTGCCGGGGCCAGGGATCGAACCTGTGTCGACAGCATACGGTGCTGTTGCTTTTCCATCTATTCCACGGTATGCTGTCGACCCAGGTTCGATTCTTGGCCCCGGCTAATTTTTCACTCCATCTTGGGTTGCTGTATTAATTGTGTTTATGTCTGTCTTAATGTATGTATATGTATAAATTAATTAAATTCAGACGTTAATTACTATGTTCTTAAATATATAATTGTTAAGTTTTTAAATTATTTCACAAGTTTATTTATCGTGGAAAGTGGTTCAGTGATATTAAATTCTAGAACGAATGATGTATTCCCGAAAAATATGAAATGTTTATATCTATTTTTATTCAGTGATTTATATTTTTGTTTAGTAGTGAGTTTTCTTACATGAATAGTGGAGTAAGTGAAGTAACATTAGCAAACACTTAAAAATACACTAACAGTGTTATGAAAAACTTTTGTAACATTGGGTCAAAATACACAATACGCAACGTTCCATCTTATCTGCAGTTTTCGCTTGAATATTGAGCATGATATAACACATTTTTTATACAGAAAACATATTTTTACATATTTGACGAATAAATATCTCACTCTATATGTATGGGTGTATGGCATTCAGATCATAAAAGACAATGGAAAGGATTTTTTAAATCTATTTATTTATCGAAAATACCGGTATAATACATGTAAAAGATACTTATTTTTTTTTTTTTTTTTTTTTTTTTTAGTTTGTACATTTTAAAAATATGCATTAAGATATTAAATTGCTATAAAGGACGTCCAATACTAAAAAAAAACATTAAAATATCTTAATAATTTTTACATGTTTCGATTGAATTTACTCAATCATCATCAGAAAAAACAAAATACAAATAAACACAAAGATGGAAAATGATCCTTTAGTCATTTTCATTCATGCAATCGAGGAAAACCTTGCACTGCAAAGAAGAATAAGGTACTATAAATAAGATGTCTTATCATACATATCATTTCAATGATCACATACCTTTAGAAGGCATTTCCCACGAAAATAAAAGATGTTGGATTTGAAAAAATAAAAACAAATTAAAAATTTTTTGATACAACCCCAATAACCAAACAATATTGGGCCAATATTGGCTTCATCGTGGAGCAATATTGGCATAAAATATTGCTCCAATATTGGGGTGTTTACATTTTGCCCTTATTTAGCCAATATTTGCAGCCAGTGGTTAAATATTGGGATTTCCATTGGAAATATTTCCAATGTAACGCCAACATTTGTACAATATTGGCGTTTTATTGGCAATATTTCAATTAAACCCGAATATTGGCATAATATTGGCAAAAAAACTTTGGCTAAATAACGGCAAAATGTAAACATTCCAATGTTAGAGCAATATTGACAATAGTTTTATTGGCAATATTTCCACTAAATGAAATATTGGCGCAACGTTGAGCCAATATTGGTTTGCTACTAGGGAAAGATGTTTCATTTACAAAATATGCGTTTTTAAGGGCAAATGAAATAATATCGTTCAACATTGTCGATCCACATAAAATTTTTCATCCAAATGCTCCATATTTCAGAATTATTAAAATGAAACTGAAACAATGATGCATTAGGCATTAAGTTTATAAAATGCAACTAAGTTATTACTTAAGAAAAAAAATTAAGATTTAAAGTTTGTGATTTTTTGAGAATATGTTTTTTCTTGCGGCATTTAATGAATACCTTAAAAAAGTATTAATTTTTTAACGTATATTTCTAAAACTTAACAATTTATGATAGCATATTACTCTTTTTAAAATTCAAAGATTAGAGGTCAGAATAGTATAATACCCATTTTTTAAAATCAAATTACTATTCTTGTTCGTAGGAAGTATTTTTTTTAGTAATGATGATAATTATTCTATAGGCAAATTAAAAAGCTGCATACTTGATACTGCCCTGAGGAAAGTATCATTTAGAGAATTCTTATACAATTGAATCGGTACTTCATATTTTTTTAATCGGAATTTTTTAATAATTAACTAAACAATAAATTATAAACAAGTGTAGCAAAAAATATATAAAGTGACTGAAATAATTGCGATTTCTTAAATAAAATATCATTATTAATTCTTATAAACTAATATCTATAAAAACACTTATAGCCTCAAGGTATTTTCCCTAAGCAGTTAAACTGAAAATCAATTATGTTATTCTTTTAATATTTATTTAAAATGTATTTCTTCTAGTACGATAATTAATAAAAAAAAACTGTTTGTGGTTTTAAACACAAGTATTAAAAATAAAGGTAAATACAGATATTTTTCTTCTAAAATTCCTTCTTTAAATCACATGCCATTTTTTTCCTATCAACATTACATTTTTTATCAACATTACATTTAAATGTAATTTTGTAACAAAGTTTTTAGAAAAAAATATGCAATAGCACAAAATTATATTTAGAAATAAAAATCAATTTTAAATAACCAAATCAGAAGAATTATTTGGCATTTTTATGTTATTTATTGATATTTTTAAAGTTAGTTCACCAGAATATTTTTTGTGCTAATCGAATAATTCTCCTATAAATTATCATTTAAAGTTTAATCTAATATATAGAGTGAGTTCAGTGTAGCTAAATCAAGAAATAACAAGTTGGAAATTGCACGTGAAGCGTAGCAAATTAGGTGCGTTCGAACGATAACGAAGTTTTAAAAATATTACTTTCATATATCAATCTCATAACATTGTAAATAGTGAATTACAATTAAAACGCTCATCAAACAATGTTCTCCCTATACCATTATGTAATGGAATACTTTTGTGTGGCCTTGTAAATCAATAACAAATGTTCTTTGCACCACAAATTATGTAAGATGTATATTATAATATGTACTTTATAGTTGCATATCAATTTTATTAAGTTCGCATGAGTGTAACACGATTAAAATGCATTTGAAACATTTTTTACCATTGACCGTAATGTAATGGAATACTTTTGATTGTCCCTGTAATTGATCTATTCATCCGATTTTCATAAAATTTGAAATAACTCGAAAAAATTATGTAATAATTATGTATTTTAAATTTCAAACGTATCGAATATACTTGAAACTTTTTCCCCATTGACCATAATGTAACTGAATACTTTTGATTGCCCCTGTAATTGATCTATGCACACGATTATCAAAAAATTTGAAATAACTCGACAGAATTATGTAATAATTGCGTATTTTAAATTTCAAACGATTAAAATGCATTTGAAACATTTTTTCCCATTGATCGTAATGCAATGGAATACTTTTGATTGCCCCTGTAATTGATCTATCCATCCGATTCTCATAAAATTTGAAATGACTCGACAAAATTATGTAATAATTATGTATTTTAAATTTCAAACGATTCGGTTGGGTAGTTTTTGCGTTGTTATATGCGGACGGACAGACGGACGGACTGAACGACCACTATAGGTGCTACGTATTATATAATTACGAACGCACCTAAAAATGTATAAAAATAATAATTAAACTAGATCGAACCCGTCAAAACTTGACGGCACCAAAGAAAGAAAAAGGTATTTTCCAGCTATTAAAGGATTTTTTACGACTTCTCTTCAGCAAAAATTTCAATAAATAAAAGAAAAACCTTCATTTTACATCCAGGCAAATGACCCGCAATTGGCAGAGTTCAAACAGGCAAACATGCTGTCTTAGAATTAGAATCTCTCTCATTTGATAATTTTCCATTTACAAATACAACACCAATAAATTGTACAGGATATGAATAAATCATAAATTACTGTCATTACTCATTTCATACAAAATATACATACTTCACAGCAAAATAAGACTGAATTTAAGACTTGATTAACCAATCAGAGGAGACTCTCAGATATCTGCGCAAAGCGCCTATGCGTAGAGACCAATTTAAAGTATGCTGCTATTTCGCTATCGCTTTAAGGGGAATAAGATTATATACTATATACTATATTACTTACTATATACTATATAATATACAAGATTATATACTATAGTTCCATTCATCTAGATACATATAGCATGCTATAATAACACGTTATTTATTTCAAAATGAAAAATTAACCAATTAACTCCGATTAACCAATCGGAGGAGACTCTCAGATATCTGCGCAAAGCGCCTATGCGTAGAGATCAATTTAAAGTATGCTGACTTTTTTGGCTACTGCTTTAATATAAATAAAAAAACGTATTTTAAACACACAAAACAAATATTTGATAACGAAAAACAACATAAAAATCTATTAAGCATCAATCGACGTATTACATGAAAGAAATTTTAACAGAAGAAAGATTAATTCATTTCAGTTCGGAAGTGTACATTTCTTACAGGGCGTGCACAGACTGAGTAACTGTTTAGAACATTAACCGGAGCATCGGGTCCAGCGTTGTACGGCTGTCCAACAATCTTATAAAAGGATAAAAAAAAACTAATCTTTCTAAAATCTTCAATGTATTCAATAAATTCAATGTATTAGAATATTTTTAATACTCATTAGTTCCTAAGATTACACATAATAATAATTATAGAAAGATTGATTAAGAAATCAAATGAGATTTATTAGAGGTTTTTTTTAAGTTATTTTTTATTAAATCACCAGCTTTCTAATACAAATATTAGCTGGCTTTTGTAAACTAATTTATTCAAATTAATAATTTTTATTGTGTTTCATGCAATAATATGTCTTCAATTTTAACAATTTCATCTAGAAATATATCTAATTGCAATTTCTCATTCGTAATTTTGATTACACGCATTAAGGACTATGAGTATCTTTGGAAATTGTCATTATCCGATTTCTGATTCAGGATCACGCGATGTACTTTCTGTGAATTGCGATAGATCTCTAAGTGGTTAATTAAATGTCCTGTCTTTGATGGAGCCAGGAGATTTATTTACTAAGTATATAATAAGTGAAGTAATCATTATAATTTAATCGAAAATGTTGCATATTATTTATTGTAAAATAGAATCATGCAGGGTTTTATACAATATCTCTCAAAATTAATTAAAATTGATTTTGAGAATGGGACAGATTTTTTTCACCGCAATGTTGGTAACATTGCTATAATTTTAGCTACAAAAAATAATCATAGACATCTAATATAAATAATTATAAAACACATATTTACTAACGTACAAAAATATTAATAATTGACATTTAGTGATTAATTATTCACTTTTTCATACTGTACTTTCAGATGCATTTATTATTTCAAGGGAAATGTACATAAAATGAACGGAAAAAATATTAAAATTTATTTATTAAAGGTGAGCTGATTATGAGGCATACTACAGGGACATACGGGAGGATTTGCGGAATAGGGTCTTGTCAGACTTTCTTAAGCCATCGAATGAAATCAAATAGTTTGGTTGACTGGTTCCAATCCTTCAGATGCTATTTAACTTATTTCAGAGCAGATCCTCTCATCTGCTATTTATAAAAAATAATTTTTCTAATTTTAAATACAAATTCATGTAGAAACAGCAATTTACACATTCATAAACACATATAAATTCATAAATATATTGATATTACAAATATATAAACACAAATAAACATTTTAAAAACATATATATGTATGTGCGCGCGTGTATGTGTTCATGGGAGGGGAAGATGTGATTCCAAAAATGGGAATTCATGGTATAATTTTTTTTTAAATCAGATATTTCAACGAATATATATTCCTCTTCTGTTTTTCTTAAATTATTTGAAAAAAAAAAACATTTGCTGTTCCTGTAGGTTTTAGATGCATAAATAAATATCATGTATTTTTTGGATGTTTATTTGATCGAATGAAAAATTTATAGAAGATCTCGTATTTCTGTCACGCTACCAGATTTTTCTGCACAATTGAGTCTTTCGCCCACACCATTATATAACAGTCACGAACATCCCTTGTTCACTATTTGGGTTTCATTCATTTTTCCTGCCCACATGTCAAAACTCCTTTTATCGAAATATATGTTCCTCCACAATATTTAACATTTCATTTAAAGAAACATGTGCTGACGTTTATGATATTTAGTGGGGATGATGCATACAAATTTCATCAAAAGAATAAAAAAGATAAAAGGCCTTTTTAATGGATTGATGACACTTCTAATAGAATGTTTTACGAATTGTGCATAGAAAATTAATGAAAAGAAAAGAAAACTATTACATGATAAAAGCCGAGCATGATTAATATATTCAAATTATCATTCTTCAGCAATTACAAGAAACGAATATTTTTAACAGACTTAATGCAGAATTATAGAATTATAGAAGACATCATTAAGACACAAATTATAACAATTGACCAACTTTTTAAATATAATTTCAACATTGCTTTGCTTCTAAAAAATAGCTACAATTTATTTGAAATGCCTGAGATATTTCTTTAAAGTTTTAGAAAAGGTGCATTTATAGCAAGATCAAAATATTCTAATTTCATTAATGTTTCATTGATTATACACTCGTTTTTGTCTTCATTTAAGATAATTGACTTAAATGATCGTAAAAAGTACTAGTTACGTTTTTTCTATATTTGAACAATTGCTTACAATACAATAAAAAAAATATGAACCTATTGTTAACCAAACTTTCAGTTTAAATTTTGGCTGCATCCTGTACCAAATATATAAGATTTCTGATGCAATGTAAAAGGCAACTGGCATTATCTACTAAAATTTAACTAATAATGTCCCAGGATCGATTTTATCAATCCAGGCGTGATGTAAATGTAATTTACATGAATATTTCATAAAATAAAGTAAATTCTTGTATATATTCATTTTTATATTAAATGCGCAACATCTGTCTGTTTCTCACACAGTATGTAGCGTACCTAGCAAGGTTTCTACTTAGTAACCTTCATATTCCGATGTAAGTTTTAACACAACTTTAGTTAAAAAGCATAAAGCAGGGGATGTTAGAGTAACTTCTAAATTGTATCGCATGGCGCGAGTCATACAATCATGATAAAGCACTAACTCATTAACAAAGTAAATATTCAATTTTCATCTCATACTGTAAAAAAGCTGCAGCAGAGATTCCAGACAATGTACCTAAAAAAACGGACTTTGCCATTAGATTAACAGTTTTTGTCCATTAACCACAAAGACAGTTGTTCACATAAACAGTTGACGGTTTATGTGAAAAAAATTGACTTATTCAGTAAATTTATTGGATAATTCAAGGTTAAATACCGTAAATTTATAATTTTTTTTACAGTGTACATAATTTTTTGCGATCGCCAAGGGAGCGACCAATTTCCGTCCGTGACTCATACTTTTATCCTGAATATCCGACGCTCTGGATGAATGGAAGGGAAAAAATTGATTAATTGATACCGGACAAATTTAATAGCAAAATTACAGCTACCAGATATCCACAAAACTAACAAATACTACCTAAATTACAGCTACTTAAATGAAGCGACCTAGCAACCGCAACTACTTTTCGCTTATTACTAATCTCTCCACATCGATAGCAAACTTCTAAAAATAATAGGCTATTTAAATAAAGGTTTCTCCTTTGGAAAGTTTGTTTTTAAGCTTTAATTTTTAAGCTAAAATTAATTTTCTTCCTCAAAGCAAAGTAAAAAATTAATAGCGCAATAATCGAAAGTAAGAAACATGTACAAACTTAATTATAAATAGAAGTTTTCTTATACGTCCATTAAAAACATTTTAAAAATATGCTCGAATACATCTTATGTATGATAAGACATCTTATTTATAGTACCTTATTCTTCTTTGCAGTGCAAGGTTTTCCTCGATTGTTTTGATTCTTCGATATGATATAAGGAGTTGAATGTAGCCTTTTTTTCCCTACTGTTAAGGAAATTGGGCGAAATGATACATCTTTTCTATTATATTAAGCTATTTCTGCTACTCTCACAAATCAGTAAACTATTCATAGTTTTATAATTTTTGTATTTCTGGTTTTCCCATTATACTTAGCATACCATAATGACTAAGTTATAGGTTTGGTTTATTTTATGACGACCGGTTATCAACACGTGGGATATAGGCCCAAAAGGGTTGGTTAACCGACCATAGGGTGTTTTTCTGAGGGAGACTAACCCGTATTTACGCAAGAAAATCCAAGGTTTGAAGAAAACCACAAAAAAAAAACTCCGAATGGTTTAGCGATTGGGTTCGAACCCAGCACCTGTCGTCTACCAATTGAGACCTCAGAACCTCTCAAGCACCGATAAGGCTAGTAATATATAGGAGATAGTGCAAATGAGTTCAAAATATGCCTTCTATGATTCAGAGGGGGAAAAATCCCCACAAAATCTGATGAGATGATTTTTATCTTTATAAATTATTCTAAATAAAAAGAAAATAATATTAACAATTTTAAGATAAATTTTCTTCTTTAATATTTCTAGTAAAATTGCAAAAGAATTTTAAAGTGTAAATTACAAGATTTAACCAAAAAAAAAACTATTTTTAAATACACACATGGAAACTCAGTCGAATGTATTTAAATGAGAATTGGAGTATATTTACAGATAGTTTTGCTTTATTTTCTGTGTTTTTATAAAAAGGTTTAACCATGTGTATAATACGACCGGTGTACGTTGCTGAGGTTACTGTAGTCCCACAACTGTAGGTTTGTGTACATATATCTTTTAATTTGAAAATTTTTAAATTGTATGAATTCCAAGATGTATACAGTTATAATCTGCGGGGTCTTAAATGTATGTTTAGATGAATAAATTTTAATGCAATAATACAAAATCACCCAACACCGATTTTAGGTATAATTAAAACTAAAATAATCGGAGTACGAAATTTTGCGGTGGTAAGTTATTATTTTAATAAAAGTTTTTAACATAAGTTATTAGAGAAGACAAATTCAAATAAATTCCATATCACAAATATATTTACTTTTTTAAAGGAGTGTAGTTACTGTAAAATAAATTAAAAATTTCAAAACATACATGTAATGAAAATTTCATTAACCACTTCTTTACATCGGATTAGTAAAACGCGTTATTGATTGAAACAGAACAACAAAGTAAATTTAAAAACAATATTCCTAAAATCCTTCCATAATAACCTTGTTATTTCATTTAAACAAATTCAAATCTTCTTGTGTCTTTTTCAAAACAAGTTAACATTTCTAATATTTTTTTTTTCTGAAAAAAAAAGATAATTTTACTATGAACATTATGTTTTTATATGAAATAATAAACCTATCTAATATAGAAAAATGAACTCCTCGGGAAACCAGATTTTAAGTAATTTAATGAAATAGTACATTTCCTTTGAAAAAAAATTTTATATAGATTTCCATATAGAGAAAATTCAAAAAAGTTTTTCATGTATTTTTAAATATTTTTCTTACATTTCATTTATTTTCGAAACTCGTTTTCAGAAAGACGCAGTTTTCAAAAATCAATGTTTTATTTTAAATTGCTTTGAATATCTGACATTCAATAAACGCATTCGAAAATCTGCACAACAAAGGCACATAACAAACTTCAAAATGGAAAATAACCTTTCTATTTTAGAAGGCAGAATGCGAAAATAGAGAGAGAACTACGCGGAATTTCATTCCACTTATTTATTCCATTTCTTTTGTTAAAGTATTTTAAAGTCTTGTCAAGAAAGTGCGAAAGCTACAATAAATCTCATGAAACTGCTTTGAATATCGGAAACTTTCATAACCGTAGTCTGTTCTCAAACTAAGAACTATCTGAAATGATACATTTCACGAAACAATCGATACCACTGTTCTCTTGAATTGAAACGTAATGATTTGTCTGCGGCGCGGCGGTTATCCACTTGGAAAACTAATCCTGCTGAGGCATGTATCATTCAAGTAACATTCAATAAAGCACCTCGAGATCACATTCGTTCCCTTCCTGAAATTTGCAGGAAGCATCTCACATGTAAGGGAAACGGAAACTTAAGGGATCTGATTTCTGCAATATGTAATTCTGAATACATGAATATGAAATTGCAAACGGACTAGTACTTATTTATAATCACCTTATATGATGAGGTTTGGAGTAGTTTAATAAATATAATATGCGTAAAAGTGAAAGTGAAATATGATATATTGGATATTTTAATGCATATTAAGTAAAAACAAATGCTTATGTAACTTACAGAAATACAGGGTGAAACAAATTTATACATATAATTTCATACGTTTTTATTTAATTGCTTTTTTTTACTTTAATAATTTATGTAAATAAATGCGGATCGTATTTAAGTTGAGATTTTATGATGATTTTTTCTCCACAATCAAGCTATGAAAATAGTACTTGGACAATGACTGATTTCATACTTTACTTGTTACACGATTTTATCAGGATTTTTTAAAAACAGCTCCAATCTAACGTGGTTTGGATTATGTAATTTTTAGATTTCATGTATAAATGAAAGTCTTGACAAGAATGAACCAGTTTGCAATATATCTGATGGATCTGTATTCGATGTCGAAAGTTTACACAACCTTTTCGGTCTTTAATATAAAATATATTTTAAGTAATACACTTTATGAAATATTATTATCTAAATACTCTAAAATGTAATATACTGGATTGTCTGCAGCACTTATCCCCTTAGGAGGGCTAGCACCAGGGCAGCACTAAACCTGTTGAGGCATGTATTATTCAAGTAACATTCAATAAAGCACCTCAAGATCACATTCGTTCTCTTCCTGAAATTTGCAGGAAGCATCTCTCATGTAAGGGAAACGGAAACTTAAGGGATCTGATTTCTGCAACATGTAATTCTCAATACATGAATATGAAATTGCAAACGGACTAGTACTTATTTATAATCACCTTATATGATGAGGTTTGGAGTAGTTTATTAAATATAATATACGAGAAAGTGAAATTAAAATATTCTTATGATGTATTGCATGCTTTACGCAATGTTAAGTAAAAAAAGGCTTTTGTGACTGAAAAAAACACACGGTGATGCAATCTCATACAGATAATTTCATACATGTGGTTTTAAGTGCATATTTTACGTAAATAATTTATATGAATCAATGCTGATCATATTCAAAATGGGATTTAATGACGATTGTTGTTCCACAATCAAGTTATGGAAATAGTACCTGGATAAAATCTGACTTTATTCCTCACTTGAAACATGATTTTACCAAGATTTGTAAAAAAATAAAAAAAAAAGCTGCCAATCTATTGTGATTTATATTATGTAATTGTTTGCTTTCGTGTATAAATTAAAGTCGAGACAAGAATGAACAAGGCTGCTATATATCTGATAAATATGTATTCGATATCGAAAGTTTTCATAACCCTTTCGGTCTTTAATCTAAGATATATTTGAAATAATAGATTTTATAAAATATTATTAACTATATACTCTGAATTGTAATTTACGGGATTGTCTGCGGCAGTTATCCTCTTGGAAAACTAATCCTGCTGAAACATGTATCATTCAAGTGACATTCAATAAAGCACTTCGAGATTACATTCGTTCTCTTCCTGGAAGCATCTTTTACAGGAAGCATCTCGCATGTAAGGGAAACGGAAACTTAAGGGATCTGATATCTGCAATATGTAATTCTGAATACATGAATATTAAATTGCAAACGGACAAGTACTTATTTATAATCACGATATGTGATGAGGTTTTAAGTAGTTTATCAAATATAATATGCGTAAAAGTAAAGTATGCTTATGATGAATTGGATACTTCACGACACATTAAGTAAAAAGAAATGCGTATATAAGTTAAAGAAATACATGGTGATGCAAACTCATACAGATAATTTCATACATGTGTATTTCACTGCTTTTTTATGAGAATATTTTATGTAAATTAATGCTGGTCATATTTTAGATGGGATAATTATATAATTTTCTTGCTTTCATGTATATACGAAAGTCTTGACATGTATTTCCAGGAAACATCTCGCCATGTAAGGGAGACGGAAACTTAAGGGATCTGATTTCTGTAATATGTAATTCTGAATATATGCATATGAAATTGCAAATGGACTAGTACTAATTTATAATCACGTTACATAATCAGGATTAAAGTAGTTTATTAAATAAAATATGCATGAAAGTGAAAATAAAATAAACTTATTATTATTTGGATTTTTTATGGCATATTAAGTAAAAAAAATAAATAAGATAAAAATTACACTTATGTAAATTAAAGGAATGTAGGGTGATACAAAGTTATGCTGATAATTTTAAACATCAGCATTTAACTTCAATTTGTGTGAATAATTTATGTAAATGAATGGTTATTATACCCGCAATAAGATTTAGTTTTGAACATTTCTCCACAATCAAGTTAATATAGTACCTCGACAATGATTGAATCCATCCTTCCCTTATCACACAATTTCACCTAGATTCCTTAAAATAACATCTGCTAATGTACCGTGATTTACATTGTATAGTTTTCTTGCTTTTACATACAAAAGAAGTATTGACAAGCATGTTCCAGGCTACAATATACTGATGGACTGCATTCGATAACGGAAATTTTCATAAGCATTTCGGTCCTTAATTAAACATATATCTAAAATGACACATTTTATGAGAAAATATTATGAATATACTCTGAATTGAAAGTATTGTTTTGTTTCCAGCAGTCAGTCACTTGGAAAACTAATCCTGCTGATGCATGTATCATTCAGGTTACATTCAAGTAAGCACTTGTAGATCATATTCGTTCTTTTCCTGAAATTTGATAGAGCTATCTCTAATGAAAGGAAAATGGAATCTTGAAGGATCGGATTTCGATAGTATATAATTCTGAATATTTTAATATTAAATAGTACTAGTATTTAGTTATAATAATCGTATAGCATCAGATACAATTTATTAAACATAATATACATTAAAAGTAAAAAAAATACTTATGATGAATCGGATTTTTTATTCGTTTCATTATTTGACAAATGCTTATATGATATGTCTGCACGATTTAACAAACTGCAATATGGCACAAAATTATATACACAATTTCATCCTGTGAAAAGATAACGTAAATTAATGATGATTGAATCTATTAGGAAATTTAACAATGATCGTTGTTCTATTTTCAAGCTAATCAAAAAATATATAAACATTAATAGAATTAATGCTTTACTTTTTTTGCAATACTAGCTTTGTTGGGTTGACAGAAGTCATTTTACTGTGATTTAGATTATATAATGATCTTCCTTTTATTTAAAATGAAATCTTGTCACGTGTTGGATATGGAAAGTTTTCATAACCATATTCGTTTCTTAAATTAAGACATACCTGTAATAATACATTTATGAAACATTTATTATCATTTTGATTTGACTTGAAGCGATCTGGTCGGTCTGCGGTGATTATTCATTTGAAAAACTAATCCGAATGAATCATGTATCATGATATTCACGTTTAATGAAATTTGTGGAAAATATCCCAGTATAATGGTAACTGAAATTCAAGAGATCTGAATTCTATAATATGTGATTTTGTATATAAGACCGAATAAGCAAGTAACGATATAAAAGAGACAAACAGTTATTAATAATCGAGCTATATGAAAAAATTTGAAACATTGTAATAAAGATAGTAAATGCAGAACTGAAACGGAAATGTGCTTATCTGACCTAATAGAGGGGAATATCGAGAATAAGTGCTTTAATACATGAAATTGTGACGTGAAATTACAAATATTTTTGATGCATATTGTGGAGTACAAGAGCTCGTTTCATAGAAAACATACTACTTTTCCAGTACAAATGTTCCATTAGTAATTCTTTCTTCGCAAAATTTTCTTTTAATGTGCTAAATTACCGTAATATTTATTAATTTCCTATTTATTAATAATGTCTATTGTTAATCCTATTAAATTCACCTTCACTTGTTTATTATATTACGCATTTTTTTAGCTTTTAGTTTTTTCCTAAATTGTTTCATAATTTCTGACATTTTTTGTTATTTAGTGTGATTTCGAATGTTTTAAAAGAGGCGTTATTTTTTTCTTATTTTCTCTTATAAAAATTCGCGCAGAGGGATATTTTTACTTTGAAATCCAACCAAGTCTAATTGACTCGGTTTTTTTACAAAATAACTTCCATTGGACGTGACGTTGATTTAATAGGTGCGGTGCAATTCACTCATTAAGTCATTACGCGTATCAATTCACTCATTGACGAGAGCATGCGCGATTTTATAATTTTTGTAAATGCGATTTTTGACGAAAAGCGGACGCGTGGAACGAAAACGTAGATTTTGTTCTATCTTTCATTTGCCAAAATCTCTGTTGACTCTTAAATTGATTTGGTAATTATTATTATTATTATTGACATTCTAATTTATTTCAAAATCACGATAACTTATTTAACATCTTAAGGTCTGAGTTTCTCATTGGAAATGTGGGGATGTTTTCGATAACGTACTGTTAATAAAGTCATGAAGCCCTAAGCTGACTCATTATTTAGCCAAACGAAAAGCCCTTGTTTTTTCATTCCATTGACTGTATATTTCCCGTCTAAACCTGCATTAGTCATCAAAAATGCATTCTAAACCTGCAGGAGTTACACAACATCCAATATTCTTGAATTGAAGGCTTCACCTAAAAGCAAGCCACTTTTTACGTAGATAATATAAAAATGTATGAATATATAAGAGGTGAGAAACATGAATAAAAATGTTCCTTAATTTTTCTGAAACATTTCGTTTTGCCTTACAAAACTTTGCAGCGCTCTGTCCATCTGCTGTTTGAATTAACATATGTCACCTTTATGCAGAATTTTTTTTTTTTCGTCCACAGAATTGAGAAATTTTATGAAAGAAACTCAGTAACCGTACCCTTCTTTCCTATAAAGAAAATTCACTTATGTTTATAGAAACGCTATTGCATAGTGACAAAATATATCTCAAACTTATACTAATTTATACTAATTTATTAATACTACTTTTTTATACTAATTTAAAAAGACAATATTTGTGGCAATGCAGTGTATGAATCACCCGATTTAATACAACTAATTACAAACATCTTTAAGCATTTTTAAAAATAAACAAAGCAGAGCGTTTTACTTTATTAATCTTATAATCTTATGCAACCAGAAAATCTATATTTTTTTAGAAAATCTGCTGAAACAAAGCTCTGTTTGAAATGAAAAAGCTATGTTTTCTTTTTTATGTGAAGAGCTAAATTAAATCCATATTTATTGAAAATAAATTTATTTCTTGTATTAGTATTTCTGTGAAAAAATCCATCTTTTGGGTAGTATTTTGGGTAGTATCACCAGACAATTAGGACTGCAAAAATAATGATTTTGCAGTTTCATATCAGAAATGCATTTCTGATATGCACTTTTCTGATTTCTGCATTTCTATGAATTTCTGTCAATCTTTTATGAATGATGATTGAAAACACTCGGTCATAGTTTTATTTCTTGTGCTAATGATTTGTAATGCAACACGATTTAACATATTGTTTTACATTGTATGCGTTCCACAGAATTATACAAAAAATTTTAACAATGAATCAGAGACAATTATTACATTTAACCAATCCTTTCTATTACTGAAAACATTTTGTACAAATATATGGATATAAATATATTGATTTAATAAACACGATATGATTGCTCAAAAATCCCAATATTATCAATAAACGCCGAATTTTTCTATAATTTAAACTGACATTTTTCATGTAATAGCTAATGACAGAATAATGTATTTTAATTATTTGTTTACTCATATTAAAATTAGTCGATTAAATCCAAAAAATTATTAAAAACAAGCGGGATGTATTTTAATACATAATGTCATTTAAAACAAATTTCTTCTAATGAAAATAAATAATAGGTACTATCAAAATATATAGATTAACAATTTTGTTTTTAATAAATGTTTAGTCTGACAACAATCCCGGAAAGCAAAATACTTTTATTTTGACACTATTGTCTATGTACAGAAAGCACACCCTTATCAGTGATCACACTTTTATTAGTATCAGTCAAGACGCATTCTGCGATACAATAAGTATAATTATTTATTCTAAAATCATGGTAGCAAATGTATGGCTTTATAAGTTCTTATTGTAGTTTGCAAAAGGACTCCGGTAACTAAAAATGATCAATAATAATTTATTATATTATAAAATTCAATATTTAACAAGGTGTAAATCTTAAACTAATATTTTTTCTCCTTAAAATCATTCATTGAATTTATGAAACTACAATATAAAATAGAATCATAAAGGATTGAAATAGAATTTCAATCTAAAATATGACTACTTATTCAACATTTATAAAATTAAAAAGAAAAAAAACAATTATTATATGAATAATTATTATATTAAATTCCAATATTTTGTATAACTTACATTAAAATGAAAATATACATATATGTACATTATATCTAAAAAATTAAACATATAGTGAAATGTAACGTAAAGCATGTATATAATTCGAAAGATAAACGATATCTTTAAAAAGATATCTTAAATAAAAAAGTACAAAGAGAAATTGTATTAAAAAATATTCAAATTGGCAGAAAATGTAATTTATTTGATTGGTATTTCGATACACACTCAAAATAACTGGTGTTTACTCATGTAGATTGAAACGTAAATTTGTGTTTACATTTTCAATAACTTACGAAGGAAAAATAAATTATATTTTGAATAATACATGCTGAAATTTGAAGAAATGTTATAAAATATATAAAAAAATTCATTGCATAAACAATAGAAGAAAATACATTTAAGTAATATGAAAGGAACCATTTTATAAATTTATACTGTTATTTTGCCTTTTTAAAAGTGATTTGCATATTATTATGTTATTTTTTTCTTCTTTTAAGTATAAAATTTAAAACATTTTTTTCACTGTTATAAAAAGATTTTTTTCTTAAGTAATTTTACACACACACACATATGTATATAATGGTATATGTAGAGAGAAATTGTTATAATATTTTTTCCATGGAACAATAAAACAATATCTGAGTGTTTTTTTTTCTTTGAAAAAATGAAGTTTAATTTATTAAGTATTTCTAAAATTTATGACTTAGTTTTTAGAACTAAATATATATATATTTGAAATGTTCAATATATTACAGATTTCAAAAAATAAGTTTTTTTTTTTTTTTTTTTTTTTTTTTGCATTAACCTTTGTATGATTTATAACACATTTCAAAAAATAATTATTTTTTCTTTAGTATTAACCTCTGTCAAAAATAATTAATTGAAGATATAAATATATATAAACTTAAAATACTCTTACAAATTTTTAAAGAGAGATATCCAAATTGTATTACTTTTTCACAAAACAAAAATAATATTCAAATATTAATAAAGTACTACTTGTAAAGAAAAGATTTTATATAGTATTTTTTTTATTGACAAATGGAATGAATTCAATTTTTTAAATTGATTTTACATTTTATATACATTTTAGTGAGATTATATATGTGTCATACGTGCATTTATCTTCACCATTCAGAAAAAAAATCTTTATAAATTCATAACAACACCCACCTTCAAACTTTCTGAAAACTTTCCGAACATTAAAAAAAATATTTTTTACAATTTCACAATTGACACTTTTTCAAATTCAAAATTTTTTTTAACAATTTGTAACATACAAAAAAGGTGCATTTTACTTTTTTATAGCTTAGAATAGATCAAATTCTTCCTGGTATTAACAGACATCTGTTAAATAACATATTTAAACCTTCCATTAACACAACATTACCGATATTTATTTCGCATATATTCAATAACTGAATAGATAAGCCATATCACATCAAAGAAATATTGTTCGTTTGTATGGAAATATGGTAATCTGCCTATGCACATTTTGTTTTATAGTTTATTAACAAATAATAAAATGATTAATTTTTGTAAGTAATCTAGTAATTTTGAGTCAAGTGAATAGTTTTATACAATTTTTAATTTATTTGAGATTGAAATGCATCAGGTGTTCTCTTTTCCTTTTTTAGATAACTGAACAATAATTGTTTTCATCAATTATCAATCAATAATCAATTTAAATTATATGACAGAATCTCATGTGGAAATTATTTGTAAATCGCGTACACAACACTTTAACACTTTTATTGTGTAGTAATATTTATGAAGCATAACGATAAGTAAAATTGACGCTGTATACTTCTATTAGTCCTTTGCATTTCCCAGTAAATTAAGACTCACTATTAACAAAGTTACTATATCTTGTTCTTATAAAGCGTTTACGAGATATGGATTTTAAGATAACCCGGGATTATTATCGACACTGTTGATTATTATTGATATTACCCTTACATTTAATAAACAAATACTTTTCTAACCACAATTTAAAAAGTTTTGCAATTTTTCTGGAAACAGTTATTTTATATATTCGCGAATTCAGTGAAAACATATTTCTGAAAAATCAAATAAATATTTATTTATAACTAACGATCTGGCTTTTTTTACATTTCAGCAAAACATAAAGAACTGATATACTAATTTGTTTAAAATAATTCTTTTATATACTTGAAAATGCACTAAAAGCATTTTTTTAAACTCTGTTTCATATATAACGCATTACATCTTTCACATATCAAAAATTTCTACCTAGTACATCATATATCAGAATTAAAAATATTGAATTGATGCGTAATTTCATAGCTCTATTAATACGCTAAATATCATTAAATGCTTTATTTTTGCTATCGGAAATATACATTTCTCTAAGTAAATTTGTCCTAATGGTGTAGTAATGAGAGATTTCAGTTCAAGTGCATTCTGCAATAGCCAGCTTTTATAACACATTTAATTGGAAACTTAATAATCTTAGAATTTTATTCCTGTCGACAAATTAAATTTTGATCGCAAGTAATCAAATGATAATACTTCGAAATATTTGAATGAATTTATTCCAAACAAAGAAAAAATAAATAAACAAAAAACATGAATTTGAAGTGTATATAACAAAACTAAAATCTCTCAATCATTTATGTTCACGTAATACAAACGGTTGCAACAAGAAACTAATAAATTTTCGTCTTGAAATATTTGAAACGTTAAAAAAATGGCACAAATTAAATTCTTCCTCCTTCGAACAGAGTATAAAATGCTTGTTCAAAATCAATTTATTGGAAAATTTTGCCTCATTTTACTGATTTATTACGGTATTTAATATGATTTTAGCATGATTAAAAAAACCTCTATCGTTTAGCCTAAATACTCACTATTGAACGTTTTGCAATGAAAATAATATTAAAAAATATTTTGGCATTTGTTTCCGGATAATATGCTGTAACGTCTTGATGACTCCTCTCTGAAATGCAACACATGGCCACTCAAACATTTCATAGACAGTATTTACTAATTGGCCACCTCGGTTGAAATCGAACTTATCCACCGAAAGACTCCAGATGGCTATAACTCTGCTAAATAAAATACTAAATTTCAGAGACAACTGCCAGGACTGACATTTCGGTAAATATGAACTAATGAGGGCTAAGATGGTCACGTGATCAAAGTTTTGGAGAAAAAACGCAGCCAGAAGGCAGATGCTCGATGAATGCGGTGGAAAGCGGTCGTGTAGGCCATTTCCTACTTGTTTAAAAATACTCCCTTTTATTTTCAGTGTGTGTTCTGTCATTATATGTCTGTGTGTTTTACGTAACGTGATTGTTGTTAATAAAAAGTAAAAAGACCAAGTTTGCAGTAGGGTCTTATTTAAATCCGTTACAGAATTGGTCGTCAGAAGATGGGATTATAGACAGACAGACAGACACACACGGGCCTGATTTTTTTTAATTGAACATTGTTTCGAGAAACAAATCGCGCCATGCGATTGGACTATTTATTAAGGAATAAAAGGGACACCATGAAAACTGCTATGATGATTCCTGTTTAAGAAGTGGAAAGGATAGAAATGATTGTTTCGTCATTGATCTCGTCGGAAGGGTCGCTGATGTGAAAAGTGCAGAGATTCTCCGCTGCTGTGAGACGGAAAGATCTCGTCGGAAGGGTCGCTGATGTGAAAAGCGCAGAGATTCTCCGCTGCTGTGAGACGGAAATTTCCTTCGGAACTGACGGGTCGTTGGCCTTGGCTCCCTGAGAGGAATTAATTACCTGTGAACTGGAAAAAAAGTGATTTCGCGTTGTGGGCTGTTAGCCTAAAAAAAGTGATTTCGTGTCTGTGGGCTATTTGCCGAAGAAGATGTATTGGATTATACCACAAGTCGTCAAATGGGGTAAGTCAAAATCTTGATTGATTTAGGAGTTAATATAAATGTGAAAAAAAAATATATATATGGTAAGAGATATTTTTTTTGTTTTGGTAATAAAAAAAAAAAAAAAATGTTTTTTTAGGAATAAAATTTAAGAAATTTATGGAAATTGTTGGGAGTGAGTCAGTAATATACAATTTTTGTTGTTGTTTACTTTTGTTTGTTTGATTGTGTATTGTGTATACCATTAAATAAGAGGTTTTTTATTGTTTGATAATAATAATAATAACAATATCAAAATCAAAATGTCATTTTTGGGTAAGGGTTTAAAAGAAAATTTAATGCAATTGGTAGATGAGTTAGAAATAGAACGCCGTGGAAATGAAAAGAGGGCGGAATTAAAAAAGCTAATTGTAGAGTCAGAGGATTATGACGAGGATTATGTTAGGGTGCTATACGAAAACATATTGTTAACCGCTCAAGCGGAACAAGAAAAAAAAGAGAAAGCAGAAGCCCGATTAGAGCAAATTTCGCGCGACGAGGCTTTGCAAAAGGAAAAAATTCTTCAAGAAAAAGAACTTAAAACAAAAGAGTTAGAATTAAATTTTCAATTAGAAAAATTAAGAATCGAGAAAGGGGTCCCTCCTACCCAAGAAAATGCGACAGATATTCATTCACATTCCACAGAGAAAAATTTAAAAAAATTAATCCCAGAATTTAATCCTGAACGAACAGATATTAGCTTATATTTAATTTTATTTGAACGCCAAGCTAAACGAATAAAAATACCGAAAGAAAATTGGGTCTCACATCTTATTGGTTTGTTGCCAGTTGATATTATTTCTATAATTGCTCGACAACCTGAAACTGAATCCGAAGATTATGATAATATTAAGAACATATTACTAAAAAAATTTAAATTAAACCCAGAAAGCTTTCGACAAAAATTTGTAAATCATCAAAAATTACCCGCTGTTAATTGGGAAGATTTTGCATATGAAATTCGAAATTATTTAAATGAATGGCTAATTGGTTTGTCTGTGAACACATTTGAGGAGTTAAAAGATCTTTTAGTGGCAGATCAAATAAAACGGCGTGTGAAAAGTGAAATACGCGAACATTTTATAGATAAATGGCCTCTATTGAAAACGGAAGCCGAGATTGTGGAATTGTTGGATGGATATGAGTGCGTGAGGGCCTCTACTTCTCTTCCCAGGATAGGCCAGAAAGCAAAAGACATGAGAGATGATAAGGCGGAAAGAACGCACTTTTTTTTTCAAGACAGGTCTCGGGAAAATAGACCGCGTTTCCCTCCTCCTTCGAATGAAAATTCCTTGCGCAGGCCGGGAAATCGGGAGAGAGCATTCGAAAGAAGAGCAAATTTGAAGTGTTTTGTGTGCAATTCCGAATCTCATCTACGCTCATCGTGCCCGAAGTTACAAAAAAAACCTCAATCAGGTTCAGTAAATAAGTTGCAAGAGCCCCAGAAAACCGGCTTGTTGGACTCTTATACCTTTCCCGGGATTGTAAATAAACAAAAAGTCGAAATTCTAAGGGATACAGGTGCGACGTTAGATGTTGTTTGTAGAAAATTCATTGATCCGCAAGATTTTTGTGGAGAGACAATTTGGGTGCAGCAGGCTCTTAGTTTGGAGTTGATATGCTTACCATTGGCGCGTGTCGAAATAGAAGGAGACTTCGGAAAAATTTATACGAAGGCCGCTGTTTGCGGAAATCAGTTGAACCAAAACAGATATATTTTGGGAAATAAGACTGCTGCGATGATAAGAGAGGAAACTGGCTATGAATTCCTGCCTACGGAACAGGTAAATGCAGTACAAACACGGGCGATTACTAAACGTTTAAAAGAAGAAACGGGAGATCGTGAAGCTCCGGATGCCGGTAACCCCGATGACAAATTAGCGAACCGGGAAGAATCGGGACTTAGGGATTCAACGGAGGGGGACGAACCTATTATTATTCCAGCGTTAGAGGCTGATGCCCCGGATTTAGAGTTGTTAAAAATAGACAAAGAGGGGTTTTTGAAAGCACAACACGAATGCGTCGACTTAAAGGGATTATTTGAGCGAATGGGCGAGACTGGAGACAAAAAAAATTATTCGGTTATCAACGGGTTACTAGTAAGAAATCGTGAAGATCGTTTTGGAAACGTTACTCGATTATTAGTTATTCCAAAAGAGTTGAGGCCGAAAATAAAAGCATTGTGTCATGAAGGCATTTCCGCACATTTAGGTGGTACGAAATCAAAGGATAAATTAATTCGATATTTTTATTGGCCAAACTGTTATAAAGAAATGGACGAATTTGTGCGTAGTTGCGATGTTTGTCAAAGGGCAGGCAGAGCAAACGAAAAAAAGAAAGCCCCGCTAAAACTTGTTCCGGTGATTCAGGAAGTTTTCAGCAAAATAAATATTGACGCATGTGGACCCTTACCGCTAACTACTGATGGACATCGGTATATTTTAACTGCCGTATGCATGGCGTCCAGATATCCGGAGGCCGTTCCGCTTGTGGACCTCACCTCAATTAGAGTGACTGAGGCGCTGCTGAATATATTCAGTCGTATCGGATTTCCCCGTCACATCCAAAATGATCAAGGAAAATCATTCACCTCAGTTTTAACGACCGAATTTCTAAATAGATTTGGCATTAAGATCAGTCGTAGTTCGGTTTACCATCCACAGTCAAATCCTGTGGAGAGGTATAATAGGACTTTGAAACGACTATTGAGGGCGTTGTGTATCGAATCAGGTACCGATTGGGACAAACATTTACCTGTGATTTTATTGGCTCTTCGAAATGTGATTCACGAAAGTACGGGTTATTCACCAGCTGAGTTGGTGTATGGAAAAAACCTCCGAACACCAGAAACGCTAATAATGGAACGTTGGTTAGATCCCCCACCTGAAAATGATATAGTGACCGAATATGTATTCAAATTAATAAATCGTTTGAAACATTGTCACGAAGTAGCTGTTACACACATGGAAGAAATGCAAGGTAAAAGAAAGCTGTGGTACGATAAAAATGCAGTTAAACGAGAGTTCAAGGAAGGGGATTTAGTGTTGGTTTTAGCTGTAGCTAGACCAAATAAACTGTCCGTACAATGGATCGGTCCGGGAAAAATTAAGAGTAGAATATCCGAAACTAATTATGTAGTAGAACTACCAGAAAAAAAAAATAAATCTCAAATTTATCATGTAAACATGCTGAAACCCTATTATACTCGACCCGAACATGTAAATTTGTTGTGCTCCGAGGAGGATTTAAGTTTAATGGAAGATCAAGATTTAGATATTCCATATTTAGATAATAATTCTACCATTTTTGACTTCCAGGAGATAGTTTGTGAGTTAGAGAAACGTTTAAATGAAGCACAAATTATCCAATTGAAAGAGATTTTGACTAAATATGCTGCATGTTTTTCGAACGACCCCGGCCTAACCAATTTGGTGGAACACGATATAATTCTAACTAGTGATGAACCCGTTCGTGCGAAACCTTATCGGATGTCGCATAGACAAACCGAAATTGTAAAAATGGAGATTCAAAAGATGTTAAAATTAGGAATTATTGAACTGGGCGAGTCGGACTATACGTCGCCTTTAATATTGGTCGAAGTTCCCGGAAAGGAACCGAGAGCGTGCATTGATTATAGACAACTAAACAAGAAAATTAGAACGGAATATTTTCCCCTCCCTAGTATAGAAGAACGGGTTGAACAAGTAGCCTCAGCTAAATACATAACCATCCTAGATTTGTCAAAGGGATATTGGCAAATTCCTTTAAGCCCCAGAGCTCAACGTTATACAGCGTTCTGTACAACTTTCGGATCCTTTCGCTGTTTGCGAATGCCGTTTGGATTAAAAAATGCTCCATTTTTCTTCAGTAAAATGATGGCAGGACTACTACGAGAGATGGAAGCATTCGCAGTTCCTTATCTAGATGACGTTGCGGTATTTTCGGACACCTGGGAGGACCACTTAAAACGTCTTACTGTAGTTTTGGATAAAATCAACAAGGCAAATCTGAAAATAAAACCGTCAAAATGCAAATTTGCCCAAAACAACGTTCAGTATTTAGGTCACGTTGTAGGAAATGGGTCTCGGTCACCAGCAGAAGCCAAGGTAGAGTGCGTAAAAAAATTCCCCACTCCCCAAACGAAAACACAGGTCCGAGCTTTTCTCGGCCTCGCAGGCTACTATCAGCGATACATAAAAAATTTCTCCGTAATCGCTGCTCCTCTCAGCGATGCACTAAAAGGGAAAAGGACGCGCGAAAAGATTGAATGGACGTCCGCGTGTGAGACCGCTTTTTGCACTCTCAAAAGAAAACTTACGGAAAAACCTGTCTTGCATGCGCCGAACTTCCAGCGGGAATTTATTGTTCAGGTAGACGCCTCGGCCTGTGGTGTTGGAGTAGTGTTAAGCCAAAAAAACGAAACAGGGGACGAGCATCCGATTTTATACTTAAGCCGAAAGTTCTCTCCGGTGGAAAGGCGCTACAGCACCACCGAACGAGAATGTGCCGGTATTGTTTTTGCCGTAAAAAGGTTGCACTACTACTTAGACGGTCGAAAATTTAGAATCATAACAGATCACAATCCTTTGCGGTTTTTACAAACTCATGCGAGTTCGAATTCAAGACTGATGCGATGGAGCCTTGCTTTACAACCGTACGATTTTGAGATCGAACATCGTGCAGGAAAAAAACATAAAAATGCTGACAGTCTCAGCAGAGCGGCTTTTGACCAGTAACATTGTATCATTAAAAAATAACTTAAGGGTATTTGTTTTAATACTATATATATTAGAGAATACTTATTGTTGTTGTTTTGTGTCGTAACTAAAAGTGTCATATAAGGAATAAGATTTATATCCGAGTAGATATTTCTCCCATTTTTAGAAAAATGAATGAGAATGAGCAATTTAGGTTTACAGTAAAAGGTTGCATTATTATTAAGAATAGTTTACGCGTCTTTGTTTAGTATTGTATAAGTATATATATTTGTTTCTGATTTAAACTATCCTTAGAAGATATTTATTGTTTTAAAAACATGATAACATGAAAGATAGATTTATTGTGTAAAGTACCTGTGATGTTTTTTTTAATTTTGTTTATGCTAAAGGTAAAGCCTTGAACGAAGGTACAGTTTTTTATGTTATTGGTGTGAATATCATTATTATTATTCTTCTTGTATAACTAGTGTTCAATTGTATTGTAATAATTATTCTTCTTGTATAACTAGTGTTCAATTGTATTATGATAATAGTATATTGCTGAATCCCTCCCACCATATTAATAAAAATAATTAAAGGAATCTCATAATAATAAATAATAATAATAAAAATATATATATATCCACATAAATGTTTTGTTTTGATTTTAAAAATAAAATTTGTTAGAGTAGATTGCTTTTGTTTTGTATTACAGTTAACTCCTGAATTAATCGTGATTTTGCACCTGTGTGTTTAAGAAAATTTTTTTCTTGAGAAAAAAATTTTAAAATTTGGTAGGGAGGAGCTGTAACGTCTTGATGACTCCTCTCTGAAATGCAACACATGGCCACTCAAACATTTCATAGACAGTATTTACTAATTGGCCACCTCGGTTGAAATCGAACTTATCCACCGAAAGACTCCAGATGGCTATAACTCTGCTAAATAAAATACTAAATTTCAGAGACAACTGCCAGGACTGACATTTCGGTAAATATGAACTAATGAGGGCTAAGATGGTCACGTGATCAAAGTTTTGGAGAAAAAACGCAGCCAGAAGGCAGATGCTCGATGAATGCGGTGGAAAGCGGTCGTGTAGGCCATTTCCTACTTGTTTAAAAATACTCCCTTTTATTTTCAGTGTGTGTTCTGTCATTATATGTCTGTGTGTTTTACGTAACGTGATTGTTGTTAATAAAAAGTAAAAAGACCAAGTTTGCAGTAGGGTCTTATTTAAATCCGTTACAATGCCATAACGAAGTTAAGCCTTCATCAATAAATAAACAAATAATTTATGTGAAATATCACAAATTTAACAGACATGTAAGACATCAAGGCCATTTAAAAATTAACACGTTCGCTGCCACATTGGCGCCATATCACGCGCAGGCGCTTTATCGGCAGCGAATGTGTTAAGGTATTAAAATTAATAGAATCAAAAAGTCGCTAAATGCCATTAAGTCTTTGGCAATTTCTTCCACTTTTAACAACTTTCATGGTACTAATAGACGATGATAAATAGAAGACACATATTGCTCTGACTTGACATTCGGATTAAGTATTTGTATGACTATTTTGTTTCCAAATATCGTAACATATGAATCCGTACACTTTATTAAAAATGTTTCTCATTAAAACAAACTATCTATTTTTTTCCTTTTAGCAAAATATAATTAATTAATATGTTATTTTGTTTAAAATATTTATTTTAAATATCTGCAAGATCGCTAGAAGCGTTTCTTTTTTTTAAATCTATTTTGTATATGACTATGAATAAAAAATAATGTATGCATTTGTATTTTCATATTTCAATATGACTGTCAAGCATAATCATGTGTATGTGTGTAGTCGTAATACACAATATTGACACTTCTATGCTTAAAATCATAAAAAAGTGGTTCAGAATTTGTTTCCGGCTCATATTCCATAGCAAAATCAAGCCTTCATTAAATAAAGTAATGAAATGATTTAAAAAACAGAAATTTAACAAATATCTGAGTCATCCAGGAATTAAAATAATTAAGGCAATAATATTAATAGAATCAAAAAGTCGTTAATTGTCGTTATTTCTTTGACAAAATTTTTTTTGCTGTTAATTACTAGCATATATAGCTATTATGACTACTAGGTTAATAGGAATTGATAGGTTTGAAGTTTATTAAATCCAAAATTTGAATACATTATTCATAAATTTTATATAAAATAAATTTTTGTATCGTTAGTGGGAAATCTACAGAGAAAAAAAATATATTAAATGAAAAAAATCTATCGCAGTATTTAAAAAAAAAAGCTTCGACTTATATTTTTAACACGAACAGCCTAGATTGAACCTTTCAAAAGAGAATTCATAAAAGAAATATGTTTTAATTCTTCAGAAAATGAATAAAAAAGTAACACTTTTTTGAAAATTCTCAAATTATAGCAAATGAAATTTACAAAAGTAGGATGAAGTAGTGAAATAAAGCTCTTGATGGCTCTCGTGTAATTTTAAATGTAAATCTTAAGCTTCTATTAATTTTTTGTACATCGAAAGCAAAATATATTTCTTAAAAAATGCACTTTGAATTAGATGTGATCTTATGCAATGGTTAAATGTTTCAAATTACGGCAGAAAATTTCTTATGCTTGTAAATGATGTGAGATATTATGAGAAATAAATATTCATAGTTGTATAATTTTCATTGAATAAATTTGCACTTACTTTCACATTATCAATTTAATATCACTGAATTTAAATGCATATTTCTAGAATCATGAAGATATATATATAACTGTAATTTAAAGAACATTTTTTGTACATTAGTATTTGCATTTCAAGAGAAGACTTTATTAGAAATTAGCTGCATTTCTTAGGAATACATATTTTCATGAACATATTTAGCTTCGAATACAGCTGCTTGACTTACATTAAAGCCTTTGCATGTATGTACACCAGTAAATATTAGCATTTTACTGTTGCATAATATACTAGTATATTATTCATACAGTGACACATAAATATACATTCAAAAAACATGTATGATTTCCAAAATATGTGTAAAACATATAAAATATATGTGTAATAAGAAGTGTAAAACCTATAAATACACATATTTAGGAAATATATGATTCATAAAATATGAATACGCATATTTTAAGAAAAAATGTGTATTAATTTACAAACAAATTTGCATTTTTTATAGATTTTGTCATAAAAAATGACATTTTTCTTACTACCATTAAAGAGTATTTTTACTAGCAAGCAGCTTGAAGAGTTTTAGTTTTACTTATATTATTATTACTATTATTTATGTATTCAAAGTTTTCAAAGTTTTTTACCTAATAAGTTATATGAAAACTAAAAATTTTCCACTGACATATAATTTTATAAATTTATTCATAAGCTGAATTTTATTTAATGCTTAATACTTGGGTATATTCATTTCCCTTTGGTAATTTCTTGTAGTTATGTACAATGGGGTGAGATATTGCAGCTCTAGCACATTCTGTGAAAAAAATTTCTTGAAACAAATTGGATTACAAACGTAATAACTACGTAATAGAACTTCTGACAGTAAATTTAATTTTGCACTTGTAAATAATTAATGCAAAAGCATGTAAATTCATATAATTTTGAAAATATATGAATTGTAAAATATGTGTACTATAAATGATATGTGTGTAATAAAATTTGTATAACACATAGATACACATATTTAAAAAATATATAATACGTTTAATATGAATATACATATTTTATGAAATACATATATATTTAAAAAAAATAGTATTTTTTAAAATTTTTGTCAGATAAATAATAAGATTTTTTATTAGCTAGTTGCCTGACAGATTTCGATTTTATAAATATATTTTTATCAATATTATTCTTGTTGTTGAAATTTGTAAACAAGGCATTATGTTCAATAAATTACATTTTTCAAACCTCAAAATTTTCTATCTAACAAATCATATATGTAAAGTAGAAATATTTAATTCAATGCTCAATAATCACTGTCGAATACATTCATTTCCTTTGAAAATTTTCTTCAAGTTACGAAAACGTAATGGAATTTTGCAGTTCTAGCATATACTGCGATGAAGAGCTCCTATAATGCATTTGATTACAAATGTAATAGCCCAAGAATAGAAATGCAGATAGCAAATTAAATTTTACATGCGAGTGCACTTATTCAAATGCAGCATTTGTGGAATACTTTGATAACGGTTATTCTAAAAAATCAGGTTATGCAAATATTAAGTTTAGGAATTTAAATATTTCTTTTCAACAATATCGATTTTACTTTTCGTGTACTGTTGTTCAAAAATTTAATTTGACATGTATAACAGAGAAACAAAATGTGATAAGAAAAATGATCTTTTATCGTCTTAGTTGTAAATTTCGATAATTTTCTTTCATCGAAAAAGAAAAATGTCTCAAATTACCTGGACATTGAGGGAAAGGCAAGAAATGTTTGAATGTTCAATATATGGGTAATTCCACATGAATTCAACCAATGGGTGTTGCATCATAGTCACAGATTTTTTTTTTAATTTTATCATAGATAGACATAGTAGTGAAACCCTCAAATCTGAAATTTAAAAGTAATTTTCACAATATTGGCCGAGATATGACCATTTGAAAACTGGCCATTTTTACGAAATGGCGGCCATCTTGGAATTGTATCACTGTCTAAATATGGTCATAACTTGACAACTAATGGCTCAAATTTTATATATCTGGTACCAATTTGAAGCTATTTGTACAAAGAATGCATATTGCACATCAAAACAATAATACATTTTTATTTCTTTACTTTTTATTGTGTGCAAAGTGAAAATTTCACCCCAAAAAAGGGCAGATTGTAATGGCTCATAAAAAAAATGAATCATCATGAATTTTTCTGAAACTTGGTAAAAACATTGCTCCATCTGTGTGCTTTAAATAAAATAAAAATTGGAAAGGTAAAATTTGTTGTTTTAAAATAAATGGTTTTTTACACATAAGGTGTCATTAACCAAATAATGATCATTTTAGAATCTGTAAGCATTCCTGATTAAAAAAATAATGGTTAAAATAAAATTTTCTAACATCTAAATGAATGTAAAAGTATATTCAAAACCTTATTTGTACTAATTTTGTAGGAATCTGCCCCCCAGCCCCCCTCCCCCCCCCAAAAAAAAACTTTAGACAATTGAAAAAATTTTACACTGAAAAAGATAAGAAAATAATTCAGGACTATAATGTATAGTTATAAAATAACTATAAATGCAATGCATATATATATGATAATTTACTTCACATATAGGGGCGAGTGGGGTGGAATGGGACAGTAGGTTTTTCTCTTTATGTATCATTTTAAATATTTCATCAATCACACATTAGGTGAAGTAATGGTACCCCAATCTTCAGTTTAAAAAAGTAGCTGATTTACATAAGCTTGCAATTATATAAAGAAAAAGATTATTTCAAAAATCAAAAGTAAATTTAGTTCATATACTTTCTACGCTTTCTGTATAATGGTTTGATTATGCATAGATATAACAGTTTCTCTATATATGGAACATTATACTGTAAAATTAGAGAGGTAAAATTTGTTGTTTTAAAATAAATGGTTCTCTACACATAAGGTGTCATTGACCAAATAATGATTATTTTAAAATCTGTAAGTATTCTTAATTTAAGAAATATTGGTTAAAATGAAATTTTCTAGCATCTAATTAAAGTATTGTGTGTATATTATATAATTCAATAAAGAAATATCAATTTGCAGTTATTTACACTAAATATTCATTTTTACAGTACTTTTTATTTCATTTCATTCAAAATATGATAATATAATTCACAAAACATATTTACATAAATATTTTAAATACCTTACTATAGAATACATGAAAAAAAAAAAGGCACATAATATTTTCTCCAGAAATGTTGAAGAAATACTAGCTATAAATTACAGAGTTGAATTATTCAATTGTGTAATTTAAATAAAATAAATATATATAAATGAGTTAATTGAGTTGACATTTGTTATTTTTTGTTCACACTGAGTTAAAATTTATATGAACAAAAATCTAGATACGATGAGACAAAAAAAATAAAATAAATAATAACAATAATATAATACAAATCCAGGGCAAAACATTGAATATCATGAGAAATAAGTCAAAGTTTAAACGTACACATGGAACAAATCTAGACAAAATAAGAACAAAATATTTAGTTACATGCATATAACTTTATAATATAATAGTTTTTTTCTTCAGATTTTAGCTAAAAAGGATTTAATCAGTTTTAAAGTTTAAAAATAATGCTTGAATTTTTCCTCTGGTGCAACAGTATATGTTCTTCCTGTAGCAGTTACAGGAATAGACACTTCTTTTATTATTTGTTCTTACAGAATCAAACAAACATCTGAGGATTTTGGCCATGAATATGAAGAATTAGCGCCATGAGGATACATGAACATAATTTTATAGTCGGTAAGTTTTTCACAGTAATCTAAAATTTTCCCAATCCACCAATTTATCCCATATACACATGCAACATATTGTTCACTTTTAAATATCAATGGTCTGACAATTTCATTGATTCCCAAAGAAGCAATAAATTTTGTTGATGAAATGTCTGAAACCCTGGAAACCAGCATTTGGCAATCATTGATTGGTACAAAGCAGTGACTCAGTCTTGTTTCTATGATTGTATCTGCTTTTGCATACCTATCTGCTAATTGACTGTTTGCGGTTTCAATTTCAAATTTTGTTATAAAAAAACTTTCAATTCTTTTAACAGATTCTTTTGCAAAATTATAGAGATCAAATGCATTTAATACACCATCTTTACATGGACGCTGAAGACTTGAAATAATCTTTTTCTTCATATAATTGCAAGCTTATGTAAATTAGCTACTTTTTTCAACTGAAGATTGCAGTACCATTACTTTATTTAATATGTGATTGATGAAATATTTAGAATGATACATAAAGAGAAAAACCTATTGTTCCATTCCACCCCACTCGCCCCTATATGTGAAGTAAATCACCATATGTATGCATTGCATTTATAGGTATTTTATAATTATACATTATATTCCTTAATTATTTTCTTATCTTTTTCAGTGTAAATTTTTTTCAATTGTCAATTTTTTTTTTTTTGGGGGGGGGGCTGGGGGGCAGATTCCTACAAAATTAGTACAAATGAGGTTTTGAATATACTTTTACATTAATTTAGATGTTAGAAAATTTTATTTTAACCATTATTTTTTTAATCAGGAATGCTTACAGATTCTAAAATGATAATTATTTGGTTAATGACACCTTATGTGTAAAAAACCATTTATTTTAAAACAACAAATTTTACCTTTCCAATTTTTATTTTATTTAAAGCACACAGATGGAGCAATGTTTTTACCAAGTTTCAGAAAAATTCATGATGATTCATTTTTTTTATGAGCCATTACAATCTGCCCTTTTTTGGGGTGAAATTTTCACTTTGCACACAATAAAAAGTAAAGAAATAAAAATGTATTATTGTTTTGATGTGCAATATGCATTCTTTGTACAAATAGCTTCAAATTGGTACCAGATATATAAACTTTGAGCCATTAGTTGTCAAGTTATGGCCATATTTAGACAGTGATACAATTCCAAGATGGCCGCCATTTTGTAAAAATGACCAGTTTTCAAATGACCGTATCTCGGCCAATATTGTGAAAATTACTTTTAAATTTCAGATTTGAGGGTTTCAGTACTATGTCTGTCTATGATAAAAATTAAAAAAAAATCTGTGACTATGATGCAACAAGTTTTCCTTAAATTGGTTGATTTCACGTGGAATGACCCATATGTAAACCTGTCTGAAAAGAGGGGAGCATTCAACTTTGTGTCACTAGGGTAACATCCCCAGTAATTGGCACATTAAGGATTTGTCATTAAACTTACTTCTATTTTCATTACCAAGAAATAAAATCTTTACTTGCAAATATTTTTAAATCAAAGATTGCATATCTGTGCATCTATTTTACCCACTTAAAGGACAAAATATTTGAAAAAGTATTTTTATAAAAATATATTTATAAAAATTTGCTGTAATCACCAGTAATTGGCACTTAGACATTTACACAATTAAAGTAACCTTTTCAACTAAACAAAACTGTTGTCAATTAAAATTTTAAATATACTACAAATTAGATAATAATAAATTGAAATGCAAGACTTTCTTAAGCCAGAGAAGTAGCATTTGGAACAAAAATGGCTAATTTGATACACTATTGTCATTTAGTAGGATAAATCAAAGTTATAATCTGTAAAGTAAATGAGCATATAACTGGTATATGATCTTGCATTTTTGAAAGACTGGATATAAATCTTATTTTAGGACATTTTGTAGGATGTGTAGAATGTAGTATGTGCCAATCACTGGTGCCTGCCAATTACTGGGGTTGTTACCCTATATTAATAAAAATACTTAACGTTACAAAAGTAAAAATAAATGTATGTAGATGCCAAATACAGCTGATTTTAAGTCACCGAGGCTCCATCCTCAGCGGCATAGTTTAAAAATAAAGATAATATTAAAAATTAAAAATATATGTAGATTAAAATCAAAGAGAGGTATGAGATGTGACTCTTTGTCTCCCTCCTCAATTTTAATTACGTGAATTTTTTTATATTAATTGAATATTTAGTATGTGACTATCACTTTGCATACAAGTCGTAGAACCAACATAGTGAAAAAAAGTCCAAGCCCAGAATCGAAACCCGGAATTCCTGGAATAGCGCTACAAGTGCTCTACCATTTAAGCTATGTGCGAGGAGGATGGCCAGTTTGTTATTACTCACTTACATTTTGTTGGTAAGGCTGTAACTGCAGCACAAGATGTTACCATCTACATCAGCAAACACACCTGTGACGTAACATGAGATTCAAATAACCCAGCATTGATGAATATATCATTTCATTATAATTAATTGAAAAATTAGATATAATTAAATGGTAATTTATCTTAGTTTTTTAATTTACGCACTGGTGATGTAGACGCATTTAAACAGCAATATGAATTTCTATAGATTCTTACTTGTGCTATCTAATGTTCTTTATTATTTATTAATGTGTCAAAAATGTACATATGCTTACAAATGATTTCAAAAATTTCAGAAAAAATTATTTATAGTTAGTTACATTCTTTTAAATAGATACATTTGTATTAGCTACTAATAATTGAGTTTCAAATTAATATATTTAAAATTGTAAATAAAGACGTTTAGAGTACTACTATCAGTTAAAACATGTCATAGATTCCGAAAACGAAAACCATATTTCATTATTAAAATAAGAAATAAAACTATATTAATTTAGGTGTAATTTTCTATTATGTATTATTAGGTTGCATTAAATTTACTATTTATTTTTTTCTACTATCACATCCTTTATGAGAATATTCTTTAATTACGAAAAGTGTAATGCAAAATTAAAACTATGTTTCAATTTAAATTAAACATCGTTTAAAACTTCTTTATTTTTAAATGTATGTCTGTATTTTATAGAATAAAACACTATGTCATGATAAAAAAGTCCTTCCGACTAGTACCGGAAAGAAAATATAACTTTCATATTCTTTACTTTAAAAAAATAATCCAACTTATAATATTAATATCATACAAAGCTCAAATTAGTAGAACACGATAATAGAAGATTCAATACTTGTTTATAGCAATACGGTATGAATGGGAATTTGGAGAAATTAATGAACTTTAGAAATCTGGATTTATTTATTAATTAAATTTGTATATAGTCGTCATATTCGGCGATATAACGAAATGCCTGTCCTTTTAAAACAACATGATGTGTGAAATTAACCAATAAGCTTGATCGAGATCTTATTAAGTCCTGTGTACATGTTCATTCGCATGGTTCGGTTGATATATCCGAGTGTTATTGCAGTAGATTTTTAAAAATGTCACCCACTTGAGAAATTCAAAGTATTATAACTCAGCCACTTTTAAAGATATAAACAAAACATAAAATGACCTGGAATATTTGAATCAAGGTCAAACAGATGGGAGAAAAATATTTTTCAATTTCTAATTTTTTTGTACTTAATTTAAAATTTTAATAAAAAAATGAAATGGCCACCATTTTCAAACAAAATGACAGATGGTGCTGGCCGACCAACTCTGTCGACACATTTGCATGTACTATGTACGCACCAAATTACACCTAAATCGGTTCATTAATACCAGTGTTATCACGTGACAAAAATCAGATCATTCCAAAATGCCATCCACACCAGAAATTCGAAGTGATATAACTCAGCCATTTTTTAAGATACGGACAAAATAAAAAAAAGCTCTGGAGTCTTTGTATCAGGTTAAAACAAATAAAAGGAAAATATTTTTTAGCTTCTAAATTTTGTGTATAAATTTTGAATTTTAATTTTTTTAAGTTTAAACAGCCACCAACTTAAAACGAGATGGCGGATGAAACTGATCAAGGAATTTGATTCAGACATTAGTATATACTATGTAAACACCAAGTTACATTCAAATAGGTTCTTAAATACGAATGTTATCACGTGACAAAAATAAGACCGTTTCAAAATGCCAGGCACCCTACAAATACAGCTATAACTCAGCCATTTTTAAAGATACAGACAAAACGAAAAAATTTCTGAAATCTTTGTACCGATGTGAAACACATAGTAGAAAAATATTTTTCAATTTCTATTTTTTTGCACTTAATTTTAATTTTTAAATTTTTAAATTTTTTAAATGGCTGCCATTTTGAAACTTGATAGAGGATGATGCTAGCTAACGGACTCGGTCGAGATGTTGTTGTTTACCAATACACATCAAGTATCATTCAAATCGATTCATAAATACGCTAGTTACAGCTTGACAAAGATCGTATAAATATATATGGATATACATATCAACATTTGAACGGAGAGTATAAGTTTTGGGGTTTGAGGGTCATGATCGATGAAAATATACCAAATTTTCCCGGAAGTGCTTTCCTCCGGACGGCTGCAATAGGTAGCTTTTTACATTTTGTATTGAAAACTACCTAAAAAAAATTGCAATCACATGTAAATTCACATATTTACGATTAAGAATATTTATAAATTTATCTTATAAATTCATTTATAAGATACACTAAACAACAAATCCCAGTTGCAGCACATTTTCTGATGGCCAGCTCTTATAACTCATTTGATTACAAATATGATAGTACAGGAATATGTAAAATTAAGAAACAAATTAAAGTTGAAACAAAAATTTAAATGGAGCTTTTGAGAACTATTTGAATAATGATTATTCTAAAAAGATCATGAAATGTAAAAATATAGAGAAGGAATTTAAATATTACTTTACAACTCCGCACTTAAATCGAAAAAAAAAAGGAAACATTTTCTGAAAATATTCAAAGTGATATCAGACAAAGTGTACTACAATGTAAAGAAATATCTTTATAAAATACGTGAGGTTTTCTCATGTAAATTTAAGTGAAAGTCTTAAATTTCTATTATTTTATACAGCATGGAAAGTTAATATATTTTTCAGAAAAGTACTTGGAATTTCAAGTGGTCTTATTGTATGTTTAAATATTTCATAAGTGCAAATAATGTGTTATACATATTTGTGTATAGAATTATATGCATGCTTTTAAAATATGAATTATATTTTAAGAAATAAATATTCATAGTTGCATTATTTTTAATGAATAAATTTCCATTTACTTTTAGGTTATCAACTTAATATCACTGGAATTTAAATTCGTAATTCTAGAATCTTCATTCTTTATTTTCTGGTTGACTAAGTTGACTGAATTGTTACCGCTGAATTTAAATTTATAAAATTAATGTTTTATGTGAATGTCATAATATTTAACCCCTATGTATAGCTAATAGAAATCATAAAATTATTTTACGATATACATTGAGGTAATTTTTAATAAAATATGGGAGAATCAAATTTAAACACATTAATACTTAGAAACTCTAAAATGAATTTTCGATTGATAATTTTTATTTAAAAAATACCATAAAATAAAAATGTTTAATAATTATTGAGCATAAAGAATATTTTAGTATTTTATATTTCGAATATTACATACTTAAATTCAATGCGATACAAAAATATTTTAAAAGTAATATAATTACCTTTTCTTTTACGCTTCTTTTTTTACAGTTACATGTATATTATTTCTATAGATAGTACACTATTTTTGAGTACGCAATATTTGATAGTACAGTATATAAAAATTTCAATTTCTCATGTAATTTCAAAATTATTTTTATAAGCCATATGGGTATTAAAATTGATCTGATTTGTAGTTAGATACGTTAATTTTTTTTAAAAACAATTTCATGTACATACTTAAAATGTTATAAGATATTCCAATTGGAATACATTCTGTGATAACAGAACTTATAACACATTTGTTTAGAAATATGACACCAAAGCAAATCCTTAACGCTCGCATTCAAAAGAATATTTTAGGTACTGCTTAAATAATTATTATTTATAAAAAAGATCATGAAATTCAAATATAAAGAGGAAAAAGAAATATTCCTTTGGAACCTCTCAAAAATATATAAGAAAAATAAACATTTTCAGAAAGTATTTAAAGGAATATCAAATGAAATGTAGTAACGAGGGAAGAAATAGTGATATAAAATATGTGATGTTTCTCTATGTAAATTTAAACGCAAGTGTACAGTTTCTAACAATGTTATAACATCGAAAGTGGGACAAATTTCTTTGAAAAGCACTCGGAATATGAGACGATATATCTAATGATTGAAAGTTTCATGTATGCTAATAACGGCAAAACGTATGCTTACAAATGATGTGGAATACTTTAAGTATTACTTATTTTCAGATAAATTATTCTTAGTAAAAACATTTATTTACATTTACTTTCATATTGTCCATTTATTATCGTTAAAATAGAAATGAGTACGTTTCAAGTTTTAAATGAAGATCTCAAGATATTGGCAGATTAAAGAACTTTAATTGTTAAGTCTGAAATGTTCCATAGTGGATATGATCTTTATCTAAAATTTCACAAAGAATTTATATTGATTTTGATTATTAAATAAACATTATTATATTGAAAATTATTTAAATATTGTTATAATAGTAAAATTAATTAACAACTGAAATGATGCATTTTAACAGTTGCTTAAAAACTGGTTAAAATTAATGTTTCCATTTTTAAAAATCACATTCTACTATTTCAAAGTAATTTAATCATTACTAATTTAATTCTAAAATGCAGTTTACTTTAACTTCAATCAGTATAATACTTCTTGTTAAAATTAAAGGTAATATCATTTTCGTGATAAAAAAGCTGGTGACATAAGCTTTGATATTTGTCACTCGGAAAGGTAAAAAATTAGTCTCCTTTTTTTTTCTCACTTATATTTATATGGAAGTCATTATATTTTCCCAATGTATGAAACAATCTGTAATCTTAAACCTATATTATCATCTACATAGAAATGATTTTTTATTAAATTATGGTGAAGCATGTTATTTAAATTCATTACTAAATAATACTTCGTTATAAATTTTTGGTTGTTAATACCTTACTTTTCATATATATCTTCTATATAGATAATAGGTAGTTGAACATTAATAACATTAAACATGCGTACAGTTTTATAAAAATATTTATAGGTGAAATGACATTTAATAAATAATATATGTAGTTTTATATATTTATATTTGAAAACAAGTTTCCTGTACATAATCAATGTTATGAGATATTTCAATTCAAATATATAGTTTGCAATGGCAGATCTTATAACGCATTTTTTAGAAAGGTCATAGCATTAAAAAGGAGTTTTAGCCATCAAATTAAATCTTGAATTCATTCATTTATATGGATCTTTTTAATAATTCTTGAATATTTATTATTCTAAAGCAATCATGAAATTCAAATATAAAGAGGACAAATAGAAATACGCCTATAGAACCTCTCACAAAAATATAAGTTAACATGTTCAGTAAATATTCAAAGTGATATCAAATGAACTTTGTAATAAGAGACGAAATAGTGATATAAAGTAAGTGATTTTTCAGGATGTAAATTTAAAGGAAAGTCAAAAATTTCTATTATTTCTATAACATCGAAAGCATCTCGAATTTCTTAGAAAAGTTTCTGAGTCAGTATGTGGTATGGATAAATCTTTCATATATGCAAATAACGATGGAAATATATAAATGGTTACAAGTGATGAAAGATATTTAAAAAATAAATATTCATAGTTACTCTATTCTCAATGCATATATTTACATTTACGCTCATGTTATCAACTTATCATCAATGAATTTTATATAAATGTGATTAAAATTTCAGATATCCTTTATTCATTTTTACAGTTTCATCTATATTTTGTACTTTTTTATACACTGAAAAAAATTTCTATAAAGTGAATAAGATTTTTCTAGGAAACAGGGATTCTTAAAACTTGTTATGCAACAGTAACAGAAAAAATATATGTAAATGCTACATGAAATCAGAATGAAATGAAATGAAGTGACAGTAATGAGTTACATAAAATTTTGTTGTTACCCGTTACGTAAAAAGTTTTAGGAAAATCTCAGTTATCTAGAAAAAAATTTCTAAGTTTGCGGATTCTTTTTTTTTTTTACAATGAAGATGATACAATATATTTTTGCATACAAAATGTTAATTCACTTTCATAAATAGATTTATGGGCAATATGACATTCAAAAATTAATAATTGCACATGCATCTATTCATAGTTGAATTCAAGTTTTCTGTACGCACGTAATATTGGGAAATAGTCCAGTTCCAATGCAGTCTGTTACTTAAAAACAGTCCAAAAGATATGTTATAACACATGTGCTTAGAAATATAATAGGGTTAAAACAAAGCTTCAACCTTCAAATTAAAACAAGCAATTAAATGGGTCTTTTGAGTACTTTTGAACTACTATTAAAAACAAAATCTTGAAATTCAAATATAGATGAGAGTTAGAAATAGGATTTTACAACCTTTTAAAGAATGTAAGATAAAAAAAAACATTTTAAGTAAATATTCAAAGTGGTATCAATCAAATGAAATTTTGTAAATAGAGAAGAAATTGTGATGTACAATAGGTAATGTTCCTGGATGTAAATTTAAAGGAAAGACTATGATTTCTATTATTTGTATAACAAAATTAGCATAACAAATTCCTTAGAAGGATCCGAATTTGAGGCAGTATATGGAATCTATAAATCTTTCATATATGCAAATAACGACACAGCCCCACCAGTGGCCGTGAGGTTCTGACCTCAAACTTGTAGACGGTAGGTGCTGGGTTCGAACCCAATCGCGACCGTCGGCCTAACCGTTCGAAGTTTTCCGTGTTTTTCTTCAAACCTTGCGTAAATACGGGTTAGGTTCCCTTAGAAAGACCCCCACGGAGGGCATCCCACCCCTTAGGGCCTATATCCTATAGCGTAGATAATCGGCCGACAAAAATACACAAATACACACACAAATAACGACAGAAATATTCGTATGGTTACAAATGATGTAGTATATTTTAATAGTAAATGTTCATGGTTACACTATTCTCAATGCATACATTTATATTTATTTTCACGTTATCTACTTATAATCATTGAATTTTAAATGAATATTTTTTGAATTTTAGATGAATGCCTTAAAATTTTTTCAGTTTATAGAACTGTAATATTTAAATCTGAAACGTTTCTTTTTGGATGTTATATTTATGTAAACTTTGTGAAAGAATTTACATTGATTTTGACTATTAAATTACCATTGTTTATTATATCATTAGTAATTTAATGATTGTTCTAATATTACAATAATGTAGATATTGAAATTTCGCATTTTCACGGTTGCTTAAAAACTAGTTCAAATTTATGTTTCCATTAAAACAAATAGTAGTCTACTAATTTAATACTAATTTTATTCAATACTAATTTAATTCTAAAATGCAGTTTGTAATGTTGTGTAGCGATACACTTTGTTAACATTAAAAGTAACAGCATTTTTCTCAAATCTGGTGAGATACGCTTTGATTTTTGATACTCAGAAATGTAACAAATTGTTCTCATTTTTATTCATTTATATTATCTTTATATGGAAGTCATATTTTCTCCATGTATGTAATTTACTAAAAGCATTAAACTATATTATAATCTAAATTGAAATGATCTTTCATTAAATTATTCGTAAAGTATATTATTTAAATTTATTAGTAAGTTCATACATTGTTAAAATTTTGGGGGTTTTAATTCTTTATATTTTTTTAGCGTTTCGTAAACATTTTATGTATAAGTTATACAAGATATATGTGCATTAAAAGTACTGAACTCTTTCACAGTTTCATAAAAATAGTTATAGGTAAAATGACAATTAATACGTAATATTTGTAGTTGTACATATTTTTATTTGAAAACAAGTTTACTGTACATAAACAATGATATAAGATATTTCAATTAGATTTTAGTCTGCGATGACAGATCTTTAAACACATTTTTAGTTTCATCTAGCTTCAATAGAAGAAAGTATTGTAATCGATTTTTTTCGATATCCGTTTTTTTTACGGATTTGCATGTTTTTGGAGTCAGAGAAAAAAAAAAACATATTTTTACAAAATGTTTGTCGTCCGTGTGTCTGTCTGTCTATGCGTCTTAAATGTCACTATTCTACCATTAAAAAAATTATAACTATATGCACAGAATTGAACCAAATTTTTTGTGAATGTTTTTGGCTGTGGCAAGCATGTCATCCTTCATTTGTGAAATATTCTGCCGGAAGAAGACGCTGCAATCGCGATTTTTGTGTCATTTTCAATGTTGTACCGACTAATAGTTTGTGAAGTTATGCAACGAAATGAACCAAATTTTTTGTGTAAGTGTGTGACTATGGCTAATTGGTCCTCTCTGAATTTGAAAAAAAAAAAAAAAAAAAATCCGACGGAAAGGGGCGCTGAAATAACGTTTTATGTGCCACTTTCAATATTGTACTACCTAAAAGTGTATGAAATTATGCATAGGATTGAACCAAATTATTTGTGAAAGTGTATGGCTATAGCTAGTTGGTCCTCCCTGAATTGGAAAAAAATCCGCTGGAAGAGGGCGCTGTAATCACGATGTATGTGGCTTTTTTAGTATTTTACTATAAAAAATGTGTGAAGTTATGCATAGAACTGAACTAAAATTTTTGTTTATGATTGTTTTTGTGTACGGCAAGTAGGTCCTCCCTGAAATAACAAAAATTTGCCTATCATTATGTTATCCATCGGCTCGTGCAGAGACGGAAACTCGTTTTTACTCTACGTTGTTACTATCAATTGACTGAAGCAGAAATTTAAGATGAAAATCGATGGAAAAGTTTATATAATATTGAATTAAAATTATTAAAGCATTAACGTGTGTAACTATTTTTTAAAATATTAAAATGTACATATGAGACAGAAGATTGTTTTGGGATTGGCCCACCCAACTAGTTTAGATGTATAAAATCTTTACGACATAGTTTAAGCTATAAAATTAAATCTTTAATTTATTCATTTAAACGGATCCTTTGCGTACTACTTGAATAACTATTATGTAAAAAAAATCATGAAATTCAAGAAGAGGAGGAATGGAAATATGTCTATAGAACCTCTCCCAAAAATATACGTTAAAGAAGCATGTTCAGTAAATATTGAAAGCGGTATCAAATAAAATTTGTAATGAGGGATGAAATAGTCATTTAAAGTAAGTAAAGTTTCCAGGTGTAAATTTTAAGGAAAGTCTAAAATTTCTATTATTTTTATAACGTCGAAATCATCTCGAATTACTTAGAAAGGTGCTCCGAATTTGAGTCAGTATGTGGAATGGATAAATTTTAATATATGCAAATAACGATGGAAATGTACATATGGTTACAAATGATGAAAGATCTTTTAAAAGTTAATATTCATAGTTACACTACAGTACAGTTCTCAATGCATACATTTACGTTCAAGTTATCAACTTATCATCAGTGAATTTTATAGTAATGCGTTTAAAATTTTAGATGGAGTTCTTTAGCTTTTCTGAATTTATAGATTTGGAATCTTTAAATTTGAAATATTCCATATGATCTTTATGAAATATATGTGAAATAATTTATATTGGATTTGATTACTAATTAAACAATATTTATTTATTGAATAATTGAAAAAATATTTATATACATATATGCTATCTGAGAAGCAAAAAATATATGTTAAGTTTTAAAGTGTTGTTAATTTAAAAAATTTTAAAAATCAATTCGAATGAGAAATGAATTGTTATTTTTGTAATAAAAGGAAAAATAATCAATCTGATTCTACAGAAATTTCGCGTGTTTTGCGTTACTAGCATAAATAAGGATTGGATGTCCGCCCGAATGTGTAAATTTTGATAAGATCAGTTTTAGTAGCACTTAGCTTACCGTCTTCTGTACTTAAATTCATCTATACAAAGTTGAAATATTCTGGCTTTTTTATAAATAACAGTAATTCCTATTTATTCCTGCATTCTAAAAAAATAGAAAGTTACTAAAATTTTCTTAAGAAAATTGCATCCCAAGAGCTTTTATGTTATGGTAAAAACAAAAATTTATGTAGCAGATGCAAATTTGCACCGCGGATTAAAATAAATAAATAAATAATATAAATAAAATAAAAATAAGATTACTATGAATTTTTCTGAATAATCGGATTCCTTGAACTTTTTAACCCCTTGAAGGGCACCGGTATATTTTATACACCACTTAATTTTAATTCCCTTATGCCACATTGGCACCGGAATTTTAGTATTAAGATTTGCTTATTACAATGTACGCGAAAAACAGCTTTTACTTTATATCATATAAATTTGTTTGTGAATTCCGGTGTCAATCAATCATTTGAACATTTTAGGAACATAAGTGCTTTGCCCCTCAAGGGGTTAAGTAAGGACAACTAGCGTTACAGATAAAAATTTAGTAATATTACCAGAATTTTAGTAGATTATTTTTTTAAGTTACAGATTTCTGTAAATTTGCTTACAAATTATGTAAATTGATTTTTTTCTGTACAGTGTACATATAAAAATTTAGAAAGCATTACATATTTCGGTAAATGTAGTTTACTAGAGTTTACATATATTTTATTTATTTGGGTGATTCTCAAAATAGGGCATAATTTATGTCTTTCGGCATACAAAAAAAAATGAGAGGTTTTCTGTCATGTTTTTACATTTGGATATGTTTGTCTTAATATTATTCATTATTTGCACTCAAGAATTATTCACTTTTTAGTTAAAAACACCTTAAAATAACAGAATAAATGTTCAAAATGTCATTAGCATGGATGTCCACAGCAGCTGTGCCTTGTATATACTAGCTTTTTCAAAAGTTAATATCATGTTTATAAAATAAAACAAATGTTATTCTTTCTTTAAATTAATCAAGGAGAGGATTTATCCAATAAATTTCTTTTTAAAAATAAAATTATAGTATATAAAAAAATAATTAAAGTTTGTCCTCCATATTCTATTTTCAAAACAAGGTCATACTATAACAGCTGGTTATTAATCAAAATTTCATTTTCACATATGACAATAGTTTGAAAATATAAAGTTTCTCTGTGGACACAAGTAGCCATTTTATCCCAGCCTGAAAATAGAAGCATGTATTGTATTTTAAGAATAGAAGTTGAATATTAGGGGCGTACATCAATTGTATGTCATTAGAATGGATAATAATTTTCATGTTTATTTTATAATTAAAATTTTCATTTTACTTATTTGCACAGGACTTTTGTGTTTTAAAAAGCCCCAGAAAGGACTATTGTATTGCGATTATATTATGGCTCATAATCTTATTTAAATTAAAATTTGTCATTAGCATGGACAAATATTAGTGTCATTAGCATGGTTTTTCTGTCCATGCTAAAGACTCCTATGTGCATAAATGTAACCATTGCTTACATTGTATCTTTTATAAAGTTTAATTTCACATATAAATTTAGGTATTACATTTATTATCTCTAAAATATGCATTAAATCTGTCAGAAATCACTAAGAGCTTCTTACATTGTTAGTGTCAGAATGTTGCTCATGTAAACAAAGTTTGCTCTTTGGTAATGTTTTTATTCTCCTTATACACTATATTGTCATTGATTATGGGACACTTGCGATTTTAGACATTTTACTAAATATCTAGAAAAATACGTGAGGAATCATCTCGAAACTCTTAGTGTATAAATATAATAGTATAAGTCATACATCTCCGTGAAGATTTTTTCCCGAAACTCCAAAGGGGACTGTCAACAAATTAAAAAAGAATGAATATCTTTTGAATAACCCTGTCAAAACTAATGTAGCAAAAGCGCTCAAACTCTAGATTGTGATTGAATGCCTTATTGTAATAAGCCTTGTTCATTTTTATGCAAATAGCATGCATACTCGCAGAGTAATTAAGGTTTTTATAAAAATGATCCCAAATTTTTCCAAGTTTTTTCCTTATAATTTTCAGAGTTCTTAATATAAAATATTATTTTTTTCAGAAAATATGACAAACAACATTGCACACAGTGCCCTGTAATCAGAATTAAAAAATAATGAAAATTGTATAAAAAATGAGTTGGTTTACTAAATATTTTTTAATGCGCATGCGTCAACGATATCAAAATTTCATTTGCATATTATGTTAGCTAAATGTATAGAGCAACTTTTGTGAAAGTCACAAAATCATAACTTGAAAATTCTGACAATAATCGTCAATTGAATAAGTTGAAAATCCGTTATTCTCAAAATGAAGCAAAAACAAGAGGGGTTGTATCCATATATTCATTGATTAGTGTCAATATAGAATACACAATATGGGATGTACTACTGCATTTGGATAAAATCCCTCATTTTTTTGCTTCATTTTGGAAACAACGGATTTTGTCCTTTTTCTATAGACGATTACTTTCAGAATTTTCAAGCTATGATTTTGAGACTTTTACAAAAGTTGCTCTATACATTTAGCTAACATAATATGCAAATGAAATTTTGATATCTTTGACGCATGCGCAGTAAAAAATTATACAGTAAACCTACTCATTTTTGATACAATTTTTATTATTTTTTAATTCTGATTACAGGGTACTGTTTGCAATGTTGTTTGTCATATTTTCTGAAAAATATATTATTTTATATTAAGAACTCTGAAAATTATAAGGGAAAACCTTGGAAAAATTTGGGACCATTTTTATAAAAACCTTAATTACTCTGTGAGTGTGCATGCTATTTGCATAAAAATGAACACAGTGTATTACAATAAGGCATTCAATCATAATCTAGAGTTTGAGCGCTTTTGCTACATTAGTTTTGACAGGGTTATTCAAAAGATATTCATTCTTTTTTAATTTGTTGACGGTCCCCTATGGCGTTTCGGTAAAACATCTTCACGGAGATGTATGACGTATACTATTATATTTATACACTAAGAGTTTTGAGATGATTCTTCATGTATTTTTCTAGATATTTAGTAAAATGTCTAAAATCGCAAGTGTCCCATAATCAATGGCAATATAGTGTATGTATATATGTAAAAATGGAAACCATTTGCTAAAAAGGAAGGCTAATAAATGTAGAAAAAAATATTTAAAGAGGAAGAAAATAAAAATTTCTTAATATCTTTATTCCACGCAATTTGTTTTGTCATTAGCATGGCTCAAAAAATACTAATTATTTTTTTAAGTTACTTTTTAAATATTTAGCTCTGCTGACTACATGTAAAGTAAACCTAATACTATATTAACAACACCTATTTTTTCAGAAATTTTGCTAACAGTAATTTTTTTAAGATTTCACTTTTGAAAGTGTCCCCTACTTTGAGAATCACCCATTTATTTATTTATTTTTACTGTGTATTTATGGGATTATTTGTTATCGGACTTTATCAAAGTTACGGGACTTATCTCTATTGTCTATCATGTTGATATTTTATAAAATAAAATCTGTTTCACCTATACTTAGAGACATTTTAAAATATATTTTTTCGCAACTGTCATGTTTAGCATTAAAAAATTGAAGCGAATATTTTATTTTTCATAAATTTAAAATACAGTGCAATTGTTGGTAACATCTTCATTGTGCTATAATTTCCATTACAGCTTTCAACGCTCTTTCGAAAGATTCTCATTGTTGAATTGTGTTATTTGCGAGTAGATGTATCTGTTTGCAGTCCAATTTACATCAGTTTCTGAATATATAATGACAGAGTCCATTTACATATGTTGTATGATCTAAGTATTCTGCGTTTCTAGTATAAATTTCATAAGAGGGCATCTGAAACATTGAATAGATCACCTTTATCCTAATTAACTGGAATTGACTAGTGTAATCATTAAGTTTTTAGAAGTTTAAAGCTATAAAATTATAAATCCGAACATTCAAATTAAATGAAAAAATATTTATTCAAGAACAGTTTCTGGAAAAAACGCCATTTCAACGATTGCAGAGGAATTTATATAACAGAATGCATATAATTATACGTGTGCAGTCGTGGAAAGAAAAAAGTAAACAGCACCTATTAACTCCTTAAAAAATGTTTGTAGAAGAACTTTGCTGGTATCCAATGTTTGGAAATGAAGTCTTCTTTTAAATTGTGTACATAAAATTTGCTTAAGAGGCCATCTTCATAATAAAACTAAACCCAAACTTTTTTTTCAAAAGCGATACCAAAATTTAATAAGATATTTCAAATCTACAATTTAAACAATGCCTAGATGTTGAATTTCGAGACATTTAAATAATAAATTATTGAATTATAAATATTCAAAATTTAGTATTTCTAATGTTAATTTATATTTTCATACCTTTGTTGATATCTCCTGAATGTATATTCCTAATATACTAATTTCTTGTAGTTAATAATACTAAAATAACCGAACATAAACACCATAATTTCCCACGTATAATCCACGGATCACACTATCATTTTTTGACACAGAAAAATTTAACAATAAAATTTTACATAACAGCCATCTTTTCAGATCATGAAATTTGCTTTAATTTTAATTAAAGCAAATTAATTTTTAATTTGCTTTAATTTAAGCATTTGGCTTTAATTATTAAACAAAACTTCTGGATCTAAAATGAATTGTTTGAACCTTGGATTAAAAACCCGAAATTACGGTAGATTGAAATTGCAATATTTATTTGAAACAAATTGGAAATTGCATGTGAAGCGTTGCAAGTGAGTTGTGTTTGTATGATAACGAAGTTTTGAAAATTTCACTCTCATATATCAATCTCATAATTTGTAAATAGTTAATTACAATTAAAAAGCGCACCTCTCTTACCAATCCCTATCTCCCCTTAAAGTTTGTCAAAATATTTCTGGGACACCGTGTATGGTTTGTCGAATATCAATTATAATTCCGGACGAAATATCCTTGAACTACGAGTATGTAAAGAAAATGTCTGTCTCCATAGTGTCTCCATACTGTCTCCATTTCAGTGAATGTTGCTTCATGGAAAGAAATTAGGGTGGGGGACAAAAAATTCAATAATAAAAAAAAGTGTTACGAATTTTGTAAATAGTTAGTGTTTGTACTGTAAAATAATGTAAATAATCTTATTAAGCTCCATTCCTTTACTAATATTAGTTTTTGATACATTGTATCTGTTATCAAGCAAACTTGTCCATTATTTTCAGTGTATGTCTACGGCAGATTGGCGAAATAATAAAGATATCGCCAAGTTGGCGTCACTTTTGGCGACTAATTTTGGTCGCCAAATTTGGCGATATATCGCCAAGTTGGCGACAAACTTGGCGATTGTTGGCGATGGTAACCCTTCCCTCTCAATGGTAACCCCCTTAGGTATACTGATACATTGTTTGTTGTTTCGTGGGTTTTTCGAGATGGTTCTAGAAATTTCCCGCACCTGCTGCGAGCCTATATAAGAAGAGAAGCGATGCGAGCTGTTGTTATTATTTACCAGTCAGTCATTGAGCGAACAAGGCGTTTGTTAGCAAGTTTGCTTGAGTTTCATTTATATTGTTTTGAATGTTATTAAGTGTTGAGACGTTGTATAAAGAGTCTCTGGGATCTAAAGCTATACTTGTACGATAGATTTGAGCAGTTATTTTTGAATATCTGGTAATATTTGTGAGTTTCGAAGACTCTGTTGTTCTGAAAATCAATAAATAAATTATTTTCTACTTTTCTAAGAGACAAGAGTTTGAAGTTCTCTAACCATAAGATCGAAAGAACCCCATATACGCTGCAACATTTGGTGTCAGGAGTCGGGATCTTATGGCGAAAACAAGAACAATGGACGGTCAACTGAAAGAATTGTTAGAAGCTATTAATGGAATAAAGGCAGAATTGACGAAAGGCCAAGAAGATTTGGCGGAAAAAATGAATAAAAACGAAGAAAGAATGGAACAGTTGACAAATAAAATTGACAAATGCCAAGAAGATGTGACGGAAAAGATTAATAAAGGCCAAGAAGAAATAAAAAAAAAACTTTAGAAGAAAAGTTCTCGTCGGTAGAGAGAAGAATAGGCTCGGTAGAAGAGAAAATAGAGGAAGTAGAAGAGAAAATTCAGAATGAAGTTAGTAATGTTGAACAGAAAATGGAAAGGAAAATGGCGGAAGTAGAAGAGAAAATTCAGAATGAAGTTTGTAACGTTGAAGAGAAAATCAGTAACGTTGAAGAGAAAATACTAGGTGAAGTAGATGAAAAGCTAAATAAAAAAGTACAAGATCTTGAGAAGAAACTTTCAGCGTCTAGTGGTAATTATGAAGAATTTAGGAATCCGCCTGCTTCTCCCGTGCACATTAAGCTGTCGACATACGATGGAAAGAGTTCCTGGCAAGTTTACAAGACCCAATTCACCATTGTAGCTGAAGCGAACAAATGGAGTGACGAGGTGAAAACTTGTCAACTGGCAGCATCTTTAAGAGGAGAAGCCGCCGACGTGCTGCAAACATTGCCCGATATGACGCAACTCAATTTTGAGACTTTAAGTTGTGCACTTGAAATGAGATTCGGCGAAAAATCCTTCAAGGATTATACGAGAATACAAATGAAGAGCCGCCATCAAAAATCGAGTGAAACCCTTCAAGAGTTTGCCTCGGAAATTGAACGGCTTGCAAATTTAGCATTCATTGACTGTCCAACAAATGTACGGGAAATGCTCTCACTGCAATATTTTGTAGACGGAATAAAAGATCCAGAAGTGCAGAGAGCGGTACGAATGGCAGATGTACAGGATTTAAAGACTGCACTACTATATGCCTTAAAGTTGGAAGCAGCTACACAAGCCAGCCGAAGAGATCGTCATTCAGTCCGAGGGGCAACGGTGAACAAAAGCTCAGACACCGAGATCGACTTCTTGAAAGAAATTAGGAAATTAAATCAAGAGATTGAAGCTTTAAAATATGGAAGAACAAGCGCAAGAAGACAGAATCTCACGTGCTGGGGATGCGGTGATACAGGACATCTCCGAAGAAATTGCCCTAAAATCCACCAACGTGAGATAAATTCAAACAGTCAGCAGGGAAACTTAATTTTGGCCATCTCGCGGGGCGGAGGTTGCCAGAGAATGAAAACCCCCACCTGAAGATCCTCCAGATATCAAAAATGAATGGCGGTGTTAATGAATTATATGTGATAGGCTTTATTAACGGAATTCAATGCCGTATGATTGTCGATACAGGAGCCAATGTGACAATAATAAGAGAAGATTTGGCTCGAAAATTGAAATCTAAACTCATCTGGACTCCACACTGCGGTGGATTGACTCCAGGCACGGATTGAGGAGGTTCATTGTCTAGCCTGGAACCGAATCGGACTGGCATCGGAAAAGATGAAGACACGGTACGACATAAAGGCAACTGGACATGAATTCAACGAAGGTGACAAAGTTTGGTTGTGGAATCCCATACGTCGTAAGGGACTGTCGCCAAAATTACAAAGAAACTGGGACGGTCCTTACACAGTCGTCAACAGGCTGAATGACGTCGTTGTACGCATACAAAAATCGCCACACGCCAAACCCAAGGTCGTACACTATAACCGGCTAGCCCCTTATTTTGGCCAAAGTGAATAGAAATTCAAAACTGGAATTTCAGATCATGGTCATGAAAGTCACTTTTTGTAAATATGTAAATAGTAATTAGTTCTTATTTATGTAAATCTTATAATTATTGTTATTATTTATTTATTTATTTGTTTATTTTAAGTGTTTTCCTCTAACTCAAGGATTGCACTGCCCGGGACGTGCAGTCTTTGAGGAGGGGGTAGTGTTACGAATTTTGTAAATAGTTAGTGTTTGTACTGTAAAATAATGTAATTAATCTTATTAAGCTCCATTCCTTTACTAATATTAGTTTTTGTTACATTGTCTCTGTTATCAAGCAAACTTGTCCATTATTTTCAGTGTATGTCTACGGCAGATTGGCGAAATAATAAAGATATCGCCAAGTTAGCGTCACTTTTGGCGACTAATTTTGGTCGCCAAATTTGGCGATATATCGCCAAGTTGGCGACAAACTTGGCGATTGTTGGCGATGGTAACCCTTCCCTCTCAATGGTAACCCCCTTAGGTATACTGATACATTGTTTGTTGTTTCGTGGGTTTTTCGAGATGGTTCTAGAAATTTCCCGCACCTGCTGCGAGCCTATATAAGAAGAGAAGCGATGCGAGCTGTTGTTATTTACCAGTCAGTCATTGAGCGAACAAGGCGTTTGTTAGCAAGTTTGCTTGAGTTTCATTTATGTTGTTTTGAATGTTATTAAGTGTTGAGACGTTGTATAAAGAGTCTCTGGGATCTAAAGCTATACTTGTACGATAGATTTGAGCAGTTATTTTTGAATATCTGGTAATATTTGTGAGTTTCGAAGACTCTGTTGTTCTGAAGATCTATAAATAAATTATTTTCTACTTTTCTAAGAGACAAGAGTTTGAAGTTCTCTAACCATAAGATCGAAAGAACCCCATATACGCTGCAACAAAAGTTTCATATCCTCACTTCAACAGTAAATGCTCCAAACGGTCAGGCAGTGCAGAAAATGGCACTGTGTTTCTTATTAACGATTGCGTGCATTTATATATAACACGCATTTTCGCGAATTTGTTAACTTTTCTTGTAAAAAATGCAAAGTTTTTTTTTTTTTTTTTTTTTGCTTTGTTTATAAAAATGCAGAATTTTTAACAAAATCTGTTACCGAGATCTTGAAAAACAACAGTAGAACTAGTATATTAGAATTAAAAGATGAATATATCGAATATTTGATGAGATTGGGTCGTTTGTAAGAAAAAAAAATAGCTTCAGTAAAATACTTAAAAACTTTTATTTCATAATTTGTTAGCTATTTAGGGCCACTTGTATAAAAGTTCTGTTCAATTTTACGTAAGTTCTGAAAGATATTTATTACATTGTTAGTTAATATTAATAGATAATTTTATCACAAACACACAATTTGTCACACACAATTTCCCAATTTGTCAATAATCTGTAAAGAAACATTGTATCTTTCTGAAATTTTACAATAGTTGATTTCAATTTTTTTTATAAGTTACCATAAGTAGGTGGCTAAAAAATTATGAATTGCATTTTTTTAACCTTTCACACGTGCGTATTTTAAAAAATGTGTCACACAAATAACCATATCCCACCAATTTGTTGATATATTCATATTTTGATTGCCAATATATCGTTTTTACTATTCTTTTTCAGATTCTCAAAAAGTATTTTTTTTTTCAGTTAAAAGTCTCTGTAGGCAATAAGCATTTTTTAGATATGGTAGTATCACATTTACATGCATGAATTCACACAAATATTTAACAGGATCCTAATGCTAAATAATTTAGAGCACTTTCTGTAATATGGTTGATTGCAAGTATTATTATATTACTAAATTTATTGTTAGCAGTTAATTGTCCCCTCGACTAAATCTTCAATGGAAACTTAAAGATCAAAATTGTATTTGATATATTAGGAATATCAGAATGATTCGCTTAATGTTCGAAAAAATTATGAAGTATAACCCACAGTTGATGCACTTAAGATTTATTAAGTATCGCTGAAATTGAAATTTTGAATTTCCATAAGGAAATTCAAAATTTCAATTTTTTTGCAAGGAATCATCAAATTATGCTTAAAAACTGCATAATGAAGGTTTAAAGTGCATTTTACGATAGTGACAAGATATTGTGAAACTTTTTATCATATCCTTTAATCTAGCTGTCTTCCGTAACTGCTTGAACGGCACATAAGGTCCTTATTGAAGTACAAATTGCTTAAGAAGTTGTTTTTAGACAAAAGTTGAAAGGTGTAAATTTCATTTATGCTATCATCATTGTGAACTGCTGGTGAAAAAAAAAGTTAGGGTTCGTTTCAATATGTAGAAGGCCTCTTAGCATATTTTACATACATCAAATAAATTTCATTTCCTATGGTTTTGTGCCAGTAATTTACTTCTACGATATTTTTTCCAGATTTAATAGAGGATGTTTACTTTTTTACACAACCGTACTTTCAAGTGACAAGTGAAATTTATCAATTTAAAATAAACATTTAAATGTAAACGATGTACAGGAACATTTAGGCGAAAATTTATTTAAGTATAAATATATGCAAATGAGTCTAAAAAAGATAATTAAAAATAAGATAAATATTTACTTACTAATTATTTTGTAAAAGTACTTAAGCAACGCGAGTTAAAAAATATATATATCTATTCGGGTTATATGTAAACAGGAATAATGTCGGATATAATGGAATGTTCCTGTTGCATGGGACATGTGTAATTTGTAATGTATTTGCTATCATGTGCTCAAACACAAGCTTGATTGCTTCGAAATGCAATTGTTATGCGGTAATTCCATTTCCGATTTGTGAAGATAGTCTGAATTGATAGCACGTATATGTTTAAAGGAATTAATGTATAGTAGTAACAAAGTGTCGATAATAAGAGCTGAAAAAATGTATTTATAAGTTTAATTAAAATTGTAATTTTCTTTTCTTTCCTGAATATAAATATATTATATTTATTCCTATATAAAATATTCAAGTTTATACAAATATATATATATATATATATATATTAGTAATTTAAATTTTGATTGATTAATTCATTTTTATAATAATAATAATAAAGTAACACAACATATGATTTCTTCGTTTATATTCAGGTAGGAAAAATGCAGTTATATAATGGAATGATCCTTATGCATAGGGTAGGTGTATTTTATGATATAAGGTGTTCTGATGTAATAACGCCAAGTGCTAATATTATGCTTAATTGTGAAATAATCCGGTAAATGACACCCATGTGCTCTGCGCAGAATGGTTTTGAGTCATATAAATCGCAAAAAATAGCTTAAAGTTAATTTGTTCCTTTTGTAGGTCTTATTGCGCTTACAAGCAACTAAAATTACTGCTTAATCTAAAATTTGCGAGATACGTTTTGTGATGCGAAGACTATATGTTTTATCAGGAAATACTTTCTTTATTACCTAAATTTGTAGTGCATTTCGTGTACTTTCAAAATGTTGTAGAAGAATTTGGATATCTTCGAGATAATTTGTAGTTTAAAATATACTGCGCAATAATGATACCAGGGTAATAACGCCAATCCTTGGCGTTATTACCTCAGTTGATTTCCAACAGTGACCGAACTACATCCGAAAGGGGATTAATTATTAATATGGGACAGCATTATTACCATTCTTGAAATGGTAAGATTAAGGGGAGGGCTTTCAATACCGAAAACTATTCTCTCTCTCTCTCTTTTCTATTTATTTATTTTAATACTAATGAAAAAATAATTTTAAACTCGTATAAAAAACATTATGTCATTTTTTTTTAGTTATTCTAATTGGAACATCTTCAAAATCAGGTTTCTATTAAATTTCCACTGGATTGTTCCATTGAGTTCTAAATTTTAACTATCCGCTTTCTCAGCGTTCGGTATTTCAAAATTTTGCAAATTTAACCTTTAACCGTTATGACAGAAATTGTAATGTAACTAATGTGAAGCGGTTTGAGAGACCGCACGATTGAAAGATGAATAAAAGGCGAGAATAACTCATAAGGATTGTGTTTTTGTACTAAACTTTTTATACAAGACTACTATATTTAATATTCACCTATTTAAAAGTCTCTGGTGATAGTACTAAAGTTTTAAATGAAACAAGATGTCGGTAGTGTTTGTAGTTAAGTTGAAAAATACAAGTTAAACTGTAAAAAATAAAAGAAAAACAGTGGTTTGTGAGTTCGGTAACATTAATTAAAGGTTAAAAGGCGACCAATGATTAAAAATCATAGAATATTGTCCCTGCACTAAACTTTTTGTACCGAATTAATTCTAATTAAATTGAATGTATTCAAATATTTCTAATAATAGTACGAGGATTCTAAACGAAACAGAATTTCAGTTGTAGCTATAGTTAAACTGGAAAATACAAGTTAAACTCTAAAATTAGGGGAGGGAGTGGGGGGCAGCGTTCAGTGAGATTGCTAGCAGCAGTTAAACGTTAATTTTGTTGCTAATATAGAGATAATGATATATAATTACATGAATCATGTATAAAATTTAATAAGATATCTCATTGTTATGATATTTTTTATCAAAAATCTTATTTTATTATTTAAAAAATTATTAAAGCATGTTTATATAACGCCGATAATTTAACTTTAGGTTTAAAGAATCCGCATTAATGTGGAGTAATGGGTTAAAAACTATTTACAAGAATACTACAATAGTATTAGCAAAAATATTTATTACATATAACTCTAGTTATTATAAAATTTCGCATGATTAAAATATTTCATTATAAATAGTTAAAACCATGCAATGTTTCTTATAATTATATTTAAGCGGGAATTTATAAGCAAAGGGAGGCACAAGGTGTTATATTCTGTTGAAGCCCCCCCCCCCCCTGACTACTTTATCTTTCACTTTCACAAGAAATTAAATATTTTCTGTCGCATAGAATGCATACATGGAATATAAATACTGATTCAAGTAAACACAGTTAAAACCGGGCAATGTTTCTAATAATTCTATTTCAACGTCTTTTAAAGCAAAAAATAGATATCTAAAGCAAATAGATATTTTAAGCAAAACGTAACTTAGAATCTGATATTATTTTGCCTCCTCCCCTCCCACCACCACCACACCTTTCTTTGTATTACACTTTCACAAAAAAATTAACATTTTCAATAGCTAAGAATGCAATTTGTAAATTTCTAGAGCTGTAGAGTTTGTATTTTTAGAATTGGGCAACCTACATGCCATTATTTCATCTTATTTTATAGTTTTGTTTGCATGGCGTCATTACCCATATAGGTGAGTAATAACGCCAAATAGCATTGGTCAAGAAATCATGCCATTACATTTTATGAATACACATCTGTTAAATTATCTTTTTTACATAGATAGTCAATGAGCTGCTGTTTCAAATCCAGTATTTGTTTGAAAAATACAATCTAAAACTAAACTGTGAAAATTGGTAGAGCCTTAACGTGGCGTTATTACCCCAGGATACCTTATTTGCTATCCTGTGCTCAAATAGAAGCTTGATTAATTTAGAATGGAATTGGTAATTGGTTTTTCATTTCCAAATTGTAATGATAGTCTTAATTGGCTGTTGAATGAAGTATTGTTGAATGAAATTTATGCATAATATAAACAAACTGTTCTTTTATAAAATTAGTTACAATTTCACACTTCTTTGTTCTTTAACATTTGCATTGCTTTTCTCAGTTATTTGATAGAACAACACATCATAATAAAACTTTTACTTTTTTTACAATATTTTACCTGTGAGTTACTTGAAAATATATAAAACTTAACGCAACATATAAGTAGTATTCTCTCTATGTATAAAAACAAAAAAGTGCAGTATATAAGGAACATGAAAAACATAAAAGTATTCGGTTTATATTTAAGCAGGAATAGTGATGGATGGATATAATGGAATGTTCCAATCGCACGGGGAAAGTGCATTTTAGGATGCGTGTGTTATCAGGTGCTCAAACATAAGTTTAATTGTTTCGAAATGCTATTGTTAAGCGGTTATTCCATTTTCACATTGTCAAGATGATAATATTATGAGATGTTGTATGAAGTTTACGAATAATATAAACAAACCTTTATTTAACAAGTTAATATTTTTAGTTAATAGGATCTACAAAACTTACTTTTATCTGAGCGAAATATGCTCACCAATTTTGGGCTCAGATTGAATAAAGGAATGGAGTATTGATCCTGTAAGCCAAGAATATGAGTTCAATTCTCGGCCTGCACATTTGTTTTCTCAATTGCAAATAATCAATTTCTATGTTAACTTTCTAATCAGTTTGACTGTGTTAAAACAATAGTTTTCCTACATGCCCATTTTTATATGCAATTCCTTTTCTTGCTGGTTTATTCTGTTCGGATCTCTATAAGACAGACCAAATGTTACTACCAATAAGCCCGTAAGACATGGTGACGTCACTGCAACGTCGTTGTGAAGTCACATTGTGACTTTGTGACCATCGATTGTCGATGTGACGTCACGTGACGTGGATGTGAAGTCACAGTGACTAAAATGTGAAGTCGTTATGGCCGTTTTAGAGCTTTTTTGTGACGTCACATTGTGACCACTTTGCGACGTCACAATGTTACCAATTTGTGAAAAGTGTGTCATTTGTGACTACTTTGACATTAACATTGTGACGAACTGTGAAAATTTTTTTAGAAAGTCACATCTTAGTCACATTGTGACGTCACTGAGTGGTGGCATTTTCGTCACAGATGTGATGTGACCAAAGTGACTCACAGTGACGTCATTGTGACGTCACTGTGAACATGCATGCTATGAGGGAGTTTATCTATGTGAAATATGCTTGACGGTAGATAGCCCAGTCATTTTAAACGAAGGGTATTGGCCCAGCAAGCAAAGGATCTATGTTCGATTCCCGGCTTGCACATTTTTTATCTCAATTCGAAATATTCATTTCATATGATAACTAAACAAAAAAGTAACGTAACATTTTCCTATTCATGCATGATTCTAAAAAAAATTATTTTATCGTCAGAAATCTCATAAAAGAATAAACTACGTATATTTCAGGAATTTTTTTCTCTATGAATTTTGTATTACTGCCTGTGACTTTCGGAATAATTTCAATGCATGTTTTACTATTTTTCCTGTATATTACTTAATCTGCTTGAAATACGAATACGGGTTTTGTTGGATTCTATTAATTCTCAAGTAACCATTTTCATGTTCATCTACCCAATCCACTAGACAAATCTCTAAAATTAGCACACTTTAACGTATATAGGAATTAACATTATACTATATAATAACATTATATTGCTACTCTGTAAAAATCCAAGTATGTAGTTGAAAAATGATTGTATAAAACTTCACGATAATGCTGATATCTTTGGTAAATCAAATTGTTTTGAAAAATATATTTATGCACAAATTAAGTGCAGATTAATGAAGATACTTTGGTTTTGATACCTGGCTAATATTGAATAAAACTGCCTTACAAACTGATTTTTTTATCAATATAATTTCCTGCTTATATTCACCTATGATTTTATACCTTTAGAGGCAGGAAAAAATTGTGATAAAAAGTTAAAATTGAATATACAGGTGGTTTTTACCAAGATATGACTTGACATACCAGTTTCATTTTACTATTCTAAATGCGTTATTTTTAATTCTGGGATTTAGAAGTCATCTAGATTAAAGGATGACCCTGTATAGCGAATACTTGCCTATCATTCATTTAAAAAACAAGCAAAAGCGATAATTTTAAGGCTATCAATTTATTTTTTGATTTCGATTTAAAATTATTCATGCGCTCCAAATGATAAAAAAGCCATATCTGTAGATGCAGATTTTTTTTCATTTAATTTGATATTTAATGATAAATCTTATGAAATATGCAGGGTTGCCGTGTTTTAACATATGTAAATTTAGTTTTAATTACCGTTAATTGTTTGAAATTTATCCTATATTTAAAATTGGTGTACAACACACGCTTAAAACTTAAAACTATATGAGATATTCCTTTCAAAGTACAATGTCAATTATTTATTGAAAATATTCCCTAGAAACGAAATAAAAACATTTATCTATTTGTAAAACACAATTATTGCTACTAAAGATCCAAAGCTAAATATGAATATCAAATAATTAATAATGGAATTGGAAGCGAGTAACTGCAAATTATATGCGTAGTAATATATGTATTTTGTGCATTATTCTGTCTGAACAAGGTATCCTCATCTCTCTGTACATACATTTGGCATAATAAGCTGTCCTCGTCATATGTCGAACAATAAATATGCATAAGTCTCGATGCAATTACAGCTTCAAATACTGCTCAAAGAGGAATATTCAGGAACCGGTTAACTGATTGTGCTTGATAAAAGAGATCGCGGCTTATATTTTAACACAAATGAATCCCAACGGCAATTCATTTCATGAATGCAAAATATAATGCATTAAAACAAAAAAATGTTATAGTACAAAATTTAATTTAACAAGGCATAAAAAGGGAAATAAATTTATTTAATTCAAATATTTTCATTTAGTAATTTGCATAAGTTGATTCTATTTTATTTAGTTTTCCTATTCATAAGAATAATTGTTTATGAAAATATATTTTTCTTTTTCCCATTTAAATGCTCATTTGTCGTAGATTTAAATTTATTCAATAGATTCAATTAAATGGAACTAGAATCTATAAGGATTTATTGAAGCCTTCGTCTTTATTACTCTGAAGTTTTAATAAATAATGACTGGAATTTCCATAAATATGGACAATTGGTTGTAATATAATGACGCACTCTACGCCTTCGGTATTTCAAAGTATTTGAATGATTGTTACAATATTGTATATGATCTGCATACTTAAATTTATAGAAAGTAGGTTTATAGAGAATTATTTCTCGAAAATGTAACAATAAATAAATATAGTAGAATAAATAAATACTGATAGAATCTGACATATATAATTGCTTCCTAATATGCACAACATGCTCTAACCATTCTATGCAGTATTATCGATACACAAATGGACTAAAAGCTTTAAAATTTAAAAAAAATATATTTAATATTTACATTTCATATCACGAGGTTGAAGTTACAAAAATTCTGATAAATGATGGAATTTCACCGAATTAGCAACTTTCACAAGATTGCGAATTTAATTTATCAGTTTGTATTCATTATCTAATGCAATATTGTTACAATATATATTTTATAAGAAATCTTCATAAGATCTGCCAATAGATAAAAACAGCTGTCGGCATTTCAAGCTGTCTTTAGTTAGCTATTCAGAGAAGTTTAATTTCTCTGAACTTGTACTCACAAATATGATCCTCTATTCTTTTTCATCATAAAAACTGAAATGTTAACTTTTATTATTACTAGTATTCTTTTACTATTTCTTATTTAATAGTTTGATAATTTTCTCAAATTAATAGATACATTTTTTTAAAATTGTTGAAAGCATGAAGCGAATATCTCTTTTAATATTTTACTTTTAATTATTCATCTTACAAAAATTTTGAATCAAATATAATTATTTAAAGTAAAAATTGGATTACAAAAAATGCAACAATTTTTAAAGCTTTACTAGCGAGCTACGCCCGCTAGCTGGGCCACTTTTTCCAAACGAAAGTCGGTATTAATCAGTATATAATAAGCAAAAAAATTCATTTAATAAGCAAGTCTTGGTGTTCGAATCCTCAAGCACAAAAAAAAGTAAATTAAAGAGCCATGGTCCCGTTAAAAATATGTGATTTTGCACGGTGGGCGCCACGTGCACTTGAAAAAAAAAAGATTGTGGATCGGAGCTATGGTCGCTTCGCGCCCATAGTCCCATTAAAAATATTTGGTTTTGCACGCCCCCTTTTCATCAAAATAATGTAAAAAATTTCTGGTGCACATTTGCAATGAAATATTCTTTTCAAATATTTCACAAATGAGGGATTGAGTTTAAAAATTTCTCAAAAAAAAATTTCTATCAAAATTTTTCTTTCTTTAAGAATAAATACATTCCGTAACACTCATTGTTATTGCAGCCTACAAAAAAACAAAAATACTTTTATCTCGTTATATATTATAAATAAAATTTGATTTATAAATCTTGGCTTTATATTTTAAATAAAAAGCCCCAACTGGTAAAATGAATATTTTAAATGAAAAGTGTGTAATATATTTTATTTGCATTGATATCTATCTGTCTTTCTATCTATCTATCTATCTATTTATCTATCTATCTATAAATATATATTATATAATATATATGCAGAATCACACACACAAAAACTTATTATATATATATATCAGTGCCTGTAAAAAAACTATAAAGACAACAAAAAATATTAAATGTTTAAAAATTAAAAGAAAAGTCACCAAAATTCAACTGTGAAAATTTTATTACAAAAATAAAGTAATTGCACAGGCAAATCACTATTTTTGCCTGTGTAAAACTATAAGAACAGAAAAAAAATGCAATATAGTAACCGAAGAAACAAATATTTATTATGTTATGCTCCCACCTCTGAGTTTAATGATTGTAATAATAAATTTTTGGGACTGTTCGGAATTGTTTTGTGCTATTTATCTTTAATCATATATATGAGTTCTGATGCTGGGGAAAAATGCCCTCCATATTTATAAACTCGTCTTGATAGATCTCCTCATATCTTATCAATAAGGTTTAGAACAGGACTTTTTAACAACCTTTGCAAAATCTTAATATGTTTCTTATAGAATAAAAGCTTTGTCTCTCGACTTGTGTGGATAGGCGCATTATCTCACTGTTATATCTGCTTTTTCATGCCAGAAGTGTTGTAATAAATGAAATATGTCCAAAAGAATTTTGTATATAAAACTTTGAAATAAATTTTCCGGAAAAATATACAAGTGTCACTGAAAACCAATCGTGGCCGTCGGCCTAACCGTTCGGAGTTTTCGTGGTTTTCTTCGAACCTTGCGTAAATACGGGTTAGGTTCCCTTAGAAAGACCCCCCATGAAAGTCACTCCACCCAGGTTCTATATCCTTAATGTAGGTAATCGGACAACACCAAATAAACCAAACTAAACCAAACCGTGTCACTGAAAGAAAAGCAGTCCTAAGTCGCAACGTATCCGCTAACTAAGTAACGTTTTGAGAAATTATTTTTTTCCTTTTCAAATTATCACAATAATATTTCCTGTCATCAGAACCAGTTATGTATCACTTTTTTTCATCAGAGAAAATAACCTGCAGCGGTTTTTTAACCCAAGTCATCACTTGTACCTGGAATAGTTTGGTGACGGATTCATTGCGACATGGGGCTGCTTTTTGTTCAAAGATGTTTTGTCACTTTTATATCCTAAATATTTGTTTCTTCTGTTACTATATTGAATTTATTTTACTGTTCTTATAGTTTTCACACAGGCAAAAATAGTGATTTTTTATGTACTATTACTTTATTTTCGTAATAAAATACTCACAATAGAATTTTGTTGACTTTTTTATTAGCTTTTCAGCATGACGACAAATATTCTTGACAAATATATTACATATATATATATATATATATATATATATATATATATAATATTTTAAATATTCTTTTCAAAGAACAAACTTGATTATTCATTGAAAATATTTCTACAATATTATATTTTACATATATTTATTGAAAGTATAGACACAAAACGTTCCATAAAATCGTTTATCAATTTGTTAAACACAATTATCGCTATTAAAGATCCCAACATACATTTGAATATCAAATAATTAATAATGGAATACGCAGCGAGTAATTGCAAATTATATGAGTAGTAATATATGTATTTTGTGCATTATTCTGTCTGAACAAGGTATCCTCATCTCTCTGTACATACATTTGGCATAATAAGCTGTCCTCGTCATATGTCGAAAAATAAATATGCATAAGTCTCGATGCAATTACAGCTTCAGATACTGCTCAAAGTGGAATATTCAGGAACTGGTTAACTGTTTGTGCTTGATAAAAGAGATCAAGGCTTATATTTTAACACAAATGAATCTCAACGGCAATTCAGTTCATGAATGCAATATAGTATGCATTAAACTCAAGAAATATTCTCATAGTTCAAAATTTAATTTAATGGGTCATAAAAAAGGAAAATAAATTTATGTAATTCAAATATTTTCATTTAATAATACGCATAAGTCGATTCTATTGTATTTAGTTTTTCCGTTGATAAGGATAATATTAGTCGTTTATGAAAATTTATTTATATTTTCCCATTTAAATGCTTAATTGTGGTAGATTTAAATTTATTAAATAAATTAATTTAAATTTAATTAGAATCTATAAAGATTTATTGAATCCTTCCTCTTTATTACTCTGAAGGTTTAATAAATAATGCTTGGAACTTCTATAAATATGCATAATTGATTGTTACATAATGACGCACTCTACAGTATTTCAAAGTATATGAATGATTGATATAATATAGTATATGACTTGTATACTTAAATTTAAATAAAACAGAGAAATAATGAATTACTTCTCGAAAATATAATGATAAGTAATTTCCTTGCCTGAGCTTCTATAAATAATAAATATAGTGCAATAAATTAATAGTTATTGAATCCGACTTACTTTGTTGCTTCCCAATGTGCAGTAAATTCTCTGATGAGTCTATGCAGTATTAATGATATAAAGTCAGTCCAACATCTTTACAAAATAATCTCATATAAAATTTATTTGCATAATTTATAAATTGCTCTATATTTGAGAAATAAGTGTATGGATTTCTTGTAAAATTTACATTTAAATCTTTAGAGATAAATAATCGTTGAAGTTTTGATAGGTTAAGGATACAAAACTTTTGATATGTGATGAAATTTCACCAAATTAGCAGCTTCGACTAGATTAACAATTTTAGTAATCACTTCTATTCCTTGTCTAATGCAATATTTTTGCAGCGTATCTTTAATAAAAAATCTTGATCAGAGATGCTATTATGTAGGAGCACTCATTGAAATTACATGCTGTCTTTAAACGGTCATTAGACAAGTTTACACTCTTCGACCATCTAGCTCCACTTATGTGGTCTTGTACGCATTTTCATCAAAAAACTGACACAAATAAATCTTATATAGATTTTCCATTAGATAGGAACACTCGTAGGCATTATATGCTCTCTTTAGACGGTCATTTAGACAAATTTAAGCTCTTTGCTAGCTGGATCCACCAATCTGGATCTTTATTCTTTTTCATCGTAAAAACTGACACAAAAATAATCTTGTCTAGAAGTGCTATTAGATAGAAACACTTGTCGGCATTACAAGTTGCATAAGACGGCCATTTATACAAGTTTCCTCTCTTTGCTACTTGGATACATATATGTAGATCCACGAATCTGGATTTTTATTATTTTTCATCATAAAAACTGACACAAAAAATCTTGCTTAAAGCTGTTATTAGATAGGAACACTTATCAGCATTGCAAGTTGCCATTAGACAGCTAAATAGATTAGTTTAGCCTCTTAGCTACCTGGACTCACATACGTGACTCTGTTTCATCATAAAAACTGAACTGCTAACTTTTAACCATTTTGATACTGTTTTTTATTCTTGGATGACAACAGAGATATCTGAATTACATTTGATTCTTTTTGATGCCCGCATTTTTAGAATAATTATTTATTTAAGATAATAAAAAATGTATTTAAAAACTACAAAAATATAATAACTGAAAAATAAACTGAGATACAGCTTTCAAGAAATTTGCGTTTAAAAATATATATTTCCACCACATGATGGTATAAAAATTTAAAACATGAGATGCTTAGAAGTTTAAAAATCTACAGTATCGAACATTTCAAAACTAAAATGTCATTTAAAAATTTAAAACATTGCCTTTCATACAAGAATGCATTTGTTACACATAAATATGTTTGTTGTTTATAGTATATATAGAGTACTGTATAATAAATTGAATGAATTGAGAAAGGAAGAAACATTATCACCTCTTTTTTTATTTTTTTAATAACAATTCCTTAAAAATAAAAATTACTATATAAATGGTAATCTATTTGAATTTTTTAATTTTATTATTATTTTTTATTTTTTACTATTTTTTAACATTTTGTCTGCACATGCTGCTGTTTGAATTTATTTTTAATTAAAAGCAAATCAATAAATCACAACATATATGTTGATTTCTCCATAAAATAAATAATATTATTTTCATCTTAGTTTGCCATTTGTCCCCAGGATAGTAATTTCTAAAAAAAAAAAAGATTCAATCTTTCACTTATTTCCTTTACAGTGTTTTTTATTAGTATTTAGATAAAATTCACCTGTTTTAAAAAGCCATACAATTTGTGATTATGCGAATTTAAGCTTGTGACAATAATATACCTGTGTATAATACATAAAAATATATGCATGAATTTATCTATATCACAATGTATGTGTCTACAAATAAGTTTTACTTTTTTATTGTATTATTCTATTTTTTTATCTCTTTATTTCTTAGCTGCAGTACCTGTTGTGTTTAAAGCAGTAGATTTTAAAATTAGGTTGAATGTCATTTTATTATTATGTATTTTATTATAAACAATTTATATGGAATTACTTATAAATATATTTTACTATTTTTTATATAACTAAGCTCGTAATACATTGAACAATTGAATTTTTTCACTATACATACACAGGGGATTTTTTAAAAATCTCATTGAAACAATCAGTGGCGTAGCTAAGGTGGGTGACACCCGGGGCGGATGTAAAGAATATCACCCCCCCCCCCCAGCGACCATGCTGTCACTCCCCCACCCCAATTCGTTACCCTTTTTTCAATGATAACTATACGTTATTAAAACAAATGACTATACCATTCATAGGCGTAGGAATTGGGGGAGCTGCAAACAAATGATAGTTTTAATAAAATAAGAACAGACAAGCTATCCTTCCGCTCCAGCACAATAAGAAAAATTGAGTTTTTACCGAAGCACTTGACCTTACTAATGCATAAAAAAAGTTTTAATCAAAAAACTTTTGATTCTCACATACAGATCGAATCCATACTCACGAATACAGCTTCAACCACACCAGAAGATCTTAAACAAAAGCTTAGAATGCATGATGATGATTTTGATTTGACAAATCTTTCTGCAAAGTTGACACTTCTACCAACACTATTCCCGAACGGAACTGACAGAAATACGTTGTCGATCACAATTAAAATGATATCATCACAGGAATCAGTAAACAAATTATTTTCTAAAGTTATTAAGATTGGCAGAATTCATTTTGTTATTCCGATATCATTAGTGACAGCTGAGAGCTTTCAATGCTCTTCTTCAAACAGACACACCGCCAAACAACAATTATCAACAAAGTTTCTCCCAGGTTTAAAAAGGGGCAGGGCGCTACAGTTATGAAAAGGGCACTTTTTACATTCTTCATGGCACGTTTTTTGGTTTTTAAGGGCACTTTTATAGAGTTGAATCTAGAATCTAGCTATTCAAGAAATCATGAAAAACAGAAATTTCGTCAAAGAATCGTGAAAAACATCCAAAAATTTCGTCAAAAAAATTGAAAAAAAGAAAAAAAAGGGTAAAAGTTTGGTTAGAAAAAACGGTCGATTTTGTTAAAAGTTCGCAAAAAAACGGCAAATTTTGTTAAAAGATCACAGAAAGGGCAAATTTTGCCAAAAGATTGCGAAAAAACCGCGTTTTTCCTGCGGCACTTTGGTGAAATTCGCGCTTATTGTCTGTTCTACTCTGATGAAATTTGCGTTTCTTCAATGGTCCTTTGGATAAAAAAGTCGTATTTTTTTGAGGTCATTTGACAATATTCGCTTTTTGTCGGATTACATTTAACAAAATTCGGATTTTTTTTCCACGGGCCTTTGACAAAATTTCCTTCCTTTCGATGGTTTCTTTACGAAACTCGACGTTTTTCCGATTTTTATTTGCATCGTTTTTGTGACTCTTTGACAAAATTCGCATTTTTTCTTACAAGGAAGGTCTCCATTGGGGGCATACTCAGAATTTTTTAAAAAAAATACGAATTAAACTACTCATGTAGGTAATAAAGGATCAGTGAAAATTAGCGGCGGAATTACATTATTAGATATGTAAAAAAAATAAAATAGTTTGGAATAATTGGCGTGAAAAGCTGAAAGAGACGCGGGATTTGGCGAGCAGTGCATTTCTTCGCCAAAAGCACACGATTTTAACGAATCTGAAAATTGATTTTAATTGACTTCACTGTTAAAAATCTGCAGCATTTACTGCAACGTCACTCCACTACTTTTATAGAATATCTCTCTTCTGACCAATGAGAATGCTCCATAGCACGGTGAATTGACCGTGTCATACACTGTTAAAAATATGCTGCATTTTGTTGCAACGCACTCCACCGCTTGTATATAATATCTCTATTCCAACCAATGAGAAAGCTCCATTTCACAGCCAAGTAACCGTTTTCTATACAAGCAAGGGAGTGCGTTGCAACAAAATGCAGCAGATTTTTAACAGTGTACTTTTCAATTTGGAACAATTTTAATCAATTTAAATTGTGTTTTAAATGATAAAATATGTTAATTTCATTTTGTTATAAGTACATATAAACGTATATGACAAAATTACGCTTAAAGTAAAGTAAAAATGCAAAACTAAAATTACTTAAACTAAACTTATTTAATAAAATTGAACATAAAAAGTTTTTTCTTTAAAAAGTATTCGAAGCGTAAAAGCGTATTTTTCAAAATTTCGTTTTTTCGCCAACCGGAGATAAATCGCCGAATAAACGAATTTTTTATTATTTTTTTACGGACGTTATAAGGAGGTTCCGCCGAAATTTTTTTATAAACATATATAACTATATGAGAAGAACATTCTGTATTTTTTTCAGATATTTCTGAGTATGCCCGTATGGAGACCTTCCTTGTTAGTACTTTGACAAAATTTACGCTTTTATCTGCTACATTTTTTTGCAATTAACAGTTGCTTTCGCAATCATTTGTCAAAATTACGGTTTTGTTGCGATTCGTAAGCTTTTTTCCGCGATCCTTTGATGAAACCAATATTAATTTTTTAAAACTATTAAGAGAAATTTTCTTTACTTTTAAAAAAATTAAGGGGCACAATGCAAATTTAATTAGGAAGTAATGCTTAATTGAGTGTAGAAGATAACAATATCACTATTGTTCGCTTTTTTTTTAAAGGGGTATAACGAATTTATTGAAAAAGACAATAAAATAAAGAATACATTTGTTGAATAAAGTGTTTTTTTTTTCGTTTATAAAACCTCAGGAGTCACATTTAGAAAGTTTTCGACAGTCAAAAGCGGATTGTGAAAGGGGTGGGAGGCGAACGCCCCGGGCGCGAAAATTTAGGGGGCGCCAAAGTTATTCTAGAAATGTCATTTTTGAACTGTCACAAGAAAAAGTTGGGAGAAGGGGGAGGGGCGTCAAATTCTAACTATGCCTTGGGTGCAATTTTCTCTTCACACGCCTCTGATTCTGAATGAAGAAAATCCGCTCTTTAAGCATTAAAAACACAATTTTGAAGTAGGAAAATTCATTTCTGTCATTAACTTTTTTGTGCCACTTTGACGAAATTGCATATTTTCACGATCTTCCGTTGACAAAATCTGCCATTTTTTTGGGATATTTTGACGAATTTTGCGTTTTTTATCAAATTTTTGGTGACTTTAGTCGTTTTTCGCGAGTTTTTTGACAGAATTTATTGTTTTATTGCGATTTTGGGGCGAAATTCGCAGCTTTTTCTCAAATCTTTTGACGAAATCTGCGATATCGCGATGTTTTGACGAAAATTGCATGCCGTTTTTAGTAATCTTTTGGCTAAATTTGCCGATTTTCGCAAATCGTTTGACAAAATTTTTCGTTTTATTGGGATTTTTTTGGACGAAATTTATCGTTTCACAATCTTTTGAGGAAATTTGCCGTTTTTTCGAAATATTGCAACGAAATAAGCCATTTTTTCGCGAATTTTGCCAAGCCGTTATTTTGCGATTTTTCGACAAAAGTACGCGTCACGTGGAACGCGTAAGGGCTATTTTTTGCTTTCCGTCACCAATTTCTTATGTAAATTACGCGCTATAGCGCGTCGTCATTGTCGCTAAAGGGATGCGTTTTTAGGTGCGTTCGTAATTATGTAAATACGTAGCACCTATTGTTGTCGTTCAGTCCGTCCGTCTGTCTGTCTGTCCGTCTGTCCGTCCGCATATAACAACGCAAAACTACCCAGCCGAATCGTTTGAAATTTAAAATACATAATTATATCATAATTTTGTCGAGTCATTTCAAATTTTATGAAAATTGGATGGATAGATCAATTACAGGGACAATCAAAAGGATTCCGTTACATTACGGTCAATGGGGAAAAAAGTTTCAAATGCATTTAATCGTTTGAAATTTAAAACATATAATTATTGCTTAATCGTTTGAAATTTAAAACATATAATTATTGCGTAATTTTGTCGAGTCATTTCAAATGTTATGAAAATCGGATGCATAGATCAATTACAGGGACAATCAAAAGAATTTCGCTACATTACGGTCAATGGGAAAAAAATTTTCAAATGCATTTTTAATCGTTTGAAATTTAAAACATATAATTATTACGTAATTTTATCGAGTCATTTCAAATGTTATGAAAGTCGGATGCATAGATCATTTACAGGGACAATGAAAGGTATTCCATTACGTTACGGTCAATGGGAAAAAAGTTTCAAATGCATTTTTATGATGTTACACTCATTCGAACACAATAGAATTGGCATGAATCTATGAAATATATACTAAAATATGCATTCTGTACAATCTGTGATGCAAAGAATTTTTATTATTAAATTACAGGGTCACACAAAAGTATTCCACTACATAATGCTACACGGGGAAACAATGTTTGGGGCGTGTTTTACTTATATTCAACTATTTGACATTTTATGAATAAGATATACCTTGCTGAGATGTAATAAAAATTACTTTCTGCATATTTACAGAACGCAAAGATTTCGACTACTATACTGTATCCGAAGTACGCTCTACTATATCAGCAAGATCTGAATATTTTTAAAACTTCGTTATCGTACGAACGCACCTCATTTGCTACGTTCACGTGCAATTCCCAACTTGTTTCTAATGTGGGGCAAGAAGGGCGCTATTTTTTGGAATGAGCAACAAATGGGGCGCTGTTTTTTAAACTAAAGGGCAGGAGGTGCGGAGCGAAAATTTGTAAGCCAAACAACAGAAATAAAACTTTAATTTTTGGTATATAGGGGTAAAAGAAGCCTGAAATTTGAATATTTTATTCAGTATCGTCCATAAATTAAGTGTTATCAAGTATATCGAATATAAATTATTTAAACTGGATTAAAAAGTCGGTGATCTTTTGATATGCTTCTATTCTATACTTTTGTTTGTGAAAGTGCAACACAAGAAATCCTCCGAAATGAATGAAATTACGAATGAAATGATCCTCGCCACTAGCTTTTAAGAATATGCTCCGCAGGGGCGTGCGAAGAGGTCAAAGTTTCAATTTGACTCTGCTTTCCCCCACTTTTTCTTCTGACAGGCCAAAAAATGGCGTTGGTAGTATAAATTCGGGGCCTTTTAATATTCCACGCCCGGGGCTACTGCCCCATTCGCCCTCCTACATTCGCACAGCGCTGATGCTCCAGCTCCCCCTGTTTTTTCAAAGTTTCTATGCCACTAATACCATTCCTTATTTACTTTTTGTCCTCCTGCATTAAAAAACCACAAGAGCGACTCATAACCTAAACCATAGTCTGCATAAGTCAATGTCGTATCTATATGTAGAAGAAAATTCTTTCTTTAAAAGTTTGCTTTTACTAACTACTCGTTGGGTAGGTTGGTTTTTGTTCCGTGATGCAAATGTTATTTGACACACCATTCTCTATAAACTTTCACATTCTCCAAGAAAAGAAAATTAACTCTGTTGCGTCGTGCTCTAGAAATGTAATTTTATATCAAACTTCTTTTCCAAAATTTTATAAGATTATACAAATATATTTGCAAATAAAAATTGGGTGTCACCCCTTAGAGGGTGACACCCGGGGCGGACCGCCCCCTCCGCCCCCCGCAAGTTACGCCACTGGAAACAATTTACGTTTCAGTAAGTCAATAATGAAATTAAGAGTTAAACACTTAACTTCTTCTGAATAGACGTTAAAATAATAAAACATATATTCATTCATTTTTTTTACATACGAAATAATATCACAGATGATGGAAGAATTTTTTTTTAAATTGATTTTGTAACACAGGGGTGCGGGCCACAGAGATACCACTATTTTCATGCAAAATAAATTTCTTTAAAGCAATGACAGAAACTTTGCTATTAAAAAAAATAAACATCACTTTTCAAATATTCTGGTGACAAACAATTTTCATGCAAAAAGGTTGTGCATCATTGTTTTAACGGATCAGTAATTTATATTCACAAATATAGATCTAATATAAAATTCCCCTTAAAAAATTAATTAAAGTGTCACAAGCTTAAATTAACATAATCACAAATTGTATGGATGTTTAAAGTTCACATACATATAATTTCATTGAGATTATTTAAATTAAAAATTTCATAAAAGTTGAATAAAGAGGGATATTTTACTTCCAGTCTATGGGCATGATTCGATGTTAATTTTATTTGCATCAATCTGTATAACGTTATTACCATACACTATTCATACTAAAAATCATTTAATATAATAAGTACTCTCTAATAAAAATGTCTAAATTAAAGTAAATGAAACTCAAGTTTTTTTTAGTTGGATTTCAGTTGTGTATGAAATTTTTTCAATGATCAAATTTCATTGTCTACGATAGACGTAACAACTCTTCACAACAAATAAACATAATATGGTCTGATGAAAAATCCTCGATAACTCTACACCACAGCAGGCAATTAAAACTAGAATTATTTATGAATATAGTAATTTTCTGAAATATGGGGATACATTTTTTTTAATTGTTGAAAGCATGAAGCAAATCTTTTATGGGATATGTAATCTCGTTTAAAATATGTTCACTCGGATTTAAGTTATAAGTTACGTCCTTTTTAAAGCTCAAATTCCATTACCTTCAATAAATATAAAAACACTTTTTAATAAAAAAAAGTAATAGATACACAATGAAGTATCTACCATAATTCTCCATTATAGTAGGCCGTTTTATTTTAATATTTTAAAAATATTTTCAAGTATGTTATACAAATTTTTCAAATTGTTGAAAGCATTAAGAAAATCTTTTTTTTTTCAGTTCATTATTAATATTTTTTTAATATTTCTAATTATATATAAATTTTTATTATTCTAAAATTGGATTTTTTTTCCGCAACAGATCTAAAAAATGCAACATATTTTACTGCTTAATTTACAAAACAAACATTTCATTTCTAAAAAAGTAATGAAAATCTATAAAATACCCCGTTCTTCAATTACCACATATTTAACTGAAGATGGCTTATAAAGTTTGTAATTGAATAAATAGAAGAAATACTATGTTTACTTACCTGAGTTAACGATCTAATGAAAAATATTCTAAAAAAATACACTTAGCACAAAATATTCTTCTAAAACCTTTAAAATGCGGCTTTAAAAAATAATAATGCTAAAAAAACTTTGGGGAAGTGTTTTTATTATCTTATGTAAACATATCGTATTTTAAAAGCCTGCATTTCATCACTCAAAGTAAATATTTTTTTACTGCAGTTACGTATGTTTTTCAAATTCTAAGTTGGGTAATTTAACCCGCGAGTAGTCGCGACTTTTTTCACAACGTCATTAGTGGCGCTCGGTCTTTTCGCCGCTGGCCCCCCGCATACCAAATATGTAAAATAAGAAATATTTTTCACCTAATATACGAAAATAACATTACAACGAAGATATAAATTTGCAGTTTTCTTAAATTATGCATGTTATTCATGAGATCTGGAGTAATTGGAAAAAGTAACAAGAACTGACATTAGTGATTTTTATGTAGACTTTTTCGTCAATTTCAACTTTGTTTCTAAAAATGTACCTGAAAGAAAAACAGAAGTGTCCTGTTACTTTACTAAGGTGGTCGAGAAAGCTTCAAAGGCAGCTACATGGTAGATCTCCGTTGTATTTGTAATGTGATATAAGTTAGGAGAAGATAAGTTATACGGGCGGCGAAAAGACCGACACGCGACTACTGACGGGTTAATATTACTTGGTATAAACATACCGTAATCTGATAATGTATTTTTTTAACAGTTCTTACTACAAGAACGAAAAAAAAATACAAAATTTAAGTTTAAAAATATTTAGTGATTTTTTTTAAGTTAGTTTGCAATAAATTTCATAAAATATAGCAATGATGCATTCTTTAAAATCTGAGTACGCGTATCATGAAATATTCTATAAACATATACGTACTCATTACTATTATTTTTTACACAGATATAATAAGACTTAACTGATTAAATTTTTATCAAAAATTTAAAGTATAAATGATCTATATTCAAAGTAGCACAGCATAATCAGTTTTATGTAATAACTATTCCATTTGCGAAATAAAACAAGAAGGAAAAAAATAAAATACTTTGAATGCAAATAATAACAATCCGTGTCACTTAAATTTTCGTTTTTATTGTCTAGAGCAAAACCCAAATATAAAATAATCTTTGTGATATTTTTATACGAATTTTTATGAATTTATATTTTTCTTTTCAGAATACTTTTTTAAGTTTGCTATATTATTATACATTTTTAGTTCACAAACAATTAATTAACTATTTTCTGAAAAAAATCTTTTACGGTTAAAACTGTTATTTTTTCTATACAAAGCATTTAATAAGTCGATATGACATTTAAATACATAAATAAAAAAATATTATCTGCAATTTGCTGAGATAAAAGAAAGTCGAATAAAAAAGTACCATGTAGCATAAAGTATCTTTTAAAAAATCTTTCTAAAAGTTGCCTTTTGAGGTATAAAAAATATTAAAAATAGCTTTTATGGAATATTTTTACCGTATTAAATAAATGTGACATATTTTAAAAACCTGCTTTTCATCAAAATAATGCAAAAATATCTGCAGCACACCCTAATTTACTTATCTTTAGTATGTAAATACCGTAATCTTATAATGCGATTTCTTTTGAAAATGTTTTTTTGCACATAAAATAAAAAAAATTGAAGTTTCAAACATATAAGCGATACATCTACAAAGAATTGTTCTTTTCAAATATTTTACAAATGAGGTAGTGAGCTTAAAAAAATTTGCATAGATATTTTTCTTTATTTAATAATAAATACATTTCGTAAAATACATTGTTAATGCAGGTTTTTAAAACTAAAATACCCCTGTTGAGACATATTTGATATATTAATGTATCGTCATTATTTTATATTTAGAAAAAAAGGCTCCAACTGGTAGAATGAATATTTTAAGTGCGAAATAATTAAGTGCGAATGAATATTTTAAGTGTGAAAAATATTATATATATATATATATTTTATTGCAGTTAATTTGATAAATTTGGTAATTATGAATAATAACCATGTCTTTTGGTAAATTTGATAAATGTTGCATATAAACTAAATTTGTGTTATTATTAATAATTATCGATGAAGTTCAGTCAATATGTTTAATTTAGCTTAATATCGAATATATAATTTAGAAAAATGTGTACTATCATAACTGTTTGATTCTAATAAGAAAAATAATTGTTAAGAGACAATAATACTCAATGAAATCTGAAATTGAATGACATAGTGAAATGTCATTTAAAAATTTAAGATATTGCCTTTCCTATAAAGATGCATTTTTTACGCACAGATATGTTTGTTGTTTATAATATAGATAGAGTACTAAACAAGAAATATAATGAATTCAAAAAGAAAGAAACACTGTCATTTCTTTCTTTATTTATTTTTAATAATATTTCCTTTAAGAGGAAAATTACTACATAAATGATAATCTATTTGAGGTTTTTTCATTTCATTATTATTTTTTTATTTTTTATATTTTTGTCAGCACATTTTACGATCTTAATTTATTTTTCATTAAAAGCAAAAAGGTACAAACTATACATAAGGAAATTACAACATATGTGTGGATTTTTCCATAAAATAAAAAATATTTTCATCTTAGTTGGCTATATGCCCCCAGGATAATATGGTCGAAAAAGAATCAATATTTCATTTACATCCTTTACAATGTTCTTTTCGGAGTATTTGAATATGATTCATCTGTTCTAAAAAACCATACAATTTGTGATTATGTGAATTTAAGCTTATGATAATAATATGCTTGTGTGTAATGTATAAATATATATGCATAAATTTTTCTATAACACAATGTAAATGTCTACAAATAATTTTTATAATTTTATTTTATTCTTCTACTTTTTCATCTATTTATTTCTTAGCTGCAGTAGCTGTTGTGTTTAAAGCAATAGATTTTAAAATTACGTTGTATGTCATGTTATTATTATGTATTTTATTGTAAATAATCAATTTTATTTATTAATATGTCAGAATTATTTATTAATATGTTTTAGTATTTTTTATATAACTAAGCATATATGCTAGTAATACATTGAACAATATTGAATTTTATCTTTACACCTACACAGGGGAGTTTTTAAAAATCTCATTGAAACAATTGAAACGTTTCATTAAGTCAATAATGAAATTAAAATTAAACAATTAACTTATTCTGAACATAATCTAAAATAATAAAACAAATACTCATTCATTTTTTACAAACGAAATGATATCACTGATACATGATGGAAGAATGATTTTGAAATTGATGTTGTAACAGACCAGTAATTTATATTCTCAAATATGGATGAAAAATTAAAAATCGTCTAAAAAATAAATTAAAGTAACACAAGCTAAATTAACATAATCACAAATTTTATGGCATTTTAAAGTGCACATCGATATAATTTCTTTGAGATTATTTAAATTAAAATTCCATAAAAGAGTAATAAAGAGGAATATTTTTACCCCAAGTTTATGTGCATGATTTGATGTTAATTTTAGGTGCACCAATCTGTATAACGTTATTACCATACGCTATTCATAGTAGAAGTCATTTATTATAATAAATGCTCTCTAATAAAATTATCTAAATTAAAGTAAATCAAATTTAAGATGTGTTTAGTTGTATTTCAGTTGTGTATTATATTCTTTACATGATCAAATTTTATTGTTTACGATAGACGTAACAACGCTTCACAAAAAATAAAAGTAAGATAGCCTGATGAAAAATCTTCGATAATTCTGCACCCCATCAGGCAATTAAAACAACAACCGTTGTTATATGAACATTTTGCTAATTTTCTAAAATATGGGGATACATTTTTTCAAGTTGTTGAAATCCTGAAGCACAATTTTTATGGGATATATAATCGCGTTTAAAATATATTCACTCGGATATAAGTTATGAGTTAAGTTCTTTTTAATGATTGAATTTCATTACGTTAGAGTAGATATAAAAACACTTTAAAAGAAATAAAAATAACATAAATTTACTGATTTATTTGACATATTTTATTGATTTATTTGCAAAACAAACATTTCATTTCTGTAAAAGAATTAAAATCTTTAAAATATCCTTTCCTTCAATTACCACATATTTAACTGAAGAAAGCTGATAAAATTTTTAAATGAATTAATAGAAAAAATACTATGTTTACTAGTCTAAGATAACGATCTAGTAAAAAAATATTCTATAAAAATTCACACATAGCACAAAATATTCTTGCAAAAACTTTATGAAAACTGCTTTTAAAATAAATAATAATGCTAAAGAAAATTGGGGCAAGTTTTTATCGTCTTATATAAACATGCCGTATTTTAAAACCCAGCATTTCATCGCAATAAGTAAATATTGTTACTGCAGTTATGCATATTTATAAATTCCAAGCTAAGTAATTTACTTATACTTGGTATAAACATACCATAATCTGATAATGTATTTTTTTAACAGTCCTTGCTACAAAAACGAAAAACTTACCCCATTTAAGTTTAAAAGATATTTAATTTTCAATATATATATATATATATATTAGTTTGTAATGTATTTTTTTCCGTAAAGTATAGCAATTATGCATTATTTAAAATCCGAATACACGTATTAAGAAATATTTTATAAACATATACCGACTCATTACTATTATTTTTTATACAGATATGATAAGGATTAACTGATTAAACATTTATGAAAAAAATTAAAACCAAAAAATAAAATACTTAGATTACTTAAAGGTGTTTTTTATTAATAAAACCTAGTACTTTCGAGCATGTCATGCTCATCATCAGGGTTAAAACAACGAAAAGAAATTTTTTTTTTTTTTCGTTGTTTTAACCCTGATGATGAGCATGACATGCTCGAAAGTACTAGGTTTTATTAATAAAAAACACCTTTAAGTAATCTAAGTATTTTATTTTTTGGTTTTATGTATAAGTAAGGTGAATTAAAGGATTCGACATTTGTGATATGTTATATCATTTTAATCTTAGAAAAAAATTAAAGTATGAATGATCTATATTCAAAGTAATACATCAAAATCAGCTTTTAGGTAATAACAATTCCAATTGTAAAACAAGAAGGAAAAAAAATCTGCCAAAAAATGTTTTGATTGCAAATAATAACAGTCCGTGACACTAAAACTATTGTTTTTTATTGTTTGTTGTTTAAAGGAAAACCTAAAAATTTAAAAATCCTTGTGATGTTTTTACATGAATTTTTATGAATTTATATATATACATATTTTAAAAGAATATATGTATATATATATATATATATAAGTATGCTATATCATTGCACTTTTTTATTTCACAAACTAGTAATTAACTATTTTCTGAAAAAAAAAATTAGAGCTAAAACGATTATTTTTTCTACAGCACAATTAGATTTTAGGTAATTCCTATTCCATTTGTGAAATAAAACAGGAAGAAAAAAAATCTGCCAAAAAAATTGCAAATAATAAGAATCCCTTTCACTTAAATTTTTGTTTTTTTATTGTTTGTTGTCTACAGCAAGACCTAAAAATTAAATGCTCTTCTAGACATTTTTATATGAATTTTTATAAATTTAGATTTTCTTTTATAAAAGTATTTTTTAAAGTTTGCTATATCTTTGTACTTTTTTAATTCAGAAACAAATAACTAATTATTTTCTGGAATAATAATAAAAAAATCTTTTACAGTTAAAACTATTATTTTTTCTATACCACGCATTTAAAAAGTAAGTCGATGTGATATTTAAATATATAAATAAAAAAAAATATTATCTGCAATTTGCTGAGATAAAAAAAGAAAAGAAAAATCAAATAAAAATGTACCATGTAGCATAAAATATCTTTTAAAAATATTTCTAAGAGTTGCCTTTAAGGTATATAAAAATATTTAAAATATCTCTTATGGAATATTTTTGCCGTATTAAATAAACAAAACATATTTTAAAAGCCTGCTTTTCATCAAAATCATGTACAAATTTCTGCTGCGCATATGTGTTTTTCTTCGAATCCTTAATTTATTTATCTTTAGCATGTAAATACCGTAATCTTATAATGTGATTTCTTTTGAATTCGGTTTTTACCTAAAAAAATAATGGATGTTTCAAATGTATAAGCGATATTTCTACAAAGAAATATTCTTTTCAAATATTTTGCAAATGAGGGTTTGAGTTTAAAAATTTTTTGAATAAACATTTCTTCTTTATTTAAGAATAAACATATTTCGTAAAATACATTGTTAATGCAGGTTTTTAAAACGAAAATACTCCTGTTGAGACATTTTTGATATACTAATGAATCGTCATTATTTTATATTTTGAAAAAATACGACTCCAACTGGTAGAATGAATATTTTAAATGCAAAGTGTGTAAAATATTATATATTTGTATGTGTTACTGTTAATTTGATAAATTCGGTAATTATTAATAATAACCACTTTTTTGGTAAATTTGATAACTGTTGTATATAAATCAAATTTAACGGTTATTATTAATTACCAATGAAGTTCAGTGAACATATTTATGAATATGTTCCTTTTTAATGACAATAGAGTTTTGAGAATGCAAGATGATAACGTCTACATGAGCACACTAACCAGTGGTGTAACATGAAATACAAATAACCCAGGTATGTCTGATCATGTAGACGTTATCATCTTAATTAGAAATCATCATTAAAACGATGATTTCTAATTCATTTTGGAAAAATTAACCTGTAAATAGTAACAATACTATTTTTAAAACGGTTTCTGTTACCTTTTATTCCGTTAACTTTTTTGATTAGTAAACATGCCTTATAACTCCATTTAAGCTTATCCGATATTTTACCCGATTTGTTCATATAATTTGTAAAAGTGTGAACCTTTGTAAAGTGTGTCCTTTTATAAAACTTAAAAAATGATATGTATTTCTTTATTTTAACTTTAAAGGACTTAAAAATATGTTACAAACAGTCAAAATTTGTACTTCATTATTTTTTTTTTATAAATATCATACTTTTATGTCAATTTGCTAATCAAAATATAAATGATGTTCCTTAAAATCCGAATTTTATATTTGTTTGCAAACACCTTAATATTTAATTAGAAAATGATGCCAAAATAATTAATTTATACTTATTTATTTAAAACTTGCTACAAAATACGCTCAGTCTTGCTTCATTATTGAATAAAGTCTTTCTTTTTCTCTTCAATCCCTTCTTTACTTTCAGAGAGATCCTTTTGATACCGCCTAATGAATTAGCTTGTTCCTAACAGGGGGATTGTATGTTTATCGTGATCTTGACAAGACACAACCGACCCCTGTGTAATTTATTTCATGGTGGTGAAGTCCTACTTTTTCACTTTCAGAGAGATCTTCTCGATACCGCTTAATGAATTACATTGTTCCAAACAGGGGGAATGTATGTTTATCGTGTAATTGACAAGGCACAATTAACTTCTTACGTGGCTTATTTTATATTCGTCCGTATGAAGAATTTTTCGGAATACGTCAAACCGCAATGAGCAACAGCAGCTTTCGTTTCATTACCATGTTAAATTAATATATATGTTTTTTTTAACTTACAAAGTAATAACTTTCATATTAAGTAACAGTTTCAAATATAAATATTTAGTGAAAATACTGATAATTTGGATGTTATTTTTCATTAGCATCTATATACGAGCACATTTTTTTACAGTTTATTCCTATAACATTTCTGTAAATCATTTCAATATAACCAGTATGTTTCCTGAATGAACTATATTCTATTCATTTTCATTACTTTTAATTTGTTCTTCAATTATAGTTCCGATTATATAAATTATTCTAATATAATTTTGTTAATCCTAAATTTAAAAATTATACTGAAGCCAATATGATTATTCTGTTCTTTCTTACATTAGAGACATTTTCTCTTCATTTTATTTCTGGAAATATTTATTTCTTCTGTAGTTTTCTTTACTAATGTGATTGCAGGAAATTTAATGTTCTGATAATTTAATAAAATATATGCAAATAAATTTAAGTATTTTTTCTCCTTATTATTATTAAATTAATTAAACAGTAAAACACGAATTTAAGGGGAATATATTTTTAGTTAAAACTAAGAAATATGGAAAAAAAAGATTTTGCCAGAATAATTGCAAAAGCTTTCCTTTATAACTTTTTGAATATCATTTCTATCGTTTTAGAATCCACCTTGTATATACATATGCTATCTATATATTTCATTTAGATTTTCATTAAAAATAAGCGTAATGCAACATTTTAAAATAATTTAATATAAAACTTGTTTGAAAACGTTTTCAATCTTGTTCCATCATCTAACAAGGTATTTTTATTTAATTTTATTCCTCATCGGCACTAAGTGAACGATCTTTTATATGCTTCGTAATGAATTACGTTGTTCTTAGCTTTAGCCTAGGGATTGTATGTTTATCGTGTTCATGACAAGACACAGCTGATCCTACTCAGTTACTTTATAATGTTCTTTTTTACGCATGAAGAATATTGAAGAATACGTCAAGACATTTTGAGCAACAGCAGCTGTTATCTATTTAACATGCGTAATTAATTACTACAAAAATCTCACAATGTAAAGAAATATTGTATTATACAGCAATTTTAAATCTCCGCGTTTAGGGCATTTAATCATCGATCGGTATCATTTTGTTAACACGGTTATCATAGAAGCGGAAATTGCTTAAATTATACAGTAATGCTCTTTATAATATTTATAGTTAATAATATATTTTTATATTATTCTTTTTTTAGTTACTTTAATTAGACAGACAGAGTTATCCAAAGGACGAAGAAAGGCATATTTGCTTATTGCTTTTTTTTAAATAATTGAAAAATTTAATTTTGAAATAAATAACAAGCAAAAAGTAGGAACCATTACTTATATACATATATATGCTGTAGAAGAATAAAAACTAAAGTCGGTAATTTCATTACAAATTTTTTATATTTCGTTAAATAATAATAATAAAATTTCACAGCAATAAATTTTAATCCTGACAAATTAATTAGACATTTTAAACATTTCATCATCTAAAATGCATGGAAATAAAAATTTGACACGGCCTTAGATCCGTTTAAGGCAGATTTCGTAAAAAGTACTACTTTATATATTTATTATACCCACTATACCCAACATTATACACAATCAGGACATTATACCCAATCAGGGTTCGTACACATCAGGGGATACCTAGGATTTTAGGTGTTTTGCACAAGAAAATTCATAAAGTACAGATTGCTATGTCTGAAAACAGAATTTTCCCCTTTAAATAAGGTAAACATTACAATACAAATATTCTGGTAAAACATCTTGAAGCGTAAGAACGGAATGTCGGAATTTGTAAAACATTTTTGTTTAATTTACTTTACACTATTTTAATTTAAAACTTATTTGAAAATTACTTCAATTTTGTTCCATAATCGAACAAGGTATTTGTTAGAAGTGAAAATTGTTTAAATTATACAATAATGCTATTTATAATATTTCTAGTTAATGATATATTTTTATATTTTTCTTTTTTTAGTTACTTTATATAAGGAAACAGAGTTATCCAAAAGACGAAGAAAGACATATTTGCTTATTACTTTTTTTAAATAATTGAAAAATTTAGTTTTGAAATAAATAACAAGCAAAAAGTAGGAGCCATTACTTATATAAGTCGGTAATTTCATTACAATGTTTTTACAGTTGGTTAACTAATAATAATAATAATAATAATAATAATAATAATAATAATAATAATAATAGTAATAACAAAAATAAAAAAATAAAATTATGTACAGCAATAAACTTTAATCCTGACAAATTAGTTAAAGAAATATTTAGCATTTCATCAGCTAAACTGCATGGAAATTAAAATTTGTCAAGGCCTTAGGTCCGTTTCAAGCAGATTTCGTAAAAAGTACTTTATATTACGTTTTCCCCTATGTCGGAATTTCTAAAACATTTTTGTTTAACTTACTTTACACTAATTTAATTTAAAACTTATTTGAAAATGACTTCAATTTTGTTCCATTACCGAACAAGCTGTTTTGATTTCATTTTATTTCCTATCGGTACAGTGTGGAAGATATTTTATATGCTTCGTAATGAATTACGTTGTTCTTAGCTTTAGCCCAGGGATTGTATGTTTAGCGTGTTCATGACACGACACACCTGATCCTACTAAGTTACTTTATAATATTCTTTCTTAAGCATCAAGAAAATTGAAGAATACGCCAAGCCATTTTGAGCAGCCCCACCAGTGGCCTAGAGGTTCTGATCTCTCAACTGGTACACTGGTAACCTAAAAATTTAAAAATATTTGTGATTTTTTCATATGAATCTTTATGAATTTATATATATATATATATATATATATATATATATAAGGTGGTCTGGTGTAATAACGCCAGGCCGGGGTAATAACGCCAAGTGCTAATATTATGCATAATTATGAAATAATCTGGTAAATCACACCAATGTGTTCTGCGCAGAAGGGTTTTGAGTCATATAAATCGCAAAAAAACAGCTTCAAGTTAATTTGTTTCATTTTTAGGTCTTATTGTTTTTACAAGCAACTAAAATTAACGCTTGATCTTAAATTTGCGAGATAAGTTTTGTGATGTGAAGACTATTTTTTTTATCCGGAAATGCTTTGTTAATTACATAAATTTGTAGTACATTTCATGGACTTTCAAAATATTATTGAAGATTTTGGATATCTTCTCGAGATAATTTGTAATTTAAAATATACAGCGCAATAACTATAACGGGGTAATAACGCCAATCCTTGACAATTATAAACCGGTTGATTCCCTACAGTAGCCGAGCTACATCCTAAATACTGATTCAAATAAACACAGTTAAAACTGTGCAACGTTTCTACTAATTATATTTAAGTTGTCCTTTTTAAGCAAAAAGAAGCTCACGGTCTGATATTCTTTTGCCTCATCCTCCCCCCCACACCACACCTTTATTTTTCTTACACTTTTACAAAAAATTGAACATTTTCAATAGCTTAGAATGCAATTTGTCAATTTCTAAGTTTGTAGAGTTTGATGTTTAGAATTGGGCAAACTACATGCAATTATTCCATCTTATTTCATAGTTTTGTCTGCATGGCGTTATTACCCATATAGGTGGGTAATAACGCCAAATAGCATTGGTCAAGAAATCACGCCATTACATTTTATGAATACATATCTGTTAAATTATTTTTTTATATAGATAGTCAATGAGTTGCTGTATCAAATCATATATTTGTTTGAAAAATACAATCTAAAACTTAGCCGTGAAAATTGGTAGAACCTTAACGAGGCGTTATTACCCCAGGGTTCCTTATATTACAAGAATATATATATATATTTAAGTTTGCTATATCATTGTACTATTTTATTTCATAAACAAGTAGATCTGAAAAAAATTAGAGCTAAAACTTATTTTTCTACAGCATAATCAGATATTGAGTAATAACTATTCCATTTGTGAAATAAAACAAGAAGAAAAAAAATATGGCAAAAAATAGCAAATAATAAAAATACCTTTCACTTAAATTTTCGTTTTTTTATTGTTTCTTGTCTACAGCAAGACCTAAAAATTAAATGATCTTTGTGGCATTTTTATATGAATTTTTATAAATTTAGATTTTTCTTATAAAAATATTTTTTTAACTTTGCTATATCTTTGTACTTTTTTTATTTACAAACAAATAACTAATTATTTTTTGGAATAATAATAAAAAAACTTTTACAGTTAAAACTATTATTTTTTCTATACCACGCATTTAAAAAAATAAGTCGATATGATATTTAAATATATAAATAAAAAAAATATTATCTGCAATTTGCTGTGATAAAAAAAAGAAAAGAAAAATCGAATAAAAAAGAACCAGCATAAAATATATTTTAATAATATTTCTAAGAGTTTCCTTTAAGGTATATAAAAATATTTAAAATAGCTTTTATGAAATATTTCTGCCGTATTAATAAACAAGACATATTTTTAAAGCCTGCTTTTCATCAAAATAATGTACAAATTTTTGCTGCACATATGTGTTTTTCTTCGAAACCCTAATTTACTTATCTTTAATATGTAAATACCGTAATCTCATAATGTGATTTCTTTTGAATACAGTTCTTACCTATTAAAATAATAATGGATGTTTAAATATATAAGCAATACATCTACAAAGAAATGTTCTTTTCAAATATTTTACAAATGAGGTATTGAGCTTAAAAAAAAATTGCATAGATATTTTTTCTTTATTTAAGAATAAGTACATTTCTTAGAATACATTGTTAATGCAGGTTTTAAAAACTAAAATACCCCTGTTGAGATATATTTGATATATTAATGCATTGTCATTATTTTATATTTAGAAAAAAAGGCTCCAACTGGTAGAATGAATATTTTAAACCAAAGTGTGAAAAATATTATATATATATGTTTTTATTGCAGTTAATTTGATAAATTCGGTAATTATGAATAATAACCATGTTTTTTGGTAAATTTATAAAAGTTGCATATAAACTAAATTTATCTGTTTAGTCAATATATTTAATTTAGCTTAATATCGGATATATAATTTAGAAAAATGTGTACTATCATAACTGTTTGATTCTAATGAGAAAAATAATTGTTAAGAGACAATAATATTCAATGAAATCTGTAACTGAATGACATTTAGTGACATGTTATTTAAAAATTTAAAATATTGTCTTTCGTACAAAGATGCATTTTAATCACAGATATGTTTGTTGTTTATAATATAGATAGAGTACTAAACAAGAAACAGAATGAATTCAGAAAGGAGACACTGTCATTTCTTTCTTTATTTTTTAATAATAATCCCTTTAAGAGGAAAATTACTATGTAAATGGTGATCTATTTGAGTTTTTTTTTTCCTTTCATTATTATTATTTTTAATATTTTTTATTATTTTTTTATTTTTGTCAGCACATTTTACGATCTTAATTTATTTTTCATTAAAAGCAAAAAGTTATAAACTATATATAAAGAAATTATAACATATATGTTGATTTTTCCCATAAAATAAATAATATTATTTTCATCTTAGTTTGCTATATGTCCCCAGGATAACATGGTCGAAAAAGAATCAATATTTCATTTACATCCTTCACAATGTTCTTTACGGAGTATTTGCATATCTCACCTGTTTTAAAAAGCCATACAATTTGTGATTATGTGAATTTAAGCTTATGATAATAATATGCTTGTGTGTAATATATAAATATATATGCATAAATTAAACTATAACATAATGTAAATGTCTACAAATAATTTTATAATTTTATTTTATTCTTCTACTTTTTCATCTATATATTTTTTAGCTGCAGTACCTGTTGTGGTTAAAGCAGTAGATTTTAAAATTACGTTGTACGTCATGTTATTAGTATGTATTTTATTGTATATAATCAATTTTATTTATTAATATGTTTTAGTATTTTTTATATAACTAAGCATATATGCTAGTAATACATTGAACAATTTTGAATTTATTCTTTACACCTACACAGGGGAGTTTTTAAAAATCTCATTGAAACAATTGAAACGTTTCATTAAGTCAATAATGAAATTAAAAGTTAAACTATTAACTTATTCTGAACAGAATCTAAAATAATAAAACAAATACTCATTCATTTTTAACAAACGAAATGATATCACAGATAGGGGGAACTGGGGTACATTGATACATGGGGCACATTGATACACCCCCTCTACCGCTCACAGGGTCATTACAGGAAGTTTCACAACAGCTCCAAAAGGTGATGCTAGTGTATTCAACTACATACAGAAAATCTTGAAATGATTCAGCAGTTTGATGAAATGAGACGGGTGATTTATTGTTTTTGTTGTTCAAAAGTAAATTTGAGTTGTACAATTGAAATGCTATTATACAACTGTTCCAGTATTTTCAACCAAAATGAATACTGTCCCTGGTAAGTACTGCTACTCTTTATCAGTTTCTCATTATTTATTGTTAGATATATTGTGAAGTGTTGGATTTGAGAGTCATCTTATTCAAAATCGCTGTATGGGGCACATTGATACAGTTTATGACGGGGCACATTGATACAGCCTAAATCCTTTAATAGTTCATATTTTCATTATCTTTTATTATTTTTTTTACCATACACTCCTTAATCCACCTTTTTTTCACGAAAAATTTCTAATATTAGTTTTTATTGAAGTGAAATAGCTCTAATTTCTTTATATTAGAGCATTTTATAGTATTTTTGAAAACAGAAGACGTAGGAACTTACCCAGCATCTAGTGCTAGTAGAACTAATAAAAGAAAAGGACGGCATTCTGGCAAATCTCGAATTTATATCGATTCTCCAGAGAAAAAAGTATTTTCGACATGAGAAATGTTAAATAAGAGAAACAAACTGCAGAACAGAAAATGATACTTATATTATAAACAGAATTTTTAATATAATTATCCTTTATTTTCTGTTTATGAACCTATTTATAAACAGAAAAACTGGTAATTTTTTCATCTTTCATAAGAAAGAAGATAATGCTGGGGTTGAAGTGCTAGATATGACAAAGTTACCACAGCCGACAGTCAGACAAGAAACAGACAGAACATCAAGTCATAATATATTTAATTTTGATTGCTTTAATATTGCTTAAAAATAAATTGTGGGTGATTTGAATTTTTATAAATAAATATAAAATGGTTTTCTAACTCATTTCTTATGAAAAATATGCATTGGTATTATTTTGTCGTCATTTTTCTTAAACGTATCAATCTGCCCCGGGGATGGGGCACATTGATACAAATGACTTTTTTTGATTTTTTTAAAATTACATGCAAAAATACTACATAAAACAATGATTGTACATTTTTATAACATACTACACAAGTTTTGCTGTCACCTCATGGAAAAAAAACTTGAATTTTCTACTTTCTTGACACCAAAAAAATCTTAGAAAAAAACTGTATCAATGTACCCCAGTTCCCCCTACATGATGAAAGAATGATTTTGAAATTGATGTTGTAACAGACCAGTAATTTATATTCTCAAATATAGATCAAAAATAAAAATCCTCTAAAAAATAAAGTGACACAAACTAAATTAATATAATCACAAATTTTACGGCATTTTAAAGTGCACATCGATATAATTTCTTTGAGATTATTTAAATTAAAAATTCCATAAAAGAGTAATAAAGAGGAATATTTTTACTCCAAGTTTATGTGCATGGTTTGATGTTAATTTTAGTTGCACCAATCTGTATAACGTTATTACCATACGTTATTCATTGTAGAGGTCATTTATTATAATAAATGCTCTCTAATAAAACTATCTAAATTAAAGTAAATCAAATTTAAGATGTGTTTAGTTGTATTTCAGTTGTGTATTATATTCTTTACATGATCAAATTTTATTGTTTACGATAGACGTAACAACGCTTCACAAAAAATAAAAGGAAGAGGGCCTGATGAAACATCCTCGATAATTCTGCACCTCAGCTAGCAATTAAAAGAACAACCGTTGTTATATGAATATTTTGCTAATTTTCTAAAATATGGGGATACATTTTTTTCAAGTTGTTGAAAGCAGGAAGCAAATTTTTTATGGGATATATAATCTCGTTTAAAATGTGTTCACTCGGATAGAAGTTATGAGTTACGTAGTTTTTAATGATTAAATTTCATTACCTTCAGTAGTTATAAAAACACTTTAAAAGAAATAAAAATAATATAAATTTATTGATTTATTTGACATATTTTACTGATTTATTTGCAAAACAAACATTTCATTTCTGTAAAAGAATTAAAATCTTTAAAAATACTCTTTTCTTCAATTACCACATGTTTAACTGAAGAAATCTGATAAAATTTTAAAATGAATTAATAGAAAAAATAGTATGTTTACTAGCCTGAGATAACGATCTAGTGAAAAATATTCTTAAAAAATTCACACATAGCACAAAATATTCTTGCAAAAACTTTATGAAAGCTGCTTTTAAAATAAATAATAATGCTAAAAAAATTCGGGCAAGTTTTTTATTGCCTTATGTAAACATGCCGTATTTTAAAAGCCAGCATTTCATCGCAATAAGTAAATATTGTTACCGCAGTTACGCATATTTATAAATTCCAAGTTAAGTAATTTACTTATGCTTGGTATAAACATACCATAATCTGATAATGTATTTTTTAACAGTCCTTGCTACAAGAACGAAAAACTTACCCCATTTAAGTTTAAAAGATATTTAATTTTAAAAAATATATATATGCAGTTGAATCTCTCTATAACGAAACTCCATACATCGAATTTCTCTATATAACGAATTAGGTAGATTTCGTAAGAAATACTACCTATTGCAATCGCACCAGTTTATTTATCTATCTATCTATATATATATATATATATCACTTTTTTAAGGACACGATAACTTCTATAATTCTTCACCAATCTCCACCAAACTTGTACATAAAATCAAAGGGGATAAAATCTTGGCTAAGTTCGTTAATGGGCAAAATCGGACCAAGGGGTTCGGAATAGGGGGCGTTTTTGTGAAAACCAAAAAAACGCCATAACTTCTTAATTAAAATAGATATCGAATCGGTTTAAAATTTATATTACTTCTTAAAAATGGGCCAAAAGTATATGCATGACAGATTTTTGATAAATTTAGAAGTGGGCTCGAGGGGCGAAAAAAACAGAGATTTTGAGAGAGAAAAATTCATAACTTCGTCAATTTTCAAGATATCAAGTCCAACTAAATTTTTTGTAAATGTTCTTAAAATTATCTAAAACTTTTGTATTTACAAGTTTTTGATAGGACCAACTTTTACCGATGAAAAAAATTAAAAACGAAAAGAAAAAGGGCGCTGAAAAAAGAGAAAAATCCATAACTCCGTCAATTTTTAAGATATCAAATCTGATTAAATTTATTTTACATCTCCTCAAAAACCTCTACAATTTTATATTGACAAGTTTTTCATAGGACCAACTCGTATAGCAAAAAGAAATTAAACAAAAATAGGAGTTGGAGAAAAAAAACTCAAATCGAAACTGCTTATATTCTGACTCGTTTTTAAATCCATTTTTGTTCTCAAACGCATCCAATTTACAGATCCTCTTATTTAGGAACTACATAATGTAATGCATTGGTCAGTTTTTTGATAAAGACGGAATATATTTCAAAAAAGGCTACCAAAAAGGGTATTTTGAACAGAATTTCCCGAAGTCTTCGTGATTTGAAAATTTAAGGAAGTTTTCACATAGCAAATTGCGTTTTTTATGACTCATTTTAAAATCTATTTTCAATCTCAAACGCATCCAATATACAGATCCTCTTATTTAGGAACTATATACTGTGACGCATTGGCAAGTTTTTTGATAAAGATAGAATATATTTTTTAAAATGCTGTCAAAGTGAGTATTTCGCACAAAACTTTCCGAAGCAATCATGATTAATGAATTAAGGATGTATTCAAACAACAAATCGGTTATTTTATGACTCATTTTTAAATTCAATTTTTTTCTCAAATGCATTCAACTGACAGTTTTTTGTCATTTAGGAACTGTATAATGTACTGTTTTGGTCGATTTTTTAATAAATTCAGAATCTATTTCAAAATATATTGTCAAAATGGGCATTTGAGCTGAATTTTTCTTAAGATGATTCTGATAAAACCAGTTTTTGCAGAAAAATGAAATTAAAATTTTTTTATAAACGGCCAAATGAAGTTATTAAACTGGGTTTATCTCTAATCATATTTTTATTTTATTTATTTATTTTATTTATTTATTTATTTATTTATTTTGTTGTTGAAATGAGCACTTTTCGAAATCTACCTCCGCCTATAGGCCCAGCCGACAGGGATTTTTTTTAGTAGGAATGTTCCCATTTTCCCATGATTACATTAAAAACAGTATCTATATAGCGAAATATCTATCTCCGTATAACGAATATCTGAATAAAATGTTTTATTTATTTGTAAAAAAAGTTTCGAAATCACATGATATCAATTTTCCATCACTTATTCCTAATTTATCGTTCAGTGCTGAGTTTTTTTATATTATTTCTCTGCTTGAATTTCCTTGTCCTTTAAGTCCAACGATTTCACCCCCCCCCCCCCCTCGTCCAACACACCTTTCAACATCCTTCTCAAAACAGTGTCAATCGGATACACATAAGAATGGGATCAATGGGGAAAAAAGAATTTACAATTTTCTTCAAAAAGGCCGAATTTCGTACATTACATAATAATGTGGATTCTGAGAACGGAGAAAATGCGACTTGTGGAGAGTTAAAAAGAGAAATGGAAATCATTTAAGGAATGCGGATATGACAACAATATCTCTCTCATTTTTTGGAAGTGGATTACAATCTCACTATTGCACAGTACTGATACAGTACTTACTGATAGTGATTCTGATAGTAGATACTGATAGTTTTAAGCAGATTTATGAAAAATTTCAAATTCTTAATTAAACACATCAAAAATTACAATTGTTCAAAATTTACACATTAAATAAGAATTTTAACGTTATTCTCTATAGAACGAATTTCTCTATATAACGAATTTTTTTACTCGAACAATGGATTTCGTTATATAGAGACTCGACTGGATTAGTTCGTAATATTTTTTTTCGTAAAGTATAGCAATTATGCATTATTTTAAATCTGAATACGCGTTTTAAGAAATATTTTATAAACATATACCGACTCATTATTATTTTTTATACAGATATGATAAGGCTTAACTGATTAAATATTTATCAAAAAATTTAAAGTATAAATGATCTATATTCAAAGTAATACAGCAAAATCAGCTTTTAGGTAATAACTATTGCAATTGTAAAACAAGAAGGAAAAAATCTGCCAAAAAATATTTTGATTGCAAATAATAACAATCCGTGACACTAAAACTTTTGTTTTTTATTGTTTGTTGTTTAAAGCAAAACCTAAAAATTTAAAAATCTTTGTGATGTTTTTATATGAATCTTTGTGAATTTATCTATCTATCTATCTATCTATCTATCTATATATATATACATACATATATATATATATATTTAAGTTTGTAATATCATTGTACTTTTTTATTTCCAAACAAGTAGATCTGAAAAAAATTAGAGATAAAACTATTATTTTTTCTACAGCATAATCAGATTTTAGGTAATAACTATTCCATTTGTGAAATAAAACAGGAGGAAAAAAATATGCCAGAAAAATTTCAAATAATAAGAATCCCTTTTACTGAAATTTTCGTTTTTTTTATTGTTTGTTGTCTACAGCAAGACCTAAAAATTAAATGATTTTTGTGACATTTTTATATGAATTTTTATAAATTTAGATTTTTTTTATAAAAATATTTTTTAAAGTTTGCTATATCTTTGTACTTTTTTAATTCACTAACAAATAACTAATTATTTTCTGGAATAATAAAAAAACATTTTACAGTTAAAACTATTTTTTTATACCACGCATTTAAAAAGTAAGTCGATATGATATTTAAATATATAAATAAAAAAAAATATTATCTGCAATTTGTTGAGATAAAAAAAAATCGAATAAAAAAGTACCATGTAGCATAAAATATCTTTTAAAAATATTTCTAAGATTTGCCTTTAAGGTACATAAAAATATTTAAAATATCTTTTATGGAATATTTTTGCCGTATTAAATAAACAAGACATATTTTAAAAGCTTGCTTTTCATCAAAATAATGTAAAAATTTCTGCCGCACACATGTATTTTTCTTCGAATTCCTAATTTACTTATCTTTAGTATGTAAATACCGTAATCTTATAATGTCATTTCTTTTGAAGGTGGTTCTTACATATTAAAAAAAAAAATAATGGATGTTTCAAATATATAAGCGATAGAAATATTTTCAAATATTTTTCGAATGAGGGATTGAATTTAAAAATTTTTGAATAAACATTTCTTCCTTATTTAAGAATAAATATATTTAATAGAATACATTGTTAATGCTGGTTTTTAAACGAAAATATCTCTGTTGAGACACATTTGATATGCATCGTCATTATTTTATATTTTGAAAAAAAAAAGCTCTAACTCGTAGATTGAGTATTTTAAGTGCAAAATGCGCAATATACACTGCTCAAAACAATTAAAGGATATTTGAAGTTTTATATAAAATAAAGATATAAACGAAATTTTTTTTTGCCGAAAATAGAAGAAGAGAATCACAAATGCAAATTTTTCTGGTTTTCAAACTGTGGAGTATGCAAATTTTGAGTTCGACGTCAAAAACGTCGCTTCAGCGGCAGCTAATGAAATTTGACTTTCAACTGGGTAAAAGAGAATGAAGACAAGGATGATCGGCATTCAGTGATTGCTTTGTTTCGATGAGTGCGATGTCTCAGCGAAGTCATTTGACAGATTCAGAAGCTTGGAGAATTGTTGGTAGGTTAGAAGGGGGCCAAACTCAAGCCGAAGTAGCGCAAGCCATTGGAGTGTCACAAAGTGTCATTTCCAGGATCTGGAACCGTTTTTTGGAGAGTGGATGTGCAGGCCAATGACCAGGGCAAGGTCGTCGTAGACTGGCAACAACGCCCAATGAATATCGGTATTTAGCGTTAACAGCTCGGAGACACCGAAACATGAACGCTACTCTTCTCCAACAACACCTTCGCTCGGCTACAGGCACCACGATTTCAACTCAGACTGTCCGAAACCGGCTCCATGATGTAGGTCTGTATGCTCGCCGACCGATGGTATGTGTTAGATTAACATCAAGGCATCGTCGCGACCGCAGGGAGTGGGCAACCGAGCATGTCAACTGGAGGAGAAATGAATGGAGCAATATTCTGTTTTCTGACGAGTCCCGTTTTTCTGTGCATCCAGATAATAGGCGTATTTTCATCTGGAGGGACCGTGGCAGTAGGAATAATCCTGCGTTCGTGCACGAAATAGTCAGATTTGGCGGTGGAGGAGTGTTGATGTATGGTGGCATCTCCATTGACGGGCGCACTGACCTCTACATCATTCGAGATGGAGCTCAGACTGGTCACCGATATAGGGATGAGATCCTCAGACCTATTGTAGTCCCTTACGCTGCAGCAATCGGAGATAACTTCATTTTAATGGACGATAACTGCAGGCCACACCGTGCAAACCTGGTGGAGGATTTCCTTTTCGAGGAAGGAATCGTTCGAATGGAATGGCCAGCGTGTTCTCCAGACATGTATCCAATCGAGCACGTTTGGGACGCTCTAGGAAGATGAGTTTCTGGCCGCCAACAACCCGCACAAACTCTCCAAGAACTGGAAAGAGCTCTTCTGGAAGAGTGGGGCAGAATACCCCAACTCGTCGTTAATAGCCTCATTGAATCCATGCCTCAAAGGTGTTCAACGTTGCTGGCCGACCGTGGAAACCATGCCCCCTATTGAAAATGATTTTCTTTGAAGAAAACACCTTTTCTTATTCGTCTTTTCTCATATGCACAAATTGTGTTTTTTTTCCTTTTGTACACAAATGCGCAATAAAATGCATTTTTTTCTGCCAAACATGTGTAATTCATTCTCATATAACCTACTATGTCTGTCGACCATATATCAATCAGCTAAAAAGTTTCCCAGATACAAAATCCACCTAAAACTGCAATATCCTTTAATTGTTTTGAGCAGTGTATATATATATATATGTGTGTTACGGTTAATTTGATGAACTGGGTAATTATTAATAATGATTACGTCGTTAAGTAAATTTGATAAATGTTGCATATAAATAAAAATTTTCGGTTATTATTAATAATTACCAATGAAGTTCGGTCAATATGTTTAACTAAGCTTAGTATCGAATATACACTTTAAAAAATGCGTACTATCATAACTGTTGAAATCTAATAACAAAAGTTATTGAAAAGGGACAATAATGCTCAATCAAATCAAGTGTTTGTTTAATTAGACAGAAAAGAATTAACATTTTTTTATAATAACTGAATAAATTAAATAAAACTTTTAAACATTGAAGTATTCAATGATTAAGTTATATTGCTTTGAAATGCATACTTTGAGCAAATGAATGTTTAGAATATATATATATATTTGATATGGTTTTGAATTTTAGTCAGTTTGGTAAGATGGTGATTTTTCTAAAATGAATAAAGAGCTACTTAATTTAGCTGGATTTCATTTTATAATAATCTTATATGCTTGAATTATTTTCTTATTACCTCCCAAGCCATGTTGATTAAATTAAATTTAATATGATTTTGTAAAAGTGATTTATATTCTTAGTAATTTTTAAAATGAATAAAGTTTTAATCCTCAGCATTAGATCTTTCTTTTATACAGTAAAACCCCGATAATTCGGATTAATTGAGATCAAACCCAATTCCGATTATCGAAAATCCGGATTATTCAGAATATGGGAACAAATGAAATAAAATAAATCATACTTACAGAAAGTCAGGTTTATATTTAACATATTCAATATTTAAAGAAAAAAATGTTAAATTTCTTGGTAATTATAAAGTTTGTAATCTTCTGCTGTACCAGTTTTGCGGGCCGCAAGGTCACGCATCCGCTTGAGCACAAGGTTTTCGCTGCGTGTAGTCTCCACATGACGTTCAAAATAAACCATTAATTGTTGTAAAATCAATGTTGCTTCATTTCGGCTAATAGAAAACTGTGAAGACTGGAATAAGTGCAAAACTTAAATGATGCAGATTTGTACATTTGATAGATAACATGAAAGAGTTTAATTAAGAAAGCTTAAGGCATTCTTCCGAAAAGATTCCAGAATAAACTTTTTTATTCAGAAAACGAGGATGAAGTAAATTTATGCTATGGAAATTTGCCGATCGCTTCTCAAACTTAAAAAGAAAATTTCCCAGACCGATACGGATTATCCAAATATTCGGATTAATGGAGCACGAATTAGCGGGGTTCTAACTTCTAACATACTGGTTTACTTCTAACACCTAGTTATCATTATAATTTTTTTTGTGTTTTTGAATAGTTTCCTTTACAGTTGTCAGCACATAAGTGTATGTCACAAATAAAATTATGATATAAAATAATTTAAAATATACCGACGATAAATATTTTATATCTTTAATAGACATTATACTAAATGCTATCTTTATCATATATTAATTCCGTGCTCTTAAAAAATCGCTTTTTTTATTTACTAGTAGTATGCAAATTTACTGAAACAAAATAAAAATACTTTTGATTTCCGTCAGTGTTTTCGGATCTATTAATATGTAAATTAGTGACTGAAATGTTCCTTTTTAATGACAATAGATTTTTGACAATACAAGATGATGACGTCTACATGATACTCAAACCTGTGGCGTAGCATGAGATACAAATAACCGAGGTTTGTCTGATCATGTAGACGTTATCATCTTAATTAGAAATCATCATTAAAACGACGATTTCTAATTCATTTTGGAAAAATTAACCTGTAAATAATAACAATAGTATTTTTTAAAATGTTTCTGTTATCTTTTATTCCGTTAACTTTTTTGATTAGTAAACATGCCTGATAACTCCATTTAAGCTTATCCGATATTTTACTCGATTTGTTCATATAATTTGTAAAGTGTGAACCTTTGTAAAGTGTGTCCTTTTATAAAACTTAAAAAATGATATGTATTTCTTTATTTTAACTTTAAAGGACTTAAAATTAACTAATAACTAATAATAACCCACCAGTCAGTTGCACCATAAAATTTAACTAATAAGAATGTATTTATTAAAATACAACATATTGCTCAGTGGTGCACAAAACAGGAATTTCATTATACATTTGTACAATTAAAATAAAATAAAACTTTCAACGTTTCGCGCCGTCTTCTGCGGGCGTCTTCAGGAAAATATGATAATGGAAGGACTACGTTTGCATCTTGATCGAGAGATAATATTTCTACTCTACTTGAGCAATGTGTTATTATTAGTTCAATTTTATGGTGCAACTGTCTTATATATATTTATCACTTAAAAATATGTTACAAACAGTCAAAATTTGTACTTCATTAATTTTTTTTTTCTTTATAAATATCATACTTTTATGTCAATTTGCTAATCAAAATATAAATGATGTTCCTTAAAATCCGAATTTTATATTTGTTTGCAAACACCTTAATATTTAATTAGAAAATGATGCCAAAATAATTAATTTATACTTATTTATTTAAAACTTGCTACAAAATACGCTCATTCTTGCTTCATTATTGAACAAAGTCTTTCTTTTTCACTTCGATTCCTTCTTCACTTTCAGAGAGATCCTTTTGATACCGCCTAATGAATTACCGTGTTCCTAACAGAGGGATTGTATGTTTATCGTGATCTTGACAAGACACAAACGACCCCTGTGCAATTTATTTCATGATGGTGAAGTCCCACTTTTTCACTTTAATTTAATCTTTACTTTCAGAGAGATCTTCTGGATACCGCTTAATGAATTACATTGTTCCAAACAGGGAGAATGTATTTTTATCGTGTTATTGACAAGGCACAATGAACTCTTACGTGGCTTATTTTATATTCATCCGTATGATGAATTTTTCGGAATAAGTCAAACCGCAATGAGCAACAGCAGCTTTCGTTTCATTACCATGTTAAATTAATATATATATTTTTTTAACTTATAAATTAAGTAACTTTCATATTAAGTAACAGTTTCAAATATAAATATTTAGTGAAAATACTGATAATTTGGATATTATTTTTCATTAGCATCTAAATACGAGCACATTTTTTTACAGTTTATTCCTATAAATATAACATTTCTGTTAATCATTTAATATAACCAGTATGTTTCCTGAATGAACTATATTCTATTCATTTTCATTACTTTTAATTTGTTCTTCCATTATAGTTCCGATTATATAGATTATTCTAATATAATTTTGTTAATCCTAATTTAAAAAAAATATATTGAAGCCAATATGATCACTCTGTTCTTTCTTACATTATAGACATTTTCTCTTCATTTTATTTCTGGAAATATTTATTTCTTCTGTAATTTTCTTTACTAATGTGATTGCAGGAAATTTAATATTCTGATAATTTAATAAAATATATGCAAATAATTTTAATTATTTTTTCTCCTTATTATTATTAAATTAATTAATTAAACAGTAAAACACGAATTTAAGGGGAATATATTTTTAGTTAAAACTTAGAAATATGGAAAAAAAAGATTTTGCCAGAATAATTGCAACAGCTTTCATTTATAACTAAGTTGGTCTGGTGTAATAACGCCAGGCGGGGTAATAACGCCAAGTGCTAATATTTTGCATAATTATGAAATAATCTGGAAAATGACACCCATGTGCTCTGCGCAGAAGGGTTTTGAGTCATATAAATCGCAAAAAACAGCTTCAAGTTAATTTGTTTCATTTTTATGTCTTATTTTTTTACAAGCAACTAAAATTAACGCTTGATCTAAAATTTGCGAGATAAGTTTTGTGATGTGAAGACTATTTTTTTTATCCGGAAATACTTTGTTAATTACATAAATTTGTTGTACATTTCATGGACTTTCAAAATATTGTTGAAGATTTTGGATATCTTCTCGAGATTATTTGTAATTTAAAATGTACAGCGCAAAAACTATAACGGTGTAATAACGCCAATCCTTGGCATTAATACCCCGGTTGATTCCCTACAGTGGCCGAGCTACATCCTGAACTGATTCAAATAAACACAGTTTAAACTGTGCAATGTTTCTAATAACTCTATTTAAGCGGTCCTTTTTAAGCAAAAAGAAGCTAATGGTCAGATATTCTTTTGCCTCATCCCCCCCCCCCCACACCACACCTATATTTTTCTTACAGTTCACAAAAAAATTAACATTTTCAATAGCTTAGAACGCAATTTATCAATTTCTAAGTTTGTAGAGTTTGTATTTTTTAGAATTGGGCAATCTACATGCAATTATTACATCTTATTTCATAGTTTTGTTTGCATGGCGTTATTACCCATATAGGTGGGTAATAACGCCAAATAGCATTGGTCAAGAAAACACGCCATTACCTTTTATGAATACATATGCTATTTTTTTTTTTTTTTTTTTTTTTTTTTTGACTTTGAAAAATGCAAACTAAAACTGAGCCGTGAAAATTGGTAGAACCTTAACGTGGCGTTATTACCCCAGGGTATCTTATTTGAAGATCATTTCTATCCTTTTAAAATCCACCTTGTATATACATATGCTGTCTATATATTTCCTTTAGATTTTCATTAAAAATAAGCGTAATGTAACATTTTACAATAATTTAATATAAAACTTGTTTGAAAACGTTTTCAATCTTGTTCCATCATCTAACAAGGTATTTTTATTTAATTTTATTCTCCATCGGAACTAAGTGAACGATATTTTATATCCTTCGTAATGAATTACGTTGTTCTTAGCTTTAGTCCAGGGATTGTATGTTTATCGTGTTCATGACAAGACACAGCTGATCCTACTAAGTTACTTTATAATGTTCTTTTTTACGCATGAAGAATATTAAAGAATACGTCAAGACATTTTGAACAACAACAGCTGTTATCTATTTAATATGCTTAATTAATTACAACAAAAATCTCACAATGTAAAGAAATATTGTATTATACAGCAATTTTAAATCTCCGCGTTTAGGGAATTTAATCATCGATCGGTAGCATTTTGTTAACACGGTTATCATAGAAGCGGAAATTGCTTAAATTATACAGTAATACTATTTATAATATTTCTAGTTAACAATAATATTTTTTTAGTAATATTAATAATACTCTTTTTTTAGTTACTTTAATTAAACAGATAGAGTTATAAAAAGGACGAAGAAAAACATATTTGCTTATTGCTTTTTTTAAATAATTGAAAAATTTAATTTTGAAATAAATAACAAGCAAAAAGTAGGAGCCATTACTTATATATATATATATATATGTATATATATGCTGTAGAATAATAAAAACTAAAGTCTGTAATTTCATTACAATGTTTTTATATTTCGTTAAATAATAATAATAATAATAATAAAATTTACAGCAATAAATTTTAATCCTGACAAATTAATATAAAAAGAATATAGAAATAAAAATTTGACACGGCCTTTAGATCCGTTTGAGGCAGATTTCGTGAAAAGTACTACTTTATATATTTATTATACCCATTATACCCAACATTATACACAATCAGGACATTATACTCAATCAGGGTTCGTACACATCAGGGGATACCTAGGATTTTAGGTGTTTTGCACAAGAAAATTCATGAAGTACAGATTGCTATGTATGAAAACAGAATTTTTCCCATTAAATAAGGTAAACATTACAATACAAATATTCTGGTAAAGCATCTTGAAGCGTAAGAACGGAATGTCGGAATTTGTAAAACATGTTTGTTTAATTTACTTAACACTATTTTAATTTAAAACTTATTTGAAAATTACTTCAATTTTGTTCCATCATCGATCAAGGTATTTGTTGTTAGAAGCGAAAATTGTTTAAATTATACAGTAATGCTATTTATAATATTTCTAGTTAATAGTATATTTTTATATTATTCTATTTTTAGTTACTTTAATTAAACAGACAGAGTTATCTGAAGGATGAAGAAAGACATATTTGCTTATTGCTTTTTTTAAATAATTGAAAAATTTAATTTTGAAATAAATAACAAGCAAAAAGTACGGGCCATTACTTATATATATATGTAAGTCGGTAATTTCATTACAAGGTTTTTACAGTTTGTTAACTAATAATAATAATAATAATAATAATAAAAAAATTATGTACAGCAATAAATTTTAATCCTGACAAATTAGTTAAAGAAATATTTAGCATTTCATCATCTAAACTGCATGGAAATTAAAATTTGTCACGGCCTTAGGTCCGTTTCAAGCAGATTTCGTAAAAAGTACTACTTATTACATTTTCCCCTATGTCGGAATTTCTAAAACATTTTTGTTTAATTTACTTTACACTATTTTAATTTATAACTTATTTGAAAATGACTTCAATTTTGTTCCATTACCGAACAAGCTGTCTTTATTTCATTTTATTTCCTATCGGTACAATGTGGAAGATACTTTATATGCTTCGAAGAGAATTATCTTGTTCTTAGACTTAGTTCAGGGATTGTATGTTTCGCGTGTTCATGACACGACACAGCTGATCCTACTAAGTTACTTTATAATATTCTTTCTTAAGCATCAAGAAAATTGAAGAATACGCTAAGCCATTCACAAAAAAAACACCATTTCATTCCCACTCTTTATTTTGGATTTTTATCACTTTGAGAAAGATCTGTTAATTCTTTTCTCGTCACAATAAAAGTTAACCGAAAGTCAGTCTTCCTTAGATCTGCACATTTCTGCATTCTTTCCCATGTTAAAAAAAGCAGCTGTGGTTTATAATACGTTTATCCGTTAACATTCTCATGCACTCAGCTAATCTTTAAAATCTCCCAGATATCATAAATGCACACGTGCGTATGCAATCGACACTCCTTAAAAACCACAGGACTGCAATATTATAGCAAATCTTGCACTTTCTGTTACTAAGAATAAGTCTAACTGATTCTGATAACCTTGACGTTAGAAAAAAAGAAAGCACTGCACATCTTGCCTACAACACACCAATATGCTCTCTCTGTGACCGCAACTGGGGGCTCTCGAAGGAGAGCAGATAAAATATGTAACGACACTTCTACCCTGATCACCGAACATGTAAGACACTCAAAAGGGGCGCTCTGCCCCTCTCGCAGTCTAATGTCTTGCCTTCGGGCAAGTGGCTTTTTTCCTGTATTACCAGTGTCGCAAGTCTGTAACTTCACATCATTAACTAAAATAAATCCCATATTCTCTCTTCAACATGTTGGAGCTGTTATTCGTCTTCTCAGCGCTCTATATCTCTACCTGGAGTTGTACGATCCCTCTCTCTCTCTCTCTCATAGGCACTCCTCCCCTTGGGTTTGGTTTGGTTTATTTTTTTCGTCCGATTATCTGCGCTAGGGATATAGGACCGGGGGGAGTGCCCTTCGTGGGGGTCTTTCTAAGGGAACCTAACCCGTATTTACGCAAGGTTCGAAGAAAACCACGAAAACTCCGAGCGGTTAGGCCGACAGCCGCGATTGGGTTCGAACCCAGCACTTGCCGTCTACCAGTTGAGAGGTCTGTACCTCCCGGCCACTGGTGGGGCCCTCCCCTTGGGACTATATCGAGTAGATAATCGGCAGAAAAACCAAACTAAACCATTTTGAGCAACAGCAGGTATAATCTTTTTAACATGCTTAATTAATTACAGCAAAAATTTCACAATGTAAAGAAATATTGTATTACACAGTAATTTTAAATTTCCATGTTTTGGGAATTTAATCATCGATCGGTATCATTTTGTTCACACGGTTATCACAGAAGCGGAAATTATTTTTATTAAATAATGTTATTTATAAGAATTTTAGTTAATACGATAATTTTTATACTATTCTTTTTTTAATTACTTTTATTAAAGGGATTAGAGTTACTGAAAGGACGAAGAAAGACATTTTTGCTTACTACTATTTTTAAAATAATTGAAACGTTTAGTTTAAAAATAGATAAAAAGTAAAAGAAAATAGCATATATAAGTTTTTTTTATTTTTATTTTATTTATTTATTAATTTATTTCCTTTTTTGTAGAAGAATAAAGTCTGAAGTGAGGAATTTCATTACAATTTGTTTATGTTTCATTTAAATAATAATTATAATAACAGTAATAATAATAATAATAAAATTTTGTGAAGACAGAAATTTTATAAAGAATTAAAAAATATTTAAAGAAATTTTTAACATTTCATCATCTAAGCTGAATAGAAATGAAAAATTAACACAACCCTCATCCGTTTTAGAACAATTTCTTAAGATATTCTACTTATTATATTATCCCCTTATGTCGGTATTTCTGAAACATTTTTGAAGATCTACACCAATCATGACCCCTAGATTCCCAAACCACCCATAGTTAATATAGCTATATATATATATATATATATATATATATGTATATATATAAATAACAGAAAATCAAGAGACAGAAAATCTCGGTCAAGTAAGTTAACTGGCAAAAAGAGGGAGAGTGAAATAAGAACGGACCTATTACTTCTTAAATATAATTTATATCAAATCAGTTTGATATTATTATTACTTCTATATCAAAGTCCAAAAACTTATGTTTGAGAGACTTTTGATAAAAATGGGTTCAAAGGATAAAAAAAATGTTTTAGAGAGAAAAGTTTTCAAAAGTCCAATTTAATTTATTATAAATCTTCTTAATATTATCTACAACTTTTATACTGACAAGTTGTTGATAAAACCAACTCTTAATGTTAATAAAATAAAATTAAAACGAAAACAAAAGGTTGAAGTAGTAAAAGAAAAATCGTACTTTCGTCAATTGACATAATATCAAATATAACTAAATGTATTATAAATCTTTTAATATTATCTACAACTTTAATATTGACAAGTTTTTTATAGGCCCATTTCTTAGACAAAAACAAACTAGAATTTCAGAATGACTTAAGAAAAGATTATCGTATATTCAAATGCAAACTGCTTACTTTCTGACACATTTTTTAATTTATTCTTGCTCTCAAAAGCATCCAATTAGTAGGTTCTCTTATTCTGGAAGTATATAATGACCGTATCAGTCGATATTTTGATAAAGGGGAAAGGTGTTTTTTAGGGTGGTCCTTAAAAGTTCGTAATTTTTTTTTTCGGGATTTATACCGGGGAACCCTGCCACTTTGTTCTACTCATTAAAAAAGAATTAAAGCAATTTTTTCAGATTTTTTATCATGATTTTAGGGGTCGCTACCACTATTTAAAGTTTAGACTTATTCAAAAATATTGAAGGAAAACACAATTATTCTAATAACAAGTAAACATATTTTTATTAAATATTTCTGTAAATTCTACAGCAACTACTACCTCTGACAATAAAGTTCGGTTAATAGTTCTTTAGCATTAATTTAGATGAAATATTAACGAAAGTCACATACCATCCTTCAAAATAGTCATCTCCTATAGATATGCACCGCTCAGATCTGCTATATAGGTCCTGGGAAATTCGCAAGAAGTCTTCTTTTGGGATGCAGCTCAAAAGCTTCGTCACGTTTCGTTGGATGTCAGCAACATGGACAAATCTCTTTAAAAGAGAGTTTGAGTCGTGAAAATAGGAAGAAGTCTGGAGGATTGAGATCTGGCGAGTATGGTAGGTGTTCAATTTGTACGATCTCTCATGAATTTCTTTCGGTGTCCTGCAAAGCTTAAAAACAAACTTTAAACTGATCTTTTGTTCGTTCATTTTCTTGTTCTCAGCTAAGAACCAACACACTGAACAAGCACTTAGTAAAACACGTCTTACACAAAACATAAACAATGCTCAACTGAACAACGGTGGGGGAAGATGGTCTACACTTGCCTCTATGCAGGTGCAGAGTTTTGTTTCCCCAGTGTTGCCAGATCGGTCGATCTGAATTCATTCACCGAACTTTATAGTCAGAGGTAGTATATTGTTATATACTTTTAAAGAAGAAGAAAAAAGCTACCATTATTATAAAACCCTTACATTTATGTTTTTTAAGACATCAATATAGAGTTTTTAGAGTCTGGATATTTGCTTTGAAACTGCTTGAGTAACTGAATAAATACTGTTTTTGTTCTTCATCTTTTGTCTGAAGTTTATTGTATTCCTCAACAAGTGCTATACCCCATGTTCGGCTACATCATTAATAACTTTCACTGAAGCCGCAAAAGCCCTACAAGTTTTAAGAGATTCATTTTTATTCCCATTTGCCACATCTGTTTAATTAAAGTCTCAAGGTAATTCTATAATTTTAAAAAACCTCAAAATGTTACTTATAACAAAAATTTTTTGACGATGTCATCAGGATCAACCTGTGCACGTTTCAGTGGTTTCTCAATTTTCAATTTTTCAAAGCACGCACCATTTTACCTTTAATTTTAAATGATACATTGTCATCGAAAAATGCAAAAACAACTATTCCTTCTGACAAGTACCATAAATGTCCTAAGAATTTCTTCATAGCACACAAAAAAATGTCTTAATTTACATTTTCGTACTCTTTCAAGTTTTTAAGGAGAAATAAATCATTTACAGGCACAAAACAATTAGATGGTGCCTGATACCAACTGTGAAGGTAGTTGACGAGCAAATTTGACAAACTCCAGATTATTTTTGCTTAGAAAGTTTGAATTGATCTCTAAATAAATATAACTTGAGCGAGTATATGGTCTTTGCCATCCTTCGTGCTCGATACAAGATACCAGGCGCTCTAAAGTGAACACCTTTTTCGGGTATTCCTCCTTGGAAAATTATGACAAGCTCTAACAGCTATTTGTAATCGTTCCTCGGTTGCAAATCATTAAGTTGATTTTGGGCAAATTCTATGATTTCTGATGCATTTTCTGTTGTTTTTTCATCGATGAAATTGTCAGTTACGGAAGTGTGAAATATGTCATAATTAATAGAGTTCCACGAAATTTTAAATAATTTAAATAAGAGTCTGTCTGGTCCGTTTGGCGCTCTGAGTGACTTAATATTAATTGCCTACAGCATAATCTCCAGGAAGTGATGACAGCAAGCCAACCAAATCATTTCTTTCTTCATTTTCTGTTCCAAAAGAATACAAGCTCCTCTTGATAACATGGAATTTACATAGGTTGTATCAGTACACAAAGATTTTACTTGCTCAGTAATTCCCCATGACTCCAATGTTTTGTTAATAGCAAAAGATATTGCTTGACCTGTTCCTGACTGAAGTTTTGGAACTGCAAGTAATTGGTCAATATTTTTACCAGAAATAATTGGTAATCTGTCATTAGCTTCAGATCCTGAAATGTCTTTGAAAATTTTGCAGTGAACAGTCAAAGGAACACTTGTCGAAAACTTTTTTTTTTAAACTTTCGTCTCTGCTTGTTCGGCTTTTGATTATAAGGCGCCAAATAGAGGCTTTGTTAATATTATAATTGGAAGGACCACAACTCATACGTTTCACTGTTGTAGTCAAAACCATAGCTGCCGTTCTATCATTTAGCTTTGCTGCATCAAGGCTTGCAGCTACGCTATTGTCCAAAATGTTCATTCTAATTCTTTTTTTAGGAGGTGGATCACTGTGAGAGCATGAAGCTACTTCTTCCTAATTGAGCTTGATTCTTCTTCAAATATGTCTGAAGAAATTGATTTTGCTTCTTCAAAAAGATTGATCTATGCATCCGATTTTTATAAAATTTGAAATAACTTGACAAAATTACGTAATAATTATGTATTTTAAATTTGAAACGTATAAAATGCATTAAAAAATTTTCCTCATTCACCATAATGCAATTTAATACTTTCACCCGATTATCAAAAAATTTGAAATAACTCGACAAAATTATGTAATAATTATGTATTTTAAATTCAAAACGATTAAAATGCATTTGAAACTTTTTCCCGATTGACCGTAATGTAATGGAATACTTTTGATAGCCCCTGTAATTGATCTATGCATCCAATTTTCAGAAAATTTGAAATGAATCGACAAAATTATGTAATAATTATGTATTTTAAATTTCAAACGATTCGGTTGGGTAGTTTTTGCGTTGTTATATGCGGACCGAGGGACGGACTGAACGAATGCTATAGCTGCTACGTATTTACATAATTACGAACGCACCTAAAAACAGATTTCGTAGTATATATCTCTTGAAAAAGAACTTAAAGTTATTTAATATATTAAGTGGTTCCGGCTAACGTTAAAAAAAATTCGCCTGTAATCGAAAATTTATGATACTCCGCGTGAAATCACAAAAATGCTTCAGATACCATATAATAAATTACGCTATTCCTGACATGGAGATTCTATGTTTATCGTATTCATGACAAGGCACATCTGACCCTGCGAAATTTATTTTATCTTGTTCTTTTCTAAGCATGAAGAGTATCGAAGAATGTCTCGAGATGCTTTCAATACTAGCAGCTGTTATCGCTTTGTCATGTTTAATTTATTTCAACATGAATCTTACAAAGCAAAGAAATCTTGTATTGTACGACAAATTAAAATTTCGATGGTTTGAAAATTTATTGATCAATCGTCATGTTAACATGATTGTTAAAGAAGACGTTATTTATTTCTATTCAGTAATGGTAGCTATGATAATTCTAGTTAATATGATAATTTTTATAAAATTCTTAGCATTTAGCTTTTTAAAGCAATTTTTAGCTTTACCTAAAGCTAAAAACTTATAAAAGATACTCTTCCAATAATATTTTTTACCCACCAGTGTCACCTTGTGTTCTCGAAGCTGGGAGACGGGAGATGTTGGGTTCGATCCCAATCGCGCCTGACGACCTAACCGTCCGGAATTATCCGTGGTTTCTTCGAACCTTGACTTAGCTTTTTAAAGCAATTTTTAGCTTTATCTAAAGCTAAAAACTTATAAAAGATATTCTTCCAATAATAATTTTGACCCACTAGTGTCACCTTGAGTTCTCGAAGCTGGGAGACGGGAGATGTTGGGTTCGATCCCAATCGCGCCTGACGACCTAACCGTCCGGAATTATCCGTGGTTTCTTCGAACCTTGACTTAGCTTTTTAAAGCAATTTTTAGCTTTATCTAAAGCTATAAACTTATAAAAGATACTCTTCCAATAATAATTTTGACCCACTAGTGTCACCTTGTGTTCTCGAAGCTGAGAGACTGGAGATGTTGGGTTCGATCCCAATCGCGCCTGACGACCTAACCGTCCGGAATTATCCGTGGTTTCTTCGAACCTTGACTAACCTTCTGTAAATACTAAATTATGCTTTTTCTAACATATGAATTCTATGTTTATCGTGTTCAAGACATGGCACATCTGATCGTGAGAAATCCTTATGTTATTTCCTAAGCATGAAGAATAGTGAAGTATATATGAAACATATATGTGAAATATATATATACCAAGTGTATATATGAAGAATATTTCAAGATGTTTTGAGCATTAGAAACTGTTCTCTATCACTTTATCAAAATTTTAATTTCAAAATTTAATTAAAAAAATTAATATTAAAATTAATTTCAAAAAATCTAACAAATTAAAGAAATCTTGTATTGTATAAGAATTCTAAATCTCGATGGTTTGAAAATGTTTGATCGATGAAAACCATCTTGTTCACATGTTTGTTGTAGGAGACGTTATATATTTCTATGACATAATGGCAGCTGTAATAATTGTATTTAATATGGTAATTTTTATATAATTCATATTTTCATGCTTACTTTTATTAAACGGATTAGATTGGTTTGAAAAGAAGAAAAAAATATGTTATGGTTTATACTCATTTTAGATTTATAGTAAAATTTAAGATATTAATAAATTTTAAAATGAAAAGTGAAATTACAAGTGACTTATAAGTGAAATTTATTAAAGGTTTTTTTCTATAGTATAAAATCTAAATTTTGAAATTTTATTACTTATTTTTTATAAATATAAAATATATGACGGAATGGAAATTTCGCCTTGCTTTTAGCATAAAATGAATAGTGTGAACTTTAAAATATTCAACTTATTTTCTTTTTATTTATTTTATTTAACTTATTTTATTTTGTATACATTTTTTTATTTTATTTTATTTTTTTATTTTTTTTTAAATAAAATTTATTATTAACATCTATAGTTGATTATTTAATCACCTTTTAAGTTAGCGTGAGCATTTCTATTTTACATAATATCAAAAAATAATTAAAATCAATTCGTTGTATTAAGTTATTATTTAAAATAAAAATCAATAAAACGTTTTCTGCATATCAGCAACAAACACAAAAATTTTATTCTTTTTAATAACAAAGATATCGTTTTTATTTTTGTTGCCATAACAATACAATTAATTTTGACAAGTTCATGAAGACTACAAACCAATAAATAAATTAAATTTATTGCAAGCACTGTAAATGTGTAGTGGGTTGGTTATGCAATTTAGTAACTCCCTATTTCTATTATAATTAAAATGTTTTATTGATATTATAATTATTGTACAGTTACCAAACGATATTTAAAAGGAGAAAAACAAACTATGCAAATATTTTTGAATTCGTCTTCTGAGGTATTATATTAACTTCTTAAATAATTTGGCATTTAAAAAATGTTTAAGTTTTAGAAACCGCATTAAAAAAATTGTAGCTGAAGTTAAGTGTAACCTAATAATTTATGAGTTGTTTTCCTTATTTTTTGAAGTTTGTGTATCTTTATCATGAAAAGTTATGTTATCCCTATTTTGAGAGGTGGCAATTATGTGTTTCGCTCACTATCTTATTGTGTATATAAGGTGGTCTGGTGTAATAACGCCAGGCGGGGTAATAACGCCAAGTGCTAATATTTTGCATAATTATGAAATGATCTGGTAAATGACACCCATGATCTCTGCGCAGAAGGGTTTTGAATCCTATAAATCGCAAAAAACAGCTTCAAGTTAATTTGTTTCAATTTTAGGTCTTACTGTTTTTACAAACAACTAAAATTAACGCTTGATCTAAAATTTGCGAGATACGTTTTGTGATGTGAAGACTAGTTTTTTATCTGGAAATACTTTGTTAATTACATAAATGTGTAGTACATTTCATGGACTTTCAAAATCTTGTTGAATATTTTGGATATCTTCTCGAGATAATTTGTAATTTAAAATGTACAGCGCAATAACTATAACGTCGTAATAACGCCAATCCTTGGCATTGATACACCGGTTGATTCCCTACAGTGACCGAGCTACATCCTAAATACTGATTCAAATAAACAGAGTTAAAACTGTGCAATGTTTATAATAATTCTATTTAAGCGGTCCTTTTTAAGCAAAAAGAAGCTCACGGTCTGATATTCTTTTGCCTCATCCTCCCCCCCACACACACACACCACACTTTTATTTTTCTTACACTTTCACAAAAATTGAACATTTTCAATAGCTTAGAATGCAATTTGTCAATTTCTAAGTTTGTGGAGTTTGTATTTTTAGAATTGGGCAATCTACATGCAATTATTCCATCTTATTTCACAGTTTTGTTTGCATGGCGTTATTACCCATATAGGTGGGTAATAACGCCAAATAGCATTGGTCAAGAAATCACGCCATTACATTTTATGAATACATATCTGTTAAATTATTTTTTTTAGATAGATAGTCAATGAGTTGCTGTATCAAATCATATATTTGTTTGAAAAATACAAACTAAAACTGAGCCGTGAAAATTGGTACAACCTTAACGAGGAGTTATTTCCCCAGGGTACCTTAAGACTTATATGCATCATATCTAATATTTATTCTTTTTACATCGAATTTCGACGGGTGCAGCTAGTTAAATTTAAAACATATGCTGTTAATTTCATATCAGCCTGTCTACAAATGTATGCATCTGTATATTTTCTTTAAAATTTCGTTAAAAATAAAAGTTGTATAACAGTATAATGTAATTTAATTTGAAACCTGTCTCAAAATACATTCAATCATGATCTATCATCGAACAAAATATTTTTATTTAACTTCATTTACCAGTAGTGCACGCTAAAAATGTTTTAGATCCCTCGTAATAGATTTCGCAGTTCTTAACATGGGAACTGAATATTTATTATATTGATGACGAAACACAGCTGACCCAATATAACCCAGTAGCCAAAGAATATTGGACCAATATTGGCTATATCTTGGAGCAGTATTGGCACATTGGCATGAAATATTGTACCAATATTTCATGCCAATGTTTACATTGGGACAAAATGTTTACATTTTGTCCTTATTTAGCCAGTATTTGCAGCCAATATTATGCCAATATTGGGGTTTCATTGGAAATATAGCCAATAAAACGCCAATATTGGTTAAATATTGGGATTTGATCGGAAATATTTGAAATGTAAAGCCAAAATTTTTACAATATTAACATTTTATTGTCAATATTTCCAAAGATATTTCCAATATTGGCATAATATTGGTTGCAAATATTGGCTAAATAAGGGCAATATGTAAACATTCCAATATTGGAGCAATGTCTACGTTTTATTGGCAATATTTCCGATAGATGAAATATTGGAGTGACGTTCGACCAATATTGGTTTGCTACTAGGAAAGTTGTCTTATCAGGGTACTTTTTACGGATTAAGCATATTGAAGAATTTGCCAAGGCGCTTTGTGAAATAGCAGCTGTGATCGCTTTATCACGATTAATTAATTTCAAGAAAAATCTCTCAAAGTGAAAAATCTTGTATTACATAGCAATTTTAAAACTAGACGGATCGGAAATTCCATGATCGATCAATATCATCGTATTTGAATAAAATAAAAAAAAAAAAAAATTGTCATAGAACTGTCAGTCAGTTTCTTATTTTCATTTCAGTTCCTTAAAAAAAGATATTTTTATTTAATCCTTCACGTATCTGGAACATATCTAAAATCAATGTATAAATTTGAAGCTGGTGTTATACACAATTGAAATGAAAAAAACTTCTTTAAACACCATAAAAAATGGTGTTTAAAGAAGTTTTTTTCATTTCAAATATCTAAAATCATTATAATTCTCATTATGTGTCATGCTTTTGGACAATATGATTGTTGTAAATGATCAAGAAGAGTTCAAAGAATGGAATAACACTTATTTTGTCCATGTCCAGGTGGCTACATTTGACAAAAAAATTAGTTTTTCAGAAGCAACAAAAAAAAAATTGGTCCAGCTATTAGGGCAAAATTTACTTTTGTTATTTTACTAAATACTTAAGAATGTTAATATAAAGTAAGTTGCAGAGTATTAAACAGATAAAATTCATTAATTTAAGCCTATTTCATTGCAAAATAAAAAAAACCTTAATTGTGCATATATGTCGCTCTATATAATATCAGATTTTAGGTGAAAGTTTGAAATTTATTTAATTATTTATTTATTTACAATTTTACTACTTTACTAAGAATTTCAAAGGTTTGTAATAATAATACACACACACACACACATATATATATATACACCGGGTGTGCAGTAAATAACTGACCCATTTTGAACTTAAATAACAAATAAACGGTTTGAGATAATAATGCGCGGTTTGCGGTATTGTTATTAGAAAATCAATAAATTTTTAAACATGTACTTTGTTAATATAGTTCAAATTTCGGGAAAAAAAATATCGCGCTGGCGGTAACAGGGTGTTTGAATACAGACATGACTCTAATTTCCATAAATGTGAGATTTTCGGCTGAACCTGAATCTATATGTTGTCGAATCTGAATCTGTATGTTGAATCGACGCTCGAATCAGCTTCAGAAATGGGGTACGTTGGTTGGAAAGTGATTTAAAATAATATTTGTTATTGAACCATCTGTATTATGTTTTCCCTCTTCAGTCTTGAGACTAAGATATTATTTTAAATATTATTATATTACATTAACAAAGCGCATATTTTAAAATTTATTTATATTCTAATAACAATACAGCAAGCCGCGCATTTTTATCTCAAACAGTTTTTTTGTTATTTACATTCAAAATGGGTCAGTCATTTACTGGACACCCGGTATATACACAGTGTGTCCAGTAAATGACTACACCATTTTCAACGTAAATAACAAAAGAATGGTTTGAATAAAAATGCGTAGTTTGCTGTATTGTCATTAGAAAGTCAATATTTTTTTTAAAAATGCACTTTCTGAAAATAGTTCGAATTTCGAACAAAAAAGGGCACTAGCGGAATCAGGCTATAGGAATAATGACATGACTGTAGTTTTCATAAGCATTAACTTTTTGGCTAATTTTGCAGTCGAATCTAAACCAACATGTTGAATCGACTCTCGACGCACCTGCGTGAAATAGGATATGTTGGTTGGAAAGAGATTTAAAATAATATTTATGATCAAACAATGTTTATTCTACTTAATCTCCCCAGTCCTAAGGCATATATCACATGGAACTACAATTAACTAGTTTTAAATTACTATAAAGCATCTTCAAAGGTCTATCAATTTATAAATACAGCCCTTGGCAAAAAGTTTCTGATCACTGTTATCAAGTTTATGAGTTTTGTATTTCGAAGCGTATACTTCGCGATTCAAGAGCATAGGAACGTTTTGCAATATGCCAAATAAAAGAAAGAATGTTAAAATATAAACAAAAAGTGAATTCAATATTGCAATGCAGGCAAAAATGTTTCCTCGTGAGAAAAAAATATCCGATCAAGATCGAAGTTGGAAAATAGTAATCGATCACTGGGGAAAAAAGTTTGAAATTTGCATATTGAAGATAGATTAGAGTGCCTGCGCATGCTTATGATATATGAATCCTCTTTAAAAGAAGAAATCTTCCGATTGCGAGATCAAAAGCAGCTCTGAAATGCTGGAAAATGACTCGTGTGAAAAACCTGTCTCGCGATTTAAAAATCCGCATGATTTAATTATTAGAAGAAGTAAATTCCTAATGGAAAGTGGCTGATTTATGAAATTGTGCTCAAAGTACAGTATGCGATATTTGGAAAAAATATCAGTTGACTAATAGCGTGGAAAATTTACCTCGAAGTGGACGACCACGAATGTCAATACCTAGGAAAGAAAAAAAAACTTGTGAAAATATCGAAAAGAAAGCGGCGAGCAACCTCAAAACAACTTGATTCCGAATGGTCTAAGTATAACGTAAAGACATGTGACCGAGTACGTAATCATCTAAATGTAACAAGATTTAAATCTTGTAAAATTAAGACAAAATCTTACATGATAAAGAAGCATAGAAAAGAGCGCCTACAATGGTGTAAAAAACATGTGCACTAGTCATTTGATACATGAAATAAAGTTATTTTTAGCAATGAATTGCGCATATCTATCGGTAAAAGTGATGACTGTGGAACATTCGTTTGGAGGAGAGTTGGTGAAAAGTTCAATGATAAGTGTGACAATACGAAGACTAAATTTACACCTGCATTTGCAGTTTGAAGTTGTATTACATCACATTGTGTTACGTACAGTACTGTGCAGTACTGTGCAGTACTGTGTATATACATATATTACATTGTGTTACGTACAGTAAGCTTTGAAGTTTACATTAACATTTTAGTGGATTTTTTGATTCCCAGCATCGATCAATAGTTCGGGAATCAAAATGACTTCTTATTTCAAGATGAAAATTAGCTCCCCAACGCACCAAATCAATGAAGAAATTTCTACAAAATGTAGGTAATATACCAATTCAGACCATGACGTGACCGCCCAATAGTCCGGATCTTAATCCCATCGAAAATATGTGAAATATATTAAAAAGAAAAATCAATTTTCGATGAATTACAAATGCCATAGAACTTACGTAAAGCTATAAGGGAATGCTGGGGTGAAGTTGCTCCCAATGAGTGTAAAAATCTTAATGTATCCAGTCCACTAACAATTTCGACTGTCATCCGAAATAAAGGTGGATTTACGAAATATATAATTACAGTGATCGGTTATTTTTTTCCAAATCAAAGGATGATCGGATAATTTTTTCTTTGGTGCCTAAATTTCAATAACAATTTTTCTGTTTATAAATTGATGAATGGTGATTTTTCTTTATTGCATATTTTTGTTCATTATATGTAACACAAATGTATTATCGCTAATAGTCGTTTCATTTTTATGCAGTGAGAATAAATAATCTTTTCTTACAAAAGACGGTAGTGTTGATGTAATGATCGGAAACTTTTTGCCAAGGGTTGTAAATGATATTCAAACATTTATTTTAAAGGTCTGGAAGAAATAACGAATATACGACCTGTAAACGAATAGTTTTGGGCTGATTTTCAAAGCAATTGAGGGATCGTCCATAAATTATCCATTATTAAATGTCGATTTAAGACAGTGCCTCTCATTTCGACATAACAAGGAAGCGTATTGAATTAAATCTAAACTTGTTTTCAAAATATGTTGGTTATCTGCACTGGAGGTCTGCATGGATCGAAATATCTTGGTCAGGTCCCAAACCGACCCATAAGGGAAAAAGTTCCGACCGGCCTGAAAAAAAAATGTTAAAACCAGGACTGGTCTGGAAAATAGTTTAATTCATAGCCCGCATCAGCCGAAAATTTCTACCTAGTTTTTTACTTCGGTGTGGCAAAAAAAATGTTTTGTATGGAGGAGTTCTGACCAAAAATTCCTTTTATAGCTTTTCGTTTTTTATATTTATACTTTTTATTATTAAAGATTTGCCAAAGGCTGTAATATATTTATTTTATCAATGAATCTCTATTATCATTGAATCTCTATATGTAAATGTTTCACTTATCATTAATCCTTATCCCATGCGTTGGAGACTTTGAAAAATGTTATACAGTAAAACCTTTTAAGACGGAATCACACAGGAAAGAAAAAATACGTAATAGACACATTGCCTCCCTAGGAGGTGTAACTGGAGTTTATTTTTTTCTCAGGTAGTATTGTATTTATTTTGAATGATGAAGATATTTTCCGTTTAAGACAGAATTCCGTCATAAGCAGACTTTTTTTTCACTGCTTTTAATGTATTTAATTTTTTAGCCTTTGAATATACTATTCTTTAAAAAAATAAAATTTAAGGGTTCTTTTTTTCTAAAATTTAAAAATGTATGTGTCTGTAGAAATTTCGATTGAGCCGAATTTTATTTATTTTACGCACGTATTAAATGAAGTCAGCCAAAGACAGTGATTTTAATATGGGTTTTGTCGAGACCGAGATTGAAAATTTCGGTCACTGTACATCTAGGAAGAAGGAAGCAGGCCTCTCATTTACGAAAAGTACGTTACGCTCGGCCTGGCGAGTGTTCAGCGAAAAGTAAAGTCTCTATCCTGGCCCGGCCTGGGCCTAGAATACAGATTTTTTAACATCCTCTCCAGGACGATAAAAAGCCTGAAGTTGTCAGAGCTAAATTTAAAAAAAGAGACTTAACTGCATCTTAGAAAATACATACTTTTAAATAACTGACGGACATTTAAACAGTACACTTCGTTTTTGAGCATAATGAATTTTTCCCCCGCTATTTCTTGTCTTTAAATTATTAAATGTTAAGAATTTTTACAGAAAAAAAGAATTTGAAACACGTCATTTTTAATTTTTTTTCGTTAGTTTTGTTTTGGAAAAATTGAAAAAATATTTACTTTTGAAAATATGATTTTTTTAAGTTATATTATGCTTTCAATAAATATTTTTAATATTTTTAAAATTAATATTAAAAACAAAAGCCTTGGAACAAAACTAAAATCAGATTTTTATCTTTAATTAAATGGAAAGAAATTGAAATCCGATAAATAATGTTACGAGTTATAACGATTTTTAATTATCCCATTTAAACCAGTACAAACCACATGAATCTTTTATAAATTGTATGAGAAATTTCAGGATGTGATTTTCTTAGCAAATTATAAGGCTAACCATCACAAAAAAAGAAAAAGAAATCAAAATTCTATCTCAAAAAATAGACTTTTTATGCGTTTCCTAGAACTGTTAAAGTAACATTGTTTTTTTAATTGCGCATATTTCAATTTGTGTCTAATCCCTTAAAACCTGATGAATCTTTTAAACGGCTATAACTTTGCGAGTTTTTAAGATATGACGATGCAACTTTTTGTGTCTTATTCAGGACTGAATAAGGAAAGATTTCCTAATTGGAATTTTTATCCTACGGGGGCATATAAAATTTTTTATCTTATTTTTTCAACTTGACCCCCTCCCATGGACTCACAATTTATCTCATCAAAAATTTCACCTTTTTTTATGAATTTTTGTAATTGGAAGTATGGGTCTAAGAATTTAAGGAGATAGCCTATTGTTTCGATATTTATGACTCACTCTATATATATATATATATATATATATATATATATATATATATATAGATAGATAGATAGATATATGTAAATAATATTTAAAAGTTTAATTTTCTGGTTACATTTTTACTACTACACCACTTTTTTAAATTATCAAGAAGTGAAATCTTGGAAGTTTTAAAAACTTTCTTTCTAAATGTTGCGGCTAAAGTTAAAACTTATTTACCCCGATTCAATGACCAGTTCGAAATAAGAATTAATGAATTGAACCGAATAGCCTCGATTTTTTTTACTGCTTCAAATATACTTAAGCTTTCAATATTCAAACATCTTTTTTTAAATTTCAACAACTAAACTGATTGAAGGTCATATGATGAAACGGATTTTGATCAGAGTTTATATATTAGTTTTGGCTTTTTAAAAAATGGAATTGTACCATTTTCCAATGGTGGTTTTAACTAACACTAAAGGAAACATATAATAGAAACTACTGCAACTTTAGTTCCAATAGTCTTCAGCTTACAAATTGTATTAAATTTAAAACTTTCAGCTCATTTTAAAATGCACCCGTTATACATATATATGCCCAGCTGTAGGTTAATGTAAGGTAACACATATGTATAAAACACGTTTATTCATGTTCCACCCTCAAACAAGGTATATTTATTAAACTTTAATTCCCAACGGTTTATATAAAATTTCTTTTAGATGTCTCGTAATGAATTATGTTCTTCGCAGTAAGGGAATAGTCTGTTTATTGTGTTCATGAAATTTCACAGCTGACCCCGCGTAAGTTATTTTATCATATTATTTCTTACGCATGAAAAATATTGAAGAATAGGGCAAGATACTTTGAGAAACACCAGCCGTTATCGCTTCAGTGCGTTTAAATAATTATAGTCGTTGAGCCAGAAGCCAAAATTAGGGCTTTTGGTTTCATCTCTGGGGACTTGGTGATATATACCTTTTTGGATTCACAATGGTCCAAGGAGTTCATTTTATGATGATACTATTAAATTTGTGGTAGCTTACAGACGCCATATTGAAAAAGTGAGCGCCATCTATCGTACATAGATACAATTGATTTTTTTTCTTTTAACCATTACCACATAATTAAATTTCATGGTAAAAATGCAGAAAACAAATATTATTGAACATATAACGTTATACAAATTATACATTTGTTAAGATTTTATTTCAATATGATTATTAGCATTTTCAACTAGATAAACCGATCAAAAGTCATTTGCGATGGATGAAAATGGAAATCTTGTTTTGTATTTCAATGCATATTATTTTCATGTGGATAAGACACAGCAATTCAAGAAAAAGGTAGTACTGGTGAAACTATTGTAATTAGTCTTAAGAATTAACCCTTTCGGGACCACGGGTGCATATATGCAACTTCAAAACCTGCTTCCATCGATTTTTTTTAATACTATTAAAAAGGTACAATTTTCCTTATCTAATTAAGATTTCCTTATCTAATTTTCTTTATCTCTTGTTTGCTAAGCTAGATTTAATTGTTTGACAAAAAGTGGTGTCAACTGAATTAAATTTTTGTAAAAGATGTTCGTCACGAACGGATTAATAAATAACAAAAATCTTAGCCTTTTGCACTTCTATCATGGTTGGTTCACATTCCTGTATCCAAATAACTTTAATCGTCATAGAACAGTTCTATGTTCTGCATATGCTTGTACATTAGGTTATTAAATACACACACACATAATAGTGTGGCACATGTTCTTGAACAAAAATATGACACCAGTTCCAAAGCAGCTTCAAGAGCAAGAGGACTGTCATTCCACTGGATCTCTAGAGAGCCTTTTCCTTCACTATGTGTTCCAAAAATCCAACCATATTTATATGGGGATGGAAGATCACGATCAGCCTGTAGGCACTTCTTCCGAACCAGACCGTGGTAATTGGCTTGCATTACCTGTAAGTAGAGTGTATTACTACATGACAAAAGGCAGTGCGACTCCAGACTTTTTGTTTTCCAGAAAAATATATAGCATATAGCGCAAATCCTTGATGCTTGAGTAATTTTGCTTTCCATAATAGAGATAATAAAATTACGATTGAAGCCGTTTCTTTGTTTCCTCTAATAAATCAGCTTCAGTATCAAACGTCTTAAGCGCATCCCGAAATTTGTGTTCCGATTCATCATTTTCCCTTGTCTGCAAAAGCACTTATTGCACTGACAGTGACTGCATTTCAAGAGAAAACATGGTGTATGCAAAATATGAATTGTGTACCTCCGCTTCTTGGAAGCGAGTCAATTTAGTGGATTCTTCAACTAGTTATTTCTTGAATTTATAATATTTTTGTCCGTAGATAACGTACAGCACTTGTGTATTCAACTATTTCAAATAATGTTCGTTTTACAATTCTTGAGAAATGAAATGCATAAATTATTTATTGTTCTCCTCATCAGATAAAATCTGCTTCCATTTTCGTATTGTTTGTCCAAGAATATATAACTTTTATAACACCACCAACAGTTTATATTTTTCGTTCATTTATTTCTTTTGACAACTGCTTGTATGTATCAAATACAACATCTATCCTTTGAGAGGATAAATAATCTTGTATTATTTCAAAAAACAGATTCTTTGCTAGTTGTGCAAATGATTGTAAGCTCCTATGGTAGCTTTGAATAAAGCACATTCTGTCATTTATATTAACAACACCATTATTTGCATTCTTTCAGCAGTCGCAATTTTGTCATAACATCCTTTAGTTTTATTTTTTCGTATTGAACCATCAAGTGTTGCTAAGGATTATTGAAGAAGCCCTAGATGGTAGGAAAAGACAGTTCTTATATTGAAATTTCTTCGTTCTGCAAGGATCGTCATCTGAGAAAACAGAATTCCTTTTGTCATGGCAACAAACTCTGATTTATTTAATTTCAAATTCTCTTTCTTTTCAAGTTACAAAATGTGTTTAGCTTATTGGTGGTTTGAAAAATCCTTCTGCCTTTGAGTTTTCAGACAGGTATTCTCTCTTGAAAGTTTGGTAAATTACCTCAGTCATTTCATGAGCTTTGATCATGTCTTCGACAATTTCTGGATTTGTAATTGCTTCAGTTGATTCTGTTAGCCTGTCTTTATTTATCTATTCATTGATAACCATGTTCTGTAAATATGAGATATCACGTTCGTCTTTCTGGATCTTGTTGAAAGACAGATATGGATGTAGAATAGATTTTTCTGAAAAACTGATTGTGGTTCTTTCACGAATCATGTGAAGAAATTCAGCCCTGGTATCAAAAATATCTTTTAACTATGCGGCGGGTCTTTGACTGAACGTTGTAGCTTTTGACCTCAGTGTGTCTTTATTTATTGTCTCTTTAATCGTTCTGTTAATTTTACAGCATGTAAAATCAAGAAAATTTTTTCTATCACTGCATTTATCGGAAGAATTTTCCAATATGGCGTCCATTGGTTACTCTGTTTTTGAAAATATCATGGATAAATGTCATGTTGTGGCTGATGTAGTGAATCCAAAAATTTATGGTTTACGAAGTCTACTGACATGAAAATATCCCCCCCCCCCCTGGATCAACGAATGCGGCCATTTTTCGATATGGCGCCCATAAGCTACCTTAATTTTGTAAATATGGATAAATATCATTCTGATGTTGTGGTAAATCCAAAAAATGCATGTGTATGATTTAACAAGTCATCTGACATGACACCGCACGAGCCCCTAGCTCAACGGTGCCAGCCATTTTTCAATATGGCGTCCATTAGCTACTCTTATTTTGAAAATATCAATGATAAATGTCACTCCGATGTTGTTGTGAATCCAAAATAGTATGATTTAGCAAGTCTGTTTACATGAAATCACAAGAGTCCCTGCCTCAACGACGGCGGCCATTTTCCAATATGGCGTCCATAAACTGCCCTAGTATTGAATGTATCATGGACAAATGAGATGCTGATGTTCTGATGAATCCAAAAATGTATGATTTATTATGTCCGCTGACATGAAACTACACGGCCGCTTAACTCAGCGACGGCGGCTATTTTCCAATATGGCGCCCAAAAACTACCCTAATTTTGAAAGTATCACGGATAAATGAAATGCTGCTGTTGTGATGAATCCAAAAATATATAGTTTATCAAGTCCCCAGAGATGAAACCACACAAGCTCCTGGCTCAACGACTATTACAACAAAAATCTCACAAAGTAAAGAAATATATTTTATAGCAATTTTAAATCTCAATGGTTTGGAAAATAAATGATCGATCACTATCATCTTGTTTACATGGTTATCATGGAAGTGTAAATCTTTATTTCTATTTAAAGATATTAGTTATAAAAATCGTAGTTTATATCATTATTTTTATAATAAAAAAATTATTTTTATGATTACTTTTTTTAATGAGATCAGAATGGTTTTAAAAGACGAAAGAAAATATTTTTGTTTACATATAAATGTCAATCTTAATTTGAAAACTTAAAAATAAATAACAAGTGAAAGGTGATATCATGCTACATTTAACAGTTTTTTTTTCTTTTGAAGAATAAGGTGAGGAATTTTATTACTGAGATTTTATGTTTTAGTTTAAAAAAAAAAAAAGTGCAAAACAGCTGAAATTGCAGTACATCTACACTCTCAAAAAATCTTCCGTTTTTTCACAGAAAATGTACTGGCAGCACTGCTGCCACTAATGGTCTGTAGATTGACAAATTTCCGTTTATTTTTTTCTCCGTCATTTGAAAAAAGTTCGAAAAAGATAAAATCGGCCGGCGTGAGGATCGAACTCAAGGTCCCTGCATTGGAAGGCGAACGCTCTTCCTCAGCGCCACGGTTATAAATGAGAAAAGTGCTTTGAAGTAGAATCATTCATTTCATACGAGTGTGGTTTGGTCTATTTCGTTAAAGTTTTTAATTTTGAATTTAATTTCAGGAAGATTCCATCTTTAATTAAACTGTATCTGGGATTTTTATACGTTTATGTTAATATAGCATAAAAATGTGAATTTTAAATAGATTTACGTAGATTGATAGGAGGAAAAATGTGGATGTTCTATTTTTATTTGAAAAGATTTTTTTTAATATATTTTTTTCATTTTGTTTTTAATTAAAATATTTTTTTAAATGTGTTCATTTAAAGTATATTTTAAATGCGAATATTTATTATATAATTAACTTAGTAAATGCAACTTTATTCAACTTATCCAATTTTGAATAACAAATTCTGAGAATTTTTGAAGGAATAAAGAAAGTAATTGTTATTTATTTTTAAATTCGAAAACATTTTTGTCTTTTTAAACTAAATTAGATATTTTGATCTATAGAATATTTTTGTTTTTCGTTTTAAAAATAAATTCGAATTTATTACTAACAGACCCAACACGCATGCGTGCTAGATGTAAACGTAATCTCTTCCTCATTTTTCGACGTTCGGAATGAATTCACAGATTAAATACGTTTCTGGGAGAACAGAAGTTATTTGTGAAAAAATAACGATAACTTAGTGTATATTGACGAATTTTTCTGACAGTGTAAATGCGCTCGAAATTTTGATATTCAAACAAGTTTTAAACGTTTCATGAGGTAAATTGTTTAAAAGTTAAAAAATAACACGAACTTACATACGTTTTATACGATGATTTTGGCAGTCTAACGCATGAATGCGCTGTTATTTAAATTATTACTAATATACTTAAATTACATTATATTATACTTTAATTATATTATTACTTAAATTATCATCTATGGGTAATAAATTCAACTAAGTCTCTAAAACAAACTTTTGAAGTAATCGTTTCAATATCTTTTAATGTACACGTATATTATGAAATTTAACATATCTGCTGCTTATTTCATATCACTCTGTATACAGTTGTATGCATGTGTATAATTCCTATAAAATTCCACTAAAAACAACTGTAGTTTAACAGTTTGCACTAATTTAATTCGAACCTAGTTAAAGTACTTTCAATATAATTTCATCATCAAACGATACATTTTTATTTTCCTTTATTTCAAAGCGGTACTTCGTAAAATATCTCTTTAATGCCTCGTAATAAATTACGCTGTTCCTTGCATAGACTAATACATGTTAATCCTGTTCATGAAAAAGCGTAGCTGATCCTACGTAAGTTATTTTATTGTGTTCTTTGTTACGCGTGGAAAATATTTAGGGTTCTTATGCAGGGTTCCTACTGCCTTAGTAGCAAACCAATATTGGTCCAACGTGGCGCCAATATTTCATTAATTGGAATTGTTGGCAATAAAACATCAATATTTTTCCAATATTGGGATGTTTACATTTTACCCTTATTTAACCAATATTTGCAGTCAATATTATACCAATAATTTAGTTTCATTTGAGATATTGCCAATAAAACGGCAATATTGTACAAATGTTGGCATTACAATGGAAATATTTTCAATGAAATTCCAATATTTAATTAATATTGGCGTTTTATTGGCAATATTTCCAATGAAACCACAATATTGGCTGCAAATATTGGCTAAATAAGGGCAAAATGTTATCACCCCAATATTGGAGCAATATTTCATACTAATATTGTGCCAATGTGCCAATATTGCTCCAAGATGTAGCCAATATTGGTCCAATATTATTTGGCTACTGGGGTGAGGATGACTTATCCAGCATCTTGTTTCCCACTTACCCTATTGTTTCCCATTGGTTCCTATAGGGCGAGAAACGTTAAGAATTTTAATAATTAGTACGGCTTATTTAATTTGTATAATTCGTAGTTTTTATAATTGTTTTAATTAAAGGGAACAGCGTTGTTTGATATATGTATATATATATATACATATATATATACATACATTTTGGCTTATTGATATTTTTAAGTATTTGAAAATTTAATATTGTGATATTTATTTTGTGAAAATTTAATATTGTGATAAAATTAATAACGAATGAAAACTAAGAGTTATTAAATGTTTTTACGTATGACACTAATTTCTAAAATGAAGAATTATTTTACCGCGTTTTAATATTATAATGAAAAAAAAAGTTGTCCTGAATGGCCTCAAATTGTAATATTGTTTCGAATGTATCTACAATTACGATACCCATACAATTGTTTTTTTTTATTTCATCAACTAAAATATAATATGATGACACATATTGTGATCTATTTTTATATGTTAATTTGGGCGTTCGAATATATTCAACTGTAACATAATCTTAAATAAAACTGGAAAAAATATATACAATACTTTTTTTTAATAATTTCAATTGAATAATAAATACGTAATTATATAGTTTTCATCTTATTTAAGACGTTCAATTCCTTTAAAAAAATACTCTATATAGAGTCTATATAGAGGTATATAGACATATATACCCTTGTGTATGCTAATTTAATTTAAAACTTGCATGAAAGCACATTCAATCATGTTCCATCATAGAACTATTTATTTATCTTAAACTTCATTTTCCAAGCGGTAATTCGTAAAATTTCCCTCGTAATGAATTATATTGTTCATGACATGGTTCTTCTATGTTGATTGTGTTCTGACAATGCGCAGCTGACCCTACATAAGTTCTTTTATCATGCTCTTTCTTACAAATGAAGAATCTGAAGAATTTATCGTGACACTTTGAGATACAGCAGCTGATATCGTTTTACCATGTTTAATTAACTACGACAAAAATCTGTCAAAGTAAGGAAATGTTTTATTATGCGGCATATTTAAATCCGGATGATATGGGAATTTAATGATCAATTGGTATCATGTTGTTCACACGGTTGCCCTGTATGCGGAAACTACTTATTTATCCTTGGTAATGCTAATTAATGTATTTAGCATGACATTTTTTATAAAATTCATTGTTTTTATAATTACTTTTATAAAAGGGAAAATAGAAAAAAAAAAGATATATTTTGAGATTATTTAAAAGTATCTAAAAATTTAATATTTTGGTGCTTTTAAAATATATAACGAATGATAGCTCAGAGTTAATAAACGTTTTCTTGGACGACAATAGTTCTGACCAAAATTATTCTACCGCGTTTTAATGCGTTGTAATATCATGATTAATGTTTAATGATGACACATATTGATTTCTATTTTTGTATTTTAATTTCAGCGGTCCAACATATGCAACTGTACCATCTAACAGTGTTAGTCTTACCTAAAAGTAGAAGGCATATAAATGATACTCTTGTAATAATTGTAATTGAATACTAATTTTCATCTTATACTTAATATTTAATCCGTTCAATTAGAATTTACATGCTAATTTAATTTAAAACTTGTATGAAAACACATTCAGTCATGTTACATCACTGAACAATGTATTCTTCTCAAACTTCATTTCCCAGTGGTAATTCGTAAAATATCCTTTAGATGCCTCGTAATGAATTATGATGTTCATGACATGGTTCTTCTATGTTGATTGCGTATTCTGACAAGTTGCAGCTGACCCTACGTAAGTTGTATTTTACGCTCTTTCTTTCGAATGAAGAATATTGAAGAATTTGTCGTAATGCTTTGTGATACACTAGCTGTTATTGCTTTACCATGCTTAATTAATCACAATAAATATCAAACAAAGTAAAGAAATGTTGTAATACGGCATATTTAAATACGGGAATTTAATGATCGATAGGAATCAAAGCGATTGAACCAGCAGTTACGTTTTTCATCACTGTATTTCTACATAGAATTATTCTTTTTGATGGGACACGATTTATAAAATTACATTTAATATATTTTTTAAATTATTTATTATTTGTTTAAGAGACTAGAACGTACCATAGCTTTTTAATCTTTTATTTTCTTTTTATTATTTGTCACAGATTTATCAACCCCGAGTGAGTTAATGATTTTATGGGATCAATGAAACGTCCCCAAAATTATACAAAAGCTCAGAAGAAATCCTTGATAACCACGAGTCATTGTATCCTGCACTTAACTCAATTTTGATGAGAAAACAGATGTTTATCTTACAACTTCACTGGTGACAGACATGGGAAAACAGTTTCTTTTTAACCCGACTATTTAAATCTTAAAAATATAGTTTAACTTATTTATAGCATATTTTTAAAAAATTGTGTGGGATATTTTAAAATGAAAAAAAAAAATCTACATTTAATTTTAATATTTTTTTAATCTATTCACTTTAAGAAGTTCGCATCTAAAATTTAAAACATACCTAAAATATATTAACGAATTTAGTATAATATTCACGATAATCTAAGTTATAAAAAGCAATAAAGGAAATTTTAATAATCCGTAGTAATTATCTTTATCGAGTTTACAACAGTTCGTCTTACAAACAATTTGTAAAAATATACGTTTTTTTAATGTGTTAGTATTTTAAAAATAGATAAATAAATAAATAAGAATTGCATTACCATGAAATTTTAAAACTCTTCAAAAATAAATAAATAAACAAATAAGTAAAGGAAACAAGAAATTTAATACATTCTTTCATGCATGTAATATTTTAAAGGCTAAAATGTATTTTTTTTATACAGCTAAAATGAAAAAGGTAAATTTTTGACAAAAAAAATCGCCATTGCAGCACCTCCTTTCGGCGGAATATTTCAAAAATGAAGGAGGACCCTGCTTGCTGCAGCCAACATAAAAAAAAAATGGTTAAATTTTATGTATATCATCATACACTTTTTGATGGTAAAATGGCGATATACGGGGGCACACACAGGCAGACAGACATTTTGTGAAAACATGTTTTTGGGGACTTCTGGCCGCTAAAACGTATAAATCCATTGAAAACCGGAAGTTGAAAAAAATTCATTTACGATACTATCTTCTATTATAGATAAAATAACGTAAAAAATTAAGACGATTATATAAAAAAATAAGATTATTTTGCTGTCACAAGTTTTTGGAATTTCGAGCTGTATTGTATTTTTCACATTTCTAAATCTTGAATATCAGTTTATCGAGGGCTATCATATCACAAGTAAATATTTTCATTAAAAAATAATAAAATAAAGGTGATAAAAATAATAATAAAATTTCAACAGAAAAAATACATAAATTAATAGCATTAACATCAATATAAAAATTAACATTATTTTGTTAACCAAGTTTGCATTTTTTTTTAAATTCAGCTAAAATTTCTACTTGATAATTGAAAATATTTTAAATAATGATATTCCTGTTTGATATGAATGATTAAAATCTATTTCGAATCATCCATGCAAATCAGTGGTAGTAATATGAATTTATTTTTGTCTTTAAACCTGGAAAATTATTAAATTCTGAGATTTTTAAAAATAAAAAACGTTTTTCTGAATCTTGTGTAGCTCGGAAATAACACTGTATATTATCGCATGTGTTTAATCTTTGATAATTAAAAAACAAAAGACTCTCACAAAATGCAATTCAGAAGACTCCCGATTTATACTAAATTAAAAAAATAATACGGTGTATTAATGTAATTTCTTGTAGTTAATTATCAATCATTTTTCTGAGTGTTTTTTAAATCATCACGCTAACAAATATTTACCAATATAAATTTCAAAATCTGAGGTAGTTACAAACATAATGATTGATAAAATGATATGAACTCTTTGAAAATTATGTGGTATGCACATTATATTAAAATAATTTTGTTTAATGCTTTATTGCATCATTTACAATGATTTAATAAACAGTATCCTGTGTCACATTCTCAGAGACACTATTTGCCTGCTTCTCTACACTGTAAAAAATGAAGTGTAATTCTACAGATGTAATGCTACTGAAATCTATATCTTTATTAAAATTTTGCACTATATAATATTCAAACACTATCCTGTCCACTGTATAAAAAAGACCTACAAAACTAAATTTTCTAGAATCTGCTAAGAATCCACTACAGTTACTTTAATCTTATATATTTTTTATCTTTAACTCCATTGCTTTTAAATGAAAAGTTCTTGGAATCTGAGTTTCCTAAAAAAAAAATTAGGAACTTTACCGATTGCTATTACTATTATTATTATTATTACTATTATTTTATAATATTATTAATAAAAATACTAATATTATTATTATATTATTATTATTATTAAATTATTATTATTATTATATTATTATTATTATTATTGTTATTATTATTATTTTATTATTATTATTATATTATTATTATTTTACAGTGAACATTTAGACACCTGAATGTCTGGCCATTCTTTTGTATTGAATTGCACTTTTCTACACCTTGAAATGAACAGCATTTTTTTGTTTTAGTGATTATTCTACACGTAAAATTTTTATTTTTTATTTACAAAAATAGTTATTCAGTCACATAAAATTCCCTGAGATTCTTTAAGAGCGCACAATAGTCACAGAAAAATTACTCAAAAAGACCCGGATGACCATGTAAAGTCTATGGGAGCGTTCTTTTCTAATATCTCGCTCAAATTTTAATATTTTTGCATGATTTTTTTGCACAGGATAGCTGAGGGCAATCCACAACCGGGCTAGTTTTTACTTTTTCAATTTTTGTTTCAGATTTTCTTTAAAAAAATACTTTAACTTTCGAAACCGGTTTAAACCGGTTCTGAAACTGAAACTATCGTAATATAAAAAATATATAACCAAAATCGAAAAAGTAAAAACTAGCCCGGTTGTGGATTGCCCTCAGCTATCTTGTGCAAAATAATCATGCAAAAATATTAAAATTTGAGCGAGATATTAGAAAAGAACGCTCCCATAGACTTTACATGGTCATCCGGGTCTTTTTGAGTAATTTTTCTGTGACTATTGTGGGCTCTTAAGACCTCACACTAGTCACTGAAAAAGACTCGGATGATAGTGTTAAGTCTATGGGGGCGCTCTTTTAAAATAGCTCACTCAAATTATAATATTTTATGTGATTTTTTAATAGTACAGCTGAAGACGATCTACAAGCGGGCTATTTTTTACTTTTTCAATTTTAATTTCAAATAATAATAATAATAATAATAAACTTTAACTTTCGAAACCAGCTAAAACCGATTCTGAAATCGAAACTATTAAGTATAAAAATATATATATGTATAACCAAAATCGAAAAAGTAAAACTTAGCCCTATTGTAAATCATCTTCAGCTGTCCTATGCAAACAAAATCATGTAAAAATTCTAAAATTTGAGCAAGATATTTGAAAAGAACGCCGCCATAGATTTAACATTATCATCCTGGTCTTTTTCAGTGACTAGTACAGCATCTTTATGCTTAAAATGTATTGTATAAATAACTACATTAAGTACAAACTCAGTCTTTAATTTTGGAACCACTATTGCACAGGTAATCTTGTAGATGAAAAAAAAAAGAAGTCTTTGAACAAGAATATCTAAGATAAAAGCAGCTAAAAGTATTTAACAAACTGCTAATTAGAAGATTTTGAGATTTTCATATGAAATATTTTAGCTGAAAAAGAATATTGATATCCACTATAAGAAATTCCAGTTACGCAAATGACGAGCAACTACTGTAATTTAAGACTTGTATGATAATAGACTTTTTTCTTCATTCTAATAACTGTAAATTATGCATTACATCAGTGAAAATTTCCGTGAATTAATAATGACTTCTCTAAAACTACTTTTTATGTCCTATTTAATTGTTTTCAACGGAAATATTTCTCTTAAGATATAAATGTGAAAACTTAAATTCAACGACTTATAGTTCTTAAGAATTCCATAATATACATGAAAGAATTTTACATCAGTTAATTAAATTCGGTGAAAAAGAAAATTCTGCTACTCGCGATTTTTAACAAATTTAATGAAAAAATATCTGCGGTTACATTTTTTTGAAATGTTCCAACAATTAAATTGCTGAAATTCTAAAGATGTTATGTAAGATAATATAAATTTAAGAAGAAAGTTCAAAAGCAATATTTCATATGAAATAAGACTTACTCAAAAATGAACCAGTATTATTTTTTATTATTATTTGATAGGGAGTGCCTTATTCTTACTTACATTTAAAGTAAGAAGATCAATAGAAAAGAATTTGTTTTAGGTTACTAACTGTCTGTATATTACAAAAATAAATAAAATAAATAAAAGATACACAAAAACCTGCCTACAACACATACCTATCATTTTTTTAAAATCGTGTTACATTTAAATTTATTTTACAATAAAATTATCGTTAAAATTTTTTTTGAAAAATCAAACTAATTTTATATTTCCTAATAACAGTAAACTTAAAAGCCAAATAAATACCATTATTTATTCAGATCGAAATATTTCATTGCTCATAAGGTTACCATTTTAGAGATATTCTCGTTCCCTAATGACCATACTTAATATTCCATTTAATTTCAGATGTTGCCATCAATAAAAAATGTCGATTTTAATAAATGAAAATATTTGTTTGACTTTTAAATGCATTTTTTGTGACTTTTAACAAATATTAAGTTAGTTTTCTGAAATAATTGTACAACATTTTTTTCAACAAAATACAGTGTATTCGCGGGAAATTGTAAGTTGAAAACAACACATAGTAAATATTTGATTATTAAAATGCATGCAATAGTAGAATATATGCAGAATAGTGCAATATATTCACCAAACGTATAACTAATTAACAGTATTTTTAAATAATGGTTGATTAACTAAATTATGGAAAGTTCTTATAGGTCAGGATAAAAAAAATAATAATAATAAGAGTTACTTTACCAAATTCTACAAAAATTGCTAAAGCACACACACACATACCTATTTATATATTATGTACAACTGGAAAATGTTTTTAAAATAATACTATCGGATGGAAATTTTTTACAATTTTCAGTAAAAACCACTTTAAAAAATATATATATAAAACTAGCTGTATTAATCACAAAAAATAATGTTAACTGAAATTTAAAAAAATTGTTATTTACTGAAACTTAACTAATATATTTATTTTGGAAGCTATTGATTTGATAATAGGTTTAGGCAGAATTTTCTAAAATATTTGGATCGTGTATTTTTACCAAACAGATAAATAGATATAATTGTATTCTAGTATCGTTTGTGTTTTATTATAAATTATTTATTGTAGAAAATAGCCACTCTATTAAATTTAATGAATTAATTTAATGAATTAAAATAAAAGAATTTTTAATGGTGTAAAATATAGCATTAAAGCAAACTCTTATTAAAATTGTAATAATTATTATTAACAATGAAATTTACAAAATGTACAAAGCCATGAAAATAGTTATGTAGATAAATCCTATAATTAATTCATGCAAATAATAACTGAAAATCATGCTTAACCAAAACATTTCTTAACAAAACTGTCTACTAACAATGCTATAACTCTTAAAGACCAGAAAAATTCTGGCAGAAATAAAAAGGTTTGATGGTTTTCTGTAATTAATATGATAATATTTGATTGAAAAAAATGTATAGGTTTCAGGTTACACCCAGAAATGATCCACTCAACTTTGTGCAGTCCTGTCTCTAAATTGCACTGAAAGAGAAAAAAAAGTTTTTTCTTTTTCTTAAGGATCACCTACGGATTGTGTAGATCAGTTCTTAAAGGGTTAATCAATAAACAGATTAAAGATGTTTCTTGATGTGTAGATGGTAAAAAAAACTAACGTTTGTAAGTAGAAAAATGGGATGCCTAGAATTTTTTATTGAACGTCAACCCGGATTAAAGATAAAATTTTGGTAAGATATCTGTAATTTTAATAGATTATTTTGTAAAGCTACACTCTTCTGTCGTTTTACAAAATCTAGTTTTGTAGGGTTATGTACTTTTCTTTCTGTACTTTTTGTGATAAAATACAATTAGAAAATTCTGCCTTAACCTATTGTCAAATCAATAGCACCCAAAATAAATATATTCGTTAAGTTTCAGTAAATAACACATTTTTTAAATTTCAGTTAACATTATTTTTTGTGATTAATATAGCTAGTTTTATATATATATTTTTTTTTAAATAGTTTCTACTGAAAATTGTAAAAATTTTCCATCCGATAGTATTATTTTCAAAACACTTTCCAGTTGTATATAATATATAAATAGGTATGTGAGTGTGTGTGTTTTACCAATTTTTGTAGAATTTGGTAAAGTAACTCTTATTTTGTTGTAGTGTACAGATAAAGTTTTAATAAGTATACAGATTTCTATAACTTTATATCTGTAGAGTTAGATTTGTTTCTCACAATGAAGAGTAATTTAACTCCATTATAAAGATTTCGTTCGACAAGTTATTAATCTTAACCATCCCTTCATGGATATGATTGAATAACAGCATTTATTCTGTACGTTAATCAATGAGTACATTATAAAGTGTGATAAAATGCGCCTATCAGTATAAATTGTTCAATGAGATGAAAGTTAACTTATAAAATCACAATTCAAACAACCATTTTCATTTTTGGATTTTCTCAGAAATAGTACAACTGAAGTAAATTATTTAATCATAATTTAACTTTTTAACGTATTACATTCCTTACGTATTACATTTCCTTTCGCCATGAACTTTTCTGCTGCTAATTATAGACGCAATGTTGAGATGAGTGCGCCAATAAATTACAGTACTACATAACGTGGATAATTTCGATTGTTTTTCGATGTTTATCATTTTATAATGCGTTTAACTGTTCTAACTCTATAATAGGTTTGCTTGACTTGAAAGTTAGCTCCAAATATTACAGTTGAACTTACCATTTTCATAAGCGACTCATTTCATTCACTAATGCTAAACGGAGTGTCTTTAGTAGTAGGCTATTTCCATGAGTACTTGTAGTGTAAGTCACAGGCTACGATTTTCGGCTACCAGTATTTTAGTACGAAAAAATGTGACTTATTTTATCGGCACATTCTCATTAATTGAATAAGGCCAAGCAGACTTTTCGAATATAACGGTGGCAAACAAGCATAACAATTATAAGGTAATGTGACTTACACTACAAAATCCATGGAACTAGCCAGTAATATCGTATTTAAAAAAATATATTCACTTTGAATATTTATAATTTTTTATAACTTACTTCCTCGGACGTGGACTTCTCTGCTGCCAATTGTACCCGCAGTGTTGGATGCCGTGCAACGATAAACCGCAGCATGGACGTCTTGTCGATAATTGTCCGCATGAAAAGGCGGAAATACTAAGGATCCATCCGGCCTTAAATGCCTCAGTCCTGGAACATCTTTGACTGGGATTCCATCCCTTGTTTCCCACCTAATTAAAGGCGGTGGGCTTCCTCTAGCCGTACAAGGTATTTCAGCACCAGTCGTATTGTAAAAGTCTACGTGTTCATTTGGTTCTTGTGTAAAAGCTAATGTTCGTCGGTCTAATTTGTCTATTCTTATAGCTGAAATTGGAAAAGAAAACAGTGTAAGAAATAATATAGGATTAAAAGCATGTAAGAATGAAATAATATCATGTATAAAATAACTTATAGAAAACCCCACATTATACTACATTGAAATGAATATGTTTTTTAATTATTCAATACTTATCAATATAAATTACCACCCATTCTATGCGATTTTATGGTGATTGTTCTTGATTTTTCTTCGTGTTGTCATCGAGCGTAGGATTACAAATGGCCGTTATAAAATAAATCATTTTTAACATATTTATTGATTAAAAAGTACAATTCACTGCATTCTAAATTTATTTTGATGCTTTTCACGAAATGTATAATAGAATTATCTCGAATTGAACGATATGGTGACAACTGGTGGCTGCTTTAGAGACCAGCCACGGTTTTCGTATTCGTTTCGTTTTCGAATTAGAAAAAAAATGCAAAGTTTTTTTTTTTTTTTTTTTTACGTTATCATCAAAAAATATATTGACCTGATATAGATCAATAATATATTTCTTCTTATCTTTCTTTCAAACGTCAATTCATTCATTATAATTTAACAGTTTAACAGTATCTACATTTTAATTACATTTACGATGATTTGCACATCTATTTCTTCATTACAGTGTTTTTTTTATTCACCAGAAAATATACCTCAATAGGTTTTTGTTTATATTCATAGAGCTTATAATTTCCAACTGTCAAAACAACTGCAGAAATTTAAAAAGAACCAGCGATATACATACAGTCATTAATTTGGATTGAATGGTGCTACATGTCTATTACATACTTTACTACAGCAATGTTCTCCATACAAATTCGTCTAAACTACATTGTGCGTATAATTTATTAATTAAATATGACAGCGATTAAAACCACGAGAGTTACATCTATTTATTTAATAGTTTTTCAAGAATTATTTTTTTAGAAGAGTTGAATTTCTCAGTTCTTCCTCTTTTATACCAATTTTCCAGTATACATTTTACAATTATTAGTTATTGTTTTATCTTTTATCTGAGGTTTAATGAACGATATCACACCATTCAAATTAACATATGGCATTGGCATCTTAAATATAAAAAAAATAGAGATGTATGACAGAAGGTGATACATCGTTTATATTCCAAACATGCAATTTTAGAGATTCATCTTTGTTTCCAAATCCGATGAAAAGTTTTAAAAGCCTATTTTTTTAGTTAAATGTGCTATCATGAAAAATATATTAATCTGATATACATCAATAATATATATCTCCCCATCTTTCCTTAAAACTTTCATTGATTCATTATAACTTAACAGATTACTGAATAGCATTTGCTTTTGTAGCATTAAATTTATGTTGAATCACACTACTATTTCCAAAATGTATTGTGTGTTATTTTATCATTAGAAAATATCATACCTCAGTTGATTTATTTTTAGAGTCGTCCCACTGAAAGTATCCAATAGTCAACAGTCAATATGTATTGTAACAATATTTTGTTCGTTCTAATTACTTGAAGAGTTTAAAGGTGTCAAGAAATTGCTTGGTTAAAGAAAAAAGTCAACGCCTAATCCAACAGACATGGAACACACAATAAAAGAATTTAAAAATAGCAAATTAGTTAAAAAACTTCACAAAATTATTCTCTGACATCCACAATATTACACAAACATCTCAAAATGAAAAAAAAACAATTAAAAAAGAGAGGAATGCAAACATTACTAAGGGCTGTGGATTAGGGCGTATTAATAGATCGCATTAATACATGCAGCGATTGGGGCTATTCAATATTTTCACTTACCCAATGACTACTAGTAAAGGATAACACAGAACAGGGTTGAATTTATATTAAATTCTACTTCTGCAATTCGAATATAATTTCTTAAAATAAATTTTAATTTCTCTCGATTTAAATCTCAAAGTTGTTTTCTAATTTTTAAAAAATCATATCTTTACTTATATGTAAAATAAAGGCTTGATTCACAATAGCTATGCATTCCTATTCCTCCTTTAACATTATTACCTGTTTTTATTAACCCTATTAAAGTCTGAATGGGAAAAATTTAACATTTGTTCCGATTCATCCCTATCTGCGGGGTGAATCGGAACACCATTAAAAAATTATATAATATGTATATAAACTGTAAAAATTTTTCGTTTTTGCTTAAAAAGTAAAGAACAAAACAAGACCGAAGTTTCCAGTAGAAAAATAAAAAAATTAAAAAATCTGTTGTTGCTTTTTTTTAACGTCAAAGTTGAAAAGTGTTCCGATTCACCCCATTTTACGGTATATGCTTTAGTAGCACAATGTTCTTCATAAAAACAAGTTTTTAAATACAATATTACCAGGGCTATTACGTACGACTATTTTTGTATTCTGTTCACACCAGTGTTTTTTAATATAAACCTTTTATAAAATATGTTTCTCTTATAATTGCTGCGAAAGAGTGTATTAAGGAGTTATGTTTTGTGAAAAAAAAAGTATCAGTTAAAATTAAAAATAGTCACATGTGCCAACGGTCTTTTATGCGTATAATTTAATAGATAATTATGAGAAAGGCTAAAATCATGAGAGTTATACAGTATACATCGAATTATACAGTAGTTTTAATAAAATACTTCTTTTAGTGTCGAATTTCACAGTTCTTTTTCTTTTTATCCATTTTTCAGTATATATCTCTCTCTATATATATATAAATTTAAAATACAGTTATAATGATATGCTTAATTATAAAATTGACTTTCTCGACCTTAATATTACTCTTTCTGATGATAAAATTCTATTTGATATTTATGATAAACGTAACGGTTTTCCTTTCAAAGTAAACCTCTTTACTCATTATAATTCTTGCCTTCATAACTCTCTCTATATATATATCAATATATTACTTAATTTTGCCCATAGAATTAAAAATACTTATTCACCTAATTTTAAAATGCATAATTTAAAAACTGTTCAAGAAACTGCCATAAGATATGGTTATCTTTTGCATTTGGTTAAAAAATATATTAACTGTATAATTAATCATTTATGTAGTATCAACTCTTTATGTTCTCCTCAACCAAATATTTCAAACATAAAAATCCCTGTCGGCTGGGCCTATAGGCGGAGGTAGATTTCGAAGAGTGCTCATTTCAATAAAAAATATATATGATTAGAGATAAACCCAGTTTAATAACTTCATTTGGCCGTTTATGAAAAGTTTTTAATTTCATTTTCCTGCAAAAACTGGTTTTATCAGAATCATCTTAAGAAAAATTGAGCTCAAATGCCCATTATGACAACATATTTTGAAATAGATTCTAAATTTATTAAAAAATTGACCAAAACAGTACATTATACAGTTCCTAAATAACAAAAAACTGTCAGTTGAAAGCATTTGAGAAAAAAATTGAATTTAAAAATGAGTCATAAAATAACCGATTTGTTGTTTGAATACATCCTTAATTCTTTAATCATGATTGCTTCGGAAAATTTTGTGCGAAATACTCACTTTGACAGCATTTTTAAAAATATATTCTATCTTTATCAAAAAACTGGCCAATGCGTCACAGTATATAGTTTCTAAATAAGAGGATCTGTAAATTGGATGCATTTGAGAGCGAAAATGGATTTTAAAACGAGTCATAAAAAACGCAATTTGCTATGTGAAAACTTCCTTAAATTTTCAAATCTCGAAGACTTCGGGAAATTCTGCTCAAAATACCCTTTTTGGTAGCCTTTTTCAAAATATATTCTGTCTTTATCAAAAAACCGATCAATGCATCACATTATATAGTTCCTAAATAAAAGGATCTGTAAATTGGATGCATTTGAGAGCAAAAATGGATTTAAAAACGAGTCAGAAAAAAACGCAATTTCTTTTTTGAACACTTCCTTAAATTTTCAGTCTCGATGATTTCTGAAAATTCTGTTCAAAATACCCTTTTTGGTAGCCTTTTTTGAAATATATTCCGTCTTTATCAAAAAAACTGACCAATGCATCACATTATATAGTTCCTAAATAAGAGGATCTGTAAATTGGATGCGTTTGAGAACAAAAATGGATTTAAAAACGAGTCAGAAAAAAGCGCGATTTCTTATTTGAATACTTCCTTCAATTTTAAGTCCCGATGACTTTCGGAAATTCTGTTCAAAATACCCTTTTTGGTAGCCTTTTTTTGAAATTTATTCTGTCTTTATCAGAAAATTGACCAATGCGTCACTTTATACAGTTTCTAAATAAGAGGATCTACCATTTGGATACGTTTAAAATCAAAAATGAATTTAAAAATGAGTCAGAATATAAGCCGTTTGGATTTGAGGTTTTTTTCTCCTACTCCTATTTTTGTTTAATTTCTTTTTGCTATACGAATTAGTCCTATGAAAAACTTGTCAATATAAAAGTTGTAGATATTTTTGAGAAGATGTAAAATAAATTTAATCAGATTTGATATCTTAAAAATTGACGGAGTTATGGATTTTTCTCTTTTTTCAGCGCCCTTTTTCTTTTCGTTTTTAATTTTTTTCATCGGTAAAAGTTGGTCCTATCAAAAACTTGTAAATACAAAAGTTTTAGATAATTTTAAGAACATTTATAAAAAATTTAGTTGGACTTGATATCTTGAAAATTGACGAAGTTATGAATTTTTTTCTCTCAAAATCCCTGTTTTTTTCGCCCCTTGAGCCCACTTCTAAATTTATCAAAAATCTGTCATATATATACTTTTGGCCCATTTTTAAGAAGTAATATAAACTTTAAACCGATTCGATATGTACTTTAATAAAGAAGTTATGGCGTTTTTTCGGTTTTCACAAAAACGCCCCCTATTCCGACCCCCTTGGTCCGATTTTGCCCATTAACGAACTCATCCAAGATTTTATCCCCATTGATTTTATGTCCAAGTTTGGTGGAGATTGGTGAAGAATTATAGAAGTTATCGTGTCCATAAAAAAGTGAGATATATATATATATAGATAGATAGATAGATAGATAGATAGATATATAAACTGGTGCGATTGCAATAGGTAGTATTTCTTACGAAATCTACCTAAAATGCAGCACCAAATGATGTTGTTGTTAAGAACTTCTATAGCCTTTAATATACAATAAGTTATTACATCTTAAAATAATTAGCACATTGCGTAAAAAAATGTTTTAAAAATATTAAAAAAATAAAAATAATACAAAAAATAAAAAATTAAAAAATTAAAAAATACGTATAATAGGATGGAAGGGTGGATAGCTGTTAGATTACGGAGGCGGGCGGTGTTGTCTGGATAATACGCAATGGTTAATTATTGTATAAAAAATTACTTAACTTTACACATAGAATTAAAATATATATGTTTACCTAAAATTAAAATGCATAACTTAAAAATGATCAAGATATTGCCATAAGATATGGTTGTCCATTGCATTTGTTTTAAAGAAATTATTTGTAAAGTATTAGAATAGAAATTATTCTTGGAAAACTCTTAGCTTTTAAATAATATTTATTTGATTTAAATAATATTTCTCTTATTCAATAATAGATGGCAGCACCATCAGTATAAAAATAGTGAATATATTATTCTAATAGATGGCAGCACTAAAACATTTTTGTGTATTTGAAAAAGAAGTAACATTTTATTTTTTAGTTAAAAAATTAATACAGTAATATTAATAATTGTTCAAAAATATAATAACTTTAACAGTAGGATTTTGTTTCTTCTAAATGTAGAATGAATATTATAATATAATATATGATCTACTAATTTTAATATAATTATTGTTATAATTTTAATTTTATTATCTTCATTACTTATTATAACTTTAACCTAACCTGTTACAGAGTCACATGTAATTTAAATCTACTTTAGCTCTTAACGGAAACAATTCATTTAAACTATAGATCAATCTAGATATAGGTTTGGTAAATATTTTAGTATATATATACATTTTTAATAAATATTTCATTATTGTTATTTAATATTGTTTTTTATTCAATGAATATTTTTTTCCTAATTTGTAACAGTAAATAAAGTCCGACCGTCGGGTACATTGTAGGTCGAATTTCTTAGCTTTTAGCACGACCTATAAAAAAATTGGTTGGATGCTTTTGCTCTTTTACTAAACCATGCACCCCTGATGAGTAGTTTAATAAAACAGCCTTCTACTGTTTATTTATCCGTTTGCCTTTCATAATTTTGGTAATCTGCCTTCTATTTCACTTCAAAACTTCAAATGATTTTAATAAGATGATTGTAAAAATACTGGTTTCATTGGATTATTGTATATATATATATTCACTCTGTTGGTTCTGCGCTTATGTGATTGTATAATATTAGAAATTCCACTTTTTTAAGACTGATGTATTTTCTTTTGATCAAAATTCTAGAAGGTTATAAGCAATAACATAACATTTAGATTGTATGCTAAAATAATTAAAATCTCGTATATTATTTATACAACTTTGCGGTTGTTGATTTTATACATATTAATTTACGTTATCTTCGACGAAATTTGCGAAGGATTACTTATGCAAATTTACAATGAAAAATGAAAACTTGTACAATAATAGAGATAAGGATAGATCAATTTTTTTAATTTATTGTAATTTGTTACTTTAAAAAACAGGTGTACATGTTCTTAATTCTAATTTTACTCCCACACCGTACAACTATGCAAGAACAATGCGATTACACGAAGTATAATTAAGCTGCGCACTTTAAATTTACGAAATGTAACTTGAAAAGAAGGTTTAATATAGCGTGGAATATTGCATCGGTGAATTGAGTACATGCGTACTCATTCACATCAACATTTTCAGATTCTAGTGTTATCGCACTAAAACGTTCTCCATAGATTTCTTGAAAAAGAAATAAAATGAGTGGAGCCTAATGGATTTTTACACTAACATTGGAAAAACAAATAAGTAAATGCATTTTTCAAATTTAAGAGTTACGTACTCGGACCTATTACACTGTAAAAAAAAATCTGTAAAGGTACTAAACATTTTCTAGGAAACTGGGATTCCAAGAACTTTTCATGTAACGATAACAGGAAAAATCCATGTAACCGATTCTAAAATTTGAGTTTTTGTTGTTACCGTTACAGGAAAAGTTCTTGGAATCCCAGTTTCCTAGATAAAGTGTAGTACCTTTACAGATTTTTTTTACAGTGTATAAGATTGTAAAATACTAAAAAATGATTACATTTTACTTGTTTTGAAGTGTCCAGTTATAACAATATATATTTAGAGATTTATGTGTATATTTAGTTTTATTTGTTATCATTGAAAAATATAGTGGCCTGAAATAATTGAACAATATATTTCTCATTATCTGTTAAGCCCCATCTGATTCATTACAACTTTATTTACTTTTAAATTAAATTTACGAAGAATTCCTGATCAATTTCCGAATTATAATGTGTGTTTTTTTCCTATGCTGTCCTCTTATCATCAGAAAATATCTCAATTGTTTTCCATTTAGATTCATCGCAATGATAATGTCCAACTGTCAAGAGAACTGCAGCATTTTAAGCAAGAAGGAGCGATATACAATCCAGCCATCCATTTGGAATGAACGGTGGGCGTATTAAGTAGAATTCTCATTATCTATTCCAGGGCTTTATCGGCGCAATGTTTTCCAGATAAGAGTCACAAGTGCCAAATTAGAGCTTGATGGATGCAGCAGAAAGACAGATATAATTTGTGTGAAAAGTAATGCAGAAGCTGTGAAATAGCTGCTCATTTCTGGGCTTCGAGTTAAATGATAATGGAGATATTAGTAAATAGAAATTGGGAAAATTTGTTCTCAATACTATTCAACATTTAAAGCTTTATAAACACTTAAACGGTAGATTGTATTTTACTATATGCTTTAAGCGCTTTGAATATTTGGCAAATCAAGAAAATTCAATATTTATTATTTTTTGCCTGATTTGACTAACCCTAATATAAATCAATTGAATAAGGTTTGAGATTTAAGCACTTTTTTATCAGTTAGATAAAATTGATCTTTGTAATATTTTATTGGCCGTGCAATGACTATGTATATCTTTGATAGTCTGTATACACTTTTAACCTTTTGACCACAGAGTAACAGAGTAATCTTGTAATATTGTTTTCTCTGTATGCTTTTTTAAATGCAAAATAAATAAATAAGTAAGTAAAAAAATAAATAAAAAGATGGTATGTGTTATGTAATATAAATAAGCTGTAATATTGCTTTCTCTGTATATTTTTTTAAAATACTAAAATTGTATAATATTTCCAACATGATATTAAAAAAATAAATTACATGTACGTTTAAAATATTTGAGAGTGTTAATTATAACTTAATGATTTTAAACTGTATTATATCTGTAAAATTATATTAGTGTAATAATCATTTCTGTCGCAGTGAAATCTGCAACTTAGTAAATAGATATATCAGGTCACAGCGCTGAAAAGCATAAAGATATATGTTAAAATCTAAGTAAAGTAATTCATTTTAGATAATTTCATTTGGCCATTTAAATTTTATCTATTTAATATTAATTATTATTAACTAATATGAAAATTAATTTTCTCTTAATAAAATTCTTTAAATCAAACTGTCATTAAACGTCAGTACTTTAAATTTTTATTCGAGTTTCAATTTAATGTAAAATATGAATTATAGCTTAATTCAAGTATTGCTACCACATAGTGCTAGTTAACGAAAAGTATTGAAAGCTATTGCAAATCTTGTTTATTAAAAATATAAAACATTTAAACATAAAGTATTTATTTTATGCATAATTGTATGGTGTGGGAATAAAATTAGTATTAAGAACATGTACACTTATTTTTTAAAGTAACAAATTACAATAAATTTAAAAATTTGATCTATCTTATCTCTATTATTGTACAAGTTTTCATTTTTCATTTAAATTTCCATAAGTAGTCCTTCGAAAATTTCGTCGAAGATAACGTAAATTAATATGAATAAAAATCAACAACCGCAAAGTTTTATAAATAATATACGAGATTTTAATCAATTATTTTAGAATACAATCTAAATGTTATGTTATTGCTTATAACCTTCTAGAATTTTGATCAAAAGAAAATATATCAGTTTTAAAAAAGTGGAATTTCTAATGTTATATGAAAAAAGGAAAAAAAAATATATATAAAGAAAGGAAGGAAAAAAATTCAGCAGGTATCATTTATGTTTAGAGCAATACTAGTGTTGTGGAAATTCAATGTGTTGCCTTTATTGCGTTAGACCTTTATTGCACTTTGTTAGATTGATGAGAAGTTTCTTTTATAACAAAACTGTAATGGCAAATTCATATGTGCGCTTTTCATAGATAGAAAAATCAAGTAGAAAGAAAGTTCTTGGGATTCAATAAATAAATATCAGTACATTCTAATGAAGTAGAATATCCATTGTCTAATGATACAATATCCATAATGACAATTCCAGATGCTTTTTACAGGTATATATATATATATACCTGAAAAATCGGAAATAAAACAAATTGTATTAACAGTCCATTAGTATATGTAAATTTTACAAATTTATTTCATATTTAAAATTTTTATTTAATTAAATTTATTTAATAAATATTATTATTATTAGAAGAAAATGACAAGAAAGTTAAGTTGTTATTCTGTAATAAGTACATAAATTTCTTGCAGGAAATTAAACATAAATTTTGTCAGCACTTAATGTTTCTTTAAATAAAGCCTTTTCTAATAATTATGATGGGTGATTAATTTTCTTCATTACTCATGCAAAGGAATTTCAAACGCATTTATTCATAAGAATAAATCATCTAAAGCATAAAAACATTTCCTAATTCTTTGATGATGTACACAATATGGATGTCTGCTATTGCTTATAAAAAATATCTGCATCATGATTCTGGAATTCAAACTAGAATATATGAGACACGAAAGGCTGGGAACGAACAAAATGGGCTGATATTAACATTGCAACCGTAACAATGGGAGATGATATGAGTTAATAGACTGTTATTTACGAGGGCCGCCAAACATAACTTAACTATATTGGGTAATTAGTTCTGTGCAATTTACGCTAAGGGCTTTCATAAAGCACTATTTTATTAGTCGCCATGAGTTATTTATAGAATAATGCAGCTTAATAAGAGCGTAAAATATGTGACGTCTTCAAATGGTTTAAGATATAAATTAGGATAATTCATTAGAAATTAATGTGAAGTGCAATTTCATTCAAATACAGAATGTATATGTTACAGGCCAAACCCGATTTTAGGCCAAACTAGATTAGCCTAGGCCAAACTAGTCTATCCTAACGCCCATTGGAAAAACTAGTTTTTCCTAGGCCAAACTAGTCTATCCTAACGCCCATCGGATAAACCAGTTTTTCCTAGGCCAAACTAGTCTATCCGAAAGCCCTTCGGATAAACTAGTTTTTCCTAGGCCAAACTAGTCTATCCGAACGCCCATCGGATAAACTAGATTTTCCTAGGCCAAACTAGTTTGGCCGAACGGTCATTAGGATAAACTAGTTTAGCCTGCTATTCATTGGTTTGAACTAGTTTATCCTAGGCCGAACTAGATTGTCCTAGGCCAATTCAATTTGGCGTGATATTTTTTATTCTAAAGACCGCCACGGCGCCAACTTTCTAATTTTGATCTGTTTTATCCTAGGCCGATGCAGTTTGATGCGATTTTAGCACACAGACTATCAAAGCCTGAGAGCTAATGTGCTCGCAGATTCTGTGTATGTGTATGTAACAATTTACGTACGTATGGCCGTATGTACGTACGTGTGTACGTAATGCGATAACTCCATATAGAAATATCCAATTTGTTTCAAATTTTGAACATAGATTTATCCTGATAATGAACTTTCCTGATTAGTTTCAGGGGTTCATTGAATAAGAGTAAGGGGAGGAGAACAAAAGGCTAATCCGCACACCCCCCCCCCCCACCCACACACACCTCCTTAATTTAGTTAAGTCAGTTTTCCATGCAAAATGATCAGATTTTATTAAAATTTTAGGTATAATATCGTTTTGATAAGGTACATCCATGATCAGCTGTGGGTGTTCATTGTTTACGTGTAAAAAAAGGAGCAATGGGAGGTAACACTCTTAATTTATGTAAATAGGTTTTTCGCAGAGAATTTACCGATTTGTTTCAAATGTTGTATGTATGTTCCTTCTGATAAGGCGTTTACCTGATTAATTTGGGGGGGTTCTGAGATATAAACGTAGAACGGATTTTTTTTTTTTTTTTTTTTTTTTTTTTTTTTTTTTTTTTCAATCGGATAGAGACTTTCGGTTTTATGAAAAGATTTTTAATTCGTAACAGATATTGGTTTTTGCACACATTACTTCTGGCGAAATTGTTCATATTAAGAAACTAAATATCCGAATCCTTTTAAAAATAAGAAAAAGCTTAAATAAAGGATGACACTTGAAATTTAGGATGGGGGGGGGGGGGTGGATAGAGCAAAAGGACGCTAGATTTTTTTTTTTTTTTCTTTTTTTAATCAGCACTTTTTAAGGTTTTAGCTGATAATTAAATATTACCATTTTTTGAAACATTTAGAAACATAATAAAACATGATGTTAAATATTAAAAAAAAATATGGCGCGTGAAATACCACTATTTTCTATTAGTAATTTTTGTAAAAATGTTAAATTCTTGTTTGAACTGTTTGAAACTTTGTGATAGTATATAACACATGATAAAAATTGTAAAAAAAAAGTCCCATTACGAAAGGGAAAGAGGGGGGGGGGCGAAGAAAATCAGGAAATATAACGGAAATTCTAGGTTGATCTAATTGAAACTTTAAGATAGTTTATGACACATGATATAAATTTATAAAAATATGTTCCGCGTTTAATGACACTATTGACGAATAGTGATTTTTGAACGATTTACATGAAAATGTAATCAGAATCAATTTATATCAGGGACTATCTGAATATAAATTTATATTAAATTCTGTTCATTAGTTCTTGAGATACAGCTATTGTAAAAATTGTTAAAAATGCAGCATAGCATAGCTATGTTGAGTGATTTACTTCAAAATAGAAACAACATCAACTCATCTCATGGACGAACTGTATCTGATGTTTGATGGAAATTCGTGTATTAGTTAAGATAAAGCTAATGCGTAAATCATAAGAAATGCAAAACAGCAGCTCCACTTGATAAGCGATTTACACCAAAAACTAATCAGCATCAATTTAGATCAGTGACTACCTGAATGTAAATTTTTATTATATTTCCTGCATTAGTTCTTCAGCCGCATCCCTACAGCTTGCGACAGCGTATAGCAGGTGTGCTGCACACGTACTGCCGAATGCCCTCTTTCTTTTCGAACGAACTTCGAAACGAACGAAATTCAAATCGTAGCAAGCGTGCTGAGTACGCACCGCCGAATGTAATCCTCCTTTTCGAAAGAGCCTCGAAGCGAACGAATTTCCAACCATAACCCCGCTGCCTAGGCCAGTCAGATAGCGGGCGAAGCCAGCAAGTTTTAACTAAGGCACGTTATATTAGTTTCTCATTCCAACACCAAGGAGTGCACTCTATTATTAACAAAACTGTATCTGAATGAAACTCCGTTAAACAACCTATAGTAGATATGTTACTTGAGGTCGTGGTGCTTTAAAAGCTAGAATTTCCGTTATATTTCGCGATTTTGTTCGCATCCACACCCTCTTTCACGCCAAAATGTGATTTTTTTTTATAAATTTATATCAAATGCCATAAATTGTCAGTTTCAAAACTGTATGTTTCATAAACTGTAAGTTTCAAAATGTTCCAACAATAATATAACATTTTTACAAAAATTACTATTAGGAAATAGTGGTATTTCGATGCGGAATCTTTTTTCTTAAATATTTATCATCATGTTTTTTTCTCCTAAAGGTTCATTCGCTTCAACATACGCTCGTTTCGAGATTTTATCTAAAACAAGGGGCCCAATAGCGGGCGAAGCCGGCTGATTTGAACTAAATCGTATCCAAATTCCAAATTCTAACACTTGGGTGCTTGTGTTATATTAATTCCACATTAGTCCGTTATATTAGTCGCTATATATTAGTCCGACGTACGTACGTACATAAGTATGTACATACGTACGTACATACATACATACGTACGTACATGGTTACATACACACACACAGAAACTACGAGCACATTAGCTCTCAGGCTTTGATAGTATGTGAGCTAAAAGCGAGTCAAATTGCATCATCCTAGGATAAATTAGATCAAAACTAGAAAGTTGGCGCCGTGGCGATCTTTAGATTCAATAAAATCACGCCAAATTGAATTGGCCTAGTACAATCTAGTTCGGCCTAGGATGAACTAGTTCAAACCAATGAATAGCAGGCTAAACTAGTTCATCCTAATGACCATTCGGCCAAACTAGTTTGGCCTAGGAAAATCTAGTTTATCCGATGGGCGTTCGGATAGACTAGTTTGGCCTAGGAAAAACCAGTTTATCCGATGGGCGTTCGGATAGACTAGTTTGGCCTAGGAAAAACTAGTTTATCCTATGAGCATTAGGATAGACTAGTTTGGCCTAGGAAAAACTAGTCCATCCAATGGGCATTAGGATAGACTAGTTTGGACTAGGCCAATCTAGTTTGGCCTAAATTCGGGTTTGGCCTGTAACATATATAAAAGAATGCGATTCTTATGTGGGTGATTCTCAAAATAGGGTACAATTTCAAAAGTGAAATCTTAAAAAAATTACTGTTAGCAAAATTTCTGAAAAAAATAGATGTTGTTAATATAGTATTAGATATACTTTACATGTAGTCAGCAGAGCTAAATATTTAAAAATTAACTTAAAAAATAATTAGTATTTTTTGAGCCATGCTAATGACAAAACAAATTGCATGGAATAAATAAATTAAGAATTTTTTATTTTATTCCTGTTTAAATATTTTTTTCTATATTTATTAGCCTTCCTTTTCTGCAAATGGTTTCCATTTTTACATATATACATATAAGGAGAATAAAAACATCACCAAAGAGCAAATTTTGTTTACATGAGCAAGATTCTGACATTAACAATGTAAGAAGCTGTCTTAGTGATTTTCTGACAGATTTAATGCATATTTTAGGGATAATAAATGTAATGCCTAAATTTATATGTAAAATTAAACTTTGTAAAAGATACAATATAAGCAATGGTTACATTTATGCACATAGGAGTCTTTAGCATGGACAGAAAAACCATGCTAATGACATTGATATTTGTCCATGCTAATGACAAATTTCAATTTAAATAAGATTATGAGCCAAAATATAATCACAATGCAATAGTCCTTTCTGGGGCTTTTTAAAACACAAAAGTCCTATGCAAATAAGTAAAATAAAAATTTTAATTGTAAAATAAGCATGAAAATTATTATCCATTCTAATGACATACAATTGATGTACGCCCCTAATATTCAACTTCTATTCTTAAAATACAATACATGTTTCTATTTTCAGGCTGGGATAAAATGGCTACTTGTTGCCATGGAGAAACTTTATATTTTCAAACTGTTGTCATATGTGAAAATGAAATTTTGAATAATCACCAGCTGTTATAGTATGACCTTGTTTTGAAAATAGAATATGGAGGACAAACTTTAATTCTTTTTTTATATACTATAATTTTGTTTTTAAAAAGAAATTTATTGAATAAATCCTCTCCTTGATTAATTTAAAGAAAGAATAACATTTGTTTTATTTTATAAATATGATATTAACTCTTGAAAAATGCTAGTATATACAAGGCACAGCTGCTGTGGACATCCATGCTAATGACATTTTGAACATTTATTCTGTTATTTTAAGGTGTTTTTAACTAAAAAGTGAGTAATTCTTGAGTGCAAATAATGAATAATATTAAGACAAACTTATCTAAATATAAAAACATGACAGAAAATCTCTCAATTTTTTTTGTATGCCGAACGACATAAATTGTCCCCTATTTTGAGAATCACCCATATATTTACAAGTGTCAACTGTAATCATTATAGGGTGCTGGTTCTGTGTTACAAATAAAGAGTAACTGAGGCAATTTTAGATCAGCGCAACGTGAATACTACTTTGTCATTTGCTCGCTTGCTCACTGCAAAAAAATATTCGTCAATATATGCAATTTAACAAGATAGTTTCCCTTTTCTAAGAAAACAGTACAATTCCATAATTGGCAATATGAGATAATAAATCCAGTAAGAATTTTTTTTCTTGAATTTTACGGAATATTTTTGTATTTCTTTCAAAACAGTACTTATTCCATAAATGATGTTCAGAGGTAATTGTACTGGCTTCTCGAGGTCAAGTTCAATTTCCGTATTTTAACGGTTTTTTTCTTTCTTTTACAATGTACGTAAATACATATTTTTACTACATATAATATTTATAATATAATTAATACATATAAAAATAATAATTTAGAACAATAATATAATAAAAATATAACTTTTACAGCATACGCAAAATAGCGACTCATGAGTGTAAAGCATTATTGCTGGACTGGTGATTTATAAGCTGTTAGAGACACGCAATTTTTTACCCTTTTGGACATAAATAAAAGATTATGTCTGTGTTCCATCGCGTTCCTAATTATTTTTCAGAATTGAGATGCAGTGTTGAAGAGGATATTGCTTAGAATTACTGAGGACTTGTTAATCGAACTATGTGAAGAATTAGATTTCAAAATGGTTGCTTAATTTAACCCCTTAACGCGCAGTGTTGCCGGGTCGGCAACACCTAAATTTCTCCCAGTTTATAGACACAAAAACGCCGTGAATATTTCAAAAACTACTCTAATGGCTACTTTAAATCTTTCTTATGAGTTCTAGATGGCAGCACCACAGAGATCAAACTCTACTGTTTTTAAATAATAGGTAAAATGTTTTACTGTAATACGCGCTTCACAGCAATGCTCTTCTCACTGCGCTTATCAATGCTTTACTTATGGGAGGTTACCACTTCGGCAACAGCTGTATAATTAAAATGGTTAGTGCAATCTTTACAAAACAATACCTGTTTACTCCTCTAGGCCTAAATAGATAGCCTAATTTTTTTCTTCTTTAAATTCCAACTTTAAAGAGTAGTGCGCCGGAAAGGGTTAATAACTAAATGTGCATATTTTGAACATTTGTAAGAAAACCTATGACAGTTTACTTTCAATTTCGTGTACGATTTGCTGTAAGTAGTCAAGACACACTTATATGGATATCCTACAGAATATTTTTACTTGCATATTTTTACATATTAGTATGTCTTGTATCGTTTGTAAAATAAAATAAAAATAAAGAATACTGCCCAATTAAACTGATGGCATTGAGCTCATAGGCTACAAATACTAATTGTACATTAAAGCCTTATATTTTCAAGGCTTAATTCCGTTCGAAAAAAAAAATTGAGAAGGGAAAACAGCTCTCCCCTTTCCTCTTTTTTTATACTTAATCATTGAACCTCCTATACTATCAAAGACATGCTTTATCATATAAAAAATCTATATCCAAAATTCAGAGCAAATGAGATAATTCTTAATAAAAACCCATTTAGCATTTATATAATTTAAAAGGAGTTATCCCCCTCTTTTATACTTAACCATTAAAATTCCAAAACTATTCAGAGATTTGAACGAAATCTGAAAATTCTGCTTGAAAAACCCATTTCTATCAACTAACGGGGGGGGGGCATTAGAACCCCTGTTCCCCCTATTTATACTTATTCAATGAACACCTAATAACAGTCACGGAATCGCTTCATCAGAATGATCCTAATCTAAATTTTGAACGAAAACTTAATTCTGCATGAAAATCCCATTTATATCAACTAACGGGGGGGGGGGGCATTAGAACCCCTGTTCCCCCTATTTATACTTATTCAATGAACACCTAATAACAATCACGGAATCGCCTCATCAGAATGATCCTAATCTAAATTTTGAACGAAAACTTAATTCTGCATGAAAATCCCATTTATATCAACTAACGGGGGAGGGGGGGGGGGCTTTAGAACCCCTGTTCCCCCTATTTATACTTATTCAATGAACACTTAATAACAATCACGGAATCGCCTCATCAGAATGATCCTAATCTAAATTTTGAACGAAAACTTAATTCTGCATGAAAATCCCATTTATATCAACTAACGGGGGGCATGAGCCTCCCGTTCCCCCTCTTATACATATCCAATGAACTCCAAAAACTAATCAAGGAAGCGCCTTGTCAGGATATATCTACATACAAAATTTCAAGTTGATCGGATATTTTTATCATGAGTTATCGCGTTACGCACGAACGCACATACATACAGAACGGACGGGCACATAAGCTCTCAGGCTATGATAGCCTGTGAGCTAAAAATAATCATTTCAATTCTCAATATATTTGTAATTCTGATAGATTTAACGCATTAGTTCTTTATTTAAAATTAATTCAGCTTCAATTCATTTCTGATGTTTTTTTTAATCTAAATTTGATCTATAACATGAATCAGTTATGTGAGGTAGTTATTTCGCACATTACAACTCTACATTCATTTCGCGTTTTAATATTCATTAGCAACGTGTGTTGGTTATACTGAAGTTAGAAAAAAAGTGAGTTTTGAATGTTTTTTGGTATTTATTGTTATTTCATATCTCGACGTAGACTGTAGACTTTTTTACTTTTTCTCTGGTACACAGTAATAAATAGGACTGTACTAATACTGTGTATTTTTAAATGCATGTGAAAAGAAAGGAAAACGTTCATTCTTTTTAAAATTCTATTTCTTCGTTACTTTTTTCTGAAATGATGTATTGTCTTTCTTCTGAAATGTTATGTTTGTGAATTGTGAAATTTGTTAATTAATCATTGGTTTTCCCCGCATTTGCTACAAATTTATTATAATCAAACATGCAAAAGTTTTCAAACCTGTAACAAACTGCATTATTGCACGGGTGGTAATTTTCTGATTAGACATATGTAAATTTGCAAAAATCAAATCCTGATGATGGAACCCTCTTAATTTTGAAATCAATTTTTCTTTTTAATTAATTTAATGCAATGTAAATTTTCAATTAATTATCAGCAATAAAATTACACTTGAAAGTATTGAATATTTAATATCTGACAATCATACTCCTAACAAGTCTTAGAACTTAAGAGCACACACTAGTCATGCGGTAAAAGCCGAGCGCTAATGTAAAGTCTATGGGGGCGTTCTTTTCGAGTATCTCGCTGAAATTTTTATATTTTTACATGATTTTTTTGCACAATATAGCTGAGGACGATCCACAACCGGCCTAGTTTTTACTTTTTCAGTTTTCGTTTCAGATTTTCTTTAAAAAATTATTTTAACTTTCGAAACCGGTTTAAACCGGTTCTGAAAATGAAACTATCGTAATATAAAAAATATATAAGCAAAATCAAAAAAGTAAAAACGAGGCCGGTTGTGGATCGTTCTCAGCTATCTTGTGAAAAAAAATCATGCAAAAATATTAAAATTTCAGTGAGATATTAGAAAAGAACGCTCCCGTAGACTTTACATTATCATCCGGGTCTTTTTGAGTACTTTTTCTGTGACTATTGTGGGCTCTTAACGTAGTAAAAAATGTCCAGCGAACTCGGAACCCTTGGAATAGAGCTCCAAGTGCTCTACCATTTAAGAGCCCACAATAGTCACAGAAAAATTACTCAAAAAGACCCGGATGACCATGTAAAGTCTATGGGAAAGTTCTTTTCTAATAACTCGCTCAAATTTTAATATTTTTGCATGATTGTTTTGCACAATATAGCTGAGGACGATCCACAACCGGCCTAGTTTTTACTTTTTCAGTTTTCGTTTCAGATTTTCTTTAAAATATTATTTTAACTTTCAAAACCGGTTTAAACCGGTTCTGAAAATGAAACTATCGTAATATAAAAAATATATAAGCAAAATCAAAAAAGTAAAAACTAGGCCGGTTGTGGATCGTTCTCAGCTATCTTGTGCAAAAAAATCATGCAAAAATATTAAAATTTGAGCGAGTTATTAGAAAAGAACGCTCCCATAGACTTTACATGGTCATCCGGGTCTTTTTGAGTACTTTTTCTGTGACTATTGTGGGCTCTTAACGTAGTAAAAAATGTCCAACGAACCCGGAACTCTTGGTATAGAGCTCCAAGTGCTCTACCATTTAATCTAGGAGGACGATGCCATTTCTCATTTTACACTTTGATGATAAGGCTGCAACTGCAGCAAAAGATGATAACGTCTACATGAGCACACAAACATGTGGCGTAACACGAAACACAAATCCCAGTATCGGCGAATACACCATTTTTTTTAATTATAATTAACTAGCTAACCCGCCCGGCGTTGCCCGGGTCCGTATTAACAATATTAAACGAACTTGAAATTTGCATGATTTTATCATTAACTCGTTACATGCAGAAATGCATTGTCTGAAATACGTAGCCACTGATTGTATGAAAAATCTGTTTTAAAAACAACAACTAATATTAAGCTCTAAAAATACTCAAAATGAGCAATGAAAAACGCGGGAGGGAATATGTATCTAACGACTGCATGGTTTTCGTGTTAAAAAAGTTGATATTTACCCGTAAAAATCACTCTTAAGTCACGTAACTAATTATTATTTTCACATACAAATCCCAAGTGAAATATTTTGAATTTCAAACTAATTATATCACTCTTAAATCCGACTATACCATGAATGAAATCGATACACGATGGTATCTAAAAGATTGGTATATAGTATTATAATTACAGAGTTATTTAATAAAAGTAAGTGTTATTTTTAATCAAATCTTGCGTAATGTTCACTCTGTGTATAAATTCCTAACCTTAAACTTTTGTACCGTAACCAGAACCTGTCGGTAACCTAACAGCGACTTAACAGTACCCTACCGTAAATTAAATATAATAGAAATGTAACCTAGCCTTCACTTTATTGTAACAAATTCTTATTCTAACCATAACATAAATGCAATTTAACTTGAATCTAACTTTAACTTAAATAATATAATAGAAAAAAACCATTTTAAAAAATTACTATTTCTTCGTAAAATATGTTTCAGCTGTATAATTAATTTCTTTCAATTCGTTTTATTAATACAAAATTCCTTCCTCGTGCTTTTGTTTGAGACATTAAAATTTCAGCGATAAATGGTTTAATATTGCAAACCTTTTTTTCGGTTTACTTCGCCTCCACCTATCTTTTTCTCCATGGTGTACAGCAGCTGTGATTAAAAAAAAAATCCTCATTTAAACTGACAGTTTCCCAGTCTATGAATTTTAAAGGTCTGTCCCAGCTTTTTTAATTATTTCTGCGAAAATTTTATGCAACCAATCAACCATAAGAAAATGAAAGGGAAAAAAAGCGAAAAAAGGCGATTTTTTTATGAGAGTGAGTTTTGGAATTTAATTAATTACTCAGTTAATAAATAGAATTTTGAAATTCTGAGCTTTAGGTGCATCAGAAGAGATATTGGGCTACTCTCAAAAAACTTTTGAGCTTCGTACGTGCTGTAGATTTTGCTAGCCATCGCAGACACGCTGACACACACAGAGACAGACAGAGCGTTTTGCTCTTTTATTAGTATAGATTTTTCAATTAATTATCAGCAACGAAACTATGCTTGAAAATATTTAATATGTGACTATCACATTGCTAACAAGTCGTAGAATTCAACATAGTGAAAAATGTCCATGCCGGGGATCGAACCCGGAACCCTTGAAATTGTGCCAAGTGCTCTAGCCAAGTGCTCTCCAAGTGTTCTAGGATTTAAACTACGTGGACGATGCTCAGCTTGCCATTTCAATTGCCTACGACTTGTTAGTGGTCAGAGTATTTGAATGTCACGATGTGTGTCAAGTATTCGGTACTCGGTTAGGAAAGGTTCACTCAGCTTTTCCTGCTTTCGGAGTAGATAAAATAAGTACGAAATTTCATATGGAAATAAACACCGAGAATCCAGTATTAGAGTAACCACCTGACCGGGTCATACTTCATACAGCACTACGATGGCAGGGGTCAAGAAAAAAGGGATGAACCCGCTCAGCCACAGTATTTTGTTTTATTACCAAAGTTATTGTATATTGGTTACAAAAAGACAAAGTAAGTGTAGAAATTACATGTCAGTGGTTGCCAAACTAATTCAATCACTTTTTTTAATTTAATGAATACTTCTAAAGTTATGCGTGGAAAAATGTAAAGTAGGAGTACAATGTCAGAACATTAGTTTTTTTTTTAGTTACTTGAAAAAAAAAATGCATAAAAAACATTTATACAAATGTGCTGATTTTATATCCAGAAGTTTTCAATATAACGATAAAAACTAATTACAATATCTTCATGTGATTTTTTTTTTCATTGTACCGCATACCAATCATCTAAACAAATTTCTATTCCCGAACATAAAATCGATAAAAGTTCCATAAAATACGAATTAAACAATCACATAAATTAGGAGCGCATTGTAACAAGCACATTTTAATGTATTATCTTTCATCTTAAAAATCTCAGTCGAGAAAACTCTCCACAATAAACACTGGCTATTATTTTCTGATAATTAGGTTTCCACGATTCCGATTGAATTAGCAAACTTGGAGCAGCAGCGTTCTTTACTCCAGCATGCATTTTTACGAAAGAGGGGACAATTTTTAGAAAAGGCAAATCCTGAAAGAAACAAAATTGGATCTCTCTCTCTCTCTCCCTCTTTCCCTTTTTCAAGAAAATTTTCTATGCTGAAACTTTCAATAAGAGGTATTACCGGAATTTGAGACTGTGTAATAAGCCTGGAAATGAATTCCAAAGGCTTTCGGGAGCCTTAACAACGTTCCTCCATTTTGCGCACAAAATCCATTTGCAGCGGAAATTCCTTCAGAAAGGGGGATTCAATTTAGGCGCTCTGTATTAGGAGGAAATTGCAACAAAGGGAGACTCGGGGTGCTTTTGAAGAGTGGAGAGTATTTACGAAATGCTAATTAAAGGACAATTATATTCAGAGCGGAAAGTATTTCAACTGAAATGAAGTTTCGGTTTGCTGAGTTATTTCGAATGCATCGCGAATATTTTCTTATGTTTTTAAACGTTTCGAAATAATTAATTAAAGCTATTAATATATTTTTTGTTCTGCTTTCAGCCAATAATAATCCTTTAGATATTTTTTTTTTAAAGGAAGCTGCTTTAATGGGAAATAATTGATTTTTTTGTTCTTTATCTTTGCAACTATGCTGCAACTGAACGTCTGCATTTTAAATAATATTGCTGAATTATGTATATAATTTAATAGATTTTACGAATCATTTGACAAGACAATCATACTTTCAATCATACTTGAATTACATTTTGAAATAAACAAATTTTTTTTTTTAATCGTGCATATGACTCAAACTATTTGCTATCGCAACTGAATGTTTTTAATACTATTTATTAAACATTTAAGGTACAAATCATTTTTATTCGTAAAATGTTTAAATGATGAAATTATACCATTTTTTACAAAAGAAAATTATTTGAAAACATTTTAAAATATATATATACATAAATGTTTTGCATTAAAAAGGAAATAATAATAAAAAAATATGATGCTAATGGGGTATTTATGGATTTAAAAAAGTTGTTTAAAAATGGAATATCAAGAGCTTAAAATGTGAAATTAAAAATAGTGTCATTTTATGAATTTTGTTGTTCACATGAATCATCGTTATTTGCCATACCGTAAATATATATTAATAGATCTAGTATTTATTAGGGGATTCCCTGTATAATGTTCGAGCCTTTGTAGTATGTTACGTACATACTTGATGTTTTTAGCACTTCCGGACCTGTTGCATTATTAATAGTATTTGACTTTTAATTTAGTCTTATTTTATGTTAGCAAATACTAATGTTACCAGTTAAATATAAAATATTAGTGTGTATCTATGCATTTACTATATGATTTCATTATTGTTAAGGCATTTAGTAATAATAATAATAAATATTTGCTTAATTCTCTTTGTAAAGATTGAGATTCTTGTATTTCAAACATATATTTCACTCTTTAAATTTAAAATAAAGGTTACTTTCATGGAAGAATCATGCGTAATAAATCGCAAAAATATTAGAAAGTTGTAATATCAGTTAAATCTTATTTAATATTTTCTAAAAATCGCAAAAAACTTTTCCTTAGCGTATTCTCATAAGAATAGGAATTAAATAGTACGCAAAACGACAATATTCGTTATGTTTCATACAATGAAATATTCGTTAAATTCCAATTAATACATTTGAATAGTTAGGTTAATTCTATAAACGTAAAAGCAATTTCTTCTAAAATTTGAAAAGAAATTGGATTCTGAAAGGTTAAATTTATGTTGTTTCATGATTATTAAATATTCCCTGTATGGATATACAGGTATATAATTCATGCTTATTACATGTTTGCTCCACATAGATAAATGAACAGAAAAAGTAAATTATAAAAATGAAACAATGACCTACATAATTGCTTTTGTAGAGACGGGAATTTTAACGATTTACCTTATTAAAGATATGTTGAAAGTAGAAAGCATTTCTACGGAATTCAAATTTCGATTTGCTGAGTTATGAATTCAAAGCAAATATTAACGCATGTTTTTAAATTCTTCAGTATTCTTAATTAAAAGTAATAATGTATATTAAATTTATTTTTATAAATAATTAATGAAAAAAAACGTTTTATAAAAGTCTATTAACAATTTACGACCTTCCTACATAATATGTATGAAATCTTAAGAAAAAAGAAAGAATAATTACCTATTTTTCTATTATTTAGTAGGTAGCCTATCGCAAATAATTGTGGGGTTCATCCCATGACTTAACCTGACTTCGGAAATTTGTAAAAAAAAAAAAAAAAAAAAAAAAAAAAATCAATAAAATATAATCCGATTTATTAGGTTTAAAAACTCAGATTTTTAAATTTCAGTGGATTTTTAAAAAGTAACCAGAGGTCGCATTTTGTAAGAAAATATTATTGTTCTTATCACTATTTACAAAATACATTTTTTATCGTATAATCTTATAGCATATATTAAATAAAATGATCATGCAGGTTACTGATTAAGGGTTCTGGTAAAAACAATATTTTTACCTTATTTAAAGTGACATGTGTTTAATATAAAATTGTATAATTATTTAAATATTTAAAAGATGATTGATTGCTTAAAAATATACTAAAAATTGAATACATTCAGCTAATAATAAACTATGATTAGATTTTTTATATTAAAAAAAAAATTCTTGTGCATCAAGTTTTAAAATCCTGATGATGACTGCGCATTTGCTAAATATACTTTATTTTTAACATAGTTATTATTGTTCACACATATTTTGTATTGAAGGATTTATAGAATTTTAATTGATGTTATTGAGATGATTTTTAGCTTTACTAGTTTATTTTTGCAAAATTTAAGCGAATAGACTGTTTTAAAATAAAAATAGTACTGAGAAACATGAATTGTTCATGCAATTTATGATACAAACAGCAAAAAATAAATGATTTAATACACAAAATAAAAATATAAAAACAATCCGAACTTTTTTTTTTTCACAATGATCAAATTAATGCACTTGGCAAGAATGGTTGATTTGAATGTTTTTGATTAATTCAAATTATTTACAAAATTCTTATTAAAGCCAATTGTATTGAGGGCATATTATTCCATTTGAACTTTTGCAGTTTTAGTTTATTGTGATATTTTCAATACATCGTGAATATATTTTTATTCCCTAAATGTTCAGAATGATTTATATAATGCTTATATGTATTCTTATATATGTATATTAATTCTGTATTTTAAAAAAGAAAAAAAATTAGAATAAATTTTATTTCGAAAGAAACATTTATATAAAAGACCCTGCTTTATAAAATAAATGTTCCTGTAAGAGTTATTAATTTTACATATCTCTGTGGATTTTTTGAAGATTTTATCTGGTTGGTGCACTTTTCTAAAAGGTTGGTGAATATATGAACTTAAAATTTATTATGTATTAGGCAACATACCATTTGAGATTAAAAAGAAGCAAAAGTAAATAAAATTAAATTGGTAAAAAAATAAATAAATGAAAATTTTACTAAAATCTTTGAAAATCCTTAAAAGTTTTAGACTATATTTTTTATTATTTAAAAAAAAATCAGATTTATAATGCTAGATAATTTCAAAGAAACAAATTAGATACACAATTTTGGAAAATTTCAACTGCTTACCTAAAAAAATTTTTTTTTGAAAGTACGGAAACATAAAAAAAACGTTTTGAGAAAAAGACAAAAAGTATGGAAATACTTGGAGTGTCTAAAATGTAAAACTTTAAAGACTTCCAGTACTATATTTTTTTATGTCGATAAACGCTGAGCATCATAAACTCTTAACTCTATATTTAAGATCGTTATTTGGAAACTCAAAAATTCCATCTATTTATGTACTATGGGATTATTATACTATGAATTGAAAAAAAATCGAAATTATATTCTAAATAATGCAATACATCTAAATACATGTAAATATTTTTTCTACAGAAGGTTTCCTTGTATTCTTTTAAGCAATAGACACGCGCATAAATAGCCATGAGTGTAAAATCCAGCTATTTTAAGATCTTTTCCTTTTTTGTGGAATTTCGAGAAGCTCCGATGGTCGCAGAGTATTAGGTTTTCTTTTAATATTTCAAGTTATAAATATTTTTATTAACTGGCTAATTATTATTTTTTCTCCTTTCATTAAGTTGAAGAAATCAGATTTTGTCCCCGTCCTTTTATCTATATATTAATTTTTAATTTTTTGTCCGTTGCTGCAATTTCATCATTTCTTGTTATATGAAGGGGATGTAGGGCAGAGATCCCAGTCTCTTCGTAAAACTCTCAGAAGTCGCAGTCGTCAGAAAAACAAATTAGTTCCCTTTAAAAACATGAGATACATGTACAATAAGCCAGTTATATTCGGTTCACTTACATCAATGATAAAGTGTATTTCAATCTCATCGAAATTTAAGTTTGTTTATTTCTTTGAATAATTACTTAAGTGTTCAAAATTTCCATAAAATTTATTAAAACTAAAGATAATCTTTTTTCTTTTTGTTTAAAACGTATGTCACAATAAAAATGCATATATTTAATATTCTTTCATTTGTGTTACGCCTCTTTTAATCTTTAAAAATAAACAATAATATTCTTTAAAAAGTAGTGATTGCACAGAGGGGAGGGGGGCAGAGTTTGTGTATATATTTTACTTATATTAATTAATTAATTAATTTTATAAGTTCTTATTTTATAGATAATACTACATATTTTAAAGAACAATATTATTAATAAATGTGATCACGATAAATAATTAGAAAAGAAATCTAAATCATAAATTTTAACAATTAAAATTTATGATAAACATTTAAAAAAAAAATAATGAAAATAAATAAAATTTCGAGCAAGCATACATAAAAAAATATTTTAAAAAACGTTAGTTAAATGTTTATTTATGTATAAAAAATTAATAGTTATTAAAACATTTTTGCGCAAAGATTGTTTCGTTGTAAGTGAATTATTAGTAATTTTTGTAATCTTTTTTTATAACAAACTGCAACATATGGAATAAAAAGACCGAAGATTGCTTACTTCAAGGCTATACAAGACAAAATAAATAAACAAATAAGCAATCATAAAAAAATTTCCTTGTTACTCTTTATAAACCCCTCTCTGTAAAAATTTCTTGTTAAATTTAACGTAAAACTTTTTTCTCATCTTTTCTGTCGAAAATTTTTATGATCTTTAACAAACTCGAACAGTATTTTTTAGAATGAAAAAATGAACGTTCTTGCTCTTACACATATTTTTTTCTTTACGCTATTTTTTGTTATGTTTTTATCGTATGCTTATACATTTTTTTACATTTTGTATGTATATATTTATATACACGAGTATATCTAAATTTTATTTTGAATCTTAAAAAAAATACTAGTATTGTGAAAAACACATTCAAGAGTTATTTTGATTATTTCCACGCAAGATAGTAGCAGAAAATTTTATATTCTTTTAGACTTTTCAGCATGTACCAACACATTTGGCTATAGCATGCTTATAATATAACATGTCACTTTGTACGTAGACTAACAAAGGATTGTCTTATAAAATTATTCAACAAAAAATATTGTGCGATTGTATAACACGGCTGATTTTTGGGTTATTTTCAGAATTCAATTGTTTCTTATTCTAATAAGAGTTATTAGAAATGCATAATTACGCGTTAATTAAGAGAATTCCTATGTGTTGTAATAAACGAGGAAACTTTTATTCATTTCTGAAAGATAAACTGAGAAATTAAGTAAAAAAAATGAATAATTATATAAAACATCCAAAGATGGAACTTATTAATATAAAGAACAAGGCTGATGACAATGAAGAATTTTGCGAACCAAGGATGAGAAATATTTTACCATAATATTCATTCTTATCTCCGAAGTTACTCAACTATGATAATGTTATGTTATATGATAATGTTATAATGATATAATTATAATAATATAACATTATATCATTATAACATTATAATGATATAATGTTATATGATAATGGATATGTTAGTCAACTGTAGATAAAATTTACAGAAGTTCCATTATCGAAAAATTGCGAAAATATTGTGGAATTTTTTTTTTATGTAAAAAGTTTTATAGATGAAATTTTTGTAATAATAACTTAACACATTATGACTGAGTAGTGAAAATATCCATAGATCAGCACATGTTATAAAGTACCACACAAAGTGATACACCAGACAATTGCTTTAACATCTACAGATATTTGAATGAATTTAATTACATAACACGTACAAACTTAGTGTAGAGGCGTAAGGCCAAGATAAATTCATACGCAAAACTTTTCTTTGGTTGTAAACTTTATTCAGATCCTGTCAATTTCTCGCTTTTGGAATTTCAATTGCAGGACCGGCATTAGGTTTAGAACTTTTCGGAGATAAATGTATTTTAAATGACCACCCATTGTCACATTTTCTGGTGGCTTCAACTCTGGCTTAAATTTGTATTTTTTAATACCGCAATAAGAGGGGGAGATGTACTACAGACTCTGTTTACTTAACGGAGTAGCTCCTCTTAGGCAATCTAATCTCTATTAATATATTTATAAACATATTGCAGATGCGTATGTGAAAAGTCTAAATACTAATGTATAAATAAAAGGTATAAAAGTAAAAAAAAAACTGTACAAACGTGCTAAACTTTATAATGCGCTAGAAATGTTTCCAAAAATATTCAATACGTCCAAGATGCAAATAGAGTTACCCAGAAAGACCCGCATGATAATGTTAATTCTATACGGGCATAATTTTCAAATGCCTCACTGAAATTTGAATATTTTCAGATGATTTTGTTTTTGCATAGGATAGCTAAGGACGATCTACAACCCGGCTAGTTTTTACCTTTTCGATTTTGGTTATACAGGGTGAGTCATAAATATCGAAACAATAGGCTATCTCCTCAAATATTGCCCCTAGACCCATACTTCCAATTGCAAAAATTCATAGTAAAAGGTGAAATTTCTGATAAGATAAGTTGCAACTCCATGGGGGGTCTATTTGAAAAAATACGAAAATTAACTTTTTATACGGCCCCCGTAGGTCAAAATTCCCAATTAGGAAATTATTCCTTATCCATTCCTAAATTGAACAAAACAAATTTCATCTCCGTATCTAAAAATCCCATAGAGATATTAAATCCCAAAATCCTCAAAAATTCCTGACTTACACCACTTTTCCCTGCCTCTAAACTGTGCTTTCTTCTCTGTGATTCAACGCTTTTTAGGGAACATTCACAAATTGCAAATTGATAAAAATCGGTTTAAGATAGGGCTTTTTCTTTGGACATAAAATAGCAGCGTATAGTTTTTACGCTAAATTGGTATACCAGACGTCTGCCCGAGTCAAAATATCTAGGTCAAGTCTCAAACCGACCCATAGGGGAAAAGTTCGGCGTGGCCTGAAAAAATGTCAACATCATAACCCGAACCGGTCTGGAAAATTGTTTAAATCATAGCCCGGTTCAGTCGCAAATTTCTACATAGTTTTTGAATTCGGCGTGGGAAAAAAAAATGTTTCATATGAAGGAGTTCTGACCAAAAAATTCTTTTATAGCTTTTCGTTTTTTATATTTATACTTTTTATTATTAAAGAAGCGCCAAAGGCTGTAATATATTTATTTTATCAATGAATCTCTATTTATATGTAAATGTTTCACTTATATTTTAATATCGTTAATCCATATCCCATGCGTAGGAGACTCTGAAAAATGTTATACACTAAAACTTTTTAAGACGGAATAACATAGGAAAGAAAAAATACGTTATAGTTTGTTTGTCTGTAGGTTTGTTTGTATGTATGTCGGCCAATTATCTACTCTATGGAACACAGGCCCTAAGGGGTGGGTTGCTCTGCGTGGGGGTCTTTCTAAGGGAACCTAACCCGTATTAACGCAAGGTTCGAAGATAACCCCGGAAAATTCCGAACGGTTAGGCCGACGGTCCCGATTGGGTTCGAACCCAGCACCTACCGTCTACCAGTTTGAGGTCAGAACCTCTCGGCCACTGGTGGGGCCAAACACGTTATAGACAGATGCTCTCCCTAGAAGATGTAATTGGAGCTTATTTTCTTTTCAGGTACTATTGCATTTATTTTGCATGGATCAACATATTTTCCGTTTAAGACAGAATTCCGTCATGGGCAGATTTGTTTTTACTGGTTTTATTGTATTTAATTTTTTTAGCCTTTGAATAATCTATTTAAAAAAATAAATTTTAATGTTTTTTTTTTCTTTTGTAAAATAAAAGTTTTAAAATCTATATGATTTTCGTAAAAAGATTCGATTGAGCCGAATTATATTTATTTTATGTACGTATTAAGTCAGTCAGAGACAGTGATTTTATTAAGGGTTTTGTCGAAACCGGGTTTGAAAACTTCATCCACAGTGCACCTAAGTTGAAGGAAGTAGGCCCCTTCTTTATGAAAAGTACGCTAGGCCCGGCCTGGCAGGTCTTCCGAAAAAAGTAACATCTCGGTTCTGGCCCTACCTGGGCCCAGAATACAGATTTTTAATATCCTCTGGAGGACGATAAAAAGCCTGAAGTTGTCAGAGGTAAATTTAAAAAGAAAAAAAAAGACTTAATCTGCATCTTAGAAAAAGCATTTTTTAAAATAACTGACGGACATTTAAACAATACACTTCGTTTTTTTGCATAATGAATTTTTTATCCTCCATTTCTTGTCTTTAAATTATTAAATGTTAAGAATTTTTAAAAGAAAAAAGAACTTGAAACACGTCATTTTTGATTTTTTTACATTAGTTTTGTTTCGGCAAATTTGAAAAAATGTTTACTTTTGAAAAAATGTTTGTTTTTGAAAATATGATTTTTTTAAAAGTTATATTATTTTTTCAATAAATATTTTTAATAGTTTTAAAATTAATATAAAAAAAACCCTTGGAACAAAACTAAAATCAGATTTTCATCTTTAATTAATCGGAAAGAAATTGAAATCCGATAAATGATGTTACGAGTTATAACGATTTTTGATTGTCCCATTTAAACCAGTACTAGCCACATGAAACTTTTATAAATTGTATGAGAAATTTTAGAATGTGATTTTCTTAGCAAATTATAATGCTAACCATCACAAAAAAAGAAAAAAATCAAAATTCTAACTCAAGAAATATATTTTTTACGCGTTTTCTAGAACTGTTAAAGTAACATTGTTTTTTGAATTGCGCGCTTTTCAATTTGTGTCTAATCCCTTAAAACCTGATGAATTTTTTAAACGGCTATAATTTTGCGAATTTTGGAGATATGAAGATGCAACTTTTTGTTTCTTATTCAGGACTGAATAAGGAAAGTTTTCCTAATTGGAATTTTTGTCCTACGGGGGCCGTATAAAAATTTAATTTTCGTAACTTTTCAACTAGACCCCCCATGGAGTCGCAATTTATCTTATCAAAAATTTCACATTTTTTTATGAATTTTTGCAATTGGAAGTATGGGTCTAAGGGCAATGTTTAAGGAAATAGCCTATTGTTTCGATATTTATGACTCACCCTGTATATTGTTTATATTAGGATAGTTCTAATTTCAGAATAAGTCCTAACCGGTTCCGAAATTTAAAGTAATTTAATAAAAAATTTCTGAAACCAAAATAAAAAAGTAAAAACAAGCCTGGTTGTAGATTGTTCTCAGCTATCCTATTTTAAAAAATCATGTAAAGATATTAAAATTGAAGGGAGATATTTGAAAAGAATTCAGTTTTAGATTTAACATTACCATACGGATCTTTTTGAGTGGTAGTAGAAGCTTTTAAGACGCAACACCAGTCATAGAAAAAGAACTGGATGATAATATACCGGGTTCAAACTGGTTTCAAAACAATTTTTTTTTTTAAATCTGAAACCAAACTTTTAAAAATAAAAACTAGCCCGGTTGTAGATCTTCCTCAGCTATCCTAAGCAAAAAATATCATGTCAAAATATTAAAATTTGAACGAGATAGTTGAAAAGAACACTCCCATAGACTGATCATTACCATCCGGGTCTTTTTCTGTGACTAGTGTTGGGCCTTAAGGCACCACACTAGTCCACAACCGGACTAGTTTTTACTTTTTGGATTTTGGTTATTTTTTTTTATATTGGGTTAGTTTCAGTTTCGGAACCGGTTAAAATCGGTTAGTTAAAGTAAATGTAAAGTTAAAGTATTTTTTTATTTTTTAATCTGGAACCGATATCCAAAAATTAAAAACTAGCCCGGTTGTAGATCATCCTCAGCTATATTATGTACAAATCATGTAAAAATAGTAAATTTGAGCGAAATATTATAAAACAACTCCGTCACAGACCTTACATTATAATCCGGGTCTTTTTTAGAGACTATTGTTGCTTCTTAAGGGGGAAAAAAGAGCTTAACCTTTAGTCAGTCAAACGTTAAACATGAAATTTTCCCTCTCCATTAGTTTTCTGCACTTTTACTACATCGAGTAATCTATGTGAGTAAAAATTCCAGACTGACGCCGTGGATGTTGCTAGAGGACTTTCTTCATTCCAAAAATTTTGTGACTCGCATAAGTCACACATGGTAAAAGCAATGCAGACTATATACTACCAGCCGACCCATTTCGCTAAAAACGGACGAAAAAGTGAAGTCGGATACAGCTTCAAACACTGGACCATTTCATTGGACGACGTGACGCAAACCCTGCCCAAATTAGCATGGAATAAGCTGATTTCTGTTCTGTGCACATGTTTGCACACGTGTCATTGTTTTGGTTCAGGGTTTACTGATTGGTCTAAATAACTTGGGCAAAGTATCAGCATCCTCTGGCGGAAGACTTCATACATTAATCTGAAATAAACGTGCCTTATCTGAATAGCCATTATCTTATCTTATCCATTAGCTTATCTTATCAGCCATAGTCGGCCATGGTGAAAGTTTCGATGACGATTAGATTCATGCATGTAAACTTGCAAAAAAGCTATTTGTTGAAACTTATTAAAAGGTTTGGTGCATATACTTATAGAAATACGCCCATACACATATTTATATCATAAATCAATGATGGCAAATCTGAAATCAGGATTATAAAAATCAGCACTGTATCAAGCGATGCAAAAAGCAGAATTATCACGATATTTATTTTATTTATCTGAAATATTTAAAATGTGTTCGAGAAACCCATTAGAAAATGTTCAAAAATTTTTTAAAGTGAGATTAAACTAGTAGTGTTGACTCAAAAACAATATCATAAATCTGTCTTCAATATATGAAAATATATTTTTTTTGAGAAAATGGAAGCACTACATTTAATATTGCTATCAAAGATTCAAACTACCATGGAAATGCTTAAATGTTTTACTTTGAACCATAAATTTGCCTGCAATTCATTTTTTATTTTATTTTATTTCCTTTTATTTATTTATTTATTCATTGTACAGGGTGATTATAAAAAAAAATCCCGACATTTGAGCCCCTAACTATCATACCATTACCAGAAACTGAATGAAACTTTGGCAAAAGGTATTTTGAGGTATGCGCTCAAGAATCATATGGAAAACAACAGTGTCACTTAAACAGTGAAAAAAATTTCGAAAAAAATCAAATGGCAACATCCAGTTTTTTGCATTGGAATGTGATCGCCATTGTGAAAAACCCTATATAGCGTTGGAACGGCAACTGTATCATGAAAATCCTCAAAGGTTGTGTTTCACAAAATTTCCACATGACCTCCTTCACACACGATGAGACTTTGCATGCGGGAGATGGTGGATAGCAATACAGCACATACCATGGCAATAGGAATCTCCTGAATCGCATTTTTGATGGCATTTTTAGATTCAGATTGAGGACGAAACTGATACACTTTGGATTTTAGATATCCCCGAAATCCATAGTTGTCAGATGAGAAGACCTTGGTGGCGACGGAAACTTGAAATAACGGGAGATAACTCTGTCACCAAACTAGTGACTTAAGAAACGTTTGACTGAACACCCGCCATGCTTTAGATATAGCATGTTGCCGTTGCAATGCGGGAATCACGTAACGTGTTAACATGTCCAGATAGCAAGCATTCGTTTCTGTACACGTTTGCAGATCACCGGCAGTAACCTCTTTAAAAAAGTAAGTGCCGGGGGCGAACGTAATCCTAATACCACACCTCACAGTCACTTTTTCCTCGTGTAATGGATGTGCAGGCACATAATGTGGATTATTCTCTGCCCTATGCACACAATTTTTCGAATTCACGTTTCCAGTTAACGAGAAATACGCCTCATCTGTCCATAGAATTCAGTAAATGCCAGCTGCTATCGTCATCGTAAAGGATAAGAAATTGGTTGGCAAAATCCAGCCGTAATTGATAGTCTTCCGCTTCCAACTTCTGGACACGCTGGAATCAATACAGAAGCATGTTTAGAACAGAGCGCAGAATCTTGCGTACAGTTGAATTCGGCAGATTCAGAACACGTGAAACACCGCGTGCAGTTGCGTGACGAACTGTGTTTATCGTTTGACGGACTTCTGCAACAGCTTCCACAGAACGGAAGGTTACTAAGAACGAGGTCGATCGCATGTGCAACCAGTTTCTTCAAATTTACGAATCAAGCCCCGTACAGCTTCGACAGTGTACGGGCCTCGTCGTAATTCATGGTTCCGGCGGTAAACACGTAATGTCTCTGCGGCATTTTGTCCATTCAGGTAATAAATCTTTATGAATTTATTCATTTCCCTGAAAGCGGCATCTTGTTCGTAATGGCAGAAAGCAACATACTCGGCTCGCATTTCGCAGTGTCTTTTCTTTCACCTAGCGCGACCACGTCAGGCATGACTGTGTCTTACGCAGAACTGGAAATTTGCGTTTCTTGGTTTCTTCTTCTCGTTTTGTGGAGAACTAATCAGGCTGGGATATCAGCCGAAGAAATGGGACATAAATGAACGTTTGACATAAATGAAACAAACATTAATGCACTGTTCCTTTTTACATTTACCTTGCCTAACTCCGGTGATTTTCATGCTACAGTTGCCATTCGAACGCTATTTAGGGTTTTTCAGAATGGAGATCACATTCCAATACAAAAAACTGGGAGTTGCCGTTCGATTTTTTTCGAAATTTTCTCACTGTAACCGTAACTGTTTGAGTGAAACTGTTATTTTGCATATCATTCTCGAGCGCATATCTCTAAATACCTTTTGCTAAAATTTCATGCAGTTTCTGTAAATGATAGTTAGGGGCCCAAATGTCGGAATAGTTTTTTTTTTATAATCACCCTGTATTTTGTTGTTATTTAAGTTGTTGTTATTAGCATTTAGAAAAGGGTGTTTTTGAAACATTTTGAAGAGAACTCGGTATTTACCTGCCTTTAATCTCCAAATGGAAAGAACTTTAACTTCGAAATTTTGTTGAAAAGTAACAAACAAAACAATACTGTATCAAAATAAAGGACAATAATTAGCTGACGTACAGTTTATATTTCTGCAAGATTAACCCCCATGGGGACGTTTGGTTGGTTGGTTGATTTTTGTCGTCGGATTATCTACGCTAATGGGATATAGGACCAGGGGGAGTGCCCTCCGTGGGGGTCTTTCTAAGGGAACCTAACCCGTATTTACGCAAGGTTCGAAGAAAACCACGGAAAACTTCGAACGGTTAGGCCGACAGCCGCGATTGGGTTCGAACCCAGCACCTGCCGTCTACCAGTAGAGAGGTCCGAACCTCTCGGCCACTGGTGGGGCCCCCCATGGGGACGAGCGACACGTATACATGCCTCAAATAGGCTTAAGAATCCTTGTTTAGCCCCACCAGTAAAATATTGCTGAAAATTTTGTCTTATCCAATCGAAGCATTTTCTCGATTTAAAATGCCACAAATTTCTCTTTTTAAAAACCGGTCAGTAATATATCTACACAGTCACTACGATATTAATACGATGCAACTTTTCAGATTTGGTATAAACATTTTATTTGTATATTGTAGGTTTATTTGTTTGCAATTTCATATCAAGATTTAGCTTATATTTATTTTATATGAGGACCCCAGAAGCCAAGGGGTATAAGTGACAAAATTGAAAAAAATAAACTAAAAAAAAAAGACGACCTAAAAATATGCTTTTTTCATTTCAGGTAAATAAATATAAGTGATTTTCTTATTATTTGCTGAGTTATAGAGGCAAACCACTTTTTTCGAAAAACAAACAGTATTGATTAATTATACATTTAAAGAAAATTGTACTTTATTTTTTAACAATTATTGAAATAAGAGTTTTAAACACCAGAATGCAACAAGCAGAAATTTCCTATTTCAATTCACTCAATTGTTATTAATGTTCCAATTTAACATCAATTATCTTTAAACTCAATTTACTCCAAATCGAAATTTTGTCACTTGTACCCCTTGGCTTCTGAGGTCGTCATATATTCTTAGTTTTTACACAATTTTTATGCATAAATTTTGATTGTCTTTCATAGTAAAATGTTTTAAAGACAATTATTTTTCATTTTACGACTATATATACATTGATGTGTGTTTTCTGGTGACATGATTTGTGGAATTGCTTAATATACAAGTTTCTGTTTTTGAAGCGTAATCTTTTTTTAAAAAAGTCAGTCAAACAAGATAATTTTCGAAAAATAAGTACTTGCAAAGTTCTTCCCAATCAGGTTTCGTCTCTCATGATGTATCGCTAGACTTAAATATACTTGTATTAATTACTTATTGTATGCGCACTAAAATTATATTTTCTTCAAGGTTATTCTACAATAAAATTTCCCCGGTAAAGTCAACTCTATATAATCCTGTAATCTTCTTCGGATATGTTTTGCAGTTCATGTGCTGTAATTTTGAGTTTACACATGAACACAACATTATCATTAACCAATAAAACATTTTTGATTAAGTTTGTCTTCTATAATATAGTTGTTTCTTTCAACTCCATTATTTTTTAAGCCATTTTATTTAAAAAAAGTGCAAAGGAAAAATCGAAAAAACTGTACCAGTAAGAAAAATTGAAAAAAAATTTTCGTTAAAAAAATTATATTTTTTTTTCATAAAGAAATGCAAATTGATGGAAAACAACACCTACGCAGAATAATGTATTTTCTTTTCTTCAAAATATTTATTATAGAGTAATTAAAAATAAATATATAAGAAATGCTCTTTTTAAGAATAGCTAATAATTCGGTAAATTTAAATCTGAATAAGCTTACCAATATATAATCTGCTGCTTTATATTTACATTTTTAAAATGGCTTCATTATTATATTCGTAAATTCACTTTTTAAATTTATTTATGGAAGAAAAATTATATATGTATAAAAAAATATATATAAAATTTTTCCTTGATATGGAGTTTCTTATCTATTTAAAAAATGATACTGCCATTTGAAAGATATGCTGAAACTGTTTATTATTATTATTATTATTATAATCCTGGTTTTACGGTAAAATGCTGATACGAAAATAACTGGAAGATAGTTTGATTACTTGGCTACTGCCTAATAAAATAAATAAACAAATACATTAATAATAAAAAAAATAAAAACTTCGGTATTTGTTATAAAATTTTATACAGATAGTATGTCTATATTTTTTTCTATGCATTTTTGTTGTTTATAATTTTTTTTCACTGTTTGGAAATGTCATACAGATCATAAAAAATGTCAATGAATATATTACGCATCATGCATTTTTATAAGCTGTGATTAATAAGATTATTTTATGTTTACTACGCATTATATTCTTAGAAAATTATAATCAAGTGTTTGTTTCCAAAATATATGAAAAAATGCTGATGTTTATTAAAGAAAGAAAGTAGATTTGTATTCAGTAAAATTATACAGTATGTTGTTTATGTACTTTAAAATTTATTTACGATTAAGAGTAAAATCTTTTTTTCCCTTAACATTGTTTTTTAAATATTTAATGGTTTATCGTGAAAATCTCAACTGATCTTTTAACATTAATTAATGCTTTCTTCTCAAAACTTTCAACACACAATTTTGGCTTTAGTACAGAGTTTGATTATAAAAAACTTACAGTTATTATCTTTTTTTCAATAACAATAGGTAATCAAAAGGAATTTATGATAAAATATGCATTTTTGTCGCATGGCTCTTTATTAAAAATCGGTTAGCGGGAATAAAAAGTATGAAAATTCATTTAAATTACGTTTTAAGGATTTGAAAATTGATTTCTCAAAATATAATTTAAAATAGTTAGTGCTAATCTATAAATAGGTAAAAACTATAACAAGTTTTTAAACATTTCATTTCTTATTGTTTATTTCCAATGCATTATACACTTTTTAGCCTGTAGAATATTTTTTGTTGCAGTTTCTTAACCATGTGAACTATTTTAACAATCTCACATAGTTGAAATCATTGATGTTTTCCGTATATAATTGAGAGAATTAGGTAGAATATTTCGTGACTTCCCAGCTCTGACCGGTTAGTGAAAATGCACCTTAAAGTTAAAGAATCATTTTATGATTATATTCTAAAGCTAGAAAAATATTAATTTTTAACGAAATCGTATTTGTGAATATATTTTTTTGTTCCTAGCTCATCAAGAGCTGCCTTAGAAATCATTTACAAAATTCCTTCTGTCCAACCAAAAATCAGGTTGCGTGCACCGAAAGTGTGTAAAAAATTACATTAATTGTAGCATATTTTAGAAGAAACATGATTGATGGTGTATTGGTGTATTTTGTTTCGGCCGATTATCTACACTACGGATATAGGCCCATGGGGAGGAATGCCCTTCGTGGGGGTCTTTCTAAGGGAACCTAACTCGTATTTACGCAAGGTTCGAAGACTCCGAACGGTAAGGCCGACGGCCGTCTACCAGTTGAGAGGTCAGAACCTCTCGGCCACTGGTCGGGCAGAAACATGATTGAAAATATTATTATAATTTTTTAATATCTCATTTGTTAACAGCTCTAATGAAACTTCCCCATAATGACATACTTAGGTGATATGCTTATATTTCTTACTATTGTTGTTAGAGGATAGCACTAACGATATTCAGTTATGTTGTAGAACCGATCAGCATATTGTTAAACACTCAATTACGTATGTTCAAGGTTGCACTTTAGGTTTTTTGAAATGAAACTGTTTCCATCTTTGTCAGATATTTTTAGAACTATTTGTTCACACTAATTCACGCTTATTTCATTTCTGTGATTACAATTTTTAAGTATAATATGAGTATTTATTCCTTTTTAAAATTATTTGCTGCACATTCAAAAAATTATAAATGCATATGTCCTTCAATACGACCTCTATGAATTCATTTTGGTGATTTTAGAAAAGTATCATGTCGGTTTTTGAAAAATGAAATCTATCCGTTAACTCGGTCATCTTCCCAAATTATGTTTTCTGTGTTTCTATTGTGACAAAAAGTCTACATGAAAATAAAAAAAGCAACGGCAGCAACACAAGTTCTATATGTAACATAAGAAGCTTACTTAGACCTAATTTTCAAATTTTCCAATTTTCATGTCACCTTCTCCAAACTTAGAGCTGACAGCATTTGTTTTGATACTCGAAGACTTGTATATTTTCAAACAAGCAGCAGCTTCAAGTTTATCTTTATCATTTACCAAACCATGCTCTGTACGTCTACATGTCACTGTTCCCCTCATGTTAGACCATCTCCTAAACAGAGGCAGCATGAAGGTTCACTAATCTGACTAGCAGTCCTAACATTATTAACTAAAGGAAAACCGCTGAGTGACATAATTCACAATCAAGTCCTGCACCTTTAAAAAATCAAAAAGAAAATTCGCTGTTAGATATAAAAATGATGACAAAGACATTGGTCTCTCTACAGATAATTATGATGAAACATGTCTTTTTTCAATGATTTATACACTAGGTCAAAGTTACTGGTCACTTGCGATTTTAGACGCTTTGTTAAATATCTAATAAGTACATGAGAAATTATCCTGAAATTTCAGATGCGTAAACAGAATAGCATAAGGCATATATTTTAGCGAAGATTTTATCCCGAAATCATATAGGGACCACCAACAAGTAAAAAATAACATAGACTTTTTGAAAAACCCAGTCAAAATTAATGTAGCAAAAGAGTTCAAATTGCAGATTATGATCAAGTGGCTTATGATATATAATAAAGTGTGTCAATTTTTATGCGGATAGCTGTATACTAGTAGAGAAATTAAGGGTTATGCAAAAAATAGTCCGAAATTTGAGCAAATTTTATGTTTATAATAAAAAATACCTTAAAAAAAATTCTTTTCAGAAAAAAATGACAAAACATTGTATAAAACACCCTGTAATGAGAATAAAAAATTTAAAATCATTGTATCGAAAATGAGCAGTTTTACTAAACAATATTCCACTGCGCATGCGTGAACGCAATCTATATTTATCTGCATAATGTTTTAGCTAAACGAATAGAACAACCTTTGTGATAGTCTCGAAATCATAGTTTGAATTTATGAAAACTATCGTCGATACAGTTTGCTCATATTCCCCAAATGTAGCAAAAAACTGTAGATTTGTATCCAAATACAACAGTGCGTACAATACTGTATATGTTTTATTAACCCTAATCAAGGGACATATGGATACAGTACCTCATCTTTTTGCTTCTATTTAGGAACAACGAATTTTGAATTTATTCTATGGACGATCATTTTCTGAATTTTCAAGCTATGTTTTGGAGACGTTCACAAAAGTTTCTCCGGCACAGATGTCATATATGCACCACATTTGTTCGTGCTTTTTTCTCCCGTCAATTTGGCAAAAATTTTGTTTTTCAATATAAGTTACAAATTATATGCAATAGCAGAGAGCGATTTTTTATTGCAATATAAAAATAAAATAACGAGAAAAAATGAAAGAGATTCTAGTATTTAAAGAAAGGAAATAATAAAATTAAATAAATGATAATTTTATATAAATAATTATTGATATAATATATAATAAAAATAGTTTAAAGAATAAAAATAAAAAATAACAGTAAATAAGCATGAATTTAATAAAAAAGGAAACAATATTTAAACAATTATAAATAAGAAACAAAACAGTAAGTATAATTTTTACAATAAATCGTAAATAGTAATACTTATAGCCATGTTGAAAGCATGCAGTTGTATAATTTAATCAGCACATTTTACTGAACTTTTCCCATTTTATTTTCCTGCCTATTGTTATAAACTTGTATTTTTAACAAATACATTCTTAGTTGTTATAAACTTATTCAACGGATCTTTCCTTCGCACAGATATGTAATGCCAAATTGGCGGGAGAAAAAAACACGAGCAAATGTGGTGCGTATATGACATCTGTGCCGTTCCTCCATATATTTAGCTAACAGATTATGCAATTTATTGCGTTTAGGCATGCGAAATGAAAAACTAATTAGTAAAACTGCTCATTTTTCATACAATTTCCATTATTTTTTCTGATTGCAGGGCATTATGTGCCATGGTGTTTTTCACATTTTCAGAAGAAAAAACATTTTTTTATATTACGAACTCTGCAAATTATAAGAGAATAAACTTGTCAAATTTTGAGACTGTTTTTTATACAAAAAAAAAAAAAACGAATATCTCTACGGGTATAAATGCTATTTAAAAAAATGAACATAGTTTATTACAATAAGATATTTAATCATAATCTGCAGTTTTTAACATTTTTTCTTAATTAGTTTTGACAGGGTTATCGAAAATATTTTCGTTTCTTTCAATTTATTGGCGGTCGTGTATGACATTTTGGGAAAAATTAATCTTCAAGAAATATATGTCCTCTTACTTAATACTTTACGTCATATTGTGTATACAGTAACTCAAAACCGAAGAAAAAATTCTTAAAAATGTGTTAAATGTTTAAAGTGGTCACATGGTGAATGTAATGCATTTAAGTAACATTAATTGCAATTAAAGGTATTTCATTTTAGGACACCTTTAAATATAAAATGACTTAGATCTTTATATAAATCATTAATATAATATTGTGATTTTATTTGTTACTTTTTAAAAGACACCATTCCATTTTGTATACTTTTCAAAGCTTGTATAAAAACAGGTCATGAAAAAACATTTGTATGAATACAAGTATTTTATTAGGTTATGTCATTTTAAGCTTATTTCCCCTAAATGCTATTACATATTACAGTTCTTATTATTACTATAATTATTATGTTTTATTTAACATCAATCGATGTTCTGCCAATTCTGTATTTATATGTGTGTTAAACCATTTCTTTTATTTACTATTAATAATACGTTTAATATAAAAAATTACCATCTATAATATTAATCAAGTTTTAATGTCTGACGAAATGTGAGCTGTCATAAATCCTTAATCTAGTAAGCAGAGTATAATGATGAAGAATTACATTAACTTTGACGAATACTTGACCATTTGTGTTAAGACATTAGCGTCTTAATAACTAAAAAGAAGTTTTTGGGTGTGTCATGTTCTTTAACATAGAGCACTTGAGTAATGAACGTTCAAAGTGGGCGTTGAAAAAGGAAGCCGGAGGAAAAATAAAAGAAAAATCTTTCTTTTTAGTGACAGTATACATTGTATTTAGTGTCACTCTTTTAAACAATGAGCTGCTACTCTTTTGTTTTTATGATCAAAGACAAAGCTTTTCCATATGTTTTTTCTTTTGTTTTTCAGAAGCCATACTAAAAATAATTTTTTCTTGGTGGATAAGATATTGTTTGAAAGAAAAAGCAACAAGTTCTTTTTTAAATATTTAAAAAGGTTTTAAAAGTCATGGGTACATAACATGGCTTGAACTTAACGTCTATTGGGTAAAGTTAATTTTAGAAATTAGTTATTAAATAATTTCTATTTTTTTGTTTTTTATTTAACCTTATTAAAAATATATATCTAAATTTTCAAATACTTAAACATGGAACTTTTGCTTCAAAACTTAAAATTTACTCCACAAACTATTTGTAGTGAAGAACTAAAGAAGTCTTACGTATTTATGGCAGCAAATATTACTCTTGCAAGCTCTTTAAATCTATATAATAAAACAAAAACTTTGTCAAAACCGCTAACGTCATATCAGCGGTGGTAAAGCTCGACCGATAACATTTCTAAAACTTCTAGATATCGCGCCATGTCCAATGTTTTATGGATTATGATTGAAAATTTCTTTGCAAAAGTAATTTAATTGAAAAACGTACTCCAATATACTGAATTTTTCGCTTTTAAAACAATTTTCAACCATGTATTTTTTAAAATATATTTCTATCGTGTGGGACACTATCTCTAAAGATTAACCTGTTTTTACATAAAAAATGTAAATAAATCAGTATTTTTAGACTAATATTCCGTAATGAAACTAGCATCCATCAAACCAAAATGTCGGAGCATGGAGTCAAAGAAATTCAAAAGATAATTCCGATGTATTATTTTGTATTTAGGGCAAAATTTATGCTACAATATTAATTGTCGAGACCTTTTTCACATGTTTCATCAAACGTCATTTGTCTCGGGAAATTCTCAAACGCCAGTCTATCAGCCAGCTGATTCATTTTTTTTGTATTTAGTTAAGCTCATTCTTGGAAGACGTTTTACAATTGGAATTTTCTCTAAGCCAAAACTATACTTAAAGCGATATTATTGGTCCAAGTGGCAACTTCTATGGACCGATGTCTACAGCAAATTTCGAAAAGCTAAACGCTGGGTTTTGTGTATAATGAAAGCTCATGCGATTCTGTTCATTTGTGTACATTTTCTTCTTTTAGAGAATAATAAATAAATTCTTTTTTTTCAGCCAGAAACAGTCTATGATAATCATCAAAATTAACCATTGCAACCTATGCCATAAATCCTGACAATACATTTTACAGTTCCACGTGCAATGTTTAGCAGCTCTCGCTTTGTTCATAGATTGATATGTATTATAATTTTACATCCAATTTTTAAGAAAACTTCTACATGAAGTCCAGATGCGTGATCAACTTCAATCGATCTTGTTATTTGATAATTTTGATCTGCTAAGACTCTTGTCAGTTGCGATTTTTATTTATGAAGAGTTCCTGAATTATGTTTTTCAGCTTGGTTTTCTAAGAAAGACGTATGACATGTAAAAATCATTCAAGTTCAGTAAGAAGGGGTATAGGTTTGAGCCATAGCATTAAAAAGCAGAATGCTATTTATTTTTTCTTTATGACATCATTGTTTATGGTCATCATAAAACGGCATCTGATCATTTAAAATTCATCACTAATAAGAAATGATATTGAATCCATGCTAAGCTACAGATTTCTTGCTGTCTGACTTACTAAATCAGTGAAAGATATAAAACTTATTAGAACTTTTAGCGCAGAGAGATTTTTTTTCATTCGACATACGATAGATACTGATTCTATTGTCAGAGTGAATATTTTACGAATTACTTTTATTACTGTATTTTTCACAGATCCTGCTTTTCCAGCTTTAAAATTTCATGTAGGAAAATTTGCAATTGTATTTTGTAAAGATGAAAGTTGGTTTGAGTATATCTGGAGTACCTCTTGATACTCATGTGTAAATTTAATGCCTGTATTATCCTTTTTCGAAACATTATAATTTGTTGTTCTTTACAATAATTAAGAAATTTTGAAAGCAAAAGTAAACACCTGGATAAGAGATTGTATGTTCAAGAAAAACAATTGTAGATTTTTTGAGATTATCATTTGTTCTTTACTTTTCTTATCAAAACCTGGAACTCAATCCATCATGTTTACGCCAGAAACCTACAAACTCCCTTCGAAAAATTGCATGCCTGATAAACCCAAAATCATTTAATACGGTACAAGGAAAAGTTTTGTCACCACAGGTTGTGATAATATCATTCAACCTTACGTAACTAGATTTTTATAACGACCAAATTAGCATGTTCTTACAGAGTGTGTGTTGTAGACTGGGGTTGGCGACCTTAGCTCGGAATTGGCAGAATTTATATTTCAGGAAAGAATATCAATTAAATAATTTAATAGCCTGCAAATTAAAAGACAATGACTACTTTTATACTATGCTATGCTATGGAGTTATTTAAAGTACATATGTAAGTATAGTTTTGTTTTGTAGATATAATAAAACTATTATAAGCCAAGAAATCATGTTAAAAGTTATGTATGATTAGAAAGAACTTTTGAAGATTAAAACGAAAAGAAAATCTATACAGGTAACAAAGTCAGTATGCCTTTGTCAGTTATATTATATATATATCGGTTTACATTACCTTTACTTTGGCGCAGCATGCCCTAAAGTGGACTTTGTACCATAAAACTCCAATCAACCAACCAACACACCATTACTTATACTTGATAAATTTAAAGATTAAATAAAATTTATTCATGTTAGGTTATTCACATTTTTTAAACATTATTGGGAAATACTGTGTGTTTGGCCGAAAATTCTCGCTATTTTTATTACTTCGTTTTTTGACAAAGAAAAAATATCAACGATTGGCTTTTGTATAATATATTTATCACATTTCATTTATATAATCACATATATTTAATCTTTAAGAACTTAACATCTTTAAGTATCTTTAAGATTTTATAGAATCGATAACATGCTTTGTGTGACGGAAATCTGCAAGTATTCGTGATGATCTTCCAATCGGACAATCGTTTTACATCCGATCATGCATCTGAAACAAATCTGGTTGCCAAATTCGGAAAAGATATTACATCCTCCAGAGCATATCCCAACATTTAGTTTTAAAAGGTTATTTATGACAAAAGTTTGGTATTTTGAACACAAATGATACATTTTTAGTCCTTTTTAGCTCACAAGCTATGAACGCTTGACAGATAATGAATTTTTATGTTTTATATGTACTTATGAAAATGCATGTATGTACGTGTTTATGTACATAGTTCGATAATTCATGATAAAAATGTTCTATTTGCTCAGTTTATTCTGAAAAGGTGTTTCTCTGATTAGTTTTGTGAGTTCATTGGATAGGTATAACGGGAGGGAGGCAAAGCCTTATCCCACCTTAATTTAGATAAAGCGGTTTTTCATGCAGGTTTCATTCAAATTTCCGATGTAAGATCATTCTGACAAAGTGCCTCCAAGATTATTTTTGCGTGTTCTTTTGTTAGGTAGAAAGAGCGGATAACAACCCTTAACCCTTTGCGGCGCACTACTCTTTAAAGTTGGAATTTAAAGAAAAAAAATTAGGCAATCTATTTAGGCCTAAAGGAGTCCACAAGTATTGTTTTGTAAAGTTTGCACTAACCATTTTAATTATACAGCTGTTGCCGAAGTGGTAACCTCCCATAAGTAAAGCATTGATAAGCGCAGTGAGAAGAGCATTGCTGTGAAGCGCGTATTACAGTAAAACATTTAACCTATTATTTAAAACAGTAGAATTTGATCTCTGTTGTGCTGCCATCTAGAACTCTTAAGAAAGATTTAAAGTAGCCATTAGAGTAGTTTTTGAAATATTCGCGGAGTTTTTGTGTCTCTAAACAGGGGGATCTTTAGGTATTGCCGACCCAGCAACAATGCGCGTTAAGGGGTTAATTTAGGTTTACCCCTTAATTAGGATTTCCATAAAATTTTGAATATTGGTTCTTTCTGATAAGGCAAACCATTGAGCAGTTTTGGGGTTTTAATGGTTTATTATAAAGTAGGAAACGAGAGATGCCCTCTTAAATAAGATAAATGGATTTTTATCCATTTAACCGATGACAGGTATGGGGAAACAATGCTTTTACCTCCAACTTATCTCGGGTTAACTTAAGTTGTTAAGCAAAACTATCCGATTTGCTACGAATTTCGAATATAAGTTTTTAATACGAGTTTTTTTCAGTAAAATATATACGGTAGATCGGTTGAAATGATCTCGAGTAAAATGGTTTCCCAGTTTTAAAAGCAACTATCCGATTTGCTACGAATTTCGAATATAAGTTTTTAATACGAGTTTTTTTCAGTAAAATATATACGGTAGATCGGTTGAAATGATCTCGAGTAAAATGGTTTCCCAGTTTTAAAAGCATGGTTCAGAAACTGCTTCAACATTCAAGATAGATTTTTTTTTTTTCGATATGGAATTGAGATGCAATAAGCATTTAACCTTGATTTGCGCAGAAAAAACCATTTTGTTGATGATGCAACATTATGTTCAATTATTTAAAAGTAATAGAAGGGATTGTTCTAAACTGATTTGGGGTAAACTAAAAAGAAGTAAAATAAATAAGTAATAAAAATAAAATAAAATAAAATTCAAACATTTAAAGCAATGTTTGCAGCCTATTCCCCTGATATTAAATATTTATATGCTTGGAAAATTATTTCACCGGAGCTCAAAAATGACAAAAAAATTTATAATGTTCAAATCAATCATTGTTTAATAAATCATCCTGCTGGAAATGGCCTATAATATGGACAAAGTAACATTTTAGTGACATCAAATTAATGTTCTTATAGAATATTTCGATACACCACCTGCTTTATTATTGTCATCTTAATAACTTAAGTGCATTATGGGTGTGTCACGTTCTTGAGTTTGGCGCACTTTTTTAATGAATTCACTGGGCGTTCTAAGTAGGTAAATCGACGGGTAATAACGATTGGTTGAATATATGCTGTATTCTCTTTTCCTTTAAAAAAGCTTTAAGATCCACTTTTATTAAAGTTATTTTCTAAATAAAGCAGAAAATTTAATGCACACATAAAGAAGCCAAAGGAAAATCATTTTTAAAAGAGATTTGTGAGTAATGTGCTTGTGGTTAAGTGCTTAATTACCTTTTGATGAAATTATAATAAGTGATAGAAGCTTTAAGAATGCAAATTTAACTTAAGTAAAAGAAAAGAAATTATGTTGTATCCATTATTATCATTAACACAATTCACCTTCAAAAAGTCGATGTTAATGACATTTAAATCAATTTTTAATTATATTTGTCTAGCGGTAATTTTTAATCATACAAGTACATAAATATTTTATAAAATGTTGAAATATTTCACGGAAAGAAAAATTAAAATTTTGTTTTGCCTGAGTAAGTTATTTGCTCTTTACGATACATAAGCAAATCTTCACTAAACTTATTTTTCGCGAAAATCATTTTTCCTTTTATAGAAAATCCAATTTTGTAAAAATATACTCGAATAACCAAACGAAAATCAAAATATATTTGAATTATACTCTAAAAAAATTGCTTTTTTTTTTTTTTTGAAATAAAAAACACATTTTATATTGGTAAAATTTCGTTCATTATAATTTTCACGATTTTACAAAAATGTATCTCAAGTACTAATGCATGGATTTTAATGAAACTTCAGATTATATTAGTACCAGATAAAAAAAAAAAATTATCCTCATTAGATTTTGGTGTATATGATCCAGCATGTGGCACTGTTACGTAAATTTGTATTTAAGATTTTGCAATAGCTCAATCTCTATCACTAATGCGGATTGGATCACCATATATTATCGATTTTTCCAAGTAAATTTTTGGATTTTCGAAATGTTGAAAACTTAATTCCAAAAAATCGTTAAGATATAGTACTATATGCTGAAAAAACAGTTCTTTGCAAGCAATCTAAAATAAGAAAAATGGCAGGTCAACCATTCTTTGCTAAATATTCACCGTTCGAAACTTCTATATAAAATTTTTACAGCTTACCTGATAAACAAATAGTTTACCGCATAATTCAACTGTTTTTTGTTTTTTAGAAATTTAATTTTGAAATCAGGGTTTTATTTGCTGGACACCCTGAATAATAAATACAATATTTTAAATGATTTCTGTGGAACATCTTAAATGTAGTTTTTCTTTCAACTGCCCATCAGTATCAAAAGAACACCTTTTCTGAAGTATTTATTTTTAGAAAGTGATTTCTTTGCTAATAGAAGCTGTATAAATCTTTAACTAGCATTATGTTTTCGCGGCTTTTATAGAAAACCCTTTTATTTAGGAATCCAATGAAAACTGTGAGATGCAGGGATCATTTTAAACTTGTTTTTATTCTTCACTGAAAAATTTGAAGGGAAAAAAGTAATCCCAAGTTGTCAGTAGAGAAAATAACAAAGAGGGAAGACGTATGAATGAAATTATTTTTATTTTATGTTTAAGTATTTTAAAATAGCCATGTCTTTCTTTTCCAATAAAAATACTCAATCCTAATATTAGTTTTATTACTTTTAATATATGGATAAAAGATATTTGGTTCATATTAAGGAGTATTATATTTTTAAAAATATTCTTTGTTAGAGTAAAAGTGTCATGGTTACACGCATGCATATTTATGTATATATATATTGTAAATACTTATTCAAATTATATAAATCTTTGTAATACTTTTTTAAGGCTTTATAAATGACAAAATAAGCGCTTCAATTTATCAATTTAAATTATTTTCACACGATATGTAGAATCCGTACGATAACATAATTTAGAAGAGACATATAAATATAATTTTATGTTGAAAGTATCATCAAACTATACTTTGCAGAATGAATTAATAGTATATAAAATTTTGAACAGAAAACTTTAAAAAATTCAATTACTTTGAAATATAGAGATAATAAGAAAAATAAATAAATGATGATTTAATATTAAAAATAACATTTACTTACCTTTGAAATGTCATATCATTCTATAAAATATACGTCAGAGGATATTTTAATAAGTTTTATGTTTATGTATCTATTCTAAGTTCAATTATTCCTAGAATTGTGACACATCATGTGAACAAATTTTAATATTAACCAATTTTGTTTTATTATATTGCATTGAAATGTTTAATTTCACAATTTATGATATCTTAAATATGGCTTAAAAATGTGACACAGATTTGTATAATTTTAAAACGCATTTGCAAAGTTATGAGAAATTGAAATTACATCACCTTGATAAGTACGGAGATTTTGAAAGGTATGAAACCTTAAGAAAAATTATGCTACACATTTTATATTATTTTATTATAATGAATACAATAAGTTTACTGTAACCTAATATTATAAAACAAATAATATATCTCAAACAAAATAATTTAAATCGTTTCTATAAAACATTTTTAATTTATTGTTTCTTTCTACTACCCATCAATAACAAAAAACACTTTTGTGAAGTATTTATTTTCAGAAAGTGATTTCCTTGGTGTCTGAAGCTGTATAAATCTTCAGAGTGCATTATTTTTTCGCGGCTTTTATAGAAAGTCCTTTTATTTAGGAATCCATTGAAAACTGTAATATGCAGGGTATTTTTTTTTCCTTCACTGAAAAATTTGAAGGGAAAAGTAATCCCATGTAGTCGGTACGGAAAATAACAAAGAAGGAAGACTTATGAATGAATCTATTTTAAATTAATAGCTAGGTATTTTGAAACAGCCATATATTTGTTTTCCAGTAAAAATATCTAGTAGTAACATTAGTTTTAATAATTTTAATATACCTATAAATTAAAATCGGTTTAAGGTGTTTCATACGTTATAAAATATTCATTTTTAGTGTAAATGATATCTGGTTTCGAATTCACTTTAAAAAAATATTTTTTGAGATTACATAAATCTTTGTAATGTATTTATTTCAACTTTAAGAATTTATGAAACATAAACGCTTATTGTGTAATAAAAAATATAATTCAGCATATCGATTGAAATTTTTTTTCTTATGATAGAAAGGTAATGTAAGTTAGAAGAGACATACAAATATAATTTTGTGATAAAATTATCATCAAATTACAATTTATAGAATGAATTAATAATATATAAATCATTTTACAGAAAACTTAAAAAAAAAATAATTTAATTTGTAAAATGGGAACGATAATAAAAAATAATTAATGATTTTATATAATTACTTATCTGAATAATATAAGTTTTTTTCTATAAAATATAAAATAGCGCATATTTTAAGACAAGTTTAATGGTTATATATCAATTCGAGGTTAAACTATCGCGCGAATTGTAATATATTATGTGAAGAAAAAAAAACTAATTTATTTTACTATATTGTATTGAAAGTGTATATTTTTACATTTCAAGAAGTTTTATATATGGTTTTAATATATGACGCAAATTTGTGTAATTTGTAAGGTTATGAGTATTTGAAATTTCATTACTTGTACTAACTACGGAGATTTTGGAAGGTATGAGAGCCTTAAGAAAATTATCCTGTATATTTTACATTAATTCAATATTATAAATACAATAACTATAAAGCAACCTTCTAATATAACAAATTCAATATTTAAAATTATTTCTATTGGTTTTTTCTGCTGCCATTGAATGACAAAAAACACCTTTGTGAAACATTTATTTTTAGAAGGTGATTTCCGTGCTGTCTGAAGCTGTAAAAATCTTCAGGGTGCATTATTTTTTCATGGCTTTTATAGAAGCCCTTTGTTCAGAAATCCAATGAAAACTGTGAGATGCAAGGATCATTTCAAACTTGTTTTTATCCTTCACTGAAAAATTTGAAGGGAAAAGTAATTCCAAGTTGTCAATCGAGAAAATAACAAAAAATCCCTGTCGGCTGGGCCTATAGGCGGAGGTAGATTTCAAAGAGTGCTCATTTCAACAACAACAAAAAAAATGATTAGAGATAAACCCAGTTTAATAACTTCATTTGGCCGTTTATGAAAAATTTTTAATTTCATTTTTCTGCAAAAACTGGTTTTATCAGAATCATCTTAAGAAAAATTCAGCTCAAATGCCCGTTTTGACAACATATTTTGAAATAGATTCTGAATTTATTAAAAAAATCGACCAAAATAGTACATTATACAGCTCCTAAATAACAAAAAACTGTCAGTTGAATGCATTTGAGAAAAAAATGGAATTTAAAAATGAGTCATAAAATAAGCGATTTGTTGATTGAATACATCCTTAATTCTTTGATCATGATTGCTTCGGAAAATTTTGTGCGAAATACTCACTTTGACAGCATTTTAAAAAATATATTCTATCTTTATCAAAAAACTGGCCAATGCGTCACAGTATATAGTTCCTAAATAAGAGGATCTGTAAATTGGATGCGTTTGAGAGCGAAAATGGATTTTAAAACGAGTCATGAAAAACGCAATTTGCTATGTGAAAACTTCCTTAAATTTTCAAATCACAAAGACTTCGGGAAATTCTGGTCAAAATACCCTTTTTGGTAGCCTTTTTCAAAATATATTCTGTCTTTATCAAAAAACCGATTAATGCATCCCATTATATAGTTCCTAAATAAGACGATCTGTAAATTGGATGCATTTGAGAGCAAAAATGGATTTAAAAACGAGTCAGAAAAAAACGCAATTTCTTATTTGAATACTTCCTTCAATTTTCATTCCCGATGACTTTCGGAAATTCTGTTCAAGATACCCTTTTTGGTAGCCTTTTTTGAAATATATTCTGTCTTTATCAGAAAACTGACCAATGCGTCACTTTATACAGTTTCTAAATAAGAGGATCTACCATTTAGATGCGTTTAGAATCAAAAATGAATTTAAAAATGAGTCAGAATATAAGCAGTTTGGATTTGAGGTTTTTTATCCAACTCCTATTTTTGTTTAATTTCTTTTTGCTATACGAATTGATCCTATGAAAAACGTGTCAATATAAAAGTTGTAGATATTTTTGAGAAGATGTAAAATAAATTTAATCAGATTTGATATCTTAAAAATTGACGGAGTTATGGATTTTTCTCTTTTTTCAGCGCCCTTTTTCTTTTCGTTTTTAATTTTTTTCGTCGGTAAATGTTGGTCCTATCAAAAACTTGTAAATACAAAAGTTTTAGATAATTTTAAGAGCATTTACAAAAAATTTAGTGGGACTTGATATCTTAAAAATTGACGAAGTTATGAATTTTTTTATCTCAAAATCCGTTTTTTTTCGCCCCTTGAGCCCACTTCTAAATTTATCAAAAATCTGTCATGCAAATACTTTTGGCCCATTTTTAAGAAGTAATATAAACTTTAAATCGATTCGATATCTACTTTAATTAAGAAGTTATGGCGTTTTTTCGGTTTTCACAAAAACGCCCCCTATTCCGACCCCCTTGGTCCGATTTTGCCCATTAACGAACTTAGCCAAGATTTTATCCCCTTTGATTTTATGTACAAGTTTGGTGGAGATTGGTGAAAAATTATAGAAGTTATCGTGTCCATAAAAAAGTGAGATAGATAGATAGATAGATAGATAGATATATAGATATATAAACTGGTGCGATTGCAATAGGTAGTATTTCTTACGAAATCTACCTAAAAAAGGAAGACGTATGAATGAAATTATTTTTATTTAATGTTTAAGTATTTTGAAATAGCCACGTCATTATTTCCAGTAAAAGTACTCAATAGAAGCAATAGTTTTATTAATTTTACCGTATAAGTGAATAATATTCGGTTTATATTAAGGTGTCTCATACTTTTAAAAATATCCGTTAAGAGTGTAAAAGTGATTCAAATTTTCATATATATTTTTTAAAATACTAATTGAAATTATATAAATCTATATAATAAATAAATATATAAATCTATATCTAATAAATAACAATATGTTTAATCCATTTTTAAGAATTTATTAAATGAGATAAAAGCTTATAATGTAATAAAAATATAATCCAATTTATCAATTCACTTTGTGTTTTTCCTATGATGTGTCACAGTCCACACGTTAGAAGAGGCATATAAATATTACTTTATTTTGAAATTAACATCAAACTATACTCCATAGAGTGAATTAGTAGTATATAAATTATCTTAAAAATACTTTAAGAAAATCAATTCAGTTTTGAAAAATGAGGAAAATAATGGAAAAATTATTAACAGAGAAAAAAAAAATATTATATCGAAAATATAGATTCGTGTATATTTTAACATAAATTTTATTATATAGATATTATATAGTTTTACTATATAGATTCTTAGTTAAGTTATCGCACGAATTTTATCACGTCATGTCATGTGAAAAAATTCAAATATTAACTAGTTTTGTTTTAGTGTATTGTATTAAAAGTATTTATTTTTACTTTGTATGAAGTTTTGAATACGGATTACGTACATGACACAAATTCGTATAATTTCAGTTCGTATTTGTAAAGTTATGAGAATTTGAAATTACATCAGTTGTATTAAATACGGAAATATTGAATGGTATGAGACCCTTAAGAAAATTATTCTATCTATTTTACGTTATTTTAATATTACAAATACAATAAGTATACTGCAAACAATTAATTTGAAAGATACAATATCGAACAAATTCCATACTTTAATTGATTTCTATGAAAAATCTTAAATGTATTTTTTTTTCTGCTGCCCATTAATAACAAGAAATACTTCTGAATATATTTATTTTTAGAAAGTGATTTCATTGCTACCTGAAGCTGTACAATTCTTCATAGTGCACTACTTTTTCGCACCTATTAGAAAGTCCTTTTATTTAGGAATCCAATGAAAATTGTAAAATACAGGGATAATTTTAAACATTTTTTGTATCCTTCACTGAAAAATTTTAAGGGATAAAAACCCAAGTACTGTAGTCAGTATTGTAAATAACAAAAAAGGAAGATGTATGAATGGAACTTTTTTTGTATTTATTGTTGAACTTTGAAATACTCATCTCTAAACAATATATATAATAAACACAAAAATTAAAAGGTTTTTTTAATGTAGTAGAAAATTTTAAATTTACGAGTCTTGAATGTAAAATCATTAACAAGATTAGAGTTATATATCGAAATAATAAAAAAACTGATTTTTTTCAGTGACTAATGATTTTTATTTCACATAACAAATAATATTATTAACTTTATTATAATGAGGTGAGGAACTGTAAGATACAGGGATCATTTTTAACTTGTTTTTATCCTTCATTGAAAAATTTGAAGGAAAAATTAATCCCACGTAATCAGTAGAGAAAATAACAAAGAAGGAAGATGTATGAATGACTTTTTTTTATTTATTGTTAAAGAACTTTGAAATGTCTAGAAAATATGTATGATGAATACAAATGATTCTTAGGATTTTTTTATGCAACAGAATATTTAAAATTTATGAGTCTCGAAAGTGAAACATTAAAAAGATTGGAGTTACATATCGAAATAATAAATTAAAAAAATGATTTTTTTCAATGACTAATGATATTTATTTCAAATAAAAATTAATGTTATCAATTTTATTATATCGAGGTGAGTAATGCCCAAAATTTCTAAATTACTTTAATAAGGATTTTGTTGATGAGTAAATTATTGAAATTCGCAAATGCCTAGCCTTTTTATAGCAGCAGTTTAGACAAAAGCTGGAAGTTCAAAATAAGATACCTATTAAAAAAATAAGATATTATTTTAGGGATTTTAAAATATCCCTTAATCCTCAAAAAGTATTAACAGTTTTACTAAATTTTAGGTCATTCTGCAATACCTCAGCAACACTTTTAGATAAAGACATGAATATGAGGATAACTAATCTACTAAAACAAACATGTTTTTTATCTATTTTAGAAATTTCAAATAGAGGGTTTAGTTTAAGATTTTAAGAGGGTTTAGTTTAAGATTTTAAGAGGGTTTAATAAGTGGTTTTAAAGGACATTTCTGCAGCGGTTTTAAAAAAAAGTGGAAAAATCAAGATAACACACCTGCTATTTTTAAAAAAAGCAAAGTATTTTAATCATTTTAGAACTCTTTTGTCTGTTACATCGTCAAATCGACTTTGAACAGGATATTGTACGATATTACAAATAAGACAGCAATTATGAATGTTTAACTACTCATTTTTTTATATTTACTAAATGTATTTCCTTTGCTTCAAGATACTTTTAAAGAAAGCGATCAGCGTAGCTGGCGAAGGCTGCCAGTATAATATAAATTAAGGAAAATATTTAACAGGTGAAGTTCAGTTATTTATTTAGTAAACTTTGAATACTTATTTAGATTAAAAAAATAATAAGAAAAGAATATTTGAGTTTATGTATTTTTAGTATTCATTTATTTTAAAACATAAGGCCAATAATTGTTATATTTTAGATTTGTTACTGGAGAAAAATTTTACAAAAAATAAAATAAAATATAAATGAAAAATAAATAAATGAATAAAATAAAAAGATAAAAAATATTTTTTGTCTTATTGAATAATCCCTTATTAGTATCATTATACATTCCTTTATATTATTCAATTATTCTAAGATTGTCTTTTAGTTTGAGGAACTAAAAAGAAAATCTTTCAAAATTGAAAGTCTAGCTTTACTTTTTGGTATATATCAAAATGTGCAGATAAAAAAATTACTTTCTGGACGTACAGATTCAAATTTTACGACTGGAATAAATCTGCATTCCTAAAATTCCTTACGTGCATCTTGAAAGGCACAGACAACAAAGAATAACCAACATTCGTTGTAAAGAGTAAAGAAAACAATTAATTGTGAGTCATGAATTAAGGTAAAAGTATAAAGAATTTAGCTTGAGAGCCTTGAAACTTCCCTTCATTTTAAGGAGAATTTTCTCCAACATTTAAGCTTTTTAGGGTATAATAAATAGATGCTTTCAGCAGAAAAGTGGATTTAAAAAGTAGCATTTAAAATTTTGTTAAATGTCAATTTTATAAGTTATAAGATAATAAACCAAATAATGTTATACAAATCATACAAATAATATTATGAAACAGAGGCTAAAAATGTGATAAAGCATGTCTATGAATATGATTAAAGTGTTTTTATCATATTTGCATGCAATTTAAGGGTGTTGAAAGCTCTATAAAGATAGTATTTATAAAACCTAAAAGATGCGTTTTTTTAAAATTAGTATAAACCAATTTAATGATTATTTAATGTTATCTAAATTAATAAATCAACAGTTCAAAAATAGTTTTTTAAATTAAAAAGTTAAAATATTTCTTTAAATTAATAAACATATTAGAAATGAATATTTCTTGTGAAATTTCGAGAGTTAAAATCTAATATTTTTTTTTTTTTTTTTTTTTTTTTTTTTTTTTGTGAGGGCAATAAAACGATTCATAAAATCAAGGTAATTAAGTTTATTGACTATTTACAAATAATATAAATTTTTAAAACAATGTAGAATAACGCATTTAACAGTTTATTGTATTTTATTTTGTTCATTCATTAAATATTGAATAGCAATTTGAATTTAAAAACTGTTGTAGAAAATGAATATAGCATACTGTTTATTTTTAATATTTATTTATATTAAAAATATGAGATTTGAATTGTTAACTTTCGGATTCGTAATAAGAAAAAATATTTTAACAAAGCAAAAAAAAATGAAAAATAGTTTTAATAACAAGATTTTAAGAACTTCACTTTTTATATGAGCATTTGAATGAATAATTTACCTTACTTGAGACAAATATAGCAAAAAATTAAAAACAAATTTTACTGACATGCTTTGGTCTTATTCAAATAAAAACCATAATTATAATAAAAATAAAAACACAAAACATTTCACGGTCATTACAAAAGGATGCGATAATGAGATGTGAACAGAAACCACGTGCTCTATTGTAAAAACAATAAATTAGGACCGTGATCTAAAATTAATTTCCAACTTCGTTCATCCTATTCATGTTTTTCACGAGGACTTTATTCATAAACTCTTACCATAACTTAGGAAGAATAAAAGATAAATTACCATTGCAAACAAAATTTTTTCGCGTATAAATTTCAATGGACTCTCTTACAATGGATTTATGACAATAATTTTCTGTTGATATTTTAATGAAAAGTTAACCCTACAATGAGCAATGATGGAATATATGAAGAAATTGGGTATTTCATCCTGGAAATATTTTAAAAGTTCATGGAGTCTGATACCTTTTAAAATGTTCCCCGCCATCAATAAGAGATGGGTAAACGTATGAGACCCTTAAGAAAATTATGTTATAGATTTTGTTAGTTTAATATTATAAATACAGTAATATACTGCAACTTAATATTAATAAATATGTAACATATATCAGACACAATCTTTTAAATGATTTCTGTGAGACATCTTAAATTTATTGGTTCTTTCTTTTACCCATCAATAACAAAAACACTTTTGTGAAGTATTTATTTTAGAAAGTGATTTCCTTGCTGTCTGAAGCTGTATAAATCTTGAGAGTGTATTATTTTTTAGCACTTTTTATAGAAAGCGCTTTTATTTAGGATTCCAATGAAAACTGTGTGATGCAAGGATCATTTTAAACTTGTTTTTATCCTTCACTGAAAATTTTGAAGGGAAAAGTAATCCCAAGTTCTCAGTACAGAAAATAGCAAAGAAGGAAGGCGTATGAATGATTGTCTTTTTTATTTATTTAATGTTTAAGTATTTGGAAATACCCATATCTAGAAAATATTTATGATTGATTCAAATCATATTTAGGATTTTTTCATGCAATAGAATATTTAAAATGTACGAGTCTCGAAGGTGAAATCATTTAAAGGTTGTTACATTTTGCAAGTTTAAAGTATTATGTCGCAATATATGTATATATATATATATATATATATATATATATATTATATACACATTTAATGACTTGTAATATTTATTTCGAATAACAAATATTATTATGAATGTTATTATATTAAGTTGAGTAAAGTACAAAGTTTCAAAATTATTTAAATTAATCTTTTTTAATTTAACGCGATATTTTCAATAGATTTCATAATAGTTTAAAATAGATTAATTATATTAGTAAAATAATATCATTAATTTTTTACTTCTGAAATTAATTTTACAGTATCTAGCAATTATTCAGAAAAGACAATTACAATTACCATAATTTTAGTGTTGATGTTTTCTGATACTTTCTGTATTTTCTTTGGTTATACAGCGGAAACAGGTGAACATTTATTATTTAAATTGCATTAAAGTATTTCTATTTAATGTCAGACAGCAGATTATACTCTTTAAAATTTTCAACTAACAGTAAATGTAAAAAACATTCACTTTCATTTAAAGATTTTACCAGGATAATATTTTAGGTATAAAAATATTGTGCTAAATTTCTGCATTTTTATTACATTTCGATCACATAAGTAAGATAGGTATTAACAAACAAAAATATGTAATAAATTTAAGTTTTGAAAATATGGTGTGGGAATTATTTAAAAAAATTTTGAAGTATTTCCTGCATTTCTTCTTGAAAGAAGACGAGAAATTTAAGTAAGAGACTGAATGCATAAAACTATTTTAAAAGATTTATTAATTTCCCTGATATTTCATTGTTTGTACACATACGATCTTTTGTGCATGATGAAATTATAGAAAGTGTTTTTTTAATATGGTGAGGAATAATAGAACCCTTGTTTTACATTTTAAACATACAAGTTTTATCACGTGGTCTTGAAGCATAATTATTATTTAAATAATAAATATTTAACTCGCGAAAAACTAAAATCAAAAATATTTTTTTCATATATTATCTAGTTATGTGTAAGCAAATTTATAAATAAAAAAGAAATTGTAAAGCGATATTTTTTTAATGTAACTTATTTTATGAACCACTTTAAAAAAAAGCTTAAAGTATGTAGTACATGTAATGTATTATCAAATTTTAAAAAACTTTTTATATTGTCTTTTAATTTGGAAAAAGGATAAAATAAAATCTTTCAAATTAAAAAAAAAGTCTAGTGTTACTTGTTGCTACATAATGAAATGCCCAAATTAAAAAAAATATTTCCTGGAAGCACTGTCTTAAATTTTACGTCTGGAATAAATCTACATTTCTAAATTTCCCTACGTGCAGCTTTAAATGCACTAGTGACAAAGAATAACCAACATTGGTTGGAAAGAAAACAGAAAACTATGAATCACGAGTTATAAGTTCAGTTAAAAATGTAAAGAATTTAGCTTGAGAGCCCATAAATTTCCCTTTATTTTAAGGAAAATTTTGTCCAACATTTAACCTTTTCAATTTCTGACTAATGCATGATTTCCTGTACAAAACTGAATAAAAATAATTTAGTAATATTCAAAGTTTTGTTAAATGTAATGATTACATGTCATGAAATAATAAATAACCTAAAAATATGATAAAGAGTTTCTATGAATATTATAGAAATGTTTTATCTTATTTATATCCAAATTATAAATATTCGAATAATGCATGAAGCTAGGATTTCCAAAATCAGTATAACTGAATTTATTGACTATTAACGGATAATAAATATTAATAAAATATTTAACAGTTGAAGTTAATTTATTTTTCTTTCATTAAACTTGCAATAGCTATTTTTATTTGTGTTTATATTAAGAGATGAATATTTGAATCCATGTATTTTTAGTATTTACTTATTTTCAAATATAAGATCTATAATTATTATTTTTCACATTTGTAATCGGAGAAAAAAATTATAAAAAATAGAACAAATGTAATTTTCATTTTAATAAATATTTTTGCCTCGATTTTATTTTGTAGTTCTTTATCTCAATCAATATTCCTAAGATGGAATTTTAGTTTGAGGAACGAAAAAAAAATCAAAATAGAAAGTCTTGTTCTATTTGTCGGTATATAGAAAAATGTGCAAATGAAAAATTAGTTTCTAGACGTAGTTCCTTAAATTTTATAACTTCAATGAATCTGAATTCCTGTAATCCCCTACGTGCAGCTTGAACGAAACAAACAACAAAGAGTAACCAACATTCGTTGGAAAGTGTATAGAAGACAATTAATCGCGGGTCATAAATTAAGGTAAAACTATTTTAACTTGAGAGCTCAGAATTTTTCCTTTATTTTAACGAAAAATATCCCCAACATCGTTTTTTATTTTTTATGGGATAATTAATAGATACTTTTCTTTATAAAATCTAACTTAAAAATTGTTTCGCAATATTTGAAATTTTGTTGAATGTCAAGTTTAGATGTTACTAACTAATATATATCCTAAAAATGGGATAAAGCATATCGATGAATATTTTGAAAGTATTTTATCCTATTTATAATGCAAATCACGAGTGTCAAAGCAATCTATAAAGGCAGGATTTCAAAAATCTTTTTAAAAGAGGTATGATTTATAAATTAAGTATCATTCAATTTAATGATTATTTGTATTATGTAAATTAATAAGATAAAATAGAATGAAACAGCTAATATTTCTAATGTAATTATTTTTCTTTGATTGACGTTTAAATACCTCTTTAAATAAATAAATAAAAAAGAAATGCCCATTTGAAGCTATGAATTTTTGTAGTCACTTATATAAAAAAATAACTTCCATAATTGTTTTTTGCATTTTAATTCGGAGCAAATTTTGATAAAATATAATAATAATAATATTAATATTAATCTCATTCAATAGTCCTTTATTATATTGTTACATAGTCCTTTATCTTATTCAAAAATCTTAAGATTGCGTTTTAGCTTGAACAATAATAAAAATAATCTTAAAAAACTGTATAATTTAACACGTATAAAAATATAAAACCTTCGTTTTCAAGTCCAAAAATAATGCATGCAAAAGTTGGAAAAAAAAAAAAAAAAAAAAAAAAAGCAGCCGAATCGAATTTATCACCGAGTGTTTTCGTCAGGGCAGGACACACCTTGCTAGAAAAAGCAAAGGTAGGCTAAAGTTGAAAGCTCATTTTTTCCCCCTTCATTTTCAGTAACTCTCTTCGTTTGTCTAGCATTTGATCTTTTAAGGAGATAGTTAATGTTATAATAATTTACATAGTTATTGTATAAAACTGATTGTAAAAGTAATTTAATAATATTTAATGAACTATTAAATTTAATGTTTAGATCTTAGAAAATAATAAATATCCTAAAAAGGAGGTAAAATGTGTCTGTGCATATTACAATAGTGTTCATATTCTAAGCACATCCGAGAGTTTTAAGGAAGAAGAAAATTATTACTTTTTTTAAATTACAATAATTTTTAATTAAAAAGCCATTATAATTCATATTATTGAATATTTACAGGTAATAAAATTAATAAAATTCATTAGGAAAAAAATATTTAACAGTTCAATGTATTTTATTTTGTTCACTCACTAAAGTTTCAACAGCTATTGGATATGGAAAAAAAACGTTGTGAGAAATGGATATAATAAGCATTTTATTTTTAATATTCACTTACATTAAAAATATAAGTTTTGAATTGTAATCTTTTGGATTCTTAAAACGAAAATATATTTTTGCAAAACAAAGAAAATAAAAATATTTTTTATCATGTTCAATATATTTTTTTTTCTGTTGATATTATAGTGAAAAGTTAACGTCAAAATAAGCAGCGCTAGGATTCATGAATCATTTGGACATTTCTGCCTGATATGATTTTAAAAAGTTTAAGGGGTCACATGTCTTTTAGGTAGCTTTCATTGCAAAAAGTAAAAATCTACCTATTGCAGCCGTGAGTCCGGAGGAAAGCACTTCCGGAAAATTTTGGTATATTTTCACCCCCCACCCCAGACCCAAAAACCACTCAACGTTCAAATGTTGACACACACACACACACACACATATATATATATATATATACCGGGTGTCTCAAAAATGACTGATGGATTTAAAAATTCAATAACTTGCAAACGGTGAATGCTATTTAAAAAATTTTTGCAGGAGGGTTATGTATAATGTCAGGAGTTTTTTTACCGTAAGTTTTTATTTTAGTTCGCATCTCAAACAATACGTGGCGCTAACGGCTATTGCAAACCAGGTGATCTGTGCTGAGTAAAGCATCGACCTAGCCTTCAATCGTCGTCAGCGCCACCTATTGTTTAAAATTCGACCTAAAATAAAAAATTACATTTAGAATTATAATTAAGAAAAACTCCTGACATTATACATAACCCTCCTGCAAAAAATTTTTAAATAGCTGTCACTGTTTGCAAGTTATTGAATTTTAAAATCCATCAGTCATTTTTGGGACACCAGGTATATATATATATATATATATATTTGATTTTTGTCATGCTGTAACTACCGTAATTATAAACAGATTTGAAAGAAACTTGGTATTTGCATATTACATACAAATGTCTCGACCGAGTTCGTTGTTCAGCATTCTCCGCCATCTTGTTTCCAGATGGCGGCCATTTATTTTTTTTTTATTTAAAAGTTGAAAAGTATTTTTCTTTTATGTGTTAGAACTTAAAACAAAGATTCCCGAACATTTTTTGTTTCATCTATATCTTAAAAAATGACCGAGTTATAGCACTTTGAATTTCTAGTGTGGTTGACATTTTGAAACTTACTTGTACTTTGTCTGATTTTTTCACGTAATAACACGCTTATTTATCAGCCGATTTGGATTTAACTTGGTGTGTACATAGTACTTACTAAGGCCTGGACAGAGTTCTTAGTTAGTTCCAACCGCCATCTTGTTTCAAAATGGCGGCCATTTAATTTTTTAAATTAAAATTTAAAATTAGGTACAAGAAAGTGAGAAATTGAAAACGATTTTTCATTTATTCATTTGACCTTGATACAAAGATTCCACATTATTTTTTGTTTCGCTTGTATCTTAAAAAAGGCTGAGTTATAGCACTTTTAGTTTCTGTGTTGCTCACATATTGAAATGATCTGAATTTCGTCACGTGATTACATGCGTATTTTTAAACCGATTTAGATGTAACTTGGTATGTACATAGTACATACCAATGCCTTGACCGAGTTCGTTGGCCAGTTCCATCCGCCATCTTATTTGGAAATAGCAGAATATTAATTTTTTTAAATTAAATTTTTAAACTGGGTACAAAAAAGTAAGAAATTGAAAAAGATTTTTGTGTGTGTTTGACCTTGATACACAGATTCCAGAACATGTTTTGCTTCATCGCTATCTTGAAAAATAGTTGATTTATAGCACTTTCAATTTGCAGTGTGGTTGACATTTTGAAACGGTCTGAAATTTGCCACGCGATAATACGCATATTTATAAACTGATTTGTATATAATTCTGCGCTTACATAGTATATACCAATGTCTTGACCGAGTTCACTGCCCAAATTCATCCGCCATTTTGTTTCAAAATGGTGGCCATTTAAGTTTGTCAAAAATCTTTTTAATGTATAATGATGCACAAGCAAAAAATTAGGAATTGAAAAAAATAATTCTGAATGTTTGATCTTAATGCATGAATTCCGAAGGGTTTTTTTTTAACTTAAAAAACGCCTGAGATATAGCAGTTTAAATTTCTCATGTGGGTGACATTTTTTTATAAAAATTAATTTGACGGCAACAGCGCATATATTATTCAATTTCGAGTGTGCATGTAAACAAGAATGAAGATTTCGACCAAGCTCATCGGCTTGTTTTATCCATCATGTTGTTTTAAAATGGCATACACTTCATGATATTGTGGAATTTGGCAACCTTATAAATCGCTTAAAATAAAACCAGCTTGAATAAAAGATGAATAATTTCTAAAAATTACCATCAAACTACCAAAAACTAGTATTCAATCTTATCTGATCGGGTTCCACTAATTTGAGCTTCGTATGTTTGAATAATACAACTTAATTTAAAATAAATAAATAAATAAATAAATTAGATATATGAACGCTACCTCTTCCTCCCGGTACTGCCGGAAGGACTTTGCCACCTTTACAAAAATGTTGTAATTTTAAACTCAAAACTTTCTATAAACTTATTGAAATTACTGAAATATATGTAATTTAGGCTATATTTATCGCTTTCTAAAATGTAAAAATAAATACTTATAATATAACATATTAATAACATAATTGTAATAAAAATTGTATAATTGTAATAATTGTATAATTATAATAAAAATACAATTCATATAATGTTGCAAGAATTTTTCGTGTGGTATATCCCTATCCGCAAGCTAACTAATCTTAGTTTAAATATATAATCATAAAACTTATTTTAAAATGAATTCTAATATTTTATAGAATGAAATAATCAAAAGAATTAAACAAATTATTGCGATAACTAAACGCTTATAATTTTTAGTCATTATTTTTTTTTTTCAATTTTTTTTTCCATTTGTCAAATTCTTTCTGATAAATAATTTATGTATTATTAATTCATTCTATATAGTATAGTTTAAAGCTCATTTTAACCTAAGTTTTATGTTTATATCACTGATGTAATTCTAGTTATCATGCGAATAGTGACATACCATGAGAAGTATTTTTGCGATAATATTTTAATTGTATTTTTTATTTTATTTCATTGTAAGTGTTTGTTATTAAATTTAAAAATTTCATACATACGCTTTAAATATGGTACAAAATTTTATGTTATTTCAATAAGTTAAAAAAAATATATATATGAAAAATCGAAACCACATCCCGTTTGTTCTTTGATTTTAAAAGTTACGAGACCCCCTTAACAAACAGCCTCAATAAAAAAAAGTATAGGAATTCTTTCTTTAATTTCTTATAAGTTTGATGTTTTGTAGATTTAAAATCTTTTGTGAATGATGCATATGATATAAACTGATAGTTTAATTAAAATAATAATAATAACACATTTTTTAATGTACGTATATATTAAAGATGCTGCTTTATAAGGAGATATTGATAAACATTTTCCATATTTAATTGATAATTATCCACTATTAGCTCACGAAAACATAAAAAACTATTATTTAGTTATACATATATATACATATATACTAGCGGACCCGACAGACGTTGTCTTGGCACCGACTCCAAAAAATTTAATAAATGTACATAAATATAATAATACGCATGATAAATACTACGCTTTTAATTTAATTTCTTATTAAATTATGTAAGGAAATTATATTTCACTTTGCAGTAGTTTTTGAAGTCGGTTCAATTTTTGATAGAAAAGTTTTTCTTTTTAGTTATAAGTTAACGATTTTCTGAAGTCGGTTAATTAAAATTACAATACAGGAAAAATTATTGTAAATCATACACGTATGTCAGGACTGGGGTTCGAACACACTATCTCTTTCATCGAGTACCAGAGCTTAAATCTGGCGCCTTAGACCACTCAGCCATTCTGTCCGCACTCTATTCAGCGAAATTATTCAAGACTTTTAATTAGCGAAAAATCATTAGTTACTACTGCCTAGTTACTAAAAAGTACTGAATCAATTTCGATTAAATGTGAATCTAAACCATTCTGGAATCCACTGGAACGCACACAAATAAATTCATTAAAATCGGTTTAGTCGTTTAGGAGGAGTTCAGTGACATACACACGCACAGAAGAGTTATATATATATATATAAAGATGTATTATCATTTAGTATCATACGTAATATCATTATCATATCATATATATATATATCATTATCATTCATCATATATATACATATAATTAAATTTATACATTTTTGAAAAATATAGAAAAGTGTACTGATACCTTTTAAACATAACGTATTTTAAATACTTAAAAAAATATAAAGATTTATTATACATATAATGCATTTCTCATTTTTAATACTTTTTTAAGACTGCCTTTTTGTTTGAAAAAGAATAAAATAAAATATTTCAAAATTAAAAAGACTAGTTTAACTTGTTGGTATATAGCGAAATAAACAAATAAAAAACTACTTTTCCAAAGCATCACCTTAAATTTTACGACTGGGATAAATCTGCATTCCTAAAATTCCCCAAGTGCAGCTTTAAAGTCAACTATCAAAGAATAACCAACATTGGTTGTAAAGTGTAAAGAAGGCTATGAATCACGCATCATAAATTTAGGCAAAAATGTAAAGAATTTAACTTGAGAGCCCATAAATTTCTCTTCATATTAAGGAAAGGAAAAATTTGCCCAACATTTAACCTTTTCAGGAGATAATTAATAAATGAATTCTTGTATAAAACTGAATTCAAAATATTTTTATTTCGATATATTTAAAGTATTGTTAAATTTTAAGTTTAAATTCTATAGAATTACTAGCAGACCCGACAGACGTTGTCCTGTCAGCGACAGACGGATTCCTTCTTGGCACCGATTCCAGAAAATCAAATAACTGTACGTAAATATGGTAATACGTACGATAAACATTACGCTCTTAATTTAATTTCTTATTACAATTATGTAAGGAAAATATTTTTCACTCTTCAGTATTTTTTGAAGTCGGTTCAATTTTTGATAGAAAAGTTTGTTTTTCTCTTTTTAGTTAAAAGTTAACGATTTTCTGAAATCGGTTAATCAAAATTATAATACAGGAAATATTATCGTAAAGCATACACATTTGTCAGGAGTGGGGTTCGAACACGCAATCTCTTTCTTCAAGAAGCTGAGCTTAAATCTGGCGCCCTAGACCGCTCGGACATTCCGTCCGCACTCTATTCATCGAACTTATTCAACAATTTTAATTCGCGAAAAATCACTAACTATTAGTTTTTGCCTAATTACTAAAAAAGTACTCAATCAATTTCGACGAAATGTGAATCTAAACCATTCTCGAAACCACTGGAACGGACACACAAAATTTCATTAAAATCGGTCCAGTCGTTTAGGAGGAGTTCAGTGACATACACACGCACAGAAGATTTATATATATAAAGATAAGCATTGAAAATTTGAGGTTTTTGCACCGAAGACAACGGCAAATTAGGATAATGTGAGTTATCTCACGAACTACTGGATTTAAACGAATTTCCTTAGTACCATTCGATTCAAAATGAGAGAATGCACTAAAATATGTTATCAGTTGAAAAATAACTGTAAAAGCCGATTTTTAAGGAAATTTTTAAAAGTTCGTTCTTTTTTCTATTCATCTTTGGGGTGGAATTTTCGAAAATCCTTCCTTAGCGACAATCGATGTTATATAAGAAGTATTTTTACCGAAATTTTCAAGATTTTTGGTTCGGTAGATTTTTTTGTGCTGTGATTAATACGAAATCCTGACTTTCTTTTATATATATAGCACTTTTAATTAGCGAAAAATCACTAACTGTTAGTTTTTGCCTAGTTACTCAAAAAGTACTGAATTAATTTCGACGAAATGTGAATCTAAACCATTCTCGAATCTATTGGAACGCACACACAAAATTTCATCAAAATCGGTCCAGTCGTTTAGGGGGAGTTCAATTACATACACACGCACAGAAGATTTTTATATATAAAGATAAATAATCTAAAAATGTGATAAAGCGTGTCAATGAATATTGCGGAAATGTTTTAACTCCTTTTCATAAGTAAATCAAGAACGTATTATAAAATGACTTATAAAGCCCTTATACTTGCCTTTATATAGATCGTCAAAATCAACGGTTCCAAAACTTTCTTGCTATGAGACCTACTTTTCAGCGAAAAAATTTTTGGCAACGCACCCAAGATAATTTTGTATATCAGTATAGCGATTTTTGAAAGACTCTATACGCTTATCCTACGAAAAACGCAAATTTTCATACGGAAGATACATTATCGACAAAAACGTTAATCTTAATGTGTGTAAGTGAATAGTAAGTAAAACAATGTTCAAACTACAAAGATAGTTAAAAATACGTTTAATTATTATAAAAATATAACTTTATAATCAATATAATTTCTGGTACTGGTATTTACCAATGTGAAAACATATACCTAAACACGCAGTTTGTTTCAATATTTGTCTTTCTAAAAAAACAAAGTAGAAAAAGCATGTTCTCATAAGCACGAAGTGCTGAATTTCATCAAGGACTTCAATGCGGATTTAATCTTAATTTTTCTTTCGCAAAAATCGGGGTTCCACATGCTCTGAAAGCCAGTATTTTCTTTGACTTTTCTGGTCACAGAATTATTTGCGATTAAAAACGGCCAAATAAATTTAACATATTAGGGAAATACAGCACATCTGGAGCACCAATTTAAGTGGGAACAGGGAACACAATAAATTGTGATATTTTGTCTCACAGGATAACAAAGAATTTTTTCCACTATTTTTCTAGTGGTTTTATTTTATATAAACAGATTCGAATTTAATGTCTCCTGAATAAAATAATGAAACAATAAAGCACTAAATGTTTAATAATTATTTTGGAATGTGCAACTGATTTCAGCGATGAACCGCCGCGATGAGCTGTCCATCATCGTCGGCAACCTTTACCTATGTCCCAGATAGCAAAACTCTCTTGCGCGACAGCCTTGTCGCTGATAAGCGACCACAAATATTGTAAAAATTCTCTGCTTACGTCCCGACAAGTACTACTCTCTTGCGCGAAGCGTTGTCGTTTACTTACGACCCGAATAATTTGGTCTCTAAATAGAAAAAAGAAAAAAAAAAGAGAGAAATTGCAACCGGACAAATTTAAAAGAAAATGTATACAAATAAAAGACACTGAAAAACGGTTAGTCGGTGGGTGGGCGATGAAACTAGCCCTGCCTACATTCAGAATATATTTCTTTTTCACGGTTGTCTTTGAAAAAGTTGCTTTGGCAAATATGTTTCACTTGAAAGACAAAAAAGCAAAGAAATCTGATGTATATATAAATATGGGAATAACGTAGAGCAGTGGAAGAATGACGTGTAAGTCGCCTGTTGACTTTTTTCATACTTCCAAGCTATTACAAAGAAGTAATCAAAATTAAAACAGAATGTATCTCCAGCTGTCGTCCATGCTTATATATGTTATTGGAATTACTGTCATAAATCATTTACTATACTACTTCATCTACATTGAACCTAAATAAAATAATATTACTAATAACATCAGAGTATTGTTTCATAAAAACAACTAATTTCTTATAGATTTTTCTGTACTTAATTAAATATAGCTCTGCATAAAGCTTTTACTGCCTTCAGGAAATGAAAAGTTGTTCGAGAAATTTCACAAATCCTAATAAAATTACTAAGCTAGGCTTTGTATTGGATTAAAATGCCTAGCGATATGCAGAAATCCGCGAGTTTATAAATATATGTATAAATACTTTTTATAAATAAATCCAATGCAACATGATACTTACCAAAATTTTTAATTTAGTAAGACCATTAGATAAACTGTACTTAAATAAATATGGGATAAAATAAATAACTAATGAATAAAACATACCAGTTGTATTTTACTTATTTGACCTATTTTCAACTATGCCAATTATGTTTTTGTTTGCAATTATTACAGTATTTATTTCCTTTACCATAGACGAGCAAATACGTGTAAATAATAAATTAATATTGTCTTTTTACAGCCATATACTACGTCTTTTGTCATATAATTCATTAAAAAATGTATATTTATTTTATTTCCTATTTTACAAAGCATATGTATTTATATTACATACTTTTAAATGCAACGTGTGCATATATATGTATATATATGTGTGTGTGTGTGTTTATGTATAACTTTGTACAGTACAAATTGTAATAAATATTCTTTATGTGATTTAAAAAAAATCCATTTCATATTACGATAAAAATTAAATAAATTTACAACATATTCTCTCGATTCGATTTTACATTTTAATTAACGTAATTCTTTGAAACAAATAATAAAATTTTTACTGATTAAAAATATTTAAATGTTAGGCATTCTCAATACGACATTATTTATTTAAAAATGAAAAATATTGCATAATGTATATAAAAGGAAATTATTTTTTCTTGTCAACATTTTGAGAATGAAACGTGTTTGTTTCTACCATCGTAGCAATATCATTTGTTTTGTCTAAAAGTATTATTCTATTTCAAAGCACTATGCGTTTATTTTCTTTTTGTAATGTAAAGTCCCTTTCGTATTTAAAAGGTATTTGCACATTTCTCCTAAAACTAAATATTTAAAGGATTCTTTACATGCTATTTTCACTATTTTTTTATCAATATATTCACGTATAACATATTTAGCATTAAATAATACAAAAGTAAGAATGGACAAATTTAAATCTAACGTGTAATAAAAAAGCAATCTACTATTAAATATATATATACAATATGCTTTATTAATATAAAGCAAAGGATATTTCCATTTATAAATTATTTTGAATAATTTATCAATTTGAATAAAAATTTTCTAACTGAAAGAACAACATAATATTTTCGATTTTGTTATATTTTACAAATTTACCATAAGTGCTGATACTTGAAAAAATATTAAAGCAGTTTAAATAATATGAAAAACACAATTTCCTAATAACATTTTTTTCATCACTCGAATTTGCATAGTTCCAATAAATGTCTTTACTTTGATGTGGCATGGATGCGTGTGATAAAATTTACCCTTTCATTTGATTTTCACGTAAAGCGTGAGCTGGAATATATTAAACCACTAACTTTTATCTTAAATTCATGCTACATTTTTAGAACTTCAGTTCATGCAGTTCCATGAAATGTCTTTACAACACTGTGATTTAATGTCGATCCGTATTGAAAATTTACTACTTGCTTCATTCTTGATAAACATGGTTAACTATAGTGTGTTTAAACAATAAAGTTTATCTAAAAATCACAAAATTCCATTGTTAAAATTCATGTAGTTATAAAAAATATCAATCTTCTTGTAAATAGGTTAGGGTATCCATATATAAACTGCTGCATTAAGGCCCCTCACCCTGCCCACGAAGACACTCGCGAGCTAATGCTATTCCTATGGGGAGACATTTTTCTAATAATTCTTTCGCATTTTGACATTTTTAAATATTTTTTTTTTTACATTGGATAGCTGAGGTCCCTTCCAAGACCGCTCCTTGATTACTTTTTCGATTTTGATCGTAGGTATTTTTTTAAAGTTACTTTCACTTACAAAACCGGTTTAGAAAGTGAACGTAATTTTATAAAAATTATCTACGACCAAAATTCGAAAAAGTAATCAAGGAGCGATCGTGAGAAGGATTTCATCTATCCAATGCAAAAAATTAAAATGTCAAAATGCGAAAGAGTTATTAGAAAAATGCTTCCCCCTAGGAATAGCTCGCGATTCTTTTTAAGGGCAGGGACAGGGGCCAAGTGGGCCAATGAAGTTCTGCCTTTAATTACATCTGGCTGAAAACCTACTCTTCAGAATGACGATATTTGTATTTAGAAGAAAATTCCTCCTTTCACATACAGTTTTCAGTCAATTTGACATTTAAAAACCCCATAAATAGCTGTTTTAATCAACTTTTTTTTCCAACTAAAATTAAGAGAGCTCTTAAAAGCTAAGGTTAGTTTTTATGTTTTCATATACATACGGAAATTCACATGATTATTGTGCATGATTTTCACGCGAATTTTTTTGCTTCAGTTTTTGTCAGACTTAAGACTGTCTATACATAATGAAGCAGTTGCGTCAATTAAACGAATTTGATTTGCTTAAATTTGACCAGACACACAATCATGAATTTAAAAAGTATCAAATGCATTTCGAGAGTTGCATGTTTTGACACTATTTTAAAATGTTTGAGTATTTTATAGAGGATTAATATCTCCGTTGGGCTATCAACAGAAGAAAATGTCTGCGAATTTTTTTGACATTGTACGCAGACTTTTAAATTAAAATATAATCGATGATACACGGATATAGAATGTAGCTTAAACTAATTTCAATACTGTACGCAAAAACTGACAAAAGTTGTGGAAGAGAAAAGAAAAAGGACAAATTATAATAGCCACAAATAGAGAAAGAGGCGTAAACACAGCTGTTGCTGACAATGTAAGCGCAGGACTCTATATCCATCTAATGTACACCTTCAATCGAACGAAATCCTGTGTCCAACTGCAATAAATAAAGTTTGTACTGGAGTGATCGACAGAACACAGTTCAGGTACATTGAATCCAATTTATTTTTTAATTAGAAAAAGCATTTTAAGAAACTTACGAAAAAGGCTAATGATAAGATGTAGTGTTGTTGCTTGATGATCATTCGACACATAGAAAAAAGCCTTAATGCTGTAATTTTCACCCTGAGAAATAACGTTTTATATTGCAATTATCTGGGCATACAACCAACAGATTGCAATCTTTGGACACTGTTTTTTTTATCCCTTAAATACCTATTACGTAGAGGAGCAATAATAGAAATTTCAGGTTATAAATATTCCACTCTAACTGCTAATTTCAGTTCCCCAAGTTCAAATTATTGCTTACAACTGAGCAGCATTCTATAAAATAGCCTTACAAGCTTTTAATGAATGCATTAATATGTTTCTAAACAGGTATGCTTATCAAATTTACCATTTTGTAGCTGCTTCTGCATTTATTCCAGACGACGAGATGAATGCTGTATAATCGTATACTTCTTGTCCTGCTAGTGAGATTTCGGAGTCAGAGTCAATAATCATGAGATTTACTAATATTAAGACAATTAAACATTGACGACTACAGTCTGAAAGAAAAATACCATTGAAGACAAACGTTGTTAAAGATGGTGGAAGTGTAAAGGAAATAGTAAGTTGTGAAGAGATTGACCCATAAGAATGGTACAACTAAAGTCATCCATCCATAAAATAGGTAAATAAATATATATTACATTAATAAATAAAAAAATTATTAGAAATGTTATGACTCTTTCCAAAGTGAGTTAAGTCAAAGTTTAGAAGGAGTAAAAAATGTGTTTATATTTTTGTGGTGTAAATTAAACATTGAAAATAATAATAGCTCTCTCAAATCACAAAAAAAATATATGTTTTAACATCCAGTTTTTTAAGGCATAATTTAATTGGAAAGATAATTATGCAAGAAAAGATATAACAGATATAAAGTAAAGAAAACTTGTGTTGCTAAAAAGTCTAATAGATCAGAGTCTTTAAAAAATAAATAATAATTAATTAATTAAAATAAATAAATAAATAAACATATAAGATAGTAATAACTGCATTTCAATTCTACGCTAGAAAAATAAAATATCACGCTTGATTCAGAGATGAGACCGCCAAGTATGGTTCCATGTTGCGCATGCTGGAATAAAAATTGAACCAAAAACGTCTTTTTTGAAGACTTGCATCATTTATTTGACCATATTCAAGTGACAGGCAATTAGTTTTAGAATTACTTATTCTTAATTATTTATAACTCTGATTGATATTTTAAATACATTTTGATTTAAAGCAATTAATTTTACATCTGGGCATTTCATTTCATTATGTATCATTGCTGGTGTTTCGTTTGATTATTTCACTAATTGCAATTTTTTAAATAAAATTAGTTATACTCATTACTCATTAAAGCAGTCTAATATTGTTTCTCCTAATTTAGGACAGTGGGTATCAAACATAGATGACCAGTCTCTGAATGTGCACAACTTTTAAAAGATTTTTATAGTAAAAAAAAACTTAAAGTTTCCAAAAAGAAATCGTTCTAAATATTTATTTAATTAGAAATTGAATAGATTGACCACGTTTAGGGATATTTTGCTCATGTTACAAAAGAGGAATTACATATTGAAATATGTGAAGTGGTCCAAATTCGACTAATCTCCTATATCTATCTATATACATAAATAAAACTATGGCATCATAATAAATAAAATTCAACTTTTCAATTACGTAAAAAGTATATCTAACAAGGAAGGTCTCCATACGGGCATACCCCGAAAAATCTGAAAAAATTACAGAATGTTCTTCTCGTATGGATATATACGTTTATAAAAAAATTTCGGCGGAACTTCGATTCAGTAACCGTAAAAAAAATATTGAAAATTTAGTTATTTGGTGATTTATCGGCAATGGAATGTAATTTCAATAAAATACTTTATGTCAACTGTGTTCAGAGGAAACTTAACTGTGTTCAGAGGATTTAAATTTCAAATGATTATAAAAAACGGAAAAATTGGTCGATTGATTTGCGGTTTTCACTAAAACTATTCTTTATGTCGGTATTTTATTGAAAATGAATTATAAAGATAAATTTCAAAAAATGCCGATAGAGGGCGCTTTAAATTTTGGAGTAACGAACAACTACTTTTTACGTTATTTTATGCATCTGATTAAATGTTTTCGTAAACTTAGACTTAAACTTAAATTTTGAGCTCAAAATCTGAATAGTTGGGAGTGGTTAAGTAGCACAAACTGAACTGTGTTCAGAGGGTTCAAATTTCAAATGATAATAAAAAACGGAAAAATTGGTTGATTCGAATGCGGTTTAAAATAAAACTATTTTTTAAGTCAGTATCTTTTTGAAAATGAATTTTAGAAATAAATTTCAAACAATTCCGTTAGAGGGCGCCTTAAACCTCAGAGTAACCAACAACAAATTTTAACCGTTATTTTTTGTATCTAATTAAATGCTTTCCAAAACTTGTTAAATGTTTTCGAAATCTTAGATTTAAACTTGAAGTTTGAACTCAAATTCTGAATCGTTGGGAGGGGTTAAGAAGCGCAAACTGAAGTGTGTTCAGGAGTTGAAATTTACCTCCCCCCTCAAACACAGTTCACTTTTGCGCTATTTAGACACTCGCAACGACTCAGAATTTGATCACAAAATTTAAATCTAAGCATTTGAAAGCATTTAATAATATTAAAAAAATAACGGTTAAAAATAGTTATACACTACTCCAATGTCCAAAGCGCCCTCTATCGACATTTTGTGAAATTTATCTTTAAAATTTATTTTCAAGAAAACACTGATTTAAAGAGTAGTTTTATCAAAAACCGCAAACGAATCGACTAATTTTTCCGTTTTCTTCCAGTTTTCCGTTTCGTTTGAAATTTAATCCCTCTGAACACAGTTCAGTTTATGCTACTTAACCACTCCCAACTATTCAGATTTTGCGCTCAAAATTTAAGTTTAAATCTAAGCCTACGAAACCATTTAATGCGATGCAAAAAATAACGGCAAAAAATAGTATTAGGATGGATTATTTCGTTAATCCAAAGTCTAAAGCGCCCTCTTTCGGCATTTTTTGAAATTTATCTTTATAATTCATTTTCAATAAAATACCGACATAAAGACTAGTTTTAGTGAAAACCGCAAATCAATCGACCAATTTTTCCTTTTTTTATAATCATTTGAAATTTAAACCCTCTGAACACAGTTAAGTTTGTGCTACTTAACCGCTTCCAACTATTCAGATTTTGAGCTCAAAATTTAAGTTTAAATCTAAGCGTACGAAACCATTTAATGAGATGCAAAAAATAGTATTAAGATGGATTATTTCGTTAATCCAAAGTCTAAAGCGCCCTCTATCGGCATTTTTTGAAATTTATCTTTATAATTCATTTTCAATAAAATACCGACATAAAGAATAGTTTTAGTGAAAACCGCAAATCAATCGACCAATTTTTCTGTTTTTTATAATCATTTGAAATTTAAATCCTCTGAACACAGTTAAGTTTGTGCTACTTAACCGCTTCCAACTATTGAGATTTTGAGCTCAAAATTTAAGTTTAAGTCTAAGCTTACGAAACCATTTAATGAGATGCAAAAAATCACGGCAAAAAATAGTTTTTCATTACTTCAAATCTAAAGCGCCCTCTATCGGCATTTTTCGAAATTTATCTTTATAATTTATTTTCGAAAAAATGCCAACATAAAGAATAATTTTAGTGAAAACCGCAAATCAATCGACCAATTTTTCCGTTTTTTATGTGTATTTGAAATTTTGGACCCCAAACTTTAATGGCGGCTATCTCCTTTGGAAAACGTTTGGGACCCTTGGTTACCTATTTACTATTACTCGTCTTGATGTGTTCTATCACCCCCTAGCGTATATACCATTTGTTTAGGGACACCCTGTATATATTAGGGTGGAGCGAAAAAAATTTTTTTTTGAAAATCAAAAACGGGTAGATGCCAAAAGTTGCCTTTATACTAGTACATCAATTGTGTGAAATTTTACCGCTGAAAAAAAAATGGCTTGAGTCTGCGCTTTTGCTCCAAAAATCGAAATTTTGGGTAAAATTTGTCATTTTTTGACATTTTTTCAAAAAAAAAATAAAAAATTCCTACAGAGCTGGTTCGTATTTAAAAGTGTTGTCTAGACCTTTATATTTATCTGCTTAACATATTTAAACTATAAAACAATATGTTTATTCCCTATAGCTGGAGAAAAAAACAGACAACTTTTAGTAAGAAAACAGCATTACCACTCTATTGGGTCATACAACGAATTATTGTTGTTAATACAACTCTTGTTTTCAAAACTACCTTGGACATGCTTCGTGGAGGTGGCAATATTTCCTATACCACCCGGCCCAACTATTCGATCATCTTAGTACAGTGTTTTATTTATACATTGATTTGTGATTTTCTTTATAAAAATTTGGCATGTTTTCGATGCTTCCACCTTGTTTATCTGTTCTTTGCATCCACATGCTGCTGTAACTGTCTTCATGTATATTTTTACAGTTTATACAAAAAAATGACAAGAAGAGTAATGCACGGTAATATTATTAAAGGGATCTATTCGGCCATCTATTATATTTATCAAACTTATATTCAGTTGATGAATAGTGATTGGAAGTTCTGTTACCACAACATTTTTTCAGTTAATTGTATTTTTTTTTACGTAATGATTTGCTTCAAAGATGATTTCGTGTGTTTCAACTATAAGTATGCCATCATTTATTCTACTTTTGCATTTTTTATATGTTGAGAAGCGAGCTGTTTCCTGTGATGGTGATCGTCAGAGAGAATTGCAATGAAAATTTGTTCTCCATGTGTAAAGCATCCGCTGTTGTAAATAACTTTTTTTTGCATTAGTTTTATGCCGTTTTCTAAGTGTTTTCGTATCTAGGTAATTTCCTATTAACTTTTAGCTTCCTTTTAACTTCCCTTTTTATGAGCGGACAACATTTGATGGTGAAATGTCCTGGGTATAAACTTATAATGCATAGTACTTTATGAGGGAATGTACGGATTCTAATCGACTATAAGTGCTCATTTAAAATTAGGAGAATTTTATTTGTCACTGTGAACCATTTTGCATGGGGTAAGCTTAGAATTGTGTATAATATTGAATCATTCGCTACAACTCCAGTGAATTTCCTCTGCGTCAATTATTTGAGAAGTCGATATGAAATGTTCTAAGCTACATGGATTCACCGGATCAATAACGAAATTTGTCTGCGTACTATTCACTTCCTAATGCATTTTTTTTTTTTTTTATATATATATAAAATAGAGAATAATTTTGAAAAATTATTTTCAAAATTATTTCAAAATTTTCAAAATTATTATTCAAAATTTTCTCAATTTGAGAAAATTATTTTGAAAAATTATTTTCTCAAATTGAGAAAAAGATACTCAGAACAGACTAGAAATTTCTGTCGGAGATTGCAAAGCTAATTCATAAGGAAAGCTATTTCTCAGAAAGAATGGGGAATAGGAATTTAGAAAACATCTCACACAAAAGACAGCTCATAAAGTTAATAAAATTTTCTGCTTTATATAAGCACAGATTGTCAATCAGCGTTTATATGTTCACTCACAAAATGTATAATCCAAGTTTATACCGCGGGATGTTTTATACCAAATGTACTACACACCTAAATAATAGATCTAAAATCTTATTAGAAATTACTAGACTACGGAACAACACAGGAAACGACATAAAGCATACTAAAACTTCTTTAGAAATATTGTTGTTTTACAACAAATAATTTTTGCAAATTTTGTTTGCAATCCTCTGGTACAATCGTTATAATATTCAACAGCTAGCTTCTCAGCATATATTCAATGTAATAGGTTCAAAAAATGATGACATACTATAGTCTGTCTCAAAAGTTTAAGCACTCTGCAAATCTCGTTTAAAATAATTGAAGAAGAAAATATTTTATGCTAATTTACAATAAATATTCAACATTTAATCAAAATAAAATAAAATAAGCCATTTTGGGTGGTTAAAATAAAAAATATATTTATTTTTATTTAATTTTCTTTTTTTCTTGAAGAAACGCTGTCTCAAAAGTTTAAGCACTTTATGCAAATTTTTTTAGAAAAACGGGATTGTTATTCTGTAATGACGTTGTATGACATCATATTGCACTTTTATACAAGTATAAAAGGTGGAGAAATTATTTCCTAATGTTTTAAACATGACAAAGGGTAAATAATTCACAAAATGTGAGATTTGAAAGATTTTAAATTGAAATCTCAAAATAAAACATTTTCTAAAATTGCAAAAGCTTTAAATTGATCAAAGCTATGTATGTATCAAGTACTTTCTAGAAATGATAATTTTAAGCGGAAACCAAGATGCAGGCGACCACGTATGACGACTGTTCAGATTGATCGAAAAATACGGAGATTGGTATTCAGACAAAATATGTCCCCATACGGCAAATTAAAAGTAATTTCAGAGTACAAATGTCCAAAGACACTGTAAATAGACGTATTAAAGCATGTGATTACATCGTGTAAAAGAAATTGGCTCGCAAACCGTCTCTTAAATTACATCACAAACAGGTAAGAATGAACTGGGCTAAAAAACACATGACCTACGGGGACAAATGGCTTACTGTTTTATTCAGCGATGAGAAAAAGTGGAACTTAGATGGCCCTGATGGTTGAAAGGAGTATTGGCATGAGTTACGCAAGAACCGAAGGACATTTTTCAGCAGGCAGCAAGGCGGTAAATCCGTTATGGTTTAGAGGGCATTTGGGACATTTGCCAGCCCTCTCTAGCTTTTTTAAAAGAAAGAGAAGAGTGAAAAAAGCTACAAGAGACCCTAAACCACCATTTTCTTTCATTTGGTGACATTTTGGGGGGTTTTGAATGAACTTTTCTGCAAGACAATGCCTCAATCCACGTATCCCATTCTACAAAACTTTGGATTTTTCAGAAAAATGATAAAGTACTTGACTAGCCAGCTTTAAGTCCAGACTTAAACCCGATTGAGAATGTCTGGAATACTTTAACCCGCCAAGTTTAGGCAATGGAAAGCAGTATGACTCTATTGAAGAACTCCAAGAGGCTATTGAGAAAGCATGGTATTCTTTGCCACCAGAAACCCCACAAAAACTAATAATTTCGACGAAAGCACGTTTATTTGAGCTAATCCGAAAACATGGAAAAAAAATTGTTACTAAAAGTTCTCTAAAAATTATAAGTATGGTTGTTTTTGACATTGTGCATAAACTTTTGAGACAGTTTTTTTATAACTTTTTTTTTAATTGTATTTTTTAAAATTAAGTAATTTATTTTTTTTTATTTTTGATATCGTTTATTTAAATAATATTGCGGAATATGTAAATAAAAAAATGTTATTAATTCTAAGTTTTTATAATTCATTAAAAATCGATATTTTATGCTTGTGCTTAAACTTTTGAGACAGACTATAGAAATTAAATTCATACAATCAATTTTTAGTCAAATCATTGCATATAAAATGTAATTGATTAAAAAAATGCTGTGATAACAAAACTTCCAATCATAATGTACTAATTGCATGAAATTTTAATGAAGATAATAGACTGCTGAATAGGTTCAATTAAGAACATAACCAATACATTGCTCAGCTTCTCTTCTGTTATACATGGTATAAAAATATACGTGTATCAGGTCACACCAGCATGATCCAAATCATCCAAAGTCAGTGAATATAAAGAAGAGATAAATTACTTTGATATATAGAAAACTTATACTCGTCTTCGGGGAAAAAATAACAATTCAATACATAAATAAAACACTAAGTCTAGATGATTGGATGGTTGAGACTGGTGGGATAATGCAACCACCTCTATGAGTTATATACACAGTAGTTTTGAAAGCAACTAGGTAAGAAATGCATTCAAAACAACATTTCGTTGTATGCTCCAATAGAGATGTTAACGCTGATTTTTCACAAAAAGTTGTCAGATTTGCTCCAATTATACAGACTACAGATATTGTTTTATAGTTTAAATATGTTAAGCAGATAAATATAAAGATCTAAGCAAACTTTTAAATACTAACCAACTCTGTAGGAATTTTTTAATTTTTTTGAAAAAATGTCAAAAAATGACAAATTTTTTTGGAAAAAAGCGCAGACTCAAGCCATTTTTTTTCAGCGGTAAAATTTCACACAGTTGATGTACTAGTATAAAGGCAACTTTTGGCACCTACCCGTTTTGGATTTTCAAAAAAAAATTTTTTCGCTCCACCCTAATACCTATCTTCTGAAAACCGTTTACAGGAACTTGAAGAAGAGTTAGATAAGATCAACTGGGACATTTTAGGATTATGTGAAGTAAGAAGAAAAGGCGAAGAAAAGATTGATCTTGCCAGCGGACATGTTTTATACTACAGAGGTACAGAAGATGGAAGAACAAGTGGTGTAGGATTTCTGATTCATAAAAGGTGAAAGAATCACATTGTAGAATATGATAGTGCATCAGATAGAGTTGCAAGATTAGTAATACAAGTGTCCAAAAGATACAAGCTGCAAATTACCCAAGTTTATGCACCAACAATAAGTTATTCTGATGAAGAAATTGAAGATTTTTATGAAGAAGTAACTTCAATGCACCAAAAGGGAAATTGCTACATAAAATTAATAATGGGAGACTGGAATGCTAGAATTGGAGAGAAGAAGAAAGGTGAATTATCTGTAGGAAATCATGGATATGGTATGCGAGATAAAAGAGGAAACAGATTGATTGAGTTTGCAGAATGTGAACAGATGTATATCATGAATTCATTTTTCAAGAAAAAGCCACAAAGAAAATGGACATGGCGTTGTGCAAATGGCTCAACAAGTGAAATCGACTACATCTTGACCAACAAAAAGTATCTTATTCAGGACTGCAGCATTCTCAATAACTTCAATACAGGAAGCGATCACAGATTGGTTAGATGTAAACTGCTGTTAAATACTAAAGTGGAAAGAATGAAGCTTTTGCTACACTCAAAGAAATCAATCGATATTATAAACCTCCAGAAACATAAAGAAGAATTACATTTGGAACTTCAAAACCGTTTCCAAGTACTTCAATCAACTTTAGAAGAAGAGCAAGATGTTACAATAGTGAACAAGAAGATAACCAATACTCTACAAGAAATTGCCAAGAAGATAGCCGGTGATGCACAAGTAAAACAGACAAAGAAAATAACAGAAGAATCTAGAAGATTGATGAAAAAACGCGGAGAATTTAAAATGAAGAAAAATGATCCTAAATCAAGAGTTGAATATGCTGAATTATGTAAAACAGTAAGAAAATGCGTTACAGAAGATATCAGAAAATTTAACTGTGATCTTGTTAAAAAAGTTCTGGAAGATAACAAAAGTTTAAAATCAGCTAAGCGCAAGTTATGTGTTGGAAGAAAAGGTATTTTTGCACTGAAGAGAGCAGATGGAACAATCACCAAAATCAGCAACGAAATAGTACACATTGTTGAAAAGTTCTATAATGATCTATATAAATGTGAAGATCAGAGGGAAATCAACGTACACGATCAACGAGAAATCTTAAAAGAAACTGAAAAGATAATCCCAGTGATGACAGATGAAGTTTTACAAGCTATTAGATTTATGAAAAAAGGTAAATGCTCTGGAGAAGATGGAATTACAATTGACCTTATCAAAGAAGCAGGAGAAGAATTTGCAAAAAAGCTATCCTTACTGTTTTCCAAATGTCTCAAAAGGTCAGATGTACGAGAAGATTGGAATAATGCTGTGATGGTACTACTTTACAAGAAAGGAGAGAAGGAAAACGTTAAAAATTACCGTCCGATCAGTTTACTGTCCGTGATTTATAAAATTTTCACCAAAGTTTTAACGACAAGACTTGAATCAGCTCTGGACTCAGCTCAACCTAGAGAACAGGCAGGATTCCGAAGTGGATTCAGCACAATGGATCATATCCAAACAGTAAGGGAACTCATAGAAAAGCATAAAGAATATAATATACCTCTGTGCCTTGCCTTTATTGATTATGAAAAAGCTTTTGATTCCGTCTACACATCAGCAGTAGTAGATTCTCTGGAGGACATTGATATAGACAAACCTTACATTAATATCATAAAGAAGATTTACAAGAAAGCAACAGTAACCATCCGTTTAGATAAAGGAAAAGCGAAGATCAAGCTCGGAAGAGGAGTAAGACAAGGAGACACCATTTCACCCAAGCTTTTTAATGCTGTCTTAGAAAATATCTTCAAGAAGCTGGATTGGGAAAACAAAGGGATTAGAATAAATGGAGAATTTTTAAGTCATCTCCGGTTCGCTGACGACATTGTAATTTTCAGTAACAGTCCTGAAGAATTGTAAATTATGCTAAAAGATCTTGCAGAAGCTAGCATCAGTGTGGGATTAAAAATAAATTTAGAAAAGACTAAGGTGATGTTTAATTCATTTACATCAAAAAAGAAAATTGTCTACAAGAACACTGAGATTAAAGAAGTGCAAAGTTATGTGTACCTAGGACAGGAAATATCATCGGATAATGGTATCTTGAATGAAATCAATAGAAGAATAAGAAATGGGTAGAGTGCTTTCGGGAAGAACAGTATTATTCTGAAGGGTAATATGCCTCTTTGTTTGAAAAGAAAAGTTTTTAATCAATGTATTTTACCTGCATTAACCTACGGTGCAGAAACATGGACACTAACAAAACGGATGATACAAAGATTACAATCAACACAGAGAAGCATGGAAAGATGTATGCTAGGCATAACTAGAAGAGACAGAAAGAGGATAACCTGGATAAGAAATCAAACAAAAGTTTTTGACATCCTTGAAAGAATCAAGCAGCTAAAATGGAAATGGGCTGGGCACATTGCAAGAAGACAAGACAATAGATGGAGCACAAATATACTACAGTGGTATCCCAGAGATGTAAAACGACCAAGAAGACGACCACAAGTAAGATGGAGTGACGAAATTAGAAAAGTGGCTGGTGTAAATTGGATGACGAAAGCACTAGACAGAAAATATTGGAAAAATCTGGGGGAGACCTACATCCAGCAGTGGATCGAAAACGGTTGATGATGATGATGATATATATATGTAATACAATATGCATATATATGTATATAATATATTAGTCTCTCATTGTTTATGTTTAAATTCATTAAATACCATTTACACGCAAACTAAATATCCAACAGTTTTGAGATGCATTATAATCGTTTGCTTTTGGCGAGGAAAAGAGCTGCTCGCAAAATCGAGTGACTCTTTCGTCTTTTCACGCCAAACATTCGAAAATATTTTAATTTTTTACACAATATCTAATGTGATTCCCCCGCTAAATTTGACTGATCCTTTATTACATACATAAATACTTTAATTAGTATCTTTTACATAAAATTATGGGTATACCCAGTATGGAGACCTTCCTTGTAAGTTGTTTTCATAATGTACAGAATCATAATTTAAGTTACAGTAATCAAGCAGTATGTTTTAGAAAAAATATTATTTCAGATTTTTTATTTATACTTTCTACTTTTTAATTTTTGCAAATTTTCGAATCCTAGTTTAATAGCGAATACGCAAAATTTTACTTGAGCGGTTTAGCACATAATTGAATTTATTGTTTTTTACAACTATACACTGTTCTACACAAATTTACATGTGCGGAAGGCTGACGAAAATGTGGATTTCAATTAAATTACAAACTTATAGGTAAGTTGTAAAAATATTAAATTAAATTGCTGCACTGTCATACAAAACTCAACTGCGTACATACTTTGAAGAATCAATGTAAAAATTAACAAGGAACAAATATTTACACACAAAAAACTTTTTAAATTTTGTAATAGAGTTAAAAAAATCAAAATTTTTTACAATATTATATTCTGTAATTTGATACATATTTTTACAAATATAACATATTTCATTTACTAAAAAGGGAAATTATTTTCACAATTAAAGATCATAATTATTTTTAACAAAAAAAAAAAATTATCCAGGGAAAAATTTTTCAGGGAAAAATCATTCTAGAATAATCCGTTACAAAGCATTTCTTCATTATATTACACTAGCTGCACCCGTCGAAATTCGACGGAAAAGAATATATATATTAAATATGATATATATCAGTCTTATATACACAATAAGATACTGAGAAAAATAAACAATTGCCATCTCTAAAATAGGGATAACATAACGTTTCACGATGAAGATACACAAAAATCAGAAAATAACAAAAAAGAAAGAAAACAATTAATTATTATATTGGACTTAACTTAAACTACAAATCTTTTTTTAATCTTTTTCTAAACCTTAAACATTATTTAAATGCCAAATTATTAAGGAATTTAATATCTCAGAATTAAAAAATATCTGCATAGTTTATTTTTTTCTCCGTTTAAATATCGCTTGGTAACTGTACAATAATTATAACATCAATAAAGTATTTTAATTATAATAGAAACACTAAGTTACTAAACTGTATAATCAATCCACTACACATTTACAGCCCTTGCAATGAATTTAATTTATTTATTGGTTTGTAGCCTCCATGAACTTGTCAAAATCAATTTTATTGTTAAGGCAACGAAAAGAAAAACGATATCTTTGTTATTAAAAAGAATAAATTTTTTGGGTTTGTTGCTGATATGCAGAAAACATTTTATTTGATTTTATTTTAAATAATAACATAATACAACGAAATGATTTTAATTAATTTTTGATATTATGTAAAATAGAAATATCGTAATACCTGCATATCACAGGATTTATTTATTTTTTTAATATGACATCATTTACACCTTCAGAAAACTCATCTTTTGAGAAATAAAAGCGTGATTTATACAGTTATTTAAAAATTCTTTAGTTTAATAAAATATTTATTGTAATTAAATAGAAAGGGCGCAATTTATAGAAATATTATCATTTGTGCACAGCACGGATTTTTAAATAAATAGAAGTTCAGTTTATGTAGATGCAGGAATAAAAGTCAGTGAATATGACATCATCACTGACACAACTATAACAATGTACATTATATTCATGGAACAAATGCATCTGGTTTCTGACTGACGACATTTTCCCCATCGAAAAAATTTCGCTTTAGATATTATATTTTATTAAAGCTTATTTTATGTTATTTTATTTACATAATACTTAATAACATTATTCAGTAAATAATCTATGTATAGTACCGCGATTAGTGAATAATTATGTGAAATCATTTTATTAGGATTAAATTTTACGAAAACTATTATTTCTTTTCTTTGAAATGCGATTACACATTTACCGATGAGATCAAGCTCCTGATTGGTGGAAAATAATAAAACAAAATAATTTTTTATTATAGTGAGAAAAAATTAACCTGTTGTCACTGTTTTGAAGAAAAAGCTCTTAAAATTAAAAATAAAATATAAAAATGGAAATAAATTAAAAATTAGCCAGAATGGACACATCTACACATAAACAGCTTTCATTTAAAAAAATAATTATCAAAATCGGGACAGTAGAAAGCTCAGGGCTGGTGCCTAAATAAACAGCCAGGTCTTTTAAATATATAGATTATGTCCCGTGATACTTGCTTCTGCAAATATAAGATATTTTATGTAATAAAAAGAAAAATTTCCCTGTGCTAAAATTTATCTCAATTGTTAAAAAAATAAAAAAAAAAATAATAAAATAAAAAAAAGCTTGAAAAATCAAAGTAAAAACTTTATCCCAGTAAAGTCTATCCACATTGTTTTTTTTAATACTTATCTTTATTGAACAATGCTGATACATGAGCTTTCGCCTGGAACAGGTGGATTAAGGAATAGAAGAACAAAGATTGTGTTATAGTTTCCCGTGACTAGAGTTTTAAATACATATATTCTCTTATCAACAACATTATTTAGCTTTAACAATATATTTTTATATTTAAAAAAATATTTTTTCTGCATTTTTTTAAGAACTTTTTTTTATAAATTGGTGAATTGCACGAAACAGATAAAAGTAAGGAATAGCATAGGCCTGAAAATATCACTAAACATATTCGAAATCAAAAATAAATGTTTTAAAAAGTTATTTTATAACATTTTGCCAGAAAGTAAAATATATATACGCAGTCATGTCAGATTAAAACACTCACGGTCAATACGTGATTACGCTTAAAACACGGATTTTTTTTTCCGGTAATATTCAACAGTGGTCATTAGACTAATGTAGAAATATTATGCTTAATGCGAGAAAGGTTATTAGGCTATTTCGCTTAAGGTAATGAAATTTCAATCACTTGATGGAAGAAAAATCGTTTTAGACAGGAATTAATATGACTATAGTTCTCTATTTTTTTATGTTGAATGTGGTTTGTTTACTTTTTGCACTTATATATATATATATATATATATAGATAGATATAGATATAGAGAGATATATAGAGAGATAGAGATACAGATATAGATAGAGAGAGAGAGAGAGAGGGGGGGAGAGGAGAGAGACAGAGGAGAGAGAGAGAGAGAGAGAGAGATAAGGATAGTTTTTTTTATTTTTTTTTTAATTATTGACTTACTATAAAGGTACTTATTATTACCGTTATTACATGGGATTTTATTAACTTGATTATGTTTTAAAGATTTTTTTTAAACACTAAACAGAGGAAACAAACAGATTATCAAGTAAATTGTCTTCGCTTTTTCATTTTAGGTAAATTTCATAATACTACTGTCGTTACCATGACGACATTGGAAAAATTCCTTCATAACTTTTCATTGTATGATCCCATTATCACCCACCCCAACTAAAAAGTTATGTGTATATATATATATATATATATATATATATATATCTGTGTGTGTGTGTATAGGTATATGTACATATGTAGCTGTGAGTGTATAAGTGTATGTATGTACTGAACATTTGTCGCACGATAAAAGTTCTCAGTTGTTCAAACGTCTTCAAACTCGCAAAAAATATCTCGGCGGGGATTGCACATGGATGAAATGGACTTAATGCGGTTGAAAGAAGGAAGGCCGAATACCGGTTAAAGGATGCTGATATACCGCCGTGATTCTTATAAAACCAGCTAATACAGAAAAGTGACAGAAAAAATAATCCTTTTTCGTTACAGCAGTTGGCAACAATAAAAAAAATCTAACCACAGAGGTTATTTTTCTATTGCAAGATAACTATTTTTTTATGAATATTAAGTCATAATATTCTACAGCGAAATTTTCGCATGAAAACTGAAGCTGAAATAAATAGTTAAACATGTATATCATGTTATATTGGATACATTATGAACGTCGGCACATTAGCATGTTACGTCATGTGAGTTTTAAAAAAAAGGTTTCGAACATGATAAAAACTGGTCTAAAAAAATATTGGTATATTTCAAAATTTTCTTGTTTTCTGAATTTGTTTTTGCTACTTTTAAATATGTTCCATATATGTATGTGTATATATTAGAATTTTCACAACGTTTTTACGTCTTTAGATATCATTCTGAGTGAAGAGATCTTTTTTCTAATCTTGATTTAATTTTTTTTTTGCTGAAAAAAAAACTTAATTTCAAATTCTACCTCTGTCTTTAAACCGAGCTGGCAAGGATTTTAATGTTTTAATTGGCAATAAAGGTGCATCAGAATCCATATTTATTTTCAGTTATTTCTCAAGTTGGTATTGGTAAAATTGGTTAAATTTGAATACAGTTAAATTATAATTTAAATATTCGTGATTTTTTTCCCGACCATAAAAATGTAAATGTTAAGTAAATGTAAAAGAAATGTAAAATATCACTCTAAAGTTTATTTCTATGCATTAGATGTGTAATATTTTCCAGCAACCTTCACGTTTAATACATCTTTCCGTTTAATAAGCGACTTCCCTAGTAGCAAACCAATATTGGTTACAAGTTGCGCCAATATTTCATCTATGGGAAATATTGCCAATAAAACGTCAATATTGCTCCAATACTGGGATGTTTATATTTTGTCCTTATTTAACCAATATTTTCAACCAATATTATGCCAATATTGTACAAATGTTGGCGTTACATTGGAAATATTTCCATAGAAATTCCAATATTTAACTAATATTGGCGTTTTGTTAGCAATATTTCGAATGAAGCCCCAATATTGGCATAATATTGGCTGTAAATATTGGCCAAAAATGTGCCAATATTGTGCCAATATTGCTCCAATATGTAGCCATTATTGGTCTAATATTGTTTGGCTACTGGGATTTTGTCAAATTTGTTGTCCGCTTCTTAACGAGATTTTTTTGTTGTTGTTGTTAATGTGTTGCAGTTTATCTTAGATATATCTATTCGCCACCTGAGAATAATAAGATTCTATCTATATTTAAAAAAATAATTATCGACATATGAAAGTTCTGTATCTATGAAGGAATTCCTGAATTAAATTATAGCCATAACATAATCATAATGACATATGTAAATTGTATATAACAGCATTTTGATTCAAAAATGCAAAGATACATAGATACAAAGAGAACCTTTCTATATCGACAAGTCAATATTTTGAAAAACACAGATAGAACCTTATTATTCTCAGGTGACGTATTAACTGCAATTTTATGAGTAAAAAGTATGAATAAAAAACAACTTTTCAAAATGTATTATTATTATTATTATCGTTATAATTTTGTATGATTACATAGAATCAGAAAAAAATCTACTCCAGCTAAGTGTGAGGCAATATTTTATTTTCTGTTATACATCTTCTCTATATAGCTGAAGTTCTCATAAAAAGAAAAAAGAAAAGTGTAAAGTATTTTTGTTAAATCATTTTCAGAAACTAAATGTCTCATTTTATTTTATAAGACATTGTATGACAGAACGAATATATTTTCTCTGTACTTAAGTTTATCTACAATGATTTAACAATAGTATAAATTTTGACTTTTTTATAGTGAGAAATACAAGGCGAAAGACATATTCCAGAGGAATATTTTGCATATCTGCTTTCTAGCACTTATTTTCTTTGAAAATTTTTGACATTCGATTTGACTTCTATGTGAAAAATAGTAAAACAATTGCATAAATTAACCCCGGTATAAAAGCAGTATGATGTATAGCTTAGTACTCTATATGTATTTTTAAAGCCATAATTTTATTAACGAGAATTAATATTTTTCGACCAATGAACGATCAATCACAGAAGTTAAAATATTTACAAGAGAAAGAATGTGCAAAAAATAGACTTGGTATTAAGGCCCATTTTTTGGGCCTTTTCAGAATATTTAAAAAATATATGAAATTATTTATGTTCATAAAGGACCAGTGAAATTTAGCGGTGAAATCACAGTACAAAATCTATTTTAAAAAAATTTTCCAAATATTCTCATTGAAAAGACGAATGTGTCACGAAATTTGGCAAGCAGCACTTTTCCTTGACAAATGCAAAAGGTTTTAATACATCAGAAAATTTGTTTGTAAATGGATTTTTAGTATGCATGCAATTGCTATTTATTGAGTTTAAATATAAACAATGAGAGAGTTTCTATATATACATACATACTGTCGTTCATACATACATATATAAACACACATACACAAACACATGCATATACATATTTATTTATTTATATTGATTGTTGCTGCACTTTTATATTTATCACTAATAAAACAAAATTCACACATTCAATTGTATTCAGAAATAAAACCCAGAAGAATAATGCTACAGTTATACATTTCAACATCTGGAAAATCAATTCCGTAACAATAAATTAAATCGAGATTGCTAATTTTTTTAAAATTTTAAGCTTGAAATAATTTAAATTAATTTAAATTTTTAAAAATTTTTAATATATTTATTTTTGCTATTTAAATTTTTATACAAAAACATATAAATATCGATATGACAAAATTATTGTTAATATAAACTAAAACTTACAAAACTAAAGTTGCTTAAACAAATCAACGTAATATAAATTTTCCTTAAAGTATGTATCACATAAAAAAATTCAATTGTGATCCATTGCCATCCGATGAAAAATCGCCCAAGTAACAAAATTTTCGTAACTTTATTAGAGACTACTGAGGTTCCGCGATTTTTTTTTTCAGATTTTGTTGAGTATACCCGTACGAAGATGTTTCTTATTGGTACGCAAGAAAAAAAAATCTTGTTAAATGCTAATTTGTTTAAAATTAATTTTTGTTCGCTCCATGCCGAATATATGAATTTCACGGATCAAATTGAAATTACCTTAATTTGAGCAATCCACCATTTTCACAATATTTTTTTTTTCGTGATCTACTTCCATATTAAATAAATCAGAATTATTCGTGAAATTTAGCAAATGGGGCAATATATTGTAGATTTTTTAATAGATTCAACGCAATCACATGAAAAATTTAAACTGATTTTTCACCATGTTCATATTTTTAAAACTTGTCATTACTTAGTTGGACTAAGTAATGGATTAACTAAAACACTAAGGCATTTTTGCTAATTTAGATAGATATTGGAATTGTTCTTTTTTTAATTGTTTTCTATGGAGTATTTAATATTTTTGTGCATGGATTTAACATTCGAATTTATAGTTTTTTTTTTTAATATTTTAAACGAGAGTTTATTGAATTTTCTTCATTAATATACTAGAGAGAAATTTTAATAATTAATATAAAATCTCATACATCTAAAAATCCATACGTAGTTTAGACAAATATTCTAATGAATGTGGAAAAAAATGGAAGCCAAAATATTCATAAGTTGGTATTTTAAATTAGTTAGAAAATAAATTTCATTAAGTTAGGCTGGTATACAAAAACAAACAAATAAATAAATAAATATTTTATTTAATTTTTAGTATCAAATATTGTGCCACCACTTATGTTAGAATATTACTCTGAATGAAAAAAGGTGGTATCAAATGTACTATGTCCCCCTTAACCGTCTGTCGGTCAGGCGCGCTGTTGTAAAAAAGTACAACATTCACATTCCTTTTTCTTTAAAGCAAAATTCAATCAATAGTGCCTGTTATTAACCGTTTGTATTCGTAAATATATACTGGACAATTGCACCATAAAATTTAACTACTAAGTATTTATTAAAATACAACACATTACTCATCATTATTAGAAATATTATCACTCGATCAAGAAGCAAACTTAGTCCTTCCATTATCATATTTTCCTGAAGACGGCCGCAGAAGACGGCGCGAAACGTTGATATTTTTATTTTATTTTAATTGTACAAGTTGATATTAAAATTCCTGTTTTGTGCACCTTTGAGCAATGTGTTGTATTTTAATAAATACTTAGTCGCTTGTATTCGTTTATTGGATCTCTTTACTCAGTTCCTGAATGTTATTTATATTTCTAATTGCGCAATTAGCCGCACCTGTCATTTTTAATCTGTTAACAGTGCATGAAATGCGCTAGGTTTATCTATGTATAGCCTTCGAAAAATCAAATATTATGCTTGATGTGGGAAGCGACTAATATAGAAGCAATATAGGACCAGTTCTGTAAATCCGAATTACTTAATTATTGTTTAGTAATTCATCATTAATTTTTATTCTTTGTGATTGTAATAGCAAGTAGCTTTTTATACAACTAAATTTCTGCTTTAGAATGGTATAATAAAATAGGTGTAATGTTTTCATAAATTGTGGTCAGAGATATGTAATATCTCATTTGTAAGACAATTATTTGTAAAAATAAAATTAAGTGGCAATAACTGATTGTTTTTTGCCTGTTGTACATTTTACAACGCGCGTCCGCTCATGTGATGAAAATTTGTGTGCCCGACGAAAGGTTAAGAAAAAAGACAAAAGCAATTTTTTTAAACAGCAAAATCAAAGCAAAAGAATTCTCAGTGGAAACTCAATACATATTGATTTTCTAATAAGTATCTTCTTTGAAGAATGCTGACACCCCAGCTAACTCCTAAGATACGTAGATTAAAAAGTAGAGTAAAAAAAGGGGGTATTAAAGTTTTTCGTTACACAAGTTACATGATAATAAAAAAATTTATTTTTATTTGAAAAGTTTTCGGAGTAGATCAAACCTCTTTAGAAAAAAAAAATAATAAAAATATCTATAATTTTATAATTTTTTTTTAGCTCTGGGATACATCAGCAACAAACGAATATCAAAATACGCACAGAAATTAGTAAAATGTTTGTGACAGTAACATGACAGTAACTTTATTTTATTATTGTAATTTTCAATTTAAAAAAAATTGCAAATATGATCTTGGAAATTTACACTTTATTCTTTTGCATCAAAAAAGTTCTTAAATAATTTGATACTACAAAACCAACTACAAAATTAAGAACAGCTTTCTGCACTTCATAAGTTTTTTTAAGGGCAAAAATTAATTATTTAAGGAAGGTTCCTCTGCTGCAATTTATACATAATATTTATTAGGCTAATTAAAAAATGTAAAACACAAATAACAAAAACAATAAACAAAAAAATGTAAAACAATAAAATAGAATTTTTCCAGTCTATCAAGTGTACCTCTAATGATTAAAAAATAATGAAAGTCGTTTTTAGGTGGGTTCGTAATTATGTAAATACGTAGCACTTATAGTTGTCGTTCAGTCCGACCGTCTGTACGCATATAACAACACAAAAACTACCCAACCGAACCTTTTGAAATTTAAAATATATAATTATTACATAATTTTGTCGAGTCATTTCAAATTTTATGAGAATCGGATGCATAGAGCAATTACAGGGGCGATCAAAAGTATTCCGTTACATTACGGTCAAAGGGGAAAAATGTTGGAAATGCATTTTAATCGTTTGAAATTTAAATCACATACTTATTACATAATTTTGTCAAGTCATTTAAATTTTTTTGAAAATAGGATGCATAGATTAAATACAGGGACAATCAAAAGCACTCCGTTACATTACAGTCAATGGGAAAAAAAGTTTCAAATGAATTTTAATAATATTACACTCATTCGAACATAATAATATTGATATGCGTCATAAAGTACATATTATAGTATAGATTTTGTACATATTATAATATAGAGAGAACATTGTTGCGCATTTTAATTGTAATTAACTATTTACACTTTTATAAGATTGATATATGAGAATGATATTTTTAAAACTTCGTTATCGTACGAACTCAACTCATTTGCTACGCTTCACGTGCAATTTCCAACTTGTTCTTATTTGGAGACAAAAAAATAGTGAAAGACATTTTCCAGGTATCACTATGCATATTCTTTTCTAATACTTACTTTTTTGAACAATGTTGACATTCACTTCTATTCCAGGATATTTAAAAAGCAAAAGAAAAGGTAATTTATACAAAGAAATGTGTTATAAATATTTTATATTACCCGAACTTATGCGAAGAAAACATAAGATGCATAGAATTAAAAAAAATCTCTGACAAACTATATATTTTAATAAACTTAAAAAAAAAAGAATTACCAGCAGTGAATTATTAACCCTTTGAGGGGCTACCAATAATGACTATATAATATTCAATTCCCTCAAGAATAATCGGGAAAAAAAGGATAAGCAATTTTTCAACATTTACGCCGTGTTTTATCGATGAAAGAAGTAGCAAGACTAAAATAAAAGATAAGGCGAAAAAACGCAAGAAACAGTCAGTCACGGAAGAATATAATCAAAATAAAAGAACACGGAGTAGATGAGAAATAAAGGAAGCAAATAGGAAAACAAAATTAGATACATAAATAAATGCATAAAAATAAAATAATTTTTATAATAAATTAAAAGAAAAAGAAAACACACACTTTTATGAAAAATAAGGCAACACGTGAAAAGAAAATAAAAGATAAAAAATAAATAGAAAAAAATAAATTAAGTAAAAAATAAATATCAAACTAATATTTTAATTCAAAAATAAATTATACGGTAGGTCTGAAAAGCTTTTTCTTAAATGCTCTTTTTGGTATCAAACTTATCATTAAGTATGCGGAAGATCATTCTCGTGAAGTTATTATTACTTACCCATCATACGTAGTATAGGGTAAGTCTTGCAATCGTTCTGAAAATCGAAAAAAATTTTTTGACGGATTTACACGTTTCAGATACTGGAGATTCCAAAAAACATATTTTTAGAAAAAAAATTTTGCCGTCCGTCCGTCTGTGTGTCTGTCTGTCTGTCTGTCTGTCTGTCTGTCTGTAACCGCTCTATCTCCGGAACAAATTGAGATAGAGACTTGAAATTTTGTATGTACTTAGTATGTAAGAATGGAACGAAGCCTATTTAATATCAGTAACCTCGATTATCCGGAACTATTTTTTCCGGACTCTCGAAAAATACGTTCTGATGAAAGGTATATAAAAATTTTCGAATTATTTTATTTTAAGGACTGGACTTAAAAGGCAATAAAATAACACAAATTTTGCATAAAAAACGAAGTCGATTGGATTATTAGTTGTCGAGATATGTGTAATCTTGTTTTCGAAATTCTTCGATTTTTCATGACCCTGTATTTCATTCAAATTTCGATTCACAGGTATATTTTTATTGGAAATTAGACGCTTAATCCAACACAGTAAATTTTTAGTTAATATGATTATTATTTTTTGAGTTATAAGGATGTTTCTTTTACGCAATCCGGTACTACTCGAGTATTTTGGCGTTTTATATAATTAGTCAAAATTGACTCATCAGCAATTCATTAATGGAGCATTATTGTATGTTAAAATTGTTTATTTATGCGTTTAAATTTTGGCGTTGCCATAGACACGCGTTTTATTTTCATATTTTATATTATGATGGGTAAGTATTACGGTGGCTCCCCAACGACTAGTTTATAAATGTGATTCTACAAAGCTCTCTGGAAAAGCACTGCTTGAAAAACCCTTATAGACCAGCTTAGTAATCTATTTTTGTATTAATAATATTAGATTTGATACTTATTGTTTACTTAATTTAATTTTCTGTATTTCTTACTCACCTTTTCATTTTATTTCATTAAATGTCATATTTTTATGTACCTGTGTACGTGTTTTCTTTTTATTATAATTTATTTTATTGTATTTTTATGTACGCATTTATTTTTATTATTATTTTTTCCAATTTGCTTTCTTGTTCCTCTTCTACTCTGTGTTCTTTTGTTTTGATTGTACTTTTTGGTGATTGGTTGTTTTCTTCTGCTTTCCTATTGGCTGTTGGTGTCTACTCTTTTATTGGCAATTTTGTTAGCTCAGTTTCTTTTCGTTATCTTTAATTTCAGACATGTTATTGCTTCTATTACACATCTTCTTTGTGTCTGACGGGGCTGAGGATTTTCGACTGGCCTATCCCATTTAAAACATTTTATGGTGTTTTAGGAAAATAATTTAAGTTTTTTTTTTTTTTTTTTTTTTTTTTTTTTTTTTTTTTTTTTAATTCAAAGTATACTGAGATTAATGAAATGCTTTATAAGTATTCTGAAATCGAATTGCAGAAAGTTTTCGTTTAAAAAAATATCATAACGGAGGAATTGTCGCAGTTTTTTAATTACACATTTCTTATAAATGATCAGTTATCTACATATAGAATATTCCCGACAAATAGGATCAGTATTAATTACATTTGTCATTTTTAACACGAGTTTTTTTATAATTTTTTTTAAATGAATAAATATATAAATATATATTTTTTAATCAACCGATGTTTAATTAAAAATAACATAATATTAAAACACAGAATTTTGTGTTCTTATGTATAATTTTAAACAAACTTTATCTTCAATATCATGTTTATGCGAAAGGCCTATTTAAACATCTTCATAATGTATTTTTTTTAGAATTTCAACATATACTTTTCTACAGGTAAGAGATTTTGTTCTATAATATTTCTTCTTTGTGCCAATTGATTTTTAACAAAAAACTGTCGATTTTTTAAGCAAAAAAATCCCGTCAAAAGAATTTTACGAGAAACTCTATTCATATTGTTTTTCTAATACTTATCTTTCTCGAACAAAGCTGACATTGGAGCTGACTCCTGAAAGAAGGGGATTAAAAAGAAAATCAAAGAGTTTGTATTAAAGTTTTCTGTTACAAGGGTGTTACGATATAACTGTATATGTTTAACTTGAAAATTTTTTCGTGTTGATGAAACCCTTTTCTAATATTAAAAATACCAGTGAACTTTTTCAGCATATCTTTAATGTGAATAATAGAAATTTAAAGAATGATTTTAAAAAGCACCATTATAATTCTTGTTAAAATAAGGTTTAATATTCGGATTAAATGTTTTGTTGCAGCAAAGCCAAAAACAAGATGCCTTAATTTCACACATTCTTTATGTAAGCCTTATCATTTTATAAAAGTAATTCTAAGATTACATTTCTCCGAATTGATTTAAGGGTGTTCTTAAATCAAAAAAGGGCAAATTTGTGACATAAGATTTAATTTATTTTTGCCCGTAAATGCAGAAACTAGCAAATGTTGTTATTCAGAAACTGTCTAATTGCACTCAGTTTTCCGTTTAAAAAAACTCAATAGATATTGCATAACAAGCCTTCAAAGTTAACGTTTTTGAACACATTTCCCGACGAAAACAGAAAAGCCGGTCGAAAAGCAGAAAAAAACGGATGATCACGTAATCAAAATTTCTTAGAACTGAATAGGTAATATAAATATCATAAAATGGAAAACTGAGTTCGGTTCGAAATCGCTTCCATGTTCATGCTTTCCCGTTTTATATCTTTTCTTTAAAAAATGAATTTGTAAATGTGTCAAAACGTTTTACGCTTGTTGCGGAGCAGTTAAGAACACATTTAAACAATATTCTCAACTTTTTAAGGGGACAAGGGATCTTTGAAATCCTTTTTTATATTTTTAAAATTGCACATTAAATATTATACAAAGGGTACATTGTGTGCATTATAACGTATATTTATCACAAAAAATGTAAAAAATTCTTTTTTTGAAAAAAAATAGGGAAATTTTTGTAATATTTTATATTTAACGGGAATTTTTCAAAATGTCCCATGCGCATTCCATACCAATAAAAATCTCCAATAATATTTATGCAAGTTTGATTAACATATATAAATAAAACTGTGCATTGAATTTTATATATCTGAATATAAAGATCAGAAAAAAATTCTTTTCTCAATTTTTTTTTTTTTTTAATTTTGAGCATTTTTTAACCTATTTTTACAATTAATTATATATTTTTTTCAAAAAACCATGCACAGTTTTCTGACATATATTGCGATAAATAACCATAAAAAATTTCAAAGAATTCAGAGAAAAAATAATGCGCAAGGAGCATTTTGAAATTTTTTAGTTAAATCTAAAATATTACAAAAAATTTCCATTTTTTTTTCACATTTTTTGTGATAAATATATGTAATAATGCTTATAATGTACCCTTAAATAATATTTAAAGGGCAATTTTAAAAATATAACAAAAAATGATTTCAAAGGTCCCTTGTTCAATGAAGTAGAAAAAATCGAGCAAAATAACTTTTCTGAGAAATTTCAGAAGATTTCGTTACAAAGTTGTTACGATATATAGTTTCTTTCAGCTTGAAATTTTTTTGGTGTTCATAAAATCCTTTAGGGTTCTTTTATTAAAAATACAAGTGTACTATTTTCAGCAGATCTTTGAGATGAATAATAGAAGTTTAAATAATTGTTTAAAAAAGTGAACGCAAATTGCTTTTACAACAGTCGTGATAATAAAATTTTAATATACCCATTTAATGTTTTGTGTTCACAAAAGCCACATACAATGTATCATATTTTCAAATATTCGTTAAGTAATGTAGCTTATTTCTTGAAAACAGTCTGAACTCAAATTTGTTTGAATTGATATTTAAAAACAGCTCTCGAATTTTTAAGCAGTAAAAATCTAACCAAAATAATTTTCCAAGAAAATATTTATATTGTTTTTCTATTACGTATTCTCCTCTTTGAATGTTGATATTCGAGCTTCTTGTTCCTGGCAGAAAGGAATTAAAGAAAAGAATAACAGCGAGTTTGTATAGAAATTTTGTGTTAAAAGGGTATTACGATGTACATTTTCTTTTAGCTTAACTTTTACTTTCTTCTATCTGCAATAGAAGAAAGTATTGTAATCGATCGCAAAAGTATATGAAGTTATGCATCGAATTTAACCAATTCTTTTGTGTAAGTATATGACTGTGACTAGTTGGTCTTCCCTGAATTTGAAAATGATCCACCGGAAGGGAGCGCTGTAATCGCGATTTTTGTACCATTTTCAATATTGCACCGCATAAAAGTGTATTAACGGTTTCCGGCGTATTTACACGTTTTAAGGGTTACCATGTTTTTACAAAATGTCTGTCTGTCCGTGTGTCTGTGTGTCTGTCTGTGTGTATGTCGCCATTCCACCATCAAAAAGTGTATGAAGTTATGCATAGAATTGAACCAAATTTTTTGTGAAATTTTTTGGCTGTGGCAAGCAGATCCTCCTTCAGTTTTGAAATAATCCGCCGGAACGGGGTGCTGCAATCGCGATTTTTGTACCATTTTCAATATTGTACCGACCAAAAGTATATGAAGTTATGCATCGAATTTAACCAATTCTTTTGTGTAAGTATATGACTGACTAGTTGGTCTTCCCTGAATTTGAAAATGATCCACCGGAAGGGAGCGCTGTAATCGCGATTTTTGTACCATTTTCAATATTGCACCGCATAAAAGTGTATGAAGTTAGTTCTAGAACTGAACTAATTTTTTTGTATATGATTATTTTTTGGTAAGGCAAGTAGGTCCTCCCTGAATTTGAAAAAAAAAAAATCTGCCTATCATTCTATTTTCCATCGGCTGGTGCAGAAACGGAAATTCGTTTTTACTCCGATTAATTGATTGAAACAGAAATTTAAGATGAAAATCAAAGTTGGTATGGTATTGAATTAAAATTATTAAAGCATTAAAATGAGTAGCTATTTTTTCTTAAATATTAAAATGTACGTATGAGATAAAAGAAAGTTTTGGGATTGGCACATCCAACTAGTATTTTTATGTTCATGAAACTCCTTTTGTTATTAAAAATACAAATGTACTCTTTGGAATGAATAATAGAAATTTAAAGTTTTTTAAGTAAACATAAATTGATATTATAATACTCGTCATAATAAAGTTTTAATAGACTTTTTAATGTTTTTTTTTTCACAAAAATCTGATACAATATATCATGATTTCCCATATTCTTTATATGATCAGAATAATTGGTACTACTCTGTTATCCCGTCGATCCATTTCGCCAAATTATACAAAACGCTAAACTAATAGCCAAATTATATATATATTGACGGAATTTTTATTTTAAATAATAAAAAAAACAAATAATTAGTAGAATATTAATAAAAATAAAACTAAAAAGTCGAAATAAAAATCACTTAATGATGTTTTAAACACGTGTATCGTATTTAATGTCATTGAATTGACATTCACAATCATCCATTATTGGCATTTAATCTTATAGTTGGGCGATAGTATTTTGGTCGACGGGATAGTAGTACCCAATAATTTCATAAAAATAACTTTGAGTTTAAGATTGTCTGAATTGATTTTACACCGAAAAATGCTCGAATTTTTAAGCAGAAAAAAAATCAACTCAAAGTATTTTTCCAAAAAATACTAATAATTTTTTTTTCTAATTCTTATCTTCCTCGAGCTTACTCCTGGAGGAGTGGGATTAAAAATAAGATAAAAGAGTTTATATAGAAATTTTCCGTTACAAGGGTGCTTCGATATATATTTTCTTTTAGCTTGAAAATATGTTGGTATTCATGAAAGAACTTCTATTATTAAAAATACAAATATACTCTTTTCAGCATACCTTTAAAATAAATGATGGAAATTTAAAGAACGTTTCATAAAAGTAATCATGAGTTACTTTTAATAGACCCATTTAATGTTTTTATTCACAAAATCCAGATACAATATATCATTCACTGTAAAAAACAGAAACATTTCTGAATGTATGGGACAGTTACGATGCATGTAATTTTCAAAAACGTTTTGGAGTATTTCGAAAACCCCTTTCTGCAATATTCAAAAACGATCTCCACTATCTTAGAGTGAAAAACGTTTCTGAATTTTGTAGAGAAAGGTTTCAGAAATACTAAGAAAAGTTTTTGAAAATTACATGCACCGTAGCTGCCCCATATATTCAGAAATGTTTCTGAATTTATTTACAGTATTATTTACATATTCTTTAAGTAAACTGGATAATTTTTTAAAAACATTCTCATCCCAATTTGAATTTTTTTTAAGTTCTATCTGAATTGATTTAAAAAAACGTTCTCATCTTAATATATATATAATTCTTATCTTGCTTGAACAATTCTGACATTCAAGCTGACTTCTGGAAAGAAGTTAAAGGAGTAATAAAAAGAAGAAGATGAAAGAGTTTGTACAGAAGTTTCCCGTTACAATGGTCTGCGATATATATTTTCTTTTACCTTGAAAAATTTTTGGTATTCATGAAACCGCTTTAATTATTAAAATTACAAATATACTGTTTTCAGCTCATCTTTCAAATGAAAAATAAAAATTTAAAGAATTGTTTTTTTAAAAATTAAACATAAAATGCTATTATTAATATCGCAATAATAACGTTTTAATATACTCATTTAATGTCTTGTTTCGCAAAAGCCAGGCAAGATATCATAATTTTACATATTCTTTATGTAATCTTGATCATTCCATAAGAATAATTTTGAGGTCAAACATGTCTTAATTGTATTACATTAATTTAAAACACGATTTTTCAATCGGTAAATCAATTATAACAGATGTATATTTTCCATGTGGAAAAATTACATGGATTATTGATTGATATATATTGATGTTATGACTGATTTACCGATTGAAAAATCGCGCTATAAATTATTCTAATATAATTTCGTATGCATCGTCTTCTGCAATTTAAATGCATTGACCTTCGATTTATTCCGTTGAGCTTATCCAGATTATGTGATCATTAATATTATTTAGGTGAAACTGTCCTCCAGTGTTCGTGTCCGGGCTGGCTCACTTTGAAGAGCATTGGCGATTTCAGCCAATACATCCCTGGTTTGAATCCTGGTCCGGACTGTTTTAACCCACATGGAAAATTTACATCTGTTATGTCTGAATTGATTTTTGAAAAAATGTTCGATTTTTTTATCAGAAAAAAATCCAACCAAAATAATTTACCAAGAAATTCCATTCGTATTGTTTTTCTAAATCTTCCTCGAATTCTGCTGGCCTTTGAGAAAACTCCTTTAAGAGTGGGATTAAAAACAAGGATATCAAACAGTTTATATAGAAGTTTTGTGTTATTAGTGTGTTACGGTACATATTTCTTTTAGCTTGAAAACGCTTTGGTGTTCACAAAGTCCCACCTATTATTAAAAATACGAATGGACTTTTTTCAGGACATCTTTAAAATAAACAATAGAAATTTAAAGAATGGTTTTGAAAAGTGAAGGTAAATTGCTATCGTGATTCTCGTGATATTAAAGTTTTAATATATTCATTTAATATTTTGTTTCCCTAAGATCAGACACAATATATCATAATTCCGTATGTTTCTTATCTAATCCTTGTGATGTAGAATCACATATATTTTTTTAAATTATACATTTTTCTAAATTACAGTTAAAACTATTCTTTAATTACATATCCATTTTACCTTAACATTTTATTTCGATCCCACAATAACTTTCCTTTAAAAAGTAAAGAAAGGAAACATATGTAGCATCTGCTTTATCATTAAAACGGTTCTCAGATAAACATATTTCCTTTAGATGAATATTCACCCTTGCTAGAAACAAATAAAAAAGGAATAAAGATCGACTGTTCTTGCGGTTGGTGAAATATCATTTTCCTCCCTGCGTAATTTTGAATCTAACTTACTCGTTAGATAATAATCATTTCATGTACATGCGAGATATTGCTTTTTACAAATTTTCTCAAAAAAGAGCCCTAACGTACGATTTGGCGCGAATTCTTTTTGGCGTATTTTTTTTTGGGACTGCATATTTCTGGTTGCCCTATATTAAATTCAAAATCATCTTAATTGTTTAAGGCGTAGCAGAAAATTTCACGGATATGATATCATTCATTTTTCATGTGCTCTTTGTCGCCAATTCTGTGAATTATTGAATTAGGAATTGATTGCCTCGCCCTCACTTCACGGACTCAGTCATGTAAAGAATGTCTCTTAAGAAAATGCTTTCAGGCACCATCCCTAACTATTTCTTTAAGAAATTATTTAATTTTCATTACTCTACTTCAAATAAAAAAATTTCTTTAAAGGCATTTATTTTCTTATAATAGATCACAGCCTTAAGTTGTAGGTTAAAAGGAACCTGGCCAAAATTATTTAAAATACAGAACTATACTACAATCCTGATCATTTTTTAAAGTATTCCGAGTTCAAATTTATCTGAATTAATGATTTTTGAAAGTTCTTGACTTTTAAACAAAAGGAAAAAAATCAAGTCAAAATAATTTTCCAAGAAACTCTATTCACTTTGTTTACATATATATATCTTTATATACAAAAATCTTCTGTGCGTGTGTATGTCACTGAACTAATCCTAAACGACTGGACCGATTTTAATGAAATTTTCTGTGTGTGTTCCAGTGGATTCGAGAATGGTTTAGATTCCCATTTCATCGAAATTGATTCAGTACTTTTTTAGTAATTAGGCAAAAACTAATAGTTAATGATTTTTCGCTAACTAAAAGTTCTATATATATAAAAGAAAGCCTGGATTTCCTATTAATCACAGCACAAAAAATATACCGAACCAAAAATCTTGAAAATTTGGGTAAAGATACTTCTTATAACATCGAGTGCTGCTAAGAAAGGATTTTCGAAAATTTCCTCCCTAAGGAGGGTAAAAAAAGAACGAACTTTTAAATTTTCAACTGATAACATATTTTAGTGTATTTTTTCATTCTGAATCGAATGGTACTGTTAAATCCTAAAAAGAACTAAAAGGAAATCTTTAGTAAAAAGACACTAATTATTTCTGAAACGTGATGACAGATGACAGCACCAAAAATTTTGATGTTGACAGAACGAAGCTGTAATGACTTTTAATCAATTATTTCTCATTATTTCTTGTCCATTTGTACTTTAAAATTCATAATATGTTTTTTCATAGATATAATTTGTATTTATTCATCTCTAATCCATCTTTTTAGATTGTATTCTTTATTCTGCAGTTGACTGCGGGACTGTTTTAGAATGTTCTGATTCAAAGAATGTTTACGTTTTGCTAAAGTCTATTAAATTGCTTTAAAAATCCCATTAAATGATAATTTTTTTGTGTGTGTGAAGAACCATACGTAAAGGTATAATATTGCCAGTAGGCAAAATTTATAAATAACTATTTTCAAGATATGAAGAAATCGTAAATTCGAAGACTGGAATTCAAGTTATGAAACATACAATTGCTTATGAAAGTCGCCGACAAGAATTGCTCAGGTAATAAATCTCTCTTTGACTATAAGAAATCAGTTCTATATGTTAATTGACATTAAATCTCAACATAAATAAATTTACTGGTCCGTCGATCCGGAGCGTCTAGCGTATTTTTAATTATAAAAGTTTATTACTTCAGAATGAAAACGAAAGTAGAAATACAAAATGAACAGAAATTTAATTTCACTATAAAAGAAATTAACAGATATAACATTGAAGTAGCTGAAGCAATAGAAAATAAAAATGTTAAATTAACTGAGAAGCTTAAAGAAGAATTAATTAGCTTAGAAACTGATTTAAAGAAATCTTATTTTGGAATCGCCGAAGAAAGTCTTAATGATTTATATGATTCATTTACAAAAGCGAAGGACATAGTTGTTGACGATTTAGTGAAAATCGAGGAATTTTTGGTTGTAAAAATACAAGAAATTAGGAATGAAACCAGTAATAATTCAATTTCTGTTAAGGATAACGCTTTAAAGTTACCTAAATTTGAGTTGCCGATATTTTATGGAGATATCAACAATTGGATTACCTTTAAGGAAACATTTCTGACTGCAATTCATAAGAATGAAAATTTATCAGATCAGTTAAAATTTTCTTATCTAATAGCGAGTGTAAAAAATTATCCTGCTAAATTAATTTCGGGATTTTCAATTTCCGGTGATAATTGTAAACAAGCATGGGAAACTCTTGTTAATCGCTATGATAATCGTAAGAATTTGGCATATTCATTACTGTCAAAATTCATTAATGCTAAATCATTAAAATCACCTACGCAAAAATCAATTCTAGAGCTATTGGACACTTGTAATGAAGTTATTCAGAATTTGAAATCTTTAAAATTTGAATTTAATGAATTTGTTGATTTGATTTTAGTTTATTTAATTCAAACGAAATTTGATGATAATTTACGAAAACAGTGGGAGTTATCATTAAATAATGATTGTTTTCCAACTTATGAAATGATAATTAGTTTTCTTGAAAAACAAGCACGTAGTGTGCAGAATTGTAATGTTGAATGTATTAAAACTGAATCTAAGTTTAATATTAAGTTTGATCCTAAATCTCAACATTTTCCAAAAAGATCGGTATCGAATACTATCGTAACAGATAATGTGAATAAATCACAAAAAATTATTTGTCCAAAATGTAATGAACCCCACCAACTTTATAGATGCCCATTAATGCAGAATTTATCTGTTGAGCAACGCTGGCATTTAGTAAAATCTAAAAAGTTATGTACGAACTGTTTGCGTTCTAACCATTTTGTTGCTAATTGTTTGATAAATACCACATGTAAACATTGTAATTCGAAACATCATACACTCCTTCATCGTGATCAATCTGCCCCTACACAACAACAAATTATTGGGCAACAAGATCATGTAACAACCCCAAACGCTGTAGGTAATTTAAATGAATCAAATTGTTTTACTAATCAATCGTTTAGTAGAAATTCTCAAACATTGTTGGCTACTGCCATTATACATGTAAAATCCAAATCAGGCAAATTCATTCCTTGCAGGGTGATGATCGATAGTGGTTCTCAAAAGAGCCTACTTTCTAAAACTTGTTGTGAAAAATTAGGTCTTCCATCAAGGCCTACAAATCATAAAATCTCAGGTATAAATAATTTAGTTGCAGAAACAGCTCTTCAGGAAGTTTCTTTGACATTCTCTCCCCATTTTAATGATGAAATCTTTCAGTTATACGCGTTAGTTGTTAACCAGATAACAACAAATTTACCAAATTTTCTGATTACGACTACGTTTTGGTCACATATTGAAGGCTTGAATCTTGCGGATCCAAATTTCCATGTGTCCAGTCCCATTGATCTTCTTATAGGTGCAGATTTGTTTGCTAATATCATAATAGGTGAGTCTATTTTAGGACCTAAAGGATCACCGAGTGCTATTAATTCTAAACTGGGTTGGATATTACCGGGAATTATTTATTCGAATGAATCAAACCAAAATTCATCTGTTAGTTGTCATGTTACTACGCAGATTACTTCTCAGCTGCAAAAGTTCTGGGAACTTGAGTCGGTTCCCAGTTCTGATCCAATTTCTCTTGTTGAAGATAATTATTCTAAAACCGTTTCACGCACAGAATCAGGACGATATGTTGTAAACTTGCCGTTTAAATCTAAGCCAATCCTCGGTGATTCAAAATCTCAAGCTCTAAAGCGGTTTTATTTATTGGAGAAGAAACTCCACCAAAACCCTTTGCTTAGAGAGCAATATTTAGCATTCATGCAAGAATATATCGATTTGGGGCACATGGAACTTGTACCAAATTCAGAAATCTCAAATCCGGATCATTTTTATCTTCCACATCACGGGGTATTAAAAGAAGATAGTTCAACTACACGACTTAGAGTAGTATTTGACACATCTGCAGTTGGTTCATCAGGCCGCTCTTTAAATGATTATCTAGAGATAGGTCCGAAATTGCAGCCGGAAATATTTCCTTTGTTATTAAAGTTCAGAATGAATCCAATTGCTTTTAGTGCTGATATCGAAAAAATGTTTAGGCAAGTCCTCGTTAATCAGAATCATATTGATTATCAACGCATTCTTTGGAGATTTAATTTAGAAGACACTATCAAATCATACAGGCTGTTGACCGTTACATACGGTTTTTCCTGTGCACCTTTTTTGGCCATTAGAACATTATGCCAATTGGCCATTGATAAAGAACAATCTAATCAAAAGGCCTGCCAAATTATTCAAGAAGAAATTTACGTTGATGATCTCCTTTCTGGATCCGACTCAAGAGAAAACGCTCAGAATTTAGTGACAGAGCTAATTAAAATTATGAAAAGTGGAGGTTTTAATCTACGAAAGTGGGCCTGTAACGATCCTGATGTAATTGCTCACTTACCTGATGAAATGAAGGCTTCCTCAAAAAAGGTCATTCAGGAAGATGATACTGTTAAAGTGCTTGGTTTATTTTGAGACTCTTCCAAAGATATTTTACAAATTAGGTTCGCTGATTTAAAGGATGTACAAACAAAACGAGATTTGTTATCTGTAGTGGCTACAATCTTTGACCCTCTGGGTTTCCTAGCTCCTACAACAATAAAGTTAAAAATCATGATGCAAGATCTTTGGAAGGATAAGATTTCTTGGGATGAGAAAATCCCACATGCCATACAACAGGTTTGGAATGAATTTTCATCTGAAATGCATTTATTGAAATCGTTAGAAATTCCCAGATACATCAATTTATTTAATGAAGCAGTTGTTCAAATTCAACTGCAGGGATTTTGCGACGGGTCGAATAAAGTTTATGCTGCTGTTACATATTTACGTGTGGTTACACCTGAAAAGGTATTTGTTAATTTGATTGCTGCAAAAACTAAGGTAAATCCAATTAAACCTCAAACATTGCCTAGAATCGAGCTTTGTTCAGCTCTTTTGCTAGCTAAGTTATGTTCTGTAATTATCGACACATTAAAGGTAAAATTTGACAATATTTATTTGTGGTCGGATTCCCAAATTGTTCTCAGTTGGCTAAAAGCACCACCTTTAAAGGGAAATCAATTCGTACTTAACAGAGTATGCCAAATACAGGCATTAATGCCTTCCCATGAATGGAATCATATTCCAGGTGCTTTAAATCCTGCAGATGTAGCTTCTAGGGGAATTCCTCCACGAAAGCTTCTTAATCATTCTCTGTGGTGGCATGGGCCTCCATGGCTACTGTCAAATGAGCAAATCCGAAAACCTAAATTCACTGCTCCGATAGATGAGTCAAATCAAGTAATTGACTCTGTCAGTAATGTAACACAAGTAAGTGCATCTCCTGACTTTCTTCTTAAGTTCTCGAAATTCTCTAAGCTGTCAAGAGTCACAGCCTATTGTCTTAGATTCATTCATAATGCTAGACATAATACATCGAAAAAATTTGGAAATCTAAGTTCAGAAGAAATCTCTAATTCAATTCAATGCATTGTAAAATTAATACAAAGTTCTGAATTCAACACAGAGCTTAAGTTGTTAAAAGAAAGAAAACCCTTACCAAGCAATAGTAAACTATTACCACTAAATGTATTTTTGGATTCAAGTGATATCATTCGAGTAGGTGGCCGTTTGTCCCAACATCAGTCTTTAACCTTCGATAAAAAATATCCGATGCTACTCCCAAAAAATAACTTTGTCACTAAACTATTAATAAAGCATGTACATGAGAAACATATGCACGCAGGTACACAGCTAGTACTTTTTATTATACGTCAACAATTTTGGTTTGTTAATGGTCGTTCTACTGTGCGACAAGAGCTCAACAAATGTGTACTTTGCAAACGCCTAAAAACACAAGCTTGTCAACAAATGATGGGAGATCTTCCCGTTGACAGAATCACCCCAATCCGTCCATTTTCCAAGGTTGGCATAGATTTTGCCGGCCCCTGCATAACCAAGCCAAATTTGCCTAGAAGTAAGATAAAAATAAAAACTTACATATGTGTATTCGTCTGCATGTGCACTAAGGCAGTGCATCTGGAAGTGGTATCAGACTTGTCTGTGCAAGCCTTCCTAGCAGCCCTAAAGAGATTTATTGCACGTAGAGGCCTGCCGTCTGATATTTATTCAGATAATGGGAAAAATTTCGTAGGTCTAGCAAATCAACTAAAGCAGTTATTCCAACATTTGAGGGACAGAGAAATTCAAGATTTTCTTTCGAGCCAAAAAATCAATTGGCATTTCATTCCTGCATATGCGCCGCACTTTGGTGGGCTATGGGAGGCAGCTGTAAAGCTTACAAAAAATCATCTGTTAAAGGCATGTAAATCCAGTATTTTAAATTTTGAAGAATTATCTACTTTACTGTGTCAAATAGAAATTTTCATAAATTCCAGACCTCTAACGCCGATATCATCAGATCCATCAGATAAGCGCGCATTAACACCAGGTCATTTTCTAATCGGAGCACCGCTCCTTGATATTCCAGAAGCTTCTAATTCGCGAGCTCTATCATTAAATGCTCGTTGGCGCCTTATTGAAAGGGCCAAGAACCAATTTTGGTATAGATGGTCAAGAGAATATCTCCAACATCTACAACAGCGTCCTAAATGGACTACTCCAAGTGTTAATCTACGAGAAGGAGACTTGGTAATAATTCATGAACGATCCATGCCCATGAGATGGAAAATGGGCCGCATTCTACAAACTTTCCCAGGACATGACAATCGAGTTCGTGTAGTCTTGATTAAAACAGCGAACGGTGATATCAAGCGTCCTATTACAAAGGTATCCCCTCTACTGCCGGGGGCGGAGGATGTTAAATCCTAAAAAGAACTAAAAGGAAATCTTTAGTAAAAAGACACTAATTATTTCTGAAACGTGATGACAGATGGCAGCACCAAGAACTTTGATGTTGACAGAACGAAGCTGTAATGACTTTTAATCAATTATTTCTCATTATTTCTTGTCCATTTGTACTTTAAAATTCATAATATGTTTTTTCATAGATATAATTTGTATTTATTCATCTCTAATCCATCTTTTTAGATTGTATTCTTTATTCTGCAGTTGACTGCGGGACTGTTTTAGAATGTTATGATTCAAAGAATATTTACGTTTTGCTAAAGTCTATTAAATCGCTTTAAAAATCCCATTAAATCCTAATTTTTGTGTGTGTGTGAAGAACCATACGTAAAAGCTATAATATTGCCAGTAGGCAAAATTCATAAATAACTATTTTCAAGATATGAAGAAATCGTAAATTCGAAGACTGGAATTCAAGTTATGAAACATACAATTGCTTATGAAAGTCGCCGACAAGAATTGCTCAGGTAATAAATCTCTCTTTGACTATAAGAAATCAGTTCTATATGTTAATTGACATTAAATCTCAACAGGTACTAAGCAATTTTGTTTAAATTCAGTATTTCGTGAGATAATTCATATTTTCATAATTTAACGATGCCTTCGGCGCAACAACCTGAAATTTTCAATCCTTATCTATATATATAAAAGAAAGTCTGGATTAATCACAGCACAAAAAAATATACCGAACCAAAAATCTTGAAAATTGGGGTAAAAATACTTCTTATAACATCGAGTGCCGCTAAGAAGTGATTTTCGAAAATTACACCCCTAAGAGGAATAGAAAAAAGAACGAACTTTTAAAAAATTCCTTAAAAATCGGCTTTTGTAGTTATTTTTCAACTGATAACATATTTTAGTGTATTTTTTCATTCTGAATCGAATGGTACTAAACAAATTCGTTTAAATCCAGTACTTCGTGAGATAATTTACATTTTCCTAATTTGGCGATGTCTTCGGGGCAAAAACCTGAAATTTTCAATGCTTATCTTTATATATACAGGGTGAGTCATAAATATCGAAACAATAGGCTATCTCCTCAAATATTGCCCCTAGACCCATACTTCCAATTGCAAAAATTCATAAAAAAAGATGAAATTTCGGATAAGATAAGATGCAACTCCATGGGGGGTCTATTTGAAAAAATACGAAAATTAAATTTTTATACGGCCCCCGTAGGGCAAAATTCCCAATTAGAAAATGTTTCCTTATCCATTCCTAAATTGAACAAAACAAATTTCATCTCCGTACCTAAAAATCCCACAGAGATATTAAATCCCAAAATCCTCAAAAATTCCTGACTTACACCACTTTTCCCTGCCTCTAAACTGTAATTTCGTGACACAATTTAACGCTTGTTAGGGAACATTCACAAATTGCAATGTAATACAAATCGGTTTAAGATAGTGCTTTTTCTTTGGACATAAAAGCAGCTTATTTGGCAGCGTATAGCTTTTACGCTAAATTGGTATACCAGACGTCTGTCCGGGTCAAAATATCTAGGTCAGGGGCCAAACCGACCCATAGGAGGAAAAGTTCGGCGTGGCCTGAAAAAATGTCAACATCATAACCCGGACCGGTCTGGAAAATAGTTTAAATCATAGCCCGGTTCAGTCTCAAATTTCTACATAGTTTTTTAATTCGGCGTGGGAAAAAAATGTTTCATATGGAGGAGTTCTGACCAAAAAATTGTTTTATAGATTTTCGTTTTTTATATTTATACATTTTATTATTAAAGAAGCGCCAAAGGCTGTAATATATTTATTTTATCAATGAATCTCTATTTATATGTAAATGTTTCACTTATATTTTAATATCGTTAATCCATATCCCATGCGTTGGAGACTCTGAAAAATGTTATACACTAAAACTTTTTAAGACGGAATTACATAGGAAAGAAAAAATACGTTATAGGCAGATGCTCTCCCCAGAAGATGTAATTAGAGCTTATTTTCTTTTAAGGTACTATTGTATTTATTTTGCATGGATCAACATATTTTCCGTTTAAGACAGAATTCCGTCATAGGCAGATTTTTTTTCACTGTTTTATTGTATTTAATTTTTTTAGCCTTTGAATAATCTATTTAAAAAAATGAATTTTAAAGGGGTTTTTTTTCGTAAAATAAAGATTTTAAAATCTATATGTTTTTCGTAAAAAATTCGATTGAGCCGAATTTTATTTATTTTATGTACGTATTAAGTCAGTCAGAGACAGTGATTTTAATACAGGTTTTGTCGAGACCGGGTTTGAAAATTTCATCCAGAGTGCACCTAAGTTGAAGGAAGTAGTCCCCTCACTTATGAAAAGTACGCTAGACCCGGAAGTCTTCAGAAAAAAGTAACATCTTGGTTCTGGCCCTACCTGGGATCAGAATACAGATTTTTTAACATCCTCTGGAAGACGATAAAAAGTCTGCAGTTGTCAGAGTAAATTAAAAAAAAAAAAAGACTTAATCTGCATCTTAGAAAAAGCATTTTGTAAAATAACTGACGGACATTTAAACAATACACTTCGTTTTTCTGCATAATGAATTTTTTATCCTCTATTTCTTGCCTTTAAATTATTAAATGTTAAGAACTTTTAAAAGAAAAAAGAACTTGAAACACATCCTTTTGATTTTTTTACATTAGTTTTGTTTCGTCAAATTTGAAAAAATGTTTATTTTTGAAAAAAAAATGTTTGCTTTTGAAAATGTGATTTTTTTAAAGTTATATTATTTTTTCAATAAACATTTTTAATAGTTTTAAAATTAATACAAAAAAAAAAACCTTGGAACAAAACTAAAATCAGATTTTCATCTTTAATTAAATGGAAAGAAATTGAAATCCGATAAATAATGTTACGAGTTATAACGATTTTTGATTGTCCCATTTAAACCAGTACTAACCATTTGAAACTTTTATAAATTTTATGAGAAATTTTAGAATGTGATTTTCTTAGCAAATTATAAGGCTAACCATCACAAAAAAAGAAAAAAAATCAAAATTCTAACTCAAGAAATAGATTTTTTACGCGTTTTCTAGAAATGTTAAAGTAACATTGTTTTTGGAATTGCGCGCATTTCAATTTGTGTCTAATCCCTTAAAACCTGATGAATTTTTTAAACGGCTATAACTTTGCGAATTTTGGGGATATGCAGATGCAACTTTTTGTGATTTATTCAGGAATGAATAAGGAAAGTTTTCCTAATTGGATTTTTTGTCCTACGGGGGCCGTATAAAAATTAAATTTTCGTAACTTTTCAACTAGACCCCCCATGGAGTCGCAATTTATCTTATCAAAAATTTCACACTTTTTTATGAATTTTTACAATTGGAAGTATGGGTCTAAGGGCAATATTTAAGGAGATAGCCTGTTGTTTCGATATTTATGACTCACCCTGTATAAATCTTCTGTGCGTGTGTATGTCACTGAACTCCTCCTAAACGACTGGACCGATTTTAATGAAATTTTGTGTGTGCGTTCCGGTGGATTCGAGAATGGTTTAGATTCCCATTTCGTCGAAATTGATTCAGTACTTTTTTAGTAATTAGACAAAACTAATGGTCAGTGATTCTTAGCTAATTAAAAGTGTTGAATAAGTTCGATGTATAGAGTGCGGAAGGAATGTCCGAGCGGTCTAAGGCGCCAGATTTAAGCTCAGCTTCTTGAAGAAAGAGATCACGTGTTCAAATCCCACTTCTGACAAACGTGTATGCTTTAAAATAATATTTCCTGTATTATAATTTTGATTAACCGACTTCAGAAAATCGTTAACTTTTAACTAAAAAGAGAAAAATAAACTTTTCTACCAAAAATTGAACCGACTTCAAAAAATACAGAAGAGTGAAAATAATTTCCTTATATAATTGTAATAAAAAATTAAATTAAGAGCGTAGTGTTTATCGTGCGTATTACCATATTTACGTGCATTTATTTGATTTCCTGGGGTGGATGCCAAGAAGGACAACGTCGGTCGGGTCCGCTAGTATATATATATAATTCTTATCTTCCTATATATTTTCTTGTAACTTGAAAGTTTTTTGTGTTGATGAAATCCTTTCTTGTATTAAAAATACCAATTAATTTTTTTCAGCTCGACTTTGAACTGAATATTAGAAATTTAAAGAATGTTAAAAAAAATCAATTATTCCTTGTAATAATAAGATGTAAATATATGGAATTAATGTTTTGTTTCACAAAAGAAAGACACTAGATATCATAATTTCGCATATTTTTTTATATAATCTTAATCATTTCATAAAAATATATAGAGTTTAAAGTTTGTCTGAAATGGTTTTAAACAAAATTGTTCTCCTCTTTAAAAGAAGAAAAAGTCAAGCCAAAATAATTTACCGAAAAACTATTCATTTTGTTTGCTTTTTTTTCTAATTCTTATCTTCCTTGAACAATTCTGACTTTTGAGCAGAATACTGGAAAAGGGGAATTAAGAATAAAAATATCAAACAGTTTGTATAAGAATTTTATGTTACAAGGACATTACAATATACATTTTTTTTAGTTTGAAATACTTTGGGGTTCATGACTCTCCTTCTATTTTTAAAAATACAAATGTACTCATATCAGCATATCTTTGAAATGAAATGAATAATAGAAATTTAAAGAATGATTTAAAAAAATTACCACTTTAATTCTCGTGATAATGAAGTTTTAATATACTCATTTAATGTTTTGTTTTACAAAAAAAGACAGATACAATTTATCATATTTTTACATATTAGTTACATAATCCTAATAATTTCTTAAAAACATTAGCTCAAATTTGTCTGAATTGATTTTAAACAAAAATGTTCTCCACATTTTAACAAGAAAAAAATCTAACCAAAAGAATTTTCCAAGAAACTCTATTCATATTGTTTTTCTAACAGTTATGTTCCTCGAACAATGTTGACATTCAAGCTGGCTACTGGAAGAGGTAGATTAAAAAGAAGAACCTCAAAAAGTTTGTATAGAAGTTTTGAGTTAGAAGGCTGTTACGAAAAATTTTCTTTTACCTTGAGAAAAACATTTTGGCGTTCATGAAATCCTGTCTTTTATTATTGTATAAATATACTCTTTTTAGAACATTTTTGAAATGAATTATCGACATTTAAAGATTAGTTTTAAAAAGTAAACGTAAATTGCTATTGTAATTCTCGTAATAGTAATATTTTTAATGTACCCATTTAATGTTTTGTTTTACAAAAGCCACATAAAATATATCATATTTTCACATATTAGGTATGTAATTCTGCTCATTTCGTAAAACATTCTGAGCTCAAATTTGTCGGAATTGATTTTATACAAAAATGTTCACCTTTTGAGCAGAAAAAAATCACGTCAAAAGAATTTTCCAAGAAACTCTACTCATATTGTTTTCCTAACAGTTATGTTCCTCAAATAATGTTGACATTCGAGCTGGCTCCTGGAAGAGGTAGATTATAAAGAAGAACATCAAAAAGATTGTATAGAAGTTTTCAGTTACAAGGCTGAAAATTTCCTTTTACCTTGAGAAAAACTTTTTGAGGTTCATGAAATCCTGTCTATAATTATAGTATAAATGTTCTCTTTTTAGCGCCTCCTTGAAATGAATAATCGAAATTTAAAGAATAGTTTTAAAGAGTAAACGTAAATTGCCATTAAAAGTCTCTTAATAATAAAATTTTACTGTACCCATTTCATGAAGTTTTAAGTTACAAGGCTGCAAATTTCCTTTTACCTTGAGAAAAACTTTTTGGAGTTCATGAAATCCTGTCCATATTTATAGTATAAATGTTCTCTTTTTAGCACATCTTTGAAATGAATAATCGAAATTTAAAGAATGATTTTAAAGAGTAAACGTAAATTGCCATTATATGTCTCTTAATAATAAAATTTTAATGTACCCATTTCATTATTTGTTTCACCAATGCCACATACAAAATATCATATTTTCACATATTCGTTATGTAATCCTGCTCATTTCTCAAAACATTCTGAGCTCAAATTTGTCTGAATTCGTATTCAAACAAATATTCTCGACTTTTTAAGTCTGGACTCAAAGACTTCTCCAAGAAACTCTATTCATATTGTTTTTCTAATATTTATATTCTTCGAACAATGCTGACATTCGAGCTGGCTCCTCGAAGAGGGGGAATAAACAAAAGAAGATCAAAGAGTTTGTACTGAAGTTTTCCGTTACAAAGGTGTTACCATGCATATTTTCTTTTAGCTTGAAAAATTTTCAACGTTGATGAAACCCTTTTATTATTAAAAATATCAATGTATTTATATTAGAATAAATTCAAAATAATTAATAGAAATATAAGGAATCAATATATAAAAAAATTATATTATAATTCACATTGATAATATGGTTGTAGACTCTTTTAATGTTTTATTGCAAAAAAGCCTGAAAAAAATATTACAATTTCAGATACTCTTGATTTTATTTCTGATCATTTCTTAAGTTATTCAATAGATAATTTTGTTCAATGCACTTGCTAAATTATAACGAAATAATTGTAGAATGGTATTCATTTTTTTTAAACAAACATGAATGCAGATTTATGCAGTGCAAAAAGAAATATTAAAGGAAAAATACTTTAAAAAGTTATAAAAAGTTATATTTTCTTTATAAAAAAAGAATAATAATAAGAAAATTGTAAATTAACAAATTACAACGACTATTTGGAAAATAATATTTTCATCGACTATAATTTTAGACTTATAAATTTTTTCTACATTTAAAAAACTATAATAAAATCATTTTTATGATGATCAAAAAGTGGCTAACGTAATAACAGAGTTATATTTATATGCTTTTACATTTAAAGTCACGTTAATAGTCCTGGGAAATATAAATTCCAGTTTAATAATTTTTTTTTAAATTCTAAACACCGCACATTTTTAATTTTTACACCGTCGTATACAGAAGAAAATTTACTTTAAAATGCAACTTGTTTGAAACCTGTATCTAAATTTGTTACTGAGTTATTATTATTTTTTTATTGTCATCGTGGCAACAAAAGTACTCTATTTCTAGACAGTAAGCATAGACCGTTCAGAAAACGAATGAAATAAAAAACAGAATCATTCTATTTTTGGACATTAAACCCAGACGAATCGGAAAACGAATAAAGTGAAATAAGTTGCGGAATTCAACCAATAAAAACATTCAGATTTACTTCAGGTTTCCCAATTCTCTACCGAGAAACACCAACTATTTTTCCAAATAGTTAATAATAAAGATAATAAGACCAATTCAAAAAATTTTGCTAAATTTTTTATAGTAAATGGAAAAAGGGTTTTCTTAAAAACGTATTTTTCAATTATAACTCAGATATTTGTGTCTTATATTAACTAATGTTGATAGTTCTTATACTTACTATTCCTTAATTAATTTTTAATGAATATTTTAACAACAAAATTCGACATATGCTGAAGTTTTGGAAATCTTATCAATTTAGAAGAATTAGATTTAATTACTTTTTCAATGTAAATAAATTCACATGAAAGTATTTAATTTGTCTCATAAAGTTCTGTTATCTTATCATTCAAGTTCTCTAATTAATATATTTTTATATGTTAAGGAATAAGAAAAGAAAAAAAAATAATACGCGTGCAAAGAGTATCCATTTCATATTAAGCATCGACGAGGCTGTTAGGCTTTTCTTTTTTAAATATCGCTTAGTATGAATCCCAGAAAAAATATAATAACAACTGCCAATCTTCGATTCATCCAAATGTTATATTTTTGTCTTCGTCCCAAACTCGACATGCTTCTAAATTTTCAGAAACATTTCAAGATTTTCTTTAAACTCTTTAGTAAGTTAGCAATAAAGAAATTTAACTGTTTAGAAAATAATTTAAACTTTTATAAAATCCAAAATTTGTTGAAGAAACTTCAACGCTTATTAAAAATATGGTTTAGTCAGTGGAAAATCTACTTTGCTTCTTACAAGAACCAAAGATGATATGCCTTATTCTTCATTTTACTCAGAGGAATTAAAATTTTTAATGCACATTTTGATAATTAATTTAAACATTTGGAAACCTTTTGTATTATTTATAAATTAAAAAATCGCCTATATGTAATTTTGTAGAATAATAACACTTGTAGGTAATTATATTGACAAGAATATATATTTAATTCCTCTCATAAACATCTCTTTTCTGTCAGTGTCTTCCTATATTTAGATATAGTAAACAAAACAAATAACTAATATTTTGCGCGAAATATCCACTTCATAATAATCCTGGAACAGCTTGAAAAGCTTTTCTTTCAACATCGCTCAAAAAAGGGATCTAAATATATATATGTATATATATATATACAGGGTGATTCAGCTCGTCGGTGACAAACTTTAAGGATCGATAGAGCACACCTAGACGAACATTTTTGAATCGGGAATGTAGGGTCCCTGACGCGATGGTAAGGCGCTAGGCGCTTTCGAAAATTTGGGTGCCGAAATTCGAAACGTCATAAAAACTAGGGAAATGGTTAGATTTTCTTGCTTGTTGCGTCGAAATGATTCTGTTTGTTTAGACTTTCTTCAGTACCAATTTGATAAGCGTATCTCTTAAAACATGGATAGGGGGCGCTGCAGACTTTGGAGAGCTAGACAACAACTTTAAGCCCGTTATTTTGATAATTTAACACATGCTCGCCAAAGTTTATACTCTAACTTAAAGTTTGAACCCAAAAGTAGAGCCCTGCAAAAAGCGTAAGAGCCGGAATAAAATGTCAAAGTACAGGGTGGTCGAAACTCGAAGGCTCCTAAGAGATAAACAAACAGATTTCTTGACTTATGGCATGCATTTTCATGATTCTGTTTGCTGGGGCTCTCTGAAACTCAGTTGAACGGTACAAAAAGAAACATCGATAGGGGGCGCTTTGGGCAAAAAACATAATTCGTTGACATTTCGGACGCTAACTGGAAACGGGGCGCTACGATCAGTTAGAAACAAAACAAGAGAGTAATTTACTTATCATAAGAAGCTATTAAAACTGCAGTTTTTTTTTTTTTTTTAACAAACATAGCTGGTTTCAATCATGCACAATGCGCGCAATAAAATTTACATAAGGTGCTTTTTGCTGATTTATGCAAAAGATATCGTACCATATCGATATGCAAAAGATACGTAATGCGTAGACGACAACGCGAGATGACGTAGTTGTATGCGCAGACACGTCTTTTGAACGTGCGGTACCTACTTAAGCTTCGGGTTACTTGTCTGCAGATCGGTAGTAGGATGGATATGGAACGGTACACAAACTCTGAATTGGCTGACATGCATTTGGCGTATGGCGCTGCTGGTTGTAATGGACGAGCCGCTCAGCGGTTGTACGCCGAGCGTTACCCCAACAGGCAAATCCCCTGCCATGCCTTCTTCGCTCGAGTACACCAGAGGTTGTCCACAACGGGATCTTTCGACGGAGGCAGGCCTGAACGGGAGCGATCAGTGAGCACCCCCGACAACGAAGAGGCTGTGCTTAACCTGGTTGAGGACAACCCAGGTCTTAGCACGAGAGATATCGCCAGACATGTTGGCATTTCGCAAGCAACTGCGTGGCGCATCTTACGTTCCCGGAATCTGCACCCCTACCACATCCAGCGGGTGCAGTTGCTCAGAGAGCAGGATTTTGGCCCTCGAGTGGAATTCTCAAGATGGTACTTGGCGATGAGATCCAGGGATCCCCGTTTTGTAAACAGCATTTTGTTTACGGACGAGTCCACCTTCAGCCGGGAGGGAATGTGGAACGCCCACAACAGTCATGTGTGGTGTGATGAAAATCCACATGAAACCAGAAGCCGAGCAGCCCAGGAGCGTTTCTCAGTAAATGTGTGGGCCGGCATTCTGGGGGATTGCCTCATTGGCCCTTATTTGTTACCTGAACGGCTGACAGGTGGAAATTACCTGATTTTCCTGGATCAAGTGCTGCCGCAGCTTCTGGAGGAGGCGCACGTACCCGAAGGTTCGCGTCGCTAGATGTGGTTCCAGCACGATGGAGCTCCGGCCCATTACACGAACGACGTGCGTCTCCATCTAAACGCAAGGTATGGCCAGCGGTGGATCGGGCGTGGGGGTCCAGTTCACTGGCCTGCCCGATCACCAGACCTCACCTGCTTGGATTTCTTCCTTTGGGGTTACCTGAAGGCCGAGGTATACCATACACCTGTCAGCAGTGCTGAAGAACTTGTGGCGCGCATTGTGGCAGCTGCAGGGCAGATCAGAGATACTCCTGGCATTGTTGGAAACACACACTCCTCAATGCGACGGAGGTGCGAAGCCTGCATCATGGCCCAAGGTCGAAATTTCGAGCATCTTCTGTAGTGTTATTTTTTGTAAATAAATTTCCAGTATCATTGATGTTTTTGGTCTAAATTTATTCAGAAGTGTTGAGCAGAGGTAGAAAATGTGTTTTCATTATTACTAACTGATCGTAGCGCCCCGTTTCCAGTTAGCGTCCGAAATGTCAACGAATTATGTTTTTTGCCCAAAGCGCCCCCTATCGATGTTTCTTTTTGTACCGTTCAACTGAGTTTCAGAGAGCCCCAGCAAACAGAATCATGAAAATGCATGCCATAAGTCAAGAAATCTGTTTGTTTATCTCTTAGGAGCCTTCGAGTTTCGACCACCCTGTACTTTGACATTTTATTCCGGCTCTTACGCTTTTTGCAGGGCTCTACTTTTGGGTTCAAACTTTAAGTTAGAGTATAAACTTTGGCGAGCATGTGTTAAATTATCAAAATAACGGGCTTAAAGTTGTTGTCTAGCTCTCCAAAGTCTGCAGCGCCCCCTATCCATGTTTTAAGAGATACGCTTATCAAATTGGTACTGAAGAAAGTCTAAACAAACAGAATCATTTCGACGCAACAAGCAAGAAAATCTAACCATTTCCCTAGTTTTTATGACGTTTCGAATTTCGGCACCCAAATTTTCGAAAGCGCCTAGCGCCTTACCATCGCGTCAGGGACCCTACATTCCCTATTCAAAAATGTTCGTCTAGGTGTGCTCTATCGATCCTTAAAGTTTGTCACCGACGAGCTGAATCACCCTGTATATATATATATTAAAAGAAGAACCAATGTTCGATAATTGAAATAGTTATTTGTTTGATTTCTTTCCAAACTTGACATAATTCTCTGATTTTTCATGCTAACAGAATTATTTCAAGGTTTGTTTGAACACTAAATTATTTGAAAAAGTTTTATATTGTTTTAATTAAATGAGGCATTTTTTTCCCGGTTTCAAAGCATAATCTTAATATTGTCGTAATACCACTGATTATCCGTAGTGTAGTGATAATGCTTTCGTCTTCCAAGAAGAATCCCACATGTCTAATTTTATAGAATATTAACAGTTGTAGGTAAATATATTGGCAAGAAAATATTTATTTCCTCTTATAAACGTCTCTTTTCTATCAGTGTCTTCTAATCTTCAGATATAGCAAACAAAAGAAATAACTAATATTTGTACTCTGAGTATCCGCTTCATATTAAACATCGAGCAGCCTTAAATGCTTTTCTATCAACATCGCTCATAAAAGGGATCTCATAATATATATAAAAGAAGAGAAACAACCTTTGATTGTAGTAAAAATCATTTGTTTGATTTCTTTCCAATCTTGACATGATTCTCGGCTTTCTGAAACTTATCGAATGATTTCAAAACTTGTCTGAAATACATTTATTGAGGGGAAAATTAAAACATTTAACATTTTAGAATGTAATCTTAAATTTTATGAATTCAAAAAATCGAAAATAAAATTACTTACTTAATAACTAGTTCTTTTTTAAAGTTTCGTTCGTCTGAAGAATGCTATATTCTTGCTTGTTTATCTGTCCATCCGACGTAGCCTAGAACTAGGTGATTATTTAAGTTTCAAATTTTTTTTCTTAGCTGAACTTTTTTGTTGAATACTCAAAATAATAAAATTTTGAAAAAGTCTTTCATTGTTTTAATTAATTGAGATTGTTCTTTTTCGGTTTCAAAGCATAATCTATATATCGGCATAATATCGCTGAGCATCCACAGTGTACTGCAAGAAATTTCGTCTTCCATGTAAAATCTTTTATGCGTACATTTCTCAGGCGGCATTTTAATATTTAAATTTTGTTCATAATTACAATTTTTTCAAATGGATTTAATTTAATGTAAATCCCCCCCCCTTTTTTTTTGCCTTTTTTATAGTCTTATATAAATTTTAATCGCAGAAATATTTATTTATTTATTTATTTTTATCTTTTATTTTTTTTCTCAGAGAGAAAATTAAGAATTAAAATCTATTATTATAAGATATAAATTATTGTAAGATAGTAGTTTGAATTAAATAGTTTAAGGATAAACTGTTTTATAATGGATATTTAACAAAACTCTCTGGCCATTCTGTGATCACATTTATCAACTTTTTTATTATTATTACAACTAACTTTCCAACTTGAAATAATTAAAATTTCATTTCCTGTACTTTGTTTTTTCTTTAGAGAGTCAAAAATTACAATTCGCATTTTGATAACTAAATTCAGCATATAGAGAAGTTTCAAAAATCTTATTAGTTAAAAAGATTTATACATATTTATCATTTAAATGTAAATAAATTGTCATGAAAATTTTCAATTTTGTCTCATGGAGTTCTCGTTTCTACCAGTTTCTTTGTATGTTTGGAGATAGCAAGCAAAAGAAAATAAAACTAATACTTGTGCTCTGATTATCCACTTCATATTCGGTATCGAAGAGGCTGATAGGCATTTCTTTTTCAGTATAGCTTAAAATGGATATCAAAGCAAATATAATAAGTAGGACTAATCTTCGATTCTTACAAAAGATATATTTTTGGATTCATTCCAAACTCGAAATAATTTTGAATTTTCTTAAATTTCCGGAAAAGTTTCAAAAATTCTTTTAAGCACTAACATAAAAATGAGAGAAAATTGAAAAGATTTAACGATTTAGAAAATAACTTTATCTGTTTCAAAACTAAAAATAGTAGTAAGTAGTATATTAATTTCCATAATTCTTAAATAAGTGGTTTAGTCAATGGAGAATCTACTTTGCTTCTTTGATCTACTTAAGTAGATATTTCCTTCACTTCATGTTTTTATGGCAATTAATTTTTTAAATACACGTTTATAACTAATTTGGGTATCGGACAACCTTTTGTATGATCCGCCAACTACAAATATTCTTCTAGAGCTATTAATAATTGTAAGTAAATATATTGTCAAAGTATTTGTTTCCTCTTATAACGTTCTGTTTTCTATTAGTAACTTTTTTACCTTCAGATATAACAAACAAAAGATAATGACTAATGCTTGTGCTTCGAGTATCTGCTTTATATTAAGTATCAAACATCCTCAAAAGGTATTCTTTCAACATTGCTCATAAAAAGAATCTTAATATATATATATATATATATATATATATATATATATATATATCAAAAGAAGAGATAATATTCGATTGTTGCAAAAGTTATTTGTTTGACATCTTCCCAAATTTGACATGATTCTCTGATTTTTCAAACTAATAGAATGCTTTTAAGTCTTGTTTAAGAAATTAACTTGTAAATGAATGAAATATTAAAACAGGTTAGAAAATAGTTTAAACTTTTATATAAAAAAAAACAAAGAAACTTCTATATTTAACAAAAAATCTATTTCTTAAAATTGAAAATATTTTTCAACTTGAAATAACTAAAGTTGAAATTTTCTATACTTTATATTCACAAAATTATAAATTTTTTTTAATTGACACTTCGACATCAAATTCGAGCATGCGACGATCTTTTGGAAAATTTATCAGTTCAAATAAATCGTATGGAAACATTTTCAATGCATTGACATGAAAGTTTTTATTTTCTCTCGTACAATTCTTTTTCTACCAGTATCTTTGTATTTTCAGTAATAAAAAACAAATGATAAAACATAATACTTCTGCTCTGAGTATCCATTTTAATTTTGCTATCAAGCAAACTCAAACGCTTTTCTACCAAAATCACTTTTAAAATTTATTTCAATGGTAATATCAACAGCAAGGGCCAATCCCCGATTCTTCTTACAGTTACTTGTTCTTTCTTCTTACCAAACTTTGCATGATTCTGAGTTTCGTAAAGGATAGTTTCAAGGTCTGTTTGAAACAATTACTTTTAAATGAAAAGAAAAAGAAATAAATTTAAATATTGAGGATGCATTTTAAATTTTTACAAAATCCAAAATGTGTTCAAGAAATTTCCATATTTATTTAAAGTTTCTTTTTTTAATGAAAAAAGCTTTTTTTCTTATGTTTACTAAAGTTCATATTTCCTATGCCTCATGTTCTTTAATTATTTTTTTAAATGCACATTTTGATAACTAAGTTGGACATATAGTGAAGCTTTGGAAATCTTAACAGTTTAAAAGTAATATATATCTTTACCTTTTCAATGTTAAAAAATTGACTCGAAAGTATTTATTCTGTCTCATACAGTTCTCATTTCTTCTTTGTATGTTTAGATATAGCAAACAAAAGATAAAATTAATTCTTGTGTTCTATGTATCCACTTCATATTAAGCATCGGAGAGACTGATAAGCTTTTCATTTTAAAATCCCACTTCAATTTTAGAGCAAATATAATAAGCCAATCTTCGATTCTTTCTAAGTTATATTTTTAGCCTTTTTAGCACTTTCCAACAAAGTTGAAATGTGCTTATGCATTCGGTTTGTCTGGCCGTCTGGCCGCGCTCTAACTCCCGTTAATATATTCGGATTGCTATGAAATTTTTATACATTATTAAGGTTTACTCTAGACGAACCCTACTGAAAATGAAGTATCTACCATGATTAGTTTATCTACAGAGAAAATCAAAAGTTTCCCATTACATTACGGCTTATGGGGAAAAATCGGTAATATACTCGGATTGCCATGAAATTTTAGGACGTTATTGACGTTTACACTAGCACGAACCCTATTGAAAATGAAGTTTCTACCATGATTAGATTATCTACAGGGGGTATCAAAAGTTTTCCATTACATTACGGCTCATGGGGAAAAATCGTTAATATACTCGGATTGCCATGAAATTTTAGGACGTTATTCACGTTTACCCTAGCACAAGTCCTATGGAAAATTAAGTTTCTTCCATGATTAGTTTATCTACAAGGCGAATCAGAAGTTTTCCATTACATTACGGCTTATGGGGAAAATCGTTTCAAAGGAATTTTAAAGATGTTATACCCTGCCAAACATATTAAAATATGCATTCTATAAAATACAAGGTGAAAATGTAGCTATTATTCATTTACAGGGCCACACAAAAGAATTCCATTAGATAATGGAAAAATGGGAATTGTGTGACATATTTTAAATATATTAAGCTGTTTCATGTATAATAAAATTGATATATGTTACTGACGCTTAATATAAATTATACGCTATTGTCTTGCATAATATGAAGTAGATAGCATTTACAGGGTCATACAAAAGATTTCAAATAGTATATTCTTTCCGAAGTACCGTATATGTGTCCGATGATGGCTAATGGAGGGATGAAATGCAATTTAATTATGATATTCGCGTTTATATTTCGTTAAATATATGCACATTATATGGTGTGTATAAATGTTATAGTTGATATACAGGGATATCCAGAAGATCTCGCCAACGTTACTGAGTATGAGCGTAAATTATTTAAACGTGGCTCTTAAATAAGGTATGCATTTTTACGCTGAGCTGCATTCAATTTACTGAGAAATGTTTGCAGAATATAGATAAAGAGATATACAGGACCACGCAAAGAATTCGATACATAGACGCCTATGAATGATGATTTATAAGAATGTGATTTCAGTTGTTTTAAAAGTGTTTTAGTTTACAAAAAGTTTTAGCCTAATGCTGACGTGTAATAAAGATACAATGTAAACTACAGGGCTGAACAAAAGTATTCAAGTATGTTTCCATCTAATAGTATGAATTGCTGAAAAAGAAATTCCATGCTACTGGGTATTTTCTTGCTAAGCTAAATTTTTCCATTATATGAATTGACATATGAAATACAGGGCTGTTCTAATGTACTGGATTACATATTTGGGTATATTTGGTTATACACTATTATTTCCCTAAATAACACAGCTTTGTTAAAGATTTCATTATGTGTTGGAAAGTGCTTCATAATCTATGCTTAACCCATGATTTTTCTTACTTGTTTTTATAGTCAACATGACATTGAGTTTTTTTTTTTACTTTCAAAAACGTTTCAAGATTTCCTTTAAACATTAACTTATAAATATGTTAAACATAAAAAGGTTTAACCATTTAGAAAGTAATTTAAGTTTTGTAAAATCGAAAATTTGTCAAACAAACTTCTGCAACACTTAAAGTTTAGTTTAGTCAATGGAGAATCTACTTTGCTTCTTGGATTAACTAAAATTGATATTTCCTGTGCTTCATAATTTATAAAGATATCAGCTTTTTATATGCATTATTTTAACTAATTTTGGCATTTGGCAGCCTTTTGTAAATTTATCTATTAAAAATGATTCTATATTTGTAAAATAATAACAATATAGCAAATATAGCAAACAAAAGAAATAACTAATATTGATCTGAGTATCCACATTATATTAAGCATAAAGTAGCCTGAAAAGCTTCTCTTTCAAAATCGCTTATTAAAAGGGTCTCAATACATATATCAAAAGAAGGGCCTTCGATTCATCTAAAAGTTATTTGTTTGGCTTTTTTCCGAACTTGACATGATTCTCTGCTTTCTCAAACTAATATAAGGATTTCAAAGTTTGTTTGAAATACTAACTTTTAAATGCGGGAACAGTGAAAACTTTTAATCTTTTAGAATGTAAAGTTTTATAAAATCGAAAATGCGTTAAAGAAACTTCCCTATTTAAAAACAAGGTTTTTTTGTTGTTGTTAGTGTTTCGTGCATGTTTTTTCATTTGTCCGACCGTTTATCATAACCTCGTACTCGGTTACTGTTTAAGTTTCAATATATATATATATATATTATTCATAATTAGTGCAGATTAGTTGAGATAGCTCTTATGCGATAAAAAAAAATCTGATTATCAGCATAATATTGTCGTAGTGTAATGGTAGAAAATTTATATCCCTTTCTGTAGATTGTGTGCTCGTATCTATGCGGCAGGATTTTAATATTTTGACTGTTAAAATAATTATACTTTAAGGGATTTAATTTTTTTTAAAAAATAATTTATTTTTGTCGATTTTAAAGGCTTATATTAATTTTGATCATGACGGTAATTTTTATTTATTTTATTTTATTTTGTATATTTTTATTTTTTCGACATAAAAAATCGCCATTTTTAACCTTGAACCAATTTTCTAATGTATTTTCATATTGTTGTGTTGACATTTACTGCTTTCACCTATTTTATCATTTCAAAATTATTACTCAAAATTATCATTTTTATCATTTCGAAAATATTCAGATTTTTAAATTGCGTTTAAATATACATATATTTTTCATTTAAAATTTTATTTAAAAATATTTTTCTAATTAATTCAAAATTAAATATGTGAGGTAGTGACCTTTGTGATAAAGGCACTCTAGCATTTTTGTGAGATCGTGACGTCAATGATTTAACATGTGTAGCGTGGAAGCGACATCTATCCTCTCTTTTACTTTAACTTTCTAGAGCGTGAGTGTCTTCCTCGGTTCTAATGTTATGTCGCGGTTAGAAGTAATATGTAAATATATAGTATCTCAGTTTGCAGCATATAAAAGCTTTGAGTTTGAGTGTGTGGTGTGTAGCGGCGCAAGCCAGCTAGGGTGAGTAGCGGCGTAAGCCGACAAGCAGTGAATTGAAGTGGATTTAGTTTTAGCGAGCTATTATTAGCCTCCAGTGAATTAGCGAGGAGTTTCTAAATGAGATAGCTAGCAGCGTTTGCCGTTTGAGTTCATTTAGAGCGGAGCTATTCGAGAAGTTTGCCGTTGGTAAGAGATAATTTAATTACGCTGGAGCATTTTAAACAATAAAGAGTGTTTTACAGCCACGGGCTATCTAATAAAACTTTTATCTAGCAGTTTAGCTGAAGTCTTAGTGAAAAGTTGGTTGGAAGTGCCCCGACTGAGTCCAGTGCCGGAGCTGTGAGTATATTTATGAGTTTAATATTTTAGTATTGTGACTAGTTATCGAAATTGACGAAATGACGCTCCACTTCCCCTGAGCCCTATCAGTTTAAATAAACTGTGGTTTTAACTTATATCTCGAGTTATGTCTTCATTCCAACCTCACGTCACAAATAACACCCAGTCTGTGCATCCTTCCGTTACAAATGTACTGGTGCTGTCATTTATGAAAGGATTTGATAATTATAAGTTAACAATTTCAAATTATTAATTTAACGATACAGTCGGCTGTCGTTAATTCGAACTCACCAGGACCACAAGAAATGTTCGAATTATCCGAAGTTCGAATTATGGAAAGTATGAAATGAGAACATGCTTCATGTGGTATCATTACAAATTAATTAAGGTTAGAGTGTTTTTTAATTTATTATGTCTGTTATCATCAAAATATGACTTAATATAAAATTAGAATGTATAAATACATAAACTAATAAAAATATTAGAAAAAAAACACAATGGAAGAAATATTTGAAGTGTCACTGATGGACAGACGGAGCACTTAGAAAGTGAATATCAAATGCATGAGATTATATGTATACTCGTTCGGAAAAATTTTCACAAAAATAAAAGAAGAAAGTTATTCAAATGATCTGAAATCCGTGGGAAAGAAAGGAAGAATGAAAATCGTAATTCTCATTAGTTAGAATTAAACAATGGCAAGAGAAAATGAGTTCGAATTAATGAAAAATTTTAACGTTATTCTGCCATTGATAATTTCGGGACTTCATGTTTAGTTCGAATTAAGCGAAGATTCGAATTATCTGATTTCGAATTAACGAGAGTCGACTGTATAGTGTTTTAAAAAAGATAGTAAACTACATTCTCTGTAAGATCTGCGATCGTACTTATCTGCTTTTTTTATTATTTATTAAATCTAATATTTTTCAAGATGGAATAAAAAAAGTGTATTTCATATACTTTATTTTTTCTTAAAAGAGTTTAAATTTTTAAATGAATATTTTGATAACTAAATTCGGAATATGGGGAAGTTTTGGAAATCTTATTAATTAAGAAGAAATATATGTGTTAACCTTTTCATAGTAAATAAATTGATATGAAAATATTTATTTTGTTTGATAAAATTCGTTCTTCTATCAGATTATTTGTATGTTTAGCTACAGCAAAGAAAAAAAAAACTAATATTTCGAATTTGAGTATCTACGACATATTAAAAATCAGAGAGGATTATAAGTTTTTCTTTTTAAATATGGCTTAAAAAGAATCTTAAAACAAATATAATAAGAAAGCCTAATGTTTTACTATTTCGAAAGATATATTTTTGGACTTTTTCCAAATTCGACATGATTTTGAGCTCTCTTCAATTTTCAGAAGCATTTCAAAGTTTTCTTTAAACACTAACTTATAAATGAGTGAAAACTAAAAAGATTTAACCATTTAGAAAGTGATTTAAATTTTTGTAAAACTGAAAATGTGTTAAAGAAACTTCGATAAATTTTACAACAGATATAGTTAATGGAGTATATACAATGCTACTTTGGATTACTAAAGCTGATATTTTCTATACTTTATTATTTGGTAAGGAAATTAATATTTTTAAATACTCACAAAATTCTATTTTCTATCAGCTTCTTTGTACTTTCAGATATAGAAAAAGAAAGAAAGTATTATTATTTATATTAAGGGGACAGTGGACCTTTTATTTGAGTAAAATCGTCCATAGCAAAATCTTCGCAAGAATGTCTATTTCTGTGGTATAATAATGCCAAAATATTTTTTTCTTATAAAAATATCATTTATGAAGGTTTTAAGATGAAAATAATAAAGGCAAGTGTATTTATATACTTTAAATCTATTTTTCTCAAAACTAATTTTTCAGCGTTTTTAGATTTTTGAAATGTTTCTTGCGACGTAATTTTTGAGCAATATTTATGAAATTAATAAGGAAGTTTCCTGACATTGTTTAGAAAGAAATTTTGTGAACTTTTAAAAATTCGTCTTCATTAAGATAGTCAAATTTGATTTTTTACTTATTAAAAGGCAAAATTTTTATGAAAATCGACATGGAATTTAGAAAAAAATCTGTAAAATATTAATTATTCAAGATACTAAACAAATCATACACCAATATGTTTATAATGGAGTTTTAAATGATAAAAACGCAAAAGCAAGAAAATATCTCAAAAATTAAGACACGAGGAGCAATTTAAAATTACATTTAAAAATTTATTTTTTTAATTAAAAATTTTAATAAGATTGGAAATTTTTTGAGGGTGTTCTATATACTTTTGGTGAAATGTATGCATGCACAAAATTTCATATTGTTATGATGAAAATTAAAAAAGAAAATTTTTAACATCCACCGTCCCCTTAAGCATTGACTAAGCATTTTTTTTTTCAAAATCACTCAAAAAACGGATCTGAATAGATATATCATAAGAACGACCAATCTTAGATTCTTTCAGAAATTATCTATTTTGTTTCCTTTAAAACTGTACATGATTTTTATTTTTTTATTCAGTTTTCTTACTTATTCAGAAAATTTTCAAGATTTGTTTGAAACAGTAACTTATAAATGAATGAAACATATAAATATTTTTTTAAATATTTATATGTTTCATATTTCATTTAATAAGTTAGAATGGAATTTAATCGAAAAAATCGAGTTTAATTGAGTAAAATCTAAAATGCATTACGAATTATCCGAAGAAGTATCCGAATTTATGAAAAAGATCTACTTTTAAATGGAAAATTTACTTTGATTCTTGGACAAACGAAAGTTGGTATTCACAATATTTCATAAATGAATAAATTTTTTTTTTGCACATTTCCATAACTTAGTTGGGAATTTGGCGACTTTTGGATCATTTGATGCCAAATATATATATATATATATATATAAATTTTTTAAATACCTGTCACCGTTTGCAAGTTATTGAATTTTAAAATTTATCAATTAAAATTCAATAACTTGCAAATGGTGACAGGTATTTGAAAAATTTTTGCAGGAGGGTTATGTAATAATGTCGAGTTTTTTTATCGTAACTTTTGATTTTAGTTCGAATTTCAAACAATAGATGGTGCTGACGGCAATAGAAGCCCAGGTCGGCACCGAAACTGACCTCACTCACCAATAATCACCTAGCCTTCAATCGTCTTCAGCGCCATCTAATGTTTGAAATTCGAACTAAAATAAAAAATAACAATAAAAAAAAAGACTCCTGACTAAAATTTTTTTAATAGCTGTCACCGTTTGCATGTTATTGAATTTTAAAATCCATCAGTCATGTTTGGGACACCCGGTATATATATATATATATATATATTTGTCGACCGTTTTTTGCATATATAAATACAGCGGCATGGACGTATTTATTTCTACTCAAAAAGCTCTGTTTTCTAAAAGTGATTTTATAGCATCCGATGTATTAAATAAAAGAAATATCTAAAATTTTTACTCTGACTAGGGAATTGCAAGAAGTGTAAGTCACCAATTTTGACAAAAGTGGTATCGTTCGAAAGATCTCATCGAGAGCAGTAAAAGACTCAAAAGAAAGGGGTATCGTTAAAAAGATATTATCATGAGAGAGAAAAAACTCAATAGAGCTACCCGTCGGAAAGGAGCCGTTTTCGAGATATCCGATTATTTATGTCACGTAGCTAGTGCCTACTGTTCAAGTGCACACTTAATCGGGGACCAGAAAAGATTGTTTTCCCGATTTTGATGAAAATGGTGTTGTTTGAAAGATATTGTGAGAAGGAAAAAACTTAATGGAAATAACCATCTGAAATGAGCCGTTTTCGAAATATCAAATAATTTAAGTCATTTAATGCAGTTCCCAGCAGTGTGCATTAGCAATGTGACACAAATAGTCGGATATCTCGAAAACGTCTCATTTCCGACGGATGATTCCATTGAGTTTTATACGGCACACGATGATATCTTTTCAACGTTAATACTTTCGTTAAAATCGAGAATAAAATTTTTTGCGGTCCCCCATTAAGTGTGCACTAGCTACGTGGCATAAATTGTCGGATATCTCGAAAACGGCTCATTTGCGACGGGTAGTTCTATTGAGTTTTTTACTGCACTCGATGAGATCTTTCCAACGATACCACCTTCGACAAAAAATTCCGCGCCCATTGCCACTTTGCAATGGGATCTCCAATTTCAGGCCTCCTTGCAGAATTCAAATTACGCCCCCTTGAATCAAAAATTTTCAGTACTTTTAAATTATTACCTTTAATATGGCTAAGTTATGTAGATGATATTTTTATTGTTTGGCAGGGGGGCGTTGATAAATTGTTAATTTTTATTCAGCAGTTAAATGATCTAGATAATAAGATTAAATCTACTTTCGAACTTGAAACTGATAAGAAATTACCTTTTTTGGATGTTGAGATAAAAAGAGAAAATAATAAAACAATTAGTTCAGTATATCGAAAACCAATAACAAACCTAAATGTTATACCTTTTGATGCTTGCACTCCATATTCTTATAAATTATCTACCTTTAGATTCCTTATTAACAGAACTTTCAGAGTTTGTTCCGTTGAAAATTTAAATGATGAATTAGATAAAATTAAAACAATAGCTATTAACAACGGATATCAAGTTAAAATAGTTAATAAATTAATTAAAAAGTTTATTGACAAAATGAATAGTGCAGTTTTTGAAAATAAAACAACAATGAAAATAACATGAAAAGGGTTGTTATTAACTATTATCCAAATTTCTTCGAGTCTGCTAAAACACAATTAAAAAAGTTTCATTTAAATTTAATTGCTAGACTCCCTCCAAAATTAAAATCAATTTTAACCACTAAAATTGACCCAATTGATAAATTTGACAGATCAGGTGTTTATATCATTCCATTTCTTAAAGAAGGTGGATATAGGAATTATTATATTGGCATGACTCAAAGAAAATTCAAAGTAAGATGTAAAGAACACATTGCAGACATAAAATTTAATAGAGGTAAAACCGCATTATCAAGGCTAAATCAAATAGAAAACATAGATATTTTGTTTAATGAAAGTAAATTAATTTATTGGTCATATTTTTATTTGCAACTTTTTATTAGAGAGTCTATTGAAATTTACGTCAGAAGCTCAATGGTCTGCAATGATTCCTTGTCATTTCAAATCCTAAATATTTGGATTGAATTGTTAAATAATTTAAAAATTAAGCAACGTGATACATAATTAAAATATAACGCGCTTGATTTTATTTTTAAAAATTTTTAAATTTCATTTATAATAGTTTATTGTCATTTTCCGACTTTGTATTTATTTGTATTTTGTTTTTCTGATGATGATTAAGTAAATTCAATCGAAACATATCAAATTATTAATATCTTTTAATGTTTTTATTAGTATTTGATGTCCTTCTTTAGCAATTAAATATTTTAATACATATTTTTGAAAAATTTTCGTATACTGTTTTTATACATAAATTAAAGATAAATTTGAACTTTTCGTCTTATAACAACAAAATTAAATCATTTTTTATGGCATACCATTTATTTTCTTTTTACAAAATCAAATAATTTAAAAAATGCTGCAAGCTATAAGAATCTTATTTGAAATTTATTATTATTCTTTTTAAGATTAAAAAGTCAGCAAACAGTTTTAAATTTTTTAAGAGGTTTGTTCTCTTTGTTCAGTTTTATTGAACAAAAGTAACATTTTAATGAAACCTTAATCTTAAAATTTCTAATTTTAATTTATTAGAATATACATTTTATTTAGTTTTTTAAATAAAAGAAATAAATTTAAATCGTAAGTCAGATTTTTAATTTAAAACATTTGTTAAAATTTCTTATCTCTTCATTAAAAAAAAAAAATAAATTATGAAAAACGCTTTATTGGAAAAGTCTTCTTTTATCTTTCCAGAAAAATAATTTCTTTTCACAATATCAGACTTTCTAAATTAAAAGATAACGCCGTTAACAATATAAAAGCAAACTTCAAATACTTACTCTCCAAAGAAGTAAATTTTTCAAAAAATAATTATTTTTGATATCCTTTTGTTTTAATTAACTCCTAAGGGAGCTTTCTTTAATTCAGCTGGAAAGTGAGATAAATTTTTAGATACTTGTACGCTTCATCTTTTAATATTTTGCTTAAAGGTGAGATTTTAAAGTTATGAAGTTGAATTTTTCTTTTTTTTCTTCTTTGCACAACAAAAAGGTGTATGGAAATGACAAAAGATTTTTTTTTTTGTAATTACTTAAAAACTATCTATTTTTTTTAATAAAGCAAAGTAGTTGCATTTTACAAAATTAATTTAAATTTTTGTTTCATAAATTATGTACATTTTACTTAGAAATATAAATTTAAAGAGAGTGTTTAAAAAATCTTTTCAAATTTTTACTTTTTAGCTCACAGGCTATCATAGCCTGAGAGCTTATGTGCCCGTCCGTTCTGTATGTACGTTCGTATGTTCGTTCGTGCGTAACGCGATAACTCATGATAAAAATATCGGATCCACTTGAAATTTTGTATATAGGTATATCCTGATAAGGCGCTTCCCTGATTAGTTTTTGGATTTCATTAGATATGTATAAGAGGTGGAAGGGGGGCTCATGTCCCTCCCTTAATTGATATAAACGAGATTTTCATGCAGAATTAACAGTTTTCGTTCAAAATTTAGATATAGGATCACTCTGATGAGGCGATTCCGTGACTGTTATTAGGTGTTCATTGAATAAGTATAAACAGGGGGAACGGGAGGCTCATGCCCCTCCCCTTAATTGATATAAACGGGATTTTCATGCAGAATTAACAGTTTTCGTTCAAAGTTTAGATATAGGATCATTCTGATGAGGCGATTCCGTGACTGTTATTAGATGTTCTTTGAATAAGTATAAACAGGGGGAACGGGGGGCTCATGCCCCCCTCCTCCCTTAATTGATATAAACAGGATTTTCATGCAGAATTAACAGTTTTCGTTCAAAATTTAGATATAGGATCATTCTGATGAGGCGATTCCGTGACTGTTATTAGGTGTTCATTGAATAAGTATAAACAGGGGGAACGGGGGGCTCATGCCCCTCCCCTTAATTGATATAAACGGGATTTTCATGCAGAATTAACAGTTTTCGTTCAAAATTTAGATATAGGATCATTCTGATGAGGCGAGTCCGTGGTTGTTATTAGGTGTTCATTGAATAAGTATAAACAGGGGGAACGGGGGTTCTAATGCCCCTCCCCTTAACTTGTATAAATGGATTTTTCAATCAGAATTGTCAGATTTCGTTCAAATCTCTGAATAGTTTTGGAAGTTTAATGGTTAAGTATAAAAGAGGAGAATAACTCCTCTTAAATTATATAAATGCTAAATGGGTTTTTATTAAGAATTATGCGATTTGCTCTGAATTTTGGATATAGGTTTTTTAATATGATAAAGCATATACTTGATAGTTTAGGAGGTTCAATGATTAAGTATAAAAAAGTAGAAAGAGGAGAGCCGTTTCCTCTTCTTATTTTTTTTTTCGAACGGAATTAACGAAAATACAAGGCTGTAATGTACAATTAGTATGCGTAGCCTGTGAGCTCAATGCCATCAGTTTAACTGGGGAATATTCTTTTTTATTATTTTTTTATTATTTTTTTTTCACAAAACATGTTGTATTAATTGTCCTTTTAAAATATTTTATGAAATTGCATCTGTAATAACAAAATCTTTCTTTACAATATTAAAAACATTTGTTTTAAAATGTTATTATAAAAAACCCTACTTATTATAAAATGCCTATCTTACATTCGCTCGTCCACTTCAAGGACTTTTAAAGACTTTTTATTAGAATTTTTGTAAATTAATATTTGCCTTTTTTTAGTCAGAAAAAAATCTATCTTCAGATATAGCGAGCAGAACTAGATTTATTTTTAATCCAGTTTGTTTTTTAAATATATATATATAAGTTTTAGTTGTCGAATATTTCGTAATATGATCTTTACAGATTTTTTTTTTAATTTTTATGTATAACTCTTTAAGAAATGTATAAAATTACAGGGTGTCCAGCAAATAACACCCGGATTTCAAAATTAAATTTCTCAAAAACAAAGATCAATAGTATTATGCAGTAAACGGTTTGTTTATTAGGTAAGCTGTAAAAATCTTATACAAAAGTTTCGAACGGTAAATATTTTGAAAAGATTGTGCTCCGATTGCAAAGAATGCTTTGATTTGACATTTTCCTTGCTTTAGATTGCTGCCAGAGAATGTGTTTTTCGGATTTTAGTGTGTTTTTAGATTTTTGAAATGTTTCTTGCGACGTAATTTTTGAGCAATATTTATGAAATTATTAAGGAAGTTTCCTGACATTGTTTAGAAAGAAATTGTGTAAGCTTTTAAAAATTCGTCTTCATTAAGATAGTCAAATTTGATTTTTTACTTATTAAAAGGCAAAATTTTGATGAAAATCGACATGGAATTTAGAAAAAAATCTGTAAAATATTAACTATTCAAGATACTAAAAAAATCATACACAAATTTGTTTATAAGGGAGTTCTAAATGATAAAAACGCAAAAGCAAGAAAATATCTCAAAAATTAAGACACGAGGAACATTTTAAAATTTCGTTTAAAAATTTAATTAAAAAAATTAAAAATTTTAATAAGATTGGAAATTTTTTGAGGGTGTTCTATATACTTTTGGTGAAATGTATGCATGCACAAAATTTCATATTGTTATGATTGAAAATTAAAAAAGAAAAATTTTAACGTCCACCGTCCCCTTAAGAATTGACTAGGCATTTTTTTTTTCAAAATCACTCAAAAAACGGATCTGAATAGATGTATCATAAGAACAGCCAATCTCCGATTCTTTCAGAAATTATCTGTTTTGTTTCCTTTAAAACTTTAAATGATTTTTATTTATTTATTCAGTTTTCTTAGTTATTCAGAAAATTTTCAAGATTTGTTTGAAACAGCAACTTATAAATGAATTAAAAGTTAGAATGGAATTTAATCGAAAAAATCGAGTTTAATTGAGTAAAATTTAAAATGTATTAAGAATTATCCGAAGAAGTATCCGAATTTATGAAAAAGATCTACTTTTAAATGGAAAATCTACTTTGATTCTTGGACAAACGAAAGTTGGTATTCACTATGTTTCATAAATTATTATTTTTTACACATTAGTTGGGAATTTGGCGACTTTTGAATCATTTGATGCCATATATATATATACCGGGTGTCCCAAAAATGACTGATGGATTTTAAAATTCAATAACTTGCAAACGGTGACAGGTATTTAAAAAATGGTTACAGGAGGATTATGTATAATGTCAGGAGATTTTTTTACCGTAACTTTTGATTTTAGTTCGAATTTCAAACAATAGATGGCGCTGACGGCAATAGAAGCCCAGGTCGACACCGAAACTGACCTCACTCAGCAATGATCACTTGGCCTTCAATCGCCGCCAGCGCCATCTAATGTTTGAAATTCGAACTAAAATAAAAAAATTACGCTAAAAAAACTCATGACTATTTTTTTTTAAAATAGCTGTCACCATTTGCAAGTTATTGAATTTTAAAATCCATCAGTCATGTTTGGGACACCCGGTATATATATATAGATATATATTTGTCGACCTGTTTTTGCATATATAAATACAGCGGCGTGGACGTATTTATTTCTACTCATAAAGTTCTGTTTTCTAAAAGTGATTTTGTAGCATCAGATATATTAAAGAAAAGAAATAACTAAAATTTTCAATCTGACTAGGGATCCGCAAGAAGTGTAAGTCACCGATTTTGGGAAAAGTGGTATCGTTCGAAAGATCTCATCGAGAGCAGTAAAAAATTCAATGGAACTACCCGTCGCAAATGAGCCGTTTTCGAAATATCCTCAATTTATGTCACGTAATTAGAGCATACTTAACGGGGTCCGCAAAAGAATTTATTCTCTATTTTAACGAAAGGGGTATCGTTAAAAAGATATTATCATGAGGGAGAAAAAACTCAATAGAGCTACCCGTCGGAAATGAGCCGTTTTCGATATATCCGATAATTTATGTCACGTAGCTAGTGCCTACTGTTATAGTGCACACTTAATCGGGGACCACAAAAAATTGTTTCCCCGATTTTGATGAAAATAGTGTTGTTGGAAAGATATCATTGTGAAAAATAAAAAACTCAATGGGAATAACCATCTGAAATGAGCAGTTTTCGAAATATCCAACAATTTAGGTCATTTAATGCAGTTCCCAGCAGTGTGCATTGGCAATGTGACACAAATAGTCGGATATCTCGAAAACGTCTCATTTCCGACAGGTGATTTCATTGAGTTTTTTACGGCCACTATGATATCTTTTCAACGATACCACTTTCGTTAAAATCGAGAATAATATTTTTTGCGGTTCCCCATTAAATATGAACAAGCTACGTGACATAAATTGTCGGATATCTCAAAAAGGCTCATTTGCGACGGGTAGTTCCATTGAGTTTCTTACTGTACTCGATGAGATCTTTCCAACGATACCACTTTCGTCAAAATCGGTGACTCACACTTTTTGTAGTTCCCTAGTGAGTAGCCGCTTCATATTAAGCATCTAGCAGGTGCTAAAGCTTTCTGTTTATAAATCATTCATAAAATGGATTTCTATACACATGTGAAACGAAAAGCCAATTTTCGATTCCTCCAAAAGTTAATTTTTTGGCTTCTTACCAAACTTAAACATTGAAACATTTTCTTAAACATTGAAACTCTTTTCCAGGTTTGTTTAAAACCTTTTAAATAAATAAGAAAAGACAAAGAAAAACTCTAAATATTTAGAACGTACTTAAAATTTTAATAAATGAAAATGCGTTAAAGTATTTTAATATTTATCAAAATATTCCTTTCTCAGAGCTGAAAATCTTCTTTACTTCTTGGAATAATTTAAAATGATGTTAGGTTCATTCTTTTTTTAGTAAAATCAAATTTATAAATACACATTTTAATGACTGAATAACTTAGCTAGATTCTTCAATTAAAAACTATTTTATATAACATTATAAATTAAAATTAGTCTTTCATCCTGAAAGTTTTCATCTGCCAATTAAATGAAAGTAAAATCAAAGCAGCCACATATATTTTCAGATGAGCTATACCATTAGAATTGTTTAAAATGAATAAATTTATAGTTTTATATTTAGAGACTTCTATTTAAAAACTTTTAATATTTATAAAATGACAAATGGCGAATTAAATATTTATTAGTGTTATGTACTTTCCATGCCAAAAACTTCATAAAATGTTGTGATGAGACTGTTTATTTTTCCTCATGTTTAAAAAAATAAAATAAAAAAATATGAATAATTTAAACAGTTACCGAACTTTTAAAAACTGAGTAATATCATTCAAAATTATTATTTTTTTTGTGCCATTTTGTAATGAAAAACTTATATTGCATATTATTATGAATCTTATATTAAAAGCATGCTGTCAAAAATTAATATTTTTATTTATTAATGTTTTTATTTATTAATATTTAATTTATATAAAATTACATATAACAGCAGATACTCCAGTATGATACGTAAGTTATATACAAAACTTTTATAAACAGAAGAGGTAATATTTAGGATGACAAATCAACAATATTAAATATCTTTATTGAATTTTAGGATTAATTAAAAAAAAAGTATGAAACACTAAATGCATTATCTTGCACTGCAACTATATAAAGTCAAAAATAAATAAAAAAAAGGATCCAATATTAGCTTAAATACGTTTGTTTTGTATGTAATTCTGACTAGTAACGTTTTTAAATATACAAATAAAAATACAACTTTAATTGTATTTCATATATATATGTTGCAGCGCCTTAAATGCATGCAAAGCAAATATGTTTTTCTATTTGATTTTAAAATAAAGAAATATATGTAACATATGAGAAGAGTCAAAATTACTTATCAGTGTATAATAACTAATAATAAAGGTATAAGTATTAAAAACTATCTTTTAATACTATTCTTATTAAATTCATTGATAAAATATTTCTTACATATAATATGGCATATTAATCTTTAAAAAATATTTTAACAGTATCATTTTAGACAATGAGCCAGTGAATCTATAAAAATGTTTGTAGACACACGCTATTCAAACAACTTCTTAAAGTTTTCTTTTCCGTCCTTTAAAAGTCATACATTTTATTAGCATCTTCCAATAATCAGTTTAAGCGCGATGGATGAGAAATCGGATTTACAGAAGATTGTATAAAAGCATCTAGCTTAGTTTACAGTTAATTTATTCAATTTGAGTACATACCGATGGAAGGTTAATGGAAGAATCATACATGAAATCTGCTCTCTTAAGCTAAAGTTAAATTTTGGAATGTACTACACTTTAAAAAGTCCTCATAGTTAATTTAAACAGGATTTTTTACGTGCCTTCCCAACATATCAGGTTTAATTATTTTAAAGTTATGAAGTTGAATTTTTCTTTTTTTTTTTTCTTAAGTCTTTGCACAACAAAAAGGTGGATGGAAATGACAAAAGATTTTTTTGTAATTACTTAAAAACTATCTATTTTTTTAATAAAGCAAAGTAGTTGCATTTTACAAAATTAATTTAAATTTTTGCTTCATAAATCCTGCACATTTTACTTAGAAATATAAATTTAAAGTGAGTGTTTAAAAAATCTTTTAAAATTTCTACTTTTTATTTATTTACTTATTTTACAAAACATGCTGTATTAATTGTCCTTTTAAAATATTTTATGAAATTGCATCTGAAATAAAAAAATCTTTACACTATTGAAAACTTTTGTTTTACAATTTTGTCATAAAAAACCCTATTTATTATGAAATGTATATTGTATATTCGCTCATCGGCTTCAAGAACTTTTAAAGCCTTTTTTTTTAGAATTTTTTAAATTAATATTTGCCTTTTTTATGCAAAAAAAAAAAATCTTTTTTCATATATAATCGTATCGCAAAAATAAACAATAGTATTTTCAAAGGCACTCGATATGGAAAGAGAAAGTGTATCTTCCTCTTATTTTTTTTAAAGGAAATTTTATTTAATAAACTTGTGAACATTTAACAAGTTTTTTACGAAGTGTAAATACAACGTGTGTTGTGTATGTCAAATTATTCAAAGTAATTAATCGACAACTGTGAGCTTAATGTTGTGGATGAGAAATAGGATTTATAAAAAGTTATATAAAACATCTAGCTTAGTTTTAAGCTGTTTTATTAAATTTTAGTATCTATCGCTTCAAAGGATAAATTAATAGAAATAATGGTACTAATGTTTTCCCGTCGACCAAAAAATTATCGCCAAACTATAAGATTAAATGCCAATAATGGGTGATTGTGAATATCACATTCAATGACATTCAATACGATTCACGTGTTTAATATGTCATTAAGTGGTTTTTATTTCGACTTTTTAATTATATTTTTACTAATATTCTACTAATTATTTATTTTTTCGTAATTTAAAATACAAATTATGTAATTATGTATAATTTGGATATTATTTTGGCTAAATTGGTCGACGGGATAACAGAGTAATACCGAAATAATTATACATCGAATTCGCTCTTTAAAGTAGTGTTAAATATTGAAATATACTATACTTTGGAAAATCATCGTAGTTAATTTAAATAGAATTTTTACGAGTATTCTCTCGATGTCTGGGCAACATATCGCAAAGAGAGAAAACGGTATTTAAAACAACATTCAATATTGGGAAAAGTAGTGTTTCCTTTTCAAAAAAGTTAATTGTATTTAATAAATTCCTCCGCATTTAACAAGTTTTTTATTAACTGTATATGCATCGCCTGTATCAAGGTAGTTTATCAACAACATTTGAGACTTATATTCGGCTCAGTTAAGCACAAATAAATAAATAAGTAAACAATTATAAAATAAATATAAATAACATAAAATTCTTGGAGAATTCATAGAATTTAAGAAATCCAAATATAGCATATAATTTATGTAACAGTGGTTTTAAAACTTCACTACCACACTAAAAAAAAAAAAAAAATGTTACATTTAAGGCAAAAACTGCTTGAAGCAATGTTGGCAGAAGTCTTTACGGTAAAAATTGCAGTAAAATCAGATGTAAATCTTATTGAACCTAATTTTACTGCAATTTTTTACGGTAAAAAATTTTGGCAACATTGCTGCCAACAGTTTTGCCGTAAATGTAACTTTTTTTTTTTCAATTTTAGTGTATTTCTAAAAAAAACTTTAATAAACATTTTTGTAATAAACTGTAACCATACTCAGGAGAGAATAAGGTATAAAACTGGACATTTTCGAATACTGTTTTTATGCATAAATTTAAGATTAATTGAAATTTTTCGTCATATAACAATAAAATTAAATAATTTTTTATGGCATACCATTTTCATTCTTTTTACAAAATAAAACAATCAAAAAATGCTACAAGATATAAGAATCTTATTTGAAATTTATTATTATTCTTTTTTAAGATAAAAAGTCAGCAAACAGTTTTAATTTTTTAAGAGGTTTGTTCTCTTTGTTCAGTTTTATTGAACAAAAGTAACATTTTAATGAAACCTTAATCTTAAAATTTCTAATTTTAATTTATTAGAATATACATTTTATTTAGTTTTTTAAATAAAAGAAATAAATTTAAATCATAATTCAGATTTTTAATTTAAAACATTTGTTAAAATTTCTTATCTCTTCATTAAAAAAAAAAAAAAATCATGAAAAACGATTTATTGGAAAAGTCTTCTTTTATCTTTCCAGAAAAATAATTTCTTTTCACAATATCAGACTTTCTAAATTAAAAGATAACGCTGTTAACAATATAAAAGCAAACTTCAAATACTTACTCTCCAAAGAAGTAAATTTTCCAAAAAATAATTATTTTTGATATCCTTTTGTTTTAATTAACTCCTGAGGGAGCTTTCTTTAACTCAGCTGGAAAGTGAGATAAATTCTTAGATACTTGTACGCTTCATCTTTTAATATTGTGCTTAAAGGTGAGATTTTAAAGTTATGAAGTTGAATTTTTCTTTTTTTTTCTTAAGTCTTTGCACAACAAAAAGGTGGATGGAAATGACAAAAGATTTTTTTGTAATTACTTAAAAACTATCTATTTTTTAATAAAGCAAAGTAGTTGCATTTTACAAAATTAATTTAAATTTTTGCTTCATAAATCCTGCACATTTTACTTAGAAATATAAATTTAAAGTGAGTGTTTAAAAAATCTTTTAAAATTTCTACTTTTTATTTATTTACTTATTTTACAAAACATGCTGTATTAATTGTCCTTTTAAAATATTTTATGAAATTGCATCTGAAATAAAAAAATCTTTACACTATTAAAAACTTTTGTTTTACAATTTTGTCATAAAAAACCCTATTTATTATGAAATGTATATTGTATATTCGCTCATCGGCTTCAAGAACTTTTAAAGCCTTTTTTTTTAGAATTTTTTAAATTAATATTTGCCTTTTTTATGCAAAAAAAAATCTTTTTTCATATATAGTGAACTTCATATATAGGAAAAACGAAATATCTGGTATTTAAACATCTAAAAACATTTGAATACATTGATGCGTATGAATTTACTTATTTATTATACATCACTGATATGCAAAGATAAACAATGCATTTATAATATATAACTAGATTTATTTTTAATTCAGTTTGTCATTATATATATAATGTTTTAGCTTTCAAATTTTTCATAAAATGCTCTTTAAAGTAATAATTGTTTTATCTTTTGTGTATAACTCTTTTGTGTATAATGTATAAAATTATTTTTATATTTCTTCTTATTTTAAATGTTTGTATAGATCTTGATCTATGGTTTGGTTTACTAATCAGAATTTTATACTTATTTATAAAACTTGAGGAGTATATGTGCATTTTAAATATTCTAGATGCGAATGAAACTTCACATTTTATTAGAAATATATATTTCTAATAATAAGTCTAAATCATCAAAACATTTTCGGTAGCTTCAGAGGTTCGAACACACACTTCGCGCTGTTCAACGACTAGTTTCCGCTAAAATTTTATATTTGAAATGTAGATCATAGCCTGCTAACATCGTTTCATTTAGAGAGTCGGAATACGAGTAGAAAAGCTAAAGGACCGCCGAAGGAACGCGGGCGATGCGCTCAGGGAATTCTTGGGCGGTTACACCAACTACTCTCATCTGACAGTTCATCGAGACTAATAATAGGTTTGAATGTCCAAGGATCTTTCGACCAGTGGCCGAGAGGTTCGGACCTCTCAACTGGTAGACGGCAGGTGCTGGGTTCGAACCCAATCGCGGCTGTCGGCCTAACCGTTCGGAGTTTTCCGTGGTTTTCTTCGAACCTTGCGTAAATACGGGTTAGGTTCCCTTAGAAAGACCCCCACGGAGGGCACTCCCCCCTGGTCCTATATCCCTAGCGTAGATTAATCGGACGACAAAAATCAACCAACCAACCAACCAACCAACCAAGGATCTTTTGATAGCTACAGAGCTCCGAACACACACTTTTATCATTTCGTTTATTTTAATTTGGGTATTTTTCCTTTTAAAGATGTCCGGTTTCATGTTTTTTTTTTTTTTTCAACCTGGCTTCCACTGGAGTATCTTATATTTGGGACGTGGGTCTTACGAGCGTACACTAGCCACGCAGTAAAAGCCGAGCGCTAATGTGAAGTCTATGGGGGCGTTCTTTTCTAATATCTCATTCAAATTTTAATATTTTTATACGATTTTTTGCATAGGATAGCTGAGAACGATCCTCAACCGGCCTAGTTTTTACTTTTTTGATTTTGCTTATATATTTTTTATATTACGATAGTTTCAATTTCAGAACCGGTTTAAACCGGTTTTGAAAATTAAAGTAATTAAAAAAAAATCTGAAACCAAAATTGAAAAAGTAAAAACTAGGCCGGTTGCGGATCGTCCTCAGCTATTCTATACAAAACAATCGTGTAAAAATATTAAAATTTTAGCGAGATATTTGAAAAGAACGCTCCCCAAAGACTTATCATTAGCGTTCGGCTTTTACCGCGTGACTAGTGTTTGCTCTTAAGCTGCCAATGTGGCTTCCGCTAGAAAGTCGCAATAAGCAAATAAATGTTAAAGGAACGCCCACGCCGAGATCCCGAACTATGCGGCAATGAGTTACTCTTTTCTATAGACGCTAAAATAATGCTACAAATATACATACATTAATTTTTCTCAAACAAATGACATCGTAGATGAAAAAATATAGATTAAATTTCTTTAACTGACCCTTTAGAGAATTAGTAGTTTTGGTTCTAAAACATGAATCTGAAATTATAAACCTTCTTGATACATAAATTTAATTATCACTAACCTAAATTTATATTGTCAGAAAATTAAAGGCTTTAAACAAGTGAATAATATAAAGTAAAAAAAAAATCTCAACACTGATTGAAAAAAAATGAAGGGATGAAAACAGATGGTTCTTACTGACATATTCAATAGTAATAGTATTTTTGTTTATTTCTGAAGTTGTTACATTTTGCATTAACAGTACATCACGTTTTAGAAAATTAACGCACCTGGCTGAAGTCGTTCTCGATCTTTTTGAACCGATTATTATGTGTCACCTATGCCTTTTTACTTTCTTTTACCTTCAATAGAATAAAGTATTGTAATCGAAATTTTTTTAGACTTCTTGTTTTTGACGGATTTGCATGTTTTAGGGATCAGAGATTCCAAAAAACATGTTTTTACAAAATGTCTGTCTGCCCGTGTGTCTGCCCGTGTGTCTATCCGTATGTCGCCATTCTACCATTAAAAAGTGCATGAAGATATGCATAGAGTTTAACCAAATTTTTTCTGAATGTTTTGGTTGTGGCAAGCAGGTCCTCCTTCAGTTTTGAAATATTCCGCCGGAAGTGGGCGCTGCAATAGCAATTTTTATGCCATATTCAATATTGTACCACCTAAAAGTGTATGAAGTTATGTATAGAATTTAACCAATTTTTTGTGTAAGGGCTTAGATATTACCAGTTGGTACTCCCTGAATTTGAAAAAATATCCGCCGGAAGGGGGCGCTGCATTAGCGATTTTTATGCCATTATCAATGTTGTACCACCTAAAAGTGTATGAAAATTTAACCAAATTTTAACCATATAAGTGAACCATTTTTTGTATAAGTGTTTGGCCATGGCTTCATAGTCCTCCCTGAATTTTAAAAAAATCCGCTCGAAGGGGGCACTATAATCACAATGCCTGTGCCATTTTCGTTATTTTACCATCAAAAAATTTGTGAAGTTATGCATAGAACTCAAGTAAAATTTTCGTCTATGATTATTTTTGAGTATGACAAGTAAGTCCTCCCTGAATTTGAAAGAAAATCTGGCTATCAGTCTATTGTCCATCGTCTCATGCACACACGGAAACTTGTTTCTACACTGTAAAAAAAAAGGGTCGATCTACTAAAAAAACTTTACTGATCCTTGTAATTACTAAAAAATTTTTAGTAATCTTAGTAGGTTACAAAAAAATCTGTAAGAATTACTAGAAAAAAGTTAGCAACGAATAAGAGTTAATAGTTTTATATTTTTAATAGCTCTTACTAAAATTCAGTTGGTGTGTCCTTGATAGCATAGTGGTTATAGTAACTTACTCCAATCTAAAAGGTCCCGGGTTCGAAACTTGCCACCGCCAAATACGCCCCGAATGTATGTAGTGTCTCGTTAATAAAGGGATTATGAAAATCCTGTCGGAGCAAGTAGGAATGTTTGATGCTGCCATCTATTGCGGTTTTGCCGAAAATCTTCCTCTTCAGAAGTCTGGATGCAGCTCGAAGGATGCACCTGCCCTTCGGGCGCACATAATGGTTATTAGAAATAATTTTAGAGCTATTACTAAAATTTGCTTGGTGGCTCATACTAAAAATTTTTAAGTTAGTTATACAAAAAATTCTTTTGTTCAGTTTACAAAAGAAATGCTTGTTTCACTTGCAAAAAAAAAGTTTGTAATGGTTACTAAAAAATTCCGTGGAATACAAATTTACTAAGAAATTTTTAGTAACCTCTTGAATTTTTTTTTACAGTATACTCCGATTAATTGACTGAAGCAGAAATTGAAGATGAAAAGGAAAGTTTGTATAGTATTGAATTAAAATTATCAAAGAATTAAAATATGGAACTACTTTTTAAAATATTAAAATGTACGTATGAGATAAAAGAAAGGTTTGGGATTGGGAGATCCAACTAGTTTAGGACATAGATAGTTTTTATGCTTGTAAATCTAAGTATTTACGACTTACAGGAAAATTTTGTTCTAATAAAACCAAAGCATGAGGTTCAAAAAATATTTTTTTACGTCGATTATATACCCCGAAAAAGTTTCTTTTTGTAGAGAAAATATTTTTTTTCATACCACAACCAAAACTAAAAATAATAAAGCTGCAAGGACTAGGCCTTCTGCGTAAGCAAAGTCTGGTAGAAACTGCTGCACGCATGTTCTATTTAAAACCGGAAAAAATAAAATAATGCATATTTATATATTTGCTGGGATTTAAATATTAAGCAAAATAAAGTTTTTTTTAAATCCATAATTTAACATTTTAAAAAACTTAGATTTTTACTGTCATTTTATGGATAAAAAAGTTTAATTAATACCCTAATGATCCTCCCAGCATTAAATAATAATAATATCCTGAGATAAACCTCAAATTTATATAAATTTATATTTTTAAACAATTTATGCCAGAATTACTTTTCAAAGAATAAATTTTCTAATAAAACAATATTTATAAATAAAACTACAATATTTATATATAAAAAATTGCTTAGATAAAGGCTTGTGTTATATACATTTCTTATTTCGAAATATATTCAAATTTTGAAGTGTTATGATAAAAAAAAAATAGTTCCGAGATCATATTCACTATACTCATAAATACTATTTAGAAGTACATAGAAAATACGCTTAAAAAATATTGATAAAAAAAAGATGCTTCCAAGACATTTTTTTTTTTCATATTGAGTCATTTAATAGGTAAAATCAGTTTTCATAGTAAGAAAATTTTAATTTATTTATTAGGAGGTAAAATATAGCTGTTTTAAAGCCTTTTTAATAAAATCTTCATTATAAAGAAAACAAGTTGGAAATTGCACGTGAAACGTAGCAAATGAGGTGCGTTCGTACGATAACGAAGTTTTAAAATATCCAGATCTTGCTGATATGGTAGAGCGTACTTTGGATACAGTATAGTGGTCGAAATCTTTGTGTTCCTGTAAATATGCAGGGAGTAATTTTTATTATACTTCATTAACGTATATCTTATTCATAAAATGTGAAGTAGTTTAATATAATAAAAACACGCACCAAACAATGATTCCCCGTGTAACATTCTTTAGTGGAATACATTTGTGTGGCCCTGTAATTTATTAATAAATGTTCTTTGCAATACAGATTGTACAGAATGCATATTTTAGTACATACTTCATAGATTCATGCCAATTCTATTATGATCAAATGAGTGTAACACCTTTTAAATGCATTTGAAACTTTTTTTTCCCATTGATCGTAATGTAATGGAATACTTTTGATTGTCCCTGTAATTGATCTATGCATCCGATTTCCATAACATTTGAAATAACTTCGACAAAATTATGTAATAATTATACATTTTAAATTTCAAACGATTAAAATGCATTTGAAACTTTTTTTCCCGTTGACCGTAATGTAACGGAATCCTTTTGATTGCCCCTGTAATTGATCTATCCATCTGATTTTCATAAAATTCGAAATCACTCGACAAAATCGTGTAATAAGTTTGTATTTAAAATTTCAAACGATTCGGTTGGGTAGCTTTTGCGTTGTTGTATGCAGACAGACGGACAGACTGAGCGACAACAATATGTGCTATGTATTTACATAATTACGAACGCACCTAAAAACAGACAGGAGTTTTTTTAAACTATGAAAACGCACTATAATCGCGGACGAAAGCACTTGATAACCACTTTCTAGATGTCACAAAGTTCTGAAAATTGTTTCTCTATCTTTAGAAACAGGAGAAAGCAATTTATATTCGAAATTTAAAGAAAAAATTAAAAAAATATTTTTTTATTAGCTGTACGTAAATTCCAGAAACATTTTTGAGTAAATTTTACAATGCATTAATCACATCTCTCTACCTGAAAAATAGGTATTTCGAAGGCTTTCAAATAAATATTTTTCAGCTGCACAACTAAAATTGTGCATTCCTAACGGAAAAATGTTATTTTTAATGTTAAGTTAATACTGTTAGCTTTGCATGTTTTTCAGTTTTTCCTCGTGTTAGCTGAACATGAACATATATACTTCAGACTTCATAGCATGAAAAACCTGGTTCCTAGAGAGAAAAAAAATACTAAATGTATTAGATTTTTAAATCACAAGATTTTAAGAATTTAACCTTTTATATAAACATATGAATAAACAATTTTATATTGCTTAGGAGAGGTGTAACAAAAAATTAAAAACAACTATTATTGACATGTTTCGATTCTAATCTAATACGAACCATAATCATAGTAAAAATAATATTATGATTCTTATGAGATTGGAATCGAAACATGCCAATAATATTTGTTTTGATATTTTGTTACTTCTCTCTCAAGTAATATAAAATTTTTTATTCAAATGGTTTTCTGGGTATTGAAAACTGGATGTTATCAACTGCTCTGCTCAACAAGCTGAAAACATTTTGACACAATTGAAAATTCATCTTTTAACGAAATGACATAAAAGTCGTAGACCTGACTGTGGTAGCTATTTCAAATCGAACTGAATTTTCCATTTCGTGATCAATTAATTATTTACCGAGCTATAAGTGAAATCGATCACGTGACTAAATGTTTTTCATCCCAGTTTGACTAATTTTCCTACTTCCGTCGAGAATTGCCTTCAAAACGTCAATTTTGACGGCTTGTTCTAAGATATCTATTGCATTTTCAAAAGAAAAAAAATCCCTTTCGGCATGGCCTATAGGCGGAGGTAGATTTCAAAAAGTTTTCATCTCAAAAAAAAAAAAAAAAAAAAAAAAAAAAAAAAAAATGAGTAGAGATAAACCCAGTTTAACTACTTTATTCAACCGCTTTAAAAAAATTTTTAATTTCATTTTTCTGTAAGAACTGGTTTTATCGAAATCCTCTTAAATGAAATTCTACTCAAATGCCCATTTTGGCAACATATTTTGAATTATATTCTTACTTTATAAAAAAAATTGACCAATATGCTCATTATATAGTTCCTAAATAACAAAAAACTGTTAATTAAATTCGTTTGACAGCAAAATTGAATTTAAAAATGAGTAATAAAATAACCAATTTATTATTTTAATACATCCACAATTCTTTAATCAAGATTGCTTTGAGAAATTTTGTACGAAGTGCCCACTTTGACAGATTTTTTTAAATATATGTTTAGCCTTTATCAAAAATCTGACCAACACGGCACATTACACAGTTCCTAAATAACGAAAAACTGTCAATTGAATGCGTTTGAGAGCAAAATTGAATTTAAAAATGAGTCATAAAATAAAAAAATTGTTATTTGAATACAACCTCAATTCTTTTATCATGATCGCTTTGGGAAATTTTTTTGCGAAGTGCTTACTTTGACAGCTTTTAAAAATATGTATATTCACCCTTTATCAAAAAATCAAAGAATACGCACATTATATAGTTTCTAAGTAACAAAAAACTGTCATTTGAATGCGTTTCAGAGCAAAATTGGATTTAAAAATGAGTCATAAAATAAACAATTTGTTATTTGAATACTCACAGTTCATTAATCATGGTCGCTTTGGGAAATTTTGTGCGAAGTGCCCATTTTGGCAGCCTTTTTTTTGAAATATATTCTGCCTTTATCAAAAAACTGGCCACTCCGTCACATAATATAGTTCCTAGGTAAGAGAACCTGTAAATTGGATGCGTTTGAGAACAAAAAAAGATTTAAAAAGGACTCGGTAAAAACGCAATTTTTTTAATTTCCTCAAATTTCAATCATGATAATTTCGTGAAATTCTGTTCAAAATACCCTGGCAGCCTTTTAAAAAATATATTCTGCCTTTATAAAAAAACTGGCCAATACGTCGCATTATATAGTTCCTAAATAATAGGACCTGTAAATTGGATGGGTTTGAGAACAAAAATGAATTTAAAAATGACTCAGAAAAAACGCAATTTGTTATACTTAATCAATTTTTAATGATGATAATTTCGGGAAATCTGTTCAAAATACCTTTTTTGGCAGCCTTTTTAAAAATATATTCTGCCTTTATCAAAAAATTGGCCAAAACGTCGCATTATAGAGTTCCTAAATAAGAGGATCTGTCATTTGGATGCGTTTAAAATCAAAAATGAATTTTAAAATGAGTCAGAATATAAGCAGTTTGGATTTAAGGTTTTTACTCCAACTCCTATTTTTGTTTAATTTATTTTTGCTATAAGAATGGGTTCTATGAAAAACTTGTCAATATAAAAGTTGTAGATCTTATTGTGAAGATGTAAAATAAATTTAATTAGATTTGATTGCTTAAGAATTGAGTAAGTTATGGTTTTTTTTCTTTTTCCTCCCCCCTTTTTCTTTTCGTTTTTAATTTTTTTCCTCGGTAAAAATTGGTCTTATCAAAAACTTGTAAATACAAAAGTTTTAGATAATATTGAATACATTTATATAAAATTTAGTTGGATTTAATATCTTGAGAATTGACGAAGTTATGAATTTTTTTCTCCCAAAAACCATGTTTTTTTCGCCCCTTGAGCCCATTTTTAACTTTATGAAAAATCTGTCATGCATAAACTTTTTGCCCATTTCTTAGAAGTAATATAAACTTTAAACTGATTCGATATCTATTTTAATTAAGAAGTTATCGCGTTTTTTCTGTTTTCACAAAAACCCTCCCTATTTCCACCCCCTTGGTCCGATTTTGCCCATTAACGAACTCGACCGAGATTTTAGGCTCCTTGATTTTATGTAAAAGTTTGAAGAAGATCTGAGCATAATTATGGAAGTTATCGTGTCTAGAAGAAAGTGATATACACCGATAGATAGATAGATAGATAGATAGATAGATAGATATATAAACTTTTATACTGATGGTGGTTTTGGGGTCTAGGAGTCATGATTCGTGTAGATCCGCAAAAATTTTTCAGAAATTCCAACATGGGAGACAATGCAATAGGTAGTATTTCATACGAAATCTACCTAAAAAAGAAGGAATGCGATTAGATAGTTTCTGAATAACAATAGCTGCTATTTTCTCAAAACATTTTCACACAGTTACAAATTCATTTTTTTAACGAGAAGACATAAATGTCATAGGCCTGAATATAGTAGCTATTTGAAATCGAATTGAGTTTTTAATTTTGTGATCAAAAAATTATTTACCGAGCTATACGTTTAATCGATCACATGTCAACTTGACGGCTTGTTCTAAGGTATCTATTGCATTTGCAAAAGAAAAAAAAAAGAAGAAGGAGTGCGATTAGATAGTTTCTGAATAACAATACCTGCTATATTCTCAGAACATTTTGACACAATTACAAATTCAGTTTTTGATGAAAAGACATAAATGTCATAGGCCTGAGTATAGCAGCTATTTGAAATCGAACTAAATTTTCCATTTCGTGATCAATAAATTATTTACCGAGCTATAAATGAAATCAATCACGTGACTAAAATGTTTTACATCCCAGTTTGAGTCATTTTCCTACTTCCGTCGGGAAATGCCTTCAAAACGTCAAATTTCACCGCTTGTTTTGAGATATCTATTGCATTTGCAAAAAAAAATCCCAGAAAAATGAGTACGATTAGATAGTTTCTGAATAACAACACCAACTGTTTTCATGCATTTCCGAACAAAACTAAATTAAAACTTATGTTACAAAGTTGCCCTTTTTCATTTAAAAACACCCTTAATGTATTATAAAAGCTACTCGGAAACATTTTCGAAAATTACATACAGCTAATAAAGAGATATTTTTATTTATTCTCCTTTAAAGTTCAAGAATAAATTCTTATGTGAGGTCCTTAAAGATAAAAGAACACTTTTCGGAATCTTGAGAATTTCTTAAGAATTTCTTATATATTTCTCTTCGTAATTATAGTAAATTTTAATAAATTAATAAACATCTGTCATTTTTTACAGTGTTGAAAATATATCTTGATAAAAACTGTTGTTTCTAATAGTTTTTTTTTTTTTTTTTTCGCGGGAGACGGTTTAAAAAATACATAGTTGTTAGAGTTCAAATACTTTAACATTATTATGAATCATAAATATTAGAATCTTGCATATATCTCTTAGCCGATATTATAAAAAGAACATTACCTGCTTTGTGAGAACTTTCGAGTTTCTTTCAACATGTTGTGTTGTTCGCACTTTTGCTTATTTATTCGTGCCTTGGAATCCCAATATACCCCGCCAAGTTATTTTACATAGGTATTCGTTATGTGGCTCCGCAAATAATTTAATAAAACTAACCAATAATAATAATTTATGTATTTTCTTTATTTAACATTGTTTTTCAAATTTTTCATCATTTTCTGCAACTTAAAAATGTATACGATATTTTTAAAAAAATTCCAGATACATTTCAAATAATTAATTTAAATAATTTATATAATTGCTAAGGGCAATTACTATTTTATATTTAATTAAATGTTAATTAAGTAAATAGTTCGAGAATTATGTGTTGCATATTCACGTAAAACTTTTTATTTCCGAAATCTTGTTAGAATCAGTATATTTAAAATAAAAATGGATGTCTTAAAAAAAAAAGCCTGTGTTAAAAAGTTTTTTTTTTTTTTTGAAACAGGGACTATTTGGAGTCAGTTATTTTTAATCATTGACAAAATTTGCTATTTATAATTTACATGTTTTAAAAACAAAAATATGTTACTTATTTCCTTAAACACAGAGCTATTTTTATTACTGGTCAATGCTCAGTGTGGGGACATAGATGGAAGATATTTATCATCCAAAGAAGGATCTGTGTAGCATTAAGTGCTCCAAAGTACAATTAAACAATGATATTGATATTTTTTCCTCATTTTCAAAATTTAAATTTGTAACATAGGACCTAATACCAGACATCCATTTAAATGGTATACATTTGTAAAAAAATGTAATTTGAAAAAAATAAAACGAATAATACATGAATAATTATTCGAAATGATATACAGATCAGATTTTGTAAAATTCCTAACATATTTCCAATCGATATTTCCGATGTTTTTTTTTTTTTTCTGTTGTTTACATAACTGCACGAAAAAAGAATACTTCTTCTAAAAACAATGCAATACATTCTCATAGAAATGTTGACTTATTTTTAATTCATGTTAAAAACTAAATAAATAAAAAAAAATAAGGAAATAAAATCTTAAGAAAACGAGAAAAATAAAGAAGCAAAACATTAAATTTGCTTATGAAAGAAACAAAGAAAAATGCTCGTCATTAAATTTTTGTTATCGTTAATATTTAAAAATAAAATTTATACAGAATATCAAAGATATGCTTAAGTAAAATATTTGATAGTATTTTAGATTTTGACCAAATAAAATCTTATATAGAAGTGAGCAATAATAATAGAAGTGGTTGAATTAGAATTTCTTTTTTAGAATAATTTCAAAGGTTTGCATAGTTATAAACACAATATAGGTTTTTCAACTATTTATATATCAATGAAAAGCAATATTAAATGGAAATGTTTTTTTACGTATTTATGATGTTTTTTTTATTTGCATATAACTTATTAATTATGGATGATAATTTTGAAGAATGAAAAGTAAGACATTCAATTATTTCTTGAGAAAGTGGAAAAACAAGGTCTAAATTAACTTAATTAAAATGCGTTGATAAGACTTACTGATGTTTACTTACCCATCATACGTAGTATAGGATAAGTCTTGCAATAGGTTTGAAAATCGAAAAAAAATTTGGCGGATTTACACGTTTCAGATACTAGAGACTTCGAGAAACATGTTTTTAGAAAAAAATTGCCTTCTATCTGTCTGTAAACGCTCCCGAACAAATTGAGATAGAGACTTGAAATTTTGTATGTACTTAGTACTTAAGAGTGGAAAGAAGCTTATTTAATATCGGTAACCTCGATTATCAGGAACTATTTTTTTCGGACTCTATTTTCGAGTTTTCGAAATTTTTTATTTTAAGAAATGGTCGTAAAAGGCAATAAAATAACACAAATTTTGCATAAAGAACAAAATCGATCGGATTATTAGTTGTTGAGATATTTGTAATCCTGTTTTTTACATTCTTTGATTTTTCATGACCCCGTATTTCATTCAAATTTGAATTTAAAGATATATTTTAATTGTAAATGAGACGCTTAATCCGGCGGAGTAAATTATTAGTTCATAAGATTACTATTTTTGGAATTATAAGGATTATATAATTTGTGAAATTGTTTCATCAGCAATTCATTAATAGAGCCTTACTATGCATTAAAAATATTTCAATATACTTTTAAATTTTATTCTGGAATTGCGATGCTTTTTATAAATTGTTTACGCGTGTTTTATTTTCATATTTTATATTATGCATATCCATGATTGGTAAGTATTATGGTGGCCCCCAACGACTAATTTAAGAAATCCCTAATTTAATAGAACGATTTTTCCGCACCCGTCCAGAAAGAATTTTATCCGAGTTTCTTTTAATTACATTAATTATCACTTAAAATATCTTATATGTGATTATATAAACAATGATTAAAATAGTTTAAGAGTGATTTTTAAAAACAATGTTTTTAAATCATCACATGAAATATTTCGACAATATTTAACCCGAATAAGTTTCATTGTTATTATTATTATTATTATTATTATTATTATTATTATAAGTTAAAAATAAAAGTTCATATATTAAAGTATAATTATAGTATTCATAGTCATCTTTAGTATTCATATATAAAGTTCGTATAAAAGTTCATATTTTTGTGAAGTCTCTTGTCAACGGTATCTAAAAAAATATTTCTTCACATTTTATATACATATATATAAATTGCAGATACTTAACTGGTATCTCATGCTTTACATTTTTCCCATTTTAACCATTTTTCTAAATAATAAAGTGTAGAAAAAAATATGGATCGGGGCGGGACGTGTCAAGATTTTTTAATGTGTTTTACATTTTGTGGGTTTCAGATAAAAACACTCAGAGTAATCATCCTAACTGTGAAATGGTGCTTACCAACATACATTTCTTAACTAAACTTTGTAAAATGTATTTTTAACTGTCAAATAATATGCTATTTTAAAGACTACTCATATCCACATACTAGACACCCAAAAAATTCATCTAGATGTATGAATGCTCCTTCACATAAGTTAATATTTTATCAGATATGTCTGGTGTTCTTTAAAGATAAAATAGGAACTCTAAAATTTTACTCTACAAAAGTTTTTAAAAGTTATTTTTAATAATTCACCTTCGTTTGAAATTCTGCATCATCAAAAGAAAAAACAATAGCAGTATTTGGATTATTTATGCTGATATTTTTCCTGTTTTTTACTTTAGAGTCAATGTTTTATACTATGCTATAAAGTTATTTGTTTTTATCCTTTTAATATAAGAATTTTAATGTGAATACATTTCAGCGTATTTAAGTAAAGCAATAAGACTCTATTAATTTATCTTTTTAAATAAAAATTTTGTTTATTTTCAGATACTTTTGCATATTAACAGCATTTCTGAAAGTCATATTAATAGTAGTGTAACTCTTTTCTGTAATATAAAGGCAAAATTTGAAGTTCCTGGAATCTCTAAAAATATGATTTTATTGAAATTAATTGATTTGACGCAACGAATTTACTTTGTTGGAAGCCGAATACAAAATCTATTTTTTTTAGATAAGAATAAAAATAATTTCATTCACATGTAATACTTTTCTAAAATAAAAGTGTTTAATTTTTTTAAAATATTTCCACAAAATATTACATTTTTGCTTCTTTATAATGGACCATAAGCAATTTTAAACATGCGGTAATAACTGCAGAACGACTGTCGCTCGTAATATTGTCGCGTTTCAAGTAATGTTTTTATGCTGCTTCTATTAGAGATTCCTCCTCATATGCTAAATGCCAACAAATCAGAATTTGTATTTGACGGGAAAAAAGGTCTTTTATGAATAATAATGTAACCTATGGTAATCGCTATAATTATCCTATAAGATTTAATTAACGTCTACTATCTCTATATTTGTTATAACTTTATTTTCAGTAGATTCGGAAGTGATGGGTAAGGTGACGGGTTATGCAGAGTTTTCAACGGTATCTCTGAAATATAATACCTAATAAAAATAAATATCTTTTTGAGCTTAGCATAACAAAAACATCCACGAAATATATAAATACTTTTTTTTCAAGAAACATAATTAACCCTCTATTTTTTTCTTATATATATTTGTGAATGTATGCAAATATATGAGTCAGTAGTCTATTATTTCCCCAAATTTGGACTTTCACGTTCCGTAGTTTACGAGTAAAAAAGCTGTGACGGACAGACAAACCCATGAGTAATTTTATAATGGTTATGTTTTTACTCTTTAAGTATGGAACCATAAAAAGTGTTTAAAATTATTACTTTGAAAGCGTTATACATGTATTTGTATCTAGAAAATAACTTAATTTTATACTTCTAAATATAATCTTTACGTTAAAAATTAAATTCAGAAAACTATTTTAAATTTGTCCTAAATTTATTTTTTTTTAAATAATTGTGACAATTATATTTGATAATTTAAATATATATTCTATTCATCGTTCAGTGATAATTTTCATTGCTACAATATATTTTTTTTAATGTGGTTACTTTTCTTACCTGTAACGCTGATGTACACAAAACAAAACAACCATAACTTGTTTGTATATTCTTTCCTCTGCATAATTTTCCAATATGCATGCTTTAACATCGGTATCAGTAAATGCACAGTCACCGATAAGAATGTGGGCCTACTTAATCAACTTCCTAATATCCCAGGAGTGTCGAAATAAAAACACTTTTACAGGTTCGCGTTGAATACATGCTTTTTTAATATATTTGTGAATGCTTAATATGTAATGTGGGGCATACAAAGAAAAGATATCTTTTCAAATAACTTAATCGTCTTATTTTTTAATATATTTGTTAATGTTTAATATTATGTTATTGTGTGGATCAATATTTTTTATTATTTGACTAACTTTGAAATTTTCATGTTTATTAGTTTACGAGTATAATGACTGTGAAAACAGACACAGGAGTGATTTTATAATAATTCCGTTTTTACTTTTTAAGCACGGAACTCTAAAATATATTTAAAATTATTCTTTAGAACGCGTAATATGTTTTTAGAAGATGACATAATTTTAGAATTTGTGAGTTAAAAAATAAAAAAAACCTTTTAAAGTTTGTCCTCGTATTTTTTTTATTAGTATTATTGTGAGAATTTCTGTTCGGTAACTTAAAAATATATTCTACTGATCGTTATTTTATAGTTTCTATTGCTACAATATTTTTAAAAATATGGTTCTTACCTGTTACTCCAATGCACACAAAACAAAATAACCATAACTTGATTGTATATTCTTTCCTTTGCATTATTTTCCAATTTGTCTGTTTTAACATCGGTATCAGTAAATGCACAGTCACCGATAAGAATGTGAGCCTTTTTAATCAACTTCTAAACATCCTCCGAGTCTCGCAATAAAAACACTTTTACAGGCTCGCGCTGAACACATGGCTTTCCTCAAGCGACTACCGGAGCCATAGCATCCGTTTCGGCCGTTCTCTTTGAATCCCAGAGCGGCAACTGAAAATGAAGTGCCGCCGAAAAGCATACGGGAGTTTCTGTATATGATTAAGGGGAGTTAGGGAGCATGCGCTTGTACCTGATGCGCAGTAAGTGAAAATCTTGGAGTTCCGTGGAATGTTTTACTTCTTAAATACAGGTGTTTTATTAAACTTCGCTAGACAAGTAAAAGATAAATATGAAAAATTGTGAGAGAAAATCTTGAAATTTTCGTGAAATGTTTTCACGCTTAAATTCAGTTTTTTAATAAGAAACTTTAAGTTAATAAAGTATGTAAAAAGATTATAAAATGCGTGTAAGTGATAATCTAAAATAAAGATTATGATTTGAAATTATCTTTTTAAGGGAAGTAAAAACTTTTGAGAAAAAATTAATCTTTAAAGCTGAGTACGTGTAACTCATAACTGTGGAAACTGAGAGACCATTTTGCAATGCTTCCACAGTATAATGCATGTATTTAGCTTAAATTCCGGTATAATGAAATGTATATAAAACTATAAGAAATGAATGTAAAGTTTAAAAATAAATCTAAACTGAGAAAATTTCACTTTTTTCCGATTAAACTGTTTAAGATAAGAGAAAAATAAAAATTGAAAAGATATTGAAATATTCAATCAATGCATTGATATAAAAATAATATATGAACATGTGGATATTTATTATCTTTACACTGATGATTCTATCCTTCAATTGAAGTGCTTTATTCTTTGCCAAACTTTAAAATGTGTAAAAAATAAATCTAAAATTTAAAAAAAAATCATAAAAATTTATTTAATGTTGTCCGTTTAAATGTTATCCATATAAATTCACATTTCAAATTAAATTCTTGAGATATTAAAGTAGATAAAAAAAAATTACGTGAAACAAATGCAAAAAATAACTTAAAATGAAGACTGTGATTTGAAATTATCTTTTAAAAGAAAATAAAAATCATTGGAGAGAAAAAAATTGCTGAAAATATGTAAAAGATAAAATGCGTGGACATTAAGAGAAAACAATTTTCTATAGATAAATATAGGTGTTTAATTAAAAATACTAGACATAAAAAGGTGTATATATATATATATATATTAATGCATTTAAATTAACAAATCTAAACTACCAAAAAATTTGCGCTTCAGTATCAGGTTTGTTTCTAAAGAAAATTGAAAGAAAAAGATACATGAATATTTTTTATAAATATATTGAAATGTTCAACGAATGTAATTATATAAAAAGAAATACTACATTAAATACGTGGAAAGTTTATAATTATATGCCATGCTTTTATTATTAAGTACAGGATTTTTATTTATTAAACTTAGCCAAACTTGAAACTGCGTAAAAGATAAATCTCAAAAGTTGTAAAAAAAATATTTTTAAACTTCATAAAGTGTTTTAACATTTAAATTCTTATTTTTATTTAAAATCTTGAGACATTAAAGTATGCATAAAAATATAAGAAACCGATGCAAAAAATGACCAAAATAAAGATTGTGATTTTAAATTATCTTTTTAAGGAAAGTTAAAATTCTTAAATGGAAAATAATAGAAACTTTTAAAATATTTTCATAGCTAAATGTAGGTATACAGAAATATTACTAGATATTAAATTGTGTATAAACGTATAAAAGTTGTATGTTAAGCAAAAAAACTGATTTATAATAAGTTTTTTTTTTTTTTTTAGAAAACTGTTTAAACTTTTAATTTTTTTAAATAAAATTTTGAAACATTCAGCCAATGAATGTTATAAAAAAGTAACATATCATGAATACGCGGACATTTTATAGTTTTATTGGTAATTTTATTCTTAAATAGAGCTGTTTTATTAAACTTTATCAGATTTGAAATTACGCAAAAGACAATTTTTTTAAACATTTAAAATTTTATGTTTTGTAAATCCATTCTTAAAATTATGTTTTTAAATAAAATTTTAGAAACATAAATGTTTTCAAAAGAATTAAAAGAAATTTGTGTAAAATGAAATTTAAAATAAAAACTACGATTTAAAACTGTATTTTTAAGAAAAGTGAAAATAATTGAGAGAGAAAAAATTTTCACAGCTGAAATTGAGTAAAACAGAAAGCATATTTTAAGTAACAGAAAATCTTCAATGTGGTCCTAGTTAAGTGTAAGTATTTATATAAATATGTTGGATATTATAGAATTTTTTAAAAATATCAAATGTATATAAATTAAAAAAAAGAATAAACTGAAAAAAAAAGCTGTGATTTTCAGAATATTTTATGGAAATTTAAAAACAATACCTCAAACATATTTTGTATAAATACATTATAAGGTTCAATCGACGTAATAATGTATCAATAAATATTATATCATAGATTCTTGGACATTTAATTGTTCCATAGAATGAATTCTTTTTCTAAATACAGATGTTTTATTTAAATTTGTTGAACTCGAAAATATTTAATAGATATATATAAAAGAAATATTTTTATAAAAATTCTTAAAATTTCGTAAAATGGTCTTACAATTAAATTTGTGCTTTAATTAATATTCTTGTGACGTTAAGTTATGTATAAAAAATGTAAAAAATGTATGTAAAAATAATATAAAATATAAGAAGGTCAATTTAAAGTTGTAAATTTATAATGAAAGTGAAATATAAAAAAAATTGTATAATAAAACAGTAATATTTCATCCGATGTATTTGTAAAAATAAATAATAGATCATGATTTAGTAAAACTTTTTGAGAGAGAGAGAGAGAAAAAAACTTCGTAGTTGAAAATGTGTAAAAGGAAAAATAAAGTATGAGAAAACTATGTGAAAATCTTTGTGTAAATCTTCCTATAAATAAATTCAGGTATTTAGATAAAATTTACTGACATTAAAATTATAGGAAATGTTTTTACTGTGAAATTCAGAATTTTAATTAAAATTCAATACACATTGAAGCATGTATAAAAATTATGAGAAATGTATACAAAATATAATCTAAACTTAGAAAGATGATGCAATTTTAAAATTATTTTTACAAGGAAAATTAAATAAAATTTTGTAAATTTTGCATTAAAAAATGAAACACTTCAAAATAGTATTAAATGAATTAGACAAAAGTTGCTGGAACACTAAAAACTTCAAAGCTGAAAATGTGTAAATGTGAAAATTAAGTACATGTTACGCTTAAGAAAAAATCTTAAAATGGATTTTGTTACTTAAATTAAGATGTTTAGTTAATTAATTTAGACATGAAAGAGTGTAAAAATGTAAAAGAATCATAGATAATGTAAATTTAACAAATTTTTAAATAAATTAACACTTAAACAGTCGAGTGCGAGTATTACTTGCACTCAAAGGGGTCCTGACAGTAAATATATGCATTAATAACTGCATTATATTATTAAAAAATCTCTGCTCTAAGAATGCTGAGGCTGTGTAAAAAAGTATATAACGTATGATTGGATATAGATGAGCATATTGCAAATGTATGAATAGAAAAAAAAATCATAGTAAAATTTGAAAAATGAAGATCTACATAATAAAATTTCAAAGAAATATGAAGCACAAGTAATATCAGATATCACTATTCGTATAAATGTTTTTTTATTCTTATTTTAATCTGCTATATTTATGGATTTAATTTGGTACTGACCATAAAAAATAAAGCATGTTTATACTTTATTTAGAATTCTATAAAATTAAATTCATAGTTCGTTTTTTTTCATTCTTACAATGTAGCTAAAATAAAACAAATATTTCGAGTTTAAACTTGTCAATGTGCTAAGCGCGCTTCGAAAGTATGTCACAACTTTGCTGTTTATAACCTTTGTTGTTACTGTTACTTTGCTGTTACTTTATTGTTGTTTGCTGCTAAAATTGAACTGTTTAAATTTTAGTTTAAAAGATACAAAGAAGAAAAGCGTTAAATAATAACGCTTTTCTTCTTCTTACTTTTTATTGTAATATTTCTGTTTTGAACCAATATATATTCATAAGGAAGCAGTTAAAATGACCGCTCCCAGTCATTCTAGTGTTAGTTTGTAAAGACACGAGAGGAGTACGAGAGATTCACTCACTGCAAAGTACTCCTGAATCCCATAGTATTTACTTGATTAACGCCAAGTGGCATATTTTTAGATCACTTTACTTTATTTAAAAAGTCCTTCCGGCAGTACCGGGAGAAGAGGTAGCTTTCATATACCTTATTTATTTATTTACTTATTTAAAATTAAGTTATATTATTCAAATATACGAAGCTCGAATTAGTGGATTATATAAGTTTGAATGTTAGTTTTTGTCAATAATGAATAATTATGGGTATTTTTAGAAATTAGCCATCTTTTATTTAAAATGATTTTATGTTAAGCGGTTTATAAAATAGCAAATTCCACGATATGATGAAGTATATGCCATTTTAAAACAAACGATGGGTAAAACAAATCATTGAGCTTGGTTGAAATCTTAATTCATGTGCACATGCACACTCACATCGAAATCGATTAATATCTATGAGTGCTAAATAAATTTTAAAAAAAATTCACCCACATTAGAAATTCAAACTGCTATATCTCAGCCTTTTTTTAAAGTAAATACAAAACAAAAAATACTCCTGAATCCATGTATTAAGATCAAACATTTCAGAAAGAAACTTTTTTCAATTTATAATTTTTAAAAGATTTTTGACAAACTTAAATGGCCGCCATTTTGAAACAAGATGGCGAATGAAGTAGGCCAGTAAATCGGTCAAGACATTAGTATGTACTATGTACACACGAAGTTATATCAAAATCCGTTCATAAACATACGTGTTATCGAGTGACAAATTTTAGACCGTTTCAAAATGTCAACCACACTGGAAATTGAAAGTGCTATAACTCAATCATTTTTCTAGATATAGATGAAACAAAAATACTCTGGAATCTTTGTATCAGGGTCAAACAAACAAAAGAAAAATCTTTTTCAATTTCTTTTTTTTTTTTTCTTTTCACCTAATTTTAAAATTATTTTTTTAATTTAATATTCCGCCGTTTTGAAGCAAAATGGCAGATGGAACTGACCAACAAACTTGGTCTAGGCATCGGTATGCACTATGAATATACCAAGTTACAACCAAATCGGTTTATAAATACGTGAGTTATCGCGTGATGAAAATCAGATGATTTCAAAATATGAACACTAGAAATTAAAAGTGCTATAATTCAGCCGTTTTGTAAGATACAGACAAAACTTAAAGTGCTCTGGAATCTTTGTATCAAGGGAAAATCTTAAAAGAAAATAATTTTTTAATTTCTCACTTTTTTGTACCTAATTTTAATATTTAAAAAAATAATAAATGGCCGCTATTTTGAAACAAGAGGGAGGATGGAACTGACTAACGAAGTCGTTCTAATCCTCAGTATATACTATGTACACACCAAGTTAAATCAAAATCGGTTCATAAATACGCGTATTATCACGTGGCAAAAATCTGATCGTTTCAAAATGTCAGCTACACTAGACATTCAATTCATTTCAATTTTAACATAGAAAATAATTTGGACTTTAATGTGTTATTTCTAATTTGATTTAACTTTTTGCTATTTATTCTTTTTCTACTGATATTGAGCATATAATTACATATATATACCATTAAAGGTTGTTACCTAGGCTTTAAAAGCCGCTGGTACATACAGTACGCTGGGTTTGTCTTTAATGTATGCCTAAACAGTCTATATCTTTAAGGGTTTATATCTTGCCTATTTTCCAAAGATTTTTTTTAAGCACTATCAACAAGCGTTTACAATTCTGTTACGATAAATGCCTTCAGAGATCCTCAACACCTATGATGAATACTCGTAAATAGAAATTTGTGTGTAACAGAAAAGAACACTTTTCTCAAAATATATGTGACATAGGATAATCGCTATAGTTTACTGTAAAATTTAAATTAATGTCTACTAACTCTATTTTTTTTTTTTTTTTCAAAATTTTAGTTTCAGTATTTACAGAAATAGATGCCGGGGTTGCATATATTTTCTCTATATTTTCGATGGCATTTAAAAATGCAATACCTAAATTAAAAATAATTGTGTTTTTGAGTTCAAAGTTACCACACGAGATATACAACGATTTTTTTTTAAATTTAATTTAACTATCTCTTCAACATTCTCTCTAAATATGCTTGTGAATGTTAAAAAATCTTTAAATGTGTGATAGGCTTTATTACTTCCATTATTTTGAACGTTCCACTTTTTTTTTTTTTTTTTTTTTTTTTTTTTTTAAATAAAATAGCTGTGATATATAGACAGACACAAAAGTGAACTCATCATTCTTCCGTTTTCCCTTTTTAAGTACGAAATCCAAAAATGTACCGTAGACATTGAAATTTTCCGATAATGTAAAGATAAAATAATAATAAAAATAATATATTACGGATGCGTAAGAATTTCAGAAATCTGTGGAATTTTTTTCATTCGTTGACACAGATGTTTATTTAACTGCGTTAGAAACTTTATAAGAGATAAATATAACAAACTGTGAAAAAAACTTAGAATTTCATGAAATGCTTTCACCTTTAAATTCATGTTTTTAATTAAAATTCTTGAAAAGTTAAAGTATGCATAAAAATTATATAAAATATACATAAAAAATAATATAAAATAAAGGCTGTTATTTAAAATTTTTATTTAAATGAAAATGGAAATTGTGGAGAGAAAAAAATATATTTATATTTAAAAATCTGTAAAAGGTAAAGCTTGTGGAATTTAAAAGAAAGTCTTTAAAATTTTTTAGAGTTATATATTGTGTTTAATTAAAATTCTTAGAGATTAAAGTGTGTATGGAATTATATGAAATGTATATGTTATAGGCCAAACCCGATTTTAGGCCAAACCGGTCTATCCTAACGCCCATCGGATAAACTAGTTTTTCGTAGGCCAAACCGGTTTATCCTAACGCCCATCGGATGAACTAGATTTTCCTAGGCCAAACTAGTCTATCCTAAGGCCCATAAGACAAACTAGATTTTCCTAGGCCAAACTTAGTTTGGCCTAACTCTTATAGGATACACTAGTGTAGCCTGCTGTTTATTGGTCTGAACTACATAGTTTATCCTAGGCCAATTCAATTTGGCGGGATTTTATTGAATTCAATGACCGCCTCAAAGCCAACATTCTTGTTTGTCCAAGGCTGATCTAGTTTATCCTAGGCCAAAGTAGTTTTACGTGTTTTTAGCTCACGGGCATCAAAGCAAGAGAAAAAAAGAGCTCACAGGTTCTGTATGTATGTACGTAAGCATGTATGTACGCATCTATGTACGTATGTGCGTACTTATGTACGTAACGCATTAACTCTTGATAGATATATCCGATTTGCTTCAAATTTTGGCTGTAGGTTCATTCTGATAAGGTATTTTTCTGATTAATTTTGGGAATTCATTGGATAAAAATAAAGGGGGGCGAATGGGAGGCTAATCCCTCACCGTTAATTTTGAGAAATGGATTTATCATGCAGAATTATCAGTTTTCATTTAAAATTTTAGATATAGGATCATTGTGACAAGGCACCTCCGTGATTAGTTGTGGATGTTTTTTGTTTAAGTCTAAAAGAAAGGGCAATGTAGGTAACAAAACATAATTTAGATAAATGGTTTTTGATGCAGAATTGACGAATTTGCTTCAAATTTTGGATATAGGTTCTTTCGGATAAGGAGATTCCCTGAATAGTTTTGGGGGTTTAATGGTTAAGTAAGGCAGGAAAAATGAAGGATTACCCTCTTATCTAGGAAAAACTTGATTAAAATATGGACATTTAGATAAACAAGTTTGGTGTAGGAAAAACCAGTTTATCCAATTGGCGTTAGGATAAAATAGTTTGGCCTAGGAAAAACAAGTTTAATCTAATTTGGCTCAAAATCTGGTTTGGCCGGTAAAAAGAATGTCTTTTAAAAAAATAAGCATAAATGTGTGTAAAGAGTCATTCCTCATAACATCAATACAGAAAGTTAACATGTCCACCGTAGAGACATGATTGCATTGGACATTTTTTTTTTTTGGGGGGGGGGGCAGACTCGTACCAACTGACATGTGACCTGCATTTATTATTATTATTATTATTATTATTATTAATATTATTGTTGTTGTTGCATATTCGAGTGAGATCGGAGCTGAACATAATTTGGAATCGAACAGCGTTTTCATTTTTTGAGAAATTAATTATGTGTTGACATAAAAGCTATTCTTGTCATGACGTCAAGTTTTTCTTTTCCGTAAAGTCGTAAGCGGAATTTCGATTCAAAACGTAGCTTTAATAGTATTTTCTTAAAGATACTTCGCTTTTATGAAAAAATAGTTAACGCCATTCGATTCCATATTTTCTGAGGGATAATGCCTGTTAATCTTATGCATTTCCAAGAATGAATTAGTTCTTAAATGTGTCAGGATATAGCTATTTCGGATTTCAGAAAAGTTTTAAGGAATGACAGAGAAACATATTCACAAATCTACTTTTTACTGGATAGATTCAATAGTCATGATGCTTATAATTCTCCTTTTTTTTCTTTTGTTCTAAAATACGTTAATTATTTAATGAATCCCTATTTGATTATTGAAAGGTCTAATAATCTAAATAATCAATAATACATAGTGTATTTTCAATTCTGCGAACGCATCGTAATTTAAAAATATGTTGTAAATTTTTCCAATAGATATGTATGCAGAATTTTTTAAAAGAATCTTAATTGTCTGTTAAGTAAAATCTGAATTTTTTGCAGAAATTGAGTATGGTCAGATCGAGCCGGACTGAGTCTCTTTTCACTGATTTTTGTACAGGCAGGGCTTGAGCTGAACTTTTAGTTTTTACACCGAGTCAAGGCACAATAGCTTTCCTTCGGGAAGGGCGGGGCCTTCTCGAAGGTCTAGAAAATGAATTAGCCTGATTAAAGAAGCGCCTGATCAAATGAATTCATGTCCAAAATTTTAAGCAAATTGGATAATTCTGTATTATAACCAATTTATCTAATTTAGGAAAGGAAAAAAAAATAAGTTTCCCCATTTTATTTAACCAAAGAACCACCAAAATTAATCAGTGAAGCGATTCATCAGAATGAACAAATCAAAGATTTGCAGCCAATCGGTTAATTCTGCATTAAAAACCCATTTTCCAAAATTAGGCGGGATCCCTAAGTTATTTCCGTTGTTCTTATTCAATTAACCCCCAAAACTAATTAGGGAAGCGCTTTACCAGAATGAATTTATTTCTGAAATTTGAAGCAAATCAGTAAATTCTACGTGAAAAAAGCATTTACATAAATTATGGGTCCCCTATTCCCCCTCCCTTTATACTTAAACAAAGAACACTCACAATTACTCATGGAGGCGCCTCAAGGGAATGCTCCTATATCTAAAATTTGAATAAAATACATAATAATGCATGCTAATAATACATAGAAACCCATTTATTTGAATTAAGAGAAGGGGTGAACCAGCCTCTCGTCCCCCCTACTTATTATTATTCTCAAATGACCTTCCAAAATTAATCAGAAAAGCTCCTCATAAGAATAAAAATATATTGAAAGTTTGATGCAAACTGAGTACTTCTATCAAGAATTATTGCGTTACGTACTTACGTACATACATAGATAGATACAGAACCTACGGGCACATTAGTTCTCAGGCTTTGGTAGTCTGATGAGATAAAAATACGTCAAAATACATTATTTCTATCAAGAGTTATCGCGTTACGCACATACATACGTACATACATTCGTACATACATGCGTACATACATACATACAGAACTTGTGAGCCCATTATTTCTCTGGCTTTTACGCCCGTGAGATAAAAACACGTAAAACTACATTGGCCTAGGATAAACTAGATCAGCCTAGGACAAACAAGAATGTTGGCGTTGAGGCGGTCATAAATAATTCTGGCCATGGAAAAATTGAAAAAATGAATTGTTCCATGGCCAGAATTATTTTTAATCCTGCCTCTCCTTCTCATTTAGATACTCACGAAGCTTATTTTATATATAAAAATTGTAATACTCTTGTCAACGATCTCTCTTCATCCCCCTCCCTTTCTCCTGCATGGAAATTACTTTTGTAGTTTATTATTATTACTATAATTATTTTTAGTTTTTATTTAATTAATTTTTTTTTAGTTAATTTAACTTTATTTTATTTTGATTTTTATTTATTTATTTATTTTTATTTTATTTTATTTTATTTTTATTTATTTATTTATTTATTTTTATTTTATTTTATTTATTTTTCAATTGTTTTCTTTATCTTTCATTAGTTTTTCTCTGCCACCTGGTTTTTTAGCCAGCGCCACCTGGGGCACTCTTTGTAATCTCCTCCTTCCTTCTTTGAGTTTATCTTTACTTTTCTCTTTCTCCTTGGCTCTGACAAGCAGCGCCACCTGTCGCACTCTGTGTAATCTCCTCCCTCTTTATTTCACTGTTATTTCCACTCTGTCCGTTGTGACACGTGTTTGGACCAGCTGATGACGAGCGGTAATTTAGCAGCTCGAAACGCGTCCTGTATAATTTTTCTTTTATGGTGATTTAACAAAGTTTTCATATTTATTGATATATATTTATCGCCAGTTTTTTTTTGGTGTTTCTCAACCCTGAAAATGTTTAAAAAATAAATACACAAAATAAAAAAATAATAAAGTTACAGAAAAAGTAAAACTTAAATTTGTGTTTTTATTAAAATTCTACAAACATTAAAATATGTGTAAAATCTATAACATGTGCATGAAAAAAATTGATAAAAAAGATCTAAATTGTGGGAAAGTGTTCCACTTTGAAACTATTTTTAAAAAAAAGTTTTAAATGTTTACATAAATATTTTCCATAAAATATTTCAGAAGATGTATAATTAAAAGAAAAAAAACGGAGCAGTGAAAATAATTCGAAGAAGATAAAAAAATCTTCGGTTCTGAAAATATTTATAAAAAATAAAGAAAGTAGAACTTAAGAGAAAACCATAAAATGTTTTCATAGACAATTTTAGGTGTTTATTTACAATTAAATTAAACATTAAAGTATACATAAAAATAAAAAAAAGGAATAATAATAATAATAATAATAATAATAATAATAATAATAATAATAAAACTTAACTGAAAATGATTTTTGCATTTTTGTTTTAGGAAATTAGGTTTTTAAATAAATATCTTATATAAAGATATTAAAATCTATGTAATCAGTATCTATTTGTCCAGTACATGTAATAGTGCAAAAAGATATAATATATTCTGGGTGCACAGATATTTTTGAATTATTGATATTGATTTCATTCTTAAATACAGGATTTTCATTGCTTGTTGCCAGACTTTAAATCTTGCAAAAGATAAATATAGACAACTGGAAGAATCCTTAAATTTTATTAAATGTTTTCACTCTTTCATTATTTTAATTAATCTTTTGAGTATGGGCGAACTTTAGAAGAAATGTATGTAATAAAAAATCTAAACTGAGAGACTTAAAAATTAATTTATTAAAGTAATATCAAATCCTTTTTGATAAATATTTTGTATAAAAATACAGAAATGTTTCGGCCAATGTATTCGTTCAGGTATTTAGTCCTATTATTGCAGGTTTTGTTCTATTCGACTGGTGCCAAATGACACTTCTCAGAATTTTGATTTATATTTATTTAGCTTTCAAATCTTAAAGATACTAAGTAGTAATACAAGTCTTTAATGACTTCAGTCTTTAATAAATATCTAATCCTTTCAAAATTGTAAATATATATATATATATATATATATATATCATTTGACAATGGTAGAAATCGTTTAAAATATTCTTACATTAAAGTGTACATAAAAAAGTATTAAAAAAAGCGTGAGAATGCACAAAAATTGAGAAAATAGGATGTTTCTTATATTATTTTTATAACGAAATTGAAAAAAAAAATCAATATTTTGTAAGAAAGATTAAAACATTTCAACAATCATAATGGTAAAAACCAATAATAAAGCACAATTCAGTGAAAAATTTAAAACTGTATGGAATGATTGAATTTTTAAATACACATTCTTCATTAAACGCCCCAAATGCTTTAAAGTGTGTAAAAGCTTGTATACGCTAAAATTACAGGAGCAAAGCTTCAAATGTTCTCGTATTTAAGTAAGATATTTAGTTAAGAATTTTTAGAATGTAAATTTTGTTAATAATTTTAAGTAAATGTATGTAAATAAAAATTTTATCCACCACCCACCCGTAAAAAAGTCTTCCGCAATTTTTTTCTTCCGATCATAATTTAAAAATAATAATTAAATCATGGATCAATTAGAAATTTTCATTTATTTTAAAAGTGTTCATTCTGGAACACAAGTTATTTAACAAATTTATTCTGATTTCAAAGTTTGTACGAATAAAGTTATTAAATTATTTAAAAAAAAGCAAAATCGAAAATTTTGATCACTCTTAATTTGTGAATTAAAATATCATGAAATGAAAAATATATATATCTGAATTGATGATGAAGATGAGGTTATTATTTTAATAATACTTTTTAAATGAAATAAAAATAATTTCTCGTTAATATTTCGTCGATACATTAAAATATTTATGCTGAAGTACAGGTAAAAAATCAATAAAAATTCATGGACAATAAAAATTTTAGAATTATGTATAATGTGTTTCAAATATTTTTTTAAATATCTAGAAACTCCATAATAGATGTACTAAAACATTATTTTGAAGAATTTTTAAATTGGAAAATTAAGCTCTGCAGTTTTGCATTATTTTGTACAGTTTTTAATAAATATTTCTAAAATGTAGATTGTGCTTCTTTTGTGATCATCAAAATTAAATTAGTATGAAGCATTCAATTTAACTGCAAATGAAAAAGAAAAAAAAACATTCATTCATTATTCATAAAATAATTTCATGCTTAGAAAAAGGTCTTTTAATTAGCATCTTCTGACATGAAAATATGTATTAAAGTAATAAAAAATATATAACATTATTTTTTTCCCTAAAAAACATTTTACTTAAAAAAGCTCTAAAATATTATCTGCTTATTAAATAGTTTAAAACTTAAAAAAAAAAAAACACATTTTAGAAAAATAAATAAAAAGAATTTTTAGGTTTATGTGTATGAGATTAAAACGTGGATAAACTAGAGATCATATCCATATGAATGCTTTTATTCATAAACAAAGGTTTTTCATTAAAAAAATTTAGAGTTAAAATTGTTTACAATTAAATTTAAGTGATGTTTTTTATCGAGGTTTATAACTGAAAACAATACTACGTACATATTTTTCATGTAACAAAAAATATATAGTATGAAATTATATTATGAAACAATTTACTTAAAAGGTGCTTTAATTTATTTTACAATTATAAATTAATTTAGAATATTTTTTTTAATATACTTCAGAAAAGGAAATAAAAAGCATTTTCTTATTGCATATTTATGAGATTAAAACATCATGAATCAACAAGAAATATTTTTTGTATTGCATGAATGTTTTTGTTTATAAAAGCAGATTTTTTATAAAAGATATTGTGACTTAAAATGTTTATTAAAATTGTAATAAATTTATGTGATAAAAGTGTTTATCAAACTTTAAAACTGAAAAAAAGGCTATAATTTTATTTTCAAACAGTAATACAACGTAAAAAATGATATTACATCTAAAAAAATATTTTAAATATGGTTTATTTATTATTTGATTTTTAAATTATTAACATATATATTTTTCATTTTTTTTAAAATAATTTTAAAAAATCTCAATTTATCTGTATGCTAACAAAACACCATGGATCAACAGGATATATATTTTTATATTTCATGTATGCTTTTATTCATAAATACAGATAAGTTATAACAAACATTATGAGTTTAAGATACTTATCTATTCTAAAAAAAGAACCTAACTCACTGCTGCCAACAATATAAATATATTGTTTGTGTGTGTGTGATTTAGAATTTTTTTTCACTAATATTAAAGAATTACTGCACATAAAAATATAGAAATTAATAGTATTATAGAAAAATGTTTGATAAATAATTTGGTGCAGACACTTTTTAAAACGAATTAATATTTTAAGAGACATTTAATGATAAATTGGGTCATAATCGTTCATTGAAAAGGTTTTATAGAAATAAAAATTACACATAGGAATTTAAACATTTTTAGATCATTTTATACATTTGAAGTTCACTGTGTGCAGACTAATTTTTTTTTTCTTGAGGAATTATTATTTTAAATTTAAGCAGTTTCGAATTTTTAGCAGTTTTGAAGACATTTTTTTACATATTTTGGAAAAGATTATTATTATTTTAAAATGTCGCTAAATGATCAAAAAATAATATTTCTTTAAAATTAAAAATATACATATACATATTTACATAGACTATCATCAACAGAAGAAAAAACTTTCAAATGCGAATTTAATGATTACAAGTTAATTCCAGGAAAATATTGATAATTACGTCATAAAACTATGTTTACCGGTAAATATTAAAAAAGAAAGAAAATATTAAAGAAATGAATTCATTAAAATTCGTTTAAAAATTACTTCGTATTTAAAATACCGAAACAATAATTTTGCACACAGGGTAAAATAATATTTTCAACTTTTGCTTCCATTCTAAGGCATGGAAATAAAAGTATTACTTTCTAGGAATAAAAGTATTTTCACTTAAATATCAAAAAGAGACAAAAAACCTTTTAAATAATAAATTCCTTAATATGAATTAAAAGCAGCAAATAAAAGAAATTACGGCATATTCAAAATGACCAAGTAATATTTGAAAACAGTTAATATATATATACCGGGTGTCCCAAAAATGACTGATGGATTTTAAAATTCAATAACTTGGAAACGGTGACAGCTATTTAAAAAATTTTTGCAGGAGGGTCATGTATAATGTCAGGAGTTTTTTACCGGAAATTTTTATTTTATTTCGCATATTAAACAATAGGTGTTACTGACGGCGATTGAAGGCCAGGTGATCAGTGCTGAGTGAAGCGTCGACCTGGCCTTCAATCGTCGTCAGCGCCACCTATTGTTTGAAATTCGAAATTTTTTTTTTAAATAGCTGTCACAGTTGGCAAGTTATTGAATTTTAAAATCGATCAGTCATTTTTGGGACACCCGGTATATATGCATTTAGAAGAGACATTTACTTCATATTTTGATATGATCATTTTAACTATTGTTGTGAATTCTATAAAGGCACAAATAATATTTCTCTTTAAACAAAAATATTTTCAAGTGATCATTAAATAGAAAAAAAAAAGATGGTGAAAGTCACACCTTATTTAAATAGCAAATTTAAAATGCTTTATTTAAACAATGATCTTATACCACGGTTAAAAAATACCAGAAGACAAAGACTGTATTTGTCTGTTAAATTGATCTTGTTTAATCAAACATCTAAGCAGACAGTAGGCGTTAAACAGAGCTGATTTGACGATAAAATTCCCCATTAAAAAGAAAATGAATGAAAACTCGTTTACAGGGAAATCATCATTTAAGGGTGTTCTTTAATCGAAAAGGGCAGCTTTGTGACACATGAATTAATTTATTTTTGTTCGGAAATGCATGAAAATAGCAGGTGTTATTATTCATAAATTGTCTAATTGCACTCATTCTTTTGCTTTTTAAAAAACATAATAGATTTTTCATAACAAGCCTTCAAAGTTGACACTTTTGAGCCTATTTCCCGACGAAAGCAGAAAAACCGGTCGATAAGGAGGAGAAAAACGTGGTATTGCGTCATCGAAATAGCTTATAACTCGATAAGTAATTTAATTATCATAAAATGGAAAATCAGGTTCAATTCGAAATCGCTTTCATAGTCAGGCATTAAATTTTTATAACTTTCTGTTAAAAAATGAATTTGTAAATGTGTCAAAACGTTTTTCGCGTGTTGAGCGGATCAGTTAAGAACACCCTTAAGAAAAGAAAGAAAATAATTCAATGTCTCGCAATATTTAAAAAGCCGATCAAATTAGCGTGTTCAACGTCACTCAATGTCAACTAGTCATGAATCACATAGTAATTACTTGACTTATTCTGATTAAATTACTTTTATTTGTTAATGGTTTTTTTATGACTTTTACATCTTTATATTACTACTTGACATTTCGTTACACAAGTCTACCATTATAATGTGTTATCTAAGCTTTAAAAACGGATGGCGCATATAGTACACCGTCCACCATTATTAACAAATCATTTATACTTCCTCGAAGATAGGTCCATAAGTGCCTCTCAACTCATTTTCTGAGCTCCAGATAAGTGAAATTTGATTGCGATTAAAAAGAGCTATTTTCTCGAAAGTGAGTCCCGAAGGATATTTTATACAGGTATCCTCAAAAGTTTAGCAAAACTTCGACTAACACCAGTATTTTCATACATTTAATTTGAGCTGATTCGGAAAGAGAGAGGTAGGGCATATTATTTAGCACATTTTCTACAATGTGTTTGAAAATTTGATACCTAAAATTCAAACAAATGTATTTTTGAGTTTGGCATTATGAGAGTTTTGACACGATACCCCACACAATATATATCTATATCTATCTATCTATCTATCTACTTATTTCTTTCTCTCTGTCTCTGTATATATATATATATATATATACCGGGTGTCCTGAAAAGGACTAAACGATTCTTGAAAACTTTCATAGATATTTAAAAAAATTCTTGCACGACAGTCATCTAAAAGGTCAAAAGTTTTTTTCCTGCGATTCGGGATTTTACTTCGATTTACAAACAATAGATGAAAATTTGATACCTAAAATTCAAACAAATATATTTTTGAGTTTGGCATTATGAGAGTTTTGACACGATACCCCACACAATACATATCTATATCTATTTATATATCTATCTACTTATTTCTCTCTCTCTCTCTCTCTCTCTCTCTCTCTCTGTATATATATATATATACCGGGTGACCTGAAAAGGACTAAACGATTCTTGCAAACTTTTATAGATATTTAAAAAAATTCTTGCACGACAGTCATCTAAAAGGTCAAAAGTTTTTTTCCTGCGATTCTGGATTTTACTTCGATTTACAAACAATAGATGAAAATTTGATACCTAAAATTCAAACAAATATATTTTTGAGTTTGGCATTATGAGAGTTTTGACACGATTCCCCACACAATACATATCTATATCTATTTATCTATCTATCTACTTATTTCTCTCTCTCTCTCTCTCTCTCTGTATATATATATATATATACCGGGTGACCTGAAAAGGACTAAACGATTCTTGCAAACTTTTATAGATATTTAAAAAAATTCTTGCACGACAGATCTTCTAAAAGGTCAAAAGTTTTTTTCCTGCGATTCTGGATTTTTGTTCGATTTACAAACAATTGATGGCGCTTAGAGCGCCAGATGCTGTGTTGAAACGGATATTGACGTCACTTGGCACTGAAGCAAAATAAGGAGGTTAAGGCTGTGGAGTGGATCTTCTTCGAAAATGGACTTTTGCTTTTACCGTCTGTTTTTGAATGCAATCCATATAATTTTGATTTTGCTGGCGTCAGCGCAATAATAGAGAAAAATATTGTTTTCATGGGTACGACTCCTTTGAAATCGAAATGCGTGATACAACAACGTTCGAATTACAAACTTTTTTTTTTTTACATTTCAAGAATGTAAGTATTTTTGAGAACAGGATATATTATTTATCTGGGTATTTTTTAAACCTTTTTATATGTCACCTAGTCATGTCCTGTATTGTATATTATGTATGTGGGATTAAAAGTCTATTTACAGCTACACCCAAAAGATTGCATCACATCATAGTCTATGGGGGAAAATCACCTGCAGTGTATATTAATGAAATACACTATTTCAAATGCATTGAAACTGATATAAATCACTGAATTTCAGTATAAGATGATTATGATAGAATAGGATATTTGGTATTTATAGAATTTAACGTTCATTTATAGGGCACACAAAAAGAAATCGGTTACTGTACTGTCTTTAAGTAATAATTGCTGGAAATGCGTTTTCAATTTCGGCATGCGCTTTTAAATTTAACTGGGTTTTTTTTAGATACGTTAGTAATTATATAAATGCGTATCACCTACACTCGTCTCTGGTCCGTCCGTCTGTCGGTCCGCATATAACAACGCAAAAATTACTCTGTCGAATCGTTTGAAATTTTAAATATATATTTGTTGAAGAATTTTGTCCAGTTATTTCAAATTTTAAGAAAATCGGATGTATACTTCCAATACAGGGACAGTCAAAAGTATTGCGTTACATTATGGCCGACGGGGGGGGAGGGAAAGTTTCAAGTGCGTTTTGATGATGTTACACTCGTCCGAACATAATGAAATTAATATGCATTTATGAATAAAATTAAAATACAAATGATGTAGAATATGCTGCACAAAGAATAGTTATTATTCATTTACAGGGCCACACAAAATAATTATGTAACATAACGGTATAGAAGGGAACATACTTTGCGGCATATTTTAATTTTGTTACACATATAATAAAATTGTTATAAGTTGTTTAGGTTTACTACGAGTTACTTACTGTGTAATAGAAAATACGAAGTATTTACAGGGACACACAAAAGATTTCGGAAACTATTCTGGATCAGAAATGCTGTACGCTAACGATAATTGCTAGAAGTTTTTAGTTTTGATATGATTTTTTTTTAAGTTTCACTAAATTTTTGTATGTTACGCTGTGTATATAATTGGTGCAAATCATATACAGGGCTACACAAAAGAATTCGCACTCCTTACTAAGTGCGTAAGTAAATATCTCAAAGGTGGTTTGTAATTGAGTTATGCATTTTTTAAGCTGAACAACTTTAAGTATATTACGATATGTTTAAAGAATAGAAATGAAATGATATACAGAGGTACTCAAAAATTGGATTAATAGACGGCTCTGGATTGTAATCTCTAGAAGTGTGATTTCATTAGTTTAAATCATGTTTCGGTTTTAAATAGGTTTTAGCTAAATAATGGCGTGTAATTAAAGATAGTAGGTAAACTATAGGGCTATACAAAAGAGTTCAAATATGTTTCCCTCTATTTAAATAAATTGCTAAATGTTAAATTTCAACTTAACATGTGTTTTTAACGCTTTCAAACATAGTTGAAAGGGTTTATGATTTCTATTTAGTTAGCCGTCTGCCTGTCTGTCTTTCCAAACTCTGACTTACGTTGAAATAATTGAATTGGTCTGTAAGTGATAATATGTTAATGAGATTTATTATGCCGTGTTGGGTATCGTAAACAAACTATGCATAATTCATGATTTATTTACACAGACACTCAAAACTACAGCTCATATTCAAAATATTAGAATAATTACCTTTTTTTTAGAAATTGAAAATATCGTTTGGTAATTTAATGTCTTTTAATGAAAATATGCAAACGATATTTTTATTAAGAACTTATTGTTGATTAAACTTACTTGTTATCTTAAATTTAATATCATTTTTGAAAAGACTAATTGCAAAAAAAGTTATTTTGAAAAGTCAAAATATTAGAATATTTATTCAAGTGGTTCAAAATATTAGAATATTTCACATTAATTCTCCTTTAATTATTACCAATTCTTAACTGGTGGCATCATTGATTAAATTCAGACGATTTTATTTAAAATCAGTATTCTTTTTTGCAGTTTGTTTCTTTTTCGTCTTAAAATGGGCCGTGTGAGTGATATTCCTGAATCTACTAAAATTCGTATGGTTGATTTGTATCGGCACGGTAAAAATCAATGTTTTATAGAGAATTATTTACATTGTTCGCAATCGAGCGTTAGTAAAATACTAACACAATATTCAAAAATTGGAAAATTTCAAAATAATCGCCGAAATGGTGGCCGAAAACCAAAAACATCTGCTAGAGGTGACAGGAAACTGAAGCGTATAGTTAAGAAAAACCGTTTTAAAAGTGTGCGATTCTTGCACCGAAAATGGAAAGAAGGAGGAGTTGAAGTTTCTACATCGACAACATTAAGACGTCTCCATAAATTTAAATTTGAATCTCGTGTACCGAAAACAAAACCTCTCATGACTGCAAGACAAAAGCGTATAAGATTGAATTGGTGTAAATCAAGACGTTTATGGAGCAATGAAGATTGGAAAAATATATTATTTAGTGATGAAAGTATGTTTTGTGTTTCATATGGTAATCAAGGTATTCGAGTTTGGAGAATGAAGCAAGAAGCATTTGATAAAGAATGCCTTAAACGTTCCGTAAAATTTGCTGCTAGTGTCATGGTTTGGGGTTGTATGAGTGCAGAAGGACCTGGAAAGTTATGCATCGTCTACGAAAAGGTTAACTCTCTGATATATCAAGAAATTTTAGAATATTACATGATTCCATCATCAGAAGATTTATTTGAAGATGATTTCATCTTTCAACAAGATTTGGCGTCCCCGCATACCTCGGAGTCAACTAAGAATTGGTTCCGCCAACGCAAAATTAAGGTACTTCCTTGGCCACCAAATTCACCAGATCTTAATCCCATCGAAAACTTATGGTGTATAATGAAGAAAAAACTTCAAAAAAATCCTCCTTCAAGTAAAACTGAGTTAGTGGCACGTATAAAGTCTATTTGGGCTAACATTGATAGAAATGTTTGTAAACACCTTGTATATAGTATGCAAGATCGATTGTACGCTGTTATGAAAGCTAAAGGGGATGCTACAAAATATTAACTACCATTTACTTCATATTCATAAGGTAATATTGTTGCGTAAAATAAAATATTCTAATATTTTGAACCAATCTAAATTTCATTCTAATATTCTGGTGTGTTTAAGGAAGCTGTATACCTAATTTATTGTGCTGTATTTTATATTTTATAAATGTTAAAATCTTATCTAAACATTCCAGATTTAATTTATAAGAAATTTAATTGCATTTACTTAGCATAAAAAATAAATAAATGACAAATATTTTTTTCTTATTACTTTTTCTCAAATATTCTAATATCTTGAATATGAGCTGTATTCCATTACATTATGTTCTTTGAGGATAATTATATATGTAGCACCTATATTTGCCATCTGGAATGTTCTTTTATCTGCCCGCACATAATAGCGCAAAAACTAACCAACAGAATGCTTTGAGTTATAATATATATACTCGTTGCAGAATTTTCGTTGCTCATTTCAAGTTTTATGAAACGCGAATCAAATCTTAAAAGAATATTGATAAATGTTTTCTTCATTCTATTAAAACCTATCATGCGTAAATAATTCAATGATATCCAATGATAGTTGATGATTCTAGGTTGTCATAATGATTATGGCTCATTAAGATTCAGATAGTATTTTTTCCCTATTACCATGAATTTAATATACATAAACGTAATAAATTTTGTATTTAGGTATTTTTTCGAAAGAGTGCAACAGCTATTGCACCAAGTTTTCAATGTTTATACTGTAAATATTCTTTGCTCTAAAGAATAAACCATTTCCGCAATTTTTTTACAACATACAGAAAACTCTACTAAAAAACTTCTTTAAAAGAACTAGCATTTCTTAAAATATAACAGTTTTTTAAAAATAGCAAAATTGATTAATTTTTAAAAACAACAACGAAAAAAAACTACTAAATTGTTTCACTCTGTTTTAAAATATGATGCACAAAATATTCTTTAAATTAGATGATAAAAAGTAATTTAATCCAAAAAAATACAGCTTTCTTAAATTCAAAATCGTCTGCAAAACTCATATACTGCTCGTTAAATTCATGCCCAGTTTCAATCGCTGCTATTATATAAAAGGATTTATTATTTCCATGACAACAACACATTTCATTTAAAGCATACCGACTGAGTCCAAAATCGGGCTTCATATCGAGTACACAGGTCAGATATATGTTGTTCAATAAAAAAAAAAATAAAAGTTCAAAATCGCGCCCTAAGAGCAAGATTGCATTGTAAAACGAGACCTACTCCACAACCTTAACCTCCTTATTTTGCTTCAGTACCAAGTGACGTCAATATCCATCTCAACATAGCATTTAGTGCTCTCAGCGCCATCTGTTGTTTGTAATTCGAACTAAAATCCAAAATCGCTGGAAAAAAAACTTTTGACATTTTAGATGATTCTCTTGCAAGAATTTTTTAAATATCTGTAAAAGTTTGCAAGTTATTGATTTTTAAAATCGTTCAGTCCTTTTCAGGACACCCGGTATATATATTTGTATGCATACATATTATTTTCAAGTAAAATAAACAGTCTCCTTATTTTTACCCTAAGTACATTTGTGAATGGTTAATAATCTATAAAAATGTGGGTCATTATCCTTTATTTATTTATTTATTTATTTATTTATTTATTTTTTCTTTTCTTTTTTATTTATTTATTTATTCATTTATTTATTTATTTTTTGCCAAATATGAATTTTCCACGTTCCATAGTTTACGATAAAAGAGGTTGTGATAGTCGTACAGACAGACCGACAGATTCAAGTGTGATCTTATGATGGCTTCATTTTACTTTTTATGCACAGAACCGTAACAGAAATTTTTGAATCTTATTAATTTAACACAAAATACTTCTTAATTAATATTTGGATTATAAAATAAAGTTTTAGTACATATTTGAAAGCAAAACTGTAAGTCTTTTTTATAACTAATAAAAGTGGTTACACAAGAAAATCGTAGACATATTTCCATGTTGATATTACTTATATATTTTAATAAACACTTAATTTGTAGTTATGTTCTTATAATTTAAAAGTAAGATAACACAACAGTAATAATTCGATTACAATCACAAATTATGTTCGTTCTGTGCAATCCTATCTATTTTTTTTTTTGCATTGATAATAGTGCAGTGTTTTATAATATAGTGTTCTTACAGAATAAAAATACACTGCTCAAAACAATTAAAGGATATTGCAGTTTTAGGTGGATTTTGTATCAGGGAAACTTTTTAGCTGATTGATACATGGTCGACAGACATAGTAGGTTATACGAGAATAAATTACACATGTTTGGCAGAAAAAAATGCATTTTATTGCGCATTTGTGTACAAAAGGAAAAAAACACAATTTGTGCATATGAGAAAAAAGAATAAGAAAAAGGTGTTTTCTTCAAAGAAAATCATTTGCAGTAGGAGGTATGGTTTCCACGGGTGGCCAGCAACGTTGAACACTTTTGAGACATGGACTCAATGAGGCTATTAATGACGAGTTGGAGTATTCTGCCCCACTCTTCCAGAAGAGCTCTTTCCAGTTCTTGGAGAGTTTGTGGGGGTTGTTGGCGGCCAGAAACTCGTCTTCCTAGAGCGTCCTAAACGTGCTCGATTGGATTCATGTCTGGAGAACACGCTGGCCAGCTCCTCGAAAGGGAAATCCTCCACCAGGTTTGCACGATGTGGCCTGCAGTTATCGTCCATTAAAATGAAGTTGTCTCCGATTTCTGCAGCGTAAGGGACTACAATAGGTCTGAGGATCTCATCTCTATATCGGCGACCAGTCAGAGCTCCATCTCGAATGATGTAGGGGTCAGTGCGCCCATCAATGGAGATGCCACCATACACCAACACTCCTCCACCGCCAAATCTGACACTTTCGTGCACGAACGCAGGATTATTCCTACTGCCACGGTCCCTCCAGATGAAAATACGCCTATTATCCGGATGCACAGAAAGACGGGACTCGTCAGAAAACAGAATATTGCTCCATTCATTTCTCCTCCAGTTGACATGCTCGGTTGCCCACTCCCTGCGGTCGCGACGATGCCTTGATGTTAATCTAACACATACCATCGGTCAGCGAGCATACAGACCTACAGCATGGAGCCGGTTTCGGACAGTCTGAGTATAAATGGTGGTGCCTGTAGCCGAGCGAAGGTGTTGTTGGAGAAGAGTAGCGTTCGTATTTCGGTGTCTCCGCTTTGTTAACGCTAAATACCGATCTTCATTGGGCGTTGTTGCCCGTCTACGACCTTGCCCTGGTCTTCGGACTGCACATCCACTCTCCAAAAAACGGTTCCAGATCCTGGAAATGACACTAGAATGGCTTGCGCTACTTCGGCTTGAGTTTGACCCCGTTCTAACCTACCAACAATTCTCCAAGCTTCTGAATCTGTCAAATGACTTAGCTGAGACATCGTACTCATCGAAACAAAGCAATCACTGAATGCCGATCATCCTTGTCTTCATCCTCTTTTATCCAGTTGAAAGTCAAATTTCATTCGCTGCCGCTGAAGCGATGTTTTTGAAGTCGAACTCAAAATTTGTATAGTCCACAATTTGAAAACCAGAAAAATTTGCATTTGTGATTCTCTTCTTCTATTTTCGGCAAAAAAATTTCGTTTATATCTTTATTTTATATAAAACTTCAAATATCCTTTAATTGTTTTGAGCAGTGTAATAATAAATGCATATAGAATTTGTATCCAGCTGAACATCATCTATATCTAGTACCTATTATTACGTAAAATTTCCTTGTAATTTTTCATGTAGATATTTTAAAATTAATAAATGCATTACTTGATAAATAGAATCATTTGGGATATAATGAGATAATATTTAAATTTCGTATAGAATTCTCTTATAAAACAAAAATAAAATCTTTTTATATACTAATTATAAAAGACTTCGAAAACAAAATAAAACCAGCATAAAAGAATTACTTATTTTACATAAAATCTCCATGTAGACTTTTTAAATATTAAAACTACGTTACTTGATAAATAAAATAAATTAGATAATAATGAAATAATTTATAAATTCCATATAGCATTCTCTTTTAAAACAGACATAACACCTTTTTATGTAATAATGATAAAAGACTTTGAAAACAAGATAAATGGAATTTAATTTTGGCATAAACAAGTTGAAAAGAAACAAATAAAAACAATTCTGCGAAAGACCTCACGCTTCAATGATTTCAATAGTAAGCATCATTCTTTCGTAAGAACTTGGTAAATTGTATCAACTTTTCCATTTTTCTCGGAAATTCAATTGGGTTTCCAAACAATGGCTGTTTCAATCTAAAGCGTAATATAAAAAAAGTACAAATAAAAGAAGATATTAATAGAAAATAATGAGAAAGTATTCAGTTTGTTAGGAAAGAATGGAAGGTAATAGAAAATTTGGATTTTTGTTTATAATAAGTGCGCCTATCCTTTGCCATCATTACGTAAGAAAAGACATTAATAAAATGTGCATTTTTTGTATTATGGAACATCTGGAATATGCATCGGCTTGTCACTTTGAAATGAGATCATATATTTTATTTGGAAAAAATATATATTTGTATTTCCGTTTAAGTAATCATTATTATAGAATAAAATATTTAGCAAAAATATTGATATAAATAGAAATTAAAACCTTAAATATTATTTTCATTTCATATAAATTGCATTAATAATAATTATTTCTTTAAATTTTATCTTAAACAGATTGCAATTAATTTTATAACAACTATTTCTATAAGTATTCTTCTTTAGTTTTAATATATTTATTATTGTTTTTATACCATTATATTAGCTTAAAAGTGTTATAATAAAATTTTTGTTTATAATAAGTGTGCATCTTCTTTAATCATTGCGTAAGAGAAGACACTAATCAAAAGTATATATTTTGTATTGTAGAACATTTGGAATATGCATCAGCTTGTCACTTTGAAATGAGATCGTGTATTTTATTCTGAAAAAAATATATGTATATCCGTTTAAGTAATCGTTGTTTTAGGGTAAAATATTTAGCAAAAATATTGATATTAATGGAAATTAAACTTCAAATATTATTTTTAATTTAAATTAATTACATAAAACGATAATTATTCCCATAGCCGATATTTTACACAGAAAATATATGCAGTCCATTTAAAAACAAATATTTGTACTAACATTCTTTTTTTAGTATTAAAATTTTTATTAGAATTTCACAATATTATATTAGTTTATGCGAGTTATTTTTTTTTTTTTTATATTGAGTCGTTCGGAAAGTCTGGGAAAGATAATTCGTGCTAAAAAATTCTATTATTTAATTATTAGATATTGTTTCTGATATCTAATATTTAGTAATTAATGAACAAAATTTTCCGGGACGAATTGATTTTCCTAAACGGACACGACTTTCCGAACGACTCAATAATTTTTCCAGTATGTTTTAGATGTTACTTCTGATTAATATGTTTCAACATCATATTCTCAGGAAATAAATATAATAAGATAGTTTGTTATCGATTATCGGAATTCAAAATAATGAATAAGAGTTCTGTGAGTACATACATATGATGTCCCTTTTTAACTCCACCAGTTTTATAAAAATATTTTATGTTAACATAAACAAAATAAAATTTCTAAAAAAGAGGTTTCTAAATTTGTATGAAATATTAGAAAGAAATGTTATGGTCTATATTTTAAATATTTTTGCTTTGAGAAATTATTAAAAAAAATATATATATATGACACATTTATGGTTTTACCTTTGTTCTGGATTCACATAATTTATTATAACTATGTTGGTATACATATACTGGGTGTCCCAAAAATGACTGATGAATTTTAAAATTCAATAACTTGCAAACGGTGATAGCTATTTAAAAAATTTTTGCAGGAGGGTTATGTATAAGGTCAGGAGTTTTTTACCATAACTCATGATTTTAGTTCGAATTTCAAACAATAGGTGGCGCTATGGCGATTGAAGGCCAAGTCGAGTCTTCACTCAGCACTGATCACTTGGCCTTCAATCGCCGTCAGTGCCACCTATTGTTTGAAATTCGAGCTAAAATCATGAGTTACGGTAAAAAAAAATCCTGATTTTATACATAACCCTCCTGCAAAAAAATTTTTAAATAGCTGTCACCGTTTGCAAGTTATTGAATTTTAAAATCTATCAGCCATTTTTGGAACACCCAGTATATACAGTGTGCCATTAACATGCGAGTGGAAAGCCTAATTCGTCTGATTTATTTTGTTTCCATTTTGATCGCGAAATAAGATTCCTGTAATTCAGCCACAATACTGTCAAACACCGGTAATAGACTTTGTCTAAAGTGAATGGTCAGTGTCAGTCACCAATGACTGACATAACACTCAACATTTTAAGGCTCCACACTAGTCACTGAAAAAAGACCCGGATCATTATGATAAGTCTCTGGCAGAGTTCTTTTCAAATATCTCGCTCAAATTTTAGTATTGTTACATGATTTTTTTGCATAGGATAACTGAGGATGACCGACAATCGGGCTAGTTTTTACTTTTCCAATTTTGGTTTCAGATTTAAAAAAAAAGAAACTTTAACTTTCGAAACCGGTTAGAACCGGTTCTGAATTTGAAACTAACATAATATAAAAAATATTTATCCAAAATCGAAAAAGAATAAACTAGCTCGTTTGTGGATTATCCTCTGCTATTTTTTGGAGAAAAAATGTAAAAATATTAAAATTTGAGCGAGATATTTGAAAAGAATGCTCCCATAAACTTAACATTATCATTTGGATTTTTTTCAATTAGTGTTGCGTCTTAAATCCCGTTGTCAAACCAATTTATTAATGAGCTATAAATCATAAAAGGGGGGGAGGTCTAGGTATAATAAAGTTTTCGTGTTCAATTAAATGATGCCACCTACGATACCACCTGCTAAAAAACTCCAGAGTTAACATTCTTATCTTCAAAACAAGATGTGCAAAAAATGATTTAGAAAATTGTAGGTAATTATGATTTAATACAAAATGATATTAATGCGAAAAATAAAGCGTTTAAAACACGCATTTATTCCTTTGTGATTTTATACTTTGTGAGGTCATGAAACTTGAACAGATATGAATATTTCATCTTTTGGTAAAATGTGCAAATAGTTGACGGTGAGAAGTTTGAACCTCTCAAACAAAGATACAGTCCGATCTTGTTAATTGAAACTCGTCGGGACCACAAGAAATGTTCGAATTATCCAGAGTTCGAATTATGGAAAATATGAAATGAAAACGTGCTTAATATGATACTATTACAAAGAAATTAAGGTACTACTCAGTTATCCCGTAGACCAATTTCGCCAAATTATGCATATTGACATAATTTTTATTTTAAATAACGAAAAAACAATTAATTAGTGGAATATTAATAAAATTACAAAAAAAATCGAAATAAAAATAACTTAAGGACATTTTAAACACGTGAATCGTATTTAATGTGACATTCACGATCATCCATTATTGGCATTTAATCTTATAGTTTGGCGATAATTTTTTTGGTCGACGGAATAACCTAGTAGTACCGAAATTAATGTTATAGAGTTTTTTAAATTTATTTCGCCTGTTATTATCAGAATATGACTTAATATTATATTAAAATGTGTAAATACATAAACAAATTAAAAGATTAGAAACAAGTACAATGGGAAAAAAATTAATGCGGCAGTGATTGGCAGACGGGGCGTTAAGAAAGTGGACACCAAATGCATTAGATTACATGTATACTCGTTCGGAACAATTTTCACAAAAAAAAGAAAGAAAGTTATTCAAATGATCTGAAATCCTTGAGAAAGAAAAGAAAAATGAAAAATCGGAATTCTCTTTAGCTAGAATTAAACGAAGTCGAGGTAAAATTAGTTTTCGAATTAATGAAAAATTTCAACGTTATTCTGCCCTTGAAAATTTCGGGACTCCCTGTTTAGTTCGAATTAAGCGAAGATTTCGAATTAACGAGAGTCGACTGTATATTATTTTAACAAACTTTTTTCTTCCTTCTGAAATAATTCTGTCAAGTTTTCACTGAAACGAAGTTTATTAAATATTCAAGGATCCATTCGTGAAACCATCGGCACATTATGAAATATTTTATGATACTTACATAATCAATGAAAATAGTTTCTTTTTAAATGATTTTCGTATTTGCCTTCGCGTATTGCTAGAGCAAAATTTAACAAACCTGTGTACTGTAAAGAAATACGGTCAAACTCTGAATTTTCCTAAGTTCTGGAATAACCTACATCAATGTAGTAATAATTTAAATATGTGCAATTTACATATTATATGTACGTAAGACATATTAAACTTGCTAAGGTGAAAATATAAAAATATATATATTATAAATATGTTTAGTAATTTATTACTACGAAATAGATATTAATCCATTTTTTTTTCAAACAGAGGAACATTATCGTTTATGCTGATAATTCGCATTTTTTAGATTGTATTAACAAATGATGTTACATCATTTAGTCGTCGATATTTAGGCTAACAAAGAGGACCTATGCTCACTAAAAGAGGTAGATGCGCAATTTTTTATATAAAATTGTAACGTGAAATTGTACATAAAGTTAGTCAGATGTAGCAATCCCAAAGCTCTCTTCTATTATAGGCATGTTCATACTTCCTGAAAATCGCAGCATAGCAGAGCCAACGGTTAGTTGCTTTACGCCAACATTTATTCAGCAACAGCCTATGTCAACTTATAACTGAACCTGAAATTTTATGAAAATCCCTGCATCAGTTTTTGATATAGAGCTATTGCGAAATCTTTTTAAGAAACACTGCATAACAGTACCACATGTTGGGTGATGTACACCAAAAGCTAATCAAGATCATTTTTTTTTTTTATTTTTTATCAGGCACTAATTGAGTCTTAAATTTGATAAAAATCTATGCATAAGTTCTACAGATACAACAATTGCGATTTCCTGGAAAAATTCAGCATAGCAGCGACATCTGAAAGGCGTTTTGCACCAACTAAATTCTAACTAATTCTGAAGTTTTAGAAAATTTCGTGCATTAGTTCTGGAGATAGAGCTATTGCGATAATCACGAATAATGCGCCATGGCAGCGCCAACTCTTGTGTGATTAGCATTTACACGCAATGCGCATCATATTATACCAAGCACTAAATAAATCTAAATTTTTAAGAAAGTCCATGCATTAGTTCTTGAGATATGGCTATTATTGAATTGTAAATAATACACTTAGTAATGCCAACTGTAGGGCTATGTACACCAAAAACTAATCAGATTAGAATATATTATCTAACTAAATCTAAAGTTTGTGAAATTATGTGCGTTAGTTCTAGAGATACAGCACCCACAATTTTTTGCCGCATATAGACAGATAGACAGACAAACAGAGATGCATTTTGTAAAAACATGTTTTTCGAGTTTTCTGACCCCTAAAACGTGTAATTCCGTCGAAAACCGGATTAAAAAATTTTCACGAATCCAATACTTCTTTTAAGCAACCAATTTTGTAGCAAAATCAACAATTTCTCTAAATTATATAGATCAATGCAATGAAATGTTTACATGTATCGCAATATTTGGTTGATGAAAAAAAATAAGTTTTTATACGAATGTTAAATAGGAAATGGGCAGAATAAACAGTAAAAAAAAACTAAATTTTTATCTTAATAAAGCGTCTATAAAAAGAAAAATTCTTTTTATTGTACACAATTTTCAGTAAAAGCAATTTTTTTAACAATAAAAGAATACTTCATCATGCTATCGACAGCTGTTTATGATAAACATAAATAAAAAGTTTTCTGGTGAATAATTCATACGGAAAAGTGTACACATATAACTCGATTGACTGAACAGATGAAACTTGTTTCTGAAAAATCAATATATGACCCTGCATCATACATTTTCCAGAAATGAAGAAAAAGACTTATTTATTTAAAAATGATAATTTCTATATACATACATACATATATATATATTTCAATTCTTTATAAATATTTTTTAAAATATGCTACAATTCAAAAATTCAAATAATTATACAATTTAGAACAAAGGTGCTATTTATTTCAGGCATTGGAGTGCATTAAATTTGTATAAATGTATTTGAACTGTATATAATTATCAAAAATAAATATATTTAAACCTATATAATGATATATATATATTTATAAAATGATTAATATATTTGACAGGTTACATTTTTTCCGTGCATGAATATTTGCTTTTATTTTTTAGGGGAGTGGGGGAATCTTAAACTTAGAATTTGAACAATTTTATGTTAATAATTTATTTATTTACACAAAATCTTTTCATGATTCTTTGCTTTTATTTAAGAAATATTTACACTTATTTAAATATTATTATTCAAAAACTATTTGATTTGATTTGATTATTTTTTTTATTTAAAAAAATTGGAAAGTTATAACATGAAATAATTGCAGTGGTAACATTACATTTTTATTTGTAAATCAATTAGAAAATTTTCTTCAAATTTTTAAAGAAACATTGCTTCACTCCTTTATAAAAGCTATTTAGATATACAAATTAGTTACATTGTAAAATCGGCTGTTTCATAAACTAAAATAAAAAGTTGGCTGATAAATATTTCATACAGAAAAATGTATACACGTAACCTTGATTCACTGAATAGACGAAACTAGTTTCTGAAAAATCAATATAAAACTCTGCATCAGCGATTTTCCCAAGATGAAAAAAAAAAGTGTTTATTCTTTAAAAACGGTAATTTCTAAGTGTATATTCTATATATATTTTCAATTCTATAAAAATATTTTAAAAATATATATGCTTCAATTCAAATAATTATATATTTTATATCAAAACGATTTCGTATTTTAACGGTTTTATATGGGTACTTTTTTCAGATAAATGTCTGTATTTTTTACAGAAAAAAAACGCCTATTTTAAACGTGCAAAATTTCTCTTTATTAAGGCGAAATTTTCTATAAAAAATTTCTGTTAGCGTAGAATTTTCTTGTCATGAAACTCCAAGAGTCGTACAAATACTTTCCTAACCTAAAATTTCGAATTAATTAAGGAGAAAATTCTAATAAGAAAATATTGGTAACGTTTAACTTCCTAGATAGGAAACCCCAAGAGTTGCACGACCCCTTTCATAGCCAAAATTTACGCCTTGATTAAAGAGAAGTTTTCAACACATACACACCAAAAAGAAAAGAAAAAAAACTAATAACGAAGAATTTCCTAGTCAGGAAACTTCTGAAATCGTACCTGAAGGAGAAAATTTTAATACGAAAATATTGGTAGCGAATAATTTCCTTGACAGAAATATTCCAAGAATCGTACGAATTCTTTCCTATCCTAAAATTTCGCCTTATTTGAAGAGACATCTTCAATAAGAAAATGCTGTTAGCGAAGACTTTTGTCAGAAAACTCCAGGAATCATACAAATCCTTTCCTAATCTGAAATTTCGCCTCAATTAAGGAGAAAATTTTAATAAGAAAATACTAATAACAAAGAATATCCTAGTTAGGAAACTCCAGGAGTCGTAAAATTCCTGCCCTAATTTAAAATTTCGCCTCAATTAAGGAGAAAATTTTAATAAGAAAATACTAATAACAAAGAATATCCTAGTCAAAAAACTCCAGGAGTCATACAAATCCTTTCCTAATCTAAAATTTCGCCTCAATTAAGCAGAAAATATTAATAAGAAAATATTAATAACAAAGAATATCCTAGTCAAGAAACTCCAGGAATCTTAAAATTCCTGTCCTAATTTAAAATTTCGCCTCAATTAAAGAGAAAATTTTAATTAGAAAATACTAATAACAAAGAATAACCTATTCAGGAAACTCCAGGAATTCGTAAAATTCCTGTCCTAAATTTGCCTAATTTAAGCAGAAATTTGCAATAAGAAAATACTGGTATCGAAGAATTTTCCAGTCAGGAAACCCCAGGAGTCGTACGAATGCATTCCTAACCTAAAGATTCACCTTAATTAAAGAGAATTGTTCAATAAGAAAACACTGCTAGTAAGGAATTTCATAGTCAAGAAAGTCCAGTACTCGTACAAACCCTACTTTAAGTATTAAAATTCATTAAATTTGTATAATGTTATTTGAACTGTATAAATTTATCAAAGAAGAAATATATATAGACCTATACTATGTTATATGTATGTATAATATATATATATATATATGACGTTTTAAGGAGAAACTCGAAATATCTTTACTGGTTCCCTTTTTTTAAATACACAGTCGTGGCAAGCGAGGGAAAAACAAAATAAATAAATAAATGTAGAAGATTCATTAAATTGCACATTGACTGCTGCAACTTATAGTCATATAGAGATGGAAATGCTCCCTTTGCAAGACGTCTTGATCCGAATCATTCAAAAGAATACTCCATCATTACTTCCGCAAGCCGCCTTTAACATCGAAGAAAAAGCAAAAAATGCACATATTTATCCGTGCATAAATATTTATGCTGAAATATTTCCTTTTGAATATTTTGCGGGAATCTTACATTTACGTTTTGAGTAATTTTACAAGAAAATCAATTTATTTACAAATGCAAATTTCTTAACAAACCTTTTCGTAATTTGCCTTGTTTTTTTTCTTTTTTTAACAGTAACTTAAAATAAAAAATAAATAAAACTTTTTTCTCTTTTATCAGTTTAGCATCACTTTGGTCTTCTGTATGTCCACTTTCAACTAGCGCCAACTGTTGCACTCTTTCCAATCTCTTCCCTCTATGTTTTACTTCTTTGTCATCTTCTTACAGATTGCGTCTACTTCAGCTGATGACGAGCTATTATCGTTTTAGTTCGAAACGCGTCCAACCATTTTTTATTATTATTTTATTGTGAATTTAACAAAGTGTATTGTTTTAATTATAAATCTACATATTCACAAATTAATAGCATTCATTACGTTAGTTCACTATTGAATTAGCAAAATATTTTTTAGCGAAGTTCTTATCAGCGGTTCGATAGCAGAGTAACCAAATTTATTTACAAATTAAAAGTAATCAGACAAATTTTGTTTTTGTTTAATTTTTTGAGCTCAGGATTTTCAGAAATTATGAAGAAAAGAACCTTTTTTAAGATAAAAATATTAGCATTTTAAAATTGCATAATAAAGAAGAATAATAAAGCGACATATTGCATTTTTAAAAATGCGGTAGCATTCTGACAGTCTGAATAATAAAAATAACACATCTGGAAACATTTTTTCTGATGTAGATTTTGTTAAATTAATTCAGATGTTTGTAGCGAAATTAAAATTCCATCCATTTTAGATGTTTTGTTACATTTTTTCTTCTGATTATTTTTCTGATATGAGCGAATAAAAAAAAATTGTAAAGAAAAATTTACTGACAATATTTTCCTCGTTATTAAAACAGATGCTGAAAAACATAGAACATATTAGAAAAATTTAATTTTCATGAAGCATGGACGTAACAAATTTTTTGATGTGAAACATAAAAAATAATTTTATTGTAAAACTTTCATAATTATTTTCTCTTATGGGTTTAACTGAAGATAGAATTTAAAAGAAAAAAACTGATTCGTAAAGTAAAAAAAGTAAAATTTGCAGTTCTAATAATGTCTGGTATTTCTAATGTAAACTTTGAAAAGTATTTTGTCGTGTGATAAAAGTGTAAATGTACAAAAAATATAATAAATAAGTGTAAAAAAATGCATAACATATTTTATTTTATTTTCCACCAACACTTTTAAAGAAGCAGTGATTTTGAAAAAAAGAAATAATATCAAATATATAGAAGGAATCGGCAATGTATTTATCGTTAATAAACCAGATGTTATAAAAACATAAAATATGTTACATAAACATATTTTTCTTCAACAACAGATAACACTTTTTTTTAAATTTAAAACTGCGTAAATATTTTTAATGTGATATTTATAAAAATATGATTCATTATTTTGCACTCTAGGGCTGCTCAATATAACATTTGAAAGAAAAACATAAAAAAGAAAATAATGATTGTTTAAAAAAATTTTTATATCAATATTAGTTACGAAATAGAAGAAGTAAAAAAAAATATCAAATTTTCCCTCAGTTGAAAATACGGTAATGCAATTTTTTTAGGTTACAGCACTGAATGCTAAGAGATTATTGAAATAAGATCTTATTGAGCTACAGTCCTTATCTCAAAAAGAATGAATAATCTACGATAAATTATACAAGTAAGAAAAGTCAAATTTAAATTTTATTTTAAATTCCTGCATGTAAAACTATTTGAGGAAATTCTATTTTAAATGAAGCATTTGTAAATTTGTCAAGATATTTAAAATAAACTAACTTCAAACCTAGATTCTTTTTATGAATGTTTTCTTTTTTATTAACGCCATATATTAAGCTTTTAGGACTTTTTGTGTTGTTGTTTTTCTGATAATTTCTAACAACTTTAGCTTTGTAATCGCATAGTGTAAAAAAAGAGAAAAATGTAATCAGGGTGTACTTGTACCGGGTGTCCCAAAAATGACTGATGGATTTTAAACAGCTATTTAAAAAATTTTTGCAGGAGGGTTATGTCAGGAGTTTTTTGCCGTAATTTTTTATCTGAGTTCGCATCTCAAATAATATATGGCGCTCAAATAATTGAAGGCCAGGTCGACGCTTCACTCAGCACTGATCACCTGGCCTTCAATCGCCGTCAGCGCCACCTATTGTTTAAGATGCGAACTAAAATAAAAAAAAATTCGTAAAAAAACTCCTGACATTATGCATAACCTTCCTGCAAAAAATTTTTAAATAGCTGTCACCGTTTGCAAGTTATTGAATTTTAAAATCCATCAGTCATTTTTGGGGCACCCGGTAAGTGAATGTGTAATTGACACGATAACTTCCAAGATGCGTTTCCAGGTTTTTTTCTCCGTGTTTTCTCTGCATTCCCTTTAATATTTATTTTTTTTCTTATTTCTGCTGCTGTTGGTATCTTAAATTCATTTGCTATTATAATACTCAATGAAAATGAGTGTTGAGATGGGAAATTTTGTTCACTGGAATCAGTTCAGTAATTCATGGAGTTCAATATGGCGAATATATTATAGGTCACTATACACTGTAAAAAAAATTCTGTAAGGTTACTAAGAATTTTCTAGGAAACTGGGATGCCTAGTACTTTTTATGTAACCGCAACAAAAGAAAATCACATAAAATAACAAAAGTTTCTTTAGTAACTGTGACTAAATTTTGTTTAGTAAACGTACTAACGATTTCTTAGGGAGGTTTCCAAAGAAACTTCTGTAAGTTTACTAAATATTTTTTTGTAACGTTACTAACGATCGTTTAGGGATTTCAGTAAAGAATATCGAGAAAATTTACTAATAATTACGTTGTGAACGTAGTAAAGATTTTGTAGGGAGTTTTCCAAAAAACTCTTTGTAAAATTACTACGGATTGTTCAGTAAATTTACTTATGATTTTTAAGGGAATTTCTCAAATTAGTTTTTGTAAATGAACTAAATATTGTTTAGTATACTTACTACGGATTTCTTAGGGAGTTTTCTAAACACTTCTTGGTAAATTTTACTAAGGATTACGTAGTAAACGTGCAAACAAACTTTTAGGGTGTTTCCTAAAAAATATTCTGTAAATTTTCTTATGATTTTTAGTACACTTACAAGGGATTTTTTTGTACATTTGCTGAAGAATTTTTTGTAGATTTGTGAAGGATTTTAAGTATATTTACTAATTTTCATTTGTAATGCACACTAAGTATTTTATGTACTTTATCGAATACCCTTAAAAAAAGTTAAATATTTTGATAAAGTAGATAAAATACTTAGTGCGCATTCCTAAAAATAAGATTAAATGTATTATAAAGTCCTTCACAAATCCACAAAAAATTCTTAGCAAATATGCTGAAAAAAACCTTGTAACTGTATAAAAATCATTAGAAATGTAACCTTATTAAGATATAGTGAGAAAAATTACAAATAATAATTTAATATTGTATTTAAAATAGTTTTTGCATTATCACCAGAAAATTTTTTCTAACAGTGCAAGAGCTATGATTTCTTAGTATTGTATCTAAAATATTTACACTTACCAAAAAATATTTCTAACTGTACAAAACTTTTGCAGTAGTATTACCAATGGTTTTTCAGCAGTATTCGAAAAAGATTTTTTTTTTTTTTTTTTTTTTTTTTTTTTTGTAATACTTATATTAGTTGAAGTTGTTGTTATAGTATTCTTTCAATATGAATTTGAATTTTAACAATTTTAAATATCCACAGTGGAGTTTTCCTTATGTATCAATATATTTCTTTAAAAAATAAGTAATATTAGCTTGACATGTGTTTCAATATAATCACAGCAATTACCATAAATATTTGTATGTTATGCATGAGAATACTGACTGAAGCTTCATTATAGATAATTAAACAGGTACTAAACCATGCTTGATATTAAATGAGCATTGTAACAACAACAATAACTGAGCAGAGAAACTGAAGGAGATCTTACGGTTTGCAGTTAAGCTAAAAAAGGGTCAATAAAAACAGTAATGTAAAAAAATGTATCATTAGTAAGTTTATAAAATATGCCTATGATAAAAAAGTATATATATGGTTATTATAGAGACAAATTAAATTTACAATTTGTAAAGACAGTTCTATTTGTATGAGTAAGCACTGTGCATCATCTAATCCAATATACGATTTGAAAACCTGCATATTATGAGAAACACCATCGGTTTATCTTATGTAAATATGTATCTGAACTAGAAATGGAAAAAAGTAGTCTTGCGATTTTTTTTAAATGGAGTTTTGTACAATTCCAAGATTATCAGAATTTCAGTCATAAGTGTATTATGATACATATATTTTAAAGACTATACAATACGCGGTTCAAAAAACTGTAAAAATGTGACATCTGTAATATATATAATAAAATTAACGTCTTTACATGAATGCCATATATAAGAAAATGTGTTTTTTTAATATCTGTTATTCTTATTTCTGCTGAATATTCCGTATAGTTGTCACTGATCACTAGAAACTTTCTTCCTTTTATTTATTTTCTTGTCTCTTTCCTCGACTTTCTCTTCACAAATTTGTTGCACTGTCTACATTAAATACACCTGACATTATTTATATTTTATTTGCTTGAGAGTTATGTTTCAAATTGAAATAGTTAAGAGGAAAATTTAATTAGTCATAGAACCACAATTTTCAAACTCTAAACTGGCTTAAAGTTCCAGAAGAATGAATCTAACATTCATGGATTTAGTAAGACTGAACTGTTGTTGAATCAGCTCTGGAATTAGAAATTCCAATTCAAAAAGTTGCATATAAGACAGATGATATACACACCTTAACATATGTACTCAAAAATGCATATTGGATATATCAACAGTCATTATTTCACACGTTTTAATGCTTATCAGTATGTTATAATCACCAGACGTGATTAAGAAGAATTTCTAAAAACAGAAAATGTATGAAAACAAGAATTGAAACAAATAGAAAGGTATAATACTTTGAAAAATATTATGAGTAGTCATTTTTATTATAAATGCAATGTACATACCTGTACAACCAATAAATATAATGTGATTAAATGACAAAATACAATGAAAATATGAATGAAGTTTATTTCTAAATAATGATTTATTATATTCTATGCAATAAAAATAATTTACATATATATTTTTAATATGACTCATATTTTACAAATATTACATAACTAGAGTTCATACAAATATCTATTAAATTCATGCTTCATCGATAGTATTTTTGGAAACATGTTTTCTCCAAATTTGAATAATCAAGCTTATATACCTATTAAGATACTATTGGAAAATGATTGATAAAATATTATGGTAAAATATTTGAAAACTTCAGTGCTGTAGAATATATTAGAAAGCCCAACTGAGGTATGGGGAGGGATTTTTCTTATAGATAATAGTTCTTTTTCCTCGTCTGACTTTATCAAACTTTCATCATCCGGGAAGTTCACACTGTTTTTAAATTGGACTTCAGTTTTCTTACGCATCTATAGAAGAAAGTTATATGTTAACATAAAAAGTAAAGAAACATTTAAAAAAATTATAATGAATATTATGTAATAAAAAAATCTATATTCATCTCCGTATTGAATAAATGAATTTTACAACTACTTCAAAATTATTTCTATTGAACCGTCAAAATTTGACGGTAAATATCTTAATGGTATCAAAGAAATAAAAGTTTATTTAAATGAATAAGTGTTGAAAAATAAAACAATAAGAATTATAAATAATTTGAAAAACCATGCAATTTAATTTTAAATCAATGATTAGTAATTGTCAGTGGTACATTCATTCATGTAGTCATAGGAGTTTTCATATCTGAGGTTTTTCATTTACTGACAGAACATCAATAAATCGCAAATTGCTGTCATTACTTATTAAAATGATGACAGTAAGTTATATACTATATGTAAGTTATATAATGTAAGTTTTCATGTAAAATACATTAGTAAAACCATATGAAACTGAAAAGTTCCCTTTTTTAAGGATTGACATGCTTTATGAAATAAAAATACAAATATCCGTCATAAGGTAGCACCAATAACACTAAAAACATTGAGTATGCTTTATAAATGTTAAATATACAGCACTAAAACAGTTCAACTGGTGTAAAAATGATGTCCTGAAGGTATCTACAATGTTGAAGTTGTGGATTAAAAAAATCGTCAACGGTACATGGAGCAATTTTCCTGTGCCGGCATGTCTAGATAAATGACTAATACTCAGACACAATCCATCTTCATTTCCAATAAATAATGGTAGTAAATTTGCATTGTAATACAAATGCTTAAGCTTTCAATATGTATAAAAAATACAAATTGATATATCCATTTGTGAATTTGGTACTTAAAAGTTTTCATAATTGCTAAGTGCTTCATTTGAATTGTGTGTAATTCAATTCTATCTTTATGCACTAAAAAAAATACTAACAGTTTTTAAGTCGAAGTTATTTTTAAATTAAAAAAAAAATTATTAAAAACCTTTCAGATAGTATAAAATTAACTTTCCATCTTTTCTTGATGAAAACTATAGTTTTTAAAAAATCAAATTTTTATTATTTACCCCCCCCCCCTCCCCCAGAGTTAAAATGCGGGATAACAACCAATAATTTAATTTTTCTAAAACATTAATTTGTAATATAATGAATGTTTTTAAACTTTTATTAATTAATATTAATTATAGGAATTACAAATATTGTGATCACTTTCTTTAGTTAGATGTATACTTTGTTATATACATTAATATTTGACATAATTGTAAAATCATTAAATAACCCTGATATTTAGATGTATTACAATTAGGAATTTCTTTTATCGTTAAATTGTTTACCTCTGCTAAAAATTAATAATTATTGAAAATAATTACTAAATATCACTTCTTCACCCAGGATACGCAAACTTTATGTTTTAACGGCAAAAAAATTCAGAGTTTGAATGATGACATGTTTTTTTTTGAGTATATGTTAAATACCGGAAGAGCTTTGTTCCCTCCCCCCTCCCCTTTTCGACAGCACTTAAAATTACCCTTTGAAATACTGTAAAACGTTTCAAACTAGTTGAATGTGGCAATACCGAAACTTTCATCTATCTATATACATGTTAATACTTTAAAATTTGCTGTCCCAATACGAAAAATATATGCCCATCTTGGGATTTCTAAGGATACGAAATGTTATGCATTATTTTTTGAGGTATGAACATCGCTAAAATCACCTAAATTTTGCAAAATTCAAGAAAACAGCGCCTCTTGTTTGGTGAGTTGGGCCGGAACCGAATATGTAACAGGACAGTATCTAACAGAATCTCAAGTTTGATGAAAATCCGATTAATAAGCATTAAGGTAGAGTTATTGCAGAAATCTGAGAAAATAGCGAAGGAACACCGCATGTTGAGCAATTTAAACAAAAAGTTAATCGGCACAAATTTACATTACGAATTAACTGAATATGAACTTTCATTATATGGAGTGCATTAGTTCTCGAGATAGAGTTCAACTTAAAATTTGTGTCTCATAACATAAAAACACACAGACAAAGTTACAGACAGACATTTTCTAAAAACATGGTTTTAGTATATCTGACTCAAAACTTAACTCCGTCGAAAACTGGAATTTACATCGAAAACTACCCATCACTAATTTAATCAGTGACTGATTGAACATAATTTCTGTATTAAACCTATACATTTAAAATATTAAACTCTGTGCATTGGTTCCTGAGATAGAGTATCTAGAAAATGCGTGTCATATACAAATAAAATCACAGATTCCCCTTTTTGAAAAAGCGGGGTCTCTGCCCCCTAAAGAGTGTAAATCTGTCTAAACGTTTTACGAATCTAATACTTTCTTCTTATAAAGATTGATAAAGTAAAAATACAAAAAATATCGTTTAAAAAATTCATTGTCCAAAGTCACTTTCTTTTTTATCTGCGTATTTTATTGAGGTTTCACATTACATACATATTGATTAAAAATGATGTGGGGATGAAGGAAGAGTGGAACACTGGGAGGGATGGGACATTTGCAATAATTCTTAAAATATGCTTTATTTTTAATTTATGAAATTTCCATCAGATGAAATAATCAATGTATTATACTTATTGTTATAAATATTTGGAGTTGCAAGTAATTTTGAGTTTGTCACTTAAAAAGTCCATTTCACAATAGAAAAGTAACTAACTATTCAGATTTTTAATGTAAATTTTTCATCTCATTTTTTGTTGCTAATTTAATTGATTTTAACACTTTATAAACTCAACAATATGTTTTTTATAAATGAACAGTTAAGTAAAATCTAAAAGGCAATGTTTCTTTTGGAAACATATTTCTTTTAGTGCTACTTCAAGGGAGGAATGGGACACAATGATTCAAAAAAGATTGGGACCTGTTCTATCGTTCCCAAATTGTATCTCTACTCAAATAATTATATTTAATTACATACAACATCAAAAATTTGGCCAATATGGCACATTATAAATAAAAGAAAATGCCAATTGCACACAACTGAGAGCAAAAATTAATATAAAAACGAGTCAGAAAATAAGGGGTTTGTTATTTGAATACACCTTCAATTTTTCAATCATGAGAAATGCAGTTATAAATGCCCAATTTGACAGCATTTAAAATATATATGTATATTCTATCTTTATCAAAAAATTGACCAACGTGGCACATTATGCAGTTCCTATATAAGAGAGCTTATCATTTGGATGCGTTTAAAAGCAAAAAAGAATTTAAAACGAGTCAGAATATAAGCAGTTTGGATTTGAGATTCTTTTCTTCAACTCATATTTTTGTTAATTTTATTTTTACTATAAGAATTGGCCCTAAAACTCCTCAGTATAAAAAATAGAGATATTACTGAGAATATGTAAAATAAATTTAATTGGATTTGATATATTAAGGATTGACGAAGTATGGATATTTCCTCCCCCCTCTTTCAGTTATCGTTTTATTTATTCTTTTTTTCAGTATAAGTTTATTCTATTAAAACTTGTAAATATAAAAGTTTTAGATAATAAACTTCTATCCAATAAATAAATAAATAAATAATTGCATGCGATATCTTGAGAATTGACGAAGCTGTGATTTTTCTCTTCTACCACCCCCCCTTTTAAATCCTTAATGGAATTTATTTGCAAAATACATTTGAGTTCACCGATTGTGCATGATTTGAAGAAAAACTTGAAGAGATGAATAAAAAAATATTTCATGTTATATCTTGCTTTTAAAACAAAGGTTTCATCATCATTTTCTTACAGTTAATATTCCATAAAAAGAGATAAAACGTCCTCTAAAAATAAATTATATATCTAAAACACAAATTTAACAGATATTTAATTGAGCTACGCGTTTAAATCTTTCAAATTATCAAAATATAAAAGATGAACTAAGTATAAAAATCTTGGGTTGAGGGAAGTTTTCAGGAAGTTAACTGCTGTTATAATAAAGTAATAAATACAGGTGAAAAAAATATGAAGGCATTTTAAAAATTTTAATTTTATGAGTAGAAATAGGAGACAAAAATAATCATATTTTATTAATTATTGAAGGGGGAAGGGCTTATGAAATATAATCTACCTTATTAAAGTTTTACAAATACGCAAAAAATGAAAAGTAAACAAGTTAAGACTTTTTTATTGTTTATTTTTTGTTATAATAAAGTCACAAATATTTTTATTTATCATATTAATCAATTACGCCGCAGCTTGTGTGCTCATAAAGACGGATCTAGTGCTGCGATTTGCAGCTTAACCAACATATGAAGTGAAAAATGCTGAGCTGGGTATCGTCCTCGTAGCTTAAATGGTAGAGCACTTGGAGCGCTATTCCAAGGGTTCCGGGTTCGATTCCCGGCTTGGACATTTTTCACTGAGTTGGTATTACGCTTAGTAGAAGTATGAATATTCATATATCTAAGTCACAAATAGATCAGGAAAAGGTTTTTAAAAAGCAAAGGATTTTTAAAGTTTTAAACTTTATATATTAAAGGGCCAAAAATATAAGCAATTTTTTTAGAAGAGGGGAGATTTATTAGATGACTGACTTATATTACTAAAAATTTACAAATAAGTAAAATACTAATAGGCCAGTGGTTAGTTGGTAGAATTCATTATTAGAGGGAAACAGGAAATTGGTTTAATCCCATCAGTTTATGTCTACAATGAATATATTAAATTTTCTTTCTTGTACAAGACGAGCATTAGAAAATATATATAAATTTACAATAAAAATAAGTAAAATAAAACCCACCTTTTTAATGACATAATAATATCTCAAAACATATGTGAAAAACATTGTTAAAACAAATGATGTATAGCTTAAAATTATGAGTAAAATTAGCATCTACACTTAAATTTTTTGTTGAACATTAATGTCTAAATAAATCAGAGGTCAGAGGTATAACTCAAAATTAATTAGGAAAAAATGATATTGTTTTAAACCCTTCAGTTTAGATCTAGAATGAAAGTACTGAGTCCCTTCCCCCCCTCGTTTGTGGTCAACGTTATAAAAAATAAGTACACATTTATAGTCGAAAAAACACTTTTTTTTATTTATCTGAGCAATATCTCAAAAGAACTGATTCTATCGAAAACATTGTCAAGACAAATGTTTTATAATTTGAAATTAAAAATAAAACGAGTATATTTTTGTCGTATTCTATTTCAAAATTTTTCCTTAATCTCTAACAGAATATTGATGCAAGAAGAGACCAAGTTATCAATCTGCCCAGCCTCCATTTGTTTTACATGTTTTAAGTTGTTGAAGCCTTTACGATGTTTATGTAACTATGCTAGGGATTTATTTTATGAATTTTGAGAATTATAATTTTGTAGTTATCGTTAAAAGATGTGCATGAATGATAGCAGTTTTACATGTCGCAACTGATACCGCTAATCTTAAACCATAGTTTAAAGATAATTTTTTTATGTTAAGACTACATTTTTTATTATTCCGAAGACTTTACACTTTTATAAATTTAACCTGACAGAAATTATCATCTAACTACTGTGAAGCAGTTTCTACCGAAAGATTAATAAGAGGCCCGATTAACTCATAGGAAAGATTTTTTGTACTAACGTTTTGTTTAAATCTCTTATAATTAAAATTCACCGATTCAAAAGTCTCTGATGATAGTACAAAAGTTTCAAATGAATGAAAACTTCGATAGTGTGTGTAGCTAAAGTGTAAAAATGGGGGGGGGGGAGCAGCGGTCTGTGAAATCAGTAACATTAGTTAAAGGTTAATTTAAGATGTTCGTACTAATCGAAATCCCTTTTTTTTAAAAACCATTTTTGTCCTTTATGTAAAATATCGAAGTTTAGAACCATGCTACTTGTTGACTTTAAATTTCTTCTAGCGAAAAGGTTTCTGCACACTCATTTGTCCCCCCCCCCCCAAATTCTCGCATTTTTTTTTTCAATTTCCTTAATTCTAATAGATATCCACTTAATATATACACAATAGATAACTATGTACACATATTTCAAATATCAAAAATAATGAACTGACAATGATTTTGATAAAAATAGTTTTTATAGGTATTTTTATGGTAATTAATAAAAGTTTTCTTTTCGATTATAAATCAATACACATTTTGTAACGCTACCCTAGTAAGAATCGGGAAAACTTAGTATATTCATTCTAGACCTACAAGGATTTAAACAATTTTCAACTTTCCTCTAATTAATTCAGATTTCGCCTCCCCCCACCATCGGGCTCTAAAGAATTTTAAATAGTTTAAAATTCTATGCTTTTTTTATGAGGAGCGCATAGAATATATAGCATAGAGCGCAAAATGAAGGGATGAGGGAGCAAAAGGAAAAGGAAAATTTCGAGCGGTAAGAAAAATCTAATTTGGCAATTGATTGTGAAAATAAAGTAACGCATAAAGCAGATTTTATTTATTTTAAATTAAAACATTTTACAGATTTTTTTAAACTTTAAATGCTGTTAATGTGTGGATTGACAAAATTCGGAAACGCATATTTTGAGGGTGAAATTCAGATGAAATTTTTAATGAAATGAAAGTGATGTTATCAATTGCTAATGAAATTTAGGATTGATTATTCACTATAAAGTAACAAAAAGTGTAGAAAAAAGTTTAAACACTTTAATCTTTTGTACTTTGGAGAAGGAGGCAAAAAAGCAGAAGGGAAATTTGAGAAAAATAGAAGGGAAGTTTTATTTGTTACATTAAACATTAGAAATTTCGCATTTGTAATAAATACCTACGTAAAGAATAGTTATCTGACAATAATATATGTAATTAACAGGAAATAACAGAAAGATTTACTTGCTAGATCATGCTACATTATAACAAAAAATCAAATACCCTTATCTGAGTTATCGATGCTTATAATATGCACGCATTCATTAAAAGAGCTCTAAAAGCAATCTTAACAATTCTAGAAGCATTTAAAAAAAAAAAAAATTAAAGAGTGTTCATAAGTGTCTCCTAGGAGCGAAGTCAGGACTGAAGAGGTTAAAACAAACTTTAACACATTAAGAATAAATATTTACTTACTTTTTAACTAGAAATCCTTCTCAATAACGGATTCAAGATGGAAGACTTTTACGCCCTTGTGGCCGCGTAAACAATGATCACGTCACTACTGAAGCCCTTTCTGATTGGCTGACAGATGAAACTAAGATATTTCATGTATTTGTGCTATGCGCTGGTAAATATAATACACTGGTTACAGATGCAATTTTAGTAAACTTGCAGATTTCTGTGGCTTTACAAAAAATAATTTTGTATGTTTGCAGATTTTTTTTTACAGTGTACAGATGTTCATAATCGGCCTTCGGATTTTGTATATAACCAATTTTAAACGTATGTGTGTCTCATTCTTCTAGTCAAATCAAGAGAGAAATATAAAATCATATAAATGTAACCCAATTCTAAAAGAAACATAGTTCTCAAGAAACACAGCAAGTTTTTTTGAATAGAAGGTTGTTTAGAAACAATATAGCATTTGATTAAGTTTTCGTTTTTGGAGTATATTATAGTAATATAATACATGGCGGAATTCGATTGAGCTCCATTTTGTAAAATGTATTCGTATTATACGCTACTTTGCCAATAACTGCACATATATTCATAATTAGTTGACCAATTGACAGTGATTTTGCCGTAATTACTGCACAGATCTTCATAATTGGTCAACACAGTGATCACTTTCGAAATATTGATATGAATGTTCATAATATGCCGATGGATTACGTATATAAATAGTTTTAAAACAAATTTTGCGTCTAATTTTGTAGAGCAAATCACGAAGGAAATGTTACAAAATATAAGTGATTATACAAATCAAATAAAACGGTTGGGTATTGCGGGTTTATTGGAAAATATTTAAATACGAATGAAGTTTTTCTTTTACTTGTGTTATGCTTTGTGTTTCTTGTATTATAGAATCTCATCGTTCAACTGAGTTTTCGTTTGGTGGTACAGTGTAAAAAAAAAATTGGGAAAGTTACAAAATTTTTTCTAGTAGAATTGTATTCCAAGAACTTTTTATGTAACGGCAACAATAAAAATTCATGTAACAGATTTGCACTTTCAATCAAACAAATTTTAAGGTTACTAAGAATTTTTTGGGAAATCGTATTCCAAGAACTTTTAAAGTGACGATAACGAGCATTATAGATAAAATTTTAGTAAAGTTACCAAAATTTTAGTAAATTCTTTTGTAAAGTTACAGATGGTTTTCGTTTTGCTTACAAGTTTTGTAGATTGACATCATTTTCTTTTACAGTGTACACATAAAATTTTAGTAAGCATAAGAGATTCCGGTTAATTTAGATTACTAAGGTTACAGATTTTTTTTACAGTGTATATTACACAAATATACTATATCTCAGCATTCCATTGAACTCCTATTTGACGAATGTATTACAGGGCACTATCAAAAATTTTTTATGTAAGTTCATAATCGGCAGTCAGATTGTCAGTAGGGTCATTCCATACTAAATGAACAAATTAGCTGTGGCTGACATGACACAGATTTGGATGAAAATTTGAATATAAGTTCAACATGTTTATTTATAAGTAAATGCAAAATAATAGGTTTCAGGACAGTTTATTTCAGCATGTATACTCCCGTTAAAAGTTGATACAAAATCGAGTTTTGTCTACATGCTTGAAATTTCCATTTTGATTATCAGCTTTAGGAATGAAAAGACTATATCATAAATTATTTTCAGGTAAGAATATCCATTCTTACCTGATAATACCTTTAATAAGTAAAAGATTGGCGTAATTTAGGATGAGATTTTTTATGCCTTAATAAAAAAATAAAATAAAAAAGGAAAAAATTCAAGGATAAAATTAAATATTTCTATTATTAATAAAAAATTAAGGACATATGTTGTAAGTGTCAAAATATTTGACGTTATAGATAAAAGTTCGTATTTTATATGGAAAAAATTTCATGTACGCCTTTTTGAGTCCTTAATGCTAAAAAAAAAAAAAAAAAAAAAAAAAAAAAGGAAAAACTTGACGGGAAAAGACAATATTTTTATTGCTTTTTTTTGTCCTTAAGGAAATCTCTTATAACTTTTTAAATTACTTGATATTGTAGATAAAAGTGTGTATTTTAAAAATTGAAACGTTATTTCTCGCCTTCTTCTTCTTTGCTTTTTTTTTCTTATGTTTCAGGTTATGTTAAAAACTGATTAGAATTAAACCAATTAGTTATCTAATAATAGTAAATTTTTATAGATGGCAGCACCAATCACTTTTTTTTCTTTTTTTCTGAAATTACGCAATCACTTTTGTAACCCCCGTTTTTCCGTGTGAAAGACTGACTTTTGTCTGCTTCTTTTGTATATAGATATATTTATATTTATATTTTACATAAATGTCTAATCCAAACTGATGTGGAAAATTGTTTGCAGGACACCTGTCACAAGACGAATTACGTGAAAATTACTTGTATTAAAGAACAGTCTAATATTTCAAATGAGACTAAAGAATTATTGAACTTGGGAGTGGGTAGAGAAATTGAAAAAAATTGTCTTCACCATGAGCAAATGTATTTACAGAAGTACACGCACCCGTATGGAAGAAAATGCTGCGATCCTTTTAAAAAACACAAAAAGCCAATCAAAAAGTCTCTGAGAGTAATAACATTGGATACAGCTAAAAAATCACATGGTCTGCTAATACCCGGGAAAAAGATCTGCCATACATGTGAGACAAGTGTGAAAAATTCTGTGGAAGAGACAGATGAGGATGAAACCGGCAGTATTTTTGAAATAGAATCTACAGATATGCAGTTAGAAAAATTGAATAGTAGTTTACAAGAAATGGGGGAATCACCAGTTAGAAAGGTGAGCAAGCTCAGTATATCCCAAATAAAGGAATATGTGAAAAGGAAGTTAGAAAAAATTGTGTCAAAAGCTACCGTAAACTTAGCTAAAACTTTAAAATTAGAACCAAATGAAATTGAAAATGTACCAGTGACGGACAAACATGATGTGGATTTTATTTGTTTAATAGAAGAATTAAAGGCTATGTTTGCAGAAACGACTTGCTATGCTGATAAAATACAAATTTTAATCCTTCTTCCGAAAAGCTGGAGTGTTGAAAAAATAAAGTCAGAATTTTCCACTACAAATTATTTAGTCAGATAGGCAAGAGAGGTAAAAAAATCATTTGGTGTTCTTTGGAAACCCACTGCAAGGCAAGATAAGAAAATTAATAATAGTGTTATTTCCTTAGTTGAAAGTTTTTATGAATCAGATGACATCAGTCGCTTATGCCCTGGGAAAAAAGACTATGTTCTGTATATCTGTGTAGGACAGATGAAGGAAAAGTACAAAAACAAAAAAGATTAATTGTTTGTAATTTAAAAGAGGCATACCAGCAGTTCAAAGAAGAAAATGAAAATGTCAAGATTGGATTTAGTAAATTTGCTGAACTTAGACCGAAATTCTGTGTATTGGCTGGAGGTAATGGCACACACTCTGTATGTGTATGCAGTATCCATCAGAATATGAAATTGATGGTGCATGCAAATTGATGGTGCATGCAAATTGATGGTGCATTGAAAATGTGGTTATTCCACATGAATTCAACCAATGAGTGTTGCATCATAGTCACCGATTTTTTTAAAATTTTTATCATAGACAAACATAGTAGTGAAACCCTCAAATCTGAAATTTAAAAGTAATTTTCACAATATCGGCTGAGATATAGCCATTTGAAAACTGACCAATATTACGAAATGGCGGCCATCTTGGAATCCTATTAGTATCTAAATATGGCCATAACTTGACAACTAATGGCACAAATTTCATATATCTGGTATCAATTTGAAGCTATTTGTACAAAAAATGTATATTTTACATCAAAACAATAGTCAATTTTCATTTTTGTACTTTTTATTATGTGCAAACTGAAAATATCGCCCCAAAAAACGGCCGATTGTAATTGCCCATAAAAAAAAATGAATCATCATGAATTTTTCTCAAACTTGGTAAAAACATTGCGCCATGTGTATGCTTTAAATAATAAAAAAATTGGAGAGGTAAAAACTGTTGTTTTAAAATAAATGATTTTTTACACTTAAGGTGTCACTAATCAAATAATGATCATTTTAGAATCTATAACTATTCCTAATTTAAGAAATAATGATTAAAATAAAATTTTCTAAAATCTAAATTAATGTAAATGTATATTCAAAACTTCTTTTGTATTATTTTGCAGGAATTCTCCCCCAACCCCCCCCCCCCAAAAAAAAAAAGTATACAATTTAAAAAACTTTTACACTGAAAAATAAAAAAAAAATAATTAAGGAATTTAATGTATAATTATAAAATACCTGTAAATGCAATACAAATAAATGAGGATTTGCGTTCTATATAGGGGAGAGTAGGGTGGAATGGGACAGTGGGAGGAATGTGACAGTAGGTTTTTCTCTTAATGTATTATTTTAAATATTTCATCAATCACACATTAGATGAAGCAATAGCACCCCAATCTTGAGTTGAAAAAAGTAGCTGATTGACATAAGCTTGCAATTGTATGAAGAAAAAGATTATTTCAAGAATCAAAAGTAAATTTACTTCATATAGATTTTATGCTTTCTGTAAAAATTACTTGTTTACGCATAGATGTAATAATTCTCCTATTTATCGAACATTATACTGTATATTAACCATAATTTAAACTATGCCTAAAAGCAGCATTTCTGTTTATAATAAAAGAAGGTAGAGAATGGGACATGCCAGCAAAGAGGGAGGGGAACGGGACAAGTCTTATTCTTACTTTTTAATAAGATGAGCATAAATTGCTATTATGCAAATACTTTTAAAGGGTAATATATTAATTATAGCATTGAAAATATATTAATTTACAACAAAATATAAATAAATTGAACGAGTGATTATCATCTCTAACAACCCGGAATTATCCTTCCAGTGATGAAGATAATGGAATTTGATGTTGTAGCACAGACATTATCGACCTATAATCTTTGTTAGATTGTAAATATAGCCGACACAAGAATAATTTGTTTCTTATAATATATTGTTTTATAGTTGTCTCATTCCTGCCTGTTAGTGGGAAGGTATGGGACACGTTTTTAAATTTACAATTTCTTTAATTGTTTAACTACATTTATTGTTCAAGAACATTAGAAAATGTTTTATTTTATACTCAAAAAATCGAAATTTTTGTTTTTGTGTCAAACAAAAACGATTTTCTCATTTTTGTAAAAAGTGTCCCATTCTTACCCACTTTCCCCTATACATAGAACCTATTTAAGACATTTTTATCCACCTAAAAAATGAAATTTATGTGGCCAGATTTATATATATGTAATTTATATATTTTTTATTTTATTTAAATTACCCAATTGAATGAATTCAACTGTGATTTACAGCTAGTATTTCTCCAATATTTCAGGGAAAATATTATGTAGCTTTTTTTTTAATGTAGTCCATTATAGTAAGGTATTTAATATTTACGAAATATGTTTTGAGAATTATATTCTCATATTTTAAATGAAATAAAAAGTATTGTAGAAATGAAAATTTACTTGTATTTTAATGTATGAATATTTAGATAAATAGTTTAAAAAATTGATATTTTTTTAGTGAATTATATAATATACACACAATATATTAATTTAAATGTTAAAAAAAATTATTTTAACCATTATTTCTAAAATAAGGAATAGTTACAGATTCTAAAATGATCATTATTTGGTTAGGGACACCTTAAGTGTAAAAAATAATTTATTTTAAAACAACCGTTTTTACCTCTCCGATTTTTTTATTATTTAAAGCACATACATGGAGCAATGTTTTTACCAAGTTTCAGAAAAATTCATGATGAATCATTTTTTATGGGCCAATACAGTCGACCCTTTTTTGGGTGAGATTTTCAGTTTGCCCATAATAAAAAGTAAAGAAATGGAAATTTACTATTGTTTTGATATAAAATAGGCATTCTTTGTACAAATAGCTTCAAATTGGTACCAGATATATAAAATTTGAGCCATTATTTGTCAAGATATGGCCACATTTAGATACTGATAAGATTCCAAGATGGCCGCCATTTCGTAAAAATGGTCAGTTTTCAAATGGCTATATTACTTTTAAATTATTTTTAAATTTCAGATTTGAGGGTTTCACTACTATGTCTGCTTATGATAAACATTTAAAAAAAATCTGTGACTATGATGCAACACGTTTTCTTTAAATTGGTTGATTTCACGTGGAATGACCCCTGTACGTTTGCAATATTGATAATGAAAAATGCATGTTTGGGAAATATTCGGAGTGTCCCCCCCAAAAAAAAAATTGTGCTGAAATAGAAAAATTTGAAATTTTCAAATATGCAGAAGAAATTACTTACAAAAGATGGATTTCTACTGATCGATCGACTTTAATCACACAAGTTCAGTCAACTGAAGAATTTCTTGATTCTTTTGTACAGAATATGTCAAGACTGGCAAAACACCATTTTATTGCTGAATGCCAATCTAAATATTTGAAAGAACAGAAGCAAAATATATCAGAAGAAGAATGTATTGTTCTTCTAGATTTTTCAGAGAACTTTAGCTTTATAGTTCAGGATGTTATACAAGGTTACCACTGGGAAATTTTTTAATAATACTAATAATAATAAACTTAAATTCTTGTTTTCAGTTTATTTATGCCTAAAGATTATTTTAAATTAAAGGGGCTCAGGGGTTGAAAACTTTTCAAAAAATCGATTTTTTATGATCTAGTTTGATTATTCAATTAATTCTTTACTCAATGCAAAAAACCGCTAAAAATATTAGCATTTTTAACGGAGTTATAAGCATTTATGTATCAATTTTTACATAGCCATATCTATATAATTTCAACTTTAAGTCGTGTTTTCTCAAAACTTGATTTTTGACGACTAACACCAAGATTTAAAAAAAACTATTTGGTGGATTGGCTTTTTTTTTTTTTTTCAAGCATATAACATCATAATCTAGATTATGAATTAAGGATATAACTATCACTTAATAAAAACAGTATTAAAAAATCTCTCAATCACTTAATAAAAACAGTATTAAAAAATCTCTCAAAGTTGAAAATTTAAAAAAACCCTAAAAAATAAAACTTTCCATTAAAAATACGCAAAATATTATACTATCTATATTAATAAAATAACAAATCGCTCTGTGTGTGTGTGTGTCTGCGATAGTTAGCGAAAACTACGGTACGTACGAAGCTCAAAATTTTTCTGAGAGTAGCCCAATATCTCTCCTGATGCACCTGACTCTCAGAATTTCAAAATTCTATTTATTAACTGAGTAATTAATTAAATTCCAAACCTCACTGTCATAAAAAATCGCTTTTTTTTAGCTTTTTTACTTTTCATTCTCTTATGGTTGGTTGGTTGCATAAAATTGTCGCAGAAATAATTTTAAAAACTGAGACTGACCTTTAAAATTCATAGACTGGCAAACTGTCAGTTTAAATGAGGATTTTTTTTTTTTTTTTAATCACAGCTTCTGTACGCCATGGAGGAAAAAGATAGGTGGTGGCGAAGTAAACCGAAAAAAAGAAAGGTGTGCAAGCGGAAACCATTTATCGCTGAAATTTTAATGTCTCAAAATAAAGCACGAGGAAGGAATTTTGTATTAATAAGGCGGATTGGAAGAAATGAATTACAGCTGAAGCATATTTTACGAAGAAATCGTAATTTTTTTAATTTTTTTTTCTATTATATTATTTATTAAAAAAAATGTTTGCTTTTAAAATAATTGAAATTGGAAAATTAAAAATAATTAAATGTCAAAGCAAAATTAAATAAAATATTGAAAACATATGATTTGAAGTAAAAAATTGTATTACTAAAAGTTTTCTCTTTTTTTTCAGAAATTTTTAATACTTTATAACGTAGATGAAAAATGTTTATGATTTAACAACATATTTATAATTCCATGTCAATATATAAAATATAGTGATGAAAAGATTCTTTTAAAATCATGCATGAACACTTAAATAATATTAATCTAAAATCTAGATTTCATAGTGCAGACGATTTTAAGACATTAACGAAAGAATGTTGATTTTTCAAGCAAAGTCTTAAATGATGCTTCTATATTGATATTTCAAAGTCATATGATAAAAATAATCAAATAATTCTTGCCTATGATTGATGTAATTGTATCTTTCATGCATTCTGATCGTGTATTACAGGCAATAATGGCACAAAACGTTATTTTTTTAAACGAAATTTTAGTCATCTATTCAATAACAGTTTAAAAGGTAAAAAACAAAAAGAAATACTGGTTTAAACCAGTTTGAATTGATCTGAGTTTCAAAGCACATGGTTTTGTTGGTGCTTATTTGGACTTAATGTCGGGGATTTTAGAGTTACATTTTTTGCGTCACCCCAAGACATTATACTGCCACTCTATTAATTTCTTTTTACTATATGGTTGTACGCATATTTTTGGCATTTCGAACATTAGAATGTATGAGTCATTAGCTGTGTTGCAGTAAAAAAACATTACACAACACTTTTCTATGAGTTTATTTTTTTAATCATTGATTAAATTTAAATGTGTTCTATTCAATTTAAAATTGTAATATGGCTTTAATTTGTTTTTAAAACAAAAATAAAATAGCTGTTTAGCGTACAATTGTTTGTATCCGCAAACGATTCATTCACCATAATAAATTATCAAATAGCTAAGTTAATTATCTAACAGAAATAGCCATAAAAAGAATAGTAGCAAAACTGATTATAATCTCAATGTTTAGACTAATTTAAACATAACCCGATTCCAACCAGAAAAAAAAAACAGACCACACTCCGATCCGTGATACACAAAATTTCCGTGAGTATAAACCCGACCCTGACCTAAAAAATCTGTTTGGGAAAAACTATGGATTTGATAACTGATCCGAACCAAATCTGAATCCCGCAAAAATGTTCAAGTGAAGCATAACCCGATTCAAACAAGGAAAAATCATTTTCGTGGGCATGAAATCTGACCCGAACCTAAATATTTTCTTTAAAAAAAAACCCGAAATATGACTCGAACGAAATCTGAAACCGATAAAAATATTCCAGAGAACTATAATCCGATCCTAGCAAGACAAAATACTTTCCATGGTCATAAACCCGACTCAAACCTAAAAAACTTCGTTTGAAAAATCCTGATTTTTTTTTTCTTTTTAATCACAGCTGCTGTACACCATGGAGAAAAAGATAGGTGGAGGCGAAGTAAACCGAAAAAAAGGTTTGCAATATTAAACCATTTATCGCTGAAATTTTAATGTCTCAAACAAAAGCACGAGGAAGGAATTTAGTATTAATAATTGAAAGAAATGAATTACAGCTGAAGCATATTTTACGAAGAAATAGTAATTTTTTAAAATGGTTTTTTTCTATTATATTATTTAGGTTAAAGTTAGGTTAAAGTTAAATTGCATTTATGTTATGGTTAGAATAAGGATATGTTACAATAAAGTGAAGGCTAGGTTACATTTCTGTTATACTTAATTTACGGTAGGGTACTGTTAAGTCGCTGTTAGGTTACAGACAGGTTCTGGTTACGGTACAAAAGTTTAAGCTTAGGAATTTATACACAGAGTGAGCATTACGCAAGATTTGATTAAAAATAACACTTACTTTTGTTAAATAGCTCTGAAATTATAATACTATATACCAATTTTTTAGCTGTCATCGTGTATCGATTTCATTCATGGTATAGTCGGATTTAAGAGTGATATAATTAGTTTGAAATTCAAAATATTTCACTTGGGATTTGTATGTGAAAATAATAATTAGTTACGTGACTTAACAATGATTTTTACGGGTAAATATCAACTTTTTAACACGAAAATCATGAAATCGTTGGATACATATTCCCTCCCGCGTTTTTCATTGCTCATTTTGAGTATTTTTAGAGTTTAATATTAGTTGTTTTTAATACCGATTTTTTCACAAAGTCAGTGGCTACGTATTTCAGACAATGCATTTCTGCATGTAACGAGTTAATGATAAAATCATACAAATTTCAAGTTCGTTTAATATTGTTAATACAGACCCGGGCAACGCCGGGCGGGTCAGCTAGTCTATAATAATAAAAGAACAAAACGCTCTGTCTGTGTGTGTGTGTGTGTGTGTGTGTGTGTGCGATGGCTAGCAAAATCTACAGCATGTACGAAGCTCAAAATCTTTTTGAGAGTAGCCCTAAATCTCTCCTGATGCACCTGAGCTTCAGAATTTCGAAATTCCAATTATTAACTGAGTAATTAATTAAAATCGAGAGGTCACTCTCATAAAAAATCATCTTTTTCCAATTTTTTTTTCTCTTTCGTTTGTTTACGGTTGGTTGGTTGTGTAAAAATTTTCGCAGAATTAAAGAAACCCATAGAGGAATGAGATAAGGGAGGTGAAGTAAGTCTAAAAAAAGTTTTGCGATATGAAACCATTTATCGCTCAAATTTTAATGTGGCAAACAAAAGGACGTGGAAGGGATTTTGTATTATAAGACGAATTGAAAGAAATGAATTACAATTGAAGCATATTTTAAGAGGAAATAGCAAATTTTTAAAATGGTCTTTGTTCTATTATTAATTATTAAAATAAATGTTCGCTTTTAAAATGAAGGAAATTGGAAAATTAGCAATAATTAAATATCAAATTAATTCTTTTAAAATCATGTATGAAAACTTAAGTAATAAATATTAATCCAAAATATAGATTTCTGACTGCAGACGATTTTAATGTATTAACAAAAGAATGTAATGCAAAACGCTAAAATAATTTTCTGTATTGATATTTAAAACACATATATGATAAAATAATTAATAAATTTTTACCGGTGAAGCGATAGATTAGTTCTTTTTAAGAAACAAGAGCAAAAAAATACGGGTTTAAACCTGTTTCAATTGATAGGCATGTCAAAGCACGTACTTTTGTTGGTACTTAATTGGACTTAATGTAGGGTTACATTTTTAGCATCACCTCCAGAGATAATACTTCCACTCTATTAATTTCATTTTACTCTATGAAAGAAACCAATTTGAGATTTTGACATTTCAAAAGTGACTTTTTTCCCCCCCAAAGACCTTTAAAATTTAAAGACTGGCAAAATGTCAGTTTAACTTAGGATTTTTGAACACAGCTGTTACGTCAGATCGTTGGTATTTCGTACATTAGAATGTATGTGTGGTTAGCTATAATGTAGTAAATATATGTATATGTATATATGAGGCTTTTTTAGCAGTTTTTTAAATCACTGATTAAATTTGAATGCATTTTATTTAAGTTAAAATTTTATTAAGACTTTAATTTGCTTTTAAAACAAAAATGAAATGGCTGTTTGACGTACAATTGTTCGAATCGGCAGACGATTCATACACAGTAATAAATTACCAAATAGCAAAATAAATTACTTATCAAAAATAGTCACTAAAAGAATAGTAGCAAAACATAATGTTTAGGCGTATTAACACACAACCCGATCCCAACCAGAAAAAAACAGACTATACTCCGATCCAAGCAAGAGAAAAATTCCATGAGCATAAACCCGACCTGAACCTAAAAATTCCATTTGAAAAAAAAAAAAAAAAAAAAAAAAAAAAAAAAAAAAAAACCTATGGATTTGATATCTGACCCGAATCAAATCTGAATCCCACAAAAATATTCAAATGAAGCATACCCCAATCCGATCAAGGAAAAATAATGTTCGTGTATATGGAACCCGACCCGAACCTAAAAATTTTCTTTAAAAAAAACCGAAAAATGACCAGAACGAAACCTGAAATCGATAAAAATATTCCAAAGAACTATAACCCGATAAGAATAAGAGAAAATAATTTCCGTGAACATAAATCTGATTCGAACCTAAAAAATTCCATTTGAAAAAAAACCTGAAATTTTATGCAAACTACATCTGAATCCGATAAAAATATTCGAAAGAACCATAACCGGATTCGAATAAGAGAAAATAATTTCCGTGGACATGAACCCGATCCGAACCTAAAATTCCATTTGAAAAAAATACCTGAAATTAGAATCGAACCAAATATGAACCAGACAAAAATATTCCACAGAACCATACCCGGATCTGAACAAGACAAAAAATTTCCATGAACATGAACCCAATCCGAACCTAAAAAACTGAACTAAATCTGAATCTGACAAAAATATTCCAGAGAAGCATATCCTTATTCAAACAATGCAGAATAATTTCCGTTGATGCGCAACCTAACCTGAACCTAAAAATTCCATTAAAAAAACCGAAATCTGAATTGAATGACATCTGAACCCGAAAAAATATTCCGAAGACCCAAAACCGGACCCGAGCAAGACAAAATAATTTCTCTGGATATGAATCCGACCAGAACCTTAAAAATCAATTTGAAAAAATACCTGAAATCTGAACCGAACCAAATCTGAATCTGACGAAAATATTCCAAATAACTATAACCAGATACGAACAAGAGAATATAATTCCATGGGCATAAACCCAATCCGAACCAGAAAATTTGTAAAAAAAATAAATCCCGAAATTTGAACCAAACCTAATCTGAACCTAACAAAAATATTTTAGTGAAGTGTAACCTCATTGGAACTAGGTAAAATAATTTCCATGGAAGTACAACCCGAACCGAACTTAAAAATCTCATTTGAAGGAAAAAAAAAAACACGAAACCTGAACTGAACCGAATCTAAACTGAACAAAAATATTCCAAACAACCATAACAGTATCCGAAGAAGACAAAATAATTTCCATGAACATGAATCCAATCCGAACCTAAAATTCGGATGTTCTACAAAACATAATGCGCTCCGTAGCGGTGGAAAGTGAAACTAAGTACTTAGCGCCAGATGGTTAAGATATTTCGTTTATAGTTAGTGTTAAATTAGAACTTGGTTACGGTTAGGTAACAGTTAGGTTGCAATTACTTTCCGGTGAGCCTTATGTTATATTTATTTTCCAGTTAGGTTACAGTTAGGTCATGGTTAAGACAGTTAGGTTAAGGTTAAGTTACGGTTAGGTTGTGGTTAGATTATTGGTAGGTTATGATAAGGTGACGGCCAGGTTACATTTATGGTATATTTAAGTTACAGTTAGGTTACTGTTAAGATACAGCTAGGTTACAGACAAGTTACGATTACAATACAATTAGGTTACGGTTAAGATTTTGTTCACAGAATGAACATTACGCATGTTTGATAAAAAACATGCACCTATTTTTGTAAAATGGCTCTGAAATTATAATACTATATACTAACCTTTTAGCTAATCATCGAGAATCGATTTCATTCACGGTATAGTCGGATTTAAGAGTCATATAATTAGTTTGAAATTCGAAATATTTCACTTGGGATATCTATGGGAAAAAAGTATTTAGTTAAGTCACTTAACAGTAATTTTAAGGATAAATATCAACAGTTTGACACGAAAATCACGCAATCGTTGGACACATATTCCCTCCTGCGTTTCCCATTGCAATCATTTTGGGTACTTTTGAAGCTAAATATTATTTTTTTTTTACCAATTTTTGACACAGTCAAGGGGCACGTATTTAATATAATGTACACTGTAAAAAATTTTATCCTTTTGCTGTATCATCACTCCCCCGCTTTTATAGAATATCTCTCTTTTGACCTATGATAATGCTCCATAATAGGCTGAAGTAATCATTTTCTATAAAAGCGGTGGAGTGACGATGCAGCAAAAGGGTCAATTTTTTAATAGTGTATTTACACATATTTCGAGTTAAAGATAAAATCATAAAAACTTCAAGTTCGTTTAAGATTATTATTACGGACCCGGGCAACGCCGGGTGGGTCAGCTAGTCTAAAATATATCATCAAAAATCAAGTTTTGAGAAAACGCGACTTAAAGTTGAAATTATATGGATGCGGCTATAAAAGCGTTGATACATAAATGCTTATAACTCCGTTAAAATGCAAATATTTTTACGCTGTTTTTTGCATTGAGTTAAGCATTAAATGAATAACCAAATTAGATCATAAAAAAATCTATTTTTTGAGAAGTTTTCAACCCCTGAGCCCCCTTAAAGAAGAAAGAAATGATTCAATTGAAAAGCTATATATTTAACTAACTCCAGATAACAAAAACTGATGACAGCACTATTGAAATCGTGGAATATTTTTGAAAATGCGCACAAATTCAAAGACGAATTGTTCATGCAATGCAACAAAGTTACATTTTCAAACCCATCTTTTGTTATGTTAGAAATAAAAAGGCACTATTGAAATTTTTCTAGCATATTATGTACTTATTCATCTTTATTGTCTGTGCAATATTGTTCATGCCGGACCTGTCCCTTATTTATAATTTGAGCATAAATAAGAGGGAAAAAATATGATTTTGTAATTTTTCTTTTAAGTGTCTAAGTTCTTTTGAAGATGAAGGAATTACAATCGGCTCTCGTTAATTCGAATTGTTCGGAACTACAAGAAATGTTCGAATTATACGAAATGCGAATTATGGAAAGTATGAGAAGAAAACATGCTTAAAATGGTACTGTTACAAAGAAACTAATGTTATAGTGTTTTTTAAATTTATTTTATCTGTTACCATTAGAATATGACTTAATTTTAAATTAAAAGATATAAATACATAAACTAATTAAAAGATTAGGAACAAGCACAATGGAAGAAAAACTTGAAGCGACACTGATGGACAGATGGAGCACTAACAAGAAGAGGATACGAGGCTTGTGTCACCGAATTGGATGAACGTTTGTGTATCGATAAAGTATAGTTTGTATATAAATATATGTCAGCCATAAAGCGCAATACCCAGGGGGTCTCGAGAAAATAACCCTTAAAGTTCATGCTATAGTTTATAATTGGATAAATTTCCACCATCAACAAATGCCTCCGTGGCTTGATCGGTAGAGCGCTGGACTCGAGTTTTTTCCACCTGGGATCTAATCCCGCTCCAACCTTTTTTCGGAACGAAAAACTCACAGTGATTATCTTTAAACCGCAATTGAAAAAATATGCATGACAATTGAAATTTACGAAAAATATAAATTAAATTGACTTTTTTGTGAGATATAAATGCATTTTTAACTGCGAAATTTCGCATATTTAAATGTGTACTCATAGTTTTTTCTTAAGTAAGCATATTTATTTTATATATGTATAGACTTGAAATTTTTTGTTTTTATTTAAAATAATTTAGTTTTTTTCTGTGATTTGCTACTATTTTTAATAGAGAAATAAATTAAATATATAAACAAATATGTTATTTTAATTTTTTTTCCCGTGCAAATACTTGAAATACTTCCAAGTTTATTTGAAATATGATTTTTATATTTTAAAATGATTTTTTTTTTCAATCTTGGATTCTGGATTTTTAATTAGAATAAGCGTCTATGTAGTATTTTTTTCGGAATTTGTTCTTGTTTAATATGTTTATATAATGCAGTTTTATTATATTTCTATAATGAAACAAATTAAAATATTATTATTCACGCATTTATTTCAGAATTTAATTTATTTGTCTGTAATAATTAGTAGATTATTCATAGAAATAAATGTAAACAATTTTAAATAACAAAATAAAAATTGTGGTCTATAGTCAAATAAATTAAATTACTTTTTTTACATAAAATATTTAAACATGCAAAATTTCGCCGTAAAAATGCATTTATATCTTACAAAAAAGTCAATTTAATTTATATTTTTCGTAAATTTCAATTGTCATGCATATTTTTTCAATTGCGGTTCAAAGATAATCACTGTGAATTTTCGTTCCGAAAAAAGGTTGGAGCGGGATTAGATCCCAGATGGAAAAAACTCGAGTCCAGCGCTCTACCGATCAAGCCACGGAGGTGCTTGCTGATGGCGGAAATTTATCCGATTATAAACTATAGCATGAACTTTAAGGGTTATTTTCTCGAGACCCCCTGGGCAAGGCCCCCTTATCATAATATCAAGGCCTCGCATTCAGGAGAAAATCTATTGTTGAAATTGTCCCTATAATTGCCAACTTATTATATGACTTTGTCTCATAAGTAACGCCACCTGGTGCATACTACTGCTAATAATCCCATAAGAAAAAACGGAAAATATTTCAGTTTCTCACATTAGATGGCGCTACAAACGGGAAAATCATGTGGTTTCAGCGCCCCCTGTACTGCGGTCAAAGGAAACTTGGCGAATGACAAGCCTTGATATTATGATAAGGTAGCCTTGCCCCTGGGTATTGTGCTTTATGGCTGTCATATATTTATATACTAACTATACTCTATCGATACACAAACGTTCATCCAATTCGGTGACACAAGCCTCGTATCCTCTCCTTGTAAGAAAGTGGATATCAAATGCATGGGATTATATGTATACTCGTTCGGAACAATTTTCACAAAAGTCAAAGAAAGAAAGTTATTCAAATGAACTGAAATTCATAAGAAAGAAAAGAAAAATGAAAAATCTGAATTCTCGTTAGTTCGAATTAAACGAAGTCAAAAGAAAATGAGTTCGAATTAATGAAAATTTTTAACGTTATTTTGCCATTGAAAATTTCAGGACTTCACGTTTAGTTCGAATTAAGCGAAGATTCGAATTATCCGATCTCGAATTAACGAGAGTAGACTGTAAATGATATTATGAAACTTAGGGAATCCAATCTTCATATAAAATACTGTATAATGCATCAATCTCACACTTGTTTTTTCATTTTTTAAAATTTTTATGACGTTTAGAATTTTCTCAAAATTTACGAATTTTCAATATTAACAACTGATTTAAAATTAATTACGCTGCTACCAGATTGCTACTGCTAAATAAATAAAAATATACTTATTGAGAGGTTATAAACTTGCAAGCCAAATTAATTTATGTTAAATATTTTTCAAAATACAGAACTTTAAGCTTGACACTTTGGACGATTGCACACATGCCGTTCTACATCACAAGTTTTTTAAATGTCCAAAACTCCTAAAATAATTTATTTCTTGTCAAGATATTTTGCAGAGCTCTATTTGAATATAAATTGAATCTGTGTGTCAATTTTTTTTAAAAAATCGGTTACCATGAAGCCACGACTTTTTTTTTTTAATTTTTGCTCATTTTAAGTGGAATGACCCAATAATGACAGAAGCAATAACAGTACAGATATTCAAAATGTGTCATCAGATTTAGATATATAAATAACTATTCTATAATTTTCGTCTTAATCAATAAATAAATTGAAAATAATATTAATATAGTGTAAGTCATTAAGTTAATGAAACGGTTTATCTGTGTGAACTGTTATTTGACTGGAAACATACTAGTAATAAATTAAGCTTCCGTTTGGCAAGCATATTATAAAATGCTATAGATCAAATGTAAACAGTTTCATCATTGGTTATTAGATTAAAAATTTAAACATTTATAAGCCATTTAAAGCCCAGTTGTATAGGGAAAATTACTAAAGAAATGTGACAGAGCATAAGACATAAATATTTTGGCGATGAGCTCGATCATTGGCGCTCTTAAGCAGCATGTCTAATTTCAAAAGGAAAGGTACTGTGTTTACGTACTGAATTTAGGTATTCTTGTAAAAATATGTTAAGTAATTGTAAACGAAAAATGAAAAGGTTTGCGAATTAAATCGTAGTAGTGAAGAAAACTTTATATTCGTGAATACAAATACAAAAAGGTTTTTTTTTAAAATATTTTTCGTGTGAACATCACATTCATTGTTTTCGAATATGAAGAAATGCAAGACTCACCATGAAAGAATGCCCCGCAAGTATTACACACGCCCCACAGTGGTCCCAAATCGCGATTATGTGGCCAAAAATCGAAAAGTCGAAGTTTCGTATTTCGAAATGAAGTAAATTTTACAGTATTGAGAAATGGCTGAATATTTATATTCTTTAATAGTTTGGTTTTATAAGCTCTCATGAATTCGCATTGCTTATCTGAAGTTGGGAGTTTCGATAGTTTTCTGCTGTTGCATGATTTTTAGTCGAATTCTCCGCATTCATAGCCTAATTAAAACCTTTTTAGTTTAAAGTTTTTTCTTTGCACTTTTCTAAAACAACATTAAATTACATATTTAATTTGTTTTTTCGATTGCAAAAATCTCAAACATTTTAAAAAGTTGATACATTTTTAAAATACATAGTTTTAAGGAATTTTCGTACATAAAAAGTAATATATACAGGGTGATTCTAAATTTTTTTTACAATAAAAGAGGGATGATAGTACACATCAAGACAAACAATATTAAATGGGAGACCAAGGGTCCAAAACGTTTTCCAAAGGAGATATCCGCCATTAAAGTTCAGGGACCAAAATTTCAAATAAACAAAAACGGAAAAATCGTTCGATTGATTTGCGGTTTTCACGAAAATTATTCTTTATGCCGGCATTTTCCTTAAAATTAAATTATAAATATAAATTTCAAAAAATGCCGATAGAGGGCGCTTTAGATTGTAGAGTAACGAACAACTGTTTTTTGCCGTTATTTTTTGCATCTCATTAAATGTTTTCGTAAGCATAAACTTAAACTTAAATTTTGAACTCAAAATCTGAAAGCTAGGAGTAGTTAAATAGCACAAATTGAACTGTGTTTAGAGGGTTCAAATTTCAAATGATTTTAAAAAACGGAAAAATTGGTTCATTGATTTGTGGTTTTCACTAAAACTATTCTTTATGTTGGTATTTTCTTAAAAATAAATTACAAAGATAAATTTCAAAAAATGTCGATAGAGGGTGCTTTAGACTTTGGAGTAACGAACAACTATTTTTTGCATCTCATTAAATGTTTTCGGAAGCTTAGACTTAAACTTAAATTTTGAGCTCAAAATCTAAATAGTAGGGGGCGGTTAAGTAGCACAAACTGAACTGTGTTTAAGGGGGAGTGAGGAGGTTCAAATTTAAAATAAAAATAGAAAATGGAAAAATTGGTCGATTCGTTTGCGGATTAAAATAAAAATATCCTTTAAGTCAGTAACTTCTTGAAAATAAATTTTAAATTTATTTTTACGAAAATACTAAATAAAGAATAGTTTTAGTGAAAACCGCAAATCAATCGACCAATTTTTCTGTTTTTCATTTGAAATTTGAACCCTCTGAACACAGCTCAGTTTGGGTTACTTAACCACTCCCAACTATTCAGATTTTGAGCTCAAAATATAAGTTTGAGTCTAAGCTTACGAAAACATTTAATGAGATCCAAAAAATACCGTCAAAAAATAGTTGTTCGTTAATCCAAAGTCTAAAGCGCTCTCTATCGGCATTTTTTGAAATTTATCTTTATAATTTAATTTCAAGAAAATGCCGACATAAAGAATAATTTTAGTGAAAACCGCAAATCAATCGACCGTTTTTTCCGTTTTTTATGTTTATTTGAAATTTTGGTCCCTAAACTTTAATGGCGGTTAACTCCTTTGGAAAACGTTTTGGACTCTTGGTCTCCTATTTAATATTGTTTGTCTTGATGTGTACTATCACCCCTCTTTTATTGTAAAAAAAAATTAGAATCACCCTTTATATATATATATATTAAAAGAAACTCATCTGAACATATCGGATTTTTATACTACGAATTTTAGAATGATCCTTCTAAAATAATATCCCAAGAGATCTATTCCGACTTTTTGCGATTTTGTGAAAACCAATGCTTTGAAATGTGACATTGGATATCACCTATATTACTCCAAAATAAGTAATCCGGTTAAAGGTCTATCAACTTTCCGCACTGACACAAAATTTTCAGTGTTTATATAAAGCAAGATTCCGTTTAATACAGCACTGTCAACTTAATACTTTTTTTTTTATTTAACAAGGGAGGGGGCTATAAATATGCAAATTTATTAATTTTATTATTATTATTTTACAATTTTTCTTTGACTTTTTCCATTTATATCAAAAATAATATTAAAACTTGAAGAACATATTTAAAGTTCATATATATATATCTTTAAATAAGACTGATATATTAAACTCAAATCGCACACCATATATAATTAACTAAAGAAATATATAAAATATAAAAATATTCTTAAAAGCAAAAACTCACGAACATCCACACCGCTAAACAAACTTGAAAAACCACTACGTGAACAATAACTAATCCATAAATTATAAACTGATCCAACAAAATAACAACTCATAAATAACTTAAACAAGAAACTCGAAAAGTAACAAACAAGGAGACGGGCGGCATGGCTAATGACATGCACTGCTGGGTTAAATCTGATTTTATGCATGCAACATCCCCCATGCCCGTCACAACCATAAATGAATTTTAACTAAAAGCAATCCATACCAAAAATAAACTATCGACCAGCAATAACCTTCAAATGACCCTCAAACTAAAACATTAAACTTGTCGAACTATCAAATCCATTCAATAATGATTTCAGTTCATTTCGACGACAACTACCCCTAACAAAATCATTCATAATATTTTTCATAAAGTTCCGAGGGTAATCTTGTTCAGAACCCAGTCTGTACCACTCCACAATGTCATTAATAGCATCTCCAATTTCTGAACTCAACCTATCAATACGAATTAAACCATTTTTAAATATATTTCTTTTTACCGAGACATGTACACATGAATTGAAATTCATTAACTTTAAAGTTCGGAAACTGAAAGTGTTCCGTTTATCAAATATCTTTGTAATCAATTTTTTACGCTCTAAAATTAAGTTTACATCCAAAAAATCAATATTTCTGCAATCCAGTGAGGAGGGCTCTAATTTTAATGTTGTAGGGTAATATAAGAAATCTAAACTTATATTATCGTTATTTAATTTAACTATTAAAACATCATCAATGTATCTATAACACAAAATATTTTTATTTAAGTTATTGTTACGTTCATATAAATATAGGTACATGTCAGCTATAATAGAACTACAACTCCCCCCCCCCCCATTGGAATGCCACGAATTTGTCTAAACGTTTTTTTTACCGTCGTAAAGGTAATTTTCTTCTACAACAAATTTAAATAAATTCAAAAATAAATCGATATCAGTTTCTGATTTACACTCAGTAACATAAAATTCCACAATTTTCTCTTTTAAATCCGTTAAATCTATATTATTGTATAGGTCTGCGAAGTCATATGCATACAGACCTGTAATGTTTTTTATATTTTTCAGCTTATCCAATAAGATGTAGCTATTTTTTATAATAAATGTTGATTCCCTACCAGTCACTTTGTGAAACACACCTGTTAAAATCTCCTTTAATTTTTTGCTAACTACCTCAATGTAAGATCCGAAACCACAAGTTATGCTTCTGAATTTAATTGGCTTTATATGAAATTTAGGAACTAATATAAGATATGGGAAATTTTGACTTTTTTGTTTTAACTTTACTTTTTTATAAAGTGCTTTGATTTTATTCTCCACAACAGTGATTTTTGTATTCAAAAGTTGATAATGATATTTATTGTTATAGCAATCATTCAAAAGCGTACTATAAAGTTTATTACATATCAATGCGTAATTTGTGTTGGCTTTGTCTACATATGTAATTATAAATTTATCCTGGAGATTCTTAATTGATTTTGTAATTTTTATATAATTTTCGCGTGACATACCGTCACAATCTCTAATGTATTCCATTTTTAAATCCTTTAGTATATGGTATTTCCACTCTTGAAAAACACTACATGGTAAACTATACCTACACTGTAAAAAATAAAGAGTTTTATCACATTCACTTCGGCTGTATGAGATGTGAAATAAGGTGTAAATATATTATTTTTGGGGTGCCAATACCAAAATAAATGTTACGTTATACTTCGAATGAGGTATCATACCTCTTAAAAAAAATAGGCGTTCTGAATCACTCCAAATCATTATAATTCGCACTTTGAAAGACTTTATTCAATTGATCAACACGACGGCAGGTGTTTTTTTAATCCAGCGAGAGCAAGTCGGTGCGATTACGCAACCAGCGCGGGGGATAAAATTATTATGGAAAATGGCGCTGTTGTTGAAACATTCTGTCGTTCTGAAAAATGTTCTTTGAATTTCGATTATATTTCGCGGTAATAATGAATGATTAAGAAATTTCTGACATAGTTCATATTAAGAACTTTTATCGACTTATTCAATTAGTTCGGACAATTTAAGAAATCAGAAATAGAGTCTATTGTATGATAGCAGTAAACATAAACAGTTTTGCAAAACAGTGTTGTTGTTTTGGTTTTTCTTTTGGATTTTTTTCGAATAAGTAAGTGGCGTTTATTTTCTTTCTGTTTTGTATACAATAACTCTTAATTCTCTGTAAAAAATTGTATTTGTGTTATATTTGTTGTACGTATATATATATATATATATATATAAATGCATGATACTTGCAATATGTGATTTTGCAGTCTAGCTATTTCGATATTTTAAAAATGAAAATTAATAATAAAAGAAGTCGTAAAATTGTCACTTCCGTACAAAGCTTTGAAATATTTAGTTTTGATTTTATAGTGTTTTATTATAAGTGTACTATAAGTTTACTATAAGTTTTGATTTTATAGTGTTAAATTCCGCATAACTTGAACTAACACGAAATTAAATAAACATAGTGTTATATCTTGTTTTAAACATTCATTTTTTCAATATATATTTGTATTTTGATGTATTTTTAGATTATTAGAAACAAAAATTCCATTATTTTTATTTCGTTTTTTTTCTTTTTTCATATATATATGTTGATACTGAAAGAGTTAAAGAGATTGTCATGGTTTTATTTTTCTATTTAGTAAATTAGTAAAACATAATTAAAATCATCATTAATGCCTATTTGAATTTGAATACATTTAACGGAAAATCTTAGAACTTCAATGAAAGGGGGGGGGCTGCCGGTATGTTCATTCAGAGCGGTGTGAAACGCGCGGGGGGGGGGGGGGGGGCGAAGGGGGCGGTCGCCCCGGACGCGGAAACTGAGGGGGCGCCAAATTTATGTTATTATCGTCTTTTGTTTCTTCGCTTTTTTTGTAAAAAAAATTATATGTATAAACATATTGGGATTTTTTTGTGTGAAAAAAACATACATTTTCAAAATAGCATGTTACTTCATTCTTGAAATCCAAAAGTGGTCATACAATACTGTTAGATACATTTTTTTCACACATGTTTTCCAGATCACCTTTGCCAATATATAAGCGCAATGTTCTTTTATAATATTTAGTTGTAATATTAAATCTTTTAAAGTTTCAAAATAAACGAAAAACATGTATTTAATAGAATTTATTTGTGCTTTTACACTTTTCAATTTTGTGACACCTGTGACAAACAGTAATGAAACTACTGAAATTTAGAGGTGCTGAAGATACATTGTGCCCCCTCCCCCCACCAACCCCCAAACACACTATGTGACCCATATAACTATGTTTTTAAGTATGTAAATATACTAAATTACATTGTTTAATAACTGAGTATTATGTTTAAAATGCATGTTATAATAAATTACCTCAATTAAAAGGGAGTTTAGCAGCATTTTTGCATGAAACTAATTATTTTAATATATGGCTGTGTTAAATTTAAAATGTAATCTTTAAATTATTTTTTATTTTGCTGTTAAAATCATGTAAATATTAGAAAATTTCCTTTTTTACCATCTACTTATATAGTGTTCTTTAATAAATGGTAGCAAAATAAAAAATAATTAAAAAATTACATTTCAAATTTAATACAGCCATAATTTAAAAAAAAATAGCTTCACGCAAATAATGTGCTAAACTTCCCTTTAATTGAGACAATTTATTATAACGTGCATTTTAAACATATTACTTACTTTACACCCAAAAGGGTGGCAACTAAGTTGCCACTACAAATGGTGTTTATTTACCATTTGATATTTGGTGGTTCATTACACCAATTTACAAGTGGAATTTCATTACACCACTTGGGGTGGCAACTTAGTTGCCACCCTATTTGGTGTAAAGTAAGGGAGTTTTTTTTTTTACAGTGTATACATTAGTTTTTGTATAAAAATATCTAAATTTAAGTTAAAGCGCTTAATTACTTCACTTTTAGGTTTTATGCGTTTCACTCTATATTTTGTTCCATACTCCATTAACTTCCTCAACTCCACATCCCCTACTATCTCCAAATTTCCAGTTATAACGTGTCCAAAATCGTTATCTATATAATTTATGTAATCACTATCATTGCAATTACAAATGCATTCTCCGGTACTTTTCTCAAGATTTTTTGCAAAACTGTTATAGTTAAAAATTTTACGCCCCAAGGGTTTATCATATTTAAAAGCCTTAATTATTTTAAGCTTGCCCACAGGTAATAGATCATAATATTTATTTAATATTTTATTATAATTTAGTTTATTTTGACAATTTCCAACATAATCTAACACAAAATATATCTTATCTACTGAACCTTTATTGTTATTGTTTAAATTACAGTAAAATTGCAAATTCTGTTTTTTAATTCTATACCTCAATAAATCTAAAGCTAAATCTATGTTACTACATCCTACTCTGTCATGCAATGCCAATAGTGTTTCGGGAATTAATTTCTTTTTAATGTTAAAAACTAAACAAGTACATTAATTCTTCTTAAACCATTATAATTAATTATTGCGTTCAGTATATCTTTACAATTATTAATATTTTTATTATTCCAAGTAATTACATTAAAAGAACTATTACAATTATCATTCAATATTTCATTCCTCAAATCATGATTTATTTTTGCATAAATAGAATCATCTATATTTTCAGTTTTTAAATTTTTAACTACATTACTATTATTAAACTTAACATTTAACCCGTAAGGATATAACGTACCATAACTTTTCATCATTTCATTCTCACACAATTTTCTTTCCATTTCATTTGGAATAATATACATGATAGATATCCGTATATTTTCAATACCATGCTCTGAAAAATGTTTTATTTATATTTCTTGATCCTCACTTTTGATGATAAGTTTTCTAATGTCCGATTTATGATTATTGAACCTTCTGTTTAAAGGAGTAGATGTTTGTCCAATATATAATTGATTACAAACGTTACATCTTAATCTATAAACACAATTATAAACTTTACAAAATTTAAGACATTGTCCCTCTGTCCTCTCATCTTTATGTTTTATCTCTGCACAAGTACAAACTTTACAACGTTTGTCACTACATTTAACTAATTGTATACCATTATCTAATTGACTTTTTTTAAAGTCCCTTCTATAAAATAAAAAATTATCTAAAATATATATATATATAAACTATTTCTACCAACGTCATGTAAGGAACTTCATTCAGTTGGAAATTACCATTCAATGTTTTAAGTTTCTGGATTATTTTAAAAGTTTTATTTTATCTACTTAGAAATACGTTTTATTAAGTGTACTTTTTTTTTAATTTCCACGCATTGTCATATAAATCTATTGTTACATCTTTAAATAAAGGTTTTTTTTTTCAATTTATTACATGAGTTTAATTTAATTATATTAATTTATATGCACATTTAAATTTGAATGAATACGTTAATGTAAACTCTTAGTTACATATATTTTATACTTATTTACATTTATTCGGTTTAAACTAAGAAAAGATCTCGTAATATTAGTTGACAAAAATGCTTAGTCCACCATCTCCACTTTTAATATTCTAGAGAAAAGTACACAAGTATAACCCCGCATTGAATAGTCATTGTTCTCCCTTCATTTCACACCCCCGCTATCCCTATCTGTGATGCCCATTCATCCCCCACCCCCTCTTCCTGTAAAAGGGGAGAGCTTTTTACAGATTCGCTGAAGAAAACGTTAAAATTTTTTATCAGTTTAGTTGGTTGTTCATCTCTGTTAGGCATATTATTCTGTGTACATTATTCGTTGATTATATAGCTATGTTATGCTTAAAAATTTTGCTTTGTGGATAACAAAATGTTATCTAGGAGACAACTAGTTGTGCTTGTTTCTAATAATTTTCAAATTTTTTATACACGTATTATTGTGAAATATTCTTTGAATGAATAAAAAGGTTCACCAAAAAATTTCTTTAAAAAATTCTATTGGACATTCATCGCATTTTAGAAAAAAAGCAAATAGAAATAGAGATAATCTCAAACGGAAACATTCTAAATGGCTTGACGGAATCATAGATTTTCCTAAGGGTTTTTTAGTAGCTCTCTGTCCAAATAAGTCAAATTTAACAGTAAGAAAACGTGGACGCCCCAAAAAATCTTATGTTGAGTGTAGCGATCGTATTAAAAAAAATCGAAAAACATGAGTCCGATTCATGTATAACTCCAGAATCAGTTGGCGTTCTATCTATTCTCTTTAAAAATAAAGGAAATTAAGTAGTAGTATCTATGCTAAGAGTTGTAGAAAATATTACACTCACATCGTCAAGGAAAAGGCTTGAAAAAAAAAATAAATGTAGAGAAAACATGTACGTCATATTCGCTCGAAGAAGCTCTAGCTCTTTTCCTTGAAACAAAATTAAGTATTTATATATTAACGCCACCGCAGCAGAAGTTGTGCTAATGCTCCAATGAAGAGCAATCTTGTTATTCGCACGCGCACAAAAATGGCATCAAAATGAGAAAAATAGCACTAAAAAGCACTAAAAAAGCACTAAACCACAAAAATGGAGTCAAAAATCAGCAAACGACAAGGCAACTAGAAATCCAAAAGATAAATACGTGCTTACAATAAGATTGCTCTTTAATGGTGCATTAGCACAACTTCTGCTGCGGTGGCGTTGCAATCAACGAGATACATATAAAACAAACAGCTAAATTTTGTCCCCACCCCCCACCCCTCCCTCATAAAACACGCGTAAAATCTCCCTTTTTTCATTACGTCCCTTTAGCAAAGAAAATCTAAAAATGCGATTACTATTTTTTTAAGTTTTTCAACATCTATTTAATGTGAATTAATAATCAATCATAGAATAAATTAATTAGATCGCTTTTAATATTTTCGGTTCTCTCCCGCCTGAATTCTTTTGCATCTCTCTAACACACAGAGAATAATAACTTTAAAATCCCCCCCCCCCCAAAAAAAAACAAAATCTGTCTTTGTCACTTTATTTTGGTAATGTTAAATAGATAATTATTTATTTAAATTTCTAGAATATTTCAAATTTCCCGTTTTTTTTCCCCGCCTTCTGCCTTATAAAATTTCTAGTATACCCATTTTTTTTTAATTAATTGTACAAACAAAATCTGCCATGTTTTAATGTAAAACAATTTTAGATCATTTTATCAAAAAATAAATAAATAAATAAATAAAAAATAAATCTGTTTCTTAAATGTCTCTTCAGAAAAGTGGAATTGCACATTTCAAGTAATCGCAAGGGTTAAATAGAATTATCATATATTTTGTAATTTGTTCTTCCGTATTGCTTATTTAAAATCAATAAGATTTTAAATAAGCAATTTTTAAGATTATATACAAAAAATGATTTAAAATTTTTTTTTTCAAGGAGGGAGGGAGAAGGGGTGTAAGCTTCCAGGGACATTGAATCAGATGATTTGTCTTGAAAAAGATTAAATATTCACCAAAATCGAAAATCGGAAATTTCTATTCCCATGAAAAAAAAAAACTCACAAAAAGAAAGAAAATTTAAATCGAACAAAAACACCCCCCCCCTAAAAAGGGGTTGATCTTGAAGGGGGGTTTCTTGATCACCCCCTCAAAAAGTAGTTAACATTTCTATACGATATTTTTTCTAATAGAACGTTTATAAAGGAATAAAATTGCATACTCCTAAAAGCATTTTTTCTAATTTGATTAATGCGCGCGATGCAATAATTCACATAATAAGTTCTTTATAAGATATCTTACGATATCAAATATTAACGGCAAAATATAACGTTATAAATAAGTTGAGAAATTACGTCTATTATAAGCTATTGTTGGATTAATCAGTCCAACATTATTAAAAAGAAAAACATGATATTACTCTGCTACATGTATTGTAAAGGAAAATAAAGAATACAAACCAGTTAAACTGATGGCATTGAGCTCACAGGATACAAATACTAATTGTACATTAAAGCCTTATATTTTCAAGGGTTAATTCCGTTCGAAAAAAAATTAAGTAGGGGAAACAGCTCTCCCCCTTCCTCTTTTTTTTATACTTAATCATTGAACCTCCTATACTATCAAAGACATGCTTTATCATATAAAAAATCTATATTCAAAATTCAGAGCAAATGAGATAATTCTTAATAAAAACCCATTTAGCATTTATATAATTTAAAAGGAGTTATCCCCCTCTTTTATACTTAACCATTAAACTTCCGAAACTATTCAGAGATTTGAACGAAATCTGAAAGTTCTGCTTGAAAAACCCATTTATATAAATTAAGGGCGGGGGCATTAGAACCCTTGTTCCCCCTATTTATACTTATTAAATGAACACCTAATAACAGTCACGGAATCGCCTCATCAAAATGATCCTAATCTAAATTTTGAACGAAAACTTAATTCTGCATGAAAATCCCATTTATATGAATTAAGGGGAGGGACTTGAACTACCCGTTCCCCTTCTTATACATATCGAATGAACTCCAAAAACTAATCAGGGAAGCGCCTTTTCAGGATATACCTACATACAAAATTTCAAGTGGATCGGATACTTTTATCACGAGTTATCGCGTTACGCACGAACGAACATACAGAACGGACGGGCACATAAGCTCTCAGGCTATGGTAGCCTGTGAGCTAAAAACTGTACAGTTATTAAGCTTTTTAGGAAACTAGAACGTTTCATGTAATGATAACAGCAAATATCCATGTAGCCGATTCTGTTACATGAATGTTTGCTGGTACCGTTATAAAAAAAAAATTTTTAGAAATTTCCGTTTCTTAGGAAAAGTTTAATAAATTTACTTTTATTTTTTCAATTTTTGACGGTAGCTTACAACATACAATACTGAAACTATACAACATAAATACTCTTGTAAAAGAAAAAAAAAAAAAAAAAAAAAAAAAACCTAAAGAATGGTATTAGCAATCAATGAAATTAGCAAGTGAAAGTGCAAGAACAGTTTTTTCGTGATATGTGTATGATTTTTGTAATAACTTATTAGATGTAGAGATACATATACACTATGAAAAAAATCTGTAAAGTTATTATTTTTTTTCTATCAAGCTGCATTGTAAAAAAGAAGAAAAAAGTCTCTAAAAGTACTAAACATTTTCTAGAAAACCGGGATTCTTAGGCATTTTTATGTAACGAGTTTTTGGTGTTACCGTTAAATGAAAAGTTCCAGGAATATTAGTTTTTGGAAAAAATTTAGTAACTTTATGGCAAGTTCTAGAAATCACAGTTTCCTAAAAAAATTAGAAACTTCACAGTTTTTTTTCTTTTATTTGCAATTTATAAGTACAATTAAAAAATTAAAAAAAAGATTAAACACTTCATATATAAAATAATATAAAAATGTTAATAAGAAATGATTTATTAAACAGCTGAAATAAGAGGAACATATCAGTTACATTTGTTAGGATTTATATTTTTTATATACTATGTAAAAATCTTAAAAAACAATTTCAATTATTGTACCCTATAAAAAAACTGTAAAGGTGCTATATGCCTTCTTGGAAAATCGGATGCCAAGAACTTTCCATGTAACGGTAACAGCAAAAATTCATGAAATCAGTTCTGTTACACAAGATTTTGTTGTTACCGTTATATAAGTAGTTCTAGGAAATTTAGTTTCCTAGAAAAAGTTTGTTACCTTTACAGATTTTTTTTTTTTTTTTTTACATTATAAGTTGAATAAATAATCAAGTCATTTATCCATGTCTTCATTATTTTTTTATATCAGCATGCAAATCTATTAACCGAAATATTTTTCCTTTTAACCTAGTAGTACCCAATGTTCAAAGCCTAATGTCTTAACTTTCAAATATTCTTAACCAACGGAAAAAAAATATAATTTAGTTGGGGAAAAATGTAATGTCTCCAGAAGCACGAGGATTTTTTTTATCCCTTAAACAAACTGTAAGCAGGGGCAATTAAAATCTTTGTAACTAGAAACTAGTTTTTTCTTTCAATTCTTTTTTTATTTTTAATTCTTTTTTTTAAATGTATACGAACACGTGCAAGAGTAGCAAGTTTAACAAATAAATACAAACATTATATCTTAAATATCACTTTGTTCCTATTGTATTACTCGCAAATTTTTATCACAAAATTGTCATTATTAAATATGATGTATATATCTACATGATCTATCAAATTTCAGCATTTTGCACAAACATAAGAAAATGTTACATTTATTATCTATTGAGGATTACAAAACTATAATTCCTTAGGTTATAAAGCGTGGAAATTATGAAAATAATAAAGTTTATTAATGATTTTATGTAAAAGAACTTAAGAACGGCATACATAGATACATTGTTTATTTTGCTCATGTTATTCCTATGCCCACTTTTAGTAGTTGCCTATTTACTTCCTATATATTAATTTACGAATAACTTCCTTGATAATAATAGTAGGAATAAAATTCAAACACACTTGAATTCATAAAACGTATCGTAAAAGACAAAATGTAAAATCTTAATCTCATGTAAATAAAGCAATAACAAATTTCATTAAAAACGTAATTTTTATATCACAAGACTTCAGATTTTAATACTCAAAACTTTCTTGATTTAGATAATACAGACATTTCGGAAATTATTTATTGAATATTTATTCAATTTCCCATTGATTACATTAAAAATTTTTAACCATTTCATTCATCTTAATTCACAGATTCAATAATTAAATAGAGCTATTCATAAAGAAATTAAATTATATTCATATTAAATTGGTTCATTTTGCGTTGTGTGCATCATTCTTATGTGATCAATTGCTTCGATTACATAAGAAGTTGTCTTACGTAAATTAAAATTCTTAAAACAAATAAAAGAATATATAAATAAAAAGTGAGATTTGGAAGGAATAGCTATTAATTTATCGTTAAAGATGACTTTACTGTAACGTAGACGTTCATTTACCGTAAACAGCTATTAATTTATTGTTAAAGAGCAGTGTATTTTTATGTAAATCATACTGAAAGAAAAATAACTTTTATATCAATTATGTAATTTTAGCTTTGAACACTAATACACTGCTCAAAACAATTAAGGGGTCTCAGGAGTCTTACTTTTTACCTGGTAGTGCAACTTAGCAACATGTCACATTTGATTTTTTTTCTCAGCCTCTATAAAACATAAATGCATAAAATTTTTAATATAGACAACTTAATATCTCTTCTATTAAAAATAATTTTTTTAATATTCTACATTGAAATTCTATTTTATTATTTTAATGTTTAATTTTGATTAAAAAAATTAGACTTGTATCCGTTGCGCGCAGGATTCTAGCAAAACTATTAGTTCAAGAACCGCTAAAAAAGTTTTTAATGGTGTAAAATTAATGTATCTTGAACTTATACCTCATTTTAAAGCAATTTATGCATTTACTTATTTAAAATTTAAATTGAAATTGAAAAAATTGAAAAAAAAATCATTTTTATTAAAAAAATTGCCAATTATGAATAATCAATGTGATTAAAATTCTAAATTTGAGGTATAAGTTGTTCTTAAACATAAAATGAAGATATTTACCAAGTTTCATACAAATTGCTTTATTATTTTTTGAGAAATGTTGCGCGCAGTCAAAGAACAATTTAAATTTTATATCAAAATTAAATATAAAAAATATGTAATAAAAATTCAATATAGAATGTTAAAAAAATTATTTTAAACAGAAGAGGTATTACGTTGTCTATATAAAAAGTTTTATGGATTTAAGTTTAATAGGGACTGAGAAAAAAATCAAAGGTATATATTGCTAAATCGCACTACCAGGTAAAAAGTAAGACTCCTGAGACCCCTTAAAGGATATTTGAAGTTTTATATAAAATAAAGATATAAACGAATTTTTTTTTGCCGAAAATAGAAGAAGAGAATCACAAATGCAAATTTTTCTGGTGTTCAAACTGTGGAGTATGCCAATTTTGAGTTCGACGTCAAAAACGTCGTTTCAGCAGCAGCGAATGAAATTTGACTTTCAACTGGATAAAAGAGAATGAAGACAAGGATGATCCGCATTCAGTGATTGCTTTGTTTCGATGAGTACGATGTCTCAGCGAAGTCATTTGACAGATTCAGAAGCTTAGAGTATTGTTGGTAGGTTAGAAGGAGGCCAAACTCAAGCCGAAATAGCGCAAGCCATTCTAGTGTCATTTCCAGGATCTGGAACCGTTTTTTGGAGAGTGGATGTGCAGTCCGAAGACCAGGGCAAGGTCGTAGACGGGCAACAACGCCCAATGAAGATCGGTATTTAGCGTTAACAAAGCGGAGACACCGAAATACGAACGCTACTCTTCTCCAACAACACCTTCGCTCGGCTACAGGCACCACGATTTATACTCAGACTGTCCGAAACCGGCTCCATGCTGTAGGTCTGTATGCTCGCTGACCGATGGTATGTGTTAGATTAACATCAAGGCATCGTCGCGACCGCAGGGAGTGGGCAACCGAGCATGTCAACTGGAGGAGAAATGAATGGAGCAATATTCTGTTTTCTGACGAGTCCCGTTTTTCTGTGCATCCGGATAATAGACGTATTTTCATCTGGTGGGACCGTGGTAGTAGGAATAATCCTGCGTTCGTGCACGAAAGTGTCAGATTTGGCGGTGGAGGAGCGTTGGTGTATGGTGGCATCTCCATTGACGGGCGCACTGACCTCTACATCATTGGAGATGAAGCTCTGACTGGTCGCCGATATAGGGATGAGATCCTCAGACCTATTGTAGTCCCTTACGCTGCAGCAATCGGAGATAACTTCATTTTAATGGACGATAAGTGCAGGCCACATCGTGAAAACCTGGTGGAGGATTTCCTTTTCGAGGAAGGAATCGTTCGAATAGAATGGCCAGCGTGTTCTCCAGACATAAATCCAATCGAGCACGTTTGGGACGCTCTTAGGAAGACGAGTTTCTGGCCGCCAACAACCCCCACAAACTCTCCAAGAACTGGAAAGATCTCTTCTGGAAGAGTGGGGCAGAATACCCCAACTCGTCATTAATAGCCTCATTGAGTCCATGCCTCAAAGGTGCTCAACATTGCTGGCCGCCCGTGGAAACCATACTCCCTACTGAAAATGATTTTCTTTGAAGAAAACACCTTTTCTTATTCTTTTTTTCTCATATGCACAAATTGTGTTTATTTCCTTTTGTACACAAATGCGCAATAAAATGCATTTTTTTCTGCCAAACATGTGTAATTTATTCTCATATAACCTACTATGTCTGTCGACCATGTATCAATTAGCTAAAAAGTTTCCCAGATACAAAATACACCTAAAACTGCAATATCCTTTAATTGTTTTGAGCAGTGTAGAATACAAAGGGAACTTAGTAAATTAGTTACATAATTATTTTCAGTTCAGCATATTCCTTAAATAGAATACGGTGTTACAAAAATAACGTAACTTTTAAAATTTCATGAGCAACAATTTTTTTTTTGTAATGTAATGTAATGTAAGTTATAAAGCAATTCCAGATAAAATAATTTATTTAAATTCATTTAATAAACGTACAAGTATAAAATAACAAAATTAACTAAAAAAATAAACGTAATACTTGCAAACAAAATTATAAATTTAGGACTTTACATTTAATTAACCTTAATAGCATGCATGGTCACAGTGACATTACTGTGAGTCACTTTGGTCACATCACATCTGTGACCAAAATGTCACCACTCAGTGATATCACATTGTGACTGAGATGTGACTTTCTTAAAAATCTTTAGAAATTTATAAATATAATTCAAAACATGTTATTTACTTAAAAAACATTTCTGGCAATTTAAATATCGTCGCTTTTGTCACAGTTTCGTCACAATGTTAATGTCAAATTAGTCACAAATGACACATTTTTCACAAATTTGTCACATTGTAACCACTTTGTGAAACGTCACAAAAGAGCTGTAAAACGGCCATAACGACTTCACATTTTAGTCACTGTGACTTCACATCGACGTCACGTGACGTCACATCGACAATCGATGGTCACAAAGTCACAACGTGACTTCACAACGACGTTGCAGTGACGTCACCATGCTTTACGGGAAGTGATGTTTATTTTTTAAATGAATATATTGCTTATTTTTAATACTTTTATTTTATTATTTAGTTTAATGTAAAACAGGATAATCAAGTAAATCATTACTTAAACATTAATCTGCATTTTACATAGTTTAGATGTTAGAACAGGATAAAAAAATATATTCTAAACTTATACATCTGTAGATAATAGATTTCTTTAAAGAGTTAATTATTATTTTACAGAGAAGACAATTTATAAATGTATCTTCGAATTCAAATTTGAAAGAACAAAGGAAATATAATAAAAAAAAATTCATAATTTAATTAAATTCGGAAACTGCAGACGTTTCAACAACTTTACTAAAGGAAATTTGGTGAATTTTGTATCAGCTACTTATATATAAAATAAATCTGTTTCATTTTTACTTATGTAATAAGTTTTTTTGCCATTTTTCCGTTTCGATTTCGCTCCAAATTCTTATAAAAATATACTTTTATTTATATTTTAGTAATATGCTGAAATTTAATTATCAGACAAGTTCCTTTTTTTTCCTTTATTTGGTGTAATATACTATTATTTTTCTAAAAAGAACTCCATTGTATTATCAAAATGCCAATCTCATATTTATATCGAAATAATAGTAATAGAAATATTAATCTATTCTACTATTTCTTTTCTTCTTTTTAGAATAAAAAATACTCTGTCGGAAACTATATTTTTAATATTTTATTAAAAATCACTTGCGTACCCATAATGCCTTGGTATCTTACGGGCCTTTTGTCTGTGTTTAATATTGCGGGCTTCCGCTGATTGTTAAAGTGAAGTGCCGCTCCACTTACTACCCAATGGCGTGGTTGAATGAGCCTTTTTCTTCACCCCCCCCCCGGATGCTGTTTATTAGTTGTTCGTCATTTATGATCCGCCTTAGCTTGGGCGGGACTGTGCTATTACGCGATTTTCAGACAGAATTCGTCTGATTTTGCACTTGCTAAAATGAAGCGCTGCGAGGAATAGTAAAATAGAATGTTTTTTTTTATTTCGCCTTCAACATGCGAGTTGCGAGTATTCCGTCATTCGTGTTTGGAGTATTGCTCGAGATTGGAATGTTATTTGGAGTGGCTTCGTAATATTATGCAACAATAAAATGTTTATGGCATCATCTCTTGATTTTTTGGACGACACTACCTTTCATTAAAACTCCTTCTGCCAGATTTCACCGGCTATGAAAAATATAGGATGTTCAAGTTTTCAGATGTGATAAATAATTATCAACATTTTTACTTCGTCAGATCATCGTATGATCTGACTATGATAACATCTATGATAACATACGTATTCTTTTCATATAATATATATATATCTTTAAATAAACATCTAATATTACTCCAGGCAGGTGTGAATTACGTCGAAACACTATTGGAGTACTCTAATCATGCAATCTGGAATCTATGTAATCACCAATCACATATCACCAATTTCCAATCGGAAATAGCAGGTCACAATGGAAGGCATTGTAGTAATTCCTTTTTGCAATTTTCCTGCAGGAAATAATAAAGCTGAGTTTATCATCAAATTTTTATTAGACTACAAGCAGGATAGAACAATCCCAGTGTGTTGTCAAAGTTTGGACCCCTATCTGGACCTTGTTATGTTTTAAAGAAAATAACTAAGATATTAGCTGATTAGGGATACACTTAGAATAACGAAGAAAATCTCTTCCTGGTGACATACATTTATTAAGCAAGACGTAAAAAAACTTCAACTATTACTTCCCAGATATGTGTAATCTGTCTAAATACAGCAAAAATCCCACTTATATACTAGTGTTCTGTAAACGAGAGCCAACGGAACTAAAGTTAGGGAAATGTCACGGGGGCTCCTCGTGAATATCCAAAAACGAGAAGGAGGACGAGCAAATCGTGACGTTATGGTGATACATTTTAGGTATAGTGAAAAATTAAAAAGGTGAAACAATGAAAGCGGGAATTCCTCGCTAAAGATTTTTGGATATCGAAGAGTAATTAAAATTTTTTAAAAATAGGTATTAAGAAATTGTCGAAAAAACTGTATAAAAATTTACGAAAAAACTTATAAATATATATATATCGGCTCAAAATATGAAGAAATGAAAAAAACAGGGCATTTTTACGAAGAAGGTTTGCTTTTAACATATAAAAGTTTTAAAAATAACAAATAAAGGAATGCGATTATAAAGACCATGGAATTAAAATATAATTAAAATTAAGATATTAAAAGACATGGGGAAAATTTAGATATTTTAAGAATTTGGAAAAGTTTAAGGTAAATGGCGAAAACTTTTTTAACCATGAATATATATCGAGAGAACAGTTTTTCATAAATAAACAAAAATGCATAAAAATTAAAAATATTTTACATAAATATTCATTTTACAAAAAACAGTAAAAATATAGATTTTTTAGATTGACTAATAAATTAAAAAGTTGTATTTTACGTTTCCTACTCTGAAGACTATTTAAACTTACTGATAAGAACTCTGAATCCCTAAATAAAACTTCAGTCATTCAGCCAGAGAAGGAATGCTATAGTATCGCAGCATATGGCTGATTTTTTTCATTGACAAATTCCAAATTCTCACCAGTAAGTTTAAATAGTTAACACTGTCTTATAAGATGGTAGATATTCCACAAATAAAATAAAAGAAAATTGCTATTGAAAATTTACCGGTGTGAATTCCAGCGCTAGTGAGAAGTCGGTCGATTAGTGATGATGTCACAATTTATGTCCTCTGGCCTTGAGTATTTCGATTGCAGCAATTTAGCATTTTTATAAGTCAATTTTTAATTTCTGAATGTGCCAAACCAAATGCAGAAACATTTGTTCTACTGAAGCAGATGGGGCTATTACAGTAAAAAGCTAGTTGATCATTAATCCTCTAAGTTTTTTAATGTCTTTTTGATAACTATAACAAATATTTTTCATTGTTTCTAAAGGCTGGGATTAACTATAAATTCTAAAGAAAACTCATTGACTGGTTCAGATTTTGTTTAAATTTTAATATTAATAAGCATCACCAAAGTAGAGCACACAATCATATAATTTTATTTCACCTCAACTTGCAGAAGTTTTTCTAAATACTAATACATAAATAACCAAATATTTAACGTACTCCTGCTTAAATTTCCTTATTGATGCAAAATTATTTTATAAATTGATTCAAATAAAATTTGAAATTTTTTTTTCAAAACTTTACATTGTATTTTACTTTTTGACTAAGATTAAGCTTTATTTTTCTAAAAGTTATTTGAATACTTGTATTATATAAAACTAAATTATATTAAAGTACATTATAATGCTGGTTTACATCTTAAATTTATTTAAAATTAACTTCCACTAATCAAAAACCCCTATAATGGAATTTCGTACACACTTTGTACTTTGTGCTGAACGGACCGTTGTCGATCTCTATTATATCAGACTGTAACTTAAATAGTTATGAATTATAGTATAATTTTTAAATTGGTTATGGATGACTGGAATATGGAGTGTGTTAAAAATGCTTCTTATTGTGTGGTTGATTTTAACGCACTAGTAAAGCTCAGTTCACATTTTCAGATTTGAAATTTCAAAATTTGAATAATTTCATGAGCTTTACAGGTAATCTCATTCCATTTCTTTTCTACGTACTTTTTTGATTGAAAATATTTGCCAATTTTTACAGTAATATTTTTTAGATCAAGCACTACTTTACTCTCTGGTTCCACCAATTCTTCATATAATACATATAGTCCAGTCATTTTAGCACCTTTTTTTACAAATAGCGGAAAAAAATAGAACAAAGCTGAATTTTTGCATAGGTACTAGTTAGGGTATGTAGTTTAATGTACTAAAAGTCCCCATCGATCCGATGTGAGCTTTCGCCGCCAGGGGGCGCTAATGAGCTTGAAAATCGGTTTTTTGTGAATATCTCACGAACAATGGCATTTAGAAAAAAAAGTTCAATTACAAAGTTGTAGATAATTGGATTTCCTATAAAAAGTGTCATTAGCATTTGTTTCTCACACCAACGCTTCCCTGTCAAAAATGTAAAAAAAGTGAACATATTTAAAAAAATGCGGAAGCACAATCATAATGCGGCAAAGCGGCAGAACAAATACGGAACAACTTTGGATCCTCCCCTCCCCTCCTCTCCCCCATTGTCTGAATGCCGTTTTCGCGGGCTTGTGCAATAGTAATTGCCCAATACCCTATCACTCTTTGCATTTGTGGAAATGTACCACGTACCAGGTACCTTTCATATATTTAATTTTCATTAGGTGCTCATTTCGCTAATATGAAATCACCCTAATTTACTGAACAAAGTATTCTTTATGAGATTAGCGCCGTACGAAAGGGGGGGGGGGCGAAAGAGGCGGATATTTAGGGGGCACCAAATTTATACTACCAACTAATTTTGGGCCTGCCACATAAAAAAGCTTTGTTCCGGGCGCAGTTTTCTCTTCGCATGCCCCTGTGTGAGATTTTAGGAAGGGAATAATTTTATTTTCAACGCATGTTATTGAAATTGTTAAATAGTTATGACAGTTTAAAATGACTCTTTCTTAATTGCTGATTATGAGCGAAAAATGGAAATTGACAGAATAGTATGTCTTGTATGCGGAGAGGATTGCGTTTCGAAAGATTATGTAAAAATAAGAAAAAAGGGACTGAAGTTCCAGCAAGTTCGGAAAGAGGTGACCATAAGTAGAAAATATTTGAAGAAATGGCTAAAAACAATAGTGAATTTGCAGTTCACCCAAAGTGTAGAAAAATTATACAAGAAAGAATTCTACTAAATCATACAATAAATCTATGGCTGAAAAACCATCAATGTCCACACAAATTACTCCATTGAAGGAAAGATTGAGAAATGATAGTCTGTAGTTTGAATTTAAGGAAAAATGTTTGTTATGTTCTGATACATTAGACGAAGCTTTTATACAGAAGGAAAAAAAAAGCTCTAAATTATAGCAAAAAAGATTTTTTTTTTAAATCGTTAAAACACGTCTCATATCTATACTTATGGAGAAATTTATAGAGAATGATTTTGAAGCAAAACAAACAAAAGATGATGCACACACTAATTGTTAAAACAGCTATTGAAATAGCAAAGTCTATTGCGCTTACTGCTGTTGTTGGCGATGATGTTGACTTGCTCGTATTGTTGACTGCTTTAGCACTTCCAGCGATAGAAATATTTTTTTAAGCCAGGAAGAGTACGAAATGCAACCACCGTGTATTCATCGCAAATGTTCTTAAAGATCATACATTGTTCCTTCACACTTTTTCTGGTTGTGACACGACATCAGCAATGTTTGGGAAAAGTAAAATGTCGTTAGCAAATTTTCTGAAAAAGGAAGAAGATCAAAACATACAAGCTGCCAGCATTTTAAAAAGTGATCAAGTATCCCAATTTGAAGTTTCCGAAGCAGAGAAAACTACTTTTCTTGCTTTATACTGTGGTAAAGCAGAAATTTCTCTGAACAAGCACCGTTGTATATATTTCAAGAAAGAAGTTGCTGTTGTTAAAAGAAGCCTTTCATCATTGCCGCCTACCGAAGATGCAGCTAGATTGCACAGTTTACGCGTTTATCATCATAGTACATGAAAAACACGAGTATCACATTTGTACAATACCGGATGGGCAATAAAGCTTACAGTCCTCACCAAGAAATGTTATTGAATCAAATTTTTGTACTTGCTCCAAAAGAAGTGGAAAATTTGATTGAAATGTTGATATTTGCAAAAATTGCTGCGGAGTTTCATGCCATAATGCAAGTAAAATTGAATTTGAAGACCAGGAAGATATTGACGTGTATCCTGCCCATTGCAAGAGAGGAGGGAAGCGCTACTTCTGAATTCAGCGATGATATCAAAAGGCAAACAAAAAATACTGAAAGCAGCACAAAAACGAAAGAAAGAAATACAGATGGTGACGAATCTGAATCGTGTGTAGAAATTGAAGTTGTGCAAAGAACTACTAAAGCAGTTAAACGACTGAAATTCGATTAAACCAGTCACTATAAGTGGAATATGCCTACGAGGGATACCACAATAAAGAAAACGCGCTAAATACTTTTCCTCAAGAGTAATGTGGAAATAAGCATAAATGTATATTATATATTCACTTTCTCCATTCAAAGGTGAGAATTTTAGATCTGTTCACATAATTTTTTTTAAAGTAGCAGCAGATTTTTCGAATTTTTATAATTTTACTTTCAAATATGTTCACTTTTTTATATTTTTGACAGGGAAGCGTTGGTGTGACAAACAAATGTTAATGACACTTTTTATAGGAAATTAAATTATCTACAACTTTGTAATTGAACTTTTTTCTCTAAATGCCATTGTTCGTGAGATATTCACAAAAAACCGATTTTCAAGCTCTTTAGCGCCCCCGAGCGGCGAAAGCTCACATCGGATCGATGGGGACTTTTAGTATGTTTAACTACATAACCTAACTAGTACCTACGCAAAAATCCAGCTTTGTTCTAATTTTTTCCCCTATTTTTGCTAAAATGACTGGGCTAATAATGAACATTGATCCTAAATCTATTTTACATAAATTGTCAAAATATTGCAGAAAATTTTTGTAGTACTATATCATGAAACATTTTAACCTACGAAACAAAGTTTGCAAAAATTTCCCCCTATCAAAAAAGTTTGTTTTCCTTATAATATTGCAGTAACTGTATGTATAATGTGTAAATTATTCCCTGTATGTATAGGGGAGAGTGGGGATGAATGGGACAATAGAAATTTATATATGTTTCCCAAACATAAATTAATTTGATAATTTACCTGACTGATGGCAGTACTGAGGTCATTCAACAGACATAGTTTCAAAGCAATATCCATAACAGAAGATTAGCTATTGTACAAAGTGTATTTTTCAAGAAGCAAAGTTACTTTTTCTGTTTAAACTTTTTAGTATTTAATAGATAGTTAACGTTCGCCAAACCTTATAATTTTTTTAATGTTAAAATCAAGGCTAACTTATCATAATATAAAGGCTTGTCATTCACCAAGTTTCCTTTGACCGCAGTACAGGGGGCGCTGAACTACATGATTTTCACGTTGGTAGCGCCATCTAATGTTAGAAACTGAAATGTTTTCCATAATTTCCTATGGGATTATTAGCAGTAGTATGCACCAGGTGGCGTTACATACGAGACAAAGTCATATAATAAGTTGGCAATTATAGGGACAATTTCAACAATAGATTTTCTCCTGAATGCGAGGCCTTGATATTATGATAAGGGGGCCTTGGTTAAAATGATATAATCGCTTGTTATATTTATGATGCAAATAAATAATATTGACAGTGCTTACTAAGCCTAATCACTGTTTTATATAACCATGTGACTATGGGGATGAATGGGACAGTGTTTATGAGGATGAATGGAACACACAATTTATCCCCAGGGCTATTCCATAATAAATAAAATTACATTTTGTCATTACCTAGAAACCAGATGTGAAGAGGATAAATCGAGGCCACTCGTGTCCTAACCGATACACCAGAAAAACAATATTTCAAAAAGGAAACTGAAAAAAAAAAAAACAGAAACCAAGAAAAATGAATTGCCTGCCTTCAAGAAATATTTTTAGTAAAGGAGTGTAGTGATGAATCTGACAATTTATCACTTTATGATGAAGATGAAAGCGATTTGAACATGATTTTAAGTGGTATGGACCATTAAAATTGCAGCTTGCATAATAATAGAAGACGACTATATTTAACGAAAAATATTTATCATTATGTTGTTAGGGTTTTAAAAAACAATAATGATAACCTTCAAATACAATTCTTGAGGAAAAAAAGGATAATAATTTCTTATTAAATTATATCGATCCACCAAAAATTTATTTTGTTAATCTGGAGGATATTGTTATGAAACAACCAAAGGGACAAACCTCTGGGAACTGCCAGAACAAAAGGGCTGTTATCATTTCATATTAGCTTCAGTCAATATGTAGTAAAACCAAATGTATCACTCAGTTTTCAAATACAATATGTGCAGAATAAATATTTTTATCTGTCCCATTCATTCCCTCCATGGGGATGAATAGGACAGTATGCATGCATGTTTAAAAACAATTATTAAAAATTTTAAAAAACAATTGTTTATTGAAATTAGTATGTCAATAAGTTGCTAAATGGTGAAGTATTCTTTAAGTAATATTTTTTAAATTAACAACTACATACAGCTTAAGTTATGAGTAAAAATGTAAAAATTGTCCCATTCATACCCACTCTTTCCTACGTTAAATAAATGTCTCTTAATGCATAATTGTGTAAATATTCGACAACTTGTTTGCGTTTATAAAATAACGAATTTAGAACCAGAAAGTAAGTTAAAAAGTATCTAAGTAAATACTTTAAAATAAACGTTAAATATGGTATGCAAAATAGTAAGTATAAAGTTTTATGTAATGCTAAATTCTTACACTAATTTCATCCATAATTTATAGAAATATTCATATGCTAATGAAATCAACACGGATTATTAATAAAAATTCAAGCAAAATATATTAAAACAATACTCATTTCATATCGTTTATGATCTGTAAATATAATAAATGTAAGGCTTTTTTTTTAATGTAATCACCAATTACAGTAACAAATTTTAAAAATGCCCAGGATACCTTAAAAAATGATTGTACACGAGCCAATGAAGAAGGGAAATAGCTAGAATATTAAAAAGACGAGGGGAAATAGACTAGATAACAAACGAAACAATGATAACATTCTACTAGATGACATACTAAAGTGTCACTTGCTTAAACTTTAAGCTAAATTACACGGATATTAAGAAATATACACTACAGTAAAATACAATATTCGAACACACTACTTTTGGAAAATAATTTATAGCAAATGAAAATATATTCCATTTTTATCAAAATCAAAATAAATTTACCTTTGAGATAGATTTTGCAAAGCCACATGAAAATTGCATACTTTTTATAAATTTTAAATTATCAGACTTTTGAATTCACTATCTAATAATAGAATAGAAAACATTTTAAACATTTTAAGGAATTATAAGTTTAACATTGCAACATTTACTGAACATTGTAAACGTAAACAAAGATTTAATGATTCATTGGTTGGATGATATTCATGACGTAGAGAAACTGGCATTCACCGATATCGAAAATCAAATCAAAGCAATGCCTTGAATTCTACAATTTATGTTAGTTTTATCAAGAAAGAAAAAATAATAATCCAGATCAAGAAACAAAAAATATTTTAGATAAAACTATAGTCTAATTATTTCGTTTTTAAAAAAATAAAGTACCTTTATATATCTGAGAATTGAGTTACAGATTTGATATAATTTGATTCAGAAAGATAATTTCGATTTAAAACCGGACATGACTGTAATATTTGTCAAGTTTAATTCTATATAATATACTGTAAATGTGACCCGTTTCTGTAATGTGAGTGATCTTGGCCAGTGGCGTCAACTTTTGAAAAATATTGGGTGAGCTCAAAAATTTTTGAATAAATACAGAAATATTGGGTGGGTTTAATTAATAATGGGTGGATGGAGATATCAAATTATTGGGTGGGCTCGCGCCCCATGGGCCTATATAAGTTGCCGCCACTCATCTTGGCAAGATTTCAAATGTATTTTCCAATTTTAGCTAGACGGGATTGACCAATCAGAATTCCGAGTCAACCAAAAGTTCTAAAGTAGGGTTTTGATTGGTCGATCTCAGTTCGCTAACACGGAAAAATCAATCTGCATCTCATTTTGGACAAAAACTTTCCAACCTTAGAATGTCTTGTGTGCTTTGCAAAAAAGACGGAAAGTTTGGAAGGTGAACAAAAAACTAAAAAATGAGATTTTTTTTAATAGACGAAGTTTTCTTGAAAAAACTAGTGTATCAGCAGGCAATCTGTGACGATATTCTGGAGCATTTTCATTGATCGGAGTGATTATGCAACAAAAATTTCAACTTTTTAACAGTGTGAATTGATTTTTTTTTTTTTTTTGTGTGTGTGTGAAACGTGTTTGGCTATTTAGAAAACAAAAACTTGCATCTTTGCAAGCTTATCCTTGTTTCAAATGTTCTGTTATTATGTTCATAAGTCTAAAATTGTACCGCATAAATAAAACTAACAATAACCTACATACTTAAAACACAAGGCGTATTTTTAATTGTTTCGTCCAAACTTTCCAATGAACCGATATTGATAATTATTTTTCTCGCATTTAACTATTTAATAAAAAATTATAGATAATATTTTACATTTCAAAATTCTTTTAAAAAATTTCTTCAGTTGGAGCAATCGGCTACATCCCTTTTTGAAGAGAAAAGGGAAACAATGGGGATTGCGGATAATTAAAGATACCATTTTCTTGTTATAATCAAAAATGCCTTTTTAAAAAAATGAACATAAACGACGCATTTCAATATATTTATGCACTTTCATTTCAATCTCTCTCTCTCTCTCTCTCTCTCTCTCTCTCTCTCTCTGTATATATATATATATATGTATATATATGTGTGTGTTTGTGTGTGTGTGTGTGTGCTTTATTCCGGTGGTCTTAAAATTGTACCGCTAAAAACCTCTGAGTAAGTGAAATTGATGTCACAATAAAAAAAAAATTAGTATTTTATGTTATAAACTAAATATTAGACTACTATTCTTCACGTCAAGCATACAAGTCTGAACTTTCCGTTTAAACTGCGTCAGAATTTATATAAAATTTACTTATTTTTTTCTATTAGAGGACTATATCATTAAATATTTAGTAATTACTTTAAACAATAAGAATTTTTTCGTTTTCTATAATTTTTACCCCCTCTGTCATCGCTAATTGACGCGCCTAAACGGAAAATTCTGTGCCAGTGATTGATATGGCATTTAGCTTGTTAAACAATGTTGCCAGAAAACACTAGCACATTTTTCAGAATATAACGAAACCAATATAGCTGAATTTGAGCTAAAAAAGATAAAAAAATACATTTTTTGTTTTAATGATTTTATTAAATTGCAAATAAAGCTAATGAGTTCGTGAAGTCCCAAAAAATACAAATTTAAGCCTAAATGATATAAAACATTAAACATAAATTGATACAAAAAATAACTCCTTTAAAAAAATCTCCTCTTCAAATTTTAGGCCAGTTAAATTGTCATGAATAGATGCAAAAGTTCTGCTAGAATATTTTATATTTTAAACTGTTTATGGGAGTGCCAATAACAAGAATTAATGGCTTTTTAACAAAATAACTAGAGGCAAATTTTTGTGCAGCCAAAAAACCACAAAATATTCGGACCGTTTTCTGTTTTTTGCCTATAACTCAAAATTTATAAAACTTTTGTGTACGATACTCAATTGCAAACAGAAATATATTTAAATTTTCTACAAATTTCATTGAAAAATTGCTTTTCTAAAGCCCTTATTAAGCACGCTACAGCTTTCTGAAAACAACTCGTTTTTTCTAATTTTCTGGAAAAATCGCAAAAACGGAAATTTGATATCATTTTTCATTATTTTATCCGATTTAATGTAACTTATTTATATTAGAGATATTTGCGTTATAAAGATCATGATTAATTACTACGGTAGCATTGTAAAAAAATTAAGAATATCGTTTTGTGAATACTATTCTGTGCATAAATTGAGCTGAACTAATATTTCTGGTCACTACCAACCTTAACAAAACCAATTCATCCCATGAAAGACATGAGGAAATGGAAACCTACAAGTCACACTGTCGTGTTATTTAATTCTAGGTTTTCATTTGTCATTATGTTTCTAGCTTTCAAATCGAGATTTTGATGAAATGTCACAGAGTGTGTCTTCAGGTTGGGTTTCTTGATTTTTCAGCAGCAACCAATAGTGAGGTAAAAATAGTATCATAATGTGAAGTAAAAGCTCTAATGAATGGAAGTTACTTTATTTTATAGCGTTTATATTCTTTAGTGGATGTAACTTTCTCCGTGAAATCGTTACACAAGGTAAAGTTTTTAGTGTTTGATCATTTTCCAAAGAGCCATACTATGTCTGTTGTTGAGTGAATTATTTCATTATTAGTGGGAGAAAGTTTTTCCAAATTTTCCATTTCTATATTTTTTAAACCACACATATATTATATGTTTGTGAAATGTCTGTAGATCAATTTTTTCAGCTTGACTAACTAATTCAGCTGTGGGGTGATGTTTCAATTTTTGAATTCTTTTTTTCTTGGTCCAAGGCGTCGTGATGCATACACATTATATCTCCCATTGCATGGAATATATCAGTCAAATCTAGAGTGCTGGCATTAAAGTCCGCATTATCAAAAATAAATTCGAAGAATACATCATCTCGTTGTTTTTTTTCTGAGGCCGCAGGGTAGACAATTCAGGAAGGGAAGCATTTTCATAGGGCCTTGCAAAGCGAAAAGCGGACATAACTTGGAGCAAATGCTTTAAAGCAAACTTTTGTATATATATGCACTTATCCCTATGATGATTGATGAAAGCAATAACCTTAGTCGAACCGCACTTATTAGGTAATGAGAAAAAGCGATGCACTTCTTTTTTTTCCATTTCTCAAATAAACCACGTTTGTGTTTTTAAACTATGCTTTCAAAAAGCATACAATTCTTGAATAGCTATCTCAGCACCTGACAGAAAGTTATCATATGAGGGGGGGGGGGATATTACACAACATCATTTAATTGTGTCAGAGGCTATTTTAACAATATGAAGTCGTTACTGCTGAGAATTTCAATTTTTATTTAAATACCAATGATAAGTAAGCACTTTGCGCCCAACAAATTTGAATCAGAGTACTGTTTTCTTGTTTTTTATTTCAGAAATCAGCACAGCATCCCCATATTTCTGAATTATACGAACCTTAAAAGTTCGCAAATCTAGAAGTTCAATGATTGTGGTACTTGATTCATCAATTCATCTAAAGAGAACTGATATTCTTCAAACTTTGTTTCAACATAGGTATATATAGCTTGCATAGCTTCGTCAAGGAATGTTGCGAAACAACTTCCTCTTTTCTTTCCACCTGTTACAGATTGATAAATTTTTCTCTGACAAAAACTATGATACCATAAATCTGCAGCTACCAAGTCAAGTTCGTGCTGAATACATAGTTACTTTCTGGGACAATTCATCCCCACGTTTTTCTGCAGCTTTTAGCAATGAAATTTTCACTTCTAACTTCATTACTTTGTGAATCAAATTTCTCCTAGTGTAGGGCTTTTTTGATTGTTTTTTGTTGAAGTAAGCGGGATTACCTTCTCTACATAAGAAGCAATTATCTTGAATCTTGAAAGAAGTGCCCTATCGGAGGGACAAACTTGTCTGTGTAGAAACTTCACCCCGAAGAACATATGTTGCAAGCATTCTCTCATTCGCATATCATTTTCAGCAATCATCATGTACTCTAATTTTTTGCTACTTTTAAAAAAATATTGATGAACAAAAGCGGATCAGGAACGACATGTGGTCGCTATCTTCCATCTGCATTCCTTTTTTTCTACCACCAACTCTCTCTAATTGTTTTTATTTCTAGGATTTCCAAAATGTTTGCTTCTTTTGTCTGTTTTTCTTTAAAATGTGACTTCTTATTCATCAATAGGTTTATTTACTTTTCATAGTCATTGAAGAAAAATGTCTTCTGGGAATGGGTGGTGAAAAATATGTTACTTCCTATAAAGTTGAAAAAAAGTATCATTTTTTGAAAAAAATTTTGTTGAAAGCCATAGCGCACTAAGTAATGGATTTAAAAAAACATTTTTATTACAAAATTTGTAGAATATTTAATACTCTTTCTTTTTGTAACTAAGTATGGCACATAAAAAGTTCATAGTTTTCAAGTAGTGGGTAAAAAACTGAAAAAAGTCCAAAAATTTCTTGGTTTTTTGGCTCTACAAAGTTTAACCTCGAGCTATTTTGTGGGAAAACCACTAATTCTTATTACTAGCATCCCCATAAACACTTTAAAAACATAAAATCTTCTAGCAGAATTTTTGAATCTGTTGGCCCTTTTTTCTGACAAATTAACTGGCCTTATTGGCTAAAGAGCCGTCCAATGTGACTATTTTGTTTCTAAAATAGCCATAGATTCACCAATTACACTGTAAAAAAAATCTCTAAAGTTACTAAGATTTGTCTAGTAAACTTGTATTCCAAGAAATTTTCATGTAACGGTAACAGCAAAAACTCATGTAACCTTCCTCGGTTACATGAAATTTTTTCTGTTATCGTTATATGAAAAGTTCTTGGAATACAAGTTTACAAAAAAAAATTAGTAACTTTATAGATTGTTTTTACAGTGTATGTCAGCTATTAAAAACTAGACTTTTTTACATTTTTTGTGCACTTTATTATTATTATTATTATTATTATTATTATTATTATTATTATTATTATTATTATTATTATTATTATTATTATTATTATGACCAGGTTTTTGGTCAATACTCCACTAAACAATGGTGTAAAAACTTTTAAATGTACAATGTTTAGAAGTTTCAAAAAGTGCTGTAGCTATAATCGCAAAAGCAAAATGTGATTGTCATGTGGTGCATTTGCTAATATTATGTTGGTGTTACAGTCAGTGTTAGATAACTATAGATCTTTAAAGTTACACATTTTTTTTTTAATTCTACAATATATGTTTTCAATATATAGTTTCTAATTCGACGTACAGTTTTTCATATAAGATTTCTTATTAAAAATTTAAAGTCGAGCTGCTAGGCTCTTGTAGCCGCATACTTAAAAATACCGAAAAATATAAATGCATGTAGATTTTTTATGTGTAAGGAGAAACAGTCTTAGGCAATCTCTTTGCATGAAACTTGAATGGGATTTTTGTTTTCAATATTGCACAGCATTCTTGCTACTTAATTCTCAGTTCTCCTTTTATTGAACAAGTAATGATATTTATGTATTTGTAAAATCTGGGAAATTTGTCAATATCATCCAAAAAAATTCTCATAAATGTAACCTGAACATACAATGTTTCAGTTTGCCTTTTGATTTTATTTAACAAATTATCTTTCAATCAATCATTTTGTAAAACAATTAGATCTCCCCCTAAAATTTAAAACTATTTTTAATAGAAAAACAATATCGTATTCATCAAAATAGTGCTTTATACATGTTTATTTTTAAAAATTGCATTTTTATATCAACAAATTACATAAAAGTTAAATATTTACTCTGTATATTATTGATTTTGCATCAAATTAGAAAATAAAATTCGATACATATTTTTTAAAAAGTGTATACATAATACGCGTAAAGCATGATACATTACGTGACATTCAGAAATAAAAAATAATGTTTCGCAAGAAAAAATTTCAGACAGAAATATATTAATTATTGTTGCTAGAATATTTCTACAGTAACTGTCTCAAAATATGTAAAACAAGCACCTGCTGCCTTCATGTTTACGCATATGTGTCAAGAACGTGTATAATAAATTGTATTCTGGAGAAAGCAAAATATGAACGTTCAAGGGAGGAAATACTGATCGCGAATATGATTAATTTTTCGAACAGTTTTTACGAATTATTATTTAGCTATGAGCTCTAAAGTTTTGTATTTATTTTATATATTTGATCTTTTGTTTATATTTAATTCTTTTTTTACTGTAACTTCATTATATTCGTTTAAAATAAAAATAAAATGTTCTTATCAAAGTTGTTATTTATAAAATAATAAAAAATATACCGGAATATTTAGTTATATTGCACTCTTATTAAATGAGATGACTTATTTAAAAGTGAATGTAACAGGTAAAATAAAACTTAAGCCTGAATGTCCTTAACTGATTTTTTTTCAAAGTTATTTCGGTATTAGCTTAACCTGAAATCTTTATTATATTTCTTTGCAACAGAATACTATTTTGCGATCATATAATGTAGATACTATCTATTAAGAAATATCGTAATTCATGTCATCTTGGTAGGTTGGAAATTTCCGCATAATAATAAAAAATCCCTTTATTTCTTAAGTACTGATACCTTCAAATCAAATAAAAACAATAACAAAAGCAAATATTTATCGCTAAATAATAAATAATGTGTAGTATTCTGGTAATAATGATAAAGTAAGACTAATATCGTGCAGCCATATATGACACAAATCATGTTAATGGCAATAGACTAAAAGAAATTCTCTAATCTGAAAAAAATAATAACGATAATAATAGCCAATCTGCATAACAGCGTAACATGCAGGATAATGTACACCAAAAACAATCCGAATAAAATTTTTATCAGGCACTAACTAATCTGAAGTTTTGTGAAAGTACAAGCATTAGAACTTGAGATACATTTATTGCGAAACGGTGAAAAATGCTACATAGTGCATATCTGTAGTGCGATTTCCACCAAAAATTAAACAACATTAACCGATATTACAGATTAACTAAAAATGAAGTTTTAGAAAATTTGGTGCATTATTTCGTTCAATAGAGCTGTTGCGATAATCACGAAAAATGCACCATGGCAACACCACCTGTTGAGCGATTTGCACCAAAGTAATCAGCTTCATGTTGTATCAAGTCATAATTAAATTTTATGTTTTATGAAAATCCATGCACTAGTTCCGGCTATTGTGGAAGTTATAAATAATGCAGCATAGCAGCACTACCTGTTGGGCGATATACACTAAAATCTAATCATATTCAGTTTATATCATTGTCTCACAGAGTCTAATGTTTTGTGAAATTCCGTGATTTAGATTTTGAGATAGAGCTATTTCAATAATAAAAAATGCACCATGGCAGCGTAATCTCTTAAGAGATTTCCATTAAAACGTAATCGACATCATGCTATATTAATATTATTTCGATTCAAACTGCTTTGTTTCCGATATATTTTTGAATTCACTTTTGTTGTCAAACGCATCAAACTCGCAGATTCTCTTATTTAGAAAATTTATAAGGTGTCGTGTCTGTCAATTTTTTTGATAAATGCAGAAAATATTTTTAAAAAAAGCAGTCAAAGTTGTCCTTTTGATCCGAATTTTCCGAAGCGGGAGACCTGGGAACGAAAAACGCTCCTACTGAGAGGGTAATTGTTTATAAATCAAATTCTATTGGATTGAACGCAAAATGACATCACACGACACCTTATATGTCTCTTTAAAAATCCCCTCAGCAAGTTTCATGTTTCTACTTTTAAAAATGCGTCTGAAATTGTATCAGAAAATTTCGAGCTTTTGAAGGTGGAAAAGTATGTTTTCGAATACACCCTTAATTCCTAGTAGAAGTGGAAGATAGTAAGACTATCTTATTGTTTGCTTTTTCAAAATGTACAAGGTATACTGTGGTTGTGAAACCTTCATATAGTGTTAAAAAAAATTTGCGTTATGTTTTGTAAAATCTATAACGTGTATACTTCGGTGAAATGTCCCTTGATATCGATTCTTATTTAATTAATAGACGAATAGAAAGCTGGCACACAAAAATCGTGAAACAAAATGAAATTTCTGGGTTTCACTTGAACTATGTAAAAAATTATATTTACATTACTTTATATTAAGATTACTAAAAATATAGATGCAGCATGAATTGACCCGTAATATTTTACCGTTGACTTTTTGTATATTACTGAAATGAATTAATTAAATTTTATCGCATATTGATAAACAGATTAAAACCAATTAATTATCTAAATTAACAATGATAGTCATATAAATTTAGTAAATAACATATGCTTTCAATTATTATTGTAAACAATATCATTTTCTAGCTTTTGCATCCAATGTCAGTCATGCAAAATTCAATGAATTAACTATTGAAATTATAATTAGCAATTTCTGGCACAGTATGAACGCTCCTGTTTAACCTATTCATTTCAAACATTCAGTAATGGAAAGTGTCATATGTACTGAGCATACATTTTATTTAATTACATATAATGCAAGAGTTCTGCTTTATATAAAAATTAAAACTGCGTCGTGAAAAAAAAATTAAGTATTTAAATGAAGTCTGAAATTTGTTAAAAACAATACTTTAATTTTAGCCACATGCTGTTTATTAATTGCCAAAGAAATAGTCAAAATTACATCAAATCATTCATCCTGATTATTTCAGTTTTAATTGGATTGCATCTGTATTGCATTTGCATTTATTGCACGAGAAATTTGTTTATTTTTGTTGAAGTTTTAATTTCATAATCGAATATTGGTCTAAAAATATTCTTATATTATTTATATTCGTTTAAGGCTAAGAGTAAATCGTCTGCAATCGGATTACACTGGATGGAGATGAATTAGTTACAAAATCATGCTGTAAATTTCTTAACCACAAACAATTTGTAAATTAAAATAGCTTTCAAACAAATTGCATTTGAAAGATTACATATGTATATATCTCCAAATTGCACATGATTTATAGAAGTCGGTAAGTAAAAAAGAAATTCATTACTCTGGCCATTGTCATCGTCATTATGACTCACTGACTTGTTTTATGAAATAGACCAATTATCTAACACAGTATAAGGATCTTGATATACAACGTGGTGTACGGTACATAGCAGAAAAATATTTTTAATTGAAAACTGTTAGATTTTTTACATATATAGTGTGTTTTTTCAGACCGTTAACTAACTACACCAAAAGTATTTTCGATACTTTTTTATTAGCCACATTCTGCTGGTTTGTATCGAAAACTTTTAATCATTTCTAACTAGCTTTTCGCATTTGATTATTTCAGCATTTCATTTACATCTCTGCTAATTTTGCATTTTATTTATTTATTTGTGACATCTTTATTTAATATGGCAATCTAGCTGCCGACAAGCTCGCGTAAATAAACAGATGTTGAATAACCATATAGCTTTATATGTAAATAGGCTTACCATACGTAATTTAGTCGTACAATTTTTATATTTCGCACATTTTTTAAATTTTAGCTTGATATTTTTTTAATTCATAAATAATCGATAAACTAACGCATACTTTTAAAACACATCTGACACTCGCATTTGAAATTTTTTTTCCTTTCGACAGTGTGAAGATTGAAATTGTGTAATATTATGAAATACACAAAAATTTCAATACATATATGTATTTATATATATATTTAATTATTTTTTAGGTTACTGTAAAATTAATGTAAAACTGATGTTACAGTTATCCAGAAAAATCTTTTCTGCTTTCTAATATAAATTATTTATGAAAATGGTGATTTGATAGCAATATTGCCAAGTTGCCGTAACATTCTGCAAGTAAGTTTGGTGTCTAGATTTGGCAATTAATCGTCAAGCCCGTTTCAAACTTAGCAACATTTTACGAGAGCAACCGGGTCCCTCCGATGATAACCCCTTGTGATTTCGCAGTATCTCCGCAGATTTACAGTGTTCCATTTCTAAATCATTTGGCCCATTTCTAAATCGTTGCTTTTACATATCTGTATAAATATTATAAAGAGGTAAAGTTCATTTATTTGTAGGGACTAACCTCTAAATCTACTGAACCGATTTCAAAAGTAACGGTACCAAAATAATGGTGTTCGCTCCGAATCAAACGTTGGCTATATCTTACGTCGATGCAACTAATCTATACAGAGTTTAGGTGCAAAAAATATTCTAAAAATGCAATTTTCGTGTTACTGAAAAACAGAGAAATATGAATTTGGTATGTCAATTCCTTACAAGATATAAAGATCACTAAAAACTTTTGCTAAAAATTCCAAAATTTAAGAAATTTAAAAATGCGCAAAAATCGTCCTAAAAACGTTCTAAATGGCAATCTCTAGCAATCATTCCAAATTAGCATAACATTTGGCTAATAATTTTGGTCGCTAAATTTGGCAATATATCGCCAAGTACACGAGCAAATTGGTGAAATTTGATGACAGAACCAAGTCCCTGCGATTGTAACCCCTTGAGGTTTCTGGTATCTCCGCAGACTTCTAGTGGTCATTTCTAATTTTTTGGATCATTTCCAAATCGTTGCTTTTTTTTATCTATACATATATTACAAATCTGTAGAACTACCAAATCGAATTTTACTTTTTAAAATTTAATTTTATTATTACTTATTAATATTTTTTGACAGCTCGCCTCTTTATTAGGTGTAATAGGACCCTGTCCGCACGAGCTACCGGACCTGCTCTAATGGAAACGCCCACGGAGTTAGTTTTTCTCTGTGGGATACGGTAGAAAGGCGGGATTTAGTCTTCTTCTGCAACTCTCACGTCTGCATTGATTTTCGGCGCAAATTACTGAAGGGCGTAAAAGCATGAAATTTAGCATTGTAGTTACTTATGAGATATAAATGATCCCTACAACATTTCCTTAAAAATTCGTAATTTAGAAAGGGTGAAAATGTGCACAAAATCACCCTGCACTGTTAGAAATCGGCAGGTTTTCCTCGCCATCACTTCACCATTTTGATAAAAAGCGGTTATTTGACTATATAATGAAGCAATCTCACTGGTCAGAATAAAGATAGTCTATAAATGAAGTAGAATGACGATACAGCAAATGCTGAAAATTTTTAACAATGTAAAAACATTCTAAATGGCAATTTATAAAAAAAAAATTGCACGTAACAAACCGAATTCAAAAGAAAATTGGTGGTGATAAAACCTATTAAAACATATCAAATGTAAACTACATTTACTCTCGATGACACTACCAAAATAAGGTTGCAAGAGCCAAAAATATTTAAAATGATATTTCTACCATACTAAGGAGTCCAGAAACTTTAAGTATGGCAGGACAGTTACTTAAAGAAACTTATGAATTAGGCAAAAAAAAATTTTAATATTTTCTAAATTATCGTTTATTTAGAAGTATCTTTAGTTCTTATTATTTTAAGTCGCATTTCGAATAATGTATATAATAATGAAATTTAGTCAAACTGTGGCTAAAATGGAATTTTTTTAAAATTTATAAGTACTTCTAATAAAAATCAGACAGACAAACATCACTTGAGATATTTCACGTATTATGCGAGTAAAGCCGTGGGTAGCTAGTATATTCACATTTTGCAATATATTTTTTGAATGGATATTTGTAATTTTTTCTCTCCCTGAGATTTATCTGATGCGATTCATCTAATCAACACTAAAAATGACGCTGCCAACAGAAGATTGCAAAAGCCAAAAATATTCAAAATGGTATTCCCTCTCTACTAAGGAGTAAGGTTATTTTAATAATATGTATACTCTACAAATGTCTTAAATTTTAAAGCAAACGAAATTATCATCAACTTATCATCGAATTATTTATCTATTAAAACAATTTCCTATCACTGCATGATCTTTTCTATTTTTATGAAAAAAACTATGAAATCAATATATATATATATATATATATATATATATATATATATACAGGGTGTTTCTAAATTCATGGTACAAACTTTAAGGGGTGATAGTACACATCAAGAGAAACAATATAAAATAGGAAATTAAGGGCCCCAAACGTCTTCCGAAGGAGATAGACGCCAGTAAAGTTTAGGGTCCAAAAATTCAAATGATTATAAAACACAGAAAAATTGGTCGATTAGTTTGCGGTTTTCACTAAAAATATTCTTTATGTCAGTATTGTCTTGTAAATAAATTATAAAGATATATTTCAAAAAATGCCGATAGAGGGCACTTTAGACTTTGGAGTAGCGAACAACTACTTTTTACCATTATTTTTGCATCTCATAAATTTTTTTTAGAAGATTAGACATAAACTTAAATTTTGAGCTCAAAATCTAAATCATTGGAGTCGTTAAGTAGCGAAAACTGAACTGTGTGGGGAGGTTCAAATTTCAAATGATTATAAAAAACGGAAAAATTGGTCAATTGATTTGCGATTTTCACTAAAGTTATTATTTATGTCAGTATTATCTTAAAAATAAATTATAAAGAAAAATTTCAAAAAGTGTCGATAGAGGGCGCTTTAGACTTTGGAGTAACGTACAACTATTTTTTACCGTTACTTTTTGCATCTCATAAAAATTTTTTAGAAGCTCAGACATAAACTTAAGTTTTGAGATGAAAATCTGATTCGTTGAGAGTGGTTAAGTAACGCAAACTGAATTGTGTTCAATGGGGGTGGGGAGGTTAAAATTTCAAATCTATATAATAAAGGCCAAACGTATCTGTGCGTAACGCATACGTCATATTTTGAATGGCAATATTTTCCGATGAAATTTCGGTTTCGCAATTTTCGCTATTGCAAATTTTTTCACTTCTAGACATAGCACGTTTTCAATCTTTATACCATCGTATAGAGAAAAGAATGCTCTTTTAAATGCAGTTTGTTAGAAAACTATATCTCAATTTGTTTTTGAGTTATTAATTTTTTTGTAGTTTTTAGTTCACTTTCTCTAATGGTGGCAACTTGAGTATCGCATTTATGTGGGCAATAAAAGAAAAATGGCCATAGAGGAAAAAAAAGAATAGAGATGCAGTTTGGTGGCTGGAGGTAATAATTTTTTTTTCATTATTTTAGAGAAAAAATGATGTTAAAGAATTCGATCTCTGTTCTACGTGATTGTTTTGTTTAAGTCGAATAAGAGACTTAAATTGGTAGAATAACGCCCATTCAAATCGTTTTAATTGCATGCTGCACCTCCATCTATCTCTTTTCTCCATGGAAAATAACAGATCACTGTATATTTTAGTTGCCATTTTTTCATAGCAACTGAAAAAAAAAATAGCAATTAAAAACCTGTTCTGACAAAATATTGTCGGTTATAAAACCCGGTGAATGTTGTTGGTTTCACTTCGTTTTTAACTATCAATTTAATGACTTTTAGTTCGTTGTAAACTTACTTTATAAAAGATACATCAATTAACCTGTACAAAAATGTATTTTAAAGAATATCTGTGTGTCATATTTTCTTAGTTGGTTTTAAAAACTGAAAGAACGCATTTTTATTCTTTATCTAATAACTTCTATCTTGCATCTAATACGGAAGTATCGATAATTTTCAAAGCTTTATCTGATAACATAATTAATATGTTTCATATAAAATTGCTGTTTGTAATTAGTTGGCAGTTTAAAAAGCATATTACGTCGGAAAATTTTGTTACGCTTTTCAATTTTAAATTTTAAAAAAGTTTTTCCCCTTAACTCTGTGACCCGGGAACCCCGGGTTCGAAGTACTAGTGATTATAAAAAACAGAAAAACTGGTCGATTCGTTTGCGGTTTTCTCTAAAACAATTCTTTATGCCAATATTTTCTTGAAAATAAATTTTAAAGATAAATTTCAAAAAATTCCGTTAGAGGGCGGTTTAAACTTTAGAGTAACCAACAACTATTTTTAACCGTTATTTCTTTTTATCTAATTAAATGCTTGCAAAAGCTTAGATTTAAATTTTGAGCTCAAATTCTAAATCGATGGGTGGGGTTAAGAAGCGCAAACTAAACTGTGCTCAGGAGTTGAAATGTTACCCTCCCTACCACTCGAACCCAGTTCAGTATTCCACTATTTAATCACTCAAACGGTGCAGATTTTGAGCTCAAAATTTAAGTTTTGAACTTTTACAAGCATAAAAAATTCAATACAATTCAGATACTATTCAGATTTAATACAATTTCAGAACCGAAGCAGATATATCAACATTTTTGAAGAGAGAGGTGAAAGATGGTTTGGGAGGAAGGGGGAGGGAAAAGCTCGTTTGAATTTTACAGGGCTAGATATGTGATAGGATGAGACGTGGCTACTGCCGTTGTCACTCGGGTTTATAGTACTGTAGCTAAATCTAATACACTATCACAAATATAGCAACATAAGTACCAAACCAAACTTTCACCCTCATCTCATTCTTTAAAAAACTATTATTATTATTATTTTTTATCTTTAAAACTTTTACTTCCCTACAATATCAGGTACTGTTCTGAAACTGAGCATATTGGCATCTAACACATTAGATTTTCCCACATTAAGATATTTCACGTAAACCGTTGCAGTATAAATATTTTATATACGTTGGAGACAATAACTGTTGAACCACCCACGTAAATTTATATGCGTTTCTTTAAAATTTTACAGTTTAAATCTGATATTTTTACATAAAAAAATTTCTCACCCACGTTCTTTTTCCTTAATTATATCCCTTCTTTCTACATTTTGAAAATTATTATATAATAAAATTATTACATTTTGTAGTTTTTTCTTTTTTTTTTCAATTTATTCTCTGGAATAAAATAATGCATACAAAAAAAGGTAAGATCAATGAAATTTAATTTTGAAATGAACAGTTTGACTGCTTCAAAAAAAAGAAAAAAAACTCCATCTAAACACCTTTATTTGAAATATTCAAATGGAATCTATTTTCTAAATAATAAATTGAATTACTTCTTTACAATTTCTTTCGTTTCAAAATTCTTTTTTCTTAAGTTCCTGTATTTTACTTTTCATTAACTACCTTCTGCATTTTACGTTATTTTGAAAAATCAGAAAACAAAATATAATTATAAACATATCACGAAACTAATTATGTAAGGTGTTTATATGAATATTTCACGTTACACTTTAACATTTATTCATTTTTTGTACACTTAAAGTATAAAATATAGTACAAACAGTAAAAACAAGGTATGTTATTTGAAATGCATTTGGCTTGAATAAATTATCATGCACATTTAAAAAGAAAATCAACATAGTTAAAAAATCAAGTGATAATAAAGTATAATACAACATGAATAATGTATAACCCATGAAATTATTATTTCGACAAATAAAAATTTGGAGTTTTTGCTTTAAAACTTTTATCATTTGAATGCAGCATATTTCAGATTTCTAAAATTTTTACAATGGTATAATTATTATTATTGTTATAATATTTTGGATCTTCTAAACTTTATTTTGCATTTAAAATAGAAAACTTAAAAAAATTTAACGTTTTGCCTTATTTGATTGACTGGTGTTAATATAAAAATAAAATTTCTACAAATATTTGTGAAATCACTCCATTAATTATTTTTTTATTGCATCCAAAATGTAATGTATGAATAAAATTAGAGATGAGTTTTAGAATTTGAAACAAAAATAATGATCAACCAAACATGTTTCAATCAGAACACTTTTAGATGAAAGGAAACAATTAAATAAAACAAAAATGAAAACATTGCATAGTTAGGTTTTTGCTTTTTGACAATTTTTATTTATTTTAATTTATTTTCCAAGAAGTAATTCAGATTGAAAACTAGATTCCTAATTTTTTACGTACCCTATATTGAGGATGCGTAATAATAATTAAATGATTTTTGAAATATTAGATGGTTTAGAGTAATCGTAGTTATTTAACAAAAATCTGTATCGTGCAAAGTTTTTTAAGAGATAATAATAATAATAGTGATAATAATAATAAACTCAATTTTTATCCATATATTTTTGTTGTTATCGAACTCGGTATTGTAAGCTTTTATCTACAATAATCTGTGAATATATTAAGCAGTGGTGCATTAGAAAAACAAAATCTTCGAATTGTTCAAATTGTGACGGGTACCCTTAAAGAAGAAACAATTGTAAATTTGGAAAAGCTTTTATTTGAGATGTTCTCACTTTCCTCATCTGTCTTTATTTCTTTATTTTTTCCTTTTATTTATTTTTTCATATTTTCTAAACTTGGTGAAATTATTTTTCGTTTTGTTTGGCTCATTCTTGAAGGTTAAAAATATGTTTCGTAATATTACTAAATTATTTCATTTTGTAAATGTAAATTAAGAAGTTTTATCGCTGGGAGTGAACAGCATGTGATAACAAATGAATTAGTCCTAAATTCTAACTTATTTTTGGCCGAAAATCACATTGAAGTGAAGAGAATATTCCTTTGTATATGTCATTTTCCCGATTTTGTATTTCGTAAAAAGCACGGAAATCTAAATACACTGGCTTCAAAAAGTGAAGATAAATCCCAATCTTTTCGTCTAATTTGAAAAATGAATAAAGAAAGAACTAATTATGTGGAAATATGCACTAAGTATATATTTATTAAATGTAACATAGAAATATGCAAAAGATTTAAAAAAACTATTTTACAAAAAAAAGCACGTCTGTATAGGAGAATTTCATTCTTACAAAAAACAGTACATCACAGTATTATGCGGTAAAAGAATCATTCCGAAAAGAGGGTTCTAATAAGGAGTGTGCTAACACATAATTTGAATGCATTAAAAGTGTTTGTTTTCCCTATTGAGAATTCAATAGACGAACATCGAAATGGGTAGAGAGGAAAGATACGAAGAAAGTCTTGTTCATCTAACGCGATTTGAAGAGGATTTACAGCAGCAACTTGTGTGAGTAGATGGTCCCAACTGACTCTGGTATAGAAAATTATATTGCATTCCATTACTCTAAACCGCGATCCTCAAAATAGTTTTAAGCAACCACAGCTTGATGAGGCCATGCATTAGCATTCAGCAGAAGGGTATAGTTACCTGTTAGTAACGGTGTGTGGGCGGAACGCTTATGGGCGGTCAAACGGTCAAGAATCTCATTTAGATCATTCATCTCAATCATCTTAGAGATCAACATATGCGAGCCAGTGTGAAATCCCTGCTCAAACCATGATTCTATCATATACGTACCTGTGTGATTCCATGTTGGATTGATAATATTTTGTACGTTGCAACTTCAAGATTACCAGACTCCTTTAATCTCTCTACAGTGTGCATTTTGACTCGCCTGTAAAGAATACAGAAGCCCATTGCAGTCTGGTCCAGAAAATTTTGTTTATTGACCCAACATTATCGGGCACTTTTCTGACGCCCATTTAGAAATGAGGGGTACACATAACTGGTCGCTCTACAGAGAGACCTGAATTGTGAAGACGCATTCGCATCTTAGTAACGGTTATCACCCTTACTGATGATACATAGTGGTCTGCTACGAGCTGTGGCACAGTAGCATGTCTTAATCTTCACCCCTAAAGAGCAAGAAAATAGTCTGTTGCAGCGGTTACAACTCGTGGTCGGCATGGAACATGTCTTCTGGACACAGAATCTTAGGATAAATATTAATCGTAGAGTCGTCGGACAACATTATGAGACACATTGAGGCTTCTAGCAGTATCAGCCTTTGTGAACCACATTTTTAGGTAGATTTCGTATGAAATACTACCTATTGCATTCTCTCCCATGTTGGAATTTCTGAAATTTTTTTGCGGATTTACACGAATTTGACTCCTAGACCCTAAAACTACCATCAGTAAAAAAGTTCATATATCTATCTATCTATCTGTGTATATCACTTTCTTCTAGACACGATAACTTTCATAATTATGCTCAGGTATCTTCTTCAAACTTTTACATAAAATCAAGGAGCTTAAAATCTGGGTCGAGTTCGTTAATGGGCAAAATCGGACCAAGGGGGTAGAAGTTAGGAGGGGTTTTGTGAAAACAGAAAAAACGCGATAACTTCTAAATTAAAATAGATATAGAATCAGTTTAAAGTTTACATTACTTCTAAAGAATGGGCCAAAAGTTTATGCATGACAGATTTTTGATAAAGTTAAAAATGGGCTCAATGGGCGAAAAAAACATGGTTTTTGGGAGAAAAAAAATTCATAACTTAGCCAATTCTCAAGATATCAAATCCAATTAAATTTTATATAAATGTACTCAATATTATCTAAAACTTTTGTATTTACAAGTTTTTGATAGGACCAATTTTTATCGATGAAAAAATTAAAAACGAAAAGAAAAAGGGGGGGAGAAAAAAGAAAAAACCCACAACTTACTCAATTCTTAAGCAATCAAATCTAATTAAATTTATTTTACATCTTTACAATAATATCTACAACTTTTATATTGACAAGTTTTTCATAGAACCAATTCTTATAGCAAAAATAAATTAAACAAAAATAGGAGTTGGAGAAAAATACCTCAAATCCAAACTGCTTATATTCTGACTCATTTTAAAATTCACTTTTGATTTTAAACGCATCTAAATGACAGATCCTCTTATTTAGGAACTATATAATGCGACGTATTGGCCAATTTTTTGATAAAGGCAAAATATATTTTTAAAAGGCTGCCAAAAAGTATTTTGAACAGATTTCCGAAGTTATCGTCATTAAAATATTGATTAAGTATAACAAATTGCGTTTTTTCTGAGTTATTTTAAATTCATTTTTGTTCTCAAACCCATCCAATTTACAGGTCCTATTATTTAGGAACTATATAACTTGACGTATTGGCCAGTTTTTTGATAAAGGTAGAATATATTTTTAAGAAGGCTGCCAAAAAGGGTATTTTGAACAGAATTTCACGAAGTTGTGATTGAAATTAGAGGAAATTTAAGAAATTGCGTTTTTACCAAGTCATTTTTAAATCTTTTTTTTTTTTTTTGTTCTCAAACGCATCCAATTTATAGGTTCTCTTATTTAGGAACTATTTAATGTGACGGAGTGGCCAGTTTTTTGATAAAGGCAGAATATATTTTTAAAAAAGGCTGCCAAAATGGGCACTTCGCACAAATTTCCCAAAGCGATCGTGATTAATGAACTGTGGGTATTCAAATAACAAATTGGTTATTTTATGACTCATTTTTAAATCCAATTTTGCTCTGAAACGCATTCAATTGACAGTTTTTTGTTACTTAGGAACTATATAATGTGCGTATTCGTCGATTTTTTGATAAAGGGTGAATATATATATTTTTAAAAGCGGTCAAAGTAAGCACTTCGCAAAAAAATTTCCCAAAGGGATCATGATAAAAGAATTGAGGTTGTATTCAAATAACAAATAGTTTATTTTATGACTCATTTTTAAATTCAATTTTGCTCTTAAGCGCATTCAATTGACAGTTATTTGTTATTTAGGAACTGTGTAATGTGCCGTATTGGTCATATTTTTGATAAAGGCTAAATATATATTTAAGAAAAATCTGTCAAAGTGGGCACTTCGCTTAAAATTTCTCAAAGCGATCTTGATTAAACAGTTGTGGATGTATTAAAATAATAAATTGGTTATTTTATGACTTATGACTCATTTTTAAATTCAATTTTGCTGTCAAACGAATTTAATTAACAGTTTTTTGTTATTTAGAACCTATATAATGAGCATATTGGTCAATTTTTTAAATAAAGTAAGAATATAATTCAAAATATGTTGCCAAAATGGGCATTTGAGTAAAATTTCGTTTAAGACGATTTTGATAAAACCAGTTCTTACAGAAAAATGAAATTAAAAATTTTTTAAAAGCGGCTGAATAAAGTAGTTAAACTAGGTTTATCTCTAATCATTTTTTTTCTTTTTTGTTGAGATGAAAACTTTTCGAAATCTACCTCCGCCTATAGGCCATGCCGAAAGGGATTTTATTAACTATTCGAACTCCCGCTATCTTAAAGAATTAGACAAACGTTATCTGCTATATATTGATAACTTTAGTGGCTATTTTAAACGAAACTGCCAACAAGTTGAAAAACAACAAAATTTACAATCGAATAACGAAAATTTTATATTTTCACATTTTTTATCTCATTTATGTATACCTGTTCTTTTCTATAATATAAAAGTGGTAGCTGTCGTTTTTGCATAAGTTTTGTTAAATTTCATAATTATCATTCATAAAAACTATGAAGATTATTGCTACTTTTTAGGTGCGTTCGTAATTATGTAAATACGTAGCACCTATTGTTGTCGCTCAGTCCGTCCGTCTGTCTGTCTGTCTGTCTGTCCGTCCGTCTGTCCGTCCGCATATAACAACGCAAAAAGTACCCAACCGAATCGTTTGAAACTTGAAATACATAATTATAACGTAATTTTGTCGAGTCATTTCAAATGTTATGAAAATCGGATGAATAGATCAATTACAGGGACAATCAAAAGGATTCCGTTACATTACGGTTAATGAGGAAAAATTTTTAAATGCATTTTAATCGTTTGAAATTTAAAACATATAATTATTACGTAATTTTATCGAGTCATTTCAAATGTTATGAAAGTCAGATGCATAGATCATTTACAGGGACAATCAAAGGTATTCCATTACACTACGGCCAATGGGGAAAAAGATTCAAATGCATTTTTATGATGTTACACTCATTCGAACATAATAAAATTGGCATGAATCTATGAAATATATACTAAAATATGCATTCTGTACAATCTGTGATGCAAATAATTTTTATTATTAAATTACAGGGCCACACAAAAGTATTCAACTATATAATGCTATCCGGGGAAACATTGTTTGACGCGTGTTTTAATTATATTCAACTATTTCACATTTTATGAATAAGATATACGTTTCTGAGGTGTAATAATAATTACTTTCTGCATATTTACAGAAACACAAAGGTTTCGACAACTATACTGTATCTGAAGTACGCTCTACTATATCAGCAAGGTCTGAATATTTTTAAAAATTCGTTATCGTACGAACGCACCGCATTTGCTACGTTCACGTGCAATTTCCAACTTGTTTTGTTTTATGGTGATCTTCAAAATACATGTTGCACCTAAACTTTTGGAAACCAGTTTACATTTAAAATAATAAATCATTCTTAACATACAAATTGACTGTTTGCACGATGTGTGTGTTATAGTGCTGTTCATATTAAATGTGATCGATTGCATCTGAAATGAATAATGTTGAACCGTAAAATTAAAGAATAAAATAAAATAAATTTCAAACATATAAGAAACATTTTATATACGATACATCAAGTTATTGTTAATATATTGCTCATCTGCTAAACCATTAATTTGTAAAACAAATTTTCAGCAGATGATTAAAATAGAGCGAAGATTCTAACAAAATTCTCTTGTTATTGATACAGATAAAAATCGAAAAAATGGATAAACATGATCTTGGATTCAATTTTTGAGTATTACGTTTCAAACTAAAAGTTTTTCCAAACATTTTCGTTACGCCATTATAACTTCATTTAGTATAAATATTGACTTTTATTCTACGTCTTTTTAAAAGAAATATCCAGCTAAAACATTGAAAATGTATTCCCTAATTTGTCTTTAATAATAAAAATAAAACTACGAAAGAAAAAATTACGAATCTCTTTTCGTTTAAATTTTATGATTGTTTTCTAAAACCTGAATTTTAATGAATCGGAAATTCTAAGAAAGTCTTAATGTAAAATCTCCAGCTTTTCTATCAATGTATTAATTTTATATTTTGTTCATTGAAAGAGTTCTGGAATTTACATAATATTATTTTTATTTTTCCTCAATTCATTCTTTTAAATAAAGCTAATCCATAAAAAATATAAAGATTCTTTTAAACGAAATACAATTTAATTGCAATATAAACAGTTTTGTACATATTAGGGAAAAAATTATACAAAGTCGCTTATTTGAATAATATAAAAAATCGTAATAATATAAGAAATCAAATCTGTTCGTTAGATTTTGTTTAGCTTGAAAGTCCTAAAATAATTTAAATTGAATATAATTAGAATTTTAGAATTAAAGGTACAATGGACTCTTAAAATTATTTTTTAATTTTCAATGATTTTATTTTTAATTTCTAGAAATATTCATAGTATATATTATTTCACAATTAAAAAATATGTTCAATAGTTTTTGAGATACAGATTTTTTTTATTAACAAAAAATGACAACATTTCAAAATGTTCCATGCGCAATTAGTTTTCACACACTTGTTCATATTTTTTACATAATAACCCTTTCATACATACAAATAAATGTTACTAAGCGTTTTTAGCATATTACTTGTAAAACATTAAAAAATTATTTTAACTTAATTTTTTTCGTTAAAAAATCATTAAAAATTCAAAATAACTGAAATTTTAAAAATTTAAATGCCTCTAAACAAATATATTTTTAGTAACATTTGTTAACACATAAGGTACCCTGGGGTAATAACGCCACGTTAAGGTTCTACCAATTTTTACGGCTTTTAGATTGTATTTTTCAAACAATAATAGGATCTGATACAGCAACTCATTGACTATCTATGTAAAATAAAATAATTTAACAGATATGTATTCATAATATGTAATGGCGTTTTTTCTTGACCAATGCTATTTGGCGTTAATACCCATTTATATGGGTAATAACGCCATGCAAGCAAAACTATAAAATAAGATCGAATAATGGCATGTAGATTGCCCAATTCTAAAAATACAATTTCTACAGCTCTAGAAATTGACAAATTGCAATCTAAGCTATTGAAAATGTATAATTTTTTTGTGACTCTGAAAGAAAAAGAAAGGTGTGATGGTGGCGGGGGGAGGAGGCAAAAGAATATCAGATTCTAAGCTACGTTTTGCTTAAAAATGACCATTTAAATAGAATTATTAGAAACATTGCATGGATTATTTGAATCAGTATTTATATTCCCATGTATGCTTTCTATCAGATAGAAAATATTGGTTTTTTTGTTGAAAGTAAAAGAAAACAGAGTGAGGGGAGCTTCAACAGATTATAACACTCTGTTTCTCTCGTTGTTTAAAAAGTCCCGATTAAATATGATTATAAGAAACATTGCATGGTTTTAACCATTCATAATGTAATATTTTTATCATGTGAAGCTTTATAATAACTAGAGTTATATGTAATAAATATTTTTTTTAAACCTTAACTACTGTTAGAGTCTCACATACCGCTGAGTTTTTCAAGTTTTAAAGTTTAACTTGCAATTTTTAGTTTAACTATAGATACCGGGAAAATTTTGTCTCATTTGGAGTCCTATTACTATCTCTAGAGACTTTTGAATAGCTGAATTTTATTTATAATAGTCCTGTATATAAGGTTCAATACAAAATAATATTCTAAAAATTAATTTAACATTTTATTCATCGTTAGATTAAGCGGTCTGACACGCCGCTCACAGTAAGTTATGCGACAATTTTTGTCACAGCAGTTAAGGGTTAATACTATTATAGTAATCTAGTAAATAGTTTTTAACCCATAACTCCACACTAATGCGGATTCTTCAAACTTACAGTTAAATTGTCGACGCTTTAAAGAACATGCTTTAATAAATTTTTAATAAATTGAATAAAATTTGTGTTTAAAAAATATTATCCCAAAGAGATCTCTTATTCAATTTTATACATAATCCATATGGTTATATACCGTTATCTCTATATTAGCAACAAAATTAACCTTTAACTGCTGTTAGCAATCTGACTGAACACTGTACACCCTCCCCCCCCAAAAATAGCGTTTAACTTCTATTTTCCAGTTTAACAATAGTTACAACATAAATTCTCTTTCGTTTGGAGTTCTCATAATATTGTTAGAAATATTTGAATAGATTAAATTTAATTAGAATTAATTCTGTACAAAAAGTTTAGCGCAGGAACAGTATTCTATGATTTTTAATCATGGATAGCCTTTTAACCTTTAACTAATGTTACCGGTCTCGTAGACCACTATTTTTCTTTTAATTTTTTAGTTTAACTTGTAATTTTCAGTTTAACTGCAAACACTACCGAAATTTTGTTTCATTTGGAATTTTAGTACTATCAACAGAGACTAAATAGGTGAATATTAAGTATAATACTCTTGTATAAAAAGTTTAGTACAAAAACACAATCCTACGAGTTATTCCCGCCTTTTATTCATCTTTCAATTTTGAGATTTCACAAACCGCATCACATTCATACGTTACAATTTCTGTCACATCAGTTAAAGGTTAAATTTATAAAGTTTTGAAAAACCGAACGCTGAGAAAGCGGACAGTTAAAATTTCGAACTCAATTGAACAATCCAGTGGAAATTTAATAGAAACCTGATTTTTAAGATGTTCGAATTTGAATCTCGAAAACATTTTGATACAGTTTTATTTACAAGAGTTAAAAATTATTTTTTACATTAGTAAAAAAAAAAAAAATAATAATATAATAAAAAATAAAATAGAGAGATTATTTTTAAGTATGGGGGATTGGGCACCCCCCCCCCTTAATCTTACCATTTCAACAATGATGATAATGCTGTCCCATATTAATATATAAACCCCCTTCGGATATAGTTCGGCCACTGTTGGGAATCAACCGGGGTAATAACGCCAATCCCTGGCGTTATTACCCGGGATACTTATTGCGCAGTAAATCCTAAACTACAAATTATCTCGAGAAGATATCCAAAATCTTCTACAACAATTTGAAGGTACATGAAATACACTACAAATTTATGTAATAAACAAAGTATTTCCGGATAAAAAAATGTCGTCTTCAGATCAAAATCCTTACCTCGCAAATTTTAGATCTAGCGTTAATTTTAGTTGCTTGTAAAAACAATAAGACCTAAAAATGAAACAAATTAACTTGAAGCTGCTTTTTAGGACTTATATGACTCAAAACCCTTCTGCGCAGAGCACATGGGTGTCATTTACCTGATTATTTCATAATTATGCAAAATATAAGCACTTGGCGTTATTACCCCGCCTGGCGTTATTACCCCAGGGTACCTTATATAGAGAGCATTTAAAAAAAGTTAGAAAAATCGAGCATAAAGTATTGCACATAGAATATTTTGAAATCATGAAAACGACCAAAATATTAATTCTGGGAAAAACAGATTTTAGTATCTACAATGGTTATAATTGCTTAAATATTTTCCTAATGACATAGTTTCAGTTATACATATGGGATATAATATCATTTCTAGCTTATATGTAAGTGTTTTATGTTTTTATGGTAAATTCAAATAAAATATTTGGCTTCAACAGTAATTCATGCAAAGGACGTGAAATATCTGAATTAAAAAAACAAAATTCTTAAAACTAACTTTATTATTTTCTGATGATTTTTTTAAAATTTGGATGACATTTATATGCATGATAGAAATACTTCTTATTGTACAAATTTTTGTTAAATATATTAAATGTTGTTGCAATTTTTTTTTTTTTTTTTTTTTTTTTTTTTTTTTACGCTAAAAAGATTAGGGACAAAAAAGTAATTCCTCTAAGTACATTGTAAACAAACGCTAAACAGCAGTTAAAAGTTACAGTTAAAATATTGTTTTGCGAAATCACAAAATTACTAAGTATTCAGTGCAAAATAATAACACTGAGTAAGGTAAAACGAAAAAATAGGCTAAATTTTACTGCTGCGAATTGGCAAAAAAGTAAACAAAGGGGCGTGGTCGAATCAGCTGAAAAGTAGTCGAAATTGAAAAATTATTTTTGCGTTCAATAGCAGGAAGTTCACATAATGTTATTATGTTAAAAATGAAAATTCGACAATTTGGTGATTTTTGGGATTTTAAAAAAGTCCACTGTACCCTTAAACCTATCTATTAGGTGCAAAAAACATCATATAAAAAAAACTAAAACTGACCATACTTCTACACGGAACAGGAACTGTTGAGTGAATATTATTATTTTTAGAACAAACTACACAATATCAATTTTAAACGTTTTACTTAAAAATTGACTAAAATGAAAATATTATAGATGTTTCAAATTAAAAATTTAAAGAATTATATCATTTTATTTAAAGTCATATATACTTTCGATTTACCGAGGCCATCATTAGACAACATTTTATTAATTACTTCCCCATTCATTCAAATGTATCACTTTGTTATAAATTGGAAGCGTTTATGTATATATATTGTGCAAGATGGAAGTATAAGTGACAGTGTTTCGGATAGAACTCAAGTAGAAAAAAATTTAACTGCTGTCCTCTAAATTTTTATTTTATGTTTTTGGCTTTGGATCAAAACCAATAAATGGCAGTTCTGAAGCTTATCTCCTTTTAAAACAAGCGTCATTTTCATCTGAATTTGCAAAATTCGTTCAAGGCAGTGTGTATAAAAATTTAAGAAATTTTTATAATTTATCAACTTAAACGATTAATCGAAAAAAAATGAGGGTTTGTAAGTAATTTTATTTATTTAAAGCCTTCAATTTTAAATTGCGTATTTTATATTTTTGATAATTAAATAAATATTTTCAGTGTTCATAATTTACACCTACACTGTAAAAAAAAAGGTCGATCTACTAAAAAAACTTTAGTGATCCTTGTAATTATTAAAAAATGTTTAGTAATCTTAGTCGGATACAAAAAAATCTGTAAGAATTACTAGAAAAAAGTTAGCAACGAATAGAGTTAATAGTTTTATATTTTTAATAGCTCTTACTAAAACTCAGTTGGTGTGGCCTTGATAGCATAGTGGTTATAGTAACGGACTCCAGGCTAAAAGGTCCCGGGTTTAAAACTTGCCACCGCCAAATACGCCCCGAATGTATGAAGTGTCTCGTTAATAAAGGGATTATGAAAATCTTGTCGGAATCGGTCGGAATGTTTGGTGCTGCCTTCTATTGCGGTTTTGCCGAAAATCTTCCGCTTCAGAAGCCTGGATACAGTTGGAAGGAAGCTCCTGGCTCTCGGGCGCACGTAATGGTTATTAAAAAAAATTTTGGAGCTATTACTAAAATTTGCTTGGTGGCTCATACTAAAAATTTTTAAGTTGGTTATACAAAAAATTCTTTTGTTCAGCTTACAAAGGAAATGCTTGTTTCACTTGCAAAAAAAAAGTTTGTAATGGTTACTAAAAATTTCTGTGGAATACAAATTTACTAAGAAATGTTTAGTAACCTCTTGAATTTTTTTTTACAGTGTATATGTGCAAAACTAAATTACCAGCCAGCTAAGAATTCATTTGCTGAAAAAAGTGATTCTTTGTTTGTGGAAAAACAAGAAATAACTATTCGAATTATTAATTTACCTTCCTGCCTTATTTCCTGAATTATTCATTATGTAAAATCAGTATCCTACAGAAATACGTGACATAGTTTAAGAAAATAACACCGTCAGAATATTAAAAAAAAAAAAAATCTTAAAAATGGTTTTCTTACAAAACAAGATTATCAAGTTTCTTGTAAATTTATAAGTATATTTGAAGCATATTTTAAAGTAAAGTAAGTTTAACCAAGATGTATTGAAGCATTTTATTCAAATAATATATTTATTTATTTTATTACAAGATTTTTTAAGTTCCTGCATAAATTTTTAAAGGGGGGGGGGATTATTAAACTATGTTGTTGGGTTTTTTTTTACATAAATTAAAAAAAATAAATATTTAAAACATTTTTTTAATTATTTCATTATTTTTTAATCAAATTATTTTGCTTTTATCAAACGGAATACGAATATTCTATCCCGTAATGAACAGAGGAATTTCCTTAAAATTACGAAATAGATTTAAGTTCCAAAATATATCGTTTTACTGTCTCTCGCTATATATTTATTGTTTTTTGTTTTTTACAAGAAGAAAGTATTGGACTTCTGTTTTCCGGTGGATTTAAATGATTTAGAGGATCCTGAATACGATTTGTTGTCTTTTAAAAATGTCTCACTAACTCTGTCACTCTATGAGTCAGTATATGACAAAAAATTTTTGCGGGTACTTTATCTCAAGAACTAAAGGACGGGATTTCAGAAAACGTTAGAGTATTTTAGACCTTGATATAAATTAGACATGATTTGTTCATGGTGCATATCACTAAAGAGGAGGTGCTGCTATGTTATTCACAATTTATATGATAGCTCTATCAAGACAATAAATTCACTGATTTTCATAAAACTTAAAATTCAGTTAGTGGTAGTACTTGATATAAATTGATACTGATTACGTTTTTGAGCAAATCTCTCAACAGGTAGCACTGCATAATGCATGTTGCATTATTCATGATTATTGCGATAGCTCTGTCTAAACAACTTATGCATGAATTTCCACCTAATTTCAGATTCAATTAGACACTGATATAAATTAGTGTTGATTATATTTTTGCGGAAATCGCACGCCAGGTGGCAGTGCTGCACTGTATTTTTCATAATTTCGCAATAATTGTATCTTAATAAATAATGCGTGGTTTTTCATCAAACTTAAGATTATATTAGTACCCGATAAAACTTGGTCCTGATTAGTTTTAATTATGCAACACCCAACAGATTGTCCTATTAAGCAGAAAGTTTTAAGATTTCCACAATCGTTCTTTCTCAGAAACTATTACATGGTTTTTTGTCAAACTTTAGATTCAGTTAGCAGTTGACATAAGTCTTTTGTGATATTTTGAAATTTTCGCAAAACTCACTTAACTAGTGGCATTGCTAAGCCGAAGTTTTTTAAAAAATATTCAAATAAATGAGAAAGAAGGAAGTTTTGGGATTGTCACTTAATGATTGGTTTAATTTTTCTTTCTGTAAGAGATATATTAGGACACAACGGAATTATTTTGTAAATAAAAGAAAAAAAAACTATTTTACGCAAATATAATTTATTCCATTCCTTCACTGAAAAATATATTTTTCATATCTAAAGCTATTCTTTCCATTGATCCCAAAATAATCAATAATGCCATATGAGAAGAAAATGGCATTCATCGAAATGACGTCTCTTAACAGTAAATCACGTAAAAAAGTTTTAGAGCATTCTATCTAAAAAAAGATTTAGGCTTTGCATAAGGAAACTAATATTTTTCATTGGGATGGATTTTAAAAATTCTTATTAATGCAATAATGCTTCGTGAACTTGTATTAGCAATTTTTTTGAGCCAAAAGTAATTCATTGTTTGTTTCTAAATGGAAAATAAAATGGTATTTTTTCCCTATTGTCCTTTCTTTTTTTATGGGAATTTAGACACATAAAAAAATAGTTAAAATGTTCATTATTTATGATGATTAACCATATTATTTATAATGACAGTCAAATTAGATACCGTATCATATATTTTATTTTAATTAAAAATCAAAAAGAGTTTTTAAATGTGGGGGTAATTTAAAATCGGAACAACAAAAATATTATTTGTTGAAATCATTTTTTTTTTATTTAAGTAAACAAAGAAAATAAGTTTTAATTTTGATTCAGCATTTTTAAAAATATTAATTATAAAAAAAATAATTTAAAAGTAAAAATTAAAAAAAATGTATAACTTGTTTTTAAATTTCATATTTAAAAAAATTGTTGAAAATCGGTTAAATTTAAAGAAACACAATTGAAAGAAACATGGTTTAGGTCTGAATCGTTTATCTTTAACAGTTTTTTAGTTAAAACAATTTAATTAAGAGAAATTGTTAAAAAATTTTTCATAAAGAAAAACGCATTTTCGCAAGTGGTGGTTCCTATGATAGCTATTGCTTGAAAGCTAGATTTTGAAAACGAACCAAAACGAAAAATATTTCATTGACTGTTTTATTAAAGACAGAAACATGAATGAAATTTCATTTCATTCTAAAAGACAAAATGCTGCTAAAAAGCAAACAAGAATGGCATAGTAATACAAAGAGCATCCATCTTGTTCACTTTCAAATAAATAAAAAAAAAAAAAAAAAAAAAAAAAAAAAACAGAAATTTTGCATAACAGATGATGCCATTGCAAAAATAAAACTCTTGCAAAACCGCCATTAGTTGAACCCTACTAACCTCATGCCGAGCCATATGACCTCATAATTCCCGATCGAGTATCATGAATGGATGTGAAAGCGAAATAACTCGTGATCTAACGATCACGTCACTAGAACACTACGGAATCACGTATATTGTAGTTTCGGCATGGTGGCAGCTGAAACGAATGGCGATTCGGCATAGTTTGTTATTGGCTTGGAGAGGGTAAAAACGAAAGTATGTCATGTTATTTATTTTTAACTTATTTCAACATTAACTTTAAATGATATTTAAATTAACATGACAACAGAAATTACTATGCTTCGTATTTGGCTATAAAAGTAAATGTTTCCCTGTCCAGTATTTTTTTTTATCAACATATTTTATGTATTCATAAAATCTGAAATTGTGTGAAAAGGGATTAAAATGCCATACTTCCATACTGAAAAAAAAATCCTTAAAATTACAAAAGATATTTAATTTTCAAAAAGTGCGATTTTAATTAAAGATTTTTTTTATCATTATTTAAGACGTATATTACGTTACAATAGAATTTTTCACATAAGAAACTATTCGACGCGAATATAATTTATTTCCTTCCTGCATTATTATTTTTTATTTTCTTTTTAATGTCTAAAGCTATCTTTTCCAGTTATCTCAAAATAATCAATAGTGCCACATGAGACGAAAATGGCATTTATCAAAAAGACGACTATTAATGATAAATCACGTTAAAAAGTTTTAAATTATTTTAACTAATAAAAAAAATTAAGTTTTGCATTAAAAAAGTTTTATATCGTCATCCATTACATTTAGTTAGGTTATTTGAAATCTTATTGATGAAAGGATACTTAATGAATATGTTTTAGTAATTCATATGCGTATACAGGGTGAGTCATAAATATCGAAACAATAGGCTATCTCCTTAAATATTGCCCCTAGGCCCATAATTCCAATTGTAAAAATTCATAAAAAAGGTGACATTTTTGATAAAATAAGTTGCAACTCCATGGGGGTTCTATTTGAAAAAGTACGAAAATTATTTTTTTTATACGGCCCCCGTATGATAAAAATTCCAGTTAGGAAAACTTTCCTTATCCAGTCCTGAATAATGCACAAAAAGTTGCATCTTCATATCTTCAAATTTCACGGAGTTATAACCGTTTGAATAAATAATCAGGTTTTACGGGATTAGACACAAATTGAAAGGCGCGCAATTCAAAAGACAATGTTACTTTAACAGTTGTAAGAAACGCGAATGAATAGTTGTAGAAAATCTATTTTTTGAGTTAGAATTTTGATTTTTTTTCCTTTTTTGTGTTGGTTAGCCATATAATTTGCTAAGAAAATACCATCCTAAAATTTATCATAAAATTTATAAAAATTTCATATGGTTAGTACTGGTTTAAATGGGATAATTAAAAATCTTTATAACTCCTAACATTATTTATCGGATTCAATTTCTTTCTATTTAATTAAAAATGAAAATCTGATTTTAGTTTTGTTTCGGGGTTTTTGTTTTTCAATATTTATTTTAGAATTATTAAAAATATTTATTTAAAAAAAATAGCTTTTAAAAAATCATATATTCAAAAGTAAATAATTTTTCACTTTTTTTAAACAAAGCTAATGTGAAATAATTAAAAATGACATGTTTCAAGTTTATACTTTTTTTCTTTAACAATTCTTAACTTTTAATAATTTAAAGACAAGAAATAGTCGGGAAAAAAGCATCATACAGAAAAACGAAATGTACTTTTTTACTGCCCATCAGTTATTTAAAAGAATGCTTTTCTAAAATGCAGATTAAGCCCTTTTTAAAAATTTAGCCCTCACAACTTCAAGCTTTTTATCGTCCTGGAGAGGCTGTTAAAAAATCTGTATTCTGGGCTCAGGTCAGATCAGAACCGAGACGTTACTCTTTTTTGAAGGCTCGCCCGTCCGGATCAAATGTATTTTTCATACCGGAGAGGACTGCTTCTTTTTTCCCACGCCTGCACTGGACGAAATTTTCAATCCCGGTCTCGAACCATCCGTATTAAAATCACTGACCTAATACGTGCATAAAATAAGTAAAACTTGGTTTAATCAATATTTTTACAAAAACCACACAAATTTTAAAATCGCCCTTTATTTTACACACACACACACACACACACACAAAAATATATATATAATATTTTTTAAATAGTATATTTAAATGCTAAAAAAATAAACAAAATAAAACCAGAGAAAAAAAATCTGCCTATGACGGAATTCTGTCTTAAACAGAAAATGTGTTGATCCATACAAAATAAATACAATAATACTTGAGAAAAAAATAAACTCCATTTAACCCTTCTTAAAAGGGTATTTGTCTATTACGTATTTTTTCTTTCCTATGTGATCCCATCTTAAAAGGTTTTGCTGTATAACATTTTTCAAAGTCTTCAATGCACGGGATATGGATTAGCGATAATAAAATATAAGTGAAACAATCACATGTAAACAGAGATTCATTGATAAAATAAATATATCACAGCCTTTGGCGCCTCTTTAATAATAAAAAGTATAAATATAAAAAAGAAATTCTGTATTAAGTATTTTTGGTCAGAACGCCTCCTAGCGAAACAATTTTTAACTATACTGAAGTAAAAAACTATGTAGAAATTCACGCTGAGCCAGCTATGATTTAATCTTTTTTCAGGCTGGATCCGATTATGATTTTAACATTATTTCATGCCGGGCTTAACTTTTTTCCTTATGGGTCGGTTTAGGACCGGAACTAGATATTTCGATCTATTCAGACCTCCAGTGATAACGATCAACATGCTTTGAAAACAAGTTTTGATTTAAATCAATACGCTGCTTTATTATGTTTAAATAAGAGACACGCTCTTAAACCGATATATAATAACGGACAATTTGTGGGCGATCCCTTATTTTCTTTGAAAATGGATGAAAAACACTTCGTTTATAGGCATGGTAAAGTGGTATGTCACAAATTTTTCAGAATTCTGGATTTTAATATCTCTGTCAGGTTTTCAGATACGGAGATGGAATTTTTTTTGTTCAATTTAGGAATGGATAAGGAATAATTTCCTAATTGGGAATTTTGCTCTACGGGGGCCGTATAAAAATTTATTTTTTGTATTTTTTCAAATAGGCCCACCATGGACTTATATTAACAGAAATGACCTTTTTTATGAGTTTTTGCAATTGGAAGTATGAGTCTAAAGGCAATATTTAAGGATATAGCTTATTGTTTCGATATTTATGCCTCACCCTGTATATATGTTATATATTTCGAATGAAAATAATTTTGTGTGATATTTAAATGGGGAAACAATCCATTTCCCCCCATTCGTCATATAGATTTTTAATTTTTTTTAAAGAAATTCTTTATTAGTCAATGTATTCAATTATTTGATATGTTTTCATTTAAATTTAGAGCATTAAAATAAAATAAAATATCTCATGTAAAAGTTGTAAAGAAGTTACTGTGTTTCACATTTGGTTTTAAATATTTCTTTCTTCAGTAAACCGTTTTTCAATCAGCATATTTTGCATACGGGTAGAATTTTAAATTTTACAAAATTGAAAACGTACACGCAATCTTGATGATAAGCAGGTGAATTTTCTTAAGGAGAAAAAAAAAAAAGATAATTATCTTTCAAAATACATTGATCCATTCAATATCTTTCTTAATATTTTGTTTCTGTAAGAAGTATATTAAGCCACAATAGAATTTTACTTTAAGAAATCTCTTCTTTGTGAATATAAATCAGTACCTTCCTTCATTCAAAAAATGAAATTTATCATATCTATTTCCATTCATCCTAAAATAATCAATAATGCCATATGAGAAGAAAATGGCATTTAGCAAAGGGTTGACTCTTAACTGTAATTCAAGTAAAAAAAGGTTTAATGTATTTTATCTAATAAAAAGTTTTGAGTTTTTTTTTTCTCATAATGAAAAGTTTATTGTCATCCAAGATTTAGATAAAGTTTCTTTTATAACATTTTAATGATAGAACACATCATGTACTAATTTCAACATTTTTTAAATGTTGTTTTTTGAACAGAAAGAAATTAATTGGAAATTTCTAAATGGAAAACAATCATATATTATTATACAAGCAATTATATATTATTGTTTTTTTTATTGTTCAGATGGATATGATATTTATTTTTAGGAATTTTTTATATGCAAATAATTTCAATTATTTGATTTGTTTCCATTTAAATTTAGAGCATGAAAAGAAGATAATATCAATTTGTAATAGTTCTGATGATGTTACTGTATCTTATAATAGGTTATAAAAGTTTTTTTTTTTTTTTTTTTTTTTTTTTTTTTTTTTTTTTGTCCAATAAAAGTTTTCTTTTCTTTTTTTTTTGCACCGGTATATTTTGCATAACAATAGAAAATACATTATATGAAATGGAATAAAAATAATCGATCTTCAAAATGAACAGGAGAAATTTGTTCAAATTAAAAAAAAAACATAATTATCTTTCAAAATATATTGATCCACTTAATATCTTTCTAGACTTTTTTTTAAATTCTTTATGAGGTCAGAAGTTCATAATATAATTTTCTTTCAAGAAAACTATTCTATGTGAATATAAATTATTGCATTTCTTCATTCAAAAAATGTATTTTTCATATCTAAAGCAATCCTTTCCATTGATCCTAAAATAATCAATAACGCCACATCATAAGAAAATGGTATTAATCAAAATGACATCCCTTGATGGTCTCATGGATGATTTAAATCACGTAAAAATGTTCTAATGTATCTTCACTAATAAAAACATTTAGGGTTTGCATACAGAAACAGACATTGTCTTCCACGACATTGAGATATTTCAGTTTTTCGGAAAACTTGTTGATAGAACACTTCATGAACTCATTTCAACTTTATATATTTATTTTTCGAATGAAATACATTCATTGTGTATATTCTAAGTGGAAAACAATAAATTGCGTTTCCACTGCTCTGATAAATACTTTATATAGTTTTAAGAAGTTCATTATATGTAAATTTTATCGATTATTTGATTGTTTTCATTTAAATTTAGTGCATGAAATGAAAATAATATGTTATTTGTAATACTTTAAAAAATGTTACTATATTCATACCTGGATATAAAAGTGAATGTTTATTTTCCCAATAACTATTTTTTATAAATCTACATGTTTAATTTCTTGGTAGAATTTTGATTTTTATCAAATGGTATATGGATACTTGATCTGCATAATGATAAGGAGAATTTTTTTAATTACAAAAGATAAATATCTTAGAAATATAATGATCCACTCAATATCTTTCTCAGTTTTTTGCTTCCGTAAAATTTATGTTACGTCACAATAGAATTTTCCCTTTAAAAAACTATTCCATGGGAATATAAATCATTGCCTTCCTTCATTCAAAATATAATTTTTTTTCAAATCTAACGCATTCATTTTCATTTGTCATAATGATAGTATCATGTAAGAAAAAAATGACATTCATCAAAATGGCGTCTCTTAACAGCAATTCACGTAAAAAATTTTTAAAGTATTTTATTTAATAAAAATATTTAAGCTTTTTTTAATTAAAAGTTTATTGTCATCCAAGACTTTAAGATAATTTCTTTAGAAACGTTTTAATGATAGACCACTTCATAAACTTGTTTCAGAATTTTTCTTAAATAAATATATTTATATATATATGTTACAGGCCAAACCCGATTTTAGGCCAAACCGGTCTATCCTAACGCCCATCGGATAAACTAGTTTTTCCTAGGCCAAACCAGTCTATCCTAACGCTCATCGGATAAACTAGTTTTTCCTAGGCCAAACTAATCTATCCTAAGGCCCATAGGACAAACTAGATTTTCCTAGGCCAAACTAGTTTGGCCTAACTTTTATAGGATGAACTAGTTTAGACTGCTGTTTATCGGTCTGAACTAGTTTAACCTAGGCCAATTCAATTTGGCGTGATTTTATTGAATTCAATGACCGCCTCAACGCCAACATTCTTGTTTGTCCTTGGCTGATCTAGTTTATCCTAGACCAATGTAGTTTTACGTGTTTTTAGCTCACAGGCGTCAAAGCCAGAGAATAATGGGCTCACAGATTCTGTATGTATGTTCGCATGTATGTACGTATGTGCGTACATGCATGTGTGTATATGCATGTATGTACGTAACGCGGTAACTCTTGATAGGGATATCCAATTTTGTTAAAATTTTTTATGTAGGTTCATTCTGATAAGGTACTTTTCTGATTAATTTTTGGAATTCATTGGATAGAAATAAAGGGGGGGGGCGAACGGGAGGCTAATCTTTAATTTAGAGAAATGGATTTATCATGCAGAATTATCAGTTTTCATTTTAAATTTTAGATATAGGATCATTGTGACAAGGCGCCTCCGTGATTAGTTGTGGATGTTTATTGTTTAAGTCTAAATGTTAGATTTAAACAATAAAAATCCACAATTCTAAAAGAAAGGGCAATGTAGGTAACACAACATAATTTAGAGGCCTGTCAGCCCGGACAGGCAGGGCCCTGGCCTGGAAATTCCGGCCCGTGCAAATCTCTGTTAGTATTCTACAACCCTTCGAATAAAATACATTATATAAGGGTGATAACAAAATTACTTTGCACAAGGTTAGCTATGGAGTAGTAGTCGGTATTAATATTAAAAAGAATATTGCCCAATTAAAATGATGGCTTTGCATTCACAGGCTGTTTACACTAATTGTGTATTACAGCCTTATTTTTTTAAAGAATAATACCTCGAAAAATGAAGAAAGTTGGATTACTTTTACTTATTCCCCCCCCCAATTATACTTAACCATTGAAGCTCTAAAACTAATCACATATATGCTTTATAAAATTAAACAATTATCCAAAATTTGATGTTAATCAGATAATTCTGCTCAAAAAAATCAATTCATCTCATTTAAGGAGGGTAATCCCCCATTCCTCCCTTTATACTTAATCATTAAATCCTCAAAACAATTCAGGAATTCGCCTTAAAAATCTATGTTATAAATTTACGGCAAATTGGATAAATCTGCATAAAAACCTATTTATCTAATTTAAGGAAGGCGATAAAACGTCCACTACCCCTTTAAACTAAAACAAAAGAAAAACTCAAATTAATTAAAGAAGCGCCTGATCAAATGATTTCATGTCCAAAATTTTAAGCAAATTGGATAATTCTGTATTATAACCAATTTATCTAATTTAAGGAAAGAAATAAGTTGTAAGTTTCCCCCTAATATTTAACCGAAGAACCATCAAAATTAGTCAGTGAAGTGCTTCATTAGAATGAACAAATCCAAGATTTGCTGCAAATTGGTTAATTCTGCATGAAAAACACTTTTGCCAAAATTAGGTGACATCCTCCCGTTATTCTCGTTGTTTTTATTCAATTAACCCTTAAGATTAATTCGGGAAGCGTTTTACCAGAGTGAATTTATTTCTAAAATTCTATTTTTATTTGCTTCAAAGAAATCAGTAAATTCTGCGAGAAAAAAAGCATTTACATAAATTATGGGGCGTAACTCCTATTTCCCCCCCCTCCCTTTATACTTAAACAATGAACACTCACAACTAATCATGGAGGCCCCTCAAGAGAATGCTCCTATATCTAACATTTGAATAAAATATGCTAATAATGCGTGGAAACCCATTTATTTGAATTAAGGGAAGGGGCGAATCAGCCTCTCGTTTCCCCTCCCCCCCCAACTTATTCTTCTCCAATGACCTCCAACAGTAATCCAAAAATCTCCTTATAAGAATAAATCTATATTGAAAGTTTGATGCAAATCGATTATTTCTATCAAGAATAATTGTGTTACATACTTACGTACATACATAGATACAGAACCTACGGGCACATTAGTTCTCTGGCTTTGGTAGCCTTATTAGTTAGAAACATGTCAAATTACATTAGTTCTATCAAGAGTTATCGCGTTACACACATACCGGGTGTCCCAAAAATGGCTGATGGATTTTAAAATTCAATAACTTGCAAACGGTGACAGCTATTAAAAAAATTTTTGCAGGAAGGTTATGTATAATGTTAGGAATTTTTTTACCGTAATTTGAGAATTTAGTTCCAATTTCAAACAAATCCGCTGACGACGGTTGAAGGCCAGGTGATCAGTGCTGAGTGAAGCGTCGACCTAGCCTTTAATCGCCGTCAGCGCCACCTATTGTTTGAAATTCGAACTAATATCACAAAATACGGTAAAAAACTCCTGACATTACACATAACCCTCCTGCAAAATTTTTTAAATAGCTGCCACCGTTTGCAAGTTATTGAATTTTAAAATCCATCAGTCATTGTTGGGACACTCGGTACATACTACGTGGGGTGAAAAGTCCCGGGACTAACAATGAAAAAACATTTTTTTTGTCAAAAATTGATTTTAGTCTTCAACATAGTTTCCTTCCAGAGTGATACATTTTTTCCAACGGTCCTCTAACATTTGAATACCTTTCATATAATAGGATTTGTCAAGGCCTTCAAAATATGCATCAGTTTCGCATATGACATCTTCATTTGATGTGAATCTTTTCCCCTGGAGCCATCTTTTTAAGTTAGGAAACAAATAATAGTCGCTGGGGGCCAGATCTGGAGAATACGGGGGATGAGGGAGCAATTCATAATTTAATTCATTCAATTTTGCCATCGCTTTCATTGATGTGTGTGCCGGTGCGTTGTCTTGGTGAAACAGCACTTTTTTTTTTCGCCATGTGCGGCCTTTTTTTCTTTATTTCGTTGTTCAAACGGTCCAATAATGCTGCATAATACTCTCCTGTGACTGTTTTACCTTTCTCAAGATAGTCAATGAATATTATGCCACGTGCATCCCAAAAAACACTGGCCAAGATCTTTCCAGCTGATTGTTGTGTTTTTGGTCTCTTTGGGCGACTTTCACCGGGTTCCAACCACTCCGCAGACTGCCGTTTTGACTCAGGGGTATAGTAATGGATCCACGTTTCGTCCATTGTTACGAATCGGTGAAAAAATTCATTTGGATTACGCTTTAATAGTTCCAAAGCGTGCTCTGAGTTATCGACACGTTGCTGTTTTTGGTCGATTGTGAGCAAACGCGGCACCCATCTTGCACAAAGCTTTTTCATATTTAAATGCTCATGTAAAATATTTCTTACCCGTTCTGTTGATATCTTTATAATGTCAGCTATCTCCCTTACTTTAACTTTCCGGTCATCCAAAAGAATTCGGTGGACTTTTTTGATGTTTTCTGGAGTTGTTGCTTCAACTGGTCGCCCAGAATGTTCAGCATCTTCGGTGTTCGTACGACCACGTTTAAACTCACTAAACCATCGACAAATGGTTGTTTTCGATGGAGCAGATGTGCCGTAATGCTTTTCGAGCCATTCTTGGGTTTGAACAGTATTTTCCATCATCAAAAAGCAATGTTTGATTAAGACACGGAATTCTTTCTGATCCATTCTTTACAGAAAATCAAAAATAGCGTCACTTATAAGATCACAACTCGTAAAAAAACGGTCGACGTTTTATGAAACTCCGACACTAGTCTTTCGAAAGTTCGTACTAACTAAGCATAATATGGATATTTGTTTGATGCTGCCATCTAGTGACGAGTCCCGGGACTTTTCACCCTATGTAGTACGTACATATGTACGTACATACATGTGTACATACATGCGTATACACATACATACAGAACCTGTGACCCCATTATTTCTCTGGCTTTGACACCCGTGAGCTAAAAACACGTAAAACTACATTGGCCTAGGATAAACTAGATCAGCCTAGGACAAACAAGAATGTTTGCGTTGAGGCGATCATTGAATTCAATAAAATCATGCCAAATTGAATTGGCCTAGGATAAACTAGTTCAGACCGATAAACAGCAGTCTAAACTAATTCATCCTATAAAAGTTAGGCCAAACTAGTTTGGCCTAGGAAAATCTAGTTTGTCCTATGGGCCTTAGGATAGACTAGTTTGGCCTAGGAAAAACTAGTTTATCCGATGGGCGTTAGGATAGACCGGTTTGGCCTAGGAAAAACTAGTCTATCCGATGGGCATTAGGATAGACCGGTTTGGCCTAAAATCGGGTTTGGCCTGTAACATATATATATATATATATTTCAAGTGAAGTCATTGTGTGTATTCTAAATAGGAAACTATATACTATTTTTCCATTGTTAAGGTGTATATTGCTGCGTATATAGGGTTCTTTTGACCTTAAGGTTAGACGATTTCAAACTCTTGTCTCTTAGAAAAGTAGAAAATAATTTATTTACAGATCTTCAGAACAACAGAGTTTTCGAAACTCACAAATATTACTAGATATTCAAAAATAACTGTTCAAATCTATCGTACAAGTACAGATATAGGTCCCAGAGACTCTTTATACAATGTCTCAACGCTAAATCACATTCAAAACAATGTAGAGAAAACTCAAGCAAACTTGCATACAATCGCAGCTCACTCAATGACTGACTGATGAATAATAACCACAACAGCTCGTATTTCTCTCCTTATATAGGCTCGCAGCATGCAAGGGAAATTTAACAGGCCTCTCGAATATTCCAGAAAACCATGTAATAACATTTAATGTATCAGCATATCTAAAGGGGGGTTACCATAGAGAGAGAAGGGTTACCATCGCCAACAATCGCCAAGTTTGTCGCCAACTTGGCGATATATCGCCAAATTTGGCGACCAAAATTAGTCGCCAAAAGTGACGCCAACTTGGCGATATCTTTAATATTTCGCCAATCTGCCGTAGACATACACTGAAAATAATAGACAAGTTTGCTTGATGACAGAGACAATGTAACAAAAACTAATATTAGTAAAGGAATGGGGCTTAATAAGATTATTTACATTATTTTACAGTACAAACACTAACTATTTACAAAATTCGTAACAATATTTTATTTATCATTTAAGAACTTTTATATGTGTAAATAAGTTCAATTATTTGATTTGTTTCCATTTATATTGAGAGCATAAAATAAAAACAAGTTATTTGAAAAAGCTCTTAAAATGTTAATGCATCTCATACATAAAGTAATTGTTTCTTTGTCCATTATTTTAATTTTTTTAGCGACATAATGATACACTTTTACATTTTATGAAATGGAATAAAAATATCTGATCTTCATAATGAGCAGGAGAAATTTCTTAAAATTGAAAAGATGTTTAACCATAAAAAATACATTGATTTCCTTAATATATAGAGATTGTTTACACTTTTCGTTTGAGTAAGATGTATACTGCATCACAGGAGACTTTGTATCTTAAGAAAACTAGTTCATCCGAATATAATTTGTGGCCGAGAGGTTCTGACCTTTTAACTGGTAGACGGCAGATGCTGGGATCGAACCCAATTGCGGCCGTCAGTCTAACCGTTCGGAGTTTTCGGGGTTTTCTTCGAACCTTACGTAAATACGGGTTAGGTTCCCTTAGAAAGATCCCCACGGAAGGTACACTTCCTGAGGCTATATCCCTCGAGTAGATAATCGGCCGACACAAAATAAATTAAACAAATATAATTTATTGCCTTCCTTAATTAAAAAAAAAAATGTATTTTCCATATCTAAAGCAATCTTTTCCATTGATCCCGGAATAATCAATAATGCCACTTGAGAAGAAAATGACATTCATCAAAATAACGCCTCTTAACAGTAAATCACATACAAAAATTCTAAAGAATTTTAACTTAAAAAAATTTAAGTTTTGCAGAAAGAAAAGGATATCGTTCTCCAATATATTGAAATGAGTTGTTTAAAATCTTGTTAATGAAAGTATACTTCAAGAACTCACTGTGGCATTTTTAAATATATTTTTTTTTAACTGAAAGACATCCATTGAGTCAATTCTAAATGTGAAACAATACATTTTTTATTGTTAATTTGTATTGAGATTGATGAGAATTGATTGTATTGAGATGTTTAATATATTTTTTAAGAAGAGCTTTATCTGTAAATAACCGCAGTTATTTAATTTATTTCATTTAAATTTAGAGTATGAAATGAACTTAATAGATTAAATGTAATGATTGTAAAGTTGTTACTATATTTCATATTTGCTTAAAAACGTATTTTTTTTAAATCAACATATTTTGCACAATGACAGAATTTTCAGGCATTGGGATAAAATTTCTCTTTGACAAAAGTTCATGCATTGGGATAAAATTTCTCTATTTTCATGAAAAACAGGGGATTTTCTTCTAATTATGAAAAAACATATATTTAACTTTCAAAACATATTTAGTCACTTAAGATTTTTTTGTTAACTTTTTGTATATGTAAGATGTATATTACGTCACAATAGTATTTTATAATTATGAAAGCTATTCCATGAGAATATAATTCATTGTCTTCTTCATTCAAAAAGTGTATTTTTCATGTACAAGCAACCTTTTCTATTTATCCCAACATAATCAATAATGCCACATGAAAAGAAAATGGCATTCATCAAATTGATAACTCTTAGAAGTAAATTTTGTTAAAAAGAAGTAGTAAAGAATGATACTAATAAAAATGTTGAAGTTTTGCATAAGGAAACCTCTATCGTAATTCGCGACATTATGAACGGTTATTTAAAAATTTATTTAATGAAAGAATACTTCATTAACTTCCTTTAGAAACTTTTTTAAAATGGTCTCATACTTTTAAAATTCTCTTTTTCCAGTGGAAAAGTGTTACGGATTTTTTTTTCTCATAACTTTTTATATCCTCAGTGTTGCTAGATGGGCGACTTTTTTCAAATTCAGATTCGTAATTGGCCCCTACTTTTTACAAGTGATAAAATGTGCCTTATTCATTGACATGATAATTAAGGCAAAAACAAAAGGTAATTTACCATTTTAAAAAGTGGTTTCATTTTAAATTTTAAAAAAGTATCCCACTGACAACACTGTATATCCGTATTGAAAATAAGTAAAACTTTGTAATACATTTAGGCTACACGTAACGCCTTATAAAATATATAAAAAATCGCTTGTAATATAATATAATAAAAAATGCAATACTATTAATATTGCCAAATTTTTTCGCATGGTATTTAACAGTCCGCACGGTAACTTTTCTTAGAATCAGTATGTTAGTATAACACTTATGCTAAAATGATCTTTAACCAATGTTTTATAGACTGAATTAATTATATATAAATTGTTAGAGAGTAACTATTGGAAATTTTCAATTGATTTTGAAAAATGAAAAAAAAAATGGGAAAATAATTAATTATTGGTTAAAAAGGTACGAAAATAACTATTCATCTTAATAGGAGTAATTTATTCTATAAAAATTAAATTAGAACTTTTTCACGTAAATTTTATCTGATTAAAATATCAAAAAATTTGCTACATTAACGTAACTGCATTGCTTATTATGTAATAAATGTTTAATACATTTTATAAAATCTTAATTAAGGACTAAGCATAATTTAGAAATATATTTACATTAAGTATTTTGAAATTTATGAGAAATTGAAACAATATCATATTTCAACAGAGTTTGGTGATTTTAAACGGTAAGAGACTTTTTAATATTTTTTTAAGCGAAAAGAATTCATTATCTGTATTTTAAATGGGAAAAATTACATTTTTATAAAATGTTTATAACGATTCTTTATTAACATTTAAGAAGTACTCTATATTTAAATGATATCAATTGTTTGATTTGTATCTTTTTAAATTCGCAACATAAAAACAAAGTAAAATGTTACATGTTATAATTGCAAAAATGTTACTATATTTCATACACTATACGGCGAAAGGTGACCGGCCATGTGTGATTTTAGACGTTTTGTTAAATATCTACAAAAATACTTAAGGAATTATTCAGAAAATCCAGGTGCGTAAACGGAATAGTACAAGTCATATATTTCCGTGAAAATTTTGTTCCCAAAATCCTATAGGAGACCATCAATAAACTAATAGAAACATCGTAGATCTTTTGTGTAATCCTACTATAATAAATATAGCAAAAGCGATCAAACTCCAGATTATGATTAAGTGGCTTTTGTAAAAATGTACGTTCATTTTTGTGAGGATAGCATGTATATGCATAGAGAAATTAAGGTCTTAAAAAAAACAGTATTAAATAATACCAAGTTTTTTGCTTATAATTTGCAGATTTATTAATATAAAAAAAATTTAATTTTAAGAAAATATGACAAATAATGCTAAACATAATACCCTGTAATCAGAATTTAAAAAAAACAGTCTAAAAATTGAGCATGTTTACTAAATGATGTTTTACCGTAGATACGCGAGCGCAATCAAAATATAATTTGCATAATGTGTTAGCTAATATATAGAGTAACTTTTGGGGAAATCTCAAAAACACAACTTGAAAATTCTGAAAATTATCGTTGATGGAATAAGTTAAAAACCCATTATTCTCAAAATGAAGCAAAAAGATGAGAGACTGCATCGATATATCCATTAATTAGTGTTAATATAGTATACACAATATTGCAAGTACTGCTTTATTTGGATACAATAGTTCCTCACGCATTTCTATAGATATTTAACTAAGCATCGAAATCACAAGTTATCGATCACGTTTGACTATATAGTGTATTTGATTCTAGAAATAAAAAATATTTCTTTGTTTAGTAAATTATTCAGGAATAAAAATATTTTGCAATTTATCAAATCGAATAAGACTACTCAATCTTAAGAAAAAAAAATCTTAAAATTACAAAAAATCTGTCAAAATACATTGATCACTGAGGGTTTTAAAAAATCTTTTTTTTTACTAAAACATATACTGCTTCACAATAGAATTTTTCTGTTAAGGAAACTATTCCATGCGAATATAGCCCATTATTTTCCCTCATTCAAAAAATTTCCTTTCCATATCTAAAGCAATATAGTACATTGATACTTAAATAATCAATAATGCCCCAACAGAAGGAAATGACATTCATAAAAATGACGTTTCTTAACAGTAAATTAAGTTAAAAAAGTTCTAAAGTATCTAACCAATAAAAATATTTCAGTTTTCATACAGAAACCTCTACCGTCCTCCACGACATTCAGATAAGTTATTTGAAACTTTATTAATGAAACAATAGTTCATGAACTCGTTTTATTTTTATTTTTTCTCAGTGAGATTTTTTTTTCTTCTGAAAGGAGATCATTCTGTATTCCAAAATGATACATATATATATATTCCATTGTTCAGATAGTTTGATACTTTTTCTTAAGAATCACTTCTAGTTTATGATACGTAAATTATTTTAATGCTTGGATTTGTTTACAACTTTTTTATTTAAACTTAGAAAAAAAATTGTAAATAATATAATGGAATGGTTTAAAACATGTTACACTATTTCAAATATCATTATTTATATAAATGTTTATTCGTTCAGTTAATATCATATTAACTTACAGACGATCTCGCAAAAATGAAACCATGTAACTGAGATATTGGTTTTAGATGTATTCGTAATTTTGTTAAAGCCTAGCATCTATTGCCGTCGTCACATTGTACCAACACAAAAAATATTTAACCGAATCAATCGGAATTTAAAATTTATATTTGTTGCATAATTTTCGCGAATCATTTGAATTTTTATGAAAATATGATGTATAGTTCAATTACAGGGAAGAACAAATATATTCTGTTTCCTTACCGCCAAAGAGAAAAGTAGTTTCAAGTGCATTTTAATGACGTTATTCGCTTTCGAACATAATAAAATAGGTATCATGACATATCATATCATAATAATAGGTATCGAACATAATAAAATAGGTAATGCATCTACCTATACATAATCCTACTACCAATACCTAACTACCATTACATCTATCCTGTACATAAGGAAATAGTTTCTATGTTGTATATACTATAATGTAAATACATTTTGTACAAGCTGTAGTGCAAAGAATATTTCTTATTCATTTACAGAAACACACAAAAGTAATCCATTGCATAATGTAATATAAGGGAACATTGTTTGGAGTGCATTTAAATTATATATTGAACATTTCGCATTTTATGAAATTGATGTATGTTTCTGAGGTCTACTACAGCTCATATTCAAAATATTAGAATAATTACCTTTTTTTTAGAAATTGAAAATATCGTTTGGTAATTTAATGTCTTTTAATGAAAATATGCAAACGATATTTTTATTAAGAACTTATTGTTGATTAAACTTACTTGTTATCTTAAATTTAATATCATTTTTGAAAAGATTAATTGCAAAAAAAATTATTTTGAAAAGTCAAAATATTAGAATATTTATTCAAGTGGTTCAAAATATTAGAATATTTCACATTAATTCTCCTTTAATTATCACCAATTCTTAACTGGTGGCATCATTGATTAAATTCAGACTATTTTATTTAAAATCAGTATTCTTTTTTGCAGTTTGTTTCTTTTTCGTCTTAAAATGGGCCGTGTGAGTGATATTTCTGAATCTACTAAACTTCGTATGGTTGATTTGTATCGGCACGGTAAAAATCAATGTTTTATAGCGAATTATTTACATTGTTCGCAATCGAGCGTTAGTAAAATACTAACACAATATTCAAAAATTGGAAAATTTCAAAATAATCGCCGAAATGGTGGCCGAAAACCAAAAACATCTGCTAGAGATGACAGGAAACTGAAGCGTATAGTTAAGAAAAACCGTTTTAAAAGTGTGCGATTCTTGCACCGAAAATGGAAAGAAGAAGGAGTTGAAGTTTCTACATCGACAACATTAAGACGTCTCCATAAATTTAAATTTGAATCTCGTGTACCGAAAACAAAACCTCTCATGACTGCAAGACAAAAGCGTATAAGATTGAATTGGTGTAAATCAAGACGTTTATGGAGCAATGAAGATTGGAAAAATATATTATTTAGTGATGAAAGTATGTTTTGTGTTTCATATGGTAATCAAGGTATTCGAGTTTAGAGAATGAAGCAAGAAGCATTTGATAAAGAATGCCTTAAACGTTCCGTAAAATTTGCTGCTATTGTCATGGTTTGGGGTTGTATGAGTGCAGAAGGACCTGGAAAGTTATGCATCGTCTACGAAAAGGTTAACTCTCTGATATATCAAGAAATTTTAGAATATTACATGATTCCATCATCAGAAGATTTATTTGAAGATGATTTCATCTTTCAACAAGATTTAGCGTCCCCGCATACCTCGGTGTCAACTAAGAATTGGTTCCGCCAACGCAACATTAAGGTACTTCCTTGGCCACCAAATTCACCAGATCTTAATCCCATCGAAAACTTATGGTGTATAATGAAGAAAAAACTTCAAGAAAATCCTCCTTCAAGTAAAACTGAGTTAGTGGCACGTATAAAGTCTATTTGGGCTAATATTGATAGAAATGTTTGTAAACACCTTGTATATAGTAAGCAAAATCGATTGTACGCTGTTATGAAAGCTAAAAGGGATGCTACAAAATATTAACTACCATTTACTTCATATTCATAAGGTAATATTGTTGCGTAAAATAAAATATTCTAATATTTTGAACCAATCTAAATTTTAAGGAAGCTGTATACCTAATTTATTGTGCTGTATTTTATATTTTATAAATGTTAAAATCTTATTTAACCCTCCAAGCGTCTTGCAAATGGGTAAAATCGTAATTTTGTTTTCTCTGCATTTTGTCTTAATTGCTAATAAAATATGATTCTTTCAATATTACATAAAAAATCTTATTTAGGAATATAAATGTAATCCTTGAGAGTCTTAATCATTCTTCAATACTTTGAAAGTTCATTAAATTTATAGAATTATAATATCTTAAACATCGCTTATATTGCAGTGAGTACTGGAGGTTAGTGTACGGAATATTACGGGCCAAACGCTTAGAGGGCTAAACATTCCAGATTTAATTTATAAGAAATTTAATTGCATTTACTTAGTATAAAAAATAAATAAATGCCAAATAATTTTTTCTTATTACTTTTTCTCAATTATTCTAATATTTTGAATATGAGCTGCACAACTTACTTCCTGTATAATAGAAAGAAGATAGTATTTACAGGGATGAAACCCCCAAAGAGATTTCAGATAGTATACTGTATCCGAAGTACTGTATACAACACTACTGGCCATTAAAATTATTACGTGAAGGTGACATGCTACAGACGTAAAATTTAAACGACAGGAAAAATATGCTGTGATATGCTAATGATTAGCTTTTTAGCGCATTCTGAAAAGCAGGTGTCGTTAGCGACACCTACAATGTGATTAAATGAGGAAATTGTTCAGCCGGTTTCTCACACAGAAACTGTATTTGAACGTTGTTGCCTGGTGAAAAACTGTTGTGATGCCTCGTATAAGAAGAAATGCGTACCAGCATGTTACTGACTTTGATAAAGGTCGAATTGTAGCCTACCGTGATTTCGGTTTATCGTATCGCAGTATTGGTGCTCGCATTGTTCGAGATCCAATGACTGTTCACAGAATATTGAATCGATTCAAGACGGTAATAGGTAAAGCCGTAAGTGATCTCAACTGCCCCCTATCACTAGCTGCCCAGAAGACAGACATGTTATTCGTATGGCCGTAATGGATCGTGCAACCACGTCACGAGCCCTGAGTCAAGAAATGGGGTAATTTACAAAACAGAAAGTGTCTGCACGAATAGTTCGACGACGTTTGCAGCAGCATGGTCTCTCAGCTCGGATACCGTTGCCGCGACTTTCATTGTCGTTGCGTCATAGACAGGAGCAACGGTGTGATCAACGACGAACCTGAGTGCAGGAATGGCGAATCGTCATTTTTTAAGATGAATCCAATTCTGTTTACAACATCATCATGATCGCATCTATGCTAGGAGGCATCGTGGTGAACGCACATGACAGCATGCATTCGTCATCACGTACTCATACTGGTCCATCATGTAGCGTGGCGGTTTGAGGTGTCATTGGATACACGTCTCGGTCATCTCTTGTTCGCATTGATGGCACTTTTAACAATGCACGTTACATTTCTGTTATTTTACGACGCGTGGCTCTACCCTTTATTCGAGACTTGTGATACCCTACGTTTCAACAGGATAATGTCCGACCGCATGTTTCCGAAACTGTACGTACCTTCATTGGTAAGGGAAATAATCGGTTTTTGCCTGGCAAGCACGTTCTCTAGATCGCTCACCAATAGAAAACGTTTGGTAAATGGTTACCCAGCGACTGGCTTGTAACCATACGCCAGTCATTTCGGTTGATGAACAGTGTCATCTAGGTGAAGTTGCATGGTCATCTGTACCTGTACATGCCATCCAATCTCTGTTTGGCTGAATGTCCAGCCGTGTAAGTGTTGTTATTACTGCCTAAGGTAATTGTTCTGGGTACTTATTTCTCAGGATCTATGAAAACAAATTTCTTGAAAATTTAAACACTTGTTATTTCTACCATAATGTATTTTTCCATTAAATATCATTTTGTTATCTGCATTTCTTCCTGGTGTAATAATTTTAATGGCCAGTAGTATATATCACGAAAATCTAAATATATTTAAAACTTCGTTATTGTACAAGCGTATCTCATTTGCTATGTTGAACGTGTAATTTCTGATTTGTTTTATACAGGGTGATTAAAAAAAACGTGGAGAAATTGTTAAATCAGGCATACGACAATGATAAATAATCACATATGAACATAGGGCAGCAAACCACTTATTGAGTCACAAATACAGGGTGGTTCATCCTAACTCAGTTTGGGTTGACGGAATAAATTTCACAAAACTGAAGTATATTATAATAAAACATTTTACAGACATCCTCAGCTTTGTTTTAAATGTAATAACACCAGCCGAAAGTGGTAGAACGTTGCATTATACCTACCAGCAATATGCACTTGTCACCTCACATTTTTAACTGTGATAATCAGTTTATACGGTATCATCGATTGCTTGAGCAAAGTGTTTTTCAACATCTTTTCGTTATGTTATCGCATTTCACACAAATAAGGTACATATCCTTGCATTCTCATTACAATTTTTTTATTTTCCTCGAAATAATTACTTTCAAACAGGGTGTGGCTAGAATGAAACACCCTGTATTTGTGACTCAATAAGTAGTGACCCTATGTTTCTATGTGATTTTTTATCCTTGTTGTATGCTTGATTTGTCATATCATTTGTCCACGTTATTTTGAATCACCCTGCGTAAATGTCGCTATTTTACAAGCAAACTAACTGTTTTGGATGTGTTTGTTGTTTGTGATAAAACAGTTCCTTATTCTTTTCTCGATATTTAGCCAACCATGTGTATCAAAAAAAGTTTTAAAGACTTCCTTTTTTTCCGTGATACTTTGCGCAAATATCTAAAGAAATTTAGATATTTAGCTATAAGTGTCTACTGTAAATCTGTAAATTACATATGGATACATTATTACATGTATCGATAAAAGTATTGATTTACAAAGGAGAAAACATATTTATGAGAAAACTCATATGGGCTATTTATATTACGTGCAAATTTTAAATTATTACCTGTAAATGGAACTATTCTGATATAAAATGCAAAAGATATTCAATCTAATGTGTAAACTCGTGTCCAAAATCATATCCGAATCTTAATTTTTAACTTTTATATCATTCAGAAAAATAATGAAAAAATACAGATTTAAATACACAGAAAATGACAGTTTGAAATTAGTGTTCTCATTAATACAGTTTGATTCTGAGATGCGTTACCTATTTAAGAATATTTGAACTTTTTAAAAAAAATTCCTTTCTTCAAAAAGTTTTACAGTTACAGCATTACTTCATCGTAATATAAATCATAACCTTTTGCATTGAAATTACAATCAAATTTTAATAAACAATTTGCCATTAAAATAATACGTAATTGAAATTGAAAAGTCTCATTTATAATTAGAACTATATAATGATAATCATACCATTACTGGAATTTATTGGTGATTATAATTCTAATTCGATTTCTATTTCAGATTGTAACTACTCAGAATCATAACAATAATTTTCTCATTAAATAATGATAGTTAATCTTATAATTAAATATTGATAATCGTAGTATGTATAGTTACGATTACAATGCTAATTGAATTTCAATTCAGATTATAATTACGCGTAATCGTAATTATATAGTTTAAATTCTAATTACACAAAATCATACTTTTTCTTAATTATAATTATAATTACAATTACATAATGATAATCATAGTTTTTTAAGTTACGATACGATTACAATGATAATTGAATTTCAAATTCATATAATAACTTTATGAAATTTAAATTATAAACCCGAATATGCCATTATGTTGTATCTGATAGCAAATTTGGCCATGTCTGATTTTATAAATGATGATACCAAAGCAATATAAATAGATTTCTGTTGTTTCATATCTGTACATTCAAATCTTTGAATTTAAATCATATGCTGCAGACTTCGATTTATGTGATTTATATTTATAATGTAATGATTATAATATATGTTTAAAAAAATCAGAAATTGTAAATAAAACAACCGAAAATATTTTAATATATAAAAAGATACATCTTAAGCATAATCATTTTCCTATGCAAAATAAACTTTGAAATGAAATATTTCAAATATTTAAAATATAAGAAAGCTGCTCAGTGAGATTTTTGTTTGCCTAATGTAAGAAATAAGAGTAGCCTGAGTTGGAAGAGAATTTGTTTATGATGTACAAGAAAGAACATTTTCTGCTACTCTCGTTTATTGGATTTTGAAAGATTAGAATTCATGAAACACAGCATCGGATTTCGAATGGTTCGTAAACGTATGCTAATACTTTCAATTTTAAATAAACTTTATTTTTAAAAAATGGATGTTCAAAAAAGAAAAAAAAAATTTACAAATACTAGAGTCCATAGATTTTCATACCCTTATATCATATTAAATTTTTAAATCTTCATAAATGTGTTTTTTCTACATTTGTATAAATAGGTGATTATGAAGTTCTGAAATATTTGCTTGAAAAAAATGCAAATGAGATATATATGCTATTTTATTTCGAGATGTACATTACATTATTGTTTTAAAAATTGAATCCACTATAGAATTCTTGTATCACATAGTAATATGTTTAAATGTAGATTTTCTATTAAAAATATTATAATATTTTATGAATTAACTCTTTCGAATAGAATGTTATATACGCTGGTTTTTTAAGTTGAGTATATTTTCATTTTCTTTTTTTTAACTTTCATTATCGCTATTTCCAAGTGGTATTATTTGCGTTATAAAATTGCGGTCCAGTTAATAAAGCAAATAATACTATTAAGCAAGAGTGCTGCTTAAAAATATAATATTGTATATTGCCACAAAAATAGTATGATAAAGTTTTAATATTGTTCAAAATGATCTGGAATTAATCAGATATTGCAAAAATATTTAGTAAAATTACAATAATAATTTTTAATGATTGTTTGTATTACTCAAAAAAAGGTATAGTACACACGAAAAGTTTTACACATTTTAGGCTTTAAAAATTCTTAAATATCAATAAATATCAAGAAAAGGAAATATTTTTATGCATTGATTTTAATTCAAATCATGGAATAAAATTGTATTCTTATACTCTGAAACATACTATTCGTAACACATAAACGTGGTATATCATTAACGTGATATACAGAAAAAAAAATTGCTAGAATTTTTTTTTTCAGTTAGAAATATATTAATTATAGTTCCTAGAATGTTTGTGCTGTAACTGCCTCAAAATATGTAGAATAACCACCTGCTACCTTCCTGTTTACGCATATGTGTCAAAAACTTGTATAATAAATTGATGTGGAGAGAAAGCAAAAATGAAACATTGAAGGGCGAAATATTGATTGAGAATATAATTAATTTTAAGAAAAGTATTCTCTTTTGCGTTTTCTTTAATAATATATTCACGTTTTTGAATGCTACTGGCAGTTTATATAATTTGTTTTATTTAGTATTATTTATCCTACGTTTGAATTATTTTTTTTCACACTTTTCTGCACTATATTTGCGTGCATTCACAGAAAAAATTCATAAGGAAAAGGTTAGTTTCAAAATAATGAAAAAATTCATTTTCTTTAAATTTCCTCGTAATAAGAAAATGACAAAGAAAAATCATGCGTCAAGAATAGATTATGAAACATTTTCTGTTTGCAAAATAGCTAAAGAAAATCGTTTAATAAGTTAACGAAGAAATTACTTTTGAGAATGCTTAGCAGATTTGAATACAAGATTTCAACAGTTATTGAAGATAAGTGCACAGCTACTTCAATTCTCTGGGAGAATTCTGCATTTGATCTTCATTGTTCAAAAACCGACAGAACAAAAAATAACGCATAAAGTACAATAAAAAAAGCTTTTATTTTATAGAAGAGTAAAATTAGAGGAATCTAATGATCCATGTCCAATACCACTAGTGGCGGAAATCAATATCTCTAGGGCTGACTCTTAAATTTATCATTGTGTTCGCCCTATAACCAAAGGTAAGAAATCATGGAGGACTATGGGCAAGAAAACACAACAGTAAATCTACGAGTCAACTGCTCGTGCTATTAATTTTTGGCAGACATGGATCAGTTGATTTCCCTATTTCTGAACTTAAGTAAAATGAAAAGTTTCTTTTTCTTCTGTTTGATACTTTAATTGCTGCCGTCTCTTGGACAAATACCTTCGTGTATTTTCTACGGAATATACTAAAATTTAAAAAGGTGAAAACGCATATCAAAACTGGAATTTTATTTTTAGATGTTATTTTTGTCAATAGGCATAAACGTACTTCAATGCTTTTGACAGTCATCTACAATATCTAAAACCTTCCTATTACGCCATTATTAAGCTGAACTTTTATTATGGTAATTTAGCCATGTATATAATTTATGTACTACAAATCTTTCCAGGTATATCAAATTAAAATTACATTGAAAACAAATGCTTCAAATTAAAAGAATAAAAATGCACTTTACACTTATTTTCAGCAATACATAAGAACGTTTTAAATGAATGTTATTTTGCATATTGCACTCCATATTCTACAAAGTTTTTTTCAGTGAACCTTTAAATTTATGACAATGTCATCATGCTTGTAACTGAGTAATGTCATTAAAAAGTGGTAAATTTTTTTTTTCTTTAGAGATAATAATAAAATAGAATACATTTGAGTGTTTTTAATACATTTTGCTACACTTAATAGTGCTATAAATAGCATAGGAGCTATTTTCCACGCAATGTGCAATATGTTTGCTTTAAAAGCACATCATAATAGAAAACACATTTTAACAATAAATTCTAACAGAAAATACTCAGATACTGTATTTTATTCGAAAAGTCTTATCCGTCTCTGCAAATGAAGGATAAATGTGATGCACATTACATTCCACAACAAGCATCTTGTAATGAACATCTGTAATGTCTATTAATTTCATCATGTTTGAAATAGTATTTCATAATTAAAATAGGTTTTGAATTTTCCTTCTAGTTTACTAAGTTGGGAATGTTACAGAAAGACGATGTATGGCATTTAAACACCTAACACCTCAGGAAAAGGGAAAAATTGTAATGTTACTTTCCCTGCAATTAAAAAATATCTATGTAAGAGTGATATTTTCTAGTGTGACATAGAAAACGAAATTATATACAGGAATATAAACCTCAAGAGTATAAAACGTAGCAAAATATTTTAAAATTGCAATATATTTTTTGAATTATATTTACCTAAATAATGCTTCTATTGCTGTGAAACCTGCATTTTAGTGAATGGATATAGGGGGAACTGGGGCACATTGATACAGCTTTTTTCTAATAATTTTTTTGGTGTCCAAAAAACAGAAATTCCAAGTTATTTTTTCATGTGGTGTTAACAAAACTTGTGTAGTGTGTTATAAAAATGTACAATCGTTGTTTTATATATTATTTTTGCATGTAATTTTAAAAAAAATCAAATAAGTCATTTGTATCAATGTGACCCATCCCCGGGGCAGATTGATACACCTTATGGGACACTTTGATACATCTGGTAAAAAGGTGACAAAATAACACCAATGCATATTTTTCATAGAAAAATAGATAACAAACCATTTTATATTTATTTATAGAAATTCAAATCGCCCATAATTTATTTATAAGCAATATTAAAGCAATCAAAATGAAATTTATAATGACCTGATATTCTGACCTTGTCTGATTGTTGGCTGTGGTAACTTTGGCATATCTGACACTTCGACCCCAGCATTATCTTCTTTTTCAGGAAAGGTGAAAAAATTACCAGGTTTTCTGTTTATAAATCGGTTTATACGCACAAAATGAAGGATAATTGTACTAAAAATTCTGTTTATAATATAATTATGTTCTACAGCTTGTTTCTCTTACTTAACATTTCTCATGTCGAAAATACTTTTTTCTCTGGAGAATCGATATAAATTTGAGATTTTCCAGGCTGCCGTCCTTTTCTACTGTTAATTCTACTAGCACTAGATATTGGGTAAGTTCTTACGTCTTCTGTTTGCAAAAGTACTATAATATGTTATAATATAAAGAAATTAGAGCTATTTATCTTCAAAAAAACTAATATTAGAAATTTTTGGCAAAAATGGTTGGATTAACAAGTGTATGGTAAAAGAAATAATGAAAAAATGAACTAGAAAAGGATTTAGGTTGTATCAATGTGCCCCGACATAGACTGTATCAATTTGCCCCATACAGTCGTTTTAAATAAAATGAGTCTCAAATCCAACACTTCATAATTTATCTAACAATAAAGAATGAGGAACTAAGAAAGAGTAGCATTACTTGCAAGGGGGAGTATTCTTTTCAGTTCAAAATACTGGAACAGTTGTGTAATACCATTTCAATTGTACAACTCAAATTTACTTTGGACCTACAAAAACAATTAATCACCTTTCCAATTTCATCAAACTACTAAAACATTCCAAGACTTTCTGTTTGTAGTTGAGTGCACTAGCATTACCTTTTGGAGCTGTTGTGAAACTTCCTGTAATGACCCTGTGAGCAGTACAGGGGGTGTTTCAATGTGCCCAGTTCCCCCTATCAGTTAGCAGCATTGAGAAGGTTGAGAGTTGTACAAGTAACACATGTAATACAGGATATTTAGATATTTATGAAATTAATAGTAATGTTTTTGAAATATTATATTTTATTGCAACACTGAAAAAAAAATAATTCTTCGTTGTGTTGAATATCATTTTCTTAAAGGTAGAGTTAAAATGTACAGCTGCCTCTTCCACTTTTGAAACTAACAAGAATTAAAGTCTGTTTACATAAAACATGCATACGTAACTTTCACATAGGGCGTCAATTTCTCACCAATCGTCAAAATCGTTTGGTTGCATCTATTACAAAATTTATCTGTTTGACGCACGCACATTTATCACAAAGTAAAGAATAGTGTATTTTATACCTTAAAATGAACTTCTGATGCACTAGAAACTCTCATTTTTTATCTAAATTATTGCACACGGAATATAAACATGTGAATTATTTATTAATTTACACACTATCAGTTTAAAACTCTTTATACCTTCGAAATTATTTTATTGTGAATAGACAGGGAAAAGTTAGATAGATTAGGACATGCATTATCCTAAAACTTTCATCATTCGCAGATTAGATGAAACGATGATACCCTAGTCTTCAGTTGAAAAAACTAGTTGAAACTACATAAGCTTCCAATCGTACAAAGAAAAATGTTGTTTGAAGAATCAAAAGTAAATAAATTTGCTTCATATATTTCTTAAGTTTCCTGCATATATTAATGACTAGTTTATAAATTATACATGGTTATGACATTGGAAAATGTTTCATCTTGTATTCTAAAGTCATATTTTTGCTTTTGTATCAAACAAAGTAGATTTTCTCAAACTCTTTGTAAAATGTGTACTATTTCTCCCCATTCTCCCTTATATTTCTGTGTTTTTTATTAAACCTAATTTTTCCAATGGTAAAATACCAAAAGAAGAGCAATTTCAAAATGAACTCTTCCACTGACTTAGACATAGATATCAGTTTCGTTATTCAAAACTAAAATTATTTTAAAGGATTTGAATATTCATAACATTTAAAGTATGCTTTTTGAGTTTTTTTACATGATTTGTTGTTAAGAAAAGTCATTTTGGTAAAGACAATTTTCTTCTCATAGCATTATTGATCATTTCTAGATCAATGGTAACGTTTCTTTTATATAGAGAGAAAATACGGTTCTAGCGTATTCCTAATGAAATGCGATAGTAAACCGTATTTCGCATAGAGTTCCTTTCTTATCGGAAGAGTCTTATTACAATGTAATACAGTTATTATTCAAAGAAAGAGAAAAATAAATTAAGTTAAACATTAAATTTATGAATGCATTAATTTCATTAATATAAAATTATTTTCATATACTTGCAGTAAATAAAGTACATATGCAATCAAGAATACAATATTGTATAAAGTATAACACTTAATAAAACTTCAACTTTAGTCATTTGGGAAAATTGATTTATTTCTTCCTAAATACATTTATAAAGGTTTATTATATGTATATACTCTCTTAAAAAGTCAGCAACAAAATAGCTCAAGTTGAGCTGAAATCCACTCATCTCAATGTTGAAAGGCAGCTTCTCAAAAAAGAGTTGAAATAACTCGAGTTTTAACCAATTTAAACGAAGTTGAGCTATTTAAATAACCAATTTAGATCAAGAAGATTTAATCGTTTGAAAAACAACGCTTTTATGATCGAAAGAATTACAGCTCTTTCATGAGAAGCCAAATCAGCTCTTTCGTTTTAAGAGTGTATATTATATATGTAATTTCGCGCACTTAAAATATTATTTTTAGTGGTAGATATATGTTTTTTTTATATTTGTGATAAAAATTAGAATATGCACATATTTAAAAAACCATTATGTAGTATCGAGTCCAATACTTTAATGTTTAAAAATGCATTTGCAATTGCACCTTCTTGATAGATTGAATATAGTATATTTTTCTTCAAAAGTAAGTTTCGCTTATTTAACATTTTTATGTGATTATTAGATTTTTTTATCGTTTTGCGGAGAAATTTTTCTCATGACAAATGTTTAAATAATAGAAATATTTAGCAGAATATAGTACATTTTTACCACTTTTTGGTAACTTTTACTCAGAAATTGTAGTTTATTAGTTTAAGCAATGTTCAACTTTTTTTTTTCGTTTAGATGATTGGTTGATGAATGCAAAAATGATTCCGTTTCAACGTTCAGCAAAATACCATTTAAACTTTTTGTCCATGGTTTTAAAACTTTTAGCGATTTTAAACAATTTTTAGGAGCAATTCGCATCCCATGGAGATATTTTAATATTCATAAAACAAATAATAATACTATAATTTTGCCAATTGTAATTTTTTTTATATTTTTCAATTATACGATTGGATTTATTTGGATTTTGAATAGAAATTTTTAGCAGACCTGTATGCAAAGCATTCATTTAATAGTAAATTCAACCTAAAACTGTGTATTTGAAGTGATAAAAAATATTGTAACCAACATTCAGAATTGACATTTTTAAATTTGTTGTTAATATTTAAAATTTAACCATAACACATATTAGTGTACATATTAGGTAAAATTTCTGTTTTGTGTTTTTTGTTAAATATTTTTTAATAAATTATGTTTAAATGGTATTTAATGAAGTACATTTTTTATAATACTTATCACATATTGTATTTATTATATTATTGGTCAGAGCTTTTGTATGCGCATGGACATTTATGTAAAAAAGATGCATATTATAATATATATTAGATATATTTAAGATTCCTTATGTAATAAATGAATCTAAACAGATTTTAATTTTAACTCTTGAAGTTACATTCTTAGTAAAATGCATGAATATGTGATACATACATACACATTTAAGATGCATGTATGTGATACATACATAAATCAATACATATGTGATGGTGCATATTAATGCAAAGATTATTATAAGAAAATGTTGAGGGATGAAAATTATTTATGTGTTTTCGAACATGTACTAATTCTACTATAAACGTATAAAATCTGCTTATTTGACACGTTTTTATAGCATGTTTTTAATGTTTTTCTTTTGTCATAATACTAATAGTTTTCCATCGAAAATTTATCAAAAAATGTTTTTATTTGTGAAAAATTCAATAAATTTCGTTAGCCAATTTAAAGAAAATAGCGTAGTTATAAAGAAAAAGTTATCATTCAATGCATTGAAAATAAACTCATTACAGCTATTTCGTAGCTACAAAGCACAACGACAACTGTTTAAAACACACAGAGTGATATGTAAATATTGTGAAGTAAATAAAAGGTCATATCCTTTAACTGAAGCAACAAAACAACCCACTTTATTCAGCAACCTAGAGAAAACAACATTCTGTAGAAGAAACCATTTCAAAGAGTGATCTTCCGTGGCGATATAGAGTTCTAGACTCTTCCGGAAAATAATTCTAAATGGTCGCGACAGACTTTTTCCAGCGTGATTTGGACCGAGACCTTTTCCAGGATAGTTTTAGGAAATTCAGGGATCCTGTCTGATTGCACAGGTCTTTTGCTACAGGATTCCTAAAACAGCGAAGTTTGTTCGACGAAGAGTGTGGATTACACTTTCTACACATATTTTCCCGAAAAAAATATCCATGAAAATAGGAATTTGAGAACAAAAGAAAATACAAGAAACAGAAACAAAACAATAGTATAGTTCAAAAACACACGAAAAAATATTTAATTAAATTGATATTTTTATCACGTCACAATATTTATGCGTCTAGAAGTTTACACAGTGGATCAATATCAATTCACAACTGAATGAAGTATACTTATGTCGTTAATCTAATGTCTGAAATTAATGTCTTTGTTATATAGCACTCAAATAAAATAAATTTTGTATACTTTATCATTTTCTTTCCAGAAATTGATAGTTCATTATTTATTTATGATAATATTATGCATTGTAATATATTATTCGTGTTTTCAAAATATTATACAATCACAAATATGCTTTTGAAGTCTCACTGTGTTTGTGTTTATGTACTTCAATCATAAAAGTTTAATTATGGAAATTATGTTAATCATTTTCGTCAAAATAAAATGAGGTAATACAGTAAAATGTTGATTTTTATTTTTTTTTGTCTATTTTTAAAGGAAAAAAAAAATGATATAACTTCTAAAATGACTTCATTGAATTATTATTTATAAAAACAATAAAATGCACTTTTAAATTATTATATAATTTACACATTATTATTTTAATAACTGCATTATTTGCAATAATATTTTGAAAAAAAATTACATATATAAAAGTATAGTATTCAGTCTTTAAAACATTTTGAAAATATATTTTCATACAAAGTTGACATTTGAAGCTGTAATTTAAAACTTTCATCTTTTAAAAACACGATATATGGGCGCAGCAAAAATATTTCTTCCTGCTTTCGTACATAATGTTTTCGTTAAGTTTCGCAAGTTTAAAATTTCAAAATTCACATATATTTTATTTTAAAAAATGCATTTTAATGCAAGAATATTTTTAAAATTTTTATATAAAAAACTAACTATCACAGATTCTTATAATCGATAATTTGCATTAAAAAGACTATAATTATAAGAAAATATTATAATAAGGTATCGTTACTATTTAAAAAAAAACTCTTTTTTTTGCCTCATCGCATAGATCATGGCTGATTAACTATACACTCTCAAAAAAATTCCTTCTTTTTACAGAAAATTTGGAAACGGCACAGAAATGGCAGCATTGCTGCCAGTAATTTTCTGTGAAAAGAATGATGCCCGTTTATTTTTTCTCTATTAAAAGAAGTAAAATAACTGTCAATACAAAAAAGTTTGGAAAAGATAAAAGTGACGGACGTGGGGATAGAACCACAGACCCCAGGGTTGGAAGACGAACGCGTTAGGACCGCGCTACGGTTGTACAATCGAAACCGCTTTGAAGTAAATGTGTTTGTTTGATATGGGTTGGGTTTGGTTTGGTCTATTTCGTTAAAAAGCTTTGAATTTTGAAGTTATTTTCTGGAAGATTTCTTCTTTAATGAGATTGTGGCTGTAGTTTTTATATGCTAGTTTTAATGTAACATAAAAATGTGAATTTTAAATATATTTATGTAGATTGCTAGAGGTAAAATGTGAGTTTTCTATTTTTATCTGATAAGATTATTTTGGAGTAATATTGATATTTTTGCATTTAATTTTTTAATTAAAATATCTTTTGAATGTGTTCACTTGTAGTATATTTTAAATGCGAATATTTATTTATAAATAACTTTATAAATTCAACTCAAAAGTTCGATAAGTTGAATAAAACTTATCGAACTTTAAATAACAAATTGCGAGTATTTTTAAATGAATGGAGAAATTAATCGTTATTTATTTTTAAATTCGAAAACATTTGTCTTTTTAAACTAAATTAGACTTTTTAATCTATAGATTTTTTTTTCGTTTTTCATTTTAAAAATAAATTTGAATTTATTACTAATAGATCCCATGCGTACATGTGTACGAGGAATAAACGGAATATCTTCCTCTTTTTTAGACGTTCGGAATGAATTCACGGATCAAATATGTTTTTGGGGAGTGCGGAAGTTATTTGTGAAAAAATAAGTATAATTTTAGTGTATATTGAAGACTTTTTCTGACAGTTTACCAGTACCAAGATTAATGGAGGTCGCCCATGTTTTTCACTTGCTACGTGATCGTAAATTGCTTGAGACACTGCATTGACACGTATGCGGCATTCATTTCTGTTTTTTGTAAATGCTACCAACGGGTACTACTTAGAAGGTTTGTGAAGCATCTGAATCTCTAACAATCACTAAAAGTTAATTTTAGTCTTGATGTCTACCATCGTTTCTCCGAATTTGTCAGTCGAACTGGGCAACATTTGTATAAATAGCTGCCATCTCTTCTGATTTTTTGACCCGGAAAAAATGTAAATATTTTTTTCCTTTTTTTAGTCAAAGAAAAACAAAAAGACATGCTAAATGGAATGTTCTTGAAATTTCAAGGAAGATTATTTTCCAGAAGTACAGATACGAAAACTTTGTTTATGAAATTAAAATAAACAAATGTTAGGTAAGAAAGAAAAGCTTGCAAGGGAAGTAATAAATAGTAAGGAAAATACAATATTTTTAGAATGGGGATAATAACATTAAATAAATAAAATAACTTTTTGAAATAAAAAAAATAAAAATGGTGTGGGATAAATGAAACCACGACATCAGGTGGGCAAATAACGAAAAAATCATACGTAGAGAATTCATGCCTAAAAATTTTATGAATACATATACGTTAAAATGCACTTACTTGTATACATAGTCAATAGGATGCTGTATCAAATCCTGTATTTCTTTATGAACAAAAATTTGAAAATGTAAGTCGTGAATATAGGTATTATTATCCCAGGACTCCTTATATTCAGAGAGACAGAGAAAATATATGAAAAATTTTAGACAATAACAATTTTGAATAATTTCATAATGTAAAAATAAATAAAAAATAATATAAGGTAAAAAAATGTTAAATTATAATGTGTAATGCAAGATTAGTTAATTAGGCTTTTTTTAATTGTCTATATACATTGTTTAGGCATTATGATTGTAAGAATGCATTTAATAGCTGAATTTCAGATTTAAAAAAATTATCGAGAAATTTATATTTACAATATTTTTTTTTTGCTTACATCCCACATAAATTATACATGTTTAACTACAATTGTCGTTATTTGTGTAATATAAATATAATTTTCATTCAATTTGACTTAATATTTATTTATTTTTTTAGTCAAATTAGTGAAAAAGTACTCTTAAACAGAAAGAAATTAAAACCTATAATTTGTAGTTTGGTAATATTATGTATAAAATGAGCTTAAATATTTTATATGATTAAATAAAATTGTAACACTTTCTGCAAATTTCATTACATAAGTTAAAAACTACAACTTTATAACGCACAAATTTCGTAAAGCACATACCCCCTAAGATTTACATGCGCTCTCATTTCATTTTTCCGCACTAATGAAGGAGATTTAGGCTTCCTTGAAACAGTGTGTATTATTCTTTGGGGATTTTGTGTTGTTTGTGTTTTACGAAATTTGTGCGTTATAATGTTTTAGCGTTTAATTTAGGTAATTTTCTATATTGATTTTTTTTCTTTTCGAATTTTTTTTCGTTTTTCACACTTTTAAACAATCTTTAAATGTGACTATGGATTTGGATTGTCTGACAATCTAATTTCTCTGTTTGCCCGTGCGCTAAATCACGTGAATATAGTCAGATTGATTTATACATGTTATTGATATTTAGCGTGGCGTGTTCTGCAATTAACCTGAAGTCTGTCATATATACGGTTTGTTTACAGGAACACTCAAAATAATTCTTTTATTTTACAGTCTCAAAAAAAAGTTCGTAGAAAAATTTTATTATATTGCACTATTTTAAATATACCTATATGTGTATATACTCACTGAGGTGTGCTATCAAGTGCTTACAATAGAATATGGAGACTTTGGGGTACTTTCAAGAAAGTTTTCAGCCTCGTAAGTGCCGTAGATTTTGCTAGCCATCGCACAAAAATATACATGCACACAGAGGGTGCGTTTAGTTATTTTATTAGTGTAGGTTACTGTGGATATTCAAAATAATTCCTTTACTACTAATTCATTAGTATTATGGTTTTTGCCTTTTTTACATGCAATTTAAAAATAGATAAGACCGTGATGAGTACAAAAATCTCTATCAAGGCTATAACCGGGCTTCGAGGTGCAAAACTATTTGTATAGAAGTACCTCAGTTCCACATTTTGTAACTCTACATGTAGCGGTCTCTTCAGAACAGCGCTGACACACACACATATTTGTCTCTTTATTATTATAGATTAATTTGAATATCCTAATTAATAACTTTATTGCTCATTCGTTAATTGTATGCTTTTTTTCTTTTCTTACATACATTTGAAGAATAGATAAGATCATGATGCATACAAAAAAACTATAATTTTGACAAAAATGACAAAATAATCTATGCTAAACGCACAAAAAATAAAAAAATCGCTAAAAATCACATCGCAAATCACATTGAAAATCGCATTAACAATCACTGAAATTGAAAAATCATAGCAGACAAAATTTAGTTCATTAGGCTGAAAGTTTGAATCAATTATGTTTTTATCATTGTCGAAAAATAACCGCAAAATGCGAAACAACCCTATAAATCGCATTAAAAAATTCGCTAAAAATTCAAAAATCAACGCACGAATTCCGAATAAACTTTATTGAAAAGAGAGAAAAATTACTATATTGAGTGAAAAGAACGGAACCTTATTGCTTTCACTAATATGGAAAAATCGCCTCGAAACATAAAAAGAGCGCTAAAAATCGCTTAAAAATTAAATTAAAAAATTCCAATCAAAAAATCAAAAGTCGGGTTTCAAGGTGCAAAACTACATGTATAGAGGTACCTTCCCTCCAAATTTTGTAACTTTACATGCAACGGTTTCTTCAGAACAGCACTGACACACACACATACTTGTCTCTTTATTATTATAGAAAATAATATTAATATAATAATTGATGAATAATTTTAAAGCTTTTCGTATGTCATTTATTTAAAAAAATGTGTAAAGAAAAAGTATTTTTTTTATTATTTTATATCATACGCAGTGAAGATTTTTCTGTCAAATTATGAGTTGATGAACAATGAAATTTCGCAGTATCACAATTTCTAAAACAAACTCTAGCAATATCTTCATTATTAAAATATATGAAGACCCTGTCTTGATCTCTTGCAGAACAACGTAGATTTCAGGTTTCAATAATAAATCTTTTTGAACGATAAAATACGGAAATGTTTTACGTGATTTACCGTTAAAGAAGATATTTTGATTAATGTCGTTGTCTTCTCATGTTGCATTATTGAGTCTTTCTGAATAAATTGAAAGTATTGTTTCTAATATGGAATATGCTTTCATTTAGATAGATGGATGGATGGCAATGGAATATTCTCAGAAGAAGTTGATTTCTGAAACATAAAATTATGTTATAAAGTTATGTTATATTATTGCTTATCTTTCTGAAATAAACACAAAAATTGATTCCGCAAATAAATTACACTATAATAATTAAAGTAAATTAAATGTATCATTTACCATTTAAATTAAAAATATTATTCTTCTCTGTATAATGTATGCGAAATTTCTTTTGGATTATGTTTAAATAGTTTTGAATTTTTAAAACTATAACAATATTTGTCAATGTAATTTTACAAATATACACTTCTTATAAATATACACTTCTTTTATAAATATACACTTATTTTAAAAGGTACTTATGAAAAACACATATATTTAAAATCGATTTTTTTAAATTTTTGTTTTTAATACCTACATTCTACATATGTACAAAAAATTGCGAATTAATCCAAAAACGAACAATTTTAAAGCTAAATTTAAACTTCCAATATTATAAAAACAATGACTTGTGTAACGTAATTTTTAAAAAAATGTATTTGTACCAATAATTTTATGCAAAAAACTTAATTATTAAGAAATACATATTTTTAGGTCTTCTATCCTTTCAAAAAGAAAGTATTGGATTCGTTTTCGAAATTTGGTTTTCGACGGATTTACACGTTGTAGGGGCCGAAAAAGATATTTTTATAAGATGTGTGTATGTCTGCATGTGCAAAACAGCTGTGGGCACCTGAACTAAAGCACGGAATTTCACAAAACTTTAGATTCTGTAAGATCATGATAAAAACTAGATCTGGTTAATTTTTGGTGTATACCGTTCAACACGTGGCTTTCCTACTTTGCACTATTCACAGTTTTCACATGAACTAGTGTATGGATTTTCATAAAACTTTGGATTTAGTTAGTACTTCATGTATCATGGTTCTGATTACGTTTTGGTGCAAATCACGCAACAGGTGGCACCACCATGGTTGATTATCACAGTGGCTATTAGTGATTATCACAGTATCTCTATCACAAGAACAAATGCAAAGAGTTTAACAAAACTTAAGATTCGGTGAGGCTTTGATATAAACCAGATTTGATTAGATTTTGGTGTAAATAACCCTACAGATGGCACTGTTATGCTGCATTTTTCATGATGTCCTAATGTATTTCAAGAACTAATGCATAGATTTTCCCCAAACAACAGATTCGGTTTGTTCCTGATAAAAAATTGTTTATTTTATCATTGTACGTCTTCGTAAATTAAAAAAAAATCTGTTTTTTTTTTACATTGTAATGCATTGTGTTTTGCTTTGTAATTAATATCTTAGATTTAAGAAGAATGGAAAATAGGATAATACATTTTTTGTGCGTGCATTACAATCCTAGTATGGATTCTTACAGTAATATACGGATTTTACAATTCAACGTAGAGATTCTTTCCCCTTAATAAAATGAAATTATAATAATATAACAGTTAGATGTGTCAATCCCAAAACTTTCTTCTATCTCAAACGTACATTTTAATATTTCAAAACAGTAGTTTCATATGTTAAAACTTTAATATTTTCAGCTAGATACTATGCCAAATTCGAATTTTATCTTAAATTTCTGCTTTAGTCAATTAATCGGAGTAGAAACGAGTTAATGTTGATCATGATATTTATTAAAATAAATAGTTTTCTATTATTTTGTTCACATTAGCAGTTTGCAAACAACTGGCATAGCAGTATGCAAGTTCTTGTCTATGCACGAGCCGATGGACAATAAAAATATGAAGAATCGAGAAAATAGTACAGGCTAAAGTATTGCGCTAGGCTATCGCAATACTTTTTTCCGGGAAATATTTCCAAATTCAAGAAACATCTGCTGGCCATTGCTAAAAACATACACAAAACGTTTTGTTCAATTTTGTACATAACCTTATACACTTTTCGATGGTCAATAATGAAAATAGCAAGAAAAATCGCTTTTACAACACCCCCTACTTGCAGACTTATTTCAAATTCAGGGTGGACTTGCTTACCATATTCAAAAATAATTATGCACAAAAAATTAGTTAAGCTCTATTCCTAAACCCATACACTTTTTGGTGGTACAATAATCAAAATAACACAGACATCGCTATTATAGCGCAACATACCGGCAGATTTCCTAGAAATTTTATGGAGGGTCTGATGACCATAGCCAAACACTAACACAAAAAATCTGGTTCAATTCTATGCATAACTTCATAAACTTTTTGTTGCACAGTTTTTAAAAATGGCACAAAAATCGTTATTACAGCACTCGCTTCCGGGCGATTTCTTCCAAATTCAGGGAGGACCTACTAGCCGTAGCCGAACATTTACACAAAAAATTTCATTTAACTCTAAGCTTAACTTCATATCTTTTTCAGAGATGCAATATTGAAAATGTCACAAAAATCGCCATCGCAGCGACCCCTTCCAGTGGACATTTTTCAAATTCAGGGCGAACCAACTATCCATAGCGAAACACAAAAAATATTTGGTTCATTTATGTGCATAAATTCATATATATTTAAGAGGTACAATAATAAAAATTGCACAAACATCGCTATAGAAGCGCCCCCCATCCGGTGGATATTTTTCGTATACAGAAAGGACAAACAAGCCATCGTCAAATACTTCGGAAAAAAATTGGTTCAATTCTATTCATAACTTCATATACTTTTCGATGGTACGATATTGAAAATGGCACAAAATTTGCTGTTACAGCGCCTCCTCTGGGAAGAATATTTCAAAATTGAAAGAGGACCTGCTTGCCACAACCAAAAACATACTTAATTTTTTTTTCAATTCTATGCATATTTTCATGCACTATTTGATGGTACAATGCCAAAAAAAAAAAAACCGGATAAACAGACATTTTGTAAAAACCTGTTTTTAGAATTTCTGAAATCTAAAAAGTGTAAACCGTCAAAGTCGAATTTGTTTTATTACAATACTTTCTTCTATTGAAAATAGAAGAAAGTAATAAAAACAAAAGAAGATAATCCTTATTAATAAATAGTACCGCTTTATATATGAAGCAAGGTTAAATAGCACTCCGTGTGTTTATATTTTCTGAATTAAGTTATATCTGATTCTATCACTGGTAGCTGACGTATTATTTTCCAAATATACATGTATACTTCACGTAGAATATGACATATGAAATTGCGAAAGAAAGCACATTTTGTAACAATCTTACAAGTATATTTTTCCTAATTATGAATTTGAAAGTTTATTTTTCGGCTTTTTTCTGAACGGTTTCATTTTTAGTATGCATCCATTCTTAAATCTAGACACACACACACTTATAAAAGTATCATGGCGAAAAAGCAAATTACACAAACGGAAAATAAACAATTGAAGAATTATGAAAGAATATACGAGGAGGAATCCGAAAATAAGTTTCCACTGGTGACTGTGGACAGACTTGGGTATGAAAGAGAAAAAAATATAATGAAACATTAAAGATAAGACGCAAGTTCATTTTTCAACATAAGTTCCAAGTGAATTGATACATTTGTCATACCCTTTTATGTTGTTTAAAGATAAAAAACCAACGATTCGAAACGGCTGTTTGCTACCTTTTCTTACTTTATTTGTGCATTTATAATCGTTGGTTTTTTATCTTTAAACATTTTTGCACAAAGACTTTATTTGCTATTTTAATGTATTTGGCGTCAACGGGCCTTGATTCCATTTCGTTTCCGTAGCGGGTATATAAGCTCGCGTCTCTCTGTCTCTTAGCTCAGTTTTGCTTTTTCTAGCCCGCTGAGTTCTGCACTGATGAAGAATCTCCATAGTAGATTCGAAACGGCTGTTTGCTACCTTTTCTTACTTTATTTGTGCATTTATAATCGTTGGTTTTTTATCTTTAAACATTTTTGCACAAAGGATTTATTTGCTATTTTAATACCCTTTTATAATTTTTAGAAAGCACACCAATAAATAACAGGGCTCTGCATCATTCTAGCTCCGGTAGATATGGAGAGAAAGTGAATTTTAAATTCGTGTACAAAGGGAAAGGAGAGAATTGTACGTTATGAATGGGTACGTGGAGTATCGGGAGCATAAATCCATAACCGCCACGTTGAATATTATAGGCATATGTTATGTCAACACAAATGATGCGGAGATGATGCTGTCAATTCAATGAGGGGAGTCAGCAAATTTTGGACAGACCGAGGCCTATATAATTGTGTATCGCCAATATAACGAAAGCATTGTTTGACTACAGCTATAGAAGCAAATCTAAACCCACTTGGAACATATGTAGAAAAAAAAAGTTACGTGTTATTTCTAAGAACAAGTGAACAAGCGGAATTTGGAATAAAATTCCAAATTCCGCTTGTTCACCTTTTTGTTATAAATTCTCTACTTTCCGTTTCATGGTTGATAGAGCGTTTCAAGTCTGTTCTGATGAATTTTTAAACGAAGAGTTGCGTAAGATCCGTGAGATTGCAGGTTCTAATGGGTATAAAATAAGTAGCATCAATAAATTAATTAATTATTATAGAAAAGGGAAGCCTAAAAAACAATATCCAGGATTAACTGAAAGATTCAATAAAGGGGGTGATTCTAAAAATTTTAAAAGACTTTCTTTTCCATATCTGAAAGGCAGTTTTGAGAAATTTAAATTTAAATTAAAAAAGTTTAATATTGATTTGATTGCAACTCCTCCACCAAAATTAAGATGTTTACTTAATAAGCAAGTGGATCCTATTGGACATGATGATCTTGCTGGAGTTTATGAAATACCTTATATTACTGAAAATGGTGACTTAAATTATTACATAGGCATGACTGGGAGAAAGTTTGGAATTAGAAAAGGGGAGCAAGAATCTGATATTAAATTTGGACGTACTAACACTGCCTTATCAAGAACATATTTAAATGAGGAGATAAAAATATTGTTTAATCAAAGTAAATTATGTTTCATATCTAATTGTAATCGTAAATCTATTATAAGACGGTCCATTGAAATTTATACGCGTAATAATCTGGTTTGCAATGATACCGTTTCTTTTATTATTCCTAAGTTATGATTAGAATTAATAAATAAATTCCTCTTGAGGGCTTGAATGGGATGAACCAAGTTGGGATTTTCTTTTGCTCATGGTCTATTTTTATTTTAATTTAATTTTTTACAATAGCGCGCGTGTTTTTTGGTGTTTTTTATATCTCTTTGTCGCGTGTCATTTGTAGCGACCGTGAAATAGTTTGGAAATTTTTATTTTTAGTTAAGTTTTAGATCATGGTCTATATTTTAATTTAATTTTTTGCAATAGAGAGCGTGTTTTTTGTTATTTATATGTCATTGTCGCGTGTCATTTGTATTGTCTGATAAATATTTTGAAATTTTGTTTTATTTATATTATGACTATGGAACTTATTTGACGGTTCCGAAACATGTCAATGTATTTTATTTTTACTTTAACACCTTTCTTAAGAAAAATTAAAATTGTTGTTAAAATGTTTATATAAAAGGTGAATATTTTAAAATCTGATGATTTAAAAAATCAATTGGATTTAATTAACTTTTTATCATGATTGTACTTCATTTATGGAACAGAGTCTTGATATGGATGTGCTTGGTTTATTATACTTAATATCTCTTTTAAGTTCTTTAAGCCTTTTGCTGAATTTTCGACCAGTCATTCCTATGTAATATTTGAGTTGATTGTAGTTAAGCAAAAAAGGTATTTCATATACACCTGCATAATTAATGGGGTCTATTGGATCTAGTTTCTTGCTTATTACTTTCATAAGATTAGGAGGAGTTGATGCTATTAGCTGAATATTATATTTCTTGAATAACTGTTTTAGCCTTTCAAAGATGGTTGGAATGTATATAATTTTTCGGTAAGATGGTTTGGTGGTTACTTCTTGATTAAGATTTGGTTTATTAAAATTATCAATAATCTTATATATTGTTTTTGGCTGGAAACCATGATTGCTTGCAATTTGAATTATATATCTGATTTCATCTGTTAGGTATTGCTCTGAACATACTTTGAATGCTCTATGGATGTAAGATTTTATAGCACTGAGTTTATAAGTCCATGGGGCTATTGCATCCTTAGGTATAATACGGTCTAGCTTTACTTTCTTTCTGTATACTTTTCTATTGATTTTGTTATTTTCTTTTATCAGTAGAATATCTAAGAATGGAACAGTATTATTAATTTCTATTTCCATAGTAAATTGGATGTCTTTATCAACTCTATTGATTTTTTTAAGGAAATCCTTCAAGGATCCTAAACCATGATCCCAAACTGCAAATATGTCATCTACATATCTTATCCATATGCTAGGAGCAGGTTGTATGTTATCTAAAATGTAGTTTTCTAAAGGTCTTAATTTAAATTCAGCCAGGAGACCAGATATAGGTGAACCCATAGGTGCTCCTTTTGTCTGTTTGTAATACTTGTTGTTAAATATAAACACATTACTGTTAATTATTAGATTTAAACCTGTATTTAAAGAAACCTTCATATTTTCATTCATGTTCACCTGTTTATCTATTTCATCATTAATAGTTTGTATAACTTCTTTTACATTGATGGAGGGAAATAGTAAAACTATGTCAAAACTAGTTAAAATGGTATTATTACTGATTTCCAAATTACTTATATTTTGAAGGAAGCTGTTACTGGAATTTATAGAGTATATGGATTCTGGGAGGATAGACTTTACAAATACTTCTAAAGTCTACTTGTTCTAAAGTCTAGTTGTTACTTCTAATGAACAATTTAACCTGGTCATGTCATATATTGATGGATACAGGAAATCACAATTTTACATATTTTCAACAAGACACCATAGCAAACTAACTAAACTAATTAATGACAATCCAAAGCCACCGACCCCAAGACAGAAACCTGTTGAATTTCTAAACCTGTCCACGAAAACATTATCAGAGGATGAAACAAAAATATTATCAAAAGGTCCAAAATTTATATTTCAAAATAAAACAAATATTAAAGAAGTTGTTACAGATATTGAGTCGGTAATTCAATCAGTCCCTCAATCCGAACGGGATATAGTCAGGCACAAAACCATAGATGTTATCAAGAAATTTAAACAGCAATACAAAAATAGTGATAACTACTATAAGAGAACTTTATCCAATCTGAAAAATGATAAGGATTTATTTATAGTTAAAACAGACAAATCTAACAAGCTTGCTATTCTTGACAATCAAATGTATATCAATAAAATGGAGGAATATATTAAGGAGCTCTCATGTGTTACACTTAACAAAGACCCCAACACCAACATCTATAATAAGACAAACTTTAATAAAAGATACAGAATAGCCTCATAATATGAAGAATTTAATTAGATTAAATCCTACAGGTGTCACTCCCAGGATGATACTTTTGTTGTATTTCTAAAGTCTATCCTCCCAGAATCCATATAAGGTACCCTGGGGTAATAACGCCAGGCGGGGTAATAACGCCAAGTGCTTATATTTTGCATAATTATGAAATAATCAGGTAAATGACACCCATGTGCTCTGCGCAGAAAAGTTTTGAGTCATATAAATCGCAAAAAACAGCTTCAAGTTAATTTGTTTCATTTTTAGGTCTTATTGTTTTCACAAACAACTAAAATTAACACTTGATCTAAAATTTGCGAGATACGTTTTGTGATGTGAAGACTATCTTTTTATCCGGAAATACTTTGTTAATTACATAAATTTGTAGTGCATTTCATGTACTTTTAAAATGTTGTTGAAGATTTTGGATATCTTCTCGAGATAATTTGTAATTTAAAATGTACTGCGCAATAACTATACCGGGGTAATAACGCCAATCCTTGACTTTAGTACCCCGGTTGATATCCTACAGTGGCCGAGCTATCCTAAATACTGATTCAAATAAACACAGTTAAAACTGTCCAATGTTTCTCATATTTCTATTTAAGCGGTCCTTTTTAAGTAAAAAGAAGCTCACGGTCTAATATTCTTTTGCCTTATCCCCTCCTCCCACACCACACCTTTATTTTTCTTACACTTTCACAAAAAATTGAACATTTTCAATAGCTTAGAATGCAATTTGTCAATTTCTAAGTTTGTAGAGTTTGTATTTTTAGAACTGGGCTATCTACATGCAATTATTCCATCTTATTTCATAGTTTTGTTTGCATGGCGTTATTACCCATATAGGTGGGTAATAACGCCAAATAGCATTGGTCAAGAAAAAACGCCATCACATTTTATGAATACATATCTGTTAAATTATTTTATTTTATATAGATAGTCAATGAGTTGCTGTATCAGATCCTATATTTGTTTGAAAAATACAATCTAAAACTAAGCCGTGAAAATTGGTAGAACCTTAACGTGGCGTTATTACCCCAGGGTACCTTACTCTATAAATTCCAGTGACAGCTTCCTTCAAAATATAAGTAATTTGGAAATCAATAATAATACCATTTTAACTAGTTTTGACATAGTTTCACTATTTCCCTCCATCAATGTAAAAGAAGTTACACAAACTATTAATGATGAAATAGATAAACAGGTGAACATGAATGAAAATATGAAGGTTTCTTTAAAGACAGGTTTAAATCTAATAATTAACAGTAATGTGTTTATATTTAACAACAAGTATTACAAACAGACAAAAGGAGCACCTATGGGTTCACCTATATCTGGTCTCCTGGCTGAATTTAAATTAAGACCTTTAGAAAACTACATTTTAGATAACATACAACCTGCTCCTAGCATATGGATAAGATATGTAGATGACATATTTGCAGTTTGGGATCATGGTTTAGGATCCTTGAAGGATTTCCTTGAAAAAATCAATAGAGTTGATAAAGACATCCAATTTACTATGGAAATAGAAATTAATAATACTCTTCCATTCTTAGATATTCTACTGATAAAAGAAAATAACAAAATCAATAGAAAAGTATACAGAAAGAAAGTAAAGCTAGACCATATTATACCTAAGGATGCAATAGCCCCATGGACTTATAAACTCAGTGCTATAAAATCTTACATCCATAGAGCATTCAAAGTATGTTCAGAGCAATATCTAACAGATGAAATCAGTTATATAATTCAAATTGCAAGCAATCATGGTTTCCAGCCAAAAACAATATATAAGATTATTGATAATTTTAATAAACCAAATCTTAATCAAGAAGTAACCACCAAACCATCTTACAGAAAAATTACATACATTCCAATCATCTTTGAAAGGCTAAAACAGTTATTCAAGAAATATAATATTCAGCTAATAGCATCAACTCCTCCTAATCTTATGAAAGTAATAAGCAAGAAACTAGACCCAATAGACCCCATTAATTATGCAGGTGTATATGAAATACCTTTTTTGCTTAACAACAATCAACTCAAATATTACATAGGAATGACTGGTCGAAAATTCAGCATAAGGCTTAAATAACATAAAAGAGATATTAAGTATAATAAACCAAGCACATCCATATCAAGACTCTGTTCCATAAATGAAGTACAATCAATTGATTATAACAACGCAAGAATTATTTCCCGGCAAATGAACCCCCATAAGTCTAAAATTCGTGAATCAATAGAAATTATAACACGGAATAACCAACTATGTAACGATAATTTATCCTATTTTATGCCTAGTGCTTGGATAGACTTTCTAAAAACAGAAATAAAGTTCGAATGAACTTTAATTTGATCTCTACATTGTAGATGGCGCCACGGCTGTATTCACATGCGAATTTCGATTTTCCTTCAGAAGAAAGGCGGTTTTTTTGCTTTTATTATTGTATTATGTGAACTGTGTAACGTGTTAGTTTTTATCTTCTAATGTTTCCCTGATGATGAACAAGTTTTATTGTTCAAAACTGTAGGAAATCAACTCTACTTTAGTTGTAAGTAGTACATGAATTTTAATTAAAAAATTTAACATCTAGTATACACTGATGAGCTGAATTTATTATTTGTTATAATAATGTATGTTTCAGTTTTTATATCATTGCACCATCTGCCATTAATAAAAGACTTACCAAGCAAGGTACATATTTTTGTAAGATTTAAACTATGTTAACAACTTTTAATATTCATGCTAGAAAGATATCATTAGAGCCGATTGATTTATGGGAGCAATTATCTGACTACAGTTTCGGCGAAAACAAAAGTATGAAATGCGCGGATGCTAAGCTTTATAAAATGCAGATTATACATTACTAAGACATAATTATATTGTAAGTAACATATATTTTTTAGTCGGAATGATGGATCTTTAAATTGTCCTGTGCAAGAGTAAATCGCATAAAAATTACTTTTTTAAAGTGAATAATTCTGTGAAATTATCAGAAAATTCGAATTTTCGGAAATCGAGAATTAAATCTAAGGATAATATTTTTATACAATACATAAAACAATCCAAGAAAGAGATTAAGTATCCCAGTTATTAAAAAAATATGTTATAAATATTTATGAATGTGGAAATTCTTAAAGTAATGCTTAAAAGCATATTTGAAAATGTTTCAATTTGTGTTTTTTTACTCCACATAATTTTAATTTAAGGACTGTTTTCCGGTGAAATATTTGCAGATAGTTTGTTATTAAGATGTTTATACTCTTACTAAGATTATCTGAGAGAAAAATGTCCGCCAGTTGTCACCCAGACAGCTTAAACACTAAAGCATTTGCTTTATAAGCGAAAAATATCGGTTAAATTCCCACTCTGGGCAATTTTTCGTTCAGTTGGAAATATTCAATTCAGGTGATAAATTTACCAAGCAGTTTCACTGCAATTAAATAATTGTATACTTACGTATTTGTTGAAATCTCTCACGCCCGTTCAGTTACAGTCACATGGCTTAAATACATAATAAATAAATAACATTTATGGCTTAAATACATTTTCTTAAAAATTGGGAAATTGACAACTTTATTTCTTAAATTAACTATGATTTAAAATTTCTCATGTAATACAGGTTTAGCCGGAAAGAACTAAACAGGAGTAAATTAGTGCTAAATATTGAACATAAATGTTAGGAAATCTGTATTGGGTTTTCAAATTTAATTGTAAAATTTTAATTTACGACTTTATTCAAAGGTAGTATTTTGAACTTTATTCAAATTTAGTATTTTTGCACCATTCCATTTAATACCTTTTTATTATCAAGCTTGGCATTAATTTTATGAAAAGAATTAATCAATACATTTTATTTGATGTAACAAAAATGCTACTAATTAATTTTTTCTAGTAAAATTCTCCAATACAAATTTTCTTTCGATTATTTATGAACTCATTTTATCGAAATTAACTTCCATTCACCTTCTTCTCAAAAATGTGTTTCGTATAACATTAAGTCTTGAATAATAGTTTTTCAGTGAGAAAAATACTTCTGTTTTGTTTGTCCCCATTCTATGTTAATAAAAAAATATGCATGTAATCTGTGTAAAGAGCACAAACTAAATTTGTTAGAAAACATATTATCCTGTATATAATTTATATCTAAAAGCATTTTAAAATAAATAAAATATCATTAGCTATTTTATTTAAGGAATTAACATGAGTTATTAAGAATGAACACAATATCAAAATGAAAAATTAATTTAATTTTCTGTATTTTTTCTGTAGTTTTTTAACAGTCAATTATTTATAAATGCTATTTTTAAACGGAATAGTATTTAAATTATTGAAGTATATCGGCATGAAAACAGACGTTGAAAAGTAATAATTTGTGTTTGATTAAAGTATCATATATCTGTCGGCCATAATCAAATTATCAATCTTACGAACACTTTGGAAAGATAAATGTTTTATGCAACAATTTCTCTTATCGAAAAAATACATTTCATACCATAAGGAAATTTTTCTTAAAATATGAAAAATATACAACAGGCCATATGTAGAAAAAAGTGGCGTTAAGATCATTATAATATAATGAATAAGACAGTCCCTATCATTGAAACACACAGATCAATACAGATGATTAACTCATGATATACAGACAATATGACACAGAGAGTGCAGATCACCAGCGTGTAGCATAATAATATGTACTCTGAGTGATAAGCAGAAAATTCTTATGAAAGATTTTATTGATAATACCATTCATAGCGATTTTTTTAAATTGATTACAGGGCATATTAAAATTTATTACCGTTTTTGGAGTTTAAATATTTTATTGCATAGCTCATTATTAAAATGTCGTTAATTATAATATTCTTTAAATGCCGATTCTTTCGTAGAAGAATTCTTTTCAGATGATTTTAAGTAACGATGCATTAATTACAGGCATGTTGTATGTTTTCTAATGTAAAAGTATTTTCTGAACACTTGTTTCACAAACATTTCTTTCATTTTGTTCAGATATAATTTATCAAAAAACTAAATAATATTAAGTAACTAGAAAAAAAAGAAAAAAAAACAATTATTGTTGATACATTGAAAACAAAATGTTCATTGTTCATTTACTCAGAAACCTTTGTATCGAGATTAAATCCTATTTATCATCTTCTGAATACGCTTTTTAATTTAGTATTTTTGTTTTGGAAAAGGGTTCTTTTATAAGAAAACAGTTTTTGATACATTTATTTCTCTTCTTTGTTACTAAATAAGCTGCAGCAATATATTATACTCGAATTGTATTTTTTTAGATTGCATTAAAAAAAAACAATGACGACATATGAGTAAGCTAAAAAAAATAAATATGACATAAAAAAGTGCATTTTAAAAAAGGCAATTTTTTTTTGTTATTATATATTTTAACTTAATTATGTTTCATATGAGTGTCTCGCATCTTCATTATGGTGACACTTACATCCTTTTTATAATGAAACTTAAAGTCCTTTAATTCCCGAATTCAATGACTATGTATTTAAAATGATCAAAAAATTTCATTCTTTGAAAAATATTAAAAGATATGATAATAATATTGTTTAATGATGATATAATTTTGGCGAAAACAAAAATAGTTTATGTTAAACATTTAAATATTAAACATTTAATTTATATTATGTCTTTTCATCTTAAAACAGTTCAAGATTTTAAGACTAAAAGATTTGTTAAGTTGGAGAATAAATTTTAAACAACAACGTGTAGTAAGCATGCAAACGATATTCGACTTCGAATTTGGTGCAGAAACCCAGAGTAAATCAATATATTTCTATGAAAAAATTCGGAACAACTATTGGAAATTTAATGGTTTTATATAGTTTTGTTTTTTAAAGTATCAGTATCAATACAGCATCAAGAGGAGAGCTACATGAGAACGTATTACATGCGAGAAACATGAGAGAAACATGCGAGACCCAACCCTTTCGTTAACCTCATAATTGATATTGAACGAGACGATCCTAAGCACTGTTTGAATTTTTTTTCTTTAACGATTATTCCTTTATACAAATTGAATATTTCCAGCTGAGCGAAAAATTGCCCAGGCCGCGGATCAAAACCCGGATACTTGGCTTACAAGGCCAATGCTTTACCTGTTAAGCTATCTTGGCGATAGCCGGCTGGGATTTTTCGCTCAGTCGTAACATCCGGTCTGTCATTTGAAACAGCTCGCAGAATAAACCGCAGGTAATGGAACTCCTGCTATCGCCCAGATAGCTTAACAGGTAAAGCATTGGCCTTGTAAGCCAAGTATCCGGGTTCGATCCCCGGCCTGGGCAATTTTTCGCTCAGCTTTAAATATTCAATTCGTATGATTACTTTACCAATCAGTTTGATTGTGTTAAAAATAATAGATTATTCCTTTACTTTTACGCTCTCCGGAGACAAGGCAACTTCTTAGAAGTGATAATTGGGTTAAACAATAATAAGTGTAAATGTCTCTCCTTTTGGAGCTATTGTGCTGGAGATGAAAAATGGATAATTTACCATCAGCGATAATTAATTTACGCTTCTTTAAATTTAGAAAGTACTAATTCATACCTTACAATGCTATTGGTTTCTTATAGATTTCTAGTAATAATTGAGTGAATTCGGAAATAGGTCGTATGGACATTTTTTACAAAACATATTTTCAGAGAAGGTAAGCAAAAAACCCATTATTTGAAACCAAACAAAACAATGATAACCCTGAAATACCATTATATTAAATAAATAGATTTTTATTTTATTTTATTAAATGAAAGGCAACAAAAATGTGTACAATATTTTTGTTATTTTCCCCCCTATTTTTCGGTTTTTAACGGTATTGTTATCAACGTGCTATTGCCATATTAGAAAAATATCGTTTAAAGTTACAATAAAGTAGTTTGGAAATTAATTGAAAAATTCAGAATTCCCAGAAATTAATTGTAAACCTGTTATTCTGATCAATGGCTTTCTCTTTTGCTAGTTTCAAAACACAGTCCATTTCTTAGTTCAAGCAGTAGTGAGGATTAAAAAAAATCACGAATATAGGAATATAATAGATTACAAACAACGCACTATAGAGTTAGTTATTAAATATATTTTATGCGGTTATTTATTTGCTCATAATTGGTGCTTACATCGGCTATCAACACTAGTATCGAATATTAGCATTTAAAATTTTTTTATTTAATTTTAATATTAAAATTAATATTTAGTAAGCTAAAATAGTACTGTTATACAGTTAATTTCGTTTAGAGATATTTTATAATCGCAATCACTACGAAAAAACGTAAATGCGATAACGATTTTTAAATTTAAGCAAAAGTAAAAGCATTTTTTCAATCAAATTTACTTGATTTCTTTCTCGATCAACTTTACTTGACAATCAATTTTTACTTCACAAGCATTTCATTGTATTCTGAGTCGCATTTTCAATTATGCGATAAACTTCCTTAGAACCCGATAATGGAATATTAGCTGTTTGAGATTTATCAATCAAGTTTTCAAAATAAAAGGCAGTTATCGTCTAAAAATAGTACCCATACGTAACTGTTAGCATTTATAAATCCTAATTACATATTTTAATACCAGATTATATACTTAGTTAAATTAGATCAGTTAACTGGTAAGATTTTCAGCGTATAATCAATTGATTGATTATCTCAGTTTACCCATCTTTTCTCAAAAGCTATTTTAAATCTAGGGATTGTAGATTTTAATCCGAGGCATTTTTAACTGCATCTGATAATATCCACCAAGTGAAACCGTTTCTAAGACTGCGAGCACACACAAATACATTTGCGTTCCGAAGGCGGCGCGTTTTATGTCCGCAGACGGTGCGTTTGATGTTAATGATTTTTTTCAGTTTATCTTCAATCCATGTATAAGACAAATTTTTCCTTTAAATAGAATTAAAATAGTTATCTCCTTGATCAGCGTACTCCCCCGTTTTCTATTGTCAGTTAACCGCAGATGGGGACAGAAGAACAAAGTTCCGAGAATTCAGTTGAAGTTCAGTAAAATACACACGTGAATGCTGTCTAAACCATCCGCACACGCTTGTTTTGACAGACTTTAACGAATTTCTATGAAGTCCTTTGCTTAAGACCCTTCTGCGGTTTATTCACAATAGAAGAAGGGGACATTTGCAATAGGTCAAGTGATAAAGAGTTCAACTCTACTTGATGGAAATGTTCCCGTTTTGCAGGATATCAATCACCTTCCTCTAAAAGTTATTAAAAATCAAAACCACATTGTCACCAAAATAAAAATGCTGATACTGATAACAGTATGTCCGTCTGTTTGTAGCTTAACAGGGGCAACACACTGTTAAGTATCTGCTACATTTGTAACATAATCATTTCACCGCTTTTATAAAATTTCTCTATTCTGACAAATAGAGAATTCTCTATACTATCGATATGTAATCGATTTAAAAAAAAGATGGATAAACTATGCAACAAATGTAGATTTTAACAGCGCATAAACAGAGACGGACAAACAAAATGTTTTTTAAAGGTATTTTGTATTACACCGTATACAAGTGGAATATACTGGATTGGTGTTTAATTAAAAACCAAAAATAAACTCGCCAATTCTGCAGTGATTTACTCTAGTTTCAATTACGTATAAATCTTCAAGCTGCTTTTTTTTTTTTTTTTTTTTTTTTTTTTTTTTTTAGCATTTTGCAGTGCTAAATCTAGCACTGCAAAATGCTTCGCTGCTAAAGCTACTAAAGACACTTAAAAAAATTATAAGTTTACAGGGTGTCCACTCTCAGCGGTGGCCAATGGCTAATTTCTAAACCATTAGTCATAGACATATAGTTCCAATTGCAAAAATGATTTTAAAAAAGGCAAAGAATTGTTTTTCAAGCGATTTAGGTCGAAAAGGGTTTTTTATTTAAAAATTACGAAAATTAAATTTTTATACGGTCCCCCGGTTCTATAAGTGATATTTAGTAAATTTTTACCACTACTCTAACAAGTAATACAAAAAAAGTCCCATTCCTCTGCGATTAAAACTAACCGAGTAATAGGTGTTTAAGTTTGAAGCATCTTTTATACTGCAAATTAGGGGGCAGACAAATTTATTGGAAATAAAAATAAACGTAAGATTTAACACTAAACAGAGAGAGTAAAATAATTTTTAAAATATTACTTTGGGACTGTTCAAGTATTACGTAAGCACTAAAGGGGGAGGGGAGGGTCCAGAGTCTGCTTATTTTTTCTGACAAGGGGGAGGTGGGGGTCACGCCAATTCTTACGTAAGCATTACCTGTAGGATTAATAATGTAAATGATTGGTAACTTTTTATAAATCAAGAAGTATTGATGTATAAACTGTCATAAAATCATACGTAAGCAAAGGGGGGGGTCTAGCATTTGCTTATATTTTCTTACAAAGGGGGGGAGGGGGTACAAAATGACTAAAAATATGCTTACGTAATACTTGAACGGTCCCTTTTAAATTTATGTTGATGATTACATATTAAAGCAAAATTTGTATTAAAAATATAAGTAAAAAAATAACAGAAAGTTTGCTAATAAAAAATAACAAAAAGTTTGTTAATTTAAATTATGAAAACAACAGTTACAATTCGTTACACAATGACATATATTTAAAATTCTATTAGATTACTTAACCTAAGTGAATTTGTTGAATCCTATATAATAAATAATTCGTACGCACCGAAAATTTTATTAATATTACATTGTCATTGGATATAAATAAGTGTGCAAATTGAACCTCCATCGGATATTTGGAAGTGAATTAAAATTTTAATACAAATTTTGAATTTAGGGAAACATACGTACGAACATTTTAAGCAAAATAAAAGCTTATCAAAAAAACACACCTTTTTAAAATGAAATCGCGATTTCCCAAAATTTGATTTTCTTGATAAAGAGACTTTTAAAACACACGTCTTCAACTATTTTAACCAATCTAGAAGTTAATTAATAAAAATAAACACTACTGTAAAACTTATACAATGGTATCACCTTAAGTTAAAATGCTTTAAAAATATTTCATTATCTCATTTAAAACTTTCTTGTAATTGGAACTGTATGTCTGTGGCAAATGGTTTAGGAATTAACTATTAGACGGCGTTGGAAATGGACGCCCTTTATAGTAATTAAAGCACTTAATATACGTTCCCTGAAAACTTAGTCCAACTCATTCGTTTACAGCTACAGAAAAGTGGTTTAAGTAATGAAATTTAAAGTTACATAACCCGGTCAATTTTAATGTTAGATGAATGAAACCTTTTTTGTATTGCTTAATAGCATGATGGAGAATTTTTACTAAATATCATTTATAGGACTGGGAAACCGTACAAAATTAAAAATTTAATTTTCGTAATTTTTTAATAAAATGTTTTTGACCTAAATAGCTTGAAAAACATTTATTTATCTTTTTTAAAGCATTTTTGCATCTGGAACTATACGTCTATGACTAACGGTTTAGAAATTAGCCATTGGCCACTGTTGAGAGTGGATACTCTGTATATTTACATACAACAATATAAACATTTTAAATTCTGTAAACGATAATAAAGCAATAATAAATAATAAAAAAATGGTATAAACAAAACAACTTTGCAAACTGAATTTTTAATCTAAATCAAACTTTATTTAATTTTGCCAAAGTGTGTTTACGGTAAAGCAAGATTTTGATTTTCTTGGTGTTTTCAATTACTGAAATAAAAGTATCTAATCTTAATAACTTAGTACCATTAGGAATCAACGAATTATACTAGATATAATTTTATTATTCTTTTGAGGTGCGTTCGTAATTATATAATACGTAGCACCTATAGTGGTCGTTCAGTCCGTCCGTCTGCCCGTCCGTCTGTCCGTCCGTCCGTCTGTCCGCATATAACAACGCAAAAACTACCCAACCGAATCGTTTGAAATTTAAAATACATAATTATTACATAATTTTGTCGAGTCATTTCAAATTTTATGAAACTCGGATGCATAGATCAATTACAGGGGCAATCAAAAGTATTCCATTACATTACGGTCAATGGGGAAAAAAGTTTCAAATGCATTTTAATCGTTTGAAATTTAAAATACGCAATTATTACATAATTCTGTCAAGTTATTTCAGATTTTTTGATAATCGTGTGCACAGATCAATTACAGGGGCAATCAAAAGTATTCAATTACATTATGGTCAATGGGGAAAAAGTTTCAAATACATTCTATACGTTTGAAATTTAAAATACATAATTATTACATAATTTTGTCGATTTATTTCAAATTTTATGAAAATCGGATTCATAGATCAATTACAGGGACAATCAAGAGTATTCCGTTACATTACGGTCAACGGGAAAAAAATGTTTCAAATGCATTTTAATCGTGTTACACTCATGCGAACTTAATAAAATTGATATGCAACTATAAAGTACATATTATAATATACATCTTACATAATTTGTGGTGCAAAGAACATTTGTTATAAATTTACAAGGCCACACATAAGTATTCCATTACATAATGGTATAGGGAGAACATTGTTTGATGAGCGTTTTAATTGTAATTCATTATTTACAATTTTATGAGATTGATATATGAAAGTAATATTTTTAAAACTTCGTTATCGTACGAACGCACCTAATTTGCTACGCTTCACGTGTAATTTCCAACTTGTTTTTTTTTTTATTTGCTATAACTGCGCAAACTAGTATAATCGGGTTTATATTCACTAATTTATAAATAACGATGTAAAATGCACAAAATGGCTGAATTTGGCAATAAAATTCACTAAAACCTAATGCATATGGGACTGCACAAAATAAATATTTTTAAAAATTTTGAAAACTGATTTTGTTTTTAATCTAGTGTAATTTAAAAATATATATTTTTTCTTTTTTTTAAATAGTTGTTTTTTTTCTATAAACAGAACAATGCTTCAAACCATGGTAATTTTACAAAAAATTCAATTACATTACATAAATATGTATTATATATGGAACAAATTTTACATCTTAAACAAGTTGTTGGTTTTCTCTTACAAATCTTTAACTGTCAATTTCTTTGACGTCCTTTAGGAGTTTTATCAAAACATGATCATTATTTTGATGGAAAAGTTTTTCTGAATCATACAGCTTTGTATGGTTTTTTTCCTGTGACTGTTTTACCTAAAAAAATACTAATTGTGACAGATTTTTGGAACTCTAATAGACCCTGTACTTCATGAGGGCAAAACAAGTCACGACAGGTGCCGTTTCAAAACAGTTTTTTTTTTTTTTTTTTTTTTTTTTTTTTTTTGTATCACTTTTTCCTTTGAATGGATGCAAAATTTGTTTGAATGTTACTGCCGAATAATGTTTTGTGTTACATCATAAAATAAAAATGGAAATAACAAAATAATGTGTACAGTAACGCTTCAAAAATGGAAATATCAAAATAATTAATGGAAATACAAAATGGAATATATGTTTTCATTCTACCACCTTTTACTTTGCGCTTTATTTTGCTTTCTATTTTTGTTTCTTTGAAATCTATGTGGAATGAAATCACATTGTTATTATTCCAACGCACTGTTCTATGTTATTGGCTATCAAAACACACGTATATCAAAACAAGCAGCTGCATAGACTCACGGTTTTTTAGCAAACTATTCCAAAGCTCCTAATAGACTTTTTACCATTCGCTGATTTGGAACAGTTCCTGTAGTACATTTTTTTTCTTTTAACGAACAAATAGACTACATAAAGTGAAAAAATTATCGATTTATTTTCTATAATTTTTGAGGTTTTCACTATGATAAACTTTTCTATCAAAAATTGAACCGACTTCAAAAGCAACTGCAAAGTGAAAAATAATTTTTTTACAGAATAGTATTAAGAAATTGAATTAAGAGCGTAGTATTTATCATGCGTATTATTATATTTATGTAGATTAATTTGATTTTTTGAAGTCGGTGCCAGCCAAGCCAAGTTACATGTAATTTTCCAATAGACATGCATCCAAGTATCTACGAGTTTTTTTACGATTTAATATTTAGTTAAAAATTTAACTTTATTCTTTTACAATTTGCATTGGATAATTAATTTTAATTTTGAACTTGGCTTTGCTAGCACCGACTTCAAAAAATCAAATTAATCTACATAAATATAATAATACGCATGATAAATACTACGCTCTTAATTTAATTTCTTAATACTATTCTGTAAAAAAATTATTTTTCACTTTGCAGTAGCTTTTGAAGTCGGTTCAATTTTTGGTAGAAAAGTTTATTTTTCTCTTTTTAGTTAAAAGTTAACGATTTTTTGAAGTCAGTTAATAAAAATATTATAATACGGGAAAAATCACTGTAAACCATACACGTATGTCAGGAGTGGGGTTCGAACCCACGATCTCTTTCAAGAATCAGAAATCAAATCTGCTGTCTTACACCGCTCAGCAACCTGACTGCACTCCATTCGGCGAGCTTAGTCATCGTCCATGTTACTTTTAGTTTGCGAGAAATCACTAATTTTATTAGTTTTTACTTAATTACTAAAAAAGCACACTTAACAAATTTCAATGAAATGGGAGAAGTACCAATGAAAGAGTAGCCTCTATCATTTAACACAAAAAACAAATTAATCGGTTGGATAGTTTCGGAGTAATCGGTGAACATACATAGACAAAAAAATATATTCGCGCCGAATTGATAACATCCTCTCCTTTTTTGAAGTCACTTAAAAAAATGTATAACACGACAAACTTTTTTGTATACTATACACATACGTCAGGACTGAGGCTCGAACCAACACTCTCTTTCAAAACCAGAGATTAAATCTGATGCCTAAGACCGCTCGGCTGTCCGGACTTCATTCTCTTCAGAGAACTTATTCAATGTCATGTTACTTTTCGCAAGTCTATTCTCTTTTTGACTATTTCACTGATAAAGTATTGCGTTAATAAAAAATCTCTGATACTCTGTGGTAACGGTTAAATACAAAATATTCCTAATAGCATAATTAGTATCTAACTTGTTAAATATATATTTAAAAATTATAATACGGAAAAGATTATCGTATACACGTACGTCAGGAGTGGGGTTCGAACCCACGCTGCCTTTCGAAAACCAAATCTTAAATCAAGCGCCTTAGACCGCTCGGCCATCCAGGCATCGGTAAATTTATTCGACATCCATATTACTACTGATTTGCGAGAAATCATTTATTTTATTAGTTTTTGCCTATTTACTAAAAAAGTACTGAACCAATTTCTAAGAAACGGAAGTGGTACCAATTCGAGAGCAAGCTCTCTCATTTAACACCAAAAACAAGTTAATTGGTTGGATAGTTTCGGAGTAATCGGTGAACATACATAAAAAAAATACATACGCGTTGAATTGATAACCTCCTCTCCTTTTTGGAAGTCGGTTAAAAAGCAAATCTTCTACAACGAACTCAGAAAGATGTCCCGAACTTTCTTCTGTAGCTCCTTGGTAAAGAATTTAGTGAAACAATTATCCATTGTAAGGATCTAACTTCCAGAGTTTGCATCCGAATTTGACTGTTTTTTTTTTCATGTACTTCCTGTATCTGTGTCTTCCAAACTATTTCACCTATATATCTCACCATCTTTTATAAGTTATTGCATTTTCTGAAAATACGCAAGCTGCTTTGAAACATTATTGGGCTTGTCAAAAAAGATGGTCTTTGTAGAAAAGGTCTCGTTGATTGATTGAAGAATTGTCACTGAAATGAATCTAGCGACTTATGTCAATTTTCTGTTTTCTAGATATATGCCAATAAACGTGACCAGCCTGTTTTCAGACGTTTTGAGCAAAAGTGTTTCATAATAAGATAAGAAAAGAGTATGAGTATTGAATGGAATGCAAAGAAAGAGAACAGGGGGGATTGAGCCGTTGCCCTATTTCCTGTACACCCAGTAAGGACACATAAAATGCATTCATAAACTAATTTTATGATCTAAACTTTTATTTTACATTAAAAGTTTTTTTATTATTATTGTAATATAAATGTTATCCGCTTCCTCCAATATAAATATCTATGTTAGGCCAAACGTATTTGTGCGTAACGCATAAGTCATTTTGTGAATGACAACACTTTTCCATGAAATTTGGGTTTTTAAAATTTCGCTACTGCACATTTTAGATATCTAAACATCGCACATTTAAAATTTCTACACCATTATATAGAGAAAAAAATGTACTTTTAAATGTAGTTTGTTTGAAAGCTGTGTCTTAATTTGTTTTTTAGATATTTATGTTTTAATAGTGTTTAGTACCAATTATGTAATTGTGGCAACATAATCACTCCATTTTCTCTTTAAATCGAAAAAAAATAATAATAAGTTGCGTATACTTTGTCAAAAATGTCGTCTGTTACATAATTTGGTGATTTCGATTTCAATTCGTTTTAATTCATCAATTAAATGACTTCAAGTTTTGAATTACAGTGATTTTAAAATAATAAAATTAAAATACATTTTTCTTTAAACATGGTGAATACGGATATGAGAAGTCCGTGTGTAAATTTTGAGAAGATGGAAATGATGACGGGTTTTAATTTCGCGTGAAATTCTATGATCGTGTGAATTTGGAATAAATTTTGTTTTCTGTCATTCGCATTTATACCAAACATAAGAGCCATCATAAATTTATCATAATAACTGAGTTTTATTATATTTTACAATAACAATTGCGATTAAAGTTTAATTTTAAAATTTTGTACAGCTGAGTTTTATAGTATTTTGTTAATATTAACTTAAAATAATATTTGTTTGAGAGTTGGACTAATTAATGTAAGATGTATTTTATATAATATTTGTTTGAGAGTTAGACTGATCAATATAAGATACATTTTTTACTGTAACTAATTTTGTAGATATTTATCATAAGTCAATGAAATAGTTCCTTCTTAAACATTTTCTTTCTTCGAATTTCGATGAAAATTACACTTCGTAATGACGGCAAAAATATATATTATAATATCGCAGTTTTTAAAGCATTTTTTAAGATATCACTTTCTAGTTGAGTTTACTGTATTAAATTAAAATATTGAAATCGATAGATACTTCCTTTTATTTTCATCAACATAATGAAAGCTAAAAACTTAGATTAACACTTTTTTTTACTTAAATCATTCAGTTCATTGATCAGAAATAACTAAGAAATGTTTGTAATTTCATGTCATATAAATCTCAATTTCACATTTTTGTGATTGTGTAAATAATAGTTGTTAAAATTTTATAATACAAAAAGAGCCATTAATACATTTTAAATTTCTCAAACAATATGCTACTGTTTTAATCATTAAATTAAGAATCTGTAATAGAAATTTTCGTTCATTTAACTCAAAACAGTTAGTATCGAATTTTTATGTTATTTATCTTCTTCTCTATGTTTTACTTCATTTAAAGTTTTGTCTCGAAAAAACTATACTTCAGTAAGAATGTTTTTTTGGATATATTTAACTTGCACTTTGTCAATAAAGGTGCCATAATAAATGTTTTATGTTTGAAGTATAAAAACATCATTTTCTAAGGAATATTTAAAAAAAATGAATGTTTAGTAAATTTTTTATAACTAATAAAAAAGTTTTCTAAATCATTTATGCTTGTTTTATTCCATTTGAAATAAATAATAAAGAATATTTGCTTAACACTATACTGTAGTTTTCTTTCTTATGCCATTTACTTAAAAATACAAATTATGAGTATTATTAATAAAATCAAATATATTTAAGCTTTTTGAAGTAAATGATTTTAAAAATAGAAATATTTTCATATTATTTTAAATGTATTATGTATATTATGGATGAGAAATATTTTCAGAAACTATACTAAACAAATACTTGAAATTCTATTTAAACGTCATTTGTTATAAACTTACTAATTTTAAGAAAGCAAATAAATGAATTCATTATGCAATGTAAAAGCCAATGCTTCTGAAATTATTCAAAGAAAATATTTGTATAGCATTTTTTTTCTTTTTTAATTAAAAAACTTTTTGTATCAAAATTAAATTCTATTCATTTTCATACATTTAGAATGTTATATGAAGCATTTTTTCAATCTTTCAGAGCGGAAAAATGTTTTAAAAGTTTTGTTCTTGTTTGTTTTTATTAATAAAGAAATGTTTTAGAATAAACTATATATGAGAAACAAAAACTGCATTTTATAGAAAAACGTTTATGGCATCTTTAAAATAACATGGATTACCTTTAAAAGGAAGATATTTTTTTTTACATATAAATACATGAAAACGTTTTATTAAATCAATATTTTTATCAGATAATAAATTTAATTACAAAATACATTTAAAATGTTTAACTATTTAATAATTTTACTACCCCCAAAATATGCATGTATTTATACGTTTGAATGTATTTAAATGACTTGAAGCTTTTCAACTAATAAATCGAATTTTAAAATCATATATAAAATTTTATATTAAATTCAGAACAACTTTTTAATAACAATTATAACTAAACAGTATATAAATTTGTTTCAGGTTTTGTTTTAATAAAACTCTACTATTTGAAAATTTTAAACGAAATTCTTTAATAAAAATTTTCATTGTGTTACTTAAAAACTGTTTGTATGGAACTAAAATCCCATCTATATTCTTTGTTATATCTTTCTTCATTTAACATTTTTACCTCAAAAATTATCATTCTGTAAGAATTATTTAGTTATATTTTTCTTATATTTTGTAAATAAAAAAGCCAGAAAAATATGTTTGACACATACGAACGTCATTCTGTAAAAAATATTATTTTGGTATTTTTGAGTTAATACTTAGTAGCTTTTTTACATTAGTCGTAATAAAGTCTTTTAAAAAAACTATGTTTTTTTAATACATTTAAAATTATAATAATGAATGATCAAATAATTTGAAAAGTAATGCTTCTCATTTTGTTCATTTGGTAAACTATTAAAATAATCAAACACATTATTCATAAAATATGTGTATGCATATATATATTATATGCTTTTCGGTTTATCAGTTTGTAAAAAAGATTATTTTTTATTGAAATAGACAATTTATGGGTAAATTATATTTTTAAAAACTGTACTAAACAAATACTCGAATTTCTGTTTAAATATCATTTGTTATCTATTTCAAATTTTTAAGAAAACAAATAAAGAACTCTTTTCATTATACATTTTAAAAGAAAAGTTTTCTTAAATCGTTCATTCAAAATTATTTGTATGGGATTTTTTGTTGTTAATTTAAGAACTTCTTGAGTCGAAATTAAATTCTATTCATTATGTTATCAATAGACATGCAGCATTTTTGTACATAGAAAAATCTTTCAAATGAGAAAATGTTTTGGAAGTTTTTTCTCGTTCTTTGTTAATAAAGAAAGTTGTTAAAATAAACTAGCTTTGATAAACAAAAACTATTTTTTATAGAAAAAACATTTACTGTATTTTTAAAATATATAAAGTGATTTTAAAAAGTGGATTTTTGATTATGTTACAAATTTAATTAAGTATTAAAAATATATACATATTTGTATAATAAATAGCCGTCCGTGAATGGCAAGCGCGTTCTAGGTGGCTGGAAATTGGCAGCCACGGTCGGTGAAGTCTTCCAAACTGGCAGTATGGGTAGTGCCAGTCGGTAATGTTGGAAGCGCTGAACAGATAATTAACACGTTGAATACCATGTAAGTCACCGGTGAGTGACGCTGATTTTTCATATTTCGCCGCTTGAGTGACATTGTAAAATATGACATAAAACTAAAAACTATACATATATTGTTTTCAGTAACTCCGGAAAATAAATTAAAAGTTTACTTAACTTTCACTTATTACAAGATTATATCATTAAGCAAACAGAAATTTCAGTGCCAGTTACCCATGACTGACGTGGTATTGTTAAAGGTGGCAGCACCACTATGCTGCTTAATTTATAAGACGCACTTATTTTATTTTTATGGAGTGAAAGCTTCAAACCAGAGTATATCCAATGCGGCAACAGACAATATCAACTCGTTTTTACCATTAATTATAAATAGAAGTTTTCATATATGTCCATTAAAAACATTTCAAAAATATGCATTAAAATATTTAATTGCTATAAAGGCCGTTAATTTATTAAGGACATTCCATTTCTTAAAGAAGGTGGTTATAAAAAAAATTATTATATTGGCATGACTCAAAGAAAATTCAAAGTAAGATGTAAAGAGCACATTGCAGACATAAAATTTAATAGAGGTAAAACCGCATTATCTAGGCTAAATCAAATAGAAAACATAGATATTTTGTTTAATGAAAGTAGATTCATTTATAGGTCAGATTTTTATTTGCAATTTTTTATTAGAGAGATTATTGAAATTTACGTCAGAAGCTCAATGGTCTGCAATGACTCCTTGTCATTTCAAATCCCAAATATTTGGATTGAATTGTTAAATAATTTAAAAATTAAGCAACGTGATACATAATTAAAATATAACGCGCGTGATTCTTATTTTTTAAAATTTTTAAATTTCATTTGTAATAGTTTTTTTGTCATTTTCCATTTTTGTGTTTATTTGTATTTTCTTTTTCTGATCATGATTGAGTAAATTCAATCGAAACATGTAAAAATTATTAAGATCTTTTAATGTTTTTATTAGTATTTAACGTCCTTTATAGCAATTAAATATTTTAATGCATATTTTTGAAATCGTTTTTAACATTTACATCAAAAAATAAATTGACTGCTAGCTGTTTCTCTTTGCAACTGCATTGTGCTACCACCATCTTTAATCAGTCACCTCCAACCCTACCTGAAGGCGACTTCGAGGACTTGGTTTTATTATATAGAACGAAATATAAAACATAAATTTAGAGGTTTTTGTGTGATTCCCTATTCTATATTTATTAAACATAAGTATCAATTTGATAATTTTCCTACATTTAAAATATGCATGAATTTACAAATTTTAATATGTTCAACTTATTTCAAGATTTCAACTTATACACCGAAATCTAAACGTAGCTTATTTTATCACAACTGAAAATCATCAATTAATTTGAAATCCTTAATTTGTGATATTAATTATAAATAAATACTTTATAAAGCGCAATGTAAATATTAATAATACATTAGATGATTTTTCTTAGAATTAAAAAAAAGTTTCACTGTAATCTATGAAAACAATAATTTCCTTTATTTAATATTTACCTTCATAAACTAAATTAAATTTATAAGAATATTTCCTTTATCATTTGTTATTTCTTATATGATACAAAATATAAATGAATATTTAAAAAAATAAAAATAATTTCCTTAAAAGAAATATCATACACAAACCTGAATATTTTCCCTACAGGAACATTAATTACTATGTTAGATGCACATTTTTTTTTATAAACCATCTTAAAATATTCAGAGAAAACAACACCTGCTACTTTCCTGATTCATGTACGTGTCACGATCATGCATGGCAAATTGAAGGGAGGAGGAAACAAATATAAAATATTAAAGGACAGAAAATCGATGGCTGAATTTGTTTAAGAAAATTTAGATGTTATTCAGTTTTAAATATTTGGACTCAATAACGTTGAAAAATACTCTTTTTTCGAAATTTTTTAAATGTATCTATTTTTTTTTATGTTCATGTTTGTAACATTTTTTGTTTTATCAGAAGATTCAAAATAAATTTCAAAACAGGCGATACCACATCCTATAAATAGTTTTCTTTTACCTAATTTTTTTTGGAGAAATATGTAGGGGGAACTGGGGTACATTGATACATGGGGCACATTGATACACCCCCTCTACCGCTCACAGGGTCATTACAGGAAGTTTCACAACAGCTCCAAAAGATGATGCTAGTGTTTTCAACTACATACAGAAAATCTTGGAATGATTCAGTAGTTTGATGAAATGGGACGGGTGATTTATTGTTTTTGTTGTTCAAAAGTAAATATGAGTTGTACAATTGAAATGCTATTATATAACTGTTCCAGTATTTTCAACCAAAATGAATACTCTCCCTGGTAAGTACAGCTACTCTTTATCAGTTCTTCATTATTTATTGTTAGATATATTGTAAAGTGTTGGATTTGAGACTCATTTTATTCAAAATCGCTGTATGGGGCACATTGATACAGTCTATGACGGGGCACATTGATACAGCCTAAATCCTTTAATAGTTCATATTTTCATTATCTTTTATTATTTTTTTTTCATACACTCCTTAATCCAACCTTTTTTTTCACGAAAAATTTCTAATATTAGTTTTTATTGAAGTGAAATAGCTCTAATTTCTTTATATTAGAACATTTTATAGTATTTTTGAAAACAGAAGACGTAGGAACTTACCCAGCATCTAGTGCTAGTAGAACTAATAAAAGAAAAGGACGCCATTCTGGCAAATCTCGAATTTATATCGATTCTCCAGAGAAAAAAGTATTTTCGACATGCGAAATGTTAAGTAAGAGAAACAAACTGCAGAACAGAAAATGATACTTATATTATAAACAGAATTTTTAATATAATTATCCTTTATTTTCGGTTTATGAACCTATTTATAAACAGAAAAACTGGTAATTTTTTCATCTTTCATAAGAAAGAAGATAATGCTGGGGTTGAAGTGCTAGATATGACAAAGTTACCACAGCCAACAATCAGACAAGAAACAGCCAGAACATCAGGTCATAATATATTTAATTTTGATTGCTTTAATATTGCTTAAAAATAAATTGTGGGTGATTTGAATTTTTATAAATAAATATAAAATGGTTTTCTAATTCATTTTCTATGAAAAATATGCATTGGTATTATTTTGTCGTCATTTTTCTCAAACGTATCAATCTGCCCCGGGGATGGGGCACATTGATACAAATGACTTTTTTTGATTTTTTTTAAATTACATGCAAAAATACTATATAAAACAATGATTGTACATTTTTATAACATACTACACAAGTTTTGCTGTCACCTCATGGAAAAAAAACTTGAATTTTCTACTTTCTTGACACCAAAAAAAATCTTAGAAAAAAACTGTATCAATGTACCCCAGTTCCCCCTACATATATTTCCTATTATCCTTTAAAATTCAAATGGCCCGAGGAAAAATGATAGTGCTAGATCTGGAGATGTTAATAATTTCTCGCTTCATTTTATAAAAGAGACTTGACTCGCCCTCTCTCCCTATTTTATAAGTCACCAACCTTTGCCCAACTGCTTTAAATCGATCACCAATTTAATTTTATAAAGCATTCTTTTCATTTGTATCGAAACGAAACATTTATAAAGAAAAAAGGTAAAAAAAAAACTACACATAAAAATAAACTTTCAAATGAATTTGGCAACGTATATAAATATATGTTATTAAGTTATACAACTGTCAGTTGCGTTATTAAGCTATTTGGCTTGAAATTTTACAAATCGGCTAAATAAAATTGCTTTGTTAAACAAAATATTAAGAAAATTATAAATTTAATAAATTCAATATTTTTATTTAAATATATTGCTTGAAACGGTTTGTTTAATGATTTCGTTAACTGTTATATTTTTATGTTGTTAAATTTTAAGAGTACAATTTTCACTTTGCTACAATATAACATTAATTTCTTACACGAATATTCAGTCGGTAAATTTAAACTGACAGATGTAAATTGTTAAAATGAACTAGTCCTCCGATATTTACCCGGGATGCATTTTTAGAAAGAATCACGTTTTGAGCACCTTATCGCCAGAACAGCGATTGGCGCGGAGATGAAGTCGATGCTATGCACCCTTTCTTGTTTGTGACGTCAAACGCCTAGCGAATAGCAATCCTTCCTTCTGCAAGGAGATCGTGCTTATTGTTCATTTGTTTTTCCGTAAATGTTATCAAGCGACGAATATAATATGAGGAAATGTTATTCACCGTTGTTTACAATTAAAACATAGTTTAAAACAAATAGCTTTTTCAGATTAAAATGATTTCTCGGATTTGAAAATCAAAACAAAACGACGATTGGCGTTTGGCGATGCAGCTAGCTTCACGTTCTCGCTTTCGCCAACTCGCCAAGGCTGGTGCTCAAAACGTGATTCTTTCTGAAAATGCACCCGGGATAGCTCAATTGGAAAAGCATTGGTGGCTTCAGTTAATACATCCCTGGTTCGAATCTTGGCCAGGACTTTTTATCATGAACTTGGAATATTTACATATGTTTGTTTTCGATCACGGAGAAAAGAGATGGAGATACAGTTTGCCATAAAATTAAAATTTATATTATAAAGGCGTGCGTATTTTGCATAATTACCAGCGCATCTAAAAAATAGTCTTCTGGGGCAGCTTTGCAGTCGCGATTTTGATATTCGTGGGAACCTAACCTTCGCAAATGTTAAGGGGTTTCTGTATCTGTAATTCATTACACTTCATTTATGTACTTTCTGCGTTTTCACCTTTAAAATGTTCCATTGTTGCAGTTTTATAGCAATTTGAGATAGATGCCGAGGACCGATTATCACGTAGTTAAATGTATTCTGGTTTAAACTCGTACAAAAATGCATGAGATACAGAGATATTTAGTGAACAATCCTTTGCGGCGAATTAACGGAATATTGATCTGTTAATTTATCATAGGGCAAATATTAAGCCACTTTCTTTCATTCTAGTAAATCAGGAAATGTGTTAAAAACTGATTGCAAAATGCCATCTTTACATACAAAACCCAGATTGAATGTAATAAAAGAAATTAAAAACATAGAAATAATATTTACGTATATATTGAAACCTTTTTTTTCATTTATAGAAGAATTAAACATTTCAATAGGTTCATTTTAGCATTTCAAGAAAAATTGTAATAAGAAATACTCAAAATGGTATCTTTTCAAAAGCAATATGAACTATTTTGACTTATGTGATTTTAGTTTAAATACAGTCAATCAGGGTATCTTTTCGCCAAATCAGGGTAAATTTGTTCCACGATTTACGTAACTTTGATCCATTCTACCATGGTGGAATCTTGACGAGTTATTTCTAGTGAGCTGTCAAACTTACATTGGTGTTAATATCTGTATTTTGAGACTAAAACTTTCTCGTTAACTTAAGTGATGTAGCATATTTAATATTTTTTCTCTCTTGGTCCAAATTTACCCTTCTATGTCAAATTATCCAGTTTGACTGAACTATTCTAATTTCGACAACAATGTACTGAATTGCGTTAGATCGTATTCTAAGATTTGTATTTTCACAGATCAGTGTCTGATAAAACATAGATGAAATAATGTGAAATTCACCAATGAATTATGCAATGCGACTGTTTAGAAAGATAGACATCGATAATGCATTCTTTAATACACGCATAACAAACGAAGATCTTGTTACGTTCGAAAATTTTATACATTAAACAAAAAACTATTTTTCACGTAGAAATTCTACTTGGTAAACGCAGTCAAACAGAAGAATAAATTAATGTGATCAGGGCCTTTCTAGTTTCAAAGCAAAACCACGCCCTGTATATCAGTTAAGGCAAAGCATATCATAAAAAATAAGAAAGGAAGTCTAACTGCAGTAAAGTCTGCGAGTACCTGAAAAGGATGTATCGAAAGTTCAATGAATAGCAAAAGCATGTATCAGAAAATTGTAGACATCACACTCAAGCGTGCACAAATGCACGACTGCCGACAGAACAAATATTCTAAATTATTTTAAGGAATCAATGAGACTGCAGAATTTTCTTTCCTTTTTTAAATGTGTAAAAGTAACAGAACAAATGCGATAAGAAATGCATTGAAGATTTTTATTCTTTGAAAATTATTTTTTTAATGATAAAGAATGAATATTTTTCAATTATTTTGTATTCTAGAGTTTTCATGGATACAAACCATGAGGGGCTATTGATAATAATTGAATTAATAAAAAGAATTTCTTTGTAAATAGAAAATAATTTTTATATGATTAATGATATCCAGTGACAATAGTTTCATTCTTTTTCTGAATAAATATTTTAAAAAAATAATGTTACATAATTTACTCCATGCTAGATTAAAGGTAGATGGAATATCCTTTCAATTAAAAAGAATGATTTAACAGTAAAATGATTGAAAAATTTGGGAAAAATAAACTTTGTTTAATGCATCGTATTATTCTTCCATTCTATTTTTCTTTTTGTTCCGTCTGATACACATTGTTAAAAATTTGAAAAAATTGTTCCATCGTCACTCCACTGGTTTTATAGAAAAGGATTACTTCACTCTATTATAGAGTATTCTCAATGGTGAAAATAGAGATATTTTATAAAGCGGTGGAGTGACAATGCAGCAAAGTTATGATTTTTAACAGTGCAGCATGGTCTATATATATTAAAAGATTCAAATGTTCAAAATGATAACGGCTAAAAGAGGTTGAATAATTAAGCAAAGGAATATTTTAAATATATGTATATTCAATGCAAATTGTGCTAATATATCTATTTCTGTGTCAATTAGTGAAAAGGATTTGATACCAACAAATACTGGTTATAACAGGCATGAAAGGCACTGCGCAATTATTTCTAAGATGCTCTCTGACATCATAGTGCTCAGAATTACTTACTTTGAGTATAATAAACGAAGTTAGTTAATTAAATTTCAAATGTTTTCTTTTTTTCACACGACTTTTTTATGAAGGAATAATGAATGCACTACTACTTTTTTTAAATAAAGGCCACACATCATCTTAAAAGCACTAGAATTGCGACAATTAATTGCTAATGGTGATTTTCTAACAATCGCAGGCCAGGCGTATTGCGGCCGGACTCGAGAGTCTTAGAGTTGCAATCCATGGAGGATCAAAACTAGCAATTATTTTTAAAATTCAAATGCTAAATATTTACATACTTTTTATTTATATTCCCTAAAATAAGCTTATTACAGTATTCATCGTTTGCATAAACTTTTCATTCAAAACACAAATGTGAGAAAAAGAATGACTGGTACGATTCGCAATTTTATAAAAAGAAAAATATTTTGACATAAAAATTACGCATTTGACTTTAATATTTTGGCACAAATTAAAATTAGACAAAAGGAATTAAAACACAACATAAAATAATGCAACACAACGTAAGGCAATGTAATGTAACGTAAGAAATCGCAACGCAACTAAATATTTATACAATCAATTTCTATAGCCTTCTGACATACACAGTGAGAATAAGCTCTAATGAGTGAGGAACTTTCTCTCAAATATATTTGTTAATATTGAGGCCTTCATAACTAAATAGTACTACCAATATTAAGAAAGTTCAAGCATTAACTATTTTTGTTAATTTTTGGTTGTAAGAAATTTTATAAATGTTTAATAAACATTTGTTTTAACCCTTTTTTTTGGGAGGGGGGGGGGCAAGTAATTGCGTTTGTATTTATCTGAACACTCACAGGAACTTTGGAAACGTTTTATTTCAAAAGAAGTAAAAGCAGATTTTCCGATTTTTTTTTTTTTTTTTTTTTTTTTTAACCAAAGTTAGAAAAATAAAATTTAAAAATGTTTTCTGTTTAAAATCTTATCCTAGGTGGGACAAACTATATCCCACCACCCCTCAAGGTGTTAATACAGTAGCAATTTTGGTGTGGAAAATTTTACTTGCAATTATGAATATTTTAAAATTATTAATTATTTTTACACCTTTTTTGTTTTAAAAATTTACGAATTATAATACCACAAGCACAGTTGAAGTGTAGTGGCTCAGAGAATAATAAAATACTTTAGATTGTTTTGAAAGGGGGCTGTATCATGACTAAAGATAAGTATTGTCATGTGATTGTACATAAAAATCACGTTTAATCATGTATTTTATATATAAATGACTTAGTGCTGCTCATATTATTAAATTTTTAATATTTGAAACATTTAAAAATTTTAGATTCGGCAAAAGTGTGTTCTAATTAACAGTTATTATTCTTTTAATTTAATTTCACAAAATCTGAAGAAACGATGCAATAACACATAGTTAATTTATAATAGTGGCGGTTAGGGTGGAGCGAAAAAAAATTTTTTTTTGAAAATCAAAAACGGGTAGGTGCCAAAAGTTGCCTTTATACTAGTACATTAACTGCGTGAAATTTTACCGCTGAAAAAAAATGGCTTGAGTCTGCGCTTTTGCTCCAAAAATCGAAATTTTAATTAAAATTTGTCATTTTTTGACATTTTTTCAAAAAAATTAAAAAATTCCTACAGAACTGGTTAGTATTTAAAAGTGTTGCTTAGACCTTTATATTTATCTGCTTAACATATTTAAACTATAAAACAATATCTGTAGTCTGTATAATTGGAGCAAATCTGACAACTTTTTGTGAAAAATCAGCGTTAAAACTTTTTTTGGAGCATACAACGAAATGTTCTTTTCAATGCATTTCTCACCTAAGCTGCTTTGAAAACTACTGTGTATATAACTCATAGAGGTGGTTGCATTATCCCACCCGTCTCAACCACCCAATCATCTAGGCCCAGTGTTTTATTTATGTATTGAATTATTACTTTTTTCCCGAAGACGAGTATAAGTTTTCTATACATCAAAGTAATTTATCTCTTCTTTGTATTCACTGACTTTGGATGATTTGGATTGCTGGTGTGACCTGCTGCACATATAATTTCATACCATGTATAACAGAAGAGAAGCTGAGTAATGTATTGGGTATGTTCTTAATTGAATCTATTCAGCAGTCTATTATCTTCATTAAATTTTCATGCAATTAATACATTATGATTGGAAGTTCTGTTATCACAGCATTTTTTCAATCAATTACATTTTATATATAATGATTTTCCTAAAAATTGTTTGTATGAATTCAATTTTTAGTATGTCATCATTTACTGTACTTATTACAGTGAATATATTTTGAGAAGCTGGCTGCTTAATATTATGACAATCGTCACAGAGGATTGCAAACAAAATTTCCGTGTAAAACAACAATATTTCTAAAGAAATTTTAGTATGCTTTATGTCGTTTCCTGTGTTGTTCCATAGTCTAGTAATTTCTAATAAGATTTTAGATCTATTATTTAGGTGTGTAGTACATTTGGTTGCTGTATTTTGTGTGAGATGTTTTCTAAACTCCTATTCCCCATTCTTTCTGAGAAATAGCTTTCCTTATGAATTAGATTTGCAATCTCTGACAGAAATTTCTAATATGTTCTGAGTATCTTTTTCCTAATTTGAGAAAATAATTTTTCAAAATTATTCTCTTATTTTATAAAAAAAAAAAATTGCAATAGGAAAAGAATAGTACGTAGACAAAGATTTTCTTTATTGATCCAGTGAATCCATGTAGCTTAGAACGTTTTATATCGACTTCTCTAATAATTGGCGCAGAGGAAATTCACTAGAGTTGAAGTAGGGAATGATTCAATATTATACATAATTCTAAGCTTACCCCATGCAAAATGGTTCACAGTGACAAATAAAATTCTCCTAATTTTAAATGAGCACTTATAGTCGATTAGATTCCGTACATTCCCTCATAAAGTACTATGCATTATAAGTTCATGCACAGGACATTTCATCATCAAATATTGTTCACTTATAAAATGGGATCTAAAAGTTAATGGGAAATTACCTGGCTACGAAAACACTTAGAAAACGCCATAAAACTAATGCAAGAAAAAGTTATTTACAACAATGGTTGCTCTGCACGTGCTGGACAAATTCTCTCTGACGATCACTAGCAATCACATTAAACAGCTCGCTTCTCAACATGTAAAAAATGCAAAAGCAGAATAAATGATGGCATACTTATAGTTGAAATACCTGAAATCATCTTTGAAGCAGGTCATTACGTTAAAAAATATAATTGACTGAAAAAATATTGTGGTAACACAACTTCCAATCACTATTCATCAACTGAATGTAAGTTTGATAAATATAATAGATGGCCGAATAGATCCTTTTAATAGATTCCCGTGCATCATTACTCTGCTTGTCATTTTTTTTGTATAAACTGTAAAAATATACCTGAAGATAGTTACAGCAGCATGTTGATGCAAAGAACAGATAAACAAGGTGGAAGCATCGAAAACATGCCAAATTTTTATAAAGAAAATCACAAAAATCAATGTATAAATAAAACACTGTACTAAGATGATCGAATAGTTGGGCCGGATGGTATAGGAAATATAGCCACCTCCACGACGCATGTCCAAGGTAGTTTTGAAAACAAGAGCTGTATTAAAAGCAACAATTCGTTGTATGACCCAATAGAGTGGTAATGCTGTTTTCTTACTAAAAGTTGCCTGTTTTGCTCCAGCTATAGGGAATAAACATATTGTTTTATAGTTTAAATATGTTAAGCAGATAAATATAAAGGTCTAAGCAACACTTTTAAATACTAATCAGCTCTGTAGGAATTTTTTTTTATTTTTTTGAAAAAATGTCAAAAAATGACAAATTTTACCCAAAATTTCGATTTTTGGAGCAAAAGCGCAGACTCAAGCCATTTTTTTCAGCGGTAAAATTTCACGCAGTTGATGTACTAGTATAAAGGGAACTTTTGGCACCTACCCGTTTTTGATTTTCAAAAAAAAATTTTTTTCGCTCCACCCTAGTGGCGGTGTAATTTTTCAATTCACAAATTAAAAAAAAATAATCTTAATTATATTTTTCCTTTCCAAATCCTTATACAAACCGGGGCCAGGTTGAAAAAAATTCCATTTTTGCCATCCATTCCATTGTAATTTTTAGAACATAGTATGTAAAACACATCAAATGAGCCCACAGTCCACAATATACAAAATTTTAGCTATTCCGTTTATTAGTATTTAAGGGCTTGGTAATACTTTTGTAATTACATATAAAACTACCGATAAGGACAAATATTTATCTTTGGAACTATAGTAAAGATTTGACTAATTTTTAACTGTTTTTAGAACAGCAAAATTATGATATTAACACCAGGCAAATAATACAAATAAAGAAAGCAACAAATACATAAATTTCCTAAGAAAAAAAGTCTCAGATTTAACACCTGGCATTAACAACTCTTTCACACCCAAAAAAAACAGCAGTAATTTTAGTAATTTTTTTTTAAATTAATTTCATAAAAGCTGATTTATAAATTGATTGATCGGCAAGAAATATTATTAAAGAAATTCAATAACTAGACAATTTTTTTAACGAAAAAAATTTTATTTATTTATTTATTTGTTTAATGTAACTAATGCATGAGTTAGATTTTATTTTTTGAAGCTGAATTAACAGTTTAGGGTTAAAAAAATCGAAATTCATTTTTTTTATTGTTTTATAGAAGGCGCAGCACGGCGCGTCAAGTCGTAATCAAGCAGTAGGAACATTTTCCGCTGGGAGTAGCAAAAGTACATCAGAACATTTTTTTTTTTTTTGATAATCGTGGCAATTTTTTTCTTTCTATTCTTTGTCTGACAATCAATACAGAATTTGGTAAAAGTGCATAAATGTCTGACCTTTTCCTTACATATTTTTTCCTGAAAATGTCGTGGCATTTCATATCAATTATTTGTCTTACAATTAATTTGGTATTTAGAAGCTGACAAAACTAGAAATCAAAATATTGAAATGTTTTCATTATTTCTCAAGGAAAATGAACACATATTCAGCTCATTCTCATATAATTTGGAGCAATTTGTTCAGAATAAGATGGGCTACAAATTTAGTAATAGAGTAGTTTCCTAAAACAAATACATAGTGTCAAAATGCTAGCTTAAAATGTAAGTTTTTGTTTCCAAAATTTGTCAGTTTACCCGAGGGAGATTTTCTAGCAAAGAAAACATCAACAATTCCTAATTTTTTTAAATATATATAAGGTACCCTGGGGTAATAACGCCACGTTAAGGTTCTACCAATTTTCACGGATTAGTTTTAGATTGTATTTTTCAAACAAATATAGGATCTGATACAGCAACTCATTGACTATTTATATAAAGTAAAATAATTTTACAGATATGTATTCATAAAATGTAATGTCGTTTTTTCTTGACCCATGCTATTTGGCGTTATTACCCACCTATATGGGTAATAACGCCATGCAAACAAAACTATGAAATAAGATGGAATAATTGCATGTAGATAGCCCAATTCTAAAAATACAAACTCTACAAACTTAGAAATTGACTAATTGCATTCTAAGATATTGAAAATGTTAAATTTTTGTGAAAGTGTAAGAAATATAAAGGTGTGGTGTGGGAGGGGGGGATGAGGCAAATGAATATCAGACAGTGAGTTTCTTTTTGCTTAAAAAGGACCGTTTAAATAGAAATATGAGAAACATCGCACAGTTTTAACTGTGTTTATTTGAATCAGTATTTTGGATGTAGCTCGGCCACTGTAGGCAATCAACCGGGGTATTAATATCAAGGATTGGCGTTATTACCCCGGTATAGTTATTGCGCAGTACATTTTAAATTACAAATTATCTGGAGAAGATATCCAAAATCTTCAACAGCATTTTAAAAGTACATGAAATGCACAACAAATTTATGTAATTAACAAAGTATTTCCGGATAAAAAGATAGTCTTCACATATACAAAACGTATCTCGCAAATTTTAGATCAAGCGTTAATTTTAGTTGTTTGTAAAAACAATCCTTATATCCTTATATATATTATAAATGTGAAAGTGTGTCCGAAAATTGGAATGAACTTGGCTTCAAAACGGATGGATTAATGTCTTTGAATCTTTGCATATGGATATATTATAGGTGTGGAATGAACATAGGCTAATTTTTATTTATTTTATTCAAATATTTTCCTTAATAATTCAAAATTTAATTATTTTTCATACAAAATCAATAGGCATTTTTCAGATAAAATTTAACTATTTTCCTTTCCTGTTGCCAAGAAAATAAAAAATTGGAATAATAATTTTTCAGCGGCAATGAATTTTTAATAAAAAACTTCCACGCGAAAAACTATAATAAAATAATTTAAAAGAATATAAATATGACGTCATCTTTGAAATAAAAATAAAAGGTGTATTTTTTATAATATATTTAACAAGGATATTTGTTTAGTTAATGGGAATTTTTGTGTAAAATATGGCGACATAAATTAAAAATAAAAAGAATGAAAAAGAATTATATTTTTAATAAAATGGTTCACTAATGAAAATGTGACGTCATAGTTGAAATAAAACAGGTATTTTAAAGCAGTAGTTAAAAATACAAGGGGTATGAATATCAGTAGCTAATGGAGCGAGATAAATAATGACGTCATATTTAAAATGAATCAGAAACATTTTTTACTTATATTAATTAATAAGTTATATGTTACATACAAATGAATATTTTTGTTCAAAACTCATAATTATCAGTGGAAGATATTTTTGTGGGGAAAAGGCGGAAAATAAAACTACTGATTAATATATTTTTGGCTCGATTTTTTAACACTTTTGAACAAAGTTGAAAAGTTGTTATGCTTTCGGTTTGTCTGTCTGTCTGGTGGCTTTCTAACTTTCGTAAATATACTCCGATTTCCATGAAAATTTTCGACGTTCTTAACGTTTACCTAGCACGAATACCTATTGAAAATAAAGTTTCTACCATGATTAGTTTATTTACAGGGATTGTCAAAAAATTTCCTTTCATTACGGCATTATGGGGAAAATCGTTTTAATAAAATTTAATGATATTACACCCTGTGAACATATTCAAATTTACATGATTATACAAAGTGCACTAAAATATGCATTTTGTAAAGTATGTAGTGAAAAGGACACTTATTATTCATTTACAGGGTTACACAGAAGAACTTCATTGCATAAGAATAAAGGGAGGAACAGTTTCCGACATATTTTAATTATGGTAAACGATTTCATGTATAATCAAATTGATATACGTTGCTGAGGCTTAATGTGAGTTATTTCATGCACAATACGAAATGCATAGCAATTACAGGGACACACAAAAGATTTCAAATATTATATATTCTATTCGAAGTACTGTATATGATGGATGATGACTGTTGCATGGATGAAATGCATTTTGAATTATGATATGTGCTTTTAAGTTTCGCTAAATGTATGCATATTAAATGGAGAGTATAAATAGTAATAGTATAAACAGTTAAATTTAGATATACGAAGTTACACAAAAAATCTCGGAAAGGTTACTGAATACGAGCGTAATTTACTTAAAGATGGTTTTTAAATAAAATATGTATTTTTATTTTGAACTGCATTTAGTAAACTAAGAAATGTTTGTAGTATATATATAAAATGATATACAGGGTCCCGCAAAGAACTGGATACAAGGTTGTCTTCGGATGATAATTTCTGAAAATGTAATTTAGGTAGTAATAAGAAATATTTTTGTTTGAATTAAATTTTAAAAAGATACTTTCGTGTATTAAAGGCACTTGGAAAACTACAGGGCTGAACAAAAGAATTCAAGAATGTTTGTATCTATTAGTATTAATCGCTGAAAGAAAAATTTTAACCAGCAAACAAACTAGCAAATAGGGATTATCAGAAGTTTTTTACTATAAATTCGCGATAAAAAGTTAATTACACATGCTTTTCATCTTCGAAATTTTTTGCTTGATTGATCAATTATTTCTTCTTTAAATGTTATGTGAACGAAGTCACGGGTAACTGCTAGTATATTATAAATGTGAAAGTGTGTCCGAAAAATTGGAATGAACTTGGCTTCAAAACGGATGCATTAATGTCTTTGAATCTTTGCATATGTATAGATTATAGGAGTGGAATGAACATAGGCTAATTTTTATTTATTTTATTCAAATATTTTCCTTAATAATTCAAAATTTAATTATTTTTCATGCAAAATCAATAGGCATTTTTCAGATAAAATTTAACCATTTTCCTTTCCTGTTGCCAAGAAAATAAAAAATTGGAATAATAATTTTTCAGCGGCAATGAATTTTTAATAAAAAACTTCCACGCGAAAAACTCTAATAAAATAATTTAATAGAAAATAAATATGACGTCATGTTTGAAATAAAAGATGTATTTTTTATAATATATTTAACAAGGATATTTGTTTAGTTAATGGGAATTTTTGTGTAAAATATGGCGACATAAATTAAAAGTAAAAAGAATGAAAAAGAATTATATTTTTAATAAAATGGTTCACTTATGAAAATGTGACGTCATAGTTGAAATAAAACAGGTACTTTATAGCAGAAAAAAATACAAGGGGTATGAATATCAGTAGCTAATGGAGCGAGATAAATATTGACGTCATATTTAAAATGAATCAGAAGTATTTTTTACTTATATTAATTAATGAGTTAAAAGTTACATACAAATGAATATTTTTATTCAAACTCATAATTATCAATGGAAGAAAATTTTTGTCGGGAAAAGGCGGAAAATAAAACTACTGATTAATATATTTTTGGCTCGATTTTTTAACACTTTCGAAAAGTTATTATGCTTTCGGTTTGTCTGTCTGTCTGGTCGTTTTCTAACTTTCGTAAATATACTCCGATTTCCATGAAATTTTTGGACGTTCTTAACGTTTACCTAGCACGAATACCTATTGAAAATAAAGTTTCTACCATGATTAGTTTATTTACAGGGATTGTCAAAAAATTTCCTTACATTACGGCATTATGGAAAAAGTCCTTTTTATTAAATTTAACGGTGTTACACCCTCTGAAACATATTCAAATTTACATGCATTTACAAAGTGCACTAAAATATGCATTTTGTAAAGTATGTAGTGAAAAGGATACTTATTATTCATTTACAGGGTTACACAGAAGAATTCCATTGCATAAGAATAAAGGGAGGAACAGGTTCTGACATATTTTAATTATGGTAAACGATTTCATGTATAATCAAATTGATAAACGTTGCTGAGGCTTAATGTGAGTTATTTTATGCATAATACGAAGTGCATACCATTTACAGGAACACACAAAAGATTTCAAATATTATATATTCTATTCGGAGTACTGTATATGATGGATGATGACTGTTGCATGGATGAAATGCATTTTTAATTATGATATGTGCTTTTAAGTTTCGCTAAATGTATGCATATTAAATGGAGAGTATAAATGATAATAGTATAAATCGTTAAATTTAGATATACAGGGTTACACAAAAGATCTCGAAAAGGTTACTGAATATGAGCGTAATTTACTTAAAGGTGGTTTTTAAATAAAATATGCATTTTTATTTTGAACTGCATTTAGTAAACTAAGAAATGTTTGTAGTATATATATAAAATGATACACAGGGTCCCGCAAAGAACTGGATACAAAATTGTCTTCGGATGATAATTTCTGAAAATGTAATTTAGGTAGTAATAAGAAATATTTTTGTTTGAACTAAATTTTAGAAAGATACTTTCGTGTATTAAAGGCACTTGGAAAACTACAGGGTTGAACAAAAGAATTCAAGAATGTGTCTATCTATTAGTATTAATCGCTGAAAGGAAAATTTTAACCAGCAAACAAACTAGCAAATAGGGATTATCAGTAGTTTCTTATCATAAATTCGTGATAAAAAGTTAATTACACATACTTTTCATCGTCGAATTTTTTTGCTTGATTGATCAATTATTTCTTCTTTAAATGTTATGTGAACGAAGTCACGGGTAACTGCTAGTATATTATAAATGTGAAAGTGTGTCCGAAAATTGGAATGAACTTGGCTTCAAAATGGATGGATTAATGTCTTTCAATCTTTGCATATGTATAGATTATAGGAGTGAAATGAACATAGGCTAATTTTTATTTATTTTATTCAAATATTCCTTAATAATTGAAAATTTAATTATTTTTCATACAAAATCAATAGGCATTTTTCAGATAAAATTTAACCATTTTCCTTTCCTGTTGCCAAGAAAATAAAAAATTGGAATAATAATTTTTCAGCGGCAATGAACTTTTAATAAAAAACTTCCACGCGAAAAACTATAATAAAATAATTTAAAAGAAAATAAATATGACGTCATGTTTGAAATAAAAATAAAAGGTGTATTTTTTATAATATATTTAACAAGGATATTTGTTTAATTAATGGGAATTTTTGTATAAAATATGACGACATAAATTAAAAGTAAAAAGAATGAAAAAGAATTATATTTTTAATAAAATGGTTCACTAATGAAAATGTGACGTCATAGTTGAAATAAAACAGTTACTTTATAGCAGTCGTTAAAAATACAAGGGGTATGAATATCAGTAGCTAATGGAGCGAGATAACTAATGACGTCATATTTAAAATGAATCGGGAATATTTTTTACTTATATTAATTAATAAGTTACATACAAATGAATATTTTTATTCAAAACTCATAATTATCAATGGAAGAAATTTTTTGTGGGGAAAAGGAGGAAAATGAAACTACTGATTAATATATTTTTGGCTCAATTTTTTAAGACTTTCGAGCAAAGTTGAAAAGTTATTATGATTTCGGTTTGTCTGTCTGTCTGGTCACTTTCTAACTTTCGTAAATATACTCCGATTTCCATGAAATTTTTGGACGTTCTTAACGTTTACCTAGCACAAATACTTATTGAAAATAAAGTTTCTACCATTATTAGTTTATTTACAAGGATTGTCAAAAAATTTCCTTACATTACAGCATTATGTTAAAAATCGTTTTAATTAAATTTAACGATGTTACACCCTGTGAAACATATTCAAATTTACATGCATTTACAAAGTGCACTAAAATATGCTTTTGTAAAGTATGTAGTTAAAAGGAGACTTATTATTCATTTACAGGGTTACACCGAAGAATTCCATTGCATAAGAATAAAAAGAGGAACAATTTCCGACATATTTTAATTATGGTAAACGATTTCATGTATAATCAAATTGGTATACGTTGCTGAGGCTTAATGCGAGTTATTTCATGCATAATACAAAATGCATAGCATTTACAGGGACACACAAACGATTTCAAATATTATATATTCTATTCGAAGTACTGTATATGATGGATGATGACTGTTGCATGGATGAAATGCATTTTGAATTGTGATATGTGCTTTTAAGTTTCGCTAAATGTATGCATATTAAATGGCGAGTATAAATGGTAATAGTATAAATAGTTAAATTTAGATATACAGGGTTACACAAAAGATCTCGGAAAGATTACTGAATATGAGCGTAATTTACTTAAAGGTGGTTTTTAAATAAAACCTGCATTTTTATTTTGAACTGCATTTAGTAAACTAAGAAATGTTTGTAGTATATATATAAAATGATATACAGGGTCCCGCAAAGAACTGGATACAAGGTTGTCTTCGGATGATAATTTCTGAAAATGTAATTTATGTGGTAATAAGAAATGTTTTTGTTTGAACTAAATTCTAGAAAGATACTTTCGTGTATTAAAGGCACTTGGAAAACTACAGGGCTGAACAAAACAATTCAAGAATGTTTCTATCTATTAGTATTAATCGCTGAAAGGAAAATTTTAACCAGCAAACTAATTAGCAAATAGGGATTATCAGAAGTTTTTTACCTTAAATTCGCGATAAAAAGTTAATTACACACGCTTTTCATCATCGAAATTTTTTGCTTTATTGATCAATTATTTCTTCTTTAAATGTTATGTGAACGAAGTCACGGGTAACTGCTAGTAAGACCTAAAAATGAAACAAATTAACTTGAAACTGTTTTTTTTTTTCGATTTATATGACTCAAAACCCTTCTGCGCAGAGCACATGGGTGTCATTTACGTGATTATTTTATAATTATGCAAAATATAAGCACTTGGCGTTATTACCCCAGGGTACCTTATATATATATATATAGAACTACGCTGAAAATATTTACATTCACTCTCCAAGTTCCAGATCCAACATCTTATTTCCCATAGTTAAAAACGGCTTAAATATTTTACATATTATTTTACCAGCAAATAACGTTCTTAAATTAAATACACTACTTTATAATATGTAAAAAATGGGAAATTTGATTTTAAATAATTCACGTCGACCTCGCTAATACAGTGTAAAAATGTAAATTTTTAAGGTTTTGCCATTTTGTGACTAACGTTATTTAAAAACATCTAAAACATTTTGAATAATACAATTTAGTGAAAAAAATTACATTACATTTTTGATATAATGTATAGCTATATGTGAAATGTTATATATATATGTATATTTACAAAATTTATGAATATTTGATAATTTACTAAATCGATGATATTTTCTTTAGTAATTAAATTATGAAATACATGGTGAAAGAAATTACAACTATTCAATTCAAATATTGAAAATTTAATCATTATTATTCATTTAGTTATCATTTTTTTCTATTATTCATTCTTATTATTTATTTATTCATCAAGCAATGTCGTCATCACCCTTTATTATTAACTAATACAACGTGCATTAATTATTATTCGCCTTTATTAACCAATTTACAAATCGCTAATCATTAATTCATTACTATAGAAATAATTCACCGAATTGATTTCTTTGTGGAAAGTTATATTTTAGACTGTTCCTAATAAACCCTAAAACATGTTCGGAATCTCTATAAAGTATAAATATGATAAATACTTAGTACAGCATAAACTTTTTTTGATTAGTCGGAAATGAAAGCTTATTATATTTTTTTCTTTCTTTTAAAGAAAAAAAACGTTTATCAAATTATCCCACTATCAGTCATTAACAGATTTTAACAGGAAGAAAAGTGCCACATTTTGTTGAAAGAATTTTTGGAAACAATGGAAACGTTGACACCCTATGTTAAAGTTTTGAATAAGCTTTTATGTATTACTTATTTTTGAGGTAGAGCAAAATGAATTGAAACGGAATTTGTAATTTCAGAATTGAAAAATAAAACTTTGAATGTTAAAAAAGTTGCATCTACAAAAAATATATACCCATTTAAATTTTAATATTTTTTCAAAAGCACAATTTTAATATTGTGCTAATGAAATAAATTCACACTTAAATATAATAAATTGAAAGCTATAGGTACGAAAATGTGGCAGCAAAATTAAAAATGTAAATTTAATCAATAAAATAATTTTCCTTTATTATTTCGTATATATTAGATTTTGAATATGATATTTCTCGTTATAATTTAAAATCTACAAGTGCAAATGAAATTTGAAATTACCCTGGAAAGTTTGATGGATTTTCTAATTTTTTAGCGATATGGTTGGGGGAATAAAAAGTTTGAAGAGAAATATTTATTTTAAAAATTAGCTACACCCATATTTTAATATTCTAGGTCTATCGCTCAAGCTCTACGAGCATCAGTCAATGGAGAATTAAAAAGACATCTAATAAACCTCAGATAAAGCTCAGTACAAAGTAAAGAAAGTAATCATTTAATTGCTATTAAACTGATTATTAAAAGTAACTGGGCAAATCCTATAGTTCCCTTGGTTAAGTTTAACAGAAAAGTGTCTTTTGCGTGACCACTTGAAATAGCGTTAATAAAACTTTTCAAATTTTAAAACTAGCCTTTACCTAGGGTAGAATATATGTTGGCAGCATTATAAGTTTGATTCCATTTTACAAAAATTGATTTAAACCATGGATATCTCCACTTACTCACAAATGAAATGTCACAAAAATGTTTCCATAAAATTTTCACAAAAGTTACTCATCTTACTCAGAAGTATTCTCGCTATATGAGAAAGAAAAATACATGGAATACACTTTACGTGGAATCTGAGATTCTACAAATTTTTAGATTATATTAGGTTTACTGGCCAAACATAGCTAATGCATGTAAAACTTCTATAAAAAGTATTGGAAAGATTACGTGGATGCAACAGTACGAAAGACAAAGGTAAATCATTTTTATATCTTATAAATTGTGATATTATTGATATAAATTTGATTACTGTGTTATTTTCATAACTGATGATAGAAAAGATGTTATTTTTATTACTCAAAGACCAATAAATGCATCACATGTTACAACTTCTGTATGCTTAGTTACGCATTATTCTAAGATTATATCGAACTTATCGACAATTGTACAGTCTTAAAATCCTTTGATGTTTTCTCAGGACGCAATTTATATTATTAAATATTATCTTACTGTTGTTTGTTTTCGAACATATTATACAAATTCTATAAACAATTTTATGTAGTATTATATAAATATTTCTACGCATTATTATATATTGCTATAGGCTATTTCCATGAGTACTTGTAGTGTAAGTCACAGGCTACGATTATTGGCTACCAGTATTTTAGTATGAAAAGATGTGATTTATTTTATCGGCACATTCTCATTAATTGAATAAAGCCAAGCAGACTTTTCGAGAATAACGGTGGCAAACAAGCATAGCAATTTTAAGGTAATGTGACTTACACTACAAAACCCATGGAACTAGATTATATTGATTTATTGGCTTATCATTTTATTTTACTATATTAATTTACATCCATGTTGCTATACATTATCACGTACCGCATTTTTTCTAAATGTATATAAGTTTTCTTTTTCCCACACAAAAAAATTACGCAAATTCCTATGAATGTTTATTTGGTAAAATCTCTGTTTCGATCACACGAAAGAAAAATTCATTAAATGAGGGTAAAGAATTCATAATAATAATAACAAGAAGAAGAAATATATAAAATATTCTCATATTCTGGTAAACAGTTGTTTTATAGACAAAAAACAATTAGGAGAAAAAAGGTAATTAGATGTAAGTGAAAATGTTTCTCAGTTCTCGTTAAAGAATGACCGATAGATAATTGACAAAATAATTGACAAAAACTGCTGAGATAACAAACACACTAGTAATTAAAAAAATCTTTAAAACTCTCATGACAGTGACCTGTAACATATTCCTGAAATGAAACACATGCATGCATACTGAGATTATAAAGGAAACGCGAAACTTACACACATAAATGTGATTTAAGTTTTAGAATAGAGACTATAGTTTCCGAGAATCACAAAATATAAAACTGTACCAATATTTCCTAATTATGTTTATTATATGGACAATCATTTTTTAATACTTTACGTCCACAAAAAATAAATGCAAATGGAAGTTAACAATTGCTTATTGTTCTTCATGTACTTTTTATTCCAAATTATTTATAAATTGAAATGCTTTTTTTAAATATCAGATTTTCTGAAAATTAAACCAATTAAAAATTTATTTATTCCACTGTTTTTTATTTATTTATTTTTTTTTTTTTTTTTTTTTGTATTCAAATTATTTCCAAATAAATTTTATATCCCACACCTGCCTTGCACAATGTATTTATATGTTATTAACTTGGATTATTTCTATATGTGTGAGACACGTAAATTTGAATTTAAAAGAAATCAAAATGCGTGAAATAACATTATCCGTCTGAACTTTCCGTTTGACCTGATACTTTCAACCGGAAATATATTCGAAAAGTGGGCTTCAGTAGCGGGATAATTATGTAATTGTTTCGAAAAGTGGGCTTCAGTAGTGGGATAATTATGTAATTGTTTCGAAAAGTGGGCTTCAGTAGTGGGATAATTATGTAATTGTTTCGAAAAGTGGGCTTCAGTAGTGGGATAATTATGTAATTGTTTCGAAAAGTGGGCTTCAGTAGCGGGATAATTATGTAATTGTTTCGAAAAGTGGGCTTCAGTAGTGGGATAATTATGTAATTGTTTCGAAAAGTGGGCTTCAGTAGTGGGATAATTATGTAATTGTTTCGAAAAGTGGGCTTCAGTAGTGGGATAATTATGTAATTGTTTCGAGAAATGTATGCTACATTTGCATGCATATTTATATTTATAAACTGCTTCATAAAACTCACAAATATTCATCGATTTTGATTTCTATGTACAACTGTTGTATTTTTCAAGCGACTGCTCCAAAAATTACAAATAAAGAAGAGTTATCTCAAAATGCTGCATACAATTAAATAAATATTCTCATTTTGTTTTAGAAATCATAAGTTTCCTGTATACGTTTGATTTGTGCATGAAACTTAAAATTTATAAATGGACAACATTTATAAGCATTTAATTCCCACCAGGAGAAATAAATTTTTAGAGAATTGTTTGGTGTGCTTATAATTACGTGTATATTCATATTTATAAACTATTTAAGTAAATATACTATTGTGATTTTCATTGATAAACAAATTAACGACAAATTAATTTTTATTTAGATATTGTTTTATAAAGTACAATTAAATAAACAATACATTAAAGTAACTACAGTTAATTTAATATTCCAATTTCTTTTTGAAAAGCATAAGTAGAATATAATAGGAATATGATCTGTAACATTTTATATATGAGTGGAAGTATTTTTGGCTCATAAAAATAACGTTATACAAACAAACAAACATTTTTCTTTGTAAAACAATGCAATTGAGTATGAAAGTAAAAGTATAATTTTCTTGAGAAACAAAAATTTATTGGAATCGAAAATTCACTATTCCATGCATTTTTTAAAGTAATTCATTCTACGCCAATTTGTATAATTACATAATAATGGTTTAATAAACAGTCACTACTTCCAAACTTCTCGGATGCACACACATACATACCAAAGCAGAGTACATTATAAGATCAAATTGATACACATTTGTTTTGGGGAAATGCATTCCCTTAGAGTTTAATTTAAAACATAAATTTATAAGTCAACCCATATAAATATTAATTTATATCGAATTCTCTTCTTCGAAAAATTTTGTGAGTGTATTTAAAAAAAACTGTAAAGTATTCAAATTTTGATTTAATATTTCTCTTTGTAAATACTCTTTTCTTACTGATTCAGTTTACATCATTTATCATATTTTTCATTATAATTTCTTTCTTATTTAGCAAGTAGATCAATATTTCTAAAAAAGATGCTTGCATTAATAAAAATAACTCCTAAAATTCGTAAAGAAGTTTGGTTTTTCTATTTCGAAAAATTTTAAGGATGATTTTTGAAAATGCAGTAAAGTATTCAAATTTTAATTTTAGATTTCTCTTTCTAACTACTCTTTTCTTACTGATTAAGTTTACATCATTTATCATATTTTTTGATATAAATTTATGATTCTTCAGTAGATGGATCAATACTCTTAAAAAAGATGCATATATTAATAAAAATAACTCTTCTGCTTAGAACTTATCTGCTAAAATGAACAAATAAGAAAAATCACGCGTCAAACATAGATTATGAAGCACTTCTCAACATTTCCTGAAATCTTTAACAAGACTTCGTTATTTAGGGAAATGTGCAATACCCAATTATGAATTCCATTACTTTTGAACAAACTTCTGTTTGATCTGTCGGTTAATATATATACTATATCATGTGGAAATATAGTTTAGAAAAAAAAAAGCGCCAAACACGTTGAAATTTCTCTTTTAGCAATATTTTCTAATATATAGGAATATACTTAAATATTTTTCTTCAGTTCTCTTGTTTCCTTCAGTTCTCTTCATTTCCTGTAGTTCTCCTAGTACCTTTATTACACGCCAGTATTTAGCTAAAAATTAATCTAAACTAAATCACCCTTAAAATTACTTAAATCATCTTTCCAAAAAATATCAACCATGTATCCAATTCTTTGCGTGATCGTGTATATCTTTTTTCTGTATTTAATAATCATTTCTTAGTAAATTCAATATAGTTCTGCATAAAAATGCGTAACATATTTAATAAAAACCTCCTGAAGTAAATTGCGTTCATATTCAATATCCTTTAGAGATCTTTTGTGTAATCCTGTATATCAACTATGGCAATTATGAAAACCATATAATATGCTTATATCTAGTGAAACTGAAAAGCCCATCTCATATATATATTTTTAAAAATGCATGTCATCCATCCATCATCCATCATCTTTATACATTACTTCTGACGGAATATACTATTTATAATCTTTTGAGTATCCCTGTAAATTCTAAGCACTTCGTATTATGCGCGAAATAACCTATATTAAGCCTCAGCGACGTATATTATTTTAATATTTAAGAAATAGTTTAATATATTTAAAATATGCCTCAAACAATTCCTCCCTTTGCCATTATGTATTGGAATTCTTTTGGGTCGCCCTGCAAATAAATAACTATTCTTTATTGCCGTATTCCTTACATTGTGCATATTTTAGTGCACTTCGTAAATGCATATATGTATATAAATATTTTTCACAGGGAGTAACAGCGCTAATTATTTGAAACATTTTTTTCCCATAGGCCGTAATGTAACGGAACATTTTTAACTTTCCCTGTAAAAAAAAAAAAGAAAAAGAAATCTTGCTAGAACTTTTTTTAACAATAGGGTTCATGCTAGGGTAGACATCAATAAGTTCCAAAATTTTCATGGCAATCCAAATATAGATTACGAGAGTTTGAGCGCGGACAGTTGGCCAGAGGGACAGCTGGCAGGAGAAACAGCCGGACAGACAAACCGAAATCATAAAAATAAAACTCTAAATTTGAAAAAAATTCTATTTTAAATGTGATATGGAACATTATTCTAAAATTAAAATATTCTTCCGTCATTAAAATTTAGCAACTTTAAACACCAAAATAACTTAGCATTCAAAAAAGAATCCATATTTTTAGAATTAAGAATTAATAAGATTATGAAAGAACATTAAAGAAAATAAATTCCAGCGTTTCAGAATTGAATTATAGGCATAATTTAAGATGCAATGATATTCATTAGGCAAAGAAAAGGAACTATTCAGTTTTTAGAGCAATAAAATGAACTAAAATTTTACAAATAATGAATGAATGAGTTCGCAAAATTACGTAACATTACAAGATTTTTGAATTACCCAGCTCTATTTGTAAAGGATCAATAATGATTCCATTCGCAAAACTTAAATTTTTCTGCATGGTAGAGTACTTTAAAACTTTTTTTTGTGAATTTGCATTAAAGAAAGCCATTTTGAGGAATGTCATTATCTTCTGGTATGGATCTATTGATTGGTTGAAATCAATGGCAGGGACTTTAATAAATGTAGAAGATTTAATTTAAAATGAGAAAACGGACTTAATTCATTTGTACATTGTTAAATTTTTAATTGCTCTTAACAATTAAAAGTAAGTATTTCATATTTCTTCACATAGAAAATATTATCAAAGGAAAAACAATGCTACAATGTTAAAGAAATATAGCTTAGAAAGAAAGCAAAAAGGAAATTTAGAATTTTTTTAAAAAAAATCTAATTTTGGGGATGTATTTTAGAAATACTGTAAAGTATTCAAATTTTGCTTTAATATTTATGTTTGTAAATACTCTTTTCTTACGAATCTAGTTTACATTATTTATAATAATTTCATTATAAATTTATTGTTTTTTATTAAATAGATTAATATTCCAAAAATGTACCTACATTAATGAAGATAAATCGTAAAATATATAAAGAAGCTCTTAGATGAAATAAAAATTATAACTGCAAAATTGAGGAATTTTAAATAATAATTGTGATATGGAACATTATTCTTGACATAAATGTTCTTTTGGCATTAGAATTTAGTAATTTTAAATACCAAAGTGACATAGCATTCCATAAATAATAAATATTCTTTACAAAGATTAAGAAATTATTTTAAAGATATTAAATAATAGCGTTTCAAAATTGAATTATAGGCATAATTTAAGATGCAATGATATTCATTAGGAAAAGAAAAGGAACGATTCAGTTTTTATTGTAATAAATAAAATAATGAATGAGTGAGTTCGAGAAATTGCACATCATTACAAGGATTTTTGAATTACCCAGCTCTATTTGTAAAGGATCAATAATGATTCCTTTCAGAAAACTTAAATTTTTCTACATGACAGATACTTTAAAACTTTTTTGTGAATTTGCATTAAAGAAAGACATTTCTATGAATGTCATTATCTTCTGGTATAGATCTATTGATTTGTTTGAAATCAATGGAAAGGACTTCGATAAATGTACACTGTAAAAAACAAGTTGGAAATTGCACGTGAAGCGTAGCAAATTGGGTGCGTTCGTACGATAACGAAATTTTAAAAATATTACTTTCATATATCAATCTCATAAAATTGTAAATAGTGAATTACAATTAAAACGCTCATCAAACAATGTTCTCCTTATACCATTATGTAATGGAATACTTCTGTGTGGCCTTGTAAATCAATAACAAATGTTCTTTGCACCACAAATTATGTAAGATGTATATTATAATATGTACTTTATAGTTTCATATAAATTTTATTAAGTTCGCATGAGTTAACACGATTAAAATGCATTTGAAACATTTTTCCCCATTGACCGTAATGTAACGGAATACTTTTGATTGTCCCTGTAATTGATCTATGCATCCGATTTTCATAAAATATGAAATAACTCGACAAAATTATGTAATAATTATGTACTTTAAATTTCAAACGTGTAGGATATATTTGAAACTTTTTCCCCATTGACCATAATGTAATTGAATACTTTTGATTGCCCCTGTATTTGATCTATGCACACGATTATCAAAAAATTTGAAATAACTCGACAGAATTATGTAATAATTGCGTATTTTTAATTTCAAACGATTAAAATGCATTTGAAACTTTTTTCCCCATTGACCGTAATGTAATGGAATACTTTTGATTGCCCCTGTAATTGATCTATGCATCCGAGTTTCATAAAATTTGAAATGACTCGACAAAATTATGTAATAATTATGTATTTTAAATTTCAAACGATTCGGTTGGGTAGTTTTTGAATTGTTATATGCGGACGGACAGACGGACGGACTGAACGACCACTATAGGTGCTACGTATTATATAATTACGAACGCACCTAAAAACCGCTAAGAAATGCTTAATGCTTCATTAATTTACTTTTATATGTCCTAAAACCTCTATTATATAATTAATCAGAAATTAAAATTATTTTTTAAACAATAAAATTGAAATAAAATTGTGCACACTTTTATCCACTGTTTATTATATTATTCTGAAAAAAATCTGTTACAAAAGTTTATTTTTACTTGCGATTACATGTAATTTGTTTTTCTGTGTGATATTATTGGACATTGTAGAGTTCCAGGCGAGGAGGGAGGGATTGCACTTTTTGATCCTTAAAAGCATAAAATCTCAAAATGTTCTTGAAAGACATTTCAAAAATCTGGGCGATTATTTCTGCCCTGAATTTAGCACTGAACGTTGGGGGGGGGGGGGGAATTTTCCCCAGGTCTTTACCTACATTTAACTGTGATCACAAAATTTGTGGCACATTGTCCTGATAAATTCAGAGGCTTTTTTACGTTTTTAATTTTTTTTTTCCTGTTTAAAAAATGCTTTTCATTCTTTATCACCGAATAAAGTGTCCGCTATTTGGAATGTCCGTTATTCAGAGTTTAAAAATACAAAAATTTAAGTTTTGGGAGTGGGGATTGGAAAACTGTCCGTTAAATAGAGGTGTCCGCTATTCGGGAGTGTCCGTTATGGAGGTTTTACTGTATAAAGATTTATGATTTTAAATGATAATTTAAAACATTATTAGTAATAAAGAAATATCTTTCAAAATTGTCACAACTGTATTAATCAAAAACATATTTTCGTAAAATAATCCTAATTTTCAAACTGAAAGCATTTCGTAATATCATTACAATCGAATATTATTATTTAATTCCAAACTAAAGTTTAGTAATCCAAAAACAGTAAAAAAAGCAAAAAAAAAAAAAAAAAAAAAAAAATTGTATAGCAGAAATTAATTTAATCTTTTAAGTAACTGAAATCAATGTTTACGTTTACTGTGAATGAACTTTGTATCAGCCCTTTTAGCTAGTTTTCATGTGAAGGCAGACAAATGTTTTAAAAAACATCATAGTTTAGAATAGGAAATTAATCGCTTCTGAAAACAACTTTAACCTATTTTTTCTTATATAACATAATTATTTAAATGAAAGTAATGACATTCATTCGTACTAGAATAAAAAGTTAAAATTAAGTATGACTTACCGTTAAGTTATGATAACAATCCATGTAATAAAATATCCAACGAATTAGTAGAGGGTATCCGATCGAGGGTACACGCCGTGTACTTTCTGGATTTTTTTTAAGAAACTCTGTTTACCCAGGGGCGTAAATCCCGGGGGGGGGGGGAGGTGGCACCCCCCCCCCCCTGAGAAAATCAGTCGGAAAATTTCGCGTTTGGTCGGTAAATAATACACTTAATTGGAAAAAAAATGGTACTTATCTATAAAAAACCTATAAATTGGAAAAAACGGAAAAAATCAGTCGTCAAAATGTACGTTTAGTCGGGAAAACGTTAGGACTTACAAATTGAAACAAGTTGGAAATTGCACGTAAAGCGTAGCAAATGAAGTGCGTTCGTTGATAACGAAGTTTTAAAATATTCAGATTTTGCTGATATAGTAGAGCGTACTTTGGATACAGTATAGTGGTCGAAATCTTTGTGTTCCTGTAAATATGCAGGGAGTAATTCTTATTATACTTCATTAACGTATATCTTATTCATAAAATGTGAAGTAGTTTAATATAATTAAAACACCTCCCAAACAATGTTTTCCCGTATAACATTATTTAGTGGAATACATTTGTGTGGCCCTGTAATTTAATAATAAATATTCTTTGCATCACAGATTATAAAAAATGTATTTTTAGTACATATTTCATAGATTCATGTCGATTCTATTATATTCAAATAAGTGTAACACCATTAAAATGCATTTGAAACTTTTTTCCCCATTGACCGTAATGTAACGGGATACTTTTGATTGTCCCTGTAATTGATCTATCCATCCGATTTTCATAACATTTGAAATGACTCGACATAATTATGTAATAAATATACGTTTTAAATTTCAAACGATTAAAATGCATTTGAAACTTTTTTCCCCATTGACCGTAATGTAACGGAATCCTTTTGATTGTCCCTGTAATTGATCTATCCATACAATTTTCATAAAATTTGAAATGACTCGACAAAATTATGCAATAAATATACGTTTTAAATTTCAAACGATTAAAATGCATTTGAAACTTTTTTCCCTATTGACCGTAATGTAACGGAATCCTTTTGATTGTCCCTGTAATTGATCTATACATCCGAATTTCATAAAATTTGAAATGACTCGACAAAATTATGTAATAATTATGTATTTTAAATTTCAAACGATTCGGTTGGGTAGTTTTTGCGTTGTTATATGCGGACGGACAGACAGACAGACAGACGGACAGACAGACAGACAGACGGACAGACAGACAGACGGACAGACAGACAGACGGACGGACTGAGCGACAACAATAGGTGCTACGTATTTACATAATTACGAACGCACCTAAAAAGGGTCGATCTACTAAAAAAACTTTAGTGATCCTTGTAATTACTAAAAAATTTTTAGTAATCTTAGTCGATTACAAAAAATTCTGTAAGAATTACTAGAAAAAAGTTAGTAACGAATAGAGTTAATAGTTTTATATTTTTAATAGCTCTTACTAAAACTCAATTGATGTGGCCTTGATAGCATAGTGATTATATTAACGGACTCCAGGCTAAAAGGTCCCGGGTTCGAAACTTGCCACAGCCAAATACGCCCCGAATGTATATAGTGTCTCGTTAATAATGGGATTATGAAAATCCTTTCGGAGCAGGTAGGAATGTTTGGTGCTGCCATCTATTGCGGTTTTGCCGAAAATCTTCCTCTTCAGAAGTCTGGATGCAGCTCGAAAGAAGCTCTTGCCCTTCGGGCGCACGTAATGGTTATTAAAAGTAATTTTGGAGCTATTACTAAAATTTGCTTGGTGGCTCATACTAAAAATTTTTAAGTTAGTTATACAAAAAATTCTTTTGTTCAGTTTACAAAAGAAATGCTTGTTTCACTTGCAAAAAAAAGTTTGTAATGGTTACTAAAAAATTCTGTGGAATACAAATTTACTAAGAAATTATTAGTAACCTCTTGAATTTTTTTTTACAGTGTAGAAGATTTACTTTGAAATGAGAAAACGGACTTAATTTCTTGTGCATTGAAAAACTTTCAATTACGTGTAAATTTACGTTTAAGTAAGTATCTTTAATGCATAAACACATAATATATTATCAAGATAAAATAATGTAATTAATCTGAAAAAAGTGTAGCTTGGTTTATATAAACTTGGAAAATGTTTAGAAAAGAATAATTTAAAAATGTGCGTTCCAGAATGTAAAACATATTTTTATCCGTAATGAAGAGGAAAAAATGCTTACTCAAAAAGGAGAAACTTTAAAATGAGTTCACAAAGTTTATTTTCCTTATAACGATTTAAAAATATAGAAATTTAATAATTAAAAGTTAAATAATGATTACTTTTCTAAAATTTAAATTATTATGTATTATAAAATATTTTATCTTTTTGTAATTTGCATAAAAGGAAGTAATTTTTATTAATGTCATATTCTTTTGTGTGAGAACTAAGGATTAGAATGTGAAATCAATGGAAGTATTGATGAGAAATACTTCGATGAAACCAAAAAACTACATTTTAAAGTTAAATGCATTCTAAATGTATCAAATATAAAACAACTTTCAATTGCGTTTCACATTTTAAAACAAAATTATTGTCATCAAATAAAATCAATGAAGGTGAAATTTAGCTTCGTTTAGTTAATTTTGGAAATTACTTTCTATCACGTTGTAAAACTTTTCTTATAAAGAAGAGAAAACAGTTCAAAAAAGAAATTTTAGAAAAACATTTTTATGCAGAATATATGATGAAATTGTACTCATAATGAAAAGACAGAGACTAAATTTCTGAAACAAAAAATGAAAAAAAAAATCGCGAAATATATTTTTATTATAACAATTTCTGAATACCGTAGCTCCTTTTGTAAAAGACAGATAATGATTCTTTATTGGAAACTTGAAATTCTTTCGCAAGATGAAATACTTAAAAAGTTACGTGTGATTTGCATTAAAAGAAGTCATTTTGATGAGTGTCGATAGAACTATTAATTTATTCATGATCAATGGGAAAAATTGCAATAAGTGTATAAGACATATTACTACATAAAAGAAAATGCTGAATGCATTTTCAACTTAAATGAACAATAGCCCCTGTATTTGAAATTTATGTTTATCTGATGAATTTAAAAAATCAAACGTTAAAATAATCTATAAATGTTCTTTAGAAGTATGGGCATATTTATTTAAAGAAATTTCAGCGTCTGACGGGCATTCTACTCCTCTGTTAAGATTAATAATAAAAAAGTGTAAGAAATAATAATATTTATAATGAAAATAGAAAAACTAAATTTCTGAAAAAAAAATGAATAAAGAAAATAAATTCGCGAAATATATTTCCAATATAACAATTTTTAAATGCCGTATAGCTCATTTGTGAAAGACAGATAATGATGTTTTTTTTTTCGGATACTTCAAATTCTTCCGCAAGATAAAATTCTTTAAAAGTTCCTTGTGATTTGCATTAAAGGAAGTCATTTTGATGTTTGTCGTTTTTTTCATGACTAGAAATATTAATTGATTCTTTATCAAAGGGATTAACTACAATAAGTGTATAATACATATTACTGTATAAAACAAAGTACTGGATGCATTTTGCACTTGAACAAACAAAAATCTTTTTTTTTAATTAGGTTTATCGGCAGAATGTAAAAAAAAAAAAATAATAATCGCTAAAATGTATGTATAAATATTCTTTAGAAATATAAGCAAATTGTATCTAAACAAAATAAAGTTCAACGTATGACAAACATTCTGTTCGTTCGTTAAAAATAATAATATTCATTTCAAAAAGAAAACAATTTCATTTCGCAAGTCAAAACATGAAATAAAAAAGGTCAATGAAATAATTTTGCATGCAACTAATTCTGAATAATTTCGCTGAATTTATAAAAGATCAGCAATGATTTTCATTTTTTTTTCTAATATTCTTATGCAACATAAAACGATATGATTTTTATTAAAATTTGCATTAAATGAGGTAATATTGATGAATATTAATTTATACTGGTTTTTAATTATTCCTTACAATTCTTCACGGAAAAAAATAATGATTACAGAAGAATATATATTAATTTTTAAATTAATTATAGATAGAAAATTTTGTGTCAAAAAGGATTTTTAACCGACTTCCAAAAAGGAGAGGATGTTATCAATTCAACGCGTATGTATTTTTTCTTTTATGTATGTTCACCGATTAGTTCGAAACTATCCAACCGATTAATTTGGTTTTGATGTTAAATGAAAGTGCTTGCTCTCGAATTGGTACCACTTCCGTTTCATAGAAATTGGTTCAGTATTTTTTTAGTAAATAGGCAAGAACTAATAAAATTAATGATTTTTCGCTATTTAAAAGTGTTGAATAAGTTCTCTGAACAGAGCGCAGTCAGGATGGCCGAGCGGTCTAAAGCGCCTGGTTTAAGTTCTGGTGCTCGAGAGAGAGTGGGCTCGAGCCCAGCTCCTGACATACAATACCAGACCTGTATACAATAACCTTTTTTTTCGTATTATAATTTTTACATGTACATTTTACAAATTAAATACTAATTATGCAATTACGAATATTTTGTATTTAACCGTTAGCACAGAGTATCAGAGATCTTTTATCAACTCAGTACTTTATCAGTGAAAGAGTACTAAAGTAATAGACTTGCGAAAAGTAACATGACGTTGAATAAGTTCACGAATAGTTTGCAGTCAGGATAGCCGAGTGGTCTAAGGTACTTGATTTAATCTCTGGTTCTCGAAAGAGATCGTGGGTTCGAACCCCACTCCTGACATACGTGTATAATATGCATTTTTTTCGAATTATAATTTTTTAAGCGACTAAAACAAAAAGAATAGGAGGTTATCATCAATTCGACGTGTATGTATATTTTCTATGTATGCTCACCGATTACACCGAAACTATCCAACCGATTAAACTAGTATTTGTGTTAAATGAAAGGGGCTACACTCGAATTTATACCACTTCCATTTCATTGAAATTAGTTAAGTACTTTTTTAGTAATTAGACAAAAACGAATAAAATTAGTGATTTCTCGCAAATTAAAAGTAACATGGGCGTTGAAAGAATTCGCCAAACGGAATGCAGTCAGGATGGCCGAGCGGTCTGAGGCACCTGATTTAAACTCTGGTTTTCGAAAGATATCGAGGGTTCGAATCTTACTCCTGACATACATATGTACAATAATCTTTTCCGTATTACAATATTTAACAGACTTCAAAAAAGGAGGAGGAGGTTATCAAATCGACGCGTATGTATTTTTTTCTTTTTATGTATCGGTCCCACCAGTGTCCGAGAGGTTCTGACCTCTCAACTGGCAGACGGCAGGTGTTGGGTTTGAACCCAATCGCGGCCGTCGGCGTAACCGTTCGGAGTTTTCAGTGGTTTTCTTCGAACCTTGGATTTTCTTGCGTAAATACGGGTTAGGTTCCTTTAGAAAGACCCCGCGGAGGCCATCCCATCCCTTTCGGGTCTATATTCCACGTGTATATAATCGGCCGACATAAAATAAACCAATCTAAGCCATCTTTTACGTATGGTCACCGATTACGCCCAAAATATCAAATCGATTAATTTGTATTTTGTGTTAAATGTAAGAGGATACACTCGAATTGGTACCGCTTCCATTTCATCGAAATTGGTTCAGTACTTTTTTAGTAATTTGGCAAAAACTAATAAAATTAGTGATTTCTCGCAAATAAAAAATAACATGGATTTTGAATAATCTCGGCGAATGGAGTGTAGTCAGGATGGCCGAGCGGCCATAGCGCCAGATTTAAGCTCAGGTTCTCGAAAGAGAGCGTGGGTTCAAACCCCACTCCTGACATGCGTATGTAATTTACTATAATTTTTTCCGTATTATAATTTTTATTACCTGACTCCAAAAAAAGTAGGAGGAGGTTATCAATTCAACGCGTATGTTTTTTTTTATGCATGTTCACCGATTACTCCGAAACTACCCGACCGATTAGTTTGATTTTTATGTAAAATGAAAGAGGTTACTCTCGAATTGGTACCACTTCCATTTCACCGAAATTGATACAGTATTTTTTTAGTAATTAGGCAAAAACTAATAAAATTTGTGAATTCTCGCAATTTAAAAGTAACATGACGTGTAATAAGCTCACCGAATGGAGTGCAGTCAGGATGGCCGATCGATCTAAGGCGCCAAATTTAAGCTCTTGTTCTCGAAAGAGAGAGTAGGTTCAAACCCCGCACCTGACATAATTTACCTCCAAGTATAATTTACAGTATTTTTTCTGTATAATATTTTTTATTAACTGACTTTAAAAAACGTTAATTTTTTAAGTAAAAAGAGAAAAATAAAAATTTCTACCAAAAATTGAATTCACTTCAAAAACTACTGCAAAATGAAAAATACTTTTTTTTTTACATAATAGTAAGAAGAAATTAAATTAAGAACGTAATATTTACCATACGCATTATTATATTTATGTACATTAATTTGATTTTTTGGAGTCGGTGCCATCCAAGCGACGTTTAAAATTAAAATTAAGTATTCAATGCAAATCGTAAAAGAATATAGTTAATTTTTTTAACTAAATATTAAAACGTGAAAAAACTCGTAAATATTTAGATGTGTGTCTATAGAAAAATTACATGTAACTTGGCTTGGCTGGCATCGACTCCAAAAAATCAAATTAATGCACATACATATATAATAATACGCATGGTAAATACTACGCTCTTAATTTAATTCTTATTACAATTATGTAAAAAAATTATTTTTCACTTTGCAGTAGTTTTTGAAGTCGGTTCAATTTTTGGTAGAAAAGAAGTTTAGAATATCATATATTAGTAAGTAGAAGATTTTTTAATTATATAAGATATCTCGATTTTATGTTACTCGAATTGATAAACACTGAAGAATAAATTTAAATTTTATTGTTAAAATACTTATCATGAGAATTTAATGTATTTTGTTAATTTCTTAAATATGTTTTTGCGATGTGTTTATTTGTTTTTATATTTCGAAAAATTTGAAGACCCGTTTTTAATACAAAAAAGAATTAAAAATCATTCGTCAGGGATTAATTTCGAAACTGTGTCCAATATTTTCAGAACAATGAAATAAAACGTTACAGTTTACATTGAAATATGATGTCTAAGCGCACAACGCATTTGAATATCCAATTTATATAATTATCATCAACAGATATAAAAGTAACCGAAATTTTTCTGATGGCCTATACATAATGTATAGATTTCTATACACACCACATAGCATGATCAAAGTCTAAAACCATATTCATCAAAAGATTAAGTACGAGATAACTTCTTCTCAACCCTATATGTGGTTTATAGAACTTACACTCACCAGTTTAATGTAAAAAATTTTTATACCACAATTAAAAACGGAAATAAACGATCAATATTTATGCGCATTACCATAACTGTTTCCTGTAAGTGTACCTGTATAAAATAGTTTAATAAAATAACTAAATACACAACGCATGATTTTTTCGTTACGTTATTTTCAAGTAATATATAGTTCACGTAGCAAAGTTGAATAATCGAATTGGAACGTTTTCAAAATTAACCAATTTTAACGGCGACTCAAAAATTTCTAACTCTTTTACAAAAGATAAATTTTATTTAATGATTATCTATCTTAATCCTATGGTTTTCTTACTCATATCATCGAGTTGTCTCAAAGCGACTCAGGATAGCATAAGATTCAACATTTTTGTTTAAGATTTAAATTTAATTTACAATTTGATGACAATATCAATAAAAATATTTTTTTGTTTTCATTATCGGAAAACTAAACTGTTGTACTAGAATTTCTGACTCCATGTATATGATTTTTTAAAAACCATGTTTGATAAAGTGCAATTTAAGTACTGCTTTTCCTAAAAACATTCATTATTATTATATTTTTAACCCTTGGTACTTCGTTATCTCCGCTGCGAAGACATCAACTTTCCTTCCTAAATTTCATTTTGGCACCAGTAATAAAGGAGAATAAAATGTACCTTATTTAATCAGAGAATTTTTGAAATTATCTACTTCAAGGAAAGTTCTTTTTAAAAAATAAGGTACTAATCGAATAAAATTTGTGTAAGAGACACCTGGAGTCCGAAGGTTTAAATCTTAAAAATTGTTGAAACAAGTATACTTTAAATTCTTCGTAATTCAGTTTAAAGATGATAAAGTTTCTGCAACAGAGAAAAAATATTATATTCCAGGTTCGATGCCAGAATCAGCATGCACAATGTTCGAACCGCTGAGCGACTCAGAAGATGTATAGACACACATTGATTGAATCTTTGTTTTTGCCAGCTTTTTTTAAAATTAATTACGAACATATCAACTACATCATACACAATCTGTCAAAATAGATATTTTCAATGATCATACGTTTTGAGTGAATTCTGTCTTATTGAATATCGGATGAGTAGTTCAGAGTCCCTGCTGTAAAATATTTAAGTTTGTGGCACATGTAAAATAACATTTAAATGTTAAAAAACTTATAGAATGTGAATCCATGTGGAACTTCCAATTTAAACAATATTTGTGTATGATGTAGTAAGATATATATTCATATCTTACTTTATATATTTTATATAATTACATGTTACCTTCTATATATTTACTAGCTGATCCGCCCGGCTTCGTCCGGTCCGTAATAATAATATTAAATGAACCTGAAGTTTTGTATAATTTTATCTCTAACTAGAAATATGTGAAAGTACATTGTCTGAAATATGCTGCCACTGACTACGTGAGAAATTGGTTTAAAAAACAAACAACTGATATTAGCTGTAAAAATACTCAAAATGAATGCAATGGGAGTCTCGTGAGGTATATTATACGAAAATTAAGCCATCGTGTCCAACGACTGCACAATTTACATTTTAAAACATTTATATTTATCCTTAAAAATCACTGTTAAGTCGCGTAATTGATTTTTTTTAAAACCCCTAAATGAAATATTTTGAATTTCAGACTAAGTATACCATGGGTGTTTGAAATATTGTTGTCAGGTTCAGATATGGTTTAATTCAGGTTTCAGGTTTCTTTTCAAATGGAATTGTTAGCTTCGGGCGAGATTCATATTCATCGAGTTGTGTTTCCACGGAAATTATTTTGCCTTGTTCAAGTCAGTTTATGCTTCACTACAATATTTTTATCGGGCTCACGTTTGGTTCGATTCAAATTTCAGTTTTTATTTTTTAATTCAATTTTAAGGTTCGGGTTGAATTCATGTCCTTGGAAATTATTTTGCCTTTCTCGGATCCGGTTATGTGTTTTTGGAATACTGTTGTTGGTTTCAGATTTGGTTCAATTCAGATATCGGCTTTTTCTGCAAATGAAATTTCTAGTTTCGGATCGGGTTGTGTGTCCACGTAAATTGTTTTGTCTTGTTCGAATAAGGTTTTGCTTCACTGAAATATTTTTGTTAGGTTGAGATTTGCTTCAGTTGAGTTTCGAGATTTTTCAAAAAAATTATTTTAGATTCGGATTGGGTCCATGTCCATGGAATTATTTTTGTATTGTTCGGATCAGTTTATGTTTCTTTGGAATATTTGTTCGTATTATATGAGGTTTGAGTAAGATTCCAGGTCTTTTCAAATGTAATTTTTTAGGTTTGAGTTGGGTTTATGTCCACAGAAATTATTTTCTCTCGCTCGAATCGGGTTCTAGTTCTTTAGAATATTTTTATCGGTTTCAGCTTCCGTTTCGGTCATATTTCGGATTCTTTTTCAAAGAAAATGTTTAGGCGAGACGGGTTGCATGTCCACAAAAATTATTTTCCTTGTTCCGATCGGGTTATGCTTCATTTGAATATTTTGGGGGGATTCAAATTTGGTTCGGGTCAGATATCAAGTTTTTTTCCAAATTGAATTTTTAGGTTCTGGTCGAGTTTATGCTCGCGGATGTTTTATTTTGCTCGGATCGAAGTATGGACTGTTTCTTTTTCGGGTTTGGATCGGGTTATGTGTTAATAAACCAAAACATTATGGTTGTAATCAGTTTTACTACTATTAATTTAATGTCTATTCCTGATACATGATTTACTTTGATATTTGATAATTTATTATGTGTATGAATCGTCTGCCGATTCGGACAGCTGTACACCAACCTGCCATTTTTTTTCTTTTAGAAAATTAAAGCCATAATAAAATAGTTTTAAATTAAATGGAATGCATTTAAATTTAAACAATGATTAAAAAAACTCCTAGAAAAGTCAGGTATTTTTTTATTGCAACACAGTTAATCACACATACATTCAGTACGAAGTGCCAACAAACTGACGTGCAACTACTGTGATCAATAATATTTAGTTAAACTGACAGTTTGCCGGTCTATGAGTTTTAAATTTCCCTGGGAAAAAAACAGTCACTTTTGAAATGTGTAATGCCTATATTGGTTTATTTAATTCTGTTCCAGATTTTATAATTATTTCTTCGAAAATTTTATACAATAAACCAATCGTAAGAAATCGCACCTTTTCACACTTTTTATATTTCAATTTTTTTAAGAAATATTCTTAGAGATAATTGAAATGTAATTAGCAACTTCCATGAAAAATTTCAAGTTTCTAGTTCCATTAATTACACAAAAATTACATTTTTAGAACGTTCTTTGCTCCTGAAACCCCTTTGTGTTACTTCTTCGACATAAGATATGTCTTATGTTTGAATACGGTAAACACCATTATTTTGGTAGCATTTCTTTTGAAATCGGTTCTGGAATTCCAGAGATAACTCCCTAGAAAGAAACAAACACTTTCTCTTTATAAAAGAGGTACAGGCTGCTTAATAAGTTTCTATTCCAAGAGCGAAACTGAATTGATCTCTGTTAATTTTCGAGTTGTATAATATACTGAATATTTCGATAATTTTTCTGGTAATTTCCTATGTTAAATTAATGTTCAAATACATTTATAGAATAATCTAAACAGTTTATGTTGAATTTGGAGTTTAGATCTTTATAATTAATGCATGTGTAATTTTAAATATGCAATGCTAGTTTTAAAAATCTACTACGTTTTTAACATTTATAGTGTGCGCATACAATTAGGAGGGTGATTTTAAAGCGTTTGTGCATATAAACATTGAAAGAATTAATAACTTCTTATGTCATCAGATTGATTATTTTGCAAATTATTGATTATTATTGATTATTTGATTAATTATTCATAATTAATTAATTAGAATTACTGATTATTTGATTAATTATTCATAATGCAATAGTCTGAGATGTAAGTTAAAGCTTTTACACAAAAAACAAATTAAGTATTTAAAAAAATTCTTGAACGAGAGAATAAAACAAGCTATTTAAAGATATTAACACCAGTAACTTCGAGCATTTGAAAACATAGTATGCAAACATTTTTCCATCAAAATAATTTCTATTTTTTATATAACATTTTGCTACGTTAAACATATATATATATTTCAAAATTCTTTAAATTCCAATATTATTTCTAGGCATCATATAATTCAGCTTGTTTGTCTTGTAATGGCAATTTTTTCTCTTTATGTTTTATAAGAACTTCCTTATCTGTTTTTTTCTCTAGATAAATTTTATACAGCGGCTATTTCTTAAGCAACATTTAACTTCTCACACACTTTTTTATATAATGGATTCTTCTTGACAGGTTAACAATACCACTTCCTTTAGACTGCTTAGTTGAAAGAAGCTGTAATTTTGTTATATTAAAGGCTCTTTTAGAAAAAATTGTTCAAATATACTTAGGTTTATTATATTATTCTTCTGAGAAGAACAATAAAACATTGAAAATTAAGATAGATTATTTATTTTATGAGCTTTATGATAGCCAAATTAAGAATAAACCCTATTTAAAGGTTTTATATAAGTTATGCAAGGTAATGAAAAAAAAAAAGAAAATGTTTTGATATCTAATGTCTCAAGTTATTTGCTCGCTGATTAGATAAAATAAGACGATACATTTTGAAGGCAAATTTAAAAGGTTAGAAACTCGTTTATATGAATCACTTAATATGTATGAACATCGTTATTTTATTGTATTTAAAACAAAATTTAAATTAAAATTACAGATTATTATTTTATTAATATATTAAGAAAAATATAGTATTCATAATGTAGATTTAGTATTTTAAGAATTTTTTGATAGTCAAAATGCGAATAAATCTTTGTTAAAATTTAAATTTAAGCTATTTTCAATGTCACGAGAGGTAAAAACGCTTAAAGTAAATATTTTAATAATTATTGACAGAGATTATTTTCCCTCAGATTAGACACAAAAATGACAAATTGAGAGCGGAACCTTCTTTAAATAAATCATTTCAACTCTGTTTAGATGTAAGGGGGACTAGGGAGGGTTGACCCAATTTTTACAATTTCTTTTTTATATTATTAATATTGATTCTAAAATAAAGTTTTCTAAAGCATATTATTGCCAATGAATGCCTATGGTAATTTACCCTAATATTACAGTCATCGACATGTTCGCATCATTTTTGGCGAAGAAAATTTGTCGTCAAAAATGACGCCAACTTGGTGATAACTGTACTATTTTGCCAAATTACCTTAGACATAGACATTCAATGAAAATCATTAGACAGGTTTGTCTGGTAACAAGTTAACAAATAGAGACAATGTAACAAAAACGAATATTTACAAAGGGAATAGAGCCTAATAAGATTATTTACATTATTTTAGAGTACAAATATTAACTAATTACAAAATTCGTAACAATACATTAATATTTATTTATTCAGAAATTAATGTTCGCATAATATATGATGATTTTTATTTATTAAAAAAAATAACCTTTGTATTCTTTATAGTTTTTTGAGTTGTTTATATACAGGGTGTCTACTCGCAGTTATGTTCAATGGTTAATTGCATAGCCATAGACATATAGTTTTAATCACAAAAATATTTTTAATTAGGTGAAGAAATATTCTAAAATGAATTTGGGTCAATAAAAACAATCTTTACGGTTCCTTGGTGCTATATGTGATATTTAGTTAAAATTTCATGTTGCACTAAAAGGAAAGTTAATAAAAAGTCCGATTCATATAACATTAATATTGACGGAGGTGCGAAATTTTTAAAATTAAGACTTATCCTGTTTTTTGCATACATGTGAGTTTGGTCGTGCTTCGAAGGCTCATATTCAAAGTGCTTAAACTATTAGAAGGGCTTTTTAATGTGCATAAGCGCTATAAAAGTAATCGTACAAGAATCACACAAGAATTAACATTTATCAACTCATTTATGCCTGAATTTTTGTTTATCAAATTTGTTGGTAAAATCACTTTAAAACGTTTCAAAATGAACTGCATTAATGATAAAAAAATACACTAGTTTTTTTTCTTTGTATTTATTTTATAAAATAGAAGAATAGTAAGTATAGAAATATGCATGATATTTATAATTGCATAACATACACTGGTGTCCAAAATTTAAGCATAATTGGTAATTAAGTAATTATTTTTAAGTAATGAAAGAAATATGAATCGGAATGTGCTGAAACTCCAGGTGTGTAAACAAAATAGTACGCATCACATATTTTCGCGAAGAGTTTTCCCCGAAATCGAACAGGGGACCGTCAACAAATTGAAAAAAACGAAGATCTTTTGGATAACCCTGTCAAAACTAATGTAGAAAAAGCGTTCAAACTGCACATTATGATTAATTGGCTTATTGTAATGTACTGTGTTAATTTTTACAAGGATAGCATTTATACTCGTAGAGAAATTAAGGTTTTTATAAAAACAGTCCTAAATTTTTCCAAGTTTTTTGCTTATAATTTGCAGAGTCCTTATTATAAAATAATGTTCTTTTCTGAAAATATGACAAACATCATTGTACATAATACCCTGTCATCAAAATTTAAAAATAATAAAAATTGTATGAAATATGAGTATGTTTAGTAAATAATTTTTCATTGCGCATGCGTCAACGATATCAAAATGTCATTTGCATATTGTGTTAGCTAAATGTATAGAGCAACTTCTGTACAAGTTTCAAAAACATAGCTTGAAAATTCTGAAAATGGGAGCCTATAGAATCAACTCAAAATCCGTTATTCCTAAAGGAAGCAAAAAAATCAGGGGTTTTACCTAAATATAGTTGTACGTGCAATATTGTGTAGGCACTAAACAATGGAATATGGATACAGCCCCTCATCTTTTTGCTTCATTTAGGGAATAAAGGATTTTGATCTCATTCTATCAACGATAATTTTCAGAATTTTTAAGCTATGTTTTTGAGACTTTTACAAAAGTTGCTCTATACAATTAACTAACATAATATGCAAATGAAATTTTAATAGCGTTCACGCATGCGCAGTAAAAAATTATTTAATAAACCTGCTTATTTGTCATACAATTTTTATTATTTTTTAATTCTGATGACTTTTTTCAAAAAAGAACACTATTTTATATTAAGAACTCTGCAAATTATAAGCAAAAAACTTAGAACTGTTTTTATAAAAACCTTACTTTCTCTACGAGTATACATGCTATCCTTGTAAAAATTAACACAGTACATTACAATAAGCCAATTAATCATAATGTGCAGTTTGAACGCTTTTGCTACATTAGTTTTGACAGGGTTATCCAAAAGGTCTTCGGTCTTTTTCAATTTGTTGACGGTCCCCTGTTCGATTTCGGGGAAAACTCTTCGCGAAAATATGTGACGCGTACTATTTTGTTTACACACCTGGAGTTTCAGCACATTCCGATTCATATTTCTTTCATTACTTAAAAATAATTACTTAATTACCAATTATGCTTAAATTTTGGACACCAGTGTATATTACTATACGCTTTGTCAAAATTTATCGAGCATTATCTTTTAAATTGTATAGCATATACTGTATAAATATGCATAATATGTATAAATATGTATTATATAAATATTTTTATCAACAGCTTAAAATATATATATATTTATTTATTTAAAGAAACTAATAACAATATAAGTATTTTAAATAAAAAACTAACAAGGAGAGTGCCAAACTTGGAATCACATTTTGATTATTTTAATATAAGTTGTAGGGAAGAGGCTCCTTAGTCTGAGGTTCAAAGGATTTCATACAACGGTGTTTAGTTTGTGGGTAACAGGAGGGGAGGATGGAGGTCAAATATTATCTCACAACTTTAAATGCATACTTTATAAATACCGAATAACGTTGATAGTAGCTCAGTTGATTCGACGTTTGCTTATTGTACAGCGAACTCAGATTTAGTACTGAAATGTGCTACATTTTTTCTCATTTGTTTTATAAATGTATTTATAATCATAATTTAAAAATATCAATTAAAAATTTAATATTGTGCCTTAATTATAATTTTAACATATTCAAACTTTAGTAATTTCGATTTGTAAACCATTATTTCTTATCAAGTAAAGATATTAAAAAATGGGGTAGCTCAATAAATAATAATAATAATAATAAATCTTTCCAAAATTTGCTGTGCATCTTCTAGTTATGACAAAATAAAACATGCTCAAATAAAATAAAAATGGAAGCAGAAAAAAGATAAATCTGAAAGTAAATAATTCAAAGAGAAACTTAAATTTTAGAAAAACTTAAAAAAAAAAAAAAAAAAAAAAAAATACAGAGATTAAAAATCTTTAATACGCAAAAATATAGGTTGTAGTTTAAATCTTATGCTAACTTTTAATATAATTATGTTTGCTACTTTAAAAAATAAATATTATCATTGTATTGACTTTCCTTGTTAAGGCAATTCATAAGTAATCTTTCTTTAAAATTATGAATCGACACAATTGTTCGATATCATTGTATCAATATAGAATATATGAAGTACCATTTAAATATCATTTGAATAAAAATTAACTGTTTATAATGTTTTATACAACCATTTATTTACAAATAAAAAAGTAAATAAGGAGAAATTGATACCAATATTATACGAGGGTTGATCCAAAAAAAAAGTTTACAAGGCAAAGGAAAGAGTATTTATTAACAATAGAATCAAGATACAAATGGCAATCAAAAGATACATCTGGCCTTTAATTTTCCACTTAGTCGCCAAACCTGTTTAGGCATTTGTCAGAACGTTCGACCAACTTATTTATCCCGTCTTGAACTGGGCCCTGCTCATTGAGCCATTTCTCGTGATCCGTTTTCACTGCATCGTCTGAGGTGAACCGTGTTCCGGATAAGTTTCGCTTCAACGCCGGAAAAGGAAATAGTCACTTGGAGTCAAATCGGGGCTGTAAGGGGGGTGACTTCAGACCTCCCACTTGAACATTTGCAGCAATTCCTGGGTTTGACGAGCTTTTCGGGGCCTGGCATTGTTATGCAGAATTATGAAGCCTTTGTTGAACGATTTGTGTGAATTTCGGATGCGGCCACATTCTTGGCCCATAAGAATCGAATTACGGCTCGCACCTCTACGGAAGACCACTTTTCTAGACATCGTGCCATTACTGTCGCTCTTAAGTATCTGGGTATACTGACGCTACTTAATCGTAGAACCGCTGTAGGATAACTAGCACCATCTGTCAACCACCCTGGGCGAAAATATTCGCTCCACAATTATTACGTTTCAAATGCTTCTGATTGTAAACTTTTTTGGATCAACCTAAGTAGTTTTTAATTAACATTGAAATTGTTAAATTATTACTACAAATATATTTTTTTAAAAAGCAGATGCAGCCCGTTCTGATACCGAATCTGAGTCAACAGAATCACGATTAAACACCATAATAACTTAGCAACGACCAGTGTTAGTCATTAGTTTCAATGTAGGTGTTTAAGTTTTGTTATAATGTTGCCTCCCTCCCTCTTTCTCGGGAACCAAAGTGCGTTGTATAAAATCCATTGAATCCGAGACTAAAGGGTTTTTACTGTTCAATATATATTAAAGTAAATAAAAATCTGTTATTAGAAAGGTTGTCCCTCTTGTAAAATAATCGCATTTAAGACTTAAAAAGTTAATATTTTATAATCATCTTGAAAATGGCTATTACATAAACAACTGTCACCTAAATGGCTAATAAAGATACACTAGCAGGGGAGACCGAGCTTAGCTCGGTCAAAATTAACTTTGTGTTCAACTCGTATTTCACTGTATTATATGTATAGTATTTTCACTGTATCATTAACTCTGTATTATTACTGTAAAACATGTTTATAATAGTATTATTTAGAAAAACAATCAATAAGAAAACTATGTTTTTATGCGCATATTTATAAATTTTATTTTATTTTAAATTTTACAACGAAAGGACATCGATCTAAATCACTTTTTTAGCTCGACTCTGATTGGTTTAACCATGGATCTCGAATCCTCTTAAGAATGTATAAAAAAACTGTTTACATTCTGAAAGACAATATTTTTTGCTAGATATAGCCAAATTTGGAGGCATTCTTTTCATTTGGCTCCAAATACGTGTTTTGGTTTTCGTAATTTTTATAGTCGATTTTTTGGCCATATGTCGCCAATATTTTGTCAAATATCACCAAGTTATTGGCTTTTGCCATATTCTCGTGACCCTGACCCGTATTACCCAAAATGAGCCACTAATCAAATTTGATCAAGCATGTGACATAGCTCAATCGTCTTCAGGTAATCAAAAACAGTAGAATATAAAATTGAATCAAAATCGTTTAAGCCATTTTTTAGGTAAAATTAGCTTGGCAGCATTCAGCAATGAAGCGAAATGACCCACTAATATAAATTTGTTTAACATGCGACTCAGCGCAATAGTCTTCTCGTGACAAAAAACGTTTTGTTTAAAAATTTAGGGCAAAATTGATTGAGTCGTTGTTATATATAATTAGAATGACCCTAGCTCATTAAAACCCAAAATAACCCACTAATAGAATTTTCGCGAGCATGTGTCCAAGCCAAATGGTTTTCGCTTGCTCAAAAACAATATAATACAGAGCATAGTCAAAATGGTGAGTACCATTTTCTATATAAAATTAGCATGACCCATTATGACCAACAAATGACCCTTATAATCGAAATCTCTCGAACGTGTGGCCTAGCTCTTTAGTTTTAGCATGCCGAAAAACATTAGATACAAAATTTAGATAAAATCGATTGAGCCGTTTTTTAGATATAAGGTACCCTGGGGTATTAGACGTTAAGGTTCTACCAATTTTCACGGCTTAGTTTTAGATTGTATTTTTCAAACAAATATAGGATCTAATACAGCAACTCATTGACTATCTATATAAAATAAAATAACTTAACAGATATGTATTCATAAAATGTAATGGCGTTTTTTCTTGACCAATGCTATTTGGCGTTAATACCCACCTATATGGGTAATAACGCCATGCAAACAAAACTATGAAATAAGATGGATAATTGCATGTAGATAACCCAATTCTAAAAATACAAACTCTACAAACTTAGAAATTTACAAATTGCATTCTAAGCTATTGAAAATGTTAAATTTTTTGTGAAAGTGTAAGAAAAATAAAGGTGTGGTGTGGGAGGGGGGATGAGGCAAAAGAATATCAGACCGTGAGCTTCTTTTTGCTTAAAAAGGACAGCTTAAATAGAAATATGAGAAACATTGCACAGTTTTAACTGTGTTTATTTGAATCAGTATTTAGGATGTAGCTCGGCCACTGTAGGGAATCAACCGGGGTATTAATGTCAAAGATTGGCGTTATTACCCCGATATAATTATTGCGCAGTACATTTTAAATTACAAATTATCTCGAGAAGATATCCAAAATCTTCAACAACATTTTAAAAGTACATGAAATGCACTACAAATTTATGTAATTAACAAAGCATTTCCGAATAAAAAGATAGTCTTCACATCACAAAACGTATGTCGCAAATTTTAGATCAAGCGTTAATTTTAGTTGTTTGTAAAAACAATAAGACCTAAAAATGAAACAAATTAACTTGAAGCTGTTTTTTGCGATTTATATGACTCAAAACCCTTTTGCGCAGAGCACATGGGTGTCATTTACCTGATTATTTCATAATTAGGCAAAATATAAGCACTTGGCGTTATTACCCCAGGGTACCTTAGTTAGTTTGACCCTGACCCCTAATAATCCAAAATGACCCATTGATCAAATTTTCTCAAAAATCTGTCCTAACCCAATGATTTTCTTGTGACCGAAAACGATAAAATGCAAAATTTAATCAAAATTGCGCGAAACATTGTCTAGATAAAATTAGAATGACCCAAAAGTGGCCCACTAATTGAAATTTCTCGAACATGTGACCTACTCCAATGATTTTCTCATGCCAAAAATATGTTGTATATAAAATTTCGTTAAAATCGACCCACCCATTCTTTAGATATAGCTTGACCTTGACCCATTAAGACCCACAAATGACCCTTATAATCGAAAGCTCTCGAATATTTGACTTAGTCCATTAGTTTTCTCGTTTCTAAAAATTGTTACATACAGAATTTCGTTAAAATTGATCCTGCCGTTCTTTAATTATACATAGCTTGACCCAGACCCTTTATGATCCAAAATGACCCATTAATCGAAATTTTTCGAACATGTAACCTAGTCCAATGATTTTATCGTGCCAAAAAAATGTTGCATACAAAATTTCATTAAAATCGATCCACCTGTTCTTTAGATATAGTTTGACCTTGACCCATTGTGACTCATCATGATCCACAAATGACCCTCATAATCGAAATCTCTCAAACATGTGATTTAGCCCATTAGTTTTCTCATGTCGAAAAACTGTCACATACAAAATTTCGTTATAATCCATCACGCCGTTCTTTAAATATGAATAGCTTGACCTAGACTCTTAATGACCCAAAATGACCCATTAATCGAAATTTTTCGAACATGTAACCTAGTCCAATGATTTTATCGTGCCAAAAAAATGTTGCATACAAAATTTCGTTAAAATCGATCCACCTGTTCTTTAGATATAGGTTGACCATGACCCATTATGACCCATCATGACCCACAAATGACCCTCATAGTCGAAATCTCTCAAACATGTGATTTAGCCCATTAGTTTTCTCATGTCAAAAAACTGTTACATACAAAATTTCGTTATAATCCATCACGCCGTTCTTTAAATATAAATAGCTTGACCCAGACTCTTAATGACCCAATATGACCAAGTGAAATTTTTTCTCAAACATGTAACCTAGCCCAATTTTTTTCTCGTGCCCGAAAACCATAGAATGCAATTTTTAGTCAAAATTGCGTGAGAAAATCGCTAGATAAAAATAGTATGACCCACAATGACCCCAAAAATGACCCACTTACCGAATTTTCTCGAACATGTTACCTAACCCAATGGTCTTCTTGTAATCCAAAACGATAAAATATAAAATTTGGTCAAAATCGTTAGAGCCGTTTTTTAGATAAAAATGGCTTGACCCATAATGACCCAAAATTGACAGAATAATCGAAATTTTTCGAACATGTGACCCAGCCTAATAGTTTTGTTGTGCCAAAAAACGATTGGATAGAAAATTTCCTTAAAATCGATCCAGCCGTTCTCTAGATATAAATAGCTTGATCTTGACCCATTATGACCCAAAACGACCCAATAATCGAATTTTCTCGAACATGTGACCTAGCCCAACGGTCTTCTCGTGCCCGAAAATGGTAAAATCCAAATTTTTGCGAAAATCGTTAGAGCCGTTTTTCAGATAAAATTTACCCCCCCCCCCACACACACACACAATTTTTGCTCGCATTATAGTATAAGATACTCGTTCATGCCTACTTCTCTGTATATTTTATACTACAAACATCCATTACAAATAGGCTCGAAAACATAATTTCGCAAATAAAAAAATAACTAGTTTAAATATTTTAAATTAATATGTTTATCAATTAAACTTAAATGCATATATTTATATTTATTAATTCAAATTTAAAAAAAATTAATTCATTTTGATTAGTACTGACAAACATTTTTTATTCAGAGTTTATAAAAAACATATAACTAAATAAATACTCTCCTCAAAAACTCTTAGAAGCAAATAAAATTACTCCTCAAAAATATATTTAAATAAATATATTAATATCGTTTTACAAAGAATAAATAAAACATATAAATGAAATTACAACTAACTGGTGTATATATTACTGTATTTCTAGCTTATGAGAATGCCATCCAAGAAATAAGCAATACTTTTTGCAAAAGAAATTAAGTTAAATATCTGGGCTGGATGGAAAAGTATCATTAAACAGAAATGTTTTTACCAACACATATTTGATTTTTTTCAATCTTGATAGAAAAATGTTGAGCCCATATATCTATTCAAATGAATTCATTTTCTATTATGTAATTAAATATTGATCGTTTCAGGTACACCCTTACACACACATACACAGACACATATTACACAAAAGAAAAGTACATTTTAAATATCGAAATAATGCAAATAAAACGAATGCAGAAATTCTTTACGGATTTATATTTGCTTTGAATTTCTATTAAAATATAAGCATAGATTTAAAATCATATAAATTTTAATATGTCTTATACGAACAAATTACTACCACAACTTACTTTATGGAAGTACTCTAAAAGTACTGTAAGAAATTGAAATTTTGACTTAATATTTATCTTCGTAATGTTTTAAATAAATAACAACAAAGTTACTTCGCATTTATCATAAATAGACACATAAAGATGTGTAAATTAATAAAAATAATGCATAAATTTGCAAAGAAATTCTATTCAGAATTATAAGAACAAATTAAAAGTGGAATATTTTAAATATTAATAATTTTCATTATTAAATTTAAATATTAATGTTCAATATTACTGGAATCATAAATATTCATTCGTCTTTATAATGTACCATATTTAAATACTAAATTAACTAGTTCTTCACACAGATAAATTTTCAAACAAAAATGAAGAATTCATTAAAAAAGAATAAATTCTATCATCTCAGAAGTGAATTATAAGCGCAATTTAGGGTGAAATTATATTCATTATGAAAAGAAAAGTAAAAACCCAAATTTTCAAGAAAGTAACTCAAGTAAAATTTTACAAATAATGAATAGATGAATTCAAGAAATTAAAAATCATTACAAAGTATTCTGCATTACGCAGGCTCTATTTGTAAAAGATCAATAATGATTCTTTTCAAAAAATGTAAATTCTTTGTCATGGCATAATACTTTAAAACTTTTTGTGAGTTTGCATATTAAAAGAAGCCATTTGATGAATGTCATTTTCTTCGGATATGGGTATATTGATTTGTCTGAAATCAATGGAAAGACCTTGATAGATGTAAAGAACTTACATTTAAATAAGAAAACGGATTTAAATCATTGTACATTGAAAAACTTTTAATTGTGCATGTCTGTTTAAAATAATTACTTTTCATTCTTAAATACAAAGGAAGATTCTAAAAATATACAGTTAATTAATATAAAAGTAATGTAGCTTGGTATATTTAAACTTGATAACAGTTTAGAAAAGAATATTTCCACAAATGATTCAGTCAGAATGTAAGAAAATTTATACTCATAATAAAAGGGAAAAAAAATTAAGGGAAAATTTAAAATAATTTCAAGAAATCTATTTCCATTATAGCAATATGTGAAACACAATTTGCGAAAAAACAGGAAAGATTAATCATATAAATTTTGATAATAGTACTTTATGAAAATAATGAAACACTTTACTGTTTTGGGATTTCCATAACCCTTCCCTACGCAGTGTGCCTCATCTGACACATACCTAGAAACCCTACAATTATCATTATATGCCATTAATTTGATCAATACGATCGTTTACACTGAAAAAGACCCAGGTAGCCAAACAATATTGGACCAATATTGGCTACATTTTGGAGCAATATTGGCACAGTGGCACAATATTGGCATGAAATATTGCTCCATTATTGGGTTGTTTACATTTTGCCCTTATTTAGCCTATATTTCCGGCCAATATTACACCAACATCGGTGTTTCATTGAAAATATTGCCAATAGAACGCCAATATTGGTTAAATATTGGAATTTCATTGGAAATATTTCATATGAAACGCCAACATTTATACAACATTGGCGTTTTATTAATAATATTTCCAATGAAACCGCAATATGGGCATAATATTGGCTGCAAATATTGGCTAAATAAGGGCAAAATGTAAACATCCCAATATTGGAGCAATATTGACGTTTTATCGGCAATATTTCCAATAGATGAAATATTGGCGTAACGTTGGACCAATATTGGTTTGCGACTAGAGGAACTGTCTATGGAATAGAATAACACTAATCTTGACCAAGTCAGATGGCTCCATTTGACCAAAAAGGAAAATTTCTTTTACAGAGACAAAAGAAAATTCGAAAAAGTTATTAAGGCAAAATTTGCTTTTATTATTTTTACTGAATACTTAAAAATATTGATGTAAAGAAAGTTTTTGAGTGATAGAAGATGCAATTAATTTAAGCCCGTTTAATTGCAAAATATAGTTATAAAAGCCCTAATTTTGTATATAGGGAATAATAAAATATGAAATTTTAGTTGAAAATTTGAAATATAACTTTTGTTTTATTATCTTTCCTATTATTAGACTGTTATATAGAATTGAATTTGATTTTTCATAAAAGTAGGAACAAATCGTGCAGTGATTCGTTAAGGAATTTTATTTAATGTTTTATCCTTCAATAATGGCAAGAGATGACAAGAGAAATATTTTTATAAAAATAGATTTTTTTCTAAACTTTAAAAGTACGCTAAATGCATCATACATAAAATAATATTCAATAGAGTATGGCTTTTCAAGTTTAAAATTATTGTCATTAAATGTAAACAATAAAATCTGAGAGTAATACATTTTTGTTTAATTAATTATGAAAAAGACGTTTTATCACTGTGCAAAATATCCCTTATAAAAAAGAGAAAAGAATTTAAAAAAAAATTCTAGAAAAGCCTTCTATGAAGAATTTAAGATTTAAATTATATTAATAATGAAATGATTCAAACACCATTTCTGAAAAAAAAAATAAAAAAGTTATTTTCATTATAATAATTTCTGAGTATTGCACCCCAATAATGATCCTTTTTCTAAAAAATTAAATTTTTCGGCATGATGAAATACTTTAAAAGTTCCTTGTGATTCGCATTAAAGGAAATCATTTTGATGAATGCCATTTTTTAAATAATAGAAAACTTAATTGATGCCATATTCTTCTGCCGTAGAACTAGTGATTAGTTTGAAATCAGTGGAAGGGACAATAAACAGGAGATTTTTTTTTCTAAATTTTAAAAGCATCTAAATGTATCATACGTAGAATAATATTCAACTGAGTAATGCTATTCAAAATAGGAATTATTGTGATTAAAAGAAATCAATGAATCTCAAATGTGCCTAATGGTCATAGCACAGACAGGGAAGACCCGATTTCAATGCTCGATATCACCAATGGCCCACAGATAGCATGCAATGTACGCGCTTGTTAAATAAAGGGGTTCTGGACAAATATGTTGTCTGTCGTAGCAGTTACCATGGGTATTGATCTCTGGAGAAACTTTCTCTCCACTTCTGAGACTTATCGTAATTGGGGAGGTGGCAATGTTTAGTGCTGCCATCTATGGAGCTTTGCCGAAAATCCTCTGCTGCAAATGTCTGACTTCCTACCTCCAAGGTGCAGTTCAAAAGAAGCACTACAGTGGTGGTTAGAATTATAAGAACAATTGAAAATTGCGCAGAAAAAATTTATTTCTGAGTTAAATAAAGTGAAATTTATACACTACATGCTTTTCTATGCTAGAAATCATTGTAGAATGCAAAACAATGGAAAATACAAAATATGAGAGTTTTGTCACAAGTAACAAAATATGTCATTGTAAAAATTGGACGAAATTATGAGGACAATGAATATTTTTGCCCGAAACACACTGATAATCAATAATCTCCCGCTTCTTCTCAATCACTTTTATCAGTCTTAACGTCATGGAGTTTGACAATTCCTTAAGAACGTTCTTGGAAGATTGTGAGTGATATTTTTCGATGGAAGACATGAGTTCTTGCTTGTTTTCAGATTATATACAATTTTTGCGTACTTTGTGCGCCAGAATACCTAACAGATTTTCCCATTGGATTCAGATCAGGACTTCTGGCCGGCCAATCAAGTAGTTTCATGGAATTAGCATTATACCACGAGTTTGAAGTTTGCGAAACATGAGCCGAAGCATTGTCCTGCTGGAAAAAATAGCCTCCAATCGCTATTAACGGTGCTTCTGGTAAAAGATTATTGCCCAATACATCAATATAACTCTCAGAATTCCTCCTACACCACGCAAAAACTATTGGAGTAGTTCTACCAGTTGTGAAACCTCCCCAGACCGTTACTGAATCATTTCCAAATGCATGCTTTGAGAAAATCGTTTTTTCTCTACGGAGATCATACTAGAAGTAGCAAAAACAATCTAGTCTATCCAATTAATCTTTTTCTCATCGGAAAATGCAGAATCCCACTTTCCCCCCTATAGAATTGCAGTTTTTGGCAAACTCCATCCTCAGTCTCTCATGAACTTTTGTAAGACGCGGTCTTGACACATGTTTACTACAGCAAACCTTTTTCTTTTATTTTGAAAAACACGTCGAACAGTTCGAGCACTTGCATTCTAAGTTCAATTCACGTTTTCCCCCCGCTTTTTGGAGCAATCTCGCCTTATTATCATTCTTTTCCCCCATACAGAAACAGAAGATAGCCTGCTTCTATGTCTTTGCAGTCCATATTTACCGGAATTTTAAAGATAATTGTAAATAACCGTTCTTGATCTATTAAACTTTGTAGCAATTTGGCATACAGAAAGTCCTGAATTTTGAAATTCATCCATTTTTCCTTTCTGAAACGCCAAAAGCTTTGCACCTTGAGTCATGATTGAAAAACAGAATAATACGATCCCAATCACTTACTACGCATTTATATCGTGCGGAAGTTCCGTGTGCAGAGCAAAAAACATGCAAATTTTACTTTTTAGAACACATAAATACAGTTGTTCTTATAATTTTGTCCAAAACCAATGGCTGTATAAATTTATAATACATTTTATGAATATGAATTTACCACATATTTCCATAAAAACATACAAAAATAACCTTCATTTTTCATTGGTTTCCAGCGATTAAATTTGCATAAGTCTCCCGCCAAATGTAAGTAAGATATGGCAATTTTTGCCTTGTCCTTATAATTATGACCACCACTGTAGTAGCATGCGGCACACAACTACAACAATGATTCTGCATGTAATATTACTTTGCTCAATTAATTTTGAAGATTGCCTTTTTTTACTGTGCAAAATATTCCTTATGAATAAGAGAAAACTATTTATAAATAAGTTTTAGAAAACCATTCTATAAAGAATTAAGGATAAAATTATATTCACAATGGAATTAAACGCAGTCCATTTTTGAAAAAAAAAAAGTAATATAAGTTCTTGAAATTTAAATTCATTTCAATAATTTCTCAACATTGCAGCTCAAAGATCAACATAAATTCTTCCGCAAGATGAAATACTTTAAAAGTTCCTTGTAATTTGCATTAAAGAAAATCATTTTGATGAATGTCATTTTGTCTAAGAATGGAACACTTAATTCATTCTAGATCAATGAGAATAATTACAATAAGTGAATAACACACATTACTATGTAAAAGAAAACACAGAATTCAACCTTAAAACCCACGAAAAAACAAAATGCATTTTGTATCCGAATAAACAAACAAACAAACACTTTGCGTCTTTGGAATTTCTATTTATTTGCCGAGTGTAATATTTTAAACTTTAAAAAATATTTGCAAACGCTTTTTTACAAAGATCAGAAAATCGCATTTAAAGAAAATAAATTTTTTGCATCTGAAAGTCATTCTATTGATATGTCAAGGTTAATCATATTCACTACGAAGCGGAAACAATCTATTTTTTTTTCAACTAATATAATGAAGCAAAGATTTCTATGAACTATTAGTTTGTTGCAATTTATTTTGAACAACTTCGCTCAATTTATAACAGAGCAGTAAGGATTTTTTTAAAATCTTATGCACCATAATATTTTTTTTTTAGTTTAAAAAATATTAAATTAAATGAAAGCAATATTAATGAATACCAATTTATTCTGGTATTTAATGAATGACTAAAACTTAAAAAAATAATGATCACGGAAAAAGATGTATTTAATTTTTTAAGTAGTTGTATATAGAGCAATTTTAAATGTATACGATTTTTAATAAACTCTATACAAAATGCGTCATAAGTTCGTGCAAACATTTAAAAAATATATCTCAATAAGGAAATGTAATTAATTCTAGGAAAATAAAAATCGGTCGATTTAGGGGAATATAGTTAGAGAGACATTTGATTTTTTTTCTATTTAGTAAAATAATGTTTAAAAAATTTCCGAAATAAAGCAATTCTGCATTCATCAAGCCACTGCATTCACCTCATACGCACTGTAAAACATTTGTATAACGTTACTCCATAAAATTCGCGACAGCCTTGCTGCCTCCAATTTTTTTGGAGTATTTTAACCGGTATAACCATTACAATGTTACACCAGTAATATTTGTTTAAGTTACACTATTATATAAGTAAAAAAAAAACAAACTCCATAAAACTGGAGGTAGCAGCTGGTGACAATTTTATGGAATAACATTTTATATATATATATATATATATATATATATATATATATATATATATGTTACAGTGTGGCTATGGTGTAGATTTGCCACGACTTTCATTGTGAACCTTCTCCTGCATCTGGCTCGAAAACCTTTACAGTCACTGCTGAACCGTATGTTACGGTTTTGCTTGACCATGCTGTCCATCCACTGCAGAAAAGACATGTGTTACATGTCATATCATTCATTCAGTGGTTCCCCGCCCAATTTTATACGTGAATTCAAACTGTTTCTATTGGGCACTAAGTGATAATTCGAGATTGTAAGTTTGTGTGGCCCTCACGAGCTTTAGACTTGTCGGCGACAGATTTTTGGCAATATTAAAAGTTTCTACCTTGACTTCTCGTAAAATATCATAGAATTCTAAAACGAAATTCGGCAAATTATCGTCAGTGGCATTGATTCTTGATTGCTACATTCAGCTGAAATAGGCATATTTGCTAGTTTTATTTGAACAATGCACGCTGAAGGTGGTCAAGTTTAACTTTTTTGCTTAAAATAAATGTATGTTATTGAAATTTTTACATTGTCTGTTTGCGTTTGACTGATTTGCATAAATCGACTCATTTCAATGAAAGAGAGCCCTCAGTCGGTACTTTTTGTAACTATTTTATACATGGAAAAGAAATGTTCTGCCCATTTGCTTATATTCGCTCAATCAATTTTTTTTTCGAGAATTACTTCTTTCCATTATGATTTTATTAAAGTTTGATACATGCTATATATTTCATATCTAAAGAAATAGAACATTTCAATATTAAATGTTTAACCCATTAACGCCCGAATTAATTTCTCAGCTAAAATTTAAATTTTGTATTTCCCACCACTTTTAAAAGCAAATTAACTTTTATCTAAATTTATTGAGGGTTATGTCTCGTGAAATAAGGTATATATTGATCTTCCTCTTAACTGCTGGGAAAACCGATTTCTTGTTGTTTTTGTAACCGTCCTCAAAAAAGGACGCTGGGCGTTAATGGGTTAAAGGATACTTTTACTTTATGTAGCTTAAATTTATGAAACTCGAAAATTACAGTAGATATTCTTTCTTAAAATACTTTCCCTGACATTAGAATTCAATCATATTGTTAAAATATTAACTATTTTTACTATAACTAATTTTTGAATAACTTTTTATATTTCAGAGAATTTGAAGTATTGTCTTTAAAATTAAACAAAAAAAAATTATCTGTCCAGTATAGACTATTAAATACTTTCCATTACATTGAGAATAAAGTAACAAGCTTTACAGTTTATTAAACTAAATATGATGTCTAAACATGGAATTAAGAAAACGCATAACGCATTTGAAAATAATTATTTTCTTATAATCATGAATAGTCATATAAATAACCGAACTTTCTTCTAAAAGAGTGTAAATGATTTATAGATTGTTTAAACACAACAATATATAGTAAAAGTTAGTTTAGTTAAGGGAATAGTACAGTTGATAATTTCCATTGAGCAATTTCATTCATATGGAAATATGCTTCATGACGTCTTAGCAGCTCTGTGTAACATTTATTCAATTTATGTGCATAAAGTTATTGTTTAGAAAAAGATTAACGCATAGCACAGCTATAAATGCACTTCTAGCAGTCATTGTTCATACGCAATAACTTAGCATATTTTTTTGTTTTTGCTGTTATTGTTGTTCGTGTTTAAAATAATGTAAATACACACAAAATATTTTTTTATTATATTATTTCAAATCAATATAAAATTCATTTACAAAAATGAATATTTCAACTTTATCCGAAACATTTTCAAAACGGATCAGTATTAAAGAAAAATTTAAACATTTTCCTTTACCTTATAAAGCATAAATTTTTATTTAATTAAGTGTGTACCTGAATGCACCTTTTTTTTCATACATCATCGAATTATCTTAAAACGTCTAACTTAGAAATCCATCTTAAAAATTTTTCCAAAACCTTAGGACATACCTGTCATTCAACAATTTATTTTTTGTCATTGTAGTTAATTTAAAACTTTATAACAACATGAATAAAATATTTTTTTTTTAACAATTTGTCGGTTTATTTGTGTCACTGGAATTTCTGATTCCATATAGATGTCTTTTTTTTATTTTCAATAACTCTGGTTGACGAAAATAGATAAAAATTCTACTACTACTGAAATTTTTTTCTTAATTTCTTTTTTCAATGCAAAATTTTCTTGAACAAGTTTACTTTATATTCAGTTTAAATCAGGTCAAACGTGATAAGTTTTGAAACAAAGTACAACATACCTAGACAGAATCGGAACATGGGATCTTAATTAAACGCACAATGCTGTAACAAGATAATTACTTAAAAGACATCCAGTTGACACAAATCACATTTTGGTACAATCTAATCTACGCTTTAAGCAAATTTTTACCGAAGTTCAACTACAGTATTATGGAACTCCATCATACGAAAGCATCGGGAAGGTTATAACCAATAGACACAACGGGTTAGTGAATTCAACCAAACTGAATATTTTTTGGGTAGCCCAGATATTCGATGTCATTTACAGAAAAAGCCATAAGGTTGAATAGTGGCGGAGATATTTATCATTTTGCAGGAGAAATATTATCCTTTTTGACCTTCAACTTGAACTAAGATTGTGTTTAGTTTTAATCTTCGTATGTTTAGATAACAAAAGTTCAGGATCTGTATTCCTCTGCAGTACATTGTTTGCAATAAATATCTCTTATGTCCTTATTGTCCAAGCGATGTAACGCTATTTACATAAGTCCTTATTGTTGAACCTAGTAGTTCTTTGTTATTTTTCAAGTTGTATAATACATTGAAACTTTTGAATAAATTTTCTTGTAATTTTTTATTTTAAATTAATTTTTAAATAAATTTGTTAGTTAATTCAAACAGATTTTATTAAGTATGAAGTTTACGTATAGATTAATTTATTAATCTCAACAGATTTTCTTAAATGTTCATATGTATCTTTAATGTACAATTAATTGGAACATATGCAACGTTGCTTTGCAAAATCCACTAAATTTAGTGCATGAGAAGAATCTTCATACAGTAGGGGGGGGGGGGTGATTACATTGATTTTATGCAGATAAAGAGTGAAAATAATAAGAATTTCGTTGTCATGATAAACACGATTTTGAAAATAATTTTCAAAATACAATAGCAGCATAAGATATGAGTTAAAATTAATTTACAAAATTACATCTTTCGTACGAAAACCACACTAAGTGTTTGAAAAAGAGAGTAGAAATGAAGAGCATTATTTTAACAGAATCAAGTTATTAACTCGAGTTATTTTATAACAGAGTATGCAAACATTTTTTCATCAGAATATTTTCTATTTTTTATATAATAGTTTATTGTGTTCAAATAACATATATATATATATTTCAAAATGTTATCTGAGCATCAAATAATTCAACTTGTCTTTTGCGTAGGGGCAATTTTTTCTCTTTATGTTTTTATAGCAACTTCCTTATCTGTTTTATTCTCAAGATAAATTTTACCCTGAGGCTATTTCTTAAGCAACCTTTAACTTCTCACACTTTTTTTTATTATATAATGGATTCTTCTTGACAGGTTAACAATACCACTTCCTTTAGACTTCTTAGTCAATTTCATTCATATGGAAATATGCTTCATGACGTCTTAGCAGCTCTGTGTAACATTTATTCAATTTATGTGCATAAAGTTATTGTTTAGAAAAAGATTAACGCATAGCACAGCTATAAATGCACTTCTAGCAGTCATTGTTCATACGCAATAACTTAGCATATTTTTTTGTTTTTGCTGTTATTGTTGTTCGTGTTTAAAATAATGTAAATACACACAAAATATTTTTTTATTATATTATTTCAAATCAATATAAAATTCATTTACAAAAATGAATATTTCAACTTTATCCGAAACATTTTCAAAACGGATCAGTATTAAAGAAAAATTTAAACATTTTCCTTTACCTTATAAAGCATAAATTTTTATTTAATTAAGTGTGTACCTGAATGCACCTTTTTTTTCATACATCATCGAATTATCTTAAAACGTCTAACTTAGAAATCCATCTTAAAAATTTTTCCAAAACCTTAGGACATACCTGTCATTCAACAATTTATTTTTTGTCATTGTAGTTAATTTAAAACTTTATAACAACATGAATAAAATATTTTTTTTTAACAATTTGTCGGTTTATTTGTGTCACTGGAATTTTTGATTCCATATAGATGTCTTTTTTTTATTTTCAATAACTCTGGTTGACGAAAATAGATAAAAATTCTACTAATACTGAAATTTTTTTCTTAATTTCTTTTTTCAATGCAAAATTTTCTTGAACAAGTTTACTTTATATTCAGTTTAAATCAGGTCAAACGTGATAAGTTTTGAAACAAAGTACAACATACCTAGACAGAATCGGAACATGGGATCTTAATTAAACGCACAATGCTGTAACAAGATAATTACTTAAAAGACATCCAGTTGACACAAATCACATTTTGGTACAATCTAATCTACGCTTTAAGCAAATTTTTACCGAAGTTCAACTACAGTATTATGGAACTCCATCATACGAAAGCATCGGGAAGGTTATAACCAATAGACACAACGGGTTAGTGAATTCAACCAAACTGAATATTTTCTGGGTAGCCCAGATATTCGATGTCATTTACAGAAAAAGCCATAAGGTTGAATAGTGGCGGAGATATTTATCATTTTGCAGGAGAAATATTATCCTTTTTGACCTTCAACTTGAACTAAGATTGTGTTTAGTTTTAATCTTCGTATGTTTAGATAACAAAAGTTCAGGATCTGTATTCCTCTGCAGTACATTGTTTGCAATAAATATCTCTTATGTCCTTATTGTCCAAGCGATGTAACGCTATTTACATAAGTCCTTATTGTTGAACCTAGTAGTTCTTTGTTATTTTTCAAGTTGTATAATACATTGAAACTTTTGAATAAATTTTCTTGTAATTTTTTATTTTAAATTAATTTTTAAATAAATTTGTTAGTTAATTCAAACAGATTTTATTAAGTATGAAGTTTACGTATAGATTAATTTATTAATCTCAACAGATTTTCTTAAATGTTCATATGTATCTTTAATGTACAATTAATTGGAACATATGCAACGTTGCTTTGCAAAATCCACTAAATTTAGTGCATGAGAAGAATCTTCATACAGTAGGGGGGGGGGGGGTGATTACATTGATTTTATGCAGATAAAGAGTGAAAATAATAAGAATTTCGTTGTCATGATAAACACGATTTTGAAAATAATTTTCAAAATACAATAGCAGCATAAGATATGAGTTAAAATTAATTTACAAAATTACATCTTTCGTACGAAAACCACACTAAGTGTTTGAAAAAGAGAGTAGAAATGAAGAGCATTATTTTAACAGAATCAAGTTATTAACTCGAGTTATTTTATAACAGAGTATGCAAACATTTTTTCATCAGAATATTTTCTATTTTTTATATAATAGTTTATTGTGTTCAAATAACATATATATATATATTTCAAAATGTTATCTGAGCATCAAATAATTCAACTTGTCTTTTGCGTAGGGGCAATTTTTTCTCTTTATGTTTTTATAGCAACTTCCTTATCTGTTTTATTCTCAAGATAAATTTTACCCTGAGGCTATTTCTTAAGCAACCTTTAACTTCTCACACTTTTTTTTATTATATAATGGATTCTTCTTGACAGGTTAACAATACCACTTCCTTTAGACTTCTTAGTTTAAAGAAGCCGTAATTTTATTAGATTAATGGCTCTTTTTGAAATATCTGTTCAAATACACTTCGGATATTATTTTATTGTTTGAAGAAGAGGAACAAAATATTAAAAATTAAGCGGCACACAAGGCATGTTTTAGTAGCTTTGAGATGGATAAAATAAGAATAAATGAGAATTAAAAGAAATTCTTAAGCTCTGCAAAATACGATTAAAAAAGGAATGAAAAAGTTAAAGGAAATATGTTGATCTTTGTTGATTGAGATTATTTGCATTCAGATTAGGCAAAATAATATGGATTTTTTAAAAAAGAAAGTCTTTTATATAAATTAAATCAACTGTATTACATAGATAATTCTTTGCTTTTAAAACAAAGTTTAAAACTAAAAATGAAAGGGAATCCTTTTCCTGTAATTTCACTCCCCCTCCCCCCCTCCTTTTCTCCTTTATTTGGACTCTTTCAGTGGGAATAGAGACATCTGATTGGTCTCCTTTGGAGTGTGCGAGTCAGTTTGCTTTTGCTATTGCTTTGCGGAGCTTTACGGCTAGTTCGTCCTTTGCGGCAAGCTGCAATGCACGTTTTTCTTTTAATGATGTGACTTATCTTTTGCATTTTACACTTATTTTTAGCACTGATGATGGGACTTTAGAAGTCTCGAAACAGCTGTATGCCTTTTAAACATCTATTATTTTATATAATTTGTGCTCCTTAACGTTGTATTATTATTTATTCATATATTATTTATTCATTCATATACATCTCCCCCCTTTCTCAGAAATTAATGTTTGCAAAATACATAAAGTTTTATTAGCTATAAAAAATTTTAAAACTTTGTATTCTAAATATTTCTCAAATGTATATTTTTAATTGACTATGCATGCGAATTACAACATACTCATAAACTTATTTCTCTTTATTATTTTTAGGTAGCTTTCATTACAAAAAGTGAAAAGCTACTTATTGCAGCCGTCCGGAGGAAAGCGCTTCCGGAAAATTTTTGTATATTTTCACCAATTATGACTCCCAGACCCCAAAACCACCCTCCGTTCAAATGTTGATATATATATATATATATATATATATATATATATATATATATATATATATATATATATATATATATATATCTGATATTTGTCATGCGATAACTAACGTATTTATGAACCGATTTGAATGAAACTTGGTATGTACATTTTACATACAAATATCTCGACCGAGTTCGTTGCCCAGCAACATCCGCCATCTTGTTTCAAAATGGAGGCCATTTAAATTTTTTTTAATTTAAAATTTAAAATTCAATGCGAAAAAATTAAAAGTTGAAAAGTATTTATATTTTATGTGTTAGATATTAAAGCACGAATTCCAGAACACTTTTTATTTTGTCTATGTCTTAAAAAATGATTGAGTTATAGTTTTTGAATTTTTCTTATGGCTGTCATTTAGAAACGATCTGATTTTTGTCATGCTATAACTAATGAATTTATGAATCGATTTGATTGAAACTTGGTATGTACATAGCAAATACAAATATCTCGACCGAGTTCGTTGGCCAGAATCTTCCGCCATTTTGTTTCAAAATAGCGGCCACTTAAAAAATTTAAAAAAATTAAAATTTAAAATTAAATGCGAAAAAATTAAAAGTTGAAAAATATTTTTATTTTATGTGTTAGGTCTTAAAACACCATATCCAGAACACTTTTTACTTTCTCTATATCTTAAAAAATGATTGAGTTATAGCACTTTGAATTTTTCTTATGGCTGACATTTTGAAACGATCTGATTTTTGTCATGCTATAACTAACGTATTTGTGAACCGATTTCAATAAAACTTGGTATGTACATAGTACATACAAATATCTCGACCGAGTTTGTTGGCCAGCATCATACGCCAACTTGTTTCAAAATGGCGGCCATTTAAAAAATTTAAAAAAAATTAAATTTAATAATAAATGCAAAAAAATTAAAAGTTGAAAAATATTTTTCTTTTATGTGTTAGATCCTAAAACAACAATTCCAGAACACTTTTTACTTTGTTTATATCTTAAAAAATGATTGAGTTATAGCACTTTGAATTTTTCTGATGGCTGACATTTTGAAACGATCTGATTTTTGTCACGTGATAGCACTCGTATTTATAAATCGATTTGGATGTAACTTGGTGTGTACATAGTACCTAATAAAGCCTGGACCGAGTTTGTCAACCAGTTCCATCCGCCATCTTGTTTTAAAATGGCGGCCATTTAATTTTTTTAAAGAAATTTAAAATTTAAAATTAGGTACAAAAAAGTGAGAAATTGAAAACGATTTTTCTTTTATACATTTGACCTTGATACAGAGCTTCCAAAGCAATTTTTATTTCGTCTGTATCTTAAAAAATGTCTGAGTTATAGTACTTTTAATTTCTAGTGTTGCTCCCATTTTGAAATGATCTAGTTTTCGTCACGTGATAACACGCGTATTTATACACCGATTTGGATGAAACTTGGTGCGTAGATAGGACATACTTATGCCTGGACCGAGTTCATTACCAGTTCCAACCACCGTCTTCTTTCAAAATGGCGGAATATTATTTTTTTTAATTTAAATTTTAAAATCAGTTGCAAAAAAGTAAGAAATTGAAAAAGATTTTTCGTTTGTGTTTTGACCTTGATACAAAGATTCCAGAGCATTTTTTGTTTTATCTATATCTTGAAAAATGGCTGAGTTTTAAGACTTTCAATTTCTAGTGAGATTGACAATTTGAAACGGTTTGAAATTTGTCACGCGTTAGTACGCATATTTATAAACTGATTTCGATATAACTCCGTGTGTTCATGTTACATACCAATGTCTTGACCGAGTTCACGAACCAACTTTATCCGCCATCTTGTTTCAAAATGGTGGCCACTTAAATTTGTCAAAAATATTTTAAATGTATAATGATGTATAAACAAAAAATTAGAAATTGAAAAAAGGTTCTTTCTAAACTATTTATCTTAATAATGAATTCCGGAGTATTTTTTGCTTTGTCTTTACCTTGAAAAACGCTTGGGATATAGCAGTTGGAATTTCTAATGTGGGTGACATTTTAAAAAAAAAGTCAATTTGCCCGCGACAGCACTCGTATATATTAGTCGAATTCGATGTGAGTGTGCATGTTCACATGAATTAAGATTTCGATCAAGCTCATTGGGTTTTTTTTATCCTGGCCTTTTTTTATCCCCCTTTTTATTGGGTTTTTTATCATGCTGCTTTAAAATGGATATCGTAGAATTTGGCGACCCTATAAATCACTTAAAATAAAACCAGGTTAAATAAAAGATGACTAACTTCTAAAAATTCCTATTAATATTCATAATTATGACAAAAACTAGTATTCAGTCTTACATAATCATGTTCCACTATTTTGAGCTTCATATATTTGATTTATTTAACTTAATATAAAATAAATAAATAAGTATATGAAAGCTACCTCTTCCTCCCGGCATTGCCGGAAGGACTTTTAACGTATGTGATGAATATGCTTATAATGTATTTTCTGTTTATTAATACTTTAGTGTGGTAATTCAAGATTATATATTATTTAAACTCAGAGTATTTACCTTATAACTCTCTTTATATCCTTGTATTTTAATATATTCTGGTGTTTTACAGATTTTTTTTCTTTTTCTTAAAACCAACATAAAAAAAAGACACAACGATATGTTGAATGAGATAATAATAATAAATTTTAAGTGTTGATTAATTTTCTTAAAAACTTTAGTCAGTTGTGAATTTATCTAATCTAAAATCTATTCTTCAAGCAAAATGCAAAAATCAACAATAAAAAATAATTAATATTGTTCTTCCAAACTTATAGCACCTTAGAGCATTTTTTCTTTTTCGTTAAACTAACATAGGAATAAAGTTTTTATTTAAATACAAAACAATATTATAAAAGGTAAGTGAACAACACGTTATTAAATAACATATATATATATTATTTTGTAAAACGATAAAATATATAATATAAACTTTAAAAAATCAATGATCAAAACAATCATAATGAATTAATCAAACGTAATAGAAATAAAAATTCAATTATGTTTTTCTAGAGTTTTAAATAAAATATAGATTCGTCGATTATGAGTTATAGTTTAAAATTTAGTTTTTACTTGAATATTTGCATTTATCGTGGTTTACTATATTTAAATTTTCAATGGCTACCTATTAAAAATATATTAAAATAATATTTTTAGAGGTTAACTCTTACCGCAACAGCCAACCAAAAACCAACCAACAACCAACCAACAACGACCAACTCTTACCACAAATAAATAAATAAATAAAAACAAAAAGAAAAGTGGAGAAAGAAGAAAAATCCACAATTTCTCCAATTCTTATGATAATCGGAATAAATTTATTCTACTTTTTTTTATTATATCGATAACTTTTATATTGACAAGTCTTTTATAGAACCATTTCTTATAGAAAAAATAAATTAAACAAAAATAAGTGTTGAAAAAATAGCGCAAATCCAAATTTCTTACATTCTGATTCATTTGAAAATTAATTTTTATTTTAAATGCATGCAAATGGCACGTTCTCTTATTTAGAAACTATATAATGTGGTGTATTCACCAGTTTTATATACATATATATATATAAAGATAAAAAAATGTTTCAGAAATGCCTTCAAAGTAGGCATTTTGAACAGAATTTCCCGAAGGAATCCTGATAGAAAAATTCAGAAATTATTCAAATAACTAATTGCTTGTTATTTGACGCATTTTTAAATCCATTTTTGCTCTCAAACGCATCCAATTAACATGTTTTCTTATTTAGGAACTATATAATGTTCTGTACTGGGTAGTTTTTTGATAAAGGTAGAATATATTTTGAAAAAGGCTATCGAAGTGGGCATTTTAATCTCGAAAATTCCCGAAGCGATCGTGATTGAAGAATTGAGAATGTATTCAAACCAAAATTGCTTGATTTATGACTAATTTTTAAATTCAATTTTGCTGTCAAACGCATTCGATTGGCAGTTTCTCTTATTTTTGATCTATGTAATATGTCGTATTGGTTGATTTTTTCCTAAAATCAGAATGTATTTTTAAAAACATGCTGTCAAAGTGGACATTTGAGCCGAAGATGATTCGGATAAATCCAGTTCTTATAAAAAAAAAAAATTTAATTAAAAATTGTTCAAAATCGGCCAAATAAAATTGTTATACTGGGTTTATCTCTAGTCATATTTTTTTTTTTTTTTTTCAGTTGAAATGAGCACTAAACTTTAAAATTTACTTTCGTCTACAAGCCAAGCCGAAAGTGATTTTTTAATATTGAAAACGGCTTTTCAATTTATGAGCACCATTCCAGGGATAAGTTATTACTCTAAAATGCCATCATGCTGTAACTGAAGATTTATTCACAGGCTAATCCACCTCGAAAAATTTAATGACGATACTAGTTTACAACTATAATATCTACTAATGTGAGAAATTAAAATAACTGTGATACATTTTAAGGTATACATTTGCTAAAATGAAATATCCGTTTATTCAACTAGTAAAATTGCGGAAGCTTCTTAAATACATAAAAATACATTCGAAACTTTTAAATATAGATACAGCTAACATTAGCATACAAAAGAAAAATGTGCAAATCAAATAATTCACAGGTTCGAACCCCGAAGATGAACTTGAAATTTTCGTATTAAGATGGATTTAATTACTTGCAATTTCGTATTTTTGCCAATTTAATGATTTATATTATTCGGGTTACGTGCATCTTACATTCATATTTTTTAATTTAAATTCTCTTACTATTTTAAAAAGTATCCCGATTTATTAAAGACGTATCATTTTGAATTTCATTTATTTAATTTTTTTTTTTCGTTTTTACAGGATTAAATTTTATTTATATCTCCGCTATTTTTTCGGATTTTCATAAAAATTGGAATTTTGCATTTTATTTAAACACTGTGATTTGACATTTTAAAATTTATTAAAATAAACTTCCTTTCAAAATTATTCTTAAATTAAGTTTGTTGGTTGTGTCATTGATGTTCGATGTTAAGAATTATTAAATAAGAATTAGGATCTATTAATTAAACTTACTATTTAAAGCTAAGTTGTTTTGAAAGAAACATTAAACAAAACCATCCGTGCGATTTGCGATCACACATCCAGACTTGTATTATAACATATCACTTGCGTGGCCTAAATGACTCTGACATAAAATCTGCCCAATCAGTGGCTGAGTGATTCTGTGCTCTAAATAGGTATACAGGAGGTGCTGTGTTCGAACCCAATCACAACCGTCGGTATAACCGTTCGGAGTTTTCCTTGGTTTTATTCGAACCTAGAATTTCCATATGTAACTACGGGTTCCCTTAGAAAGACCTGCACGAAAGATACGCTCCTGGGCCTATACCCCTCGAGTAGATAATCGGCCGTAACAAAATAAACCAAAACAAACTGTCATAAAAACTCATTTTGAAAACTGTTCCACGGATTGAACAGTTTGCAAACGACTGCATTGTAAATACTAGTGAATTCTTAATGTTAGCACCATAAAATGTATATAATAACTCATAGTATCATAGTATTCTACAGTAAGCAGTATTTGTTTTAATGTATATATAATTGTATTTTTCTCATTTTGTCACTGTAATTATAATCAAGTATTGTTGTATTATTGTAAAAACTATTTTTCTCAATGTATTGTAATTTAATAGTGAATACCAAACAATGTCATGTATAACCCCAACCAGGAATACTACAAGTAAAAACCGGCACGCCCTGAATGAATAGGGTTGCCAATTGTGATTGCAATTGTAAACTCCAAGTGATTTAAAAAAAAAACAGGGATCTTCCTCTTTGCTGATGCTCCCGGCAATGGGAACATGGCTGTGGTCCGCTGGAATAGTGGACCGCCCTCCTGCCTTGGGCTCGGGGCTTGTCCCGACCATATGCCAAAAGCGGGTCCCCAAGGTGGGTGAAGTCTGAAGTTTATTTAATAAACATTGCCTAAAAAATTATTTTAAAAGTTACTTAACGGAACCTTTTTAATAAACATACAAAAACAATGCATAATTATTATACTTATTGAATGCCACCAGGTAAGCATTTCTAGTAATTCTTTTAGAAACGAAGAACCCTATGTTTATATGTTCATTGAATTCACAATTTAATTGACCTTAATTAATCATAATTAATCATTAAGAGGAAAATTATTTTCTTCCTTTTTGTGAAACAATGTGTAGCATTTTTCTTATACATTTATTTAAGAAAAAATATTTTTATGCTGACTGGGGGAAAAAAATGCGGAAAAATTTAACAAAATTATGTAGCCAAATGAGCATGCAAAAAGTGCATTTCTTTTTTGCCCTGATATGTTTTTTATTACAAAATTTGATGATTCCTGACAAGAAACAAATCTCTAAAATATGATAATAATAACAATAATAGTGTTAGTTAACCTCTATAAATACTATGATAAAAAAATAATTAAATGCGTAAGATTTAAAAAAGGTGAACCCATATATATTCTCAGACCCCCATTTGTAATAAGAATATTTATAACATGCAACAATTCATTTCGTTGACATAAAATTTACGAGTAATATAACGCAAGGACACTAAATAAGGAAATAAAAGAGGCGACTAAATTTATTTATCGAATAATATGTATCTGACTTATGTGCTCGGTATAAAAAACGGCTTATAAGTCATCGTCAATATACAGGGACGAGATAACACAAGGAAATTTTACAAAACGAAAGAAATACAGCCGGGAGCTCCACACAACGAGTCTGTGTAATGGAGCCAGTGGGATTCTAACCCACAAACTCTTATACTCGCAAACCTGACTACCATCACAAGCATGGTAACGTACCCAAAGAACTGTACCCACAGCGTCATCCACTGAACTACATTTGGCAGAAAGTCATATATTCTCATTTTTTCTCTTGAAACGTAATAAATGAAGAAAACTCTCATGTATTCCAGGTGTATACTGTTAAAACTAATGGTGACACACTGCAACTTTTAAGGTTGAAAGGCTTGTCTCACTGGTGACACCCCTAAAGGAGCCAAAATAGCACATTTAATTAGGGTGAAAAGATGGCACCCTTAATCCAAAGTGCCCATTGATAAAAAAATTAAAAAGTATACTAACCGACTTTCTGCCCTCGATGGATTCGAACGCAGAACGTCTGATTACAAGCTCAGCGCCCTATCCACTCGGCCATCAAGCTCACCTCAAGTCTCCCTGAAATGTTCATATGTCCTGAAATTCAAAGGTTGCTTTATATAAAAAAGCTCGCCCAAAGTTAGCCATCCGAAGTTCTAAACTAAATTGGGATAGTGTATAGCGGTGATAGTCATCGTAGGAAAAAAATGCTGTGTTGATCCACCAGTGACAGCGAGTTGAAGTGCAAGAATACACGTTACAGAGCATGCGCAAATGACTAATTGCGCGTCACCTCAATTAACGTGAAACACCCAATGGCACCCTAAACACATTTTCAAGCCCGCTGGTGCCATGTGATTTAAAATTTTCACCCCTGGGCGTCAATTGCAACCAGTTCGTCACCTTTATTTTTAACAGTGTGGTCAACGTGACCCCATTAGCAATTTTTAAAAATAAAGAAAAAATTTAATTGTGCGAAACTTACTATAAGTAGACAAAATTATGACAAAAATTTTTATAGGATAATTTTAGAAATGATTTTCAGCAAACGCATTCTGAATGAAAAAAAAAAATAATCTGTGAAGTGTTTAAACAGGGTTCAATATTGATCCAATCTTAGTACTACCAGGGTTAATCTATGAAAATATAACATATGCATTTGCAATTAAAATATGCCCATAGCTCTTCCATCTTAATCACGATTTATCAATGAATACATATATCTTTAAAAACTTAATAAATAAATAAATTTTCGATATTTAAAGAAAAACTTATAAAAAGAAAATTAATTTTCCAAATCGTTTTTATTGAATATAAATGCTATAAAAACCGGAAACATTATTTAAATTTTATAGAACCAAAAAAAATCTCTATAAGAATTTTTTTTATTTATTTTATCAAGTTTATTTTTACTTTGTTTCTTTTAACCACGTTTTATGATATTTCTGGTTAGAACAAAATATGTTCGTTTGGTTGAGGTAATTTTGACCCCTTATTGTCCTTATAACTAATGAATAATCGCTGAGCATTTTATTTCAATTATGCAGGAGTTGAAAAATGTCATCAAAATTAATTATTAAACTAATGCTGTTAATTTAGTCTGTTTCTCTATTTAGAATGTTTATTGAACAATAAATGTTGATTTATCTATCTATATTAATTAATAATATGGGTTGAAAAAGTAATAAATAACATTGTAGAAACTTCTCGAAATCGTTTCCTGAAATGGTTGACTCAAAAGGAAATTTGTGTTTTATAAATCGTTTTCTAAATCGTAAAATATTTCTGAGATTTTCAAAGATATAGGTACATTTGTCAGAAGCGTGGGTAAATCAGAATAGACTACTGGTTGATACTGCTTGATGACAGATGCTGGGGTTTTGAATCGAATAACGCCCGTCTGCCTAATCGTTCGAAGTTTTCCGTGGTTTTCTTTAAACCTAGAGTTTCCATGCGTATATACGGGTTATATTCCGTTAGAAAGACCTCCCCTCAGAAAGCACCCCACCTCCTTAGGGCCAATATCTCTCATGCTCATAAATGACCATCACAAACACAAATAACCTTCATAGTTTTATTGGATGCCCATATGAATTTTATTTTATTAGAATGTGCCGAATCACAAAGTTTATAAAAAAGTACAAAAGAGCTTTTAATGTCATTATAAGACGTTGAAAGATAAAATATAATGTGTCTATTAATTTTAAAGAATTCAACATTTTCATAGCAACGATTATGATTTTCCTGAATTATGCACGAAAAAAAAACGAAATTAACAGTTTGTTTAATTATTTATTTTAATTTCCCTTTGCTTACATGTAATGTTTTAAAATTTAATCCTGTTTTACAAAATATAAAAAATAACGGAGAATAGTTAAAATGAAATTTTCAAAGTGAACAGCGATTAAATTAGAGTATGCCAATAGTATGTATACAACGTATTCTATAGGAAACTAATTTCATTTTTAAAATGCAGGAAAGCAATCATTTCTGTTAATTCTTTCCAAGGGGAAACATTCGTTTGATAATGTGTTCGGCGCTCTTCTAACTTAATTTGCTCTCATTACTTACGGAAAGAAAACTTCCTTTGTTTCGTTATTCGAATTAATGCTTTGAATTGTTTGTGATTTATTTTCTTAGGAGGAAAAGAGGTGTTAGTGCAGACTGGAAAAATTAAGAGAGTTGTAGATTTAATTAATAAAACGGTTTGCAAAATAAGAGTATAAAACTTCATTTTTCTCTTTTATATATCTTCTCGGAGAAGATAAGATTATTTGTAATATGTTACAAAATTGAAGTATGCTGCAAAGAAACGATATATATTAATTACATAAAACCGTGATGCAGCGGAAAACACTTTGTGTTTCGCACATTAAAATATATGTTTTATCGTGAAATAACGCTAACAAAGGAACCTCTTCTGCTGTTGCTTGCACGTAATTTCGACGCCTGGTGTATTTTCTTCACTGTGCATAAAAGTTAGCGAACCGATGGAAATTCTCTGTTAAAATCATATTTTACATAGATTTTGTATGTCTTAAATTTTTATTGTTGAAGCTTTTTTTTGTTTATTTCACGCCAAAATGAATAAAGTCCAAATGAATGCAAAAATGAACAAAGTCCAAAATGAAAGAACATATAAATACCCATATAGAAAATATACACGTTATAGTCTATATAAGAATCAAAAGAAATTAATTATCTGCATAAATTAGTATTCAAAAGCTAATTAAACTTTTATTTCTCTGTATGAAACGTTTCGAATAATATGTCCGTCCGGTACATTTTTCAAAAAAAAAAAAAAAACTGTTGAGTATATTGCCCCTTGCAAAATTTATTAAGTTGTCTTAAAACCTACTATTTGAAAGGATTAAGAAGGAAATTCATTTTGGCGTAAAAAAAAAATAAAAAATAAATAAAAAATAATTTATTTAAAGACTTACTAAAAAATTACTAATTTCCTAAAAAGTTTAAGAACTTTTTTTTATTATTAAAAAAAAAAAAAACTCTCGCGTATAACTTTAGTTATTAAAAAGATTGTTACACAGTTTTTTAAAATTTTAACTGTTTACCTTAAATGGAATTTTAGAAAAACGTGTCAAAGCATTAAAAAAAATATTTCTGTCCATATGCAAAATGCTGCATTCTTACCCACAGTTAAAAAATACATTATCTTAAAATCTTTCAGCACCATAATCTTTTAGGTCTGCAAACATTTAGCATTAACATTTTTAGTCCTGTATTTTAGGCTGATAATTGAAATCTCAAAAATTTGAATCATATTATGTTTCATGTGTCTTTAAAGTAAGAAACATAATATCATTAAAAACAATAAATATTTTTAAATAGTAAATAATATATATACATATATATATAATAAATATTTTTTTCAATTTATAATACTTGTGCTTGAGATTTGAAATGTTTTATTTCCAATTTATCTTCTTTCATCATTTATTCTTATTTTGTTTCAAAATATTTTATTTTACGTTAAGAAGAAAGAGATCGTACAACAAATTTTAATTCAATATTGGAATTTGTATTAGTCAGTAATTGATCTAATATTTCTTTAAATCGCATTAAACAATGATATATGTTTAATAATTGTTTAAAAATTAAAATTTATAAATTAAATATTAAAATATTAACATTGTAATTAATGTATGATATTACGCTTTTTACTGATATTATTAAATCATAATTACAAACATATTTATAAATCATAGAAGGATAAAAACGGGAGAAGGGCATTACGATCTAAAACACGAGCCCGTGGAACAACGTGCAAACTCCGTAACAACTGAGCTAAGAACGACGTACTAATCGCATTATAAAATGAATATTTAAGGGTGTATTCGAAAAAACGATTTTCCACCTTCAACAGCTGGAAAATTTCGGATACAATTTCAGACACATTTTTAAAAGTAGAAACATGAAACGTGCTGAGGGGATTTTTGAAGAGACGTATAAGGTGCCGTGTGATGTCATTTTATGCTCAATTCATTAGAGTTTGATTTATAAACAATTATCTTCTCAGCATGACCCTTTTTTTCGTCCACAGATATCCCGCTTCGGAAAAGCCCCACCAGTGGCCGAGAGGTTCGGACCTCTCAACTGGTAGACGGCAGGTGCTGGGTTCGAACCCAATCGCGGCTGTCGGCCTAACCGTTCGGAGTTTTCGTGGTTTTCTTCGAACCTTGCGTAAATACGGGTTAGGTTCCCTTAGAAAGACCCCCACGAAGGGCACTCTCCCCTGGTCCTATATCCCTAGCGTAGATAATCGGACGTCAAAAATCAACCAACCAACCGCTTCGGAAAAATCAGTTCAAAATGCCGTTTTTGATTGCCATTTTTTGCAATATTTTCTGCATTTATCAAAGAATTGACAATTACGGCACCTTGAGCACTTTCTGAAAAAGACAATTTGCCAGTTTGATGCATATGAGAGCAAAAGTGAATTTAAAAATAAATCGGAAAATAAGCAGTTTGAATCGAAATACACCCTTAAGTTGCGTTGTTGTATTAGACACCCCCCCCCCTTGTTTCGCAAAGAGAAGGAACATTCTATAAAATCCGTTGAACCTTAAACTAAGGGGTTGCCCCGACATATATTAAACTAATCAAAATCTCAGATTACCTTGAGTGGCCTTCTTTGACGAGAACATACCGAAATTTCTTTTGCATTATTATTTGAATTAATATTTTGACTTGCTCTTAAATTTTTATAACTTAAATGAAATGTTTTAAAAGTGCATACTATTATTTTAAAATGTGAAGTAGATGCCTTCTATTAAGCTAAGTGTAAAATAATTAAAAATGGAATATTTCATTATAACATTCATAATTCAAAAGTTTTAAAACTAAATACATTCATTGAATATTACTATATTGTAATTACTCATTTTTTCCAAATAAGAAAAAAAAGTGCTTGTGAATTTGGTAATTGTATTTTTTATTTAATTTTTATCCATTCTAAAGCTAAAAGGAAAATTCTTACATTTCTCCTTTATTCTTTTATTTCTTCATTTCTTCCTTTGAATTTTTACTAACTTCTCTTTTCAGTTAAAAAAATATTTATTTGGAATCTGTAAGCAGATGTCTAACGCTTAATAATTTTAGAAATTATGCCCACCAGAGAGCAGAAATCTATATTTTTTGCATGAGTATTTTTTCTTTTATTGAAAATTATTAATCACTTGGAATAGTTCTACATATTTACACAGTATGTTAATTTGATAAGGTATTTTTTTATCTGACCATGTTATTGAAAAAATATTCTCTTATTGTTTTTTATATAAAATAATCTTTCACATATTTAATCAGGGACATACCGCAATTTCGTACTGAGACGTCTTATTATCAAATAGAAAAAACAAAACTTTAGGAGCTTTTAGACATTTTCAGATCGTAATAATGATAATAACAAAATACTTTTAAAAACAAATTTACAAATAAGGGAATTCATTAGTATTATAAAATTAATATTGTTTTAATTTAAAATATATCTGTTGCAGCAGATAACAAGACATAAAATAGACTGCATTACAGCTATAACCTATAAGTTACAACCACGATATGTATACATGTGTACTACATGCTTACTACATTTCCTTAAATAATTAGCCATTTGTACAAGTGTGATATAAAGTACTGTCTCTAATACTTTAGAAAATATATTGTTTATCTCATTTCCTGTATTGATTTTGTTTATATTTGGACTTATTACTGGAGGTACTGTTTTAATGATAAGTTTTATAATCTTGCCTCAACTGAATTTATTACTTTTTTTATACAAGTTCAATAAAAGACATAATAATAATGCTTCAAGGTCGAAAGGGTTAACTGTTGATAAATTTGATTCTATATACATTTATAAACAGTAGCTGAAGTTACATTGATGAATTTCTGTTAAAAGAAAAAAAATGGTCGATTAAAGGAAGGATCTTATGCTTTAGAATAGAATTAATCGTTACATTTATTATATTAAAGATTCAAAGCTTTGAGAAATCCTTAAAGTTGCCCGTTGTTCTGAAACATTTAACTCTCTGCTTTTCTTTATTTGGACAATATTAGGGTATGAGAGCAGGAAAACTTTGGTTTTGGAAAATTATCTACTGCTGAGGTTTACTCTAAAATATATATATTAGATTTCATATCTGAAACAAAAGTATGAAATTAACCTAAGACTTTATAATGAAGCCGATTTAAGAAGCTTTAAATATGCAAAACTAAAATTATAGTTCATTCTTCGAAATGTTTCATAATATGTACATCATAATGTATACCAAGTCTGCCTTCCGTTTTGCATTTAAAGGGAGATAAAGGGAGTTCAACAAAAGGGAGTTACAGGGAGGTTTTGAAGGGAATTTAAAAGGTTTTAAACATTAAACTTCAATAATTCTGAATCTAGTTTAGAAAATGAATTTCCATTTGGCAAAATAAAAGTAAAAGAAAAACCTAAACAAGTTTTCAACATAAAGTGTTAGTATTGAGAATTTGGAGGATTTACTATAGCTTCAACATGTAGAAGACAACCTCAGCACAAATTCAGTGAAATCTTAATCATTATTTGCTATTAATAAAAGATTTATCCAAATTACATTTTTATTCAATGACTTTCTCCGTAGTTAGATCGGAGTATAAGTTTTTCCACATCTATTTAATATATTTCTATTTTGAATTACTTTCGTGAATTTTAACTTTTTCTAAAATCTCTTTCAAATACCTTTTTCCTAACTTCTATTTCCAATTAAATATCTTTTGCTAATCTAATTCTGTAGTTCGATTTAAATTTTAGATTTTTAATTTATCACATATTGTATTTTTGCTTCATGTTTGTCTTCATTTTATATAATAATTCCCATGTATTTGATAATTTAAATATAATTCCCATGTGTTTGATCCTGATTCACTTTTTTCTCTTTAATATAATACCTGAAGTTTAATATTAACTAATAAATTCTTAAGTAAACAAATACCTTTCAATACAATCTTATGAAACATAATATAATATTTCGTTAAGTTTTTTTCGCGAAATTATACCATGTATGAGATTTTAAGTTTTTTTTTTTTTTTTTTTTTTTTTTTTTTTTTTTTTTTTTCTGAAACTGATTTAATATCCGCAGGAAAAACAACGCCTGTTTATTTCATGTTTACAAGAACATGTCACGATTTTGCATATTTTGGTGAGAAAAAATGGATAAAAACATTGAGCTTAACAAAAATTGATTCTTTATTGCTTAATTTTGTTTTCTGGAATTCAGATATTTGCTTAGATAAAACAAAAAAAACAAAAAAAAAAAACAGAATAATTACAGCGTGTGTAAAAATTTTAAGGTGAACAATACATATATATTATAAATTTCAAAACAAATGGATTTTTTTCATATAATATGTATAATCAAGCTGAATATGCAATGAAAATGTCAACAAAATTCAACTGTTAGTATTTTATTACGAAAATCAACAAAAAAAAAAAAACACTATTTTTGTTTGTGTAAAAATTTTAAGGACACCAAAATAAATTCAATATATTAACTTAAAAAAGCAAATTTATAATATATTATGCATTCACCTATGAGTTTAATGATTGCAAATATCCCCTTATTCCTCGACATCATTAATTTTTAGCACAGTTTGGGTCTGCTTTTGTATAATTTATCTTCAGTTGTAATTCTGAGTCCTGATGCTGAAGAAAATGCCTTTCATTTCTATAAACTTGTCTTCTAGATCTCCCCATAAGTTATCCATAGGATCAAAATCAGGATTTATGACCGGGCATTGCATAACTACAGTATTCTTCCTATAGAACTAAAGTTTTATTTCACGACTTGTGTGGATAGGTGCATTATCTTGCCGTTATATACTTTTTTTCTGTCAGAAGTGTTGCAAGAAATGAAAGACGATCAAAAAATGTATGTATATGTGTCTTTGAATTAAATTATCCTGAAAGATATATAAGTGACACCACGTCGTTGAACAAAAAGCAGTCTCATGTTGCAAGGAATCGGCCACCTAACTTCTGTCGTAATAAAATCTATTTTTCTTTTCTTAAATCAATTTAATTAAATATTCTGATGGAAAGAAATTAAACTTAAATTGTCCTGATGACTGGAAACAATATGGGGATGATTTAAGAAAAGAAAAAGAGATTTCATTAAGGCATCAGTTACCTGGCGATTTGTTGAACATGGGGCTGCTTTTCATTCAACAACGCAGTGTCACATGCATATCTTTCAGGAAAATTTAATTCAAAGCACATACACAAACTCTTTCTGACTATCGTTCATTTTTTTAAACACTTTTGGCAAGAAAAAAAAATCGGATATAACAGCGAGATAATGCACCTATCCACTCAAACTGTGAGAAAAACTTTAGTTTTATATATATATATATATATATATATATATATATATATATAAAAGTATTGAAGCTTTGCAATGACTGTTCATAAATCCCGATTCTAATCCTATAAGTAACTTATGGGGATATCTAGTAAGTTGATTTTATAAAAATTGAAGGCATTTTTCTTCAGAATCGGATTTCTGATCTACAATAAAAGATGAATAGTACAAAGAACATCCCGAACTTCGTCAAAAATAAATGTTATCGAAGAATGGTGGAATATTTGCAATCATTAAACTCTTAGGTATATGTATCCTAGGTATATACATTAAATATTTGTTTCTTTGATTACTATATTAAATTTATTTTGGTGTTCTTAAAGTTTTTACACAGGCAAAAATAGTGGGGGGTTTTGTAAATTTTCTTAATAAAACACTCACAGTTGAATTTTGTTGACTTTTTTATTGGCTATTTAGCTAAATGATGCATATTATAAAAAAAGTTTCATTTTTTTCGGGTTTTATTTTTTTTATTTAGAAAAAAAAATTAATATTTTTTGTTCTTCTTATAGTTTTTACACGCCCTGTACATAATAAAACATAAGGAAATAAACATTCATTTACATAATCGTAATATGTTTGTATGCCTATAAAATAATAATATACAGTCGACTCTCATTAAATCGAAATCGGATAATTCGAAACTTCGGTTAATTCGAACTAAACATGAAGTCCCAAAATGTTCAATGGCAGAATAACGTTAAAAATTTTCATTAATTCGAACTCATTTTCTCATGACTTCGTTTAATTCGAACTAACCGGAATTCTGATTTTTCATTTTTTCTTTCTTTCTCACGGATTTCAGGTCATTTGAATAACTTTCTTCCTTTGATTTTTGCGAAAATTGTTCCGAATGAGTGTACATATAATCCCATGCATTTGATATCCACTTTCTTAGTGTCCCATCTGTCCCTCAGTGACGCTTCAAATTTTCTTCCATTGTGCTTGTTTCTAATCCTTTAATTACTTTATGTATCTATACATTCTAATTTAATATTAAGTCATATTCTAATGATAACAGGTGAAACAGACTATAAAAACACTATAACATTAATTTCTTTGTAATAAGTGCTATGCTAAGCTTGTTTTCATTTCATACTTCGAACTTCGGATAAGTCGAACATTTCTTGTGGTCCCGACGAGTTCGGAGTCGACTGTATTTCCCAATCCAGCGATTTGTATTTAATGGAGGTGATTGTAACATGGATAATAAAGAATACTGCCCAGTTAAACTGAAGGCATTGAGCTCACAGGCTACAAATACTAATTGCACATTAAAGCTTTATATTTTCAAGGGTTAATTCCGTTCGAAAAAAAAAATTAAGAAGGGGAAACAGCTCTCCCCTTTTCTCTTTTTTTATACTTAATCATTGAACCTCCTATACTATCAAAGACATGCTTTATCATATAAAAATTCTATATCCAAAATTCAGAGCAAATTAGATAATTCTTAATAAAAACCCATTTAGCATTTATATAATTTAAAAAGAGTTATCCCCCTCTTTTATACTTAACCATTAAACTTCCAAAACTATTCAGAGATTTGAACGAAATCTGAAAATTCTGCTTGAAAAACCCATTTATATAAATTAAGGGGGGGGGGACATTAGAACCCCTGTTCCCCTTATTTATACTTATTCAATGAACACCTAATAACAGTCACGGAATCGCCTCATCAGAATGATCCTAATCTAAATTTTGAAAACTTAATTCTGCATGAAAATCCCATTTATATCAACTAACGGGGGGGGGGGCATTAGAGCCCCTGTTCCCCCTATTTATACTTATTCAATGAACACCTAATAACAGTCACGGAATCGCCTCATCAGAATGATCCTAATCTAAATTTTGAACGAAAACTTAATTCTGCATGAAAATCCCATTTATATCAACTAACGGGGGGGGGGGCATTAGAACCCCTCTTCCCCCTATTTATACTTATTCAATGAACACCTAATAACAGTCACGGAATCGCCTCATCAGAATGATCCTAATCTAAATTTTGAAAACTTAATTCTGCATGAAAATCCCATTTATATCAACTAACGGGGGGCATGAGCCCCCCGTTCCCCCTCTTATACATATCGAATGAACTCCAAGAACTAATCAGGGAAGCGCCTTGTCAGGATATACCTACATACAAAATTTCAAGTGGATCGGATATTTTTATCATGAGTTATCGCGTTACGTACATACGAACATACATACAGAACGGACGGGCACATAAGCTCTCAGGCTATGATAGCCTGTGAGCTAAAAATATCACTATTTTATACGCTAGTATTGAAGATGTTAATATCCATTACAAAAATACACTAAAGATAACTTATTGATAAAGATAACTTATTCTGAATATTTGTTAGTATCAGTCAAGGTAATATTATTATATTTACTTCTATTTTCTTCATTAGTTATGGTGCAAGGTTTTGATATTCATATCAAATTACTGTATTTTATATTATTTCATTTCATGTGTTTATATTAAATATAAAATTTAGGTATACATGATCTTACAGATGTCACTAAAAAAATGAAATTATTTTTCTCCGAATCTGATTTAATCTTTTTCGAATGTTAGTTTTTAATCGCATTTAGGTAGTTTTTAATTGCTTTATTTCATACATTGATAATGTAACAGAAATCACGAATAACGTGAAAATCTATATCCCAACCCCACGACTTTGCAAGCGTAATCGTTGAGATATGCTAGGAGATATTAGTATTCCTACGCTTTATTAGAATGAATGTACTTCTAGGGGAAAAAACAAAAAATACTAATTAAACTAGGGTTTGGGTGAATTTAATTACAGATTATTGAAACTTTTGATTATTATATACTTGAAATCAATAAGAAAAACAAACTATTTTTGTATAAATGATAATGTACACTGTAAAAAAAAAAAAAAAATCAAGAGGTTACTAAACATTTTTTAGTAAATTTATATTCCACAGAATTTTTTTGTAATCATTACAAACTCTTTTTTTGCAAGTGAAACAAACATTTCTTAAGTAAACTGAACAAAAGAATTTTTAGTATAACTAACTTAAAGCTTTTTAGTATGAGCCACCAAGCAAATTTTAGTAATAGCTCCAAAATTATTTTTAGTAACCATTACGTGTGCCCGAAGGGCAGGAGCTTCCTTCGAGCTGCATCCAGTGGGTAAAAAGTCAGACTTCTGAAACGGAAGATTTTCGGTAAAGGCGCAATAGATGGAAGCGCAAAACATTGCTACCTGATCTATTTTGATATCTTTCTAAAGGGGAGGGATAGTTCAGAGATCATTATTACCCATGGTAACTATTACGACAGTATTTTCACAATCCCTTTATTTAACAAGTACTTACATTGGTGCATATTTGGTGGAGTCCAGCATCGAACCCAGGTACTTTCAGCCTGGAGTTCGGTACTATGACCACTAGGCTATCACGGCCAAACCAAGTGAGTTTTAGTAATAGCTATTAAAAATGTAAAACTATTAACTCTATTCGTTGCTAGCTTTTTTCTAGTAATTCTTACAGATTCTTCGTAAACAAGTAAGATTACTAAAAAATTTTTAGTTATTACATGGATCACTAAAATTTTTTTAGTAGATCGACCCTTTTTTTTTACAGTGTAGGAAGTATTTTGGATATTTTTATGATAATTTCATCTGCTCGTTTCCGTATTTAAGCATTTTTTTTTTTTTACAAGCCATCATCTTAAAATGCATCTGAAAACTAACTCTCCTGTGAAATTTCAAACTTCTTATGTAACGGTCTATTACCTGTCTGTCAGTAGAGACATGAACATTAAATGCCTACGGTGAAAAAGGCAAGCGCACCATTGATTTTCCAAAATTAATTTTGAAATCGGTTTAGCATTTCCTAATATTTCACAGAAAAAACAATTTAAAAGGCTTTTAATGACTTCTTTTAATGTATGCTGTTCCTGCTAGAAAAAAAATATTGTAGTGGCAATTGCATAAAATATATGACTGTTACTACTGCTTCGTAGCCCTTATTTTTAGAATATGTTTAATATTTCCTGAAATTGCGTAGAAATCTAAACTTAGAACATTTTTACAATGCTTTTCACTTCTTTCTTTCATTTCACCAATTTAAAATTAAAAATTTCCTTTTAGCTACTCTTACATGTATTATAAGTGATTAGCATGTCATACTTAAAATTTATGTCCTTTCAGCATCACAGAAATCACATTTCAGAACACATTTTACTCTTCCAACATTTAGATGGCACTGACACTGAGTTGGCATAGAAATTATGTTAGCCCTTTCCGGTGCAGTGTTGCCGAGTCGGTAACACCTATAAGTTCCCCCTGTTTAGAGACGCAAAAACTCCGTGAATATTTCAAAAACTACTCTAATGGCTACTTTAAATCTTTCTTATAAATTCTAGATGGCAGCACCAGAGAGATCAAATTCTAATGTTTTTAAATAATAGGTAAAATATTTTACTCTAATACGCACTTCACAGCAATGCTCTCCTCACTGCGCTTATCAATGCTGTACTTGAAAGGTGTTACCATTTCGGCAACAGCTTTATAATTAAAATGGTTTGTGCAATCTTTACAAAATTATACCTGTGCACTCCTGTAGGCTTAAATAGATTGCCTATATTTTTTCTTTAAATTCCAACTTTAAAAAATAGTGCGCTGAAAAGGGTTAGAGCAAAATCTGTCACATTCAATTTTTAACCATTAATCTAAAAATAATTTTGAACTTCTGGAGATTGCGTAGCAATTGCCATTAAAATAATTTTTAGAAATCTTTTCACATCTCTGAAGTTGAAATGCTTTAAGAAATGGTCTTAGAGATCTTTTTATCTAATTAGTCACTACTATGCCAAAGTTTATGTTTCTAAGTCTGTCAGTAACACTAAAATCGCGATTTAGAACTTTCTTGCTGTTATGCCTCCTTGTGAATATTCGACCGATATGAAATATAGCCTATGTAAGAGCAACGGTTGTCCCTAACAATTTTCCAGCCATTACTTTTCATACTTCCTGTGATTGCTTAGAAATCGCCATTTAGAACTTTAGAAAAAAAAAATGCGCATTATTATTCCTTTTAAATCTCGATTTTTTAAAGAAATATTAATAGAGATCACTTATGTTTATTAAGTAACTACCTTGCCGGATTTCCCTTTTCTAGGATCTTCAATAACACAAACATCGCGAACATTAAAACTTTTTTGTTCTGCATCCTGTTTCGGATTGTGACACCATCCTGTGACACCTACATAAACCATAGTCTAACTTGGATGAAGGTTTGTCACCATCAATTTCTAAACATTATTTCTTTAATTCGTATAGTACTTCCAGCGATTGCGTAGATATCGCATTTTAGCGCGTTTTTTAGAATGCTTTTGGCACATTTTCACCCCTTTTAAATTTCGATTTTTTAAAGAAATTTTCTTAGAGATCATATATATCTTAGAAGTAACTATCAATCCAAATTTCATGTTTCCAGGCTCTTTAGGCGCACGGAAATGACATTTTAGAACGCTTTTTGTTTCTACCCATACTTTGGATTTGTGGCTTGGACTTAAAGTTTAACTTATGTTAGAATAGGAACTAACACTGTAATTTTGATCCATTATTTTTGAAATTGGCGCGGAAGTTTCAGAGATAACTACCTTTTTTTTTTTTTTTTTTTTTTTTTTTTTTTTAATATTAGTGTAGATTCAGATATTATCGCAGCCTGTTTTAGAATGTTTTCTGAGTTCACTTATTTAAAAAAATATCTAAAAAGCTTTCTTTCAAACTTGCACAGGGGGGAAGTTTCTTAATGACTTATAAAGCTATGGTCTTTTTTTTAAATCCTTCTATAGATTCTAAGGAAGACATATTTTTATTCCTATATTTAAGAATAAGAATTTTTAAGAAACCGTTATAGAGCTTAATAAAGTGTGGTTAACTTCATAATATAGAACATTTTAAAACAGCTATATATACACTGTAAAAAAAAAAAATTCAAGAGTTTACTAAAATTTTTTTAGTAAATTTGTATTCCACAGAATTTTTTAGTAACCATTACAAACTTTTTTTTTTTGCAAGTGAAACAAGCATTTCTTTTGTAAACTGAACAAAAGAATTTGTATAACTAACTTAAAAATTTTTAGTATGAGCCACCAAGCAAATTTTAGTAATAGCTCCAAAATTATTTTTAATAACCATTACGTGCGCCCGAAGGGCAGGAGGTTCCTTCGAGCTGCATCCAGACTTCTGAAGCGGAAGATTTTCGACAAAACTGCAATAGATGGCAGCACCAAACATTGCTAACTGCTCCGACAGGATTTTCATAATCCCTTTACTAACGAGTACTTACACTGCATACATCCGGGGCGTATTTGGCGGTGGCCAGTATCGAACCCGGGACCTTTTAGTCTGGAGTCCGTTACTAAAACCACTATGCTATCAAGGCCACACCAAGTGAGTTTAAGTAATAGTTATTAAAATATAAAACTATTAACTCTCTTCGTTGCTAAGTTTTTTCTAGTAATTCTTACAGATTTTCTTGTAACCGAATAAGATTACTAAAAATTTTTTAGTAATTACTAGGATCATTAAAGTTTTTTTAGTAGATCGACCCTTTTTTTTTACAGTGTGTATTGAGCGTTTTATGTAGTTTCAGAAATTTTGCAAGGCTTAAGAAAGTCTTGATTTTTTTTAAAGAAATTATATTTTGTTGTAAGTACATGTCGTACATTTATTTTACTTTATTTTAGTCATTTTTGTTAAAAAGATTTATATTTTGTAAAAGAATTACCGTAAAAAATTAATTTCTAATTTATTATGTTTTTTTTTTCTTTCAAAATTATCTGCAACACATAATACATTTTTTTATGCAGCTTTCTTCGAAAAAAATTGTTATTATAATGATACTTTCTTTTTTCAGTTTTCATCCTCAAAAATTCCTCTTTTCACTATAGTAGCTATTTTAAAAAATGGATTGGATAATTTTTATACTAAAAACATGAAAAAAAACTTATCAAAAGAAGTTTTTATTGTTATTAAAATACTTTTTTGTGTTTTCATAAATTTACGCTTTAAAAAAATATTGGCAGCAAGAGCAGAAGAAAATATTTAACATTTTAAATGATATGAAATAGATCTTAATAAAAACTTTTTTATCTTAGAGTAAATAAATAAATAAATAAATAAATAAATATTTTTTATAAGTTTTTTTCGCAGATTACTACAAAGAATTTTGCTATCTTTAAATATAATTACTTTTGTTTAATTAGACTTCTTATACATAAAATTGTTCTTTTCCGATAAATTCATTTTATGGTATTATTATTTATACTTTTGCAGTATATACAGCGATATCTTTCTTTACGTTATATAGTTTTTCTTACAAAGTCTTACTATCCCTTTGTCAAAGATTTTTTTAATAATACAAATAATTAATACATTTTTGTATGAAAGTCTTTGACCGTCATTAACACTAAAACTTGACCGTTTTAGTGTAATTATTACATATTAAAAATAATTTATTTGTTTGAAACTATTTTTGTAGTGGAAAAAATTCGAATTATTTTAAACAAATTACTTGTTTTGGGTAATTATTTTATGATATTTCCCTGTTTCATTTCCTCATTCCAAAATGCAAATAAGAATATACTTTAAACAAATGCTAATTTAATAATAAAAAAGTATGACTTCTTTTACAGTATAAATGAATATCGGGTAATATGGAATACTTCATTATACGCTATAAACAGTTTTGAGACTCAGCCATAGGATATCCTAATACTTCCATGAAGTATTGTGCTCAGTTCCGTTTATATAGTTGTTATTGGAACGACAAACTGAAAGAAAACCGTATGTTTCAATTTTCGCATTTTTTACAGGTAAATTTAATAAAATTCGTATTAATTAAAAACCTTTATTGTTAGTTATATTAACCACACTGTTAAAAATAAAGTTTACGAACCAGTTGCATTTGGCGCCCAGGGGTGAAAACGTGTTACCATTTGACACCCACGGGCTTGAAAATGTGTTTGGGGTGCCATTTGACCCCTCAATGGGTGATTCGCACTAATTAGGGTGCCGTACAATGAATACTGTTGGAAGAATTTCACCCCTTAGTCATTTGCGCATGCTCTGTGATGTATGTACCTCGCCTTCAACTCGCCGTCACTGTTGGGTCATAACAGTAATTTCTCCCTAATAGGCTATCACCGCGCATGTGCTATCCCAATTTCATTTATAACTTCGAATGGGAAACTTTTGGTGAGCTTTTTAGATAAACCAATCTTTCAATTTCAGGACATTAGAACATTAGAATAAGACTTTGAAGGTGAGCTATATGGCCGAACGGTTAGAGCATTGAGCTTGCAATCAGACGTTATGGTTTCGAATCGTTCACGGGACAAAAGGGGGACAATATAATTCCTTTTTATTATTGGGCACTCTGGATTAGAGATGCCATCTTTTCACCCTAATTACGGGTGCACTGTAAAAAATGAAGACCCAAATTGGGTTGAAAGATTTCTGGGTATAGTAATTTTCTTGAAATGGTGCAATAAGGATTCCAAAATGGTAGAGTATTGTTCCCAAAATAGATAACCCAAAATGGTTCAAAACAGAGCAGATCTTTATTAACATTAAATTAATCAAAATTTCTGAGGTATAATGTATATACTATCTAAGATATTTTAATTGTTTTAATGTCATTAAAAATCAGACTTATTTAAAACGATTTTGTGCTACAAACTGAACTTTCCAAATTGGAACAATGCTGTACCCAAAAATCTTTCAACCCAATTTGGGTATTTTGTTTTTACAGTGTGCCATTCTGTATCCCTTAGGGGTGTCACCAGTGAAAAAAGCCTTTCCCCCCTAAATAGTGCAATGTGTCACCATTAGTTTTAACAGTGCAAGCTCAATGTAAATTTCAACTATTATATTTATCGCTATGTTAGTCAGATTTTTTGTATGCTTTCTTGTTTTCGATTTAAGAAGTTGCGTGTTTCAAAATGGCGTGCCAGATAATATGGAATATATGGAATAAACGTTATATAAGACTAGTATAACAATTTAAAAAAATTAAACAATGTGATGATTCATAGATCATATAGTAAAATTTATTCTTTTCATTCGTAGTCATTCTTGGAGTTCAAATATTTCTTATGAAACAATACAATATTGTCCATTACGTTGTTATTACACAAATCGTAATTTTTTTTAAACTAATTATTGATATCTATCGTTTTCTCACACTATAAAAATGCGTTAAGAAGCAATCAAAGTTTATTATTTACTATCTTATAATGTACCTATTATTTATTTGTTTATTTCTTCTTTCTTTTTCTCTATGGCATGCAAAGACAAATGAAATTGTACTACATATTACCCGAATGCCTTTACAATCTGAATAGATATACTTAAAATACTTGTTTCACACACTGAAAAATATTTATAAATATTTAATGTATTATAAAGTTTCATAAATAATGCTTTAATTCTAACTATCAGATTAAATATTTTAACGTAGAAGTATGTAAGTTTTTTTAAAGCGTTATAACTGAAATACTGTTAACTAAGAAAAATAGCATTAAACAATTTATGTCAGACATTATAAAAAATTGTAACGAAGTATGTTTTATAAAATCCATAATTCTCCGCTTTAGAATTTTTTTTCAAATGTTATTCTATTAAGCTTACGTTTTCTATAATAAATAAGCCATAAAAACATTTCATTTTTTTTTTCTGTATTGTTATTTTCTTGAAAATTTTAGAACCATAATGATAACATTTTTATTTTTCAAAAACCTTCCTCATCCCTGCAGCATTTTCTTTCTAACGAGTACTTCTAAAAAAAGAAACGGAATTTTTTTCAAAAATATTTTACTCCTTAATAAAGCATGGATGCATCATAAACTGCTTTTTTGTCCATATTTTGATAACTGATTTTACATATTCTATCGTGTTGATAATGAAAAACAACTTTGTTTTCTATTTCTAATTTTAATGATTGTTGATGAATACATTATAAAATATTATACTGAATATTTTTTACAAATATTCCTAAATTCTAAACTATTTTGATTCAATGATTATACTAACTAAATAACAGTGCATTATACTATTAAAAATGGTATTATTCAATGAAAATTATAAATTTAATTGAATACTTTCCACTTTTTCTCTATCTTTTTTTAATTTTAATTTTGATAAGATAAACTATTTTTTCTAAATTTTAACAATGTATAAGCATATTTAAAACATAGACAACATTATCCTGTGTGAACTTAATAACTTAAAATTAATGTAATGAAATTCTGCAACCCTATACACCTCCTCGATACAATATACCCAAAATTCAGTGTAATTTTTGCATCAAGTTTCAAATTCATCCACAGAAAATTTTTGTTGAATCAACAAAAATTTCTTTGGTCCAACGAATTTTTTCGTTTCAATATGGGTCATGGAAATTTTGTTTCAATAAACAAAAAAATATTTTTGATTATTTTTTTGCAATTTTCCGTCCACAATTTTAATCCTAAATGCATAATAACGCAATAATAACATCATTAATCTGTCTCAGTTTGAAAAGTTTTTATTATCCTAAAATTATGTTAATCCTTTATAGTTATATATGCCAATTAAACAAAATTACATGAGAGAGTTGTGGCTACTGCACACTCATTTAAATTTGGCAAAAACAATAAAATTTCAATGGAATTACAGATTGAAAATACAGGACTTGTAGTAAAACTCAAATAAAATTGATGAAATTTTGTTAAAATTTTGTAAGAGTGCTAACAATATATATATATATATTTGGCTGAGAAACAAAACCAGTTTTCTACTTTAACTAAAAATTCTCTTTAAACAACCAAAATGTACTCTACAAAACATGTTTTGTAATTTTAATCAATTCCTTTTTCTGGGTGTAAGAATTTATTTATTACTGCTGTGCCTTCCCAACACAACACTGTTAAAACTAATGGTGACACATTACATCTTTTAGGGGTGAAAGGCTTGTTCCAGTGGTGACACCCCTAAAGGAGCCAAGATGGCATCTTTAATTAGGGTGAAAAGATGGCACCCTTAATCCAGGGTACCCAATAATAAAAAATAAAAAAATATACAAAGTGACTTTTGGCCCTCGAAGGGTTCGAACCCACAACGTCTGATTTCAAGCCCAACGCTCTAAGCGCTCGGCCATGGAGCTCACCTTCAAAGTTTCCCTGAAATGTTCAAATGTCCTGAAATTCAATGGTTGTTTAATATAAAAAACCTTGCCAAAAGTTAGCCATCTGAAGTTCTAAACGAAATTGGTCTAGCGCATAGTGATGATAGTCATCATAAGGAAAAATTTCTGTTTTATCTAGCATTTACGGCGAGTTAAAGGGCAAGGATACACGTCACAGAGCATGCACAAATGACTAAGGGCTGAAAATATTCTAACGGTATGCATTGCGCGGCACCCTAAATTGCTTGAATCATCGAGTGGGAGATCAATCGGCACCCCACTAACTTAAAACACATTTTCAAGCCCGCGGGTGTCAAATGGTAACACCTTTTCACCCCATGGCGTCAAATGCAACTGGTTTGTCACCTTTATTTTTAATAGTGAACAGTTAATAGAAATACCTGGAAAATACTAATTCCGCTTTTTCGGAATTCAGTGTCCCCCTCCCATTAAAAAAAAATGCATGCATATAAATGTAGGCAGCACGAAATATTTTTCAATTTTAAGTTTTAAAACAGACGTTATTATTTTATTTAGAATTATGCCATTCGTATTCGCAAAAGAATTCAACTTTTGCAATGCAATTTTTAAAGAATCTATAAATTATGTGTAGTAAAATATACCATCTATACAAAAGTATGCATATGACGTCACTATCGCAGAATAATGCATAATTCCATCAAAAAGCGTTGTTGTTATGCAAGAAACTTGATATAAAAATTCCGCAACCCAATATTTCATATGCCTTCATTTTTTTATATAATTGCTATAGATATTTAACTATATATAGATATTATATACAGTTAGATTATCTTCGTGTTTTGTAAAAAGTTACTTATTTGTCTTTTTCAGAAAAGCGCATATTTTGATTTCATTTTTCTCCAGTAAATTTAAACGAAATGTTAATAAAAGTGTATAATAATCTACTATTTTCCAAATATTATCCTTTAATCTCTACACTAATAGAATACTTCAGTGTAAAAAATTCGTTAAAAAATAATAAAAAAAACTTTAAGAGTTTTTTCAGCAATAAATGGATCTAAAAGTGCATTTTTTCTCAATATGACAGAATAAAAACTGGAAATGTGTGATGCAGAGAAGTTAAAAATATTACAGTACAATACTCCATATAATCGGACATATGCATTGTTTTATGGATGGCTATAACAAAACATTATTTTTGATAGACGACACTTTAATTGCTGGAAAAAATAAGTAGCATATTGGGGACTAAAAAATTGTTCATAAAATTCTAACAGATAATGATACTGAGTTAATTTTTCATGGAAAAGTTAAATATATCATTTTAGTCCGAGTGCTACACGACCAAAATACGGTGAAATATGCAAATCTTGATAAGAAAATACCGATTGATGAGTATTTACTTTTTGTTAATATAAAGCATATCAGAGGAAGGGGGGGGGCATTGTGTAAAGTCGCAGGAATTCAAGATGGTGGTAAATATAAAAATGACGTCATGCCATGAATTTTATTACTATTCTTATTATAAAAGTGTACTTGTTACATATTTCGAGTTTTTTAGATCTAAAATTTTGTTTCTAACATTTTTCAATATAATTGAAGAGTGTTTATAAATTCAGTTAGTCGGTTTGTCTGTCTGTGTGTCTGCCCATCTATCTGCTTTCTAAATCGAATAAATATATTCATATATTCATGTATTTGACTCATATTAGTACCATACCATACCATACCATACTGACCATATTGTACCATATTGTACCATATTGTACCATACCATATTGACTCATATTGGTTTTTTATAAACCAAACATTCCACTATGGAATGTTTGGTTTTGAAAAAAAAAGTGCGTATCAGAGATAGTTCCTTTACAGGGACATTCAAAAAACATTGTTACATTACGTCATACAGAAAAAAATCGTTTTCTGAGTATTATACCCACGCACGCAATACCCACTAACGCAGCTTTATGAAATTAGAATGATATATACAGGGTGATTCTAATTTTTTTTACAATAAAAGAGGGGTGATAATACGCATCAAGACAAACAATGTTAAATAGGAGACCAAGGGGCCTAAACCTTTTCCAAAGGCGATAGCCGCCATTAAAGTTTGTGACGGTATGCTCATGCTGGGTGTCATTTGTCACGTTATATGCAGACATACTCAGGAATTTAGGTTAAAACAACACAGTTTATTAAAATGATAAGGGCTAAAGGAAAGTGGAGCCAGTCTATAATTTCACTCACTGAGAACACTATGAAAAGCTAAATCATACTCACAGGCGTCGGTCTAGCTCAGCCGGGGCACCGTCTAGCACTTGACACTAATTCCTGGCTGATCTACTAAACAAATCTTAATTTCACAGCCCGTGGCTGTGGATATTTCTTTATTTCTCAAATAATCAAAACTAAACTTTCTTACCAAGGCCGAACCTTTAATCCACTATCTGAACTCCTTCCGCTTTACTGGAGGCCGTAGCTATTCTCTAATCGTCAGCACCTTAATAAACAATCATCAACTTCGTTGTCCAATGACGGAATACACACAGAGGCTGCTGGCTACTACCAGAAACACACAGACGCTGGCTGCTGGCCAAGGCCAGAAACACACCGACGCTGGCCAAGGCCAGAACACATAGACGCTGGCTGCTGGCTACTGCCAGGAACACACCCACCACAAACTCACACCCAAGCTTTTATACGCGACAAACTGAGATACTTCTCATTAACATAATACTAATAACCGCGAGCTAACTGCGGAATTCGAAAGAGCACACACACTCTAGAAAGTTAAAGTAAAAGAGAGGATAGATGTCACTTTTACGCCTACAAAATGTTAAATTATTGACGTCACGATCTCAGAAACACCAGAGTGCCCTTATGACTAAAGGTCACTCCCTCACAACCCCCCCTCGAACTCCGCAGAGAAAAAGGGCTGGGCTAAATGCATGCCCAGAACTTTTTCTTGTTATAAATTTAGAGCCGTAATAAAACACAGTGATGGGTGAAATTTAACGCCGAAACATAACTTTTAAAATATTAACTTTAACCCATCACAACCAAAAAAACTCAGTTTGCCTCAAATAATCACATATTCAATCCAATCATTCTTCTATCTTACAAATTGCCTCCGTAAAACTTCCAAAAACTCGTAAATCTTTCAAAACTAATTATTTCTTCTCTCAAAACAACCCACTCCACTGGGAGTGCTAAAATTTCTCAAAACACTAACCTTCCGAAATTTTCCTCAACATTGCAATGCAACTATAACTTTACCCAAAAATTTCTCCATAACTTTTAATATACTAGAATTCGCACCAAGTCCAAAAAACCCAATGCGCAAAAACTTTCCTCATCCAAATTCCGACTTCATCTAAAATTACATTTACCTCATACTAAACTAACTCTGCTACTACGTAATACCTACATCCCCATTAGCCAATGAACTAACTCCCAAACTTCTTCAGACTTAACTCCACTTGAACAATAATTGGGGCACATACGTACAGCGGCATATCGCTGTGCCTATGCAACAATCAAAAAATATCAAAAATTTACAAAATGACGTCATCAATCTCTTCATCTGTATTAACTAAAAGAAAAATAGCAGAATCAATAAATAACAAAAAGTATACTTCCCTGCAAGAAAATCACATTAACATTCAATTTTAATACAATACAATTTCGAATTCAAATGCAGCTTAAAACTTCGCAACTTGCGGAAACCATTCTCAACTAAAGTACAAAACGCAACTCATAAAACACGAACGATAAGAAGAAAGTTAATTCATTAAATGTTAGTATCAGAGATAGAAACGCGTGTCAAGGACTTCTTGACCGCAAAACACGTGCGCGCCTGAACCGCGGCGCGTGTACAAAATAACCCAAATTACTATATGTACTTTCTGAAAATTTAAACATACATTAACATACATTTTATAACACATGAACAATATAACAATATAATAACATTTTAAACAAATAATATAACAATTTAACAATAGATCCAGAATTTTTAAAAAGCAGTTAAGACCAAAATTTTCAACATACATAAAACTAACAATTTTGCAAACAAATTTTGAACACAATTAAGCACTAAACGTGAGTCCGTCAAAAAAATTCCAAAAATGGCCAAAAGTACCAAACAGTCTTTCTGCTTTCTATTCCTTCACATTGCTACCACATATATGCACTCTAATAGAAATTTAATAAAGAACATTATCACCCAATCATAGAGATGATTCACTGCTAGCAGGCTTCATACTGCAAGATGGCTTTCTCCTCCTGTCCCAAAAGGCTTGTACGAAGGATCTCTCGTCATCAGAACTGTACGGTGACGCCACAGTTGACTGTCGTGCCTGCAGCCTGGTTCTGAATGGATGCCGTGGAATACTCGTAGGTTCCACTCGACGACTCTGCTCTGGCCGGTTCGCTGGGTTCACTCCATGGCGAGGTTCACACTGTTGTTGCCGGTAATCTGAGAGTTGCCTCCTCTTTCTAGACGCACCCGAAGTTACCGAAGATCCTAGGCCACGTTTCTTTCCGGACCTATGTAGTTTCTTGTTAGGCGAAAATTCGGCATTTAAAGTTCGCTTAACAGTTTTACGAGTGTCCAAACGATATCTTTTCTGGGGATTAATCACTGAAGACGGTGAACTATTAGTTAATTTATGCTTGTGAGGTTGTTGTCTAATAGATGGAGGAACTGGACAATTTATAATTTTTTGTCTTTTATGACACACAGAGTCCGATGTATTTGACACAGTTCTCTTATTTTTATTATACTTTGCTCTCGGATTGCTAGGCTTTCGACTTTCAATAACAGTCTTTGGAGCTGTTTGACCAAATTTTCTTCTTGAATATTGATGAAAAGAATTAGACGAAGAAGTGCTGGACTCGGGACACTCATTGGATCGGGAATTTCGCGAAACACCACTCGACATATGAGAACCTTCACTACCATTTTCTCTAAACTTATACACTCTAACCTGATCCAGATTAACAGTCATTCTTTCACCATTGACATCAACAACCAAATTATTATTTCGAACTTCCAAAACCTCGAACGGACCTACAAACTTCGGACCAAACTTAGCTACTCTCTTTTGACGACTTGAACTTAACCAATGCTTTTCTACTAACACAAAATCTCCAACTTTCACTTCTAACTCCCTTCTACGCATATTATAATACTGAGCTTGCTTTTCTTGCGCTTTTCCCATTTGAACCTGAGCTTCCTTAACCAACCTCTCAATATCCTGACACATGTACTGACTTTCCGCATCTGACACCATAACTAACCTTTGGAATGGAGTAATAACTTTTCTACCCAAAAACAATTCAGCAGGCGTTTTCCCCGTTGACTCGTGAACTGCCGTACGAAGTGCGTACGCAAAATGCTGAAGAAACTGGTCCCAATTTGCATGATGAGAACCAACATAAGAAGAAATCATTTGAATTAATGTACGATTTACACGTTCAGCCATATTAGACTGAGTAAGTTCCCTACCGTCCTCAGTCTGCAACTTTTCACAAAAAGATTTAAAAATATTAGATATAAAATCATAACGAAATGGTTTACTAGCAACTAGTGCGTCAAAACCAATATGAACTTCATTAGTTAAACTCGGTTTATCTGAAAAAACTTTACCAAAATCGACTAAAGACTTATTAAACTCCACCTTCTTAACCTCACTTAAACTAGATTCCTCCAAATTAACTGACACTGAAACAGGCTCTTTCTTACTCACATTCTCATCATTATTCACGATTAACGACTTTTTAAAGAAATCCAAACTAATTCCTCTATCCTTCATATAATCCACACCAACTATACAATGCACTGTTAATCCATCTAACACACAAAACTCCCAACATGTCTTAACCGAACGAATTTCAACTTCCAATTCTACTGAACCTTTATTATCGCAAGCTACTCCCTGTGCTGACTGAACCACAAGACTTGACCTTTTCAACTTCTTATACGAAAAATATTTCCGATAACAATCAAAAGAAATGAACGACTTATCTGCCCCCGTATCGAAGACACTTTTAACGACAATGCCATCTAACACAATTAACACTTCAGGTAACTCAACCGGATTAATAGTAATTTTATTCAAATTCACCGAAGACTTTTCCGACCTCTGAACACATCTCTTTTGCGTTGACCTATTTTCAACATTCTCATCCGAAGTTAACCTCCTTACTTGCGAAGAAACATTCCTGTCCCGTACTCCCCCACTACGATTATAACCACTATTCTGTCTATTTCCATGCATATTTCTCTCACCACTTCTAAAATTATTAGCACCACCACCATTCCTATTACCATTACTCGTATTCGACATATTACGACCAAATCCATCACTTCTATTACGCACATTATTATCCGGAAATCGCTGTCTCCCCCTCACAAAATTACGTTCCCCCTCATTTCTCAAACTACTATCCGTGACAGGTCTCTGCCGAGGGTTACGCAAATCCCGTTGATCCGAGCTATGCCGAGACTCATACTTCGATAATATCTGATGCATCTCTGCAAAATTCTTCGGTGCTCTAACTTCAATAAAGTCCTGTATATTTGGATTAAAAAGAGGAAAGACAATGTCCAACAATTCCTCAAATGTAATACCTAAATCTAATTTATTTTTTAGTTCCAGCTTATGAAGATAAAATTTTGACGCCGATTCATATATATTCTGCTTATTACAATAGAACTCTTTTCTCAAAATACTTTTATCTTTAACGGGAGGAAATGCCTTCTTTAACTCAATTACAGTTTGTTCAAATCTTTTCGCTTCCTCAGTAATCAAAAACTTTCCTATATTTTCTAACCACAAAAGTGCTTCGCCCTTTAACGAGCATTTAAGCACTACGTACCTGTTTTTCTCAGGTATATTATTGAACAAAATATAATCATCTAATTTCACTAAAAATTCACTAATATCACCCTCACCGGTGAAATACACTCGTGGCACAATCTCAAAATGTCCGACATTTCGTTGGGCGCCATTTGTGACGGTATGCTCATGCTGGGTGTCATTTGTCACGTTATATGCAGACATACTCAGGAATTTAGGTTAAAACAACACAGTTTATTAAAATGATAAGGGCTAAAGGAAAGTGGAGCCAGTCTATAATTTCACTCACTGAGAACACTATGAAAAGCTAAATCATACTCACAGGCGTCGGTCTAGCTCAGCCGGGGCACCGTCTAGCACTTGACACTAATTCCTGGCTGATCTACTAAACAAATCTTAATTTCACAGCCCGTGGCTGTGGATATTTCTTTATTTCTCAAATAATCAAAACTAAACTTTCTTACCAAGGCCGAACCTTTAATCCACTATCTGAACTCCTTCCGCTTTACTGGAGGCCGTAGCTATTCTCTAATCGTCAGCACCTTAATAAACAATCATCAACTTCGTTGTCCAATGACGGAATACACACAGAGGCTGCTGGCTACTACCAGAAACACACAGACGCTGGCTGCTGGCCAAGGCCAGAAACACACCGACGCTGGCCAAGGCCAGAACACATAGACGCTGGCTGCTGGCTACTGCCAGGAACACACCCACCACAAACTCACACCCAAGCTTTTATACGCGACAAACTGAGATACTTCTCATTAACATAATACTAATAACCGCGAGCTAACTGCGGAATTCGAAAGAGCACACACACTCTAGAAAGTTAAAGTAAAAGAGAGGATAGATGTCACTTTTACGCCTACAAAATGTTAAATTATTGACGTCACGATCTCAGAAACACCAGAGTGCCCTTATGACTAAAGGTCACTCCCTCACAAGTTTAGGGACTAAAATTTCAAATAAGCATAAAAAACGGAAAAATCTGTCGATTGATTAACGGTTTTCACTAAAATTATTCTTTATGTCGAAATTTTATTGAAATTAAATTAAAAAGATGAATTTCAAAAAATGCCGATAGAGGGCGCTTTAGACTTTGAAGTAACAAACAACTAATTTTTGCCGGTATTTTTTGCATCTCATTAAATGTTTTTGTAAGCTTAGACTCAACCTTAAATTTTGAGCTCAAAATCTGAAAAGTTGGGAATGGTTATGTAGAACAAATTGAACTGCGTTCAGAGGGTTTAAATTCCAAATGATTATAAAAAAGTCCTTCCGGCAATGCCGGGAGGAAGAGGTAGCTTTCATATACTTATTTATTTTAAATTCAGTTATATAAATCAAATATACGAAGCTCAAAATAGTGGAACATGATTATGTAAAATTGAATACTAGTTTTTGTCAATACTGAATATTAATAGGAATTTTTAGAAATTAGTCATCTTTTATTCAACCTGGTTTTATTTTAAGCGATTTATAGGGTCGCCAAATGCCAAGATATCCATTTTAAAGCAGCATGAGGGATAAAAAAAACCAATGAGCTTGATCGAAATCTTAATTCATGTGAATATGCACACTCACATCGAAATCGATTAATATATACGAGTGCTGTCCCGGGCAAATTGACTTAAAAAAAAAATGTCACCCACATTAGAAATTCAAACTGCTATATCCCAAGCGTTTTTCAAGGTAAAGACAAAGCAAAAAATACTCCGGAATTCATTATTAAGATAAATAGTTTAGAAAGAACCTTTTTTCAATTTCTAATTTTTTGTTTATACATCATTATACATTTAAAAGATTTTTGATAAATTTAAATGACCGCCATTTTAAAACAAGATGGCGATAAAATTGGCCCGTGAACTCGGTCAAGACATTGGTATGTACCATGAACACACAGAGTTATATTGAAATCAGTCTATAAATATGCGTATTAACGCGTGACAAATTTCAGACCGTTTCAAAACGTCAATCTCACTGGAAATTGAAAGTGCTAAAACTCAGCCATTTTTCAAGATATAAATGAAACAAAAAATGCTCTGGAATCTTTGTACCAAGGTCAAAAAACAAAAGAAAAATCTTTTTCCATTTCTTACTTTTTTGCACCTAATTTTAAAATTTAAATTAAGAAAAATAATAATCTGCCATTTTGAAACAAGACGGCGGTTGGAACTGGCCAACAAATTCGGTCCAGGCATCAGTATGTCCTATCTACGCACCAAGTTTCATCCATATCGGTGTATAAATACGCGTGTTATCACGTGACGAAAACTAAATCATTTCAAAATGGGAGCAACACTAGAAATTAAAAGTACTATAACTCAGACATTTTTTAAGATACAGACGAAACAAAAAGTGCTTTGGAACCTTTGTATCAAGTTCAAATGCATAAAAGAAAAATCTTTTTCAATTTCTCACTTTTTTTGTACCTAATTTCAATTTTTTTTTTTAAATTTAAATGGCCGCAATTTTTAAACAAGATGGCGGCTGAAACTGGTTAACGAACTCGGTTCAGGCCTTATTAAGTACTATGTACGCACCAAATTACATCCAAATCGATTTATAAATACGAGTGTTATCACGTGACAAAATCAGATCGTTTCAAAATGTCAGCCATAAGAAGAATTCAAAGTGCTATAACTCAATCATTTTTTAAGATATAGACAAAGTAAAAAGCGTTCTAGAATAGGTGTATTAGGATCTAACACATAAGATAAAAAATATTTTTCAACTTTTAATTTTTTCCCATTAATTTTTAAATTTTAAAATTTAAAAATTTTTTTAAATGGCTACCATTTTGAAACAAGATGGCGAATGATGCTGGCCAACGAACTCGGTCGACATATTTTTATGTACTATGTACATACTAAGTTTCGTTCAAATCGATTCATAAATACGTTAGTTATAGCATGACAAAAATCAGATCGTTTCAAAATGTCAGCCATAAGAAAAATTCAATGTGCTATAACTCAATCATTTTTTAAGATATAGACAAAGTAAAAAGTGTTCTAGATATGGTGTTTTAAGATCTAACACATAAAATAAAAATATTTTTCAACTTTTAATTTTTTCGCATTTAATTTTTAATTTTAAATTTTTAAAATTTTTTTAAATGGTCGTCATTTTGAAACAAGATGGCGGATGGTGCTGGCCAACTAACTCGGTTGAGATATTTGTATGTACTATGTACATACCAAGTTTAATTCAAATCGGTTCATAAATTCGTTAGTTATAGCAGGACAAAAATCAGATCGTTTCAAAATGTCAGCCATAAGAAAAATTCAAAGTACGAGAACTCAGTCATTTTTTAAGATATTGACAAAATAAAAAGTTTTCTGGAATTGGTGTTTTAAGATCTAACACATAAAATAAAAATATTTTTCAACTTTTAATTTTTTCGTGTTTAATTTTAAATTTAAAAATTTTAAATTTTTTTTAAATGGCCGCCATTTTGAAACAAGATGGCGGATGATGCTGACCAAAGAACTCGGTCGAGATATTTGCATGTACTATGTACATACCAAGTTTCATTCAAATCGGTTCATAAATACGTTAGTTATCGCATGACAAAAATCAGATATATATATATATATACACTATATTGCCATTGATTATGGGACACTTGCGATTTTAGACATTTTACTAAATATCTAGAAAAATACATGAGGAATCATCTCGAAACTTTTAGTGTATAAATATAATAGTATACGTCATACATCTCCGTGAAGATTGTTTACCGAAACTCCATAGGGGACCGTCAACAAATTAAAAAAGAATGAATATCTTTTGAATAACCCTGTCGAAACTAATGTAGCAAAAGCACTCAAATTCTAGATTATGATTGAATGCTTTATTGTAATACACTGTGTTCATTTTTATGCAAATAGCATGCATACTCGCAGAGTAATTAAGGTTTTTATAAAAATGGCCCCAAATTTTTCTAAGTTTTTCCCTTATAATTTTCAGAGTTCTTAATATAAAATAATATTTTTTTCAGAAAATATGACAAACAACATTGCACACAGTACCCTGTAATCAGAATTAAAAAATAATAAAAATTGTATGAAAAATGAGTAGGTTTACTATATAATTTTTTACTGCGCATGCGTCAACGATATCAAAATTTCATTTGCATATTATGTTAGCTAAATGTATAGAGCAACTTTTGTAAAAGTCTCAAAATTATAGCTTGAAAATTCTGAAAGTAATCGTTTATAGAAAAAGGACAAAATCCGTTGTTTCCAAAAGGAAGCAAAAAAATGAGGGATTTTATCCAAAAGTAGTCGTAACATTCCGTATTGTGTATTCTATATTGACACTAATCAATGAATATATGGATACAACCCCTCTTGTTTTTGCTTCATTTTGAGGATAACGGATTTTCAACTTATTCAATTGACGATTATTTTCAGAATTTTCAAGTTATGATTTTGTGACTTTCACAAAAGTTGCTCTATACATTTAGCTAACATAATATGCAAATGAAATTTTGATATCGTTGACGCATGCGCAGTAAAAAATTATTTAGTAAACCAACTCATTTTGTATACAATTTTCATTATTTTTAAATTCTGATTACAGGGTACTGTGTGCAATGTTGTTTATCATATTTTCTGAAAAAAATATTAGTTTATATTAAGAACTCTGAAAATTATAAGGAAAAAACTTGGAAAAAATTGGGACCATTTTTATAAAAACCTTAATTACTCTGCGAGTATGCATGCTATTTGCATAAAAATGAACACAGTGTATTACAATAAGGTATTCAATCATAATCTAGAGTTTGAGCGCTTTTGCTACATTAGTTTTCACAGGGTTATTCAAAAGATATTCATCATTTTTTAATTTGTTGACGGTCCCCTGTGGAGTTTCGGTAACAAAATCTCCACGGAGATGTATGACGTATACTATTATATTTATACACTAAGAGTTTCGAGATGATTCCTCATGTATTTTTCTAGATATTTAGTAAAATGTCTAAAATCGCAAGTGTCCCATAATCAATGGCAATATAGTGTATATATATATGTCAACATTTGAACGGAGGGTGGTTTTGGGGTCTGGGGGTCATGATCGGTGAAAAGTGCTTTCTTCCGGACGGCTGCAATAGGTAGCTTTTTACTTTTTGTAATGAAAGCTACCTAAAACGGAAAAATTGGTTCATTGATTTGCGATTTTCACTAAAACTATTCTTTATGTTGGTATTTTCTTAAAAATAAATTATAAAGATAAATTAAAAAAAAAATGTCGATAGAGGGCGCTTTAGATTTTGGAGTAACGAACAACTATTTTTTGCCCTTATTTTTTGCATCTCATTAAATTTTTTCAGAAGCTTAGACTTAAACTTAAATTTTGAGCTCAAAATCTGAATAGTAGGGAGTGGTTAAGTAGCACAAATTGAACAGTGTTTAAGGGGGAGGGAGGTTCAAATTAAAAATAATTATAGAAGATGGAAAAATTGGTCGATTCGTTTGCGGTTTAAAGTAAAACTATTCTTTAAGTCAGTATCTTCTTGACAATAAATTTTAAAGATAAATTAAAAAAATTCCGTTAGAGGATGCCTTAATCTTCAGAGTAACCAACAATTAATTTTAACCATTATTTTTTTTTGTTCTAATTACATGGTTGCAAAAGCTTACTAAATGTTTTCGGAAGCTTAGGTTTAAACTTAAATTTTGAGCTCAAATTCTGAATCGTTGGGAGGGGTTGAGAAGTGCAAACTGAAGTGTGTTCAAGAGTTGAAATTTATCCCTACCCCCTCCTCGAATACAATTAAACTTTTCGCTACTTAAACACTCCCAACGATTCAGAATTTGAGCCCAAAATTTAATTCTATACATTTCAAAGCGTTTAATGAGGTTTAAAAAAATAACGGTTAAAAATAGTTGTACGCTACTCCAAAGTCTAAGTCGCTCTATAGTGGAATTTTGTGATATTTGTCTTTAAAATTTATTTGCAAGAAAATGCTGATCTAAAAATTAGTTTTTGCAAAAACCGCAAACGAATCGACCAATTTTTCCGTTTTTTATAATCATTTGAAATTTGAACCCTCTGAACACAGTTCAGTTTGTCTACTTAAACACTCCCAACTATTCAGATTTTGAGCTCGAAATTTAAGTTTAAGTCTAACGAAGCATTTAATAAGATGAAAAAAAAAATAACGCCTAAAAAGAGTTGTTCCTTACTCCAAAGTTTAAAGCGCCCTTTATCGGCATTTTTGAAATTTATGTTAATAATTTATTTTCACAAAAATACCTACGTAAAGAATAGTTTTAGTGAAAACCGCAAATCAATCAACCTAGTTGTTCGTTACTCCAAAGTCTAAAGCGCTCTCTATTGGCATTTTTTGAAATTTATCTTTAAAATTTAATTTCAAGAAAATGCCGACATAAAGAATAATTTTAGTAAAAACCGCAAATCAATCCGACCTACTTTTCCGTTTTTTATGTTTATTTTAAATTTTGGACCCCAAACTTTAATGGTGGCTATCTCCTTTGGAAAAGGTTTGGAACCCATGGTCTCCCATTTAATATTGTTTGTCTTGATGTGTACTATCACCCCTCTTTTATTGTAAAAAAAAAATTAGAATCACCCTGTATATAAATATATATATATATATATTATGTATCTGTAAAGTACGATCCAATATACATTATGTATAATATGGTCATGGATAACATTCTTCGTTTATGCACAGGGCACTGGAAAAAAAATTTGTTAAATTACAATATATAGGGAAAAATCGGTGTGTTGTTTTTGTAATACAATTTCAAATATGGTGAAATTTTCATATCTGTATAAAGTGTTCTCCAGGATACTTAAGAATATGATGTGCATAGCAGTTGTTCATACACAGGGAGACATAAAATATTTCTGTTACATTTTTCCTGTGACGTTTAAGTTGTGGTATGCGATCATATACAGGACTGCATAAATTATCTGAATTTTACTTTTGTTTACTGATGGAAATTTCTGAAAGGAAATTTTAACTGTTCAATGCTTTATCGAATCGACATAAGTTTAACATACTGTATATTGTATTGTAAGTCTGTAGTTCAAATACAGGGCAGCCAAAAAAAATCATTATCTTTCGACTTTTGATTGCGATCGCTTAAATAGTTTTCAGACTTTCTTTTTTTTTCGATCATTTATTTCGACATTCTTCCCCATTTTATGTAGATTTCTTATGAAATACTACCTATTGCGATCGCTGCTATGTTGGAATTTTTGAAAAAAAACTGCAGATTTATGCGGATTATGACCTTTAGACCCCAAAACTACCATCCGTAAAAACGTTCATCGTTCAATCTATCTATTTATCTATCTATCTACATATATGTATATATCTTTTTTTGTGGACACTATAACATTTATAATTCTGCTCAAATCTCCTGCAAACTGTTACATAAAATAAAAGGGTATAAAATCTCGGTCAAGTTCTTTATTGCGCAAAATCGGACCAACAGGGATTAAAGGTTTAGGGTTTTTGTGAAAACAGAAAAAACCGATTATACCGATTATGAAATTTTGACCCCAAAACTACCACCAGTAAAAAAGTTTATCAATCAATTTATCTATCTATCTATCTATCTATCTATCTATCTATCTATATCATCATCATCATCATCAACCGTTTTCGATCCACTGCTGGATGTAGGTCTCCCCCAGATTTTTCCAATTTTTTCTGTCTAGTGCTTTCGTCATCCAATTTACACCAGCCACTTTTCTAATTTCGTCACTCCATCTTACTTGTGGTCGTCTTCTTGGTCGTTTTATATCTCTGGGATACCACTGTAGTATATTTGTGCTCCATCTATTGTCTTGTCTTCTTGCAATGTGCCCAGCCCATTTCCATTTTAGCTGCTTGATTCTTTCAAGGATGTCAAAAACATTTGTTTGATTTCTTATCCAGGTTATCCTCTTTCTGTCTCTTCTAGTTATGCCTAGCATACATCTTTCCATGCTTCTCTGTGTTGTTTGTAATCTTTGTATCATCCGTTTTGTTAGTGTCCATGTTTCTGCTCCGTAGGTTAATGCAGGTAAAATACATTGATTAAAAACTTTTCTTTTCAAACAAAGGGGCATATTACTCTTCAGAATAATACTGTTCTTCCCGAAAGCACTCCACCCATTTCTTATTCTTCTCTTGATTTCATTATATATATATATGTATATATATCTTTTTTATAGACACGATAACTTTTATAACTCTGTTCAAATCTCTTCCAAACTCATACATAAAATAAAGAAGTATAAAATCTCGGACAAGTTCTTTATTGGACAAAATCGGACCTACAGGTGGAAGTAGATAGGTTTTTGTGAAAACAGAAAAAAGCTCAAAACTTCGTAATGAAAATAGATATCTATTCAGTTTAAAGTGTAAGTTACTTCTTCTTACAATAGTTTATGCTTGACAGATATTTAATAAAGTTAAAAATATACTCAAGGACACAAAAAAGGGAAAAAAATCCTAACATCGTTAATTTTCAAGATATCAAATCGAATTAATTTTTTTATATAAATGTTCTTAATGTTACCTATAACTTTTGTATTGACAAGTTTGTCAAAGACTAATTCTTACTGAAAAAAGGGAAAAAATAGAAAAAAAATTCTATAATATTGTCAAATCTTAAGCTATCAAATCCGATTAAATTCATTTTACATCGTATCAGTAATATCTAAAACTTTTATACTGACAATTTTTTGGACCATTCTTTGTAGCAAAAATAAATTAAACAATAATAGGAGTTGTAGAAAAATATCAATTCCAAACTCTTTATTTTCTCTCTCATGTTTCTGTCAAACACATCCAATTGGCAGGTTCTGTTATTTAGGAACTATATAATGTGGCGTATTAGTCAATTTTGTGATAAAGTCAGAATTTATTCTTAAAAAATGCTGTCAAAATGGCATTTTGGACAGAATTTCTTGAAGTGTTCGAAATTGAACAAATTTAAGACGCATTGAAATAACAAATAGCTTATTTTCTGACTCATTTTTAAATCCATTTTTGCTCTCGAACGGTTCCAATTCATGGGATTCCTTATTTAGAAACTCTATAGTCTGCCGTATTGCCCAGTTTTATTTTTTTTATAAAGACAGAATACATTTTATAAAAAAGGCTGTCAATGTGGGTAATTCGAACAAAATTTCCTGAAAATTTTATCGCGATGGAAAATTGAGGATGTATTCAAATAACAGATTGTTATTTTATGATTCATTTTATAAATTCAATTTTGCTCTGAAATGCATTCAACTGACAGTTTCTCTTATTTAGGAACTATATAATGTACCGTATTGATCAATGTTTTCATAAAGTCAGAGTATATTTCAAATAATGCGGTCAAAGTGACCATTTTGAGCCAAATTTCGCTTAAAATGATTTTGTTAAAACCATCTCTTACAGAAAAATAAAATAGTTAACATTTCTTCAAAAGCGGCCAACATTATCAATATCCTTAAAATGCCAGATTTTTTTGTGATTGTTGTTTTACATTTTCTTTAAAAAAATCTGTTCTCTTAGTTTTAATTTGGGACAATGACGTAAATAGAATCTGTTTATTCTCTCCTTTAAACTAATTTTTATTTCAGAGTTTTTATTTGTTTTTAATATCCTTTCGTCAGAATAAAAATTCTAGTTTTTTAATTTTAAAAATGCATAATCTTACTTAAACAGTACACTGTATCATATACAATACGATATTTACCATCATCACATGATGAGTAATTAAACATTTTACAAAGACGCAATTTTATATTTTTCACTTACTACATAAAGTTACGTATCATAATTTATTAAAACATGGCTACAAATCTTAACAAAATATTTTTAATAAATAATGTAACGCTCTAGTTAGAAATCACTCAGATTGATATTATGCATTCTGTTACGTTTTAACGTAGGCCATCTGCTATGTATAAACTTTATGAATTATTACTTTTTTTTCATTATTTATTTATTTTCCCTCCGAAGTTCTTCGAACCGTAAAGATAATATTCCCTTTTTAAGAATCTCTGTTATCTTTATTCTCTTTTCATTCTTTTTTTCTCCTATCAATTCTCAAAAACTAAACTTTTATAAAGAGCTACATTTTTTTATAAAAATTTCATAGTGCTCAATATAGCATGGATACTGTCGTAATTTTTCTCTTGCTTATATGGCGAAAATTTAACTTATTTTTGTGGTTGTGTTGTATAAAATGGCAAAAAAAGAAAAAAAAACTTAAATTTCTACGATAGGAATAAGAAATTTTTTTTAGATATGAGAAATTTGCAGTTTTTTAAAATAAATTGGTATTATATTTATAATATGATGGTGGTGTTAACAACTACTGCGCCGAATGAATATAAACTATTTATAGTCCGATAGGTCATGTGGAATATCGAAACCTAATGTCTTAAATGCTTATATGCTCCATTTCCGAATCATAGCTGCTGTATTAAGGGGACGGTGGACGCTAAAAATTTATTTTATTTATTTTTATCATAGCAATATGAAATTTTGTGTATATATACATTTCACCAAAATCATATAGAATACCTTCAAAAAATTTCCAATCTTATTAAAATTTGTAATTTTTTTACAAAAATTTAAATTTTTAAACGAAATTTTAAAATGCTTCTCGTGTCTTAATTTTTGAAATATTTTCTTGCTTTTGCATTTTTATGACTTAAAACTAAATTATGCACAAATTTGTGTAAGATTTTTAAAAATATATTGAATAGTTAATATTTTACAGATTTTTTTCTAAATTCCTTATCGATTTTCATCAAAATTTTGCCTTTTAATAAGTAAAAAATCAAATTTGACTTTCTTAATGAAGACGAATTTTGAAAAGCTTACCCAATTTTTTTTTAAATAATATCAGGATACTTCCTTATCAATTTTATAAATATTGATCAAAAATTAAGACGCAAGAAGCAATTCAAAAATCTAAAAACGCTGAAAAATTAGTTTTGATAAAAACATATTTAAAAGTATATAAATACATTTATCTTTATTATTTACTTCTTAAAATCTTCATAAATGATATTTTAATAAGAAAAAACTGTTTAGGTACTATTATAACCCAGAAATAGACCTCTTTTCTGACGATTTTGCTATAGATGATTTTGCTCAAATAAAGGTCCACTGTCCCCTCAATATATTTTTAGAAGATGAGGATGCAGCTTTACAGGCTTAGTTTTAAAGGGTTTTGGAAGTGGGAAGGGAGAGGTAAAGGATTTTTTGGCGATTATGGAGCTAGGATTGTGGCAATAGATGAGAAGTGGCTACATCATAAAGATCCCGAATCCAAAAGGCAGTAGCGACGCCTCATCTACTGTCAAAAAACTTGCCACATAAGCTCTATTTATTTTTAAATATCAAGACAAATATACTTAATATTTCATTCACTAATAATATTTATAAAATATAGAGCAACCATTTTTTTCACCACAGTTTTTAGAGAAAATATTTACTGTATACGTATAACGAATATTTTTCAAACATAAAATAGAGATAATAATCTGCATGTTAAAATTTGTGTACGGTCGTTTTAAATAATGTTATTCTTTACGTAAACAAATACATGTTTATTAGAAAAAAATTACTTGGTAAAAATAAAATATAGTTCTTTAATGAAGATAAGTAATAAACTCCATTTTTACGTATCAACTGCCTCAGAATATTTCTAATTCAAAAACTGTACTTTGTATCTGAACAGAGACGATTCATAGTATGCTTATTTAAAAGTGATAGTACTTAATATTTCACAAATATTTATTTTGTTTTTTCATGATTATCAATATAAAAAGATAAGAATTTACTCTTTAATAAATGAACATTTTATGCCACTTTATATATTAATAACACGGTAAATTTATAGCTAATTTAACGTATTATCTCTATATGTTTATTGTTATTCAAAATAGCATGCAGTTCTCAGAGTAAATTTTACATTTAAGTAAAAACTTGAGTAGTATATATGCATAATTTAAAAATATATCATTAATCTTTAAATGCCACGTAAATATTTTGAACATTACAATGTTTATATTTTTACCATAATCTGATTTTTTTTTCAAAATTTAAAATTGCTTAATTCACACAATATTAATATCCTTCAAAATTTAAATAAAGCAAGTAACAGTTTAAAAGTTATTTTAACGAATTTGGAGATAAGAATTGTAACAAATTCATTTTCAGATATGAAAAGACTTCCCATAAACGGTACATATTACTACTACTACTACTACTACTATTATTATTATTATTATTATTATTATTATTATTATTATTATTATTATTATTATTATTATTATTATTATTATTATTATTATTATTATTATTATTATTATTATTATAAAATCATTCTTTCTTTATTCTGCTCTCTTAATTTTGATTTGGAACTATGACATGAATAGAAATATCTTATTACTTTCTCATCTGAGTTAATTTTTATTTCAGAATTTCTATCGGAATATAATATCGTCTTCTCAGACTTCATTTTTAAAAAGGGATAATCTTACTTAAACAATATACTGTATCATATGCATTAGCATCGTTTAAGATGATTAAAATCTACATGCATAGTTAGAGCTACAATTATATTTATCACTTTAAAGTAAATTTATTTTTTTTAAATAATAAAATGCAACAACGGATCAAATGAACATTCTTTTCTTTATTGAAATTTCAGAATAATATAGTTTATTTTCTATAAAATCAGTAATGATTCTTTTTTTTAAACTTAAATTTGTTTTCATGATAAACAACTTTAAAAGCTTTTCCTGTGATTCGCAGTTAAAGAAAGCCATTTCAAAGAATAATTTTTTCTTCTCGTAAGAAGAATTTCTATTGATTAGAAATGCACAATGAAAGACATAACATTAAATGGGGAAAATATAAATTTTGAGTACTAAAACTACTGTTACAGAAATTTTAATTCTAAATCATTTTACATTAAACTATTTAATTGGAAGCTTTCTTTTCAAAAACGTATAATTCACGTATCTCTTAAAAGCCAAAATAAACCTCCTAAATTACTAACCATGCAATTTTGGAAAATTATTTATTGCCATTTATCTATATATTTTTTCCAATTGATTTGTTTTAAAATGTATAGTTTCTAATGTTCAACACATACTTTTTACATACATATTATGGAAAAATAATTTTTATTATACTTTAATCTTGTGATGACAATGATCAAAAACTGAAAATTCATGATATTTAATGAAAAAATAACATTTAAAAACAGATTCAAAATATTGTGTAAAAGTTCAGAAAGCATGATAATTCTGCTTCATAATGTTTTATAAATCTTAGAAGAATCATCAATATTGTTCAGGCTGCTATCTCTGAGTTCATTAATGAACAAGAGAACATTTTTGTCGGATCGCTATTGGTTCAAAAAATGCATTTTGGGAGGCTGCTTTCTGCATTTATAGGTCACGAACACACATTACGACCTTAGAATTAGAAACTTTGGAAGCCTTCGTGGCATGTTTTATATTAACAGTGAAAAGGCTGAGCTATTGCTGAAAATCTTAGCAATCAAATTCTTCCTAGTTCTGATATAAACAAACTACAAGTTGTTAGTGCATTAGAAATCTTAGTTACTATGTGAATACTGATTCAACAAACATTAGACCAGGCGTGGCATCTGGTCACTACAGTATGTTATGCAAAACATTTCAGACTTTATAAAGAATAAACCTCCGATTGAGGACTAAATTTCTATAAAATGCATATTAACCTACCTCAAAATCATATGCTTTGTAATGTTCAGTTAATTAATTGCATGAAGATTATTAATATTTTTTCGGATTGCAAAAAAAGTTTTACTATCGACACCCGGCCAAAACGTGGGGGGGGGGGGGATAACCACCACCCTTTAAGCTTTCATCCAATCTCTTTAACTTCTCACATCTCAAAAGTGTATAAATATGCTATTTTAAGGTATACCCTTATTTCCATTACGGATTTCTACTTGAAAAATTCGGATTTAGGGCACGTTATTTAACAACCCTCCAGGTGTGGTGGGTCTGCGCAAATATTTGACGTCCGAATTAGATCTCATGTTGTGACAGGAGCAATCTTTATCGATGTGCAGAATAATTTTGATAAACGCTGGCACATCATTCTTATTTTTAAACTAATAGCCCTTGCTTACAGAACCAACTGCACAGCTGGCCATTAAAATTATAACACTAGGAAGAAATAGACTGACGAACATCAAAATTATATGAATAGAAGAAGAGGTTAGAATATGAAAATAATTGGTTTTCCAGACAGGAGGAAGAGATGACGAATGAAATACTGCACAAGAGAAAAGTTTTGTCGATGATTTCTTATTCAAAAAGTATTTTCTAAGGTCGACGTTTACTTAGAATGCCGTGCTATATCTCGAGTAATAAGAAGAAATGCTTATTAGCAATAGTTGGAATTCAATAGAGACCTATTCGTTGTTTTTCAAGAGTGTGGATTTTAGTTCCCTGATATCACCCATTGCTCTGGTCGAAATCCAGTTACTGGTATGCGATATAGAATCTTCGGTTCCTGAGGATGATACGTAACGGCATTCAGAATCTCAATACCCTCCCATGATTAACGCCTTAGAGTACAGATAGATTGTGAGGTGGATCCTCCAAAACTATATAACCATATCATGGACTATTAGTCAGAAAATGCGCATAATTCTAGCGCGCCAATAATCCGCTCGTACGGTGCAACGACGGCATGAACTTGGCAGGACTTGTGTTTCTTACAATGGATGAAACCATTGGCAAAAAGCAAGGGCTGCTCAAGAATTTTCCGCGTATATTTTAAACTCAAGAAAAACAGAACTACGACTTGAAGCATGCGATCAAAAATGGCAATCGAACAAATTGCCACTTTTGCCCATAGACTTATAACAAAAGTTCTGTAAAGTGATGCAAATCTTGTCCATTTACTTGTAAGTTACATTTCATTTTAATGTGCAATGATTAAATTAATCTACAATGTACAATTTAATGTGCAATGATTAAAACTAATATTATGACATTTAGAAGTATTTTCACATTTTATTTAATAGTATTAAATAAGTTATTCAATCCTTTATAGTTTTGTTTCCTTTTGTGCATTTGTTTACTATTCAACATTGTCCTCCAGGGAAATTTTGAATTCTCCAAGGGCGTATGAATGTAATGAATCTCTCTGTTTTATAAAAATGTTATACTTCCATCCATCATCCGGAAACTTTATGTAAGCGTTCAAGTAATACCCTGTAAGTGTCTTTCCAGTTTTTATTGCATGTTTCTATACTTAGAGTCATTTGATGCAACAGAAAACCAGAGCTGTCAACTTCTACGCCAATTTAAATCGTATAAACATGATTGAAACCAGAAAAATGTTTTAGTAAAATGTATGTCAAATATATTCAATGCTATGTATTACATTTAATATTGTTAATTATCTACTAAAATTTCTGTTTCTAATATGTTTATTTGTCTTTAAATAGGCGTAGTAGTTGGCAGCCATGGAAAACTGTAGAAAATATTCAATGATGTGCAATTATTGTACATCATTGAATATTTTCTACAGTTTTCTGTTCTATCAAATGTCTCTAAAAATAGAACTATGCAATAAAAACTAGAAAGTGTCATTGATTATGTTCCACAGTTTTCTGTTCTATCAATGACTCTAAAAAATAGAAATATGTAATAAAAACTAGAAATACACTGACAGTATATTACTTGAAATTTTACATCAATTTTCGGGATGATGGATAGAATTATAGCATTTTTATTTCATAAAAACAGATAAATTCATTACATTCATAACTCCTTTGGGGTATTGAAATTTTCCCTGGAGGACAATATTGAATGGTAGACAAATGCAAAAAACGGAACAAAACAACAACAGAATCAATAATTTATTTCTTAATATTAACTAAAATGTGAAAATACTCCTAAAAATAGAAATATCACACTATGGGTCTTTTTAGAAACGAACAACTTAGGTGTATGCTACATTGCAACACCTTATGTAGATTAATGAATAAGCCTTATCAAAATAAGCCACATATGTCAAAAACTCTTCACATGAACTGGATTTTACCGTCAAAACATGGAATTTTTTACAATCACACTGCTCACAGGATTGCTAATTATCTGAAATCCTAGGATCTTCGATTTAAATATTGTCCAAGATTGACCGCCATTTCAGGAATTGGTTGCCTTTTATGCATTTTACAGAAAAGACAACTTTTGCACCAAGCGCCAATTCATTATCAACATTTCAATTTTTCTTTCAACGTTATTTATGCATGACATTTACAAAAATTATCATATCTAATAAGTTTTATGCTGCTTTCGAAATATTTTATGAAAGAATATTCTGTAAATAGAACAGGAACATGTGAAATTTAAAAATGTAGTCTACAAAGGAATTCCTTTTTTTCCTTGTAGAATGTACTTTATAATCATATAACAATTAAAGACTTTATGTTGTGAATTCGGATACTAAATAAAACAGGTATTGCTAAACAACAAATACTTTATTAAAAAATAAGGATGTAAAAATTAAAATGCATGAATGTAATGAAGCTCAATGTTTCGGTTCATAGCTCAAAACCATCTTCAGTAGTAAAATTTTCCAGCAACACAAACCATAGAACTACTTATATGCTACATACACTAAAATTTCATTCGAACTGGAAAGAACGTTGGCTATTTTAAAATTCATTAAAAACAACCCCTGAAACGTCATCTCTTACACAAATAGATATAATGATATTGTCATATTTCTAGGAAATTTGTAAAAATTGTGTTTCTTTTCTTATTCCGGAAATTTTGTTTAGAAGGACTATGGTGTTTTATGTTTTTCTAGACCTTTCTACTTTTATTTATTTATGCAATACTCTTCTTACTATTATAGAAGAAAGACGCGAGTTTACAAAGAAAGTATTTATGATGGTTTCACATTTACGCATTTTTTCCTGTAAAATAAACACATTGAACAAAACCATTAAAATAAAAAGTACTAGAATATTTCGGATAATATAGCATAAGACACAGTCGCGTACATATATATATATCCGAATATAAACATTTCTTTTTAAGAAAAAATCATGAAGATAATAAAAACTTTAACAATTAAACCGATACTATAAAGTATTTAACATTCTCCTCCAGAATTAATATAATCCAGAATTAATTAATACTCCAGAATAATATCGAATTAAATATATCGACTTTAATAATTCTGTATGATTATTAAAATCTCAACTATCATACAAATACACTCGTCTATGCAAAGTAAACAAAATAAAATACAAGTTGAGCATGAACATAATGGTATGAAAAGGTTTTTTTTTATTCATTTATTTTTTAATACATGTATCAATGTTTAAATAACATCACATGAAAATTGACCATTTCTTTCTTTTATTCACACATCAAAATCGATAATGAATACAAAATGTACACACATAAAATATATAATTTTCTAAATTATACAAATCTACAACAACCTATTCAAAAGATTGTTTTTTAACTCTATAAATCAATGATATTATCGTTTCTTCTGTTTTGTTGCTTCTAGAGAAATCCTTTAATCAAGTTCTTCAATTACCCTGAGGGTTCTGACAACATAATCGAAGGCTACGAACCTATAATTTCATCATCCTTTTACTTTATGAGGGCATGGACATATTAAATTGAATGAAAAATTGTATATATATATGTATATATATTGTTGTTATTTATATAGTTTTTGGATCTAAAAATGTGTTGGGGAAATATTTGTAAATGAATTTTTATGTTTTATTATAGACTCGAAAATCATATTTTTAAGAGATATACACGTATTATATTGAATGAACTTTCCTTAAATTTAAAATTCACTATTTAATTCAAGCTAATAACTATGCAAATGTAATAAGTGACATAAATTTTCTATCCAATTTATTTTTTAACTTCCAAAACCAGAATGCAATGAAATGTTAAAACCTGTGAAAATGCTTAACCCTTTGGAGTCCGGTGTACAACTAACACTACATTATTCTTTCAAATAATATAATTTTCCAGTATTTTGTAACTCTGAAGACAGCCCGTCAAAATGACGTGTTTCCATTTTTAAAAGGATGATAAAACATTACAACAACTTTAGTCAATCATAGCCACTTTAGGCTTAAACAATTTTGAAAAATACAAAGATTGAACATGAGGGAAAAATCTAAAAGAAAAAAAATTTCAATAGAAAACTGTATTTAAAATTATAACAAAACTATCTGGTGGATGGGGAGGGATTGTAATGAATAAATGGTAAATGCATAAATTTTAAAAGAATAGAGTAAGGTAAAATATCAATTATAAAAGAATACATTGTGAAACTACAGCCAAAAAATATTTTAAAATACTGAGAGGAAATAATAAAAATACCCAAAATGGATAAAATTTTTTCCCATTGTGGCCATTTCCAGACGAATATGACAGGGTAGCCAAATTATTAATTGAATGGGTAAAATAATGGCATAGAATATGCAGCTAATGAATTTCACTCACAAAATTACAGTAATTATTTCACAAATAACATGCAAATTAACATGCCTTAATAATGCAAAACATGCACTAATAATGCTATTTTAAAGCATTTGTGAATAAACTATTTTATACCATTAGCTAATGCTTAAAAGAAAATACTTTATAAGACCAAAAACAAATGTCAACAATAAAGAGTAAACAATCGTGATTCGTTATCTGACAATGAAGTCATTCACGGCTGTAAAAAAGTAAATAAATAAAAATAAAATAAATAAATAAATAAAGCAACACGAATATAAAAATTCTAACAATATTGTATTTAAAACGCACCTTCGCTTTTCTTAAATAAAAAGTTTTAATTAAACACTTTTAAAAATTTGACTGTTTTGCTGCATCGTCATTACACAGCTTTTACAGAAAATGATTACTTTACCCTATTACACAGTTAAAAATTTGACGCAATTGTTGCAGCGTCACTCCACAGCTTTTATGGAATATCTCTTTTATGACGAATGAGAATGCTCCATATCAGTAAAGTAACCGCTTTATATAAAAGGAGTGGAGTGTTGCTGCAGCAAATGGGTTAATGAGGTTAACAGTTGCTGCAGCATCACTCCAACGGTTTTATAGAAAACGGTTACTTTGTGTGTGTTACTTACAGTGTATTCTATAAAAGCTGAGGAGTGATGATGCAGCTAAAGGGTCAAATTTTTAACAGTGTACTGCTGAAAATTTGACCCATTTACTGCAGCCTCACTCCACAGCTTTTATAGAATGTCTCTTTTATAGCAATGAGAATGCTCCATAATACAGCAAAGTAATCGTTTTCTATAAAAGCGGTGGAGTGATGCTGCAGCAAATGAGTCAAATTTTTAACAGTGTGAATATTGTGTTTGAAATAGGGAAAAGATTTCAAAGCACAGTAAAATGTAGTGACGTCATTTAGAGCTCAAACTGTAAATCTGACAAATGAGAACGCTCCATTACTACTCTGGAACGTTTGCATTGGACAAAAAATTGATAGCCTTTTTAAAATCGGAGATAACTTTTCACAATGGAATTTGTCATTGGTCACAATAAGTGTTTTTTCTCGTGGATGGGTTGACCCCGGAATCGTTATACACAGAGGGATTTTATATATGAGGACCCCAGAAGCCAAGGGGTATAAGTGACAAAATTGAAAAAATTGAGTTAAGTGCACAGGGTATCTGGAAATGTGCTTTTTTTCATTTCAGGTAAAGAAAAATAGGTCATTTTCTGATTACTTGGAGGAATTATAGAGATAAACCACTTTTTTCGAAAAACAAACAATATTGATTAATTATACATTTAAAGAAAATTGTACTCTATTTTTTTAACAGTTATTGAAATGAGAGTTCAAAGATTAGAATGCAACAAGCAGATGTTTCCTATTTCAATTTAGTCAATTTTTACTGATGTTCGAATTTAACATCAATTATCTTTAAACTCAATTTACTCCAAATCGACATTTTGTCGCTTGTACCCCTTGGCTTCTGGGCTCCTCATATATAATTGTTTTCAAAGAGTCTTATATTCTATTTTAAGGATTCCTGTTGAAAGCGTGCATTTAATTTAAAAGCGTGCATTTTTCACTGAACCATAGCTCTACAAACCCAGGAACACTCATTCAACATGGATAAATTTTCAAATTCATGTCAAGTAGGGATTTTTTTATTATTTGCTCTTATTATTAATATTATATATAATTAAAGTTATTATTTGAAATAATTTTCGTAAAATAAAAATGTTCTATAATGTAATAATGTACTATTATGTTAAATGTACCATTGTTAATAAATGTGCACTATTATTAGTACAGTTGTATTTAAATGAATTACATTTAATAAAATATGCATTTATTAATTTTTAGTGTAGCAGAGCATAGTGTTGATGATATTGTATGGAAAGTCAGGCCTATTATCCAAAGTTTTGAAAAAAAATTCCAATAAGCTTTTATTGGAAGAAAATTAGTGTATTGGCGAAACAATAGTGATTTTCAAAGTTCAAGTTTTAATAGAGCAATTTGTGAAACGGAAAGCTAAACCATTGGGAATAAAAATTTTCATGTTTTGTGGAAAATCTGGAATAATTTAAAATTTCAAAGTTTTCCAGGACTTTAAAATACTTGTCAATGAAGAATTGCAAAATAGTTCGTTCAGTTGCAGCTATTGCACAGTATTGTGCGATCGTATTCCAGATAAAGATGGTCTGAATAAAGAATGTTGTGTTAAGATGGAGTAAGAAGGATGGCAAATGCATCGAAGTTCAACAACCTAAAACAAGTCATGTATGGAAGGCGTCGATAAACATGATTTTTAGTATCCTTCTACAGAATAAGTGGACCGTTCGACTTTTATTCTATTATTCTTCAATGGGTGTAAGAAATTCATGATTTGAATGTAAAAACGATTCATTTAATCACGGTATTGCTGTAGAACAGTTGAAATTCCGTGAAAGTAGTCGTCTAATAGTTCACTGACTGCTGACAATTACCTTAAAAAAAATTCAAATCATCACTTTGCCCAGTTGTGGATGGCTATATGACGGAGAGAAGCAAGAGGCAACAAATGTGCAAACTAGGAGGATGTAACTTTATTAAAACATTTTTTTTCTAAAAAAGGAACATTTACTGGTGCTTCCATGGCCACAGGGATTGCTTCAAAACTTTTCATATCAAATAAGAGATGTCGCCAGAATATACCAATAAATGAAAATTTTAATTTTGTTTTTGTTATTATTATTATTATTATTATTATTATTATTATTATTTCAATTTTTACACGTTTTTTTCTGGTTAGAAGTGTAAATTGAATGTAACTATTGCGTATAGCATATTTTTAAATATATCTTTTACATTTTTTATATATCTTTCAAAATTTCGATTTGAGATTGTACTACATTTATATATTTGCGCGTATTATACTAAAAATACAATACCCGTAATTTACAACTTGTTCCTCATATGACCACTGTGCTATGTATAGTACATCATTTAATTCCTTAAATAATTATAATGTTTTAATAAAACTTAAATTTTGCCTTTCAGAGCAATACTTTTTAAAAGTTTAAACCAAAAGGAAAGTTTGAAACATAAAAAAAAATTAAATAAAAAAAAATACTCAAAAGGGTTAATTTAATATATAAATATGCGTCAAAGATAAATCAATACTTATTTATATTTTGTTTAATTCTTACATCCCAATAAACAAAAAAAAAAAAATTCTTGCTATCTGAAATTTTGGTTTAGATTATGCACTATTAGAAGGTTATACAGTGCCTTATATTTCGAAAAGTAGAACTACAGCTTTACATCTTGTAAACAAAATATGTGGTCTACATTGTAAATATGTATACCGGGCGTCCCAAAAATGACTGATGGATTTTAAAATTCAATAACTTGCAAACGGTGACAGCTATTTAAAAAAATTTTGCAGGAGGGTTATGTATAATGTCAGGAGTTTTTTTTACCGTAATTTTTTATTTCGTTCGCATTTCAAACAATAGGTGGCGCTGACGGCGATTGAAGGCCAAGTGATCAATGCTGAGTGAAGCGGCAATCTGGCCTTCAATCGCCGTCAGCGCCACCTATTGTTTGAAATGCGAACAAAATAAAAAATTACGGTAAAAAAAACTCCTGACATTATACATAACCCTCTTGCAAAAATTTTTTTTAAATAGCTGTCACCGTTTGCAAGTTATTGAATTTTAAAATCCATCAGTCATTTTTGGGACACCCGGTATATATGTGTGTGTAAAGTTATTAAACGTGTTCTGGTAAACTGGGATTCCTAGAACTTTTTATGTAATGGCAACAACAAAAATTTATATAACAGAAAGAAATTTACACTGAAAGAAAAATCGCAAGGTTACTAATTTTTTTTTAGGAAACAATAATTCCTAGGATTTTTTTACAGATAAAATTTTGATAAGATAACTGTAATTTTAGTAGATTCGTTTGTAAAGTTACAGATTTATGTATATGTTACAAAAAATATTTTACGAGATTATAAATTTCTATATTTTCGTGATATTTATTATATTTTAAGAATTATTCATAATTCATTTAAGTAGTAATGACCATGTGTTTTATTGTTCTTTTACAGTCAGTTAAAAGAATGAAACAAAAGAATGTCCACGTGTACACTTTTTTCAAAAGATTATAATTTTCAAAAGAAAAACCTGAATAACAACATGATATCATTTCATATGAAACGATTTATCTTTTTAAAAATATATATTCAAAAATATTATTTGATATTAACACTAGAACCGCCATTAGGGATCATTTTGACCCCTGACAAATTGATAATAAACGATTGCGACCAGAATTTTTTTTCAAAAGATATGTTAAATGTAAGCAGCACAAAAATAGAGTAATTAAATAAGTTAAAATAGTTTTAATAAAAATTCTAGTGTGAAATATTTTTTATACAACTTTACTAAAATTGCCGGCGGTTCTAGTGTTAAGAATGGTAATGATTGTTAATATTTTACTTGCACCATAACATCTATTTTTGAAATAACACTATTGCTTTCAAAAGCTATAAAGAGGATTCTTATTCAAAAGACTACTACAAATCAGTGTATTTTAAAACATTTAATACTTTGCTATGCTTCTAATTAAACTAAGTACCATTAATTAAACAAATGTGATGTTTTTTTACGCTGAAATGTGACTGCAACACACTGTTAAAAATATGTAAAATTACTACTATAACTTTTTCAAGGAAATTGTGATTTTTAGAACATGTTTTTGGTAACGGTAACAAAAATTATTGTAATTTATTCATTCACATGAAGTTTTGCTGCTACGGTTACACAAAATGTTCTAGGAATCCCAGTTTCCTAGAAAATGTTTCTTAAGATATCAGATTTATTTTTCGTTATATTGATTTATTTTATTTTATTTTATTTTATTTTTACTGTGCAGTGTGTCACAGTACCCAGTATCATAAGTTAAGGAATAATCAATGGACATTAAAATCAGAAACTTTAATCTTCTCTAATAACACGTAAAAGGCTCAAGACAAATATCAAAAACCAGTTAATAGTGTTTAATGATGCCAATTAAAATAACATTCGATATAAAATCTCGCCAATAAAATAGTGTTACGAATTTTGTAAATAGTTAGTGTTTGTACTGTAAAATAATGTAAATAATCTTATTAAGCTCCATTTCTTTACTAATAGTTTTTGTTACATTGTCTCTGTTATCAAGCAAACTTGTCTATCATTTTTCAGTGTATGTCTATGGCAGCTTTGCGAAATATTAGAGATATCGCCAAGTTGGCGTCACTTTTGGCGACTAATTTTGGTCGCCAAATTTGGCGATATATCGCCAAGTTGGCGACAAACTTGGCGATTGTTGGCGATGGTAACCCTTCCCTCTCTATGATAACCCCCACTTAGGTATGCTGATACATTGAATGTTGTTCCGTGGATTTTTCGAGAAGGTTGTAGAAATTTCCAGCACATGCTGCGAGCCTATATAATAAGAGCAATACGAGCTCCTGTTGTTATTGTTTACCAGTCAGTCATTGAGTGAACAAGGCGTTTGTTAAGCAAGTTTGCTTGAGTTTCATTTACGTTGTTTTGAATGTGATTTAGTGTTGAGACATTGTATAAAGAGTCTCTGGAACCTATATCTGCACTTGTACGATAGATTTGAGCAATTATTTTTGAATATCTAGTAATATTTGTGAGTTTCGAAGACTCTGTTGTTCTGAAGATCTGCAAATAAATTATTTTCTACTTTTCTAAAAGACAAGAGTTTGAAATTGTCTAACCATAAGATCAAAAGAACCCTATATACGCAACAATAGCATTCGATACAAAATCTCGAAATGCAAATTTTCCAAAATAATGAAGTCATTTAAAGTTTCTGCCACCTTAAGAATGCAATTTACAGTCAAAAATCAGATTTTCTATTTTTGACTTAAAATTAAAACGTGATATGAATTATGGTTCAATATTTCTTAGAACTTAAGTTACAATCATTAGTCAGTCACTAGTTTTTAAAACTAAAATTAGCTTACCACTACCGAAATGACCGTAAATGTTTTCACAAAAACGAAGAAAAACTTTATAAACCACCAAATAAATAATGACTGGTGTAAATATCATGGATAATGAAATTTATAAATAAGGATCATATTTTAAATTAGATTTTTTATTTCACAGAAAAGATCTGGCTTTTACTTACATTTATTGCTTCATCTCAAAATGGGATTTTTAAATGTTTTACTTTATCGCAAAAAATTATAACTCAAAAAATAATAATGTAGTGTTATGAAGCTTTCAAAAATATTTTAATGGAATTTATTTAGGTAATGTGCTTCTATTATGATTACAGTTATTTATTATTATTATTATTTTTTTTTTTTTTTTTTTGCACATTTTACTTGATGTAAGTTACGAATTGTCCTATATTTTCTTAAATTTTCTGCATGTAAATACATTAACTTCTACATTTTTTATTATTAACAAAGTTATTGTTATTAAAATGCAGTACCGGAAGAAAATTTCATGAATCATAATGAAATTTACAGACTAAAAATAAGTTCTTTTAAATTTGAGTTTTGCTGATTTCCAACAGTGCCATTTTATACAATGTAAAAATAAACAAATAAATAAATGAAATAAAATAAAATTTATAAAAATCTGCAAAGTTACTAAAAGTATTCTAGGAGCGTTTTATGTATCGGCAATAGCAAAAATGCATGTAACAGATTTTCACTGAAAATATTTTGATAGCTTGGTACGTTCGAAAAATAATATAAAAGATGATGTACTTTAATATAGAAATTTAAAAAGTAGTCAGTATAATTTATTTTTATTATATACAGAGCGTACCAGAAATAATAGGGCAGACTTTAAGGAGAAGTAGAGGTCATGACAAAGATTAAGATTTACATAGCAACCCATGGTCGGAAACGTTTTCTTGGTGTCGTACTGATGACACAAACGCAAGAACAACAAGACACGAATAAGAAGAGAAAATATCTTTATTATCATTATCACAGCAGAAAAATAAGAAAAAGAACATTAAAAAACACCGATCGTTATCAAAGTAGGTGTTTGAAATTATTACCCGCCCTGATGCATGGAATATCTAATGTTCTACAGAAAACACCAGGAATGTCCTGAACTTCCCCAGCAGCTGCAACGATGCGTAAAACTAGTTCTGCAGAACTTCCCAGTGTTATACCAGTATTTTTGCAGCACTAATAATAATAAACAAGTTTTCTCTCCGTGTTCGTGTCCTCTTTTTTCATTCATTTTGTGTCGCCACTACTGCACCAGGAAAGGGTTTCCGACCATGGATTGCTGTGTAAATCTGAATCCTTTTGATGACCTTTACCTTCCCTTAAAGTTTGTCCCATTATTTCTGGAACAATCTGTATAATAGCTAATTTCCTTTAAAAATTTGCATTTCGTATCGTTATGTGTATTTAATTTATACAAACATCGTACTAAAAATTATTTTTTCGTGACAATAATTTGATACCAATTTGATTTGAGCTTCCAAATTTTCATTATTCTATCATTTGAAATTCCATATGCCTTTTCAGGCTATAGATTTTTTAAATTTTACTTTCTTTTTAATTTACCATATTTCAGAGAATATTTTAAATCGATCAAAACTACATACATTAAAAATATATACCTTTTTTATTTGAATTGAAATCAAATAGTCACGTTTTAAAAATAAGAAATATAATATTTCGTGTTTTTATTTTTATGCCTTTCCTCATTCTGTAATTAAAATTCCTACAAACTGATTTAAAGTTGAAAAAAAAATCCATTTTCTTTTAAAATATAAAGGTTCAAAATACTTTTTCTTAATTAGCAATACAATATCAGAATTTATCATTAATTTATTATATTTCATAGACTAATTTAAATTGATACGAATTATTTAAATAACAATGTTATATTTTCTAATAAGATTGAAATAAAAACCTATAAAAGCCATAAAAGATTGTTTTTAACTGTGCTGGAAATTAGTGTCATTAGAGCTATTTTAAAACTGTTTCGCATATAAATATTTATGATATTTAACAGTATCCACTGACATTCAATTATATTTCAAAGATTATTTATTAATATATATATATAATAATGTAACCTATATTTAGAAAATAATGAAAAATATAGTGATATATTTGATTTCTCAATAATAATAATATTTTCTTAAATATACAGAAATGTTTACGAATTAAAACCTCTGAAACTTAATTACACATAAATATACAAAGTTCATAAATTTTTAGCTTTTAATGTTTACACAATATTTAGTAAATATCTTTACAGGAATAGAATATTAAGAACTTGTGTATAACTGCACAGAAAAATATAAGTCAGTATTTTTCAATATAAATCGACCATTTAACATGCGCCTCATATCCATCCAGTATTTCCAAAGAATGTTTCATAACAGAATGGTTGAACGCTGATATATGAATCTTGCAACCAAGTGATAAACACAAAGCAATCTAAAGCGTCGTTTACACGGAGCGAGTTTACTAGCTACAAGCCGGCGAGAAAAGTAGCGAGCAAGTCAGCTACATCACTAGTTGCGTTCTAAAACTAACAGTAATAAGTCTTGATTACGTCCATTAATAACTATATTGTAATATTAATAATATATATTCCACAAAAAAAAGTAAGAATTTATATTACAATTAAATATTTTGCTTATAAGACGTTGTTGTATTAATAAAAACATTTAAAATACATTCAAAATTTTTATTTACATGTTTCAACTCTTTTTAATCGGCTTATCTTCAGAAACTAATAAATATAAAATAAAATTACAAACATAATGAACGTGTAAAACTGGAATAAATAATTATTGAAATTAAATATATCACGCGCTTTTTAATTTGGATATTATCCGTGGTATTGGAATAAATAATTATTGAAATTAAATTAAATATATCACGCGCTTTTTAATAAATAATTATTGAAATTAAATTAAATATAACACGCGCTTTTTAATTTGGATATTGTCTGTAACTGGAATAAATAATTAATGAAATTAAATATATCACGCGCTTTTTAATTTGGATATTGTCCGTGGTATTGGAATAAATATTTATTGAAATTAAATTAAATATATCACGCATTTTTGAATAAATAATTATTGAAATTAAATTAAATATATCACGCGCTTTTTAATAAATAATTATTGAAATTAAATATATCACGCGCTTTTTAATAAATAATTATTGAAATTAAATTAAATATAACACGCGCTTTTTTAACAAATAATTATTGAATTAAATTAAATTTATCACGCGCTTTTTAATAAATAATTATTGAAATTAAATTAAATATATCATGCGCTTTTTAATTTGGATATTGTCCGTGACTGAAATAAATATTTATTGAAATTAAATTACATATATCACGCGCTTTTTAATAAATAATTATTGAAACTAAATTAAGTATATCACGCGCCTTTTAATAAATAATTATTGAATTAAATTAAATTCATATTTTTAATAAATAATTATTGAAATTAAATTAAATATATCACGCGCTTTTTAATAAATAATTATTGTGATTAAATTAAATACATCACGCGCTTTTTGCTATTCCCTGACATTTAGTATTTTAAATTATCTAAAGTAATTAAAATATTCATTTTGTGAATTTGTGTTTTCATTTTGTGTCACTAGAACTAGCGAATACTCGCAGCGATTTCACTAGCAGCAACGTTTACACACAGATAGTTTGCTAGCCAGATAGCTTACATGCCAGCGAGTAGCGAGAAAAGTAGCCGAGCTTTCAACTTTTTTCGCACTCGCTAAGCCGCCAGATAGTTAGCTAGTGAACCTGTTTACACGGGGCGAGTCCACTAGCAGCTAGCGAATTCGCCGACTTGTAGCTAGTAAACTCGCTCCGTGTAAACGACGCTTTACGAATTGAATATTTCCAACTGAGCGAAAAATTGACCAGGCTGGGAATCGAACCCAGATACTTGGCTTACAAGGCCAATGCTTTTACCAGTTAAGCTACCTGGGCGATAGCCAGCAGGGATATTTCGCTCAGATAACCTTATTGGTCATAACATCTGGTCTGTCATTTAGACAGCTCAACAGAATAGACCGCAGGTAATGGAACTCCATATGACGATGGGTACGTAGATATATTATTATTTTAAACACAATCTAACTGATTGGTAAAGTAATCATACGAATTGAATATTTCCAACTGAGAAAAAAATTGACCAGGCTGGGAATCGAACCCAGATACTTGGCTTACAAAGCCAATGCTTTTACCTGTTATTTGGGTTCGATTTTTATCTGGGGATCTCTTTGGATTTTTATCTGGGTTCGATTCCCAGCCTGGTCAATTTTTCGCTCAGTTGGAAATATTCAATTCGTATGGTTACTTTACTAATCAGTCAGATTGTGTTTAAAATAACAGTACAAAGCAATCTTATATCACAAGAGAGAATATTTTTGGTACTGTCACACAAAGCAAACGATAACATCACAAAGCAAGCATTGTCTTTTGCTTTTAAAGTCATATATCAGCTTTTTCCAACGTTACCCCTGACGGCGTGGCGTTTCATTCTGATTGCGAAGTCACCCAATATAACACTTTTAGTGACCCCAAAAAAGAGAACATGGGATTTTACGTGTGGGAATGAATCGTTTCATTTTAACTGCATCAGTGAGGTGGTTTGATTTCGTGCACTGAAAAAGCCTATCTCAAATTTATCCAGAGCAACTTTCACAAGTGTCAGCTTATCACTGTAAGATATTTTTGTTACGATGCAACATATTCTTCAATTATTTTCGACGCATTGCCGGATTGGATGAATCTACAGCACTATATAGACTAGCCACTTATCGATTGCGAATGTAGTATCAGCCTTCCAAACATTTACAACACTAGTTTTAACTGTTATAAAGGGGTTTTTTTATGAGTTTTAAATAATGTGTTTTTGAATATCTTTGGCATATTTTTATACTTGGATCATCGGACTTTTAAAAGTAATACTTTTAAAATGTAACTTAGTAGTAAAAAAAATTGCATTTTGCCAATTATTTACTCAAAAGCACTAGATATAAATATTGCTTATTAAAATACCTATAAATGAGCTTCATAAAGTACTGTATTTAACTACATAAAATTTTATTATGTAATTAGAAAATCGAAAATCTCAAGTTTATAAATACTCAGAAATATAAATAAAAAAGTATACCCCAAAAAATCTTATTAAGAAAACTCTCTTTTTGAACTGGAGGTCATATTAAAAATGTTAATAGAAAAATCTTTTATTATAGACAACATTAAAAAATCGAAAGATCAAGCAATATTGCCAACAGTCTAAAAATTTAATTTTCTTTATTAAAAACCCTCATTATTTTTTTTTCTAAGATATTGCTAGTTTAGGATTATTTTGGGTTTATCATTTGTTTTCTGTTTGTCTTTTTACCCTAGTTCGGAGTGGTACAACATCAAAAAAATCGAAGGTACATAAAAGATTCTCTTTTTTAATTTAAAACTGCTTCAGTTAATCCTTTTATTTTAAAGCAGATTATTATAGCAAGAATTAATTTTTTACTGTAAGGAAATGCTTTCCTAACAGCAATTAATTAATATGAGTGTTTTTCTTTTTTCATTATTTTTCTTCAACGTTTAAATTGTTGATTTATAAAAGAAAAAATGGGGAATCTCTCTCTCTCTGTTTTATTTTATTTTCTTTTATTATATTTTTTTACAATTTACATTAAAGAGAATAACGAAGTATTCTGTTCACGGTGTTTATGATTATGATAATAATTATTCATGCCCAATGATGTATAAAGCAGAATAATAACATGTGAATATATACATATACATATATATATACTGGGTGATTCGTAAAAAAACGAAATAATAGATTATTTCCTTAGATATTGCTCCAAGGCACATGCTTCCAATTTCAAACTCTCGTTAAAAAATGGTAGAAAATTTGGGGAGATAAGTTGCAACTGCATAGGTGTGCGTGGGAGGGGGGGGGGGCAATTTTGTATATTTCTGAAAATGCAAAAAATAATTTTTGTATGGTTCCAGTAAGTAATTCTAACTAGAAAAGTTTTCCTTATCTATTCCTGAGTTAAACAACAACAACAAAAAAGAAATAACTCGATATCTGTAAATCTGACAGAGATTTTAAAATCGAAAATTCTCCAATATTCGTGCAATAAGCAACTTAAATATGCCTCTGAGAGATGAGTTAGTCACTTGTTTTGAATGCAAGATAAAGTTCATCCTTAAATTTTACGTTATTAAAAGTTAATTGAAGACAGTGATTTACCTAGGACATAAAGTAGAAGTGAATAGTTTTTACATTAAACTTCTATCCAAATATGCTGTTGGTCTACACTAGAGATGTGCAAAAGTGGAAGCCGGCCCCGAACCGACATTTATTGGGAGGGGGGGGGGTGAAAGTTCGGCCCTGCCTGGAAGAAAATTTAAAATCATAGTTTGGTAAGGCCAAATCAGTACTTACACAAGGAAATCCAATCTTCGAAGAAAAGCACGAAAGCTCCGAATGATTAGGTCGATGGCCGCGACTGGGTTCGAACTCAAAACCTGCCGTCTATGAATTTTAAGAAAAGAACCTCTCAGCCACCGGTGAGGCTATATGTGTATGTACACCAGTCTATATATATATACATATATATATATATTATATATATTTACATATAGTACATAGAAGTCAATATTTTCATGAAGGGTGGTTTTTGGATATGGGCATTGTGATCGGCTAAAATATAACAAAATTTCCCGAAGAGTTTTTTTTTCTTGTATATTGCAATAGTTGTTTTTTAAATATAAGCTACCTAAATGTTTCCAAAATCTTGGCTACAACTGTAGAAATATAAAAAAAAAGGAAAATTTATGCAATCATGACTCATTGTTTTTTCCTCTTATTGAAACGAATTAAACTTTGCTATAAAAGAAACGCTCTTAAAATATATATATATATAAACCTTTTTTCAACTATGCAAACATAAAAAAGTAATATTTTTAGAAATGTCAAAATATCAATTAGCTTTCTTAAATGTTTTCTTTGTTTCTCCTAAAATCACATGAGCATGTTTGTATTTTTATTTTTCGTGTACGAAGTAGCACATTTTTAACACTTTCCAACAAAGTTGAAAAGTGTTTATGCATTCGGTTGGTCTGGCCGTCTGCCCATCTGGTCGGATAGCCGTCTGTCCGTCTGGCCGGATAGCCGTCTGTCCGCACTCTAACTCCCGTAAATATACTTGGATTGCTCTGAATTTTTTTATATGTTATTGATGTTTATCCGAGTACGAACCCTATTGAAAACGAAGTTTCTACTATGATTAGCTTATTTACAAGGATAGTCAAAAGCTTTCCGATACATTATGGCCAATTGGAAAAAATCGTTTAAAATGAATTTTAAAGGTATTACACCCTGTTAAACTAATTCAAATTTACATGGATTCGCAAAGTGTACTAAAATACGCATTCTGTAAAATATGCTGCCAAAATAATAGTTGTTATTCATTTACAGAGACACTCCAAAGAATTCCATTATAAGGTACCCTGGGGTAATAACGCCACGTTAAGGTTTTACCAATTTTCACGGCTTAGTTTTAGATTGTATTTTTCAAACAAATATAGGATCTGATACAGCAACTCATTGACTATCTATATAAAATAAAATAATTTAACAGATATGTATTCATAAAATGTAATGGCGTTTTTTCTTGACCCATGCTATTTGGCGTTATTACCCACCTATATGGGTAATAACGCCATGCAAACAAAACTATGAAATAAGATGAAATAATTGCATGTAGATAACCCAATTCTAAAAATACAAACTCTACAAACTTAGAAATTGACAAATTGCATTCTAAGCTATTGAAAGTGTTCAATTTTTTGTGAAAGTGTAAGAAAAATAAAGGTGTGGTGTGGGAGGGGGGATGAGGCAAACGAATATCAGACCGTGAGCTTCTTTTTGCTTAAAAAGGACCGTTTAAATAGAAATATGAGAAACATTGCACAGTTTTAACTGTGTTTCTTTGAATCAGTATTTAGGATGTAGCTCGGCCACTGTAGGGAATCAACCGGGGTATTAATGTCAAGGATTGGCGTTATTACCCCGGTATAGTTATTGCGCAGTACATTTTACATTACAAATTATCTCGAGAAGATATCCAAAATCTTCAACAACATTTTAAAAGTACATGAAATGCACTACAAATTTATGTAATTAACAAAGTATTTCAGGATAAAAAGATAGTCTTCACATCACAAAACTTATCTCGCAAATTTTAGATCAAGCGTTAATTTTAGTTGTTTGTAAAAACAATAAGACCTAAAAATGAAACAAATTAACTTGAAGCTGTTTTTTGCGATTTATATGACTCAAAACCCTTCTGCACAGAGCACATGGGTGTCATTTACCTGATTATTTCATAATTATGCAAAATATAAGCACTTGGCGTTATTACCCCGCCTGGCGTTATTACCCCAGGGTACCTTACAATAATAAAGGAGGGAATTGTTTGCGACATATTTTAATAATGTTAAACGGTTTCAAGTATTATAAAATTGATATACACCGCTGAGACTTAATATTTAACGCATAGTATGAAGTGCATAGCTTTTACAGGGATACACAAAATTTCAAACCTTATATTTTATCCGAACTACTGTGTATTATCGATGATAGCTGATGGATGGTTGAAATGCATTTTCAATTATGATATGCGCTTTTAAGTTTTACAAAATGTCTGCAAATTATATGGTGTATATAAATGTTATAGTTTATAAAAAGGGTTACACAAAAGAGCACATAAATGTTACTGAATTAACTTAACTGAATGAGAGTAGTTAACTTAAGGGTAGTAGTTATGCATTTTTACGTAGAACTGCTTTCATTTTACTAAGAAATGTTTGTAGAATATAATAAAATGATATACAGGGTCACGAAAAGAATTAGCTTCATCGTCACCCATATGTAATAATTTCTGGAAATGTGATTTAAGTAGCTTTAAGAATGTGTTTGTTTGAACTAAATTTTAACAAAATACTGGCCTGTAGTAAAGATACTGGATAAATTATAGGGTTGAACAAAAGTATTGAAGTATTTTCCATCTATTAGAATTAAGTGCTGAAAGAGAAATTTCAGCCAGTTAGGCATTTTTTTGCTAAAATAAAATTTCCCATTATATTGTAGATATATATATCAACCGGCGGATCAAATACACTATATTGCCATTGATTATTGGACACTTGCGATTTTAGACATTTTACTAAATATCTAGAAAAATACATGAGGAATCATCTCGAAACTCTTTGTGTATAAATATAATAGTATACGTCATACATCTCCGGGAAGATTTTTTACCGAAACTCCATAGGGGACCGTCAACAAATTAAAAAAGAATGAATATCTTTTGAATAACCCTGTCAAAACTAATGTAGCAAAAGCGCTCAAACTCTAGATTATGATTGAATGCCTTATTGTAATACACTGTGTTCATTTTTATGCAAATAGCATGCATACTCGCAGAATAATTAAGGTTTTTATAAAAATGGTCCCAAATTTTTCCAAGTTTTTTCCTTATAATTTTCAGAGTTCTTAATATAAAATAATATTTTGTTCAGAAAATATGACAAACAACATTGCACACAGTACCCTGTAATCAGAATTAAAAAATGATGAAAATTGTATACAAAATGAGTTGGTTTACTAAATAATTTTTTACTGAGCATGCGTCAACGATATCAAAATTTCATTTGCATATTATGTTAGCTAAATGTATAGAGCAACTTTTGTGAAAGTTACAAAATCATAACTTGAAAATTTTGAAAATAATCGTCAATTGAATAAGTTGAAAATCCGTTATTCTCAAAATGAAGCAAAAACAAGAGGGGTTGTATCCATATGTTCATTGATTAGTGTCAATATAGAATACACAATACGGGATGTTACGACTACTCTTGGATAAAATCCCTCATTTTTTTTGCTTCATTTTGGAAACAACGGATTTTGTCCTTTTTCTATAGACGATTACTTTCAGAATTTTCAAGCTATAATTTTGAGACTTCTACAAAAGTTGCTCTATACATTTAACTAACATAATATGCAAATGAAATTTTGATATATTTGACGCATGCGCAGTAAAGAATTATTTAGTAAACCTACTCATTTTTCATACAATTTTTATTATTTTTTAATTCTGATTACAGGGTACTGTGTGCAATGTTGTTTGTCATATTTTCTGAAAAAAATATTATTTTATATTAAGAACTCTGAAAATTATAAGGGAAAAACTTAGAACAATTTGGGGCCATTTTTTTAAAAACCTTAATTACTCTGCGAGTATGCATGCTATTTGCATAAAAATGAACACAGTGTATTACAATAAGGCATTTAATCATAATCTAGAGTTTGAGCACTTTTGCTACATTAGTTTTGACAGGGTTATTCAAAAGATATTCATTCTTTTTTAATTTGTTGACGGTCCCCTATGGAGTTTCGGTAAAAAATCTTCACGGAGGTGTATGACGTATACTATTATATTTATACACTAAGAGTTTCGAGATGATTCCTCATGTATTTTTCTAGATATTTAGTAAAATGTCTAAAATCGCAAGTGTCCCATAATCAATGGCAATATAGTGTATATGGCTATTCAAAAGTATTTCAATACATATTTGGCTATGGACAGTAGCATCTTATTTTCCTAAATAACAAAGTTTTGTTAAAGATTTCAGGAAGAGTTGGAAAATGTTTCATAATCTATGCTTAACGTATGATTTTTCTTACTTGTTTTATTTGTGATAAGTTTTTATCCATCTTGATGTTTATTTGTCGATTTTATTACAAAAATAGGCGATCGATTTTTGTTAGATTAAACTCATTGGGTGGATCAGGTTAACAGAATGTTGGCTCTTTTAATAGCCAATGACACAGATTCGTACACTGAAATACATGGTTTTCACTTTCGTAGGAAAAGCTATCGAATTTGAGACTGGATTTCATTGGATCTTTGGATTTTTGGATCTCATCTAATAGTTTCATATGTATAACAATACATTTACAAAAGAAGCTTCACTCATCTAAATATTGATTTCTCGGGGCTACGATCTTCTTTAAATATTTCTTATTTCTTGAAAGACACGTAGAACACGTAGAACAATAAACAAACGTAAAATATATACAAAGTGCGCTTTTTACGTAATACTAGTTGCACACATCACCAAAACAAGACCTGAACTCACTGCTTACAGCCAACTTTTGAATTTTCAAAGATATCTTCGAAATGAACGTTTTTAATAGATCTAGTGTTGCCAGATTTTTAAAACGAAAAATACTACAGTTACATTTTTTAATTTAGCAGAGCTCAGGTCACGTGACGCGTGACAGTCTATTTTTTTTCTTTTCTTTCTTTTTTTTTCCTTTTCTTTTTTTTTTTTTTTTTTAATGGGTAGGCGCGTGTTACAATATTATAAAAACACTGTAATAGTTGAAAATAAAAATGAAAATTATTGTTAAATAAGACGTTTTTCTTTATAAATAATGAAGATTTTATCTCAATATAAAAAATACATTTTAAAGGAAATGCAGTAAACTAAAAAGAATATATACATTATTATTTTACCAATAACTTGCTTTCTTGTAAGCACACTCTTACTAGTGTTTATTTTATTTTTTCCCGTTACATAATCCTTGAAGCGTTATACCATAAAGTAGAAAAAAAGGAAAGAAAAAAAAAAGATTTTTTTATTTACATTTAAAGGTTTTTTTGGTCATTAAAATTATTCTATTAAGACGCTTTGTTTTTTACCATAATCTCATTAGTGTCTTTTTTTCAATCTTCGAAGTGTTACACTATACAGTAAAAAATCTAAAAATAAAAATAAAAGTACATATCTTAATTTATAAGTTTTTTAATTAATTATTTTATTTCAAAGCCTTTTAATATTAGGGTTTTATTGTCTGAGATTAAATATTTCCATAAAAGCAAATAATTATATTGAAATTTTCCTTTTTGTTAAATTTTCGTTTAGTTTAAACTTTAACTTTATGAATGAGAAAAATTCATTCATTTCTTGGTGAGTTTAATGTTAAAGGAAAGGAAAATATCGTTTAAAGTAAAATTTAAAAATGAATGACATTAAAGAATGCTTACGTCTAAAGCAAAATATATATATATATATATATATATATATATATATATATATATATATATATATATATATATATATATATATGTAATAAAAAAAAAAATTGCGCCATTTTGTTCTCTCTGAGCTTTTAATTCTAAATTTGTGGAACACATTTTTAATCTTAGCTTCGTAATGTATTAATATTTTAGCAGCTAAACTCCTTTTTCTTTTTTTTATTTAACTTATTAATAATCTATTGCATGTTTCTCAAAAAGTGCGGGAAGCGATTTCGTAATATTTTTCCTTTTTAGAATATTATCGAGATTTTTAATTGATCGTCTGTTTTGAGTTAATGCGCGGATATGTTAGTAGGTTAATCAATTTGCGAGACATGATTGAGTTCCTACGGGAAGGCCACGCCTCTTATATCAATCAGAGGTGATGATTTCTGACGCGTAGCCTCGAAGTTAATCCTAATTGGATTTTTAATTTACTGACGCAGTCTGAGGAGGGGCTAGTTTTTCCGTGTGAGTGTTGGAGTTCATTCTAGGATGTCGGAGCATTCAGAATGCATCTGCCTCTTGAACTTCTTGGTCACCCGTCTCATTTTTCTTTTCCGATAATTAGAACACCGAAATTACGTAACTTGGAGAGCGAATGTTGTAGTGATAGATGTGTGAAAGGGTGACAAGTGGAATAACTTACGGCTTGATCTAATAAAATATGGAACTAAAAACTGATTTTCTTATTATTTTTATTGGAGAAACTCCCAAGGAACACAATTCCATGGCTTCCAACTACGGCTGCTAAACCTGCTTATTATTTCAAGTAAATCGACTCCTTATTACAGAAAAGATGTTATTCGACGAAAATCTATACAGGGTGATTCCAGTTTTTTTTTTTTTTTTTTTTTTTTACAATAAAAGAGGCGTGATAGTACACATCAAAACAAACAATATTAAATAGGAGACCAAGGGTCCCAAACGTTTTCCAAAGGAGATAGCCGCCATTAAAGTTTAGGGAACAAAATTTCAAATAAACATAAAAAACGGAAAAATCGGTCTGATGATTTGCGGTTTTCACTAAAACTATTCTTTATGTCATTATTTTCTTGAAATTAAATTATAAAGATAAATTTTAAAAAATGTCGATAGAGGGCGCTTTAGACTTTGGAGTAACGAACAACTATTTTTTGCCGTTATTTTTTGCATCTCATTAAATGTTTTCGGATGCTTAAACTTAAACTTAAATTTTGAGCTCAAAATCTGAATAGTAGGGAATAGTTAAGTAGCACAAACTGAACTGTGTTTAAGGGGGAGGTGGTGTTCAAATTTAAAATAATTATAGAAAATAGAAAAATTTGTTGATTCGTTTGCGGTTTAAAATAAAACTATTCTTTAAGTCAGTATCTTCTTGAAAATAAATTTTAAAGATAAATTTCAAAAAATTGCATTAGAGGGCGCCTTAAACTTCAGAGTAACCAACAATTAATTTTAACCATTATTTTTTTGTTCTAATTAAATACTTGCAATATCTCAATAAATGTTTTCGCAAGCTTAGATTTAAACTGAAATTTTGAATAATTAGGAGTAGTTAAGTAGCGCAAATTGAAGTGTCTTCAGGAGTTGAAATTTAACCCTCCCCCCCCCCCTCCTCGAACACAATTCAATTTTTCGCTATTTAAACACTCCCAACGATTCAGAATTTAAGTCTAAAATTTAAGTTTATGCATTTGAAAGCATTTAATGAGATTTAAAAAATAATAGTTTAAAATAGTTGTACGCTACTCCAAAGTCTAAGGCGCCCTCTATCGGCATTTTGTGAAAATTATCTTTAAAATTTAAAATTTATTTTCAAGAAAATGCTCATTTAAAAATTAGTTTTAGCGAAAACCGCAAACGAATCGACCAATTTTTCATTTTAAATTTGAACCCTCTGAACACAGTTTGGTTTGTCTACTTAACCACTCACAACTATTCAGATTTTGAGCTCAAAATTTAAGTTTATGTCTAAGCTTACGAAAGCATTTAATAAGATGCAAAAAATAACGCCAAAAAAGAGTTCTTTGTTACTCCAAGGTCTAAAGCGCCCTCTATCGGCATTTTTCGGAAATTATTTTTTTAATTTATTTTTAAGAAAATACCGACATAAAAAATAATTTTAGTGAAAACCGCAAATCAATGAATCAATTTTCCGTTTTTTATAATCATTTGAAATTTGAACCCTCAGAACACAGTTCAATTTGTGCTACTTAACCACTCCCATTTTCAGATATTGAGCTCAAAATTTAAGTTTGAGTCTAAGCTTACGAAAACATTTAATGAAATGCAAAAAATTCCAGCAAAAAATAGTTGTTCGTTACTCCAAAGTCTAAAGCGTCCTCTATCGGCATTTTTTGAAATTTATCTTTATTATTTAACTTCAAGAAAATGCCGAAATCAAGAATAATTTTAGTGAAAACCGCAAATGAATCGATCGATTTTTCCGTTTTTTATGTTTATTTGAAATTTTGGTCCCTAAACTTTAATGACGGCTATCTCGTTTGGAAAACGTTTGGGACCCTTGCTCTCCAATTTAATATTGTTTGTCTTGATGTGTACTATCACACCTCTGATATTGTAAAAAAAAATTGAAATCACCCTGTATATTATTACAGCAAATCGTCCCATTATTACATATATATATATATATATGTGTGTATATAACTAAACTACAGCAAAAAAAAAAAAAAAAAAAAAAAAAAAAAAAAAAAAAAAAAACAGAAAAAAATACATTATAACTAAAAGAAGTAGTATTATTTTGCCAATTTTTCTGCTATAGTTAGCACACTATTATTAGTATTCATTTATTTTATTTTATTTTATTTTTTCTTTGTTTTACCACCCTCAGAATGTAACACTATAAAATAAAAATGAAAATGAAAAAAAGGAAAGTATACGAAAGGTTTTCCTTTTACATTTAAAAGTACTTTAGTTACTAAAATTATTTTATTAAGACTTTTTTAACTCTACCATAATCTAATTAGTGTCGTTCTTTTCTTTTTTTTACAATCCTTTAAGTGTTACACCATAAAGTAAAAACGAAAATGTGAAAGTACATATTTTAAATTTTAAGTAGTTTAGATAAATCGTTTATTCTAATACATTTTTTATATTAGTGTTTTATTGTCTGAAAGAAAAGAATTCCCGAAAAGCAATTAATTATATGAGAAATATTCTTTGTTTGTCTTTTTTTCGTATGGTTAAAACTCGGAGTCATGAATGAAAACAGTAATTGTTTTCTTAGTTAATACTAGGTTAAAGTAGGGGAAAATATCCTTTAAGGTAAAATTTAAAAATTAAACATATTTAAGAATGCTAAGATCTGAAGCAGAATAGGAGGAGATTAATATTATAATAGATGAAAGATTAAATAAATGAACTAAATGAATAATTATAAAATATAGTTCTACAAAATATTACAATACATATATTTGTATCCATCTATCAATCTATCTATCTATCTATATATATATATATATATATATATATATATATATATATATATATATATATATATATTACACATTTTAATTTTTTTTCGCCAAAAATAATCTTTATACGACCTTAATTTTCTTATAATCATATTCCGTACTTATTTCAACTTATTAAATTAAAATTTTGTTTCTAGATCTAATCTATTAATCTTTATGGAAACGATAAAAATTCTTAATTCGCCTTCAAAAACATTATTTCAGTATGCGTAAACTTAAAAGATGGCTCTAAATTAAAAATATTCTTAATTAAACTTTATTTCTTAATATTTCAAATAAAACTAATTTTTTCTATGTTTTTATCAACCCTTTTTGAGAAAGTCTTATTAAATTTATTCCAGAACCATACCTTTAAAAAAATATCATTATTTTATTTTATCTATTTATTTATTTTCCCTCACTCAACTTTTGATAGTGTGCATATCAATAAATTCATTTCTTTTTTTTTCTCTTAAAATTAATCGTCTATAAAAATCGTCTGCCTAAGATATTTGAAATTCTGGGTCGTTTATAAATTGGTTAAATAATAATTTTTTTAAATAAAATTGTTGTGTGTCAAATATTTAATCTCGACTCTGGGTATGAGTTATGTTGACATAAAAGAATGATGGTTTGAGACTAAAGAATGTTCTAAAACTTTCTTTTAGATTTAAAAGGAGGAAGCCTCGAGAGGTGGTAAGAAGAAGGATTCTTGGGTTCTCTCTTCCATGAGTACGGCTGGATGTAGTAAATGATGGAATTTTTTTTGATGTTTCGGTAAAAGATCGTCTGCCAAAGGTACTTTTCTCTCTATTATAGCTACAGTTTAATAAAATGAACTTGCAGCAGCCAAAGAGTGATTTGTTGGATCTTCTACATTTATTTATTTTGTTTTTTTCTCGCTGGCCATGACTTCTGTGCGGAGAAAGGGAAACCTGGCGATGATGTTTCTGTCCTCCTAACTTTAAAATATCACACACACACACACACACACAAACATATATATATATATATATACACTATATTGCCATTGATTATTGGACACTTGCGATTTTAGACATTTTACTAAATATCTAGAAAAATACATGAGGAATCATCTCGAAACTCTTAGTGTATAAATATAATTGTATACGCCATACATCGCCGTGAATATTTTTTACCGAAACTCCATAGGGGACCGTCAACAAATTATAAAAGAATGAATATCTTTTGAATAACCCTGTCAAAACTAATGTAGCAAATGTGCTCAAACTCTAGATTATGATTGAATGCCTTATTTTAATACGCCTTGTTTATTTTTATGCAAATAGCATGCATACTCGCAGAGTAATTAAGCTTTTTATAAAAATGGCCCCAAAGTTTTTCCTTATAATTTTCAGAGTTCTTAATATAAAATAATATTTTTTTCAGAAAATATAACAAACAACATTGCACACACTAACCTGTAATCAGAATCAAAAAATAATAAAAATTGTATGAAAAATGAGTAGGTTTACTAAATATTTTTTACTGCGCATGCGTCAAAGATATCAAAATATCATTTGCATATTATGTTAGCTAAATGTATAGAGCAACTTTTGTAAAAGTCTCAAAATCATAGCTTGAAAATTCTGAAAGTAATCGTCTATAGAAAAAGGACAAAATCCGTTGTTTCCAAAATGAAGCAAAAAAAGGAGGGATTTTATCCAAATGTAGTAGTACATCCCGTATTGTGTATTCTATATTGACACTAATCAATGAATATATGGATACAACACCTCTTGTTTTTGCTTCATTTTGAGAATAACGTATTTTCAACTAATTCAACTGACGATTATTTTCAGAATTTTCAAGTTATGATTTTGTGACTTTCACAAAAGTTGCTCTATACATTTAACTGACATAATATGAAAATGAAATTTTGATATCCTTGACGCATGCGCAGTAAAAAATTATTTAGTAAACCTACTCATTTTGTATAAAATTTTCATTATTTTTTAATTCTGATTACTAGGTACTGTGTGCAATGTTGTTTGTCATATTTTCTGAAAAAAATATTATTTTATATTAAGAACTCTGAAAATTATAAGGAAAAAACTTGGAAAAATTTGGGACCATTTTTATAAAAAGCTTAATTACTCTGCGAGTATGCATGCTATTTGCATAAAAATAAACAAGGCGTATTAAAATAAGGCATTCAATCATAATCTAGAGTTTGAGCGCTTTTGCTACATTAGTTTTGACAGGGTTATTCAAAAGATATTCATTCTTTCTTAATTTGTTGACGGTCCCCTATGGAGTTTCGGTAAAAAATATTCACGGCGATGTATGGCGTATACTATTATATTTATACACTAAGAGTTTCAAGATGATTCCTCATGTATTTTTCTAGATATTTAGTAAAATGTCTAAAATCGCAAGTGTCCAATAATCAATGGCAATATAGTGTATATATATATATATATATATATATATATATATATTTGCTTTCAGCATGTAGAGTATTGCTACCGTAGGCGTCAATGCAGCACTTAACAATTGCAACAAACATATACAATTTAAATTTCATGAAATTATTTATTAAGCAGGTGCATAATGTATTAACATTTTTAAAAACATTAAACTTTAAAATAACAATATTAAACAATATAAAAAGTCACCCGCAGAATAAAAGCCATCACTCTTCAGCAGGCGGAATGGCTTTAGCCTTCCCCCCACTATTAAAATAAAGCTTAATCAGCAGGTTTCGTGTAATATGACAGAGTCTTGCATTAAATACAAATATGACATATTCAAAAGTCACTTAAAGATCATTTCAAAGGTCACTTAAAGATCAATTTAAAGAAATAAGCTTTACATATATATTGAAGTAATACAATCAAATATTTACACTCAATATTTTAAATCATAATAAACCCATATGAAAGAATAAACATTTATATTTGTGAAATCCTAAATGATTATAATATAAAATGCAAGCAACTGCCACACTTCCGCATATAATTTTTCTGTATTACAATTTTAATTAACCGACTTCAGAAAATCGTTAACTTTTAACGAAGAAGAGAAAAATAAACTTGTCTATAAAAAATTTAACCGACTTCAAAAACTACGGCAAAGTGAAAAATAATTACCTTTCATAATTATAATAAAAAATTAAATTAAGAGCGTAGTATTTATCGTGCATATTCATATATTTATGTACATTTATTTGATTTTTTGGAGTCGGTGCCAGCCAAAACAATTTCAAAATAAAAATTAAGTATCCATTGCAAATCTTTATAGGTGTAATTCTTCTGTGAGGTATGTTTGCGTGTATGTCACTGTGTGTATGTCTGTATGTCACTTGTGTGTATGTCACAGTGTGTATGTCACTGAATTCCTCCTAAACGACTGGACCGATTTTGAGGAATTTTTTCTGTGTGCACTGTAAAAAAAGAAGGGTCGATCTACTAAAAAAACTTTAGTGATCCTTGTAATTACTAAAAATTTTTTAGTAATTTTAGTCGGTTACAAGAAAATCTGTAAGAATTACTAGAAAAAAGTTAGCAACGAATAGAGTTAATAGTTTTATATTTTTAATAACTATTACTAAAACTCACTTGGTGTGGCCTTGATAGCATAGTGGTTATAGTAACGGACTCCAGACTAAAAGGTCCCGGGTTTCGATACTGGCCTCTGCCAAATACGCCCCGAATGTATGCAGTGTAAGTACTCGTTAGTAAAGGGATTATGAAAATCCTGTCGGAGCAGTTAGCAATGTTTGGTGCTGCCATCTGTTGCAGTTTTGGCAAAAATCTTCCGCTTTAGAAGTCTGGATGCAGCTCGAAGGAACCTCCTGCCCTTCGGGCGCACGTAATGGTTATTAAAAATAATTTTGGAGCTATTACTAAAATTTGCTTCGTGGCTCATACTAAAAATTTTTAAGTTAGTTATACAAAAATTTCTTTTGTTCAGTTTACAAAACAAATGTTTGTTTCAATTGCAAAAAAAATGTTTGTAATGGTTACTAAAAAATTCTGTGGAATACAAATTTACTAAAAATTTTTAGTAACCTCTTGATTTTTTTTTTTTTTTTTTTTTTTTACTGTGTGTTGCAGTGGATTCTAGAATGGATTAGATTCACATTTCATCGAAATTGGTTCAGTACTTTTTTAGTAATTAGGCAAAAACTAATACAGTTAGTGATTTTTCACTAATTAAAAGTGTTGAATAAGTTCGCTGAACAGAGAGCGGGCAGAATGCCTGAGCTGTCTTAGGAGCCAGATTTAAGCTCTGGTTCTCGAAGAAAGAGATCGTGTGTTAGTTCCCCACTCCTGACATACGTGTATGTTTTACAATATTTTTTTCTGTATTTTAATTTTAATTAACCGACTTCAGAAAATCGTTAACTTTTAACTAAGAAGAGAAAAATAAACTTTTCTTTAAAAAATTAAACCGACATCAAAAATTACTGCAAAGGGAAAAATAATTTCCTTATATAATTGCATCAAGAAATTAAAGTAAGAGCGTAGTATTTATCATGCGTATTATTATATTTATGTTCATTTATTTGATTTTTTGGAGTAGGTGCCAGCCAAACCAATTTCAAAATGAAAATTAAGTATCCAATGCAAATCTTTATATATATAATTCTTCTGTGTGTGTGTACGTGACTGAATTCCTCCTAAACGACTGAACCAATTTTAATGAAGTTTTTTGTGTGTTCCAGTGGATTCTAGAATGGTTTAGATTTACATTTCATCGAAATTGATTCAGTTCTTTTTTAGTAATTAAGCAAAAACTAATAGTGATTTTTCTCCAATAAAAAGTGTTGAATAAGTTCGCTAAATAGAGTGCGGACAGAATGGCTGAGCGGTCTAAGGCGTGAGATTTAAGCACTATTTCTCGAAGAAAGGTATCGTGTGTTCGAATCCCAATCCTGACGTACGTGTATGATTTACAATATATTTTTCTGTATTATAATTTTAAATAGCCGACTGCAGAAAATCGTTAACTTTTAGCTAAGGAGAGAAAAATAAACTTTTCTATAAAAAAATGAACCGACTTAAAAAAAAAAACCTACTGCAAAGTGAAAAATAATTTCCTTACATAATTGTAATAAGAAATTAAATTAAGAGCGTAGAATTTATCATGCGTATTATTACATTTATTTGATTGTTTGGTGTCGGTATCAGGACAACATCTGTCGGGTCCGCTAGTAAATATATATATACATATATATATTGATATGCATGTACATATATTGCAAAATGTTTATTCCCGATACTTTATTCTAAAACTCAAACATTTATATTGTTTCTTAGTAATAGCTTATTTATTATTTCTATTTAAATTCTTTTGTTTTTTTTTAAACGTGTATTTGAATATTTAAGTTATTCCAAATTCTAACCTAAAAATAATTTTCCCTTCATAAAAATATTTTTTAAAGGTTTTCCGTTTCGTAATGCTAATACCACAAAACACTAGATTATTTAGAAAAAAATTTTAACCATTTTTTTCTTATTTTTTTCAAGTCATTCCGCTTCGTGCGCTTTTCATCGGAAAAAGGTTTTCCGAGAAATTTTTGTCAGATAGCTAGAAAAGAATCCAAACCCTGTGATTGGAAATTCAGTCTAGTGTACACTATAAAAAAAATTCAAGAGGTTACTAAAAATTTTTTAGTAAATTTGTATTCCACAGAATTTTTTAGTAACCATTACAAACTTTTTTTTTTGCAAGCGGAACAAGCATTTCTTTTGTAAGCTGAACAAAAAAATTTTTTGTATAACTAACTTAAAAATTTTTAGTATGAGCCACCAAGCAAATTTTAGTAATAGCTCCAAAATTATTTTTAACTAGCGGCCTTCGCCCGCTACGCTGGTCGGTTTATCTAAAGAAATCTTGAAGAAGTAGTTAGATAAGGTTCAGACATACATTAAAAAAAAAAAAAAAGCAAGTCGATCATTCAAAAAACGTTGGGAAATATCAAATATTTACTGTAATTTTTTAAGAAAAACAAAGTTTCGAAAAAAAAAAATTAAATCGAAAAAAAAATTACACTGACATATTAATGCAAGGAAATTTTCCCAGAGAGAAAATTCGCCTTGAATACAATATTTCAAATTCTTTTAATTGCTTATAGGCGTTAATGCCAACATAGTGAAAAAAAATTCCATGCTGGGAATCGAACCCGGGCCATCAGTATGGCGCACTGACGTTCTACCGACTAAACCACATGGAACGACAGCCAGCTTGAAACTTTCTCATACTTAAGTAGACTGGCGAAAACATAACGATAGCGCGTTTTAAAATCGCACAGTGACATCTATTGGATTTTATATGTACTAAAAAACGTTATGTACTAAAAAACGTGAGCAGCGCACCTAATAGTTTCTTTTGTTTCTTTTTGTTACTTTTTTGTCTGTTGTCCGATTTTGATGAAACAAAGCCTATACACTGCCCGGGAGTGTGCATTCTTCATTAGTGAAAACCGCATAAAAATCCATTCAGTAGTTACGAAGATAACCTCGAACAAACAGACAGACAGACAGACAGACAGACAGACAAAAAATTCAAAAAAATTTTTTTTGTGTTTCATTGGTTTTCTTTTATCGCCCTGACTCCATTTTTGTCAATTATCTTCAATGTACAGACACACCGGGTCCTACTGTTTTATTATATGTATAGATAACCATTACGTGGGCTCGAAGGGCAGGAGCTTCCTTCGAGCTGCATCCAGACTTCCGAAGCGGAAGATTTAGGCAAAACCGCAATAGATGGCAGCACCAAAATTGCTACAGCTCCGTCAGGATATTCATAATCCCTTTATTAACGAGTACTCACACTGCATACATTCGGTACGTATTTGGCAGTGGCCAGGATCGAACCCGGGACCTTTTAGCCTAGAGTCCGTTACTATAACAACTATGCTATCAAGGTCACACCAAGTGAGTTTTAGTAATAGCTATTAAAAATATAAAATTATTAACTCTTATTCGTTGCTAACTTTTTTCTAGTAATTCTTACAGATTTTCTTGTAACCGACTAAGATTACTAAAAATTTTTTAGTAATTATAAGGATCACTAAAGTTTTTTTAGTAGATCGACACTTTTTTTTTTACAGTGTAGGCTTCTGATTTGTCCGGATCTTCTGCCAATAAATTGATAAATTGCAGGGAGTAGCCAAAAATTTCCTATAGAACCTAGCAAGAATCCTAACAATCGTGCAGGCATTTTTGCTACCAGGGTTTGTCGACATCGACAATATTATATTTTCTCAGTGTAATTTACGTTAGCCAGCTTTGTTGAGCTAGGAAAATGAAGTGTAGATTGTTAATTTCTTTCTTTCCTAGCTAAATCAATAGATTATGATAATTAAAGTTTAGTTCTTAAAAGAAGTTTTTTGGTAGAATGATTGTGATAAAGAAATAAAATATAAAAATAATAGATTCTAAAAAAAAATGAAATATCAAAATCATATGTTAAAAATCAGTTAACAAAAAATATGTACATAAATGACAGATGTTTAAAAACATAAAATAGAAACAAATATTACAAAAAAAAATTCTACTAAAAAACGAAAATTAATTACAATGTAAATAAGCCGTAAGAAAGTAAAAAGAATGGATGATCCGCATGCATTTCCCACGTGAAACGTTCATGCTGCGTCATTTCTGACATGGTTGTATTTTTAGCACTTTCCAACAAAGTTGAAAAGTGCTTATGCATTCAGTTTGTCTGGCCGTCTAGCCGTATGGCCGTCTGGCCGTCTGTCCCTATGACCGTTTGTCCGCGCTCTAACTCTCGTAAATATACTCGGATCGTCATGAAATTTTTCGACGTTATTGATGTTTACCCAAGCACAAACCCCATTGAAAATGAAGTATCTACCATGATTAGTTTATCTACAGAGAGAATCAAAAGTTTCCCATTACATTACGGCCTATGGGGAAAAATCGTTAATGTACTCAGATTGCCATGAAATTTTAGGACGTTATTGACGTTTACCCTAGCACGAACCCTATTGAAAATGAAGTTTCTACCATGATTAGTTTATCTACAGAGAGAATCAAAAGTTTCCCATTACATTACGGCCTAAGTCGTTAAAATCGTTAATATATTCGGATTGCCATGATATTTTAAGACGTTATTGACATCTACCCTAGCACGAATCCTATTGATAATGAAGTTTCTACCATGATTAGTTTATCTACAATGCGAATCAAAAGTTTCCTATTACATTACGGCCTATGGGGGAAAATCGTTTCAAAGGAATTTTAAAGATGTCATACCCTGTCAAACATATTAAAATCTGCATTCTATAAAATATAAGGTGAAAATGTAGCTATTATTCATTTACAGGGGCACACAAAATATTTTCATTAGATAATGGTAAAAGGGGAATTGTGTGTGACATATTTTAAATATATTAAGCTGTTTCATGTATGATAAAATTAATGTATGTCATTGATGCTTAATATAAATTATACGCTACTGTCTTGCATAATATGAAGTACATAGCATTTACAGGGTCATACAAAAGATTTCAAATAGTATATTCTTTCCGAAGTACCGTATATGTGTCCGATGATGGATGATGGAGGGATGAAATGCATTTTAATTATGATATGCGCGTTTATATTTCGCTAAATATATGCACATTATATGGTGTGTATAAATGTTATAGTTGATATACAGGGCTACCCAAAAGAGCTCACCAATGTTACTGAATATGAGCGTAAATTATTTAAACGTGGCTCTTAAATATGCTATGCATTTTTACGCTGAGCTTCATTCAATTTACTGAGAAATGTTTGCAGAATATAGATAAAAGGATATACAGGGCCACGCAAAGAATTCGGTACATGGACGCCTATGAATGATAATTTATGAGAATGTGATTTCAGTTGTTTTAAAAATGTTCTAGTTTACAATAAATTTTAGCCTAATGCTGACGTGTAATAAAGATACAATGTAAACTACATTCTGAACAAAAGTATTCAAATATGTTTCCATCTAATCGTATGAATTGCTAAAAATGAAATTTTAAGCTACTGGGTATTTTCCTGCCGAACTAAATTTTTCCATTACCTCAACTGACATATGAAATAAAGGACTGTTCAAAAGTACTGGAATACATATTTGGGTATATTTCGCTATACACTATTATTTCCCTAAATAACAAAATTTTGCTAAAGTTTTCATTAAGTGTTGGAAAGTGTTTCATAATGTATGCTTAACGCATGATTTTTCTTACTTGTTTTACCTGGATATGATTATGCTTTGGTTATGAGAGTAGTCTCTACGGTAGTTGGGACTCCCTCTAGGGTCTAGTAGAAACTTCGTGGAGTTTTTTTTGATTGTCTGAAGAACATGTATCTGTTTGAAGGAAATGTTAACGTGTTCTAATGAAAAGACGGAACTTTTATCCTCAAATCATTCGTGACTCAAGAAAGTTTGAGTGTTGTGGGAAGGGGTAATAAGTTCTGAAATATGAAGATAAGCAGTTTTTAACACTTTTTAACAAAGTTGAAAAGAGCCATTCCACTGTCACGTGCTGGACAATCAGACACCATAATTCCACCAAAATTGTGTTAAAGGGCTTAAGATTTTTCAGAAATAAGAATAAACATATTTTTGTAAGTTTATACTTGTTATAACAATATCTCAGGCAGGGACAGATTTTTCCTAAATGGTTTACTGATTTAGTTATTAATTAATTTGCATGCGTCACGTGCAGGACATCAGAAGTCAACCACTTGTAATTTGCTCTATGATCCAGATAACATTTCTGCTCTACTAATTTTGCTATTTCAAAACAAAAAATATGTATTAGAGGCTAAAGGTCTAATGTTCATGAAATCAGTATTCTTATTTGAAAAATAAATTTTTAAATTGCTAAAAAAATTTATAACGTATAGTGTCACGTGCGGGACACGGTTGTCACGTGTGGGACATTTGCAAATATCATTCAAGTAACCTTTTCAAAAATCAGAAAATAAAGGAATGCAAAAAAGAAAATGCATGTTATACATTTTACAATACAAAAATTTTTATTTTAACATTTTTTTGTACAAAGTAAATGTTCAAACTGACATTTTTAAACATAAAATAAAGTAAATGTATAAACAAAAATTCAAAATTTTTCTAGAAATTTGAACAACCTCTTTTATTAGCTACAGTGGGGGTTGATATCATTTTTACTACATCTTTAAATGAATATAGAATTTTATCTGGATACTGTGGCCACTTGTAGAATTTACCACTTTTTATCATGACAGACACTTCAACACTATCATGATGGGTGCTTGTAATTTCACCAGGATAACCAATGCCGTCATATTTTACAACACCCATTCACCCATCTTAAAAGAAGCTGCTGTTTCTGAGCCTTTTATTTTCTTCTTTTTGGAAATTAGGATTTTCTGATGACATTTTCTCTCTCATCCTTTTCATTCTTCTAGCACTAGTAGACTTAGATCTTTCCATTTCAGCTAAATAAATAACAAACTTTATCAATTATAAACGCTTTTGTCTAAATTTACTTAATTTCATAGAAAAATTGAACTTAAAATAGAATTAAACTTAGAAAAACAGAATATAGATAAGAAGTTTTATTATTTTTTTTCTAAAGAATAATAACAAGTTCTTAAACACACGACTTTTCTTATTGTATAGAAAAATCCCTATAAATTAAGTAGATCAATTCTTGCTGGAAAACAATATGTTCTTAAAATAAAAATAAGCATTAAAGTGTTAAAATTTTATTAAAATAAATTTATAAAAAAATGGAAATAAAAAATATTAGCATCACAAAAAAATGGAACTATTATAAAAAAAATCTTAATTTCGTTTTAGTTACATAGAATAAGTTCTTAGGACAAAATAATCATTAAACTGCTAAAACTATGCTATAATAAATCTCTATTTAACATTCAGAAAACAAAAATAATCGTCCTGCTCATAAGGTGTCACGTGCGGGACAGTTTTGTTTTGATATTTTTCTCCAAATAAAAATTTCACCCAAATTTTTAACTAGCATAGGATAAGTGTACTACACCAAACTGCTTTAGAAATGCCAATTAAACAAAATAAATTTTCCTCGTACCCTTTTTCCTCGTAAGTGAAAAAGTTCATGTTTTGTGTCACGTGTGGGACACAGAAACAAAGTTCTTTTTGTGCGCTGTAATAATTATTTGAAATTATCTTATATATTTCAGTTTAGTGAAATATAAACAATGAATATTAGACTTACCTAAAATGTTGATTTCAAAAGTTTCACTGGATTTTCTTTATTAAAAAAACTCACTCAAAATGTATTGTGAAACGCAACATACTTGCTTGCACATGGACGCCATCTTTAAACTGTTGTGTTGCCAATCCATAAAAGATAAACTTTATATTCTTACTCAAAACATAAAATTTAGCATGTTGCCAATCAGTAAATACCAAAAATATTTATTTAAACAAATTTTTAAAAATGACTATCAATTTACCTGTTTTCATGGAATGGCCCAAAAGCTTTTATGATTTTAGTTTGTGTGCCCATCTGTCCGTGCTCTCACGCTTCTAAGTATATTTCGATTGCTCTGAATTTTGACTTTTACTCCAGCACGAACCCTATTTCAAATAAAGTTTCTAGCATGTGTAGTTTATTAATAGAGATAGTCAAAAGTATTCCGTTACATTACGGACAATGGGATTCTTTTTTAATGAATTTTAAAGTTATTACACCATTTCAAGCATAAAAAAATAATATGTATGTATGTATTCCATTAAAATATGCGTTCTGTTGAATACACGGTGCAAAGAATAGTTATTATTTGTGTACAGGGCCACACAAAAGATTTCCATTAGATGATGTTATAGGGGAGAGGAACTGTTTGTTGCGTATTTTAGGTATATAAACTATAAATTGACATGCCTCGTTTAGACTTTGTTTTATGTATAAAACGAAGTTCATAGTATTTAGAGGGATACACAAAATATATTTCAAATAGAAGATTCCATCCGAAGTTATATATATTAGCGATGATGGTAGAAAATGCGTTTTTCAATTATGATATGGGATTTTAAGTGCCACTATATTTATGCATATTATACGGTGTGTATATATGCTTTAATTAATATACAGGGTTACACAAATGTTTTCGTAAAGGTTACCCAGTATTAGCGTAAATTACTGAAAAGTAGTTTTAAAATAAATTTTGCGTTTTTACCCTGAATTACATTTAGTTTACTAATAAATATTTTCAGAATATAAATAAAATTATTTACAGGGCCATGGAAAGATTTAAATGTGTGTATATGAGGACTTCTAGAAATGTGATTTCAGTACTTTAAAGAGTGGTTTAAATTGAAATAAATTTTAGCTAAATTCTGGCATGTAATAAAGTTACTAGGTAAACTACAAGGTTGTACAAAAGTATTGACGCATATTTACATCTATTAGAATAAATTGATGAAAGAAACATTTCAACCTGTGATGTGTTTGTATTTTAAACTATATGTTCACATTATACAGTATATATATAAACATGCAAATCAATTTCAGGGCTGTTCAAATGTATTAGATGTTTAGAATATACATTAGACTATGAATAGTAACAACTTATTTCCATAAATAACGAAGTTTTTTTTATAGATTCCAGGAAATGTTGGAAAGTGTTTCATGATCAATGCTATACGTATTATTTTTTATTTGTTTTTTTTTCTCCATTGAGCTATCTTCTTGGAACATTTCGTGGATTCTTTAGTTGTCTTGCTATTCAACTCTATTTAACCAGTTTCAAATACACTTGGACGTCATAATCTAGTCTTTCACTTAAGTTGTCACATACATATATATAATAATATTTAATAAAACTAGCATTCCATTATTTACGTCAAATGTATTTTTAAATCCTATTAAAAATATTAATAAAAACATTTAAAATATTAAAAATATTAATAAATAAGAAGTTGAAACAAATATATATTAAAATAGTTGTATTACAATACATATTAATGAACAGATAAATTAATCTCTATGATTAAAATCCATTAAAAAAAGCATTTATATCTGAAAATATAAATCTAGTAAAAAAATTGATTTTTATGATTTGAAACATAAAACATTATATCTTAAAAAATCCCTGTCGGCTTGGCCAACAGGCGCTGGTAAATTTTAAAATTAAGTACTAATTTTAACTACGAAAAAATAAAATATGATTAGAGATAACCCAGTTTTGAAACATTATTTGGCCGCCTTTGAACAATTTTTAATTTCACTTTTCTGTAAGAACTGGTCTTATCAGAATCATATTAAGCAAAATTCGGATCAAATGTTCACTTTGACATGAATTTTTGAAATACATTCAGATTTTATGAAAAAATCGACCAATACGGCACATTATATTGTTCCTAAATAAGAGAGCATGTCAATTGGATGCGTTTGAGAGCGAAAAAGAATTTTAAAATTAGTCAGAATATAAGCCCTTTGAAAATTAAAAACTTTCTCAATTTTTGAATGACGAATACATAGATAAATTCTGTTCAAAATGCCTAATTTAACATCATTTTTAAAGGTATATTTTACCTTTATCAAAGAAAAAATGGTCTGTACTTCACATCACATAGTTCCTAAATAAGAAAACATGCCGTTTGAATGTGTTTAAAAACAAAAATGAATTTAGAAATGAATCAGAATATAAGCAGTTTGGATTTGATATTTTTTTTCCAATTCATATTTCTATGTAGTTTTTACTATGAGAATTTGTTCTATAAAAACGTGTCAACATAAAAATTGTAAATGTTATTGAGACGATGTAAAATAAATTTAATCGGATGTCATATCCTAAGAATTGACGAAATTATGGGTATAGTTTTTCTGCACCCCCCCCCCCTTCTTTTTGTTTTCATTTTTAAGTTTTTCTTTTTGCGGTAAGAGTCGTTCTACAATGATTTGTAAATAAACAAGTTTTAGATAATATTAAGAACATTTAAAAAAATAGTTGGATTTGATATCTTGATAATTGAAAAAGTTACATTTTTTATTTCATCCCAAAACCCTATTTTTTTCGCCCCTGTAGACCATTTTTAACTTTATCAAAAATTTGTCACACATACAATTTTTACCCATTTCTTAGAAGTTTTATCAACTTGAAATCGATTCGATATCTATTTTAATTAAAAAGTTATGAGTTTTTTTTTCTGTTTTCACAAAAACCCACACTATTTCCACCCTCTTGGTCCGAACTCGACCATTAACGCACTTGACCGAGATTTTACGCTCGTTAATTAACCGACTTTTTAAAAGGAGAGGCGGTTATCAAGGTTATCAATTCAACGCGTATGTATATATATATATTTATGTATGTTCACCGATTATTCCGAAACTATGCAACCGATTTTTGTTATTTTTGTTTTAAGTGAAGGAGGATGCTCTCGAATTGGTATCACTTCCGGTTCATCGAAATTGGCTCAGTACTTTTTTAGTAATTAGGCAAAAACTAATAAAATTTGTGATTTCTCGTAAATTAAAAGTAACATGGACTTTGAATAAACTCAACGACTGGGGCGCAGTCAGTATGGCCGAGCATTCTGAGGTGCCAGATTTAAGCTGGAGGCCAGACAGGATGGCCGGGCTGTTTAACGTGCCAGATTTAAGCTCTGGTTCTCGAAAGAGAGCTTGGGTTCAAACCCCGCAACTGACTTAATTTACATCCAAGTATAATTAACAATATTTTTTGTATAATATTTTTTATTAACCGACTTCAAAAAATCGTTAACTTTTAACTAAAAAGAGAAAAATAAACTTTTCTACAAAAAATTGAACCTACTTAAAAAACTACTGAAAAATGAAAAATGTTTTTTTTACATAATAGTAATAAGAAATTAAATTAAGAGCGTAGTATTTACCATGCGCATTATTATATTTATGTACATTAATTTGATTTTTTGGAGTCTTTACCAGCCAAGCTGATATCAAAATTAAAATTAAGTATCCAGTGGAAATCGTAAAAGAATAAAGTTAATTTTTTAAACTAAATATTGAATCGTAAAAAAAACTCGTAAATACTCGGATGTGTGCCTATTGGGAAAATTACATGTAACCTGGCTTGGCTGGCACCGACTCCAAAAAATCAAATTAAGGTATATAAATATAATAATACGTATGGTAAATACTACGCTCTTAATTTAATTTCTTATTACTATCATGTAAAAAAAATATTTTTCATTTTGCAGTAGTTTTTGAAGTCGATTCAATTTTTGGTAGAAAATTTTATTTTTTTATATATGTGTTTAGAAGACAAATGAACAAAATTATTGTAGTTATCGTGTCCATGAAAAAAGTTATGTAGTTAGATAGCTAGATAGACAGAGAAAGATTTTTACTGATGGTAGATTTGGGGTATAGGAATCATGATCGGTGTTGATATGCAAACATTTGTCAGAAGTTGTAATGTTGGAATGATGTGTATAGGTAAAATTTTATACGAAATCTACCTCGTATTTTAGTATAGGATATGACAATTTTTATCATGTTTTACATTTTTAAACGTACGATTTTGACCATATATAATTTTTTAAAATTCGGGTAACAGCTGTATATATATATATATATGTGTGTGTGTGCGCATATATTTTTATAATTAATGTATTAAAGAAGTATCATGTTTATACAAAAATTGCATTTACTGAATATTTAGCGCAAAACGAATCAAAGTAAACACTGTCTATTAATATAATTTTTACTATGCTTATATTAGTGTATTTTTAACTACACAAAATTTTATTGTAATACTAAAGAAAAATTCCTAATTATAAATACATTAATAAACAGAAGTATAACAGAAAATTCATACCAAGGCGGTACATTTTCCTTTTCAGGAAACGCACATTATATCACACGACTCATAGCAAGAAAATGAATGAAAAATAATACCTCATCAAAGCAAACATACAAAAAGAGAAAAAACAAGCAATATTTACTAAAAATCAGAAAAAAAAATATTTTTTTTAAAAATACCGTGATATTTTTTTCTATAATATTATTCGATATTCGGATATTGTGTTTGTTCTTTTAACATTTGCTCGGAATATACAAGAAGTTTCCCTTATTTAAATTTATAACTGAGTAAGTTAATCCTTTTATTTTAAAGCAGATTATTATTATTTTTTTTTCTTACTGTAAGGAAATGTTTTCCTGGCAGCAATGAATTAATATGGGTATTTTTCTTCTACCGCTATGTTTTCGTAATGTTTAAATTGTTAATTTATATATATATATATATATGTGTGATTCTCAAAATAGGGGAAGATTTCAAAAGTGAAATCTTAAAAAAGTTACTGTTAGCAAAATTTCTGAAAAAAATAGGTGTTGTTAATATAGTATTAGGTATGCTTTACATGTAGTCAGCAGAGCTAAATATTTAAAAATTAACTTAAAAAAATAATTAGTGTTTTTTGAGCCATGCTAATGACAAAACAAATTGCATGGAATAAATATATTAAGAATTTTTTATTTTTTTCCTGTTTAAATATTTTTTTCTATATTTATTAGCCTTCCTTTTCAGCAAATGGTTTCCATTTTTACATATAAGGAGAATAAAAACATTACCAAAGAGCAAACTTTGTTTACATGAGCAACATTCTGACACTAACAATGCAAGAAGCTGTCTTAGTGATTTTCTGACAGTTTTAATGCATATTTTAGGGATAATAAATGTAATACCTAAATTTATATGTAAATTAAAACTTTATAAAAAATACAATATAAGCAATGGTTGCATTTATGCACATAGGAGTCTTTAGCATGGACAGAAAAACCATGCTAATGACACTGACATTTGTCCATGCTAATGACAAATTTTAATTTAAATAAGATTATGAGCCATAATATAATTACAATGCAATAGTCCTTTCTGAGGCTTTTTAAAACACAAAAGTCCTATGCAAATAAGTAAAATAAAAATTTTAATTATAAAATAAACATGAAAATTATTATCCATTCTAATGACATACAATTGATGTACGCCCCTAATATTCAACTTCTATTCTTAAAATACAATACATGCTTCTATTTTCAGGCTGGAATAAAATGGCTACTTGTTGCCATGGAGAAACTTTATATTTTCAAACTATTGTCATATGTGAAAATGATATTATTATTAATAACCAGCTGCTATTGTATGACCTTGTTTTGAAAATAGAATATGGAGGACAAACTTTAATTCTTTTTTTATATACTATAATTTTATTTTTAAAAAGAATTTTATTGGATAAATCCTCTCCTTGATTAATTTAAAGAAAAAATAACATTTGTTTTATTTTATAAACATGATATTAACTCTTGAAAAAGCTAGTATATACAAGGCACAACTGCTGTGGACATCCATGCTAATGACATTTTGAACATTTATTCTGTTATTTTAAGGTGTTTTTAACTAAAAAGTGAGTAATTCTTGAGTGCAAATAATGAATAATATTAAGACTAACATATCTAAATATAAAAACATGACAGAAAATCTCTCAATTTTTTTTTGTATGCCGAAAGACATAAATTGTCCCCTATTTTGAGAATCACCCATAAATATGTATGTAACCTTTTGTCTTTCTTTTTTCCACATTTAAAATTAAACAGAATAACGAAGTGTTCTGTAAAGAAATTTTTGTTTAAATTTGTTTACGCCTGATGATCTATGAAACAAAGTAAGAGTGTTTGAACATACTTTTTCTAAATTTTCAGTGTAGAGAGATTTATTGAAACGAATTTTAAAGAATATGTTAACGTTTAATCAATAATTTTCAACACACAAGTTCAATGCACAATTATGTGTTTATTCATAAATTTACTTAAAATTTTTTTAGCATTATTAACAATTTATAGTTTGTTCACGTCATTTTAGGTTCCAAAAAGGAAAGAATAGAACCATAATCTTTTATTGAAAAAAAAAAACATCATGCAAGATATGAACTAAAAAAAAAAGAATTTAGAATTATTAAAAATAAAAAATATATATATGTATATATATATATATATATATATATATATATATATATATATATATATATAAAGATGAAGATTTTAACAGTAAACTTATAACAAAATAATAATCAGAAAAAGAGAAAAAAACTAAAATTATGTAATTATGATTATCTAATTTTTCTTTTCATTATACTGCAGTAGATCTTGCTATGAAAAATAAAACACTCCCAAATAAAATTATACAGAAAGTTACATTTTAACAAAGCAAGAATTTAAAAAAAAAACTTCGAATGAAATGTTTCTAGAGTTCCTAGGATGAAACATCCTTAATCTGTAATGTGACTATGTGACGTGTGAAAGTGAATTTCAGATTGTCTCAACCTAGTTGCAAGAAAATAATATCCACTGTGGAAGAAAACGCAAATAAATATTTGCATAGAAAGTGATTTTAAAATAGTGAACTGATAATATTTGATGGAATTATATAGTTTTATATTTTCACAATGATGTATTTTTTTGAAGGTCAATTGATCGACAATATGTGTAATTTTGTCGATCACTTTCAGTACGAGGCCTGAAACATTCACAAATTCTTATTTTTTTATATTTTTTTTTTACACTGATTACTAGACAGAAATAGACACATACTTTGTAACTGGTTATTTTTCATAATACTCTTCAGCATTGCCTAATACCACCAAAAAGTCAGATTGATACATTTTTATTTACATTTATTAAAAAAAAATATTGTGATCGTAAAACAAAAATAAATACTAGTTAAAAGACAACGCGACATAAGAAATAATTAAAATAACACTCGCTCTAAACTGATTAATTAATTACAACTAATTAAAATATGAATTTGCGTTGTGAATTTTTACAAAATTTTGACATACATTACAGATTAGAAGTATTAATATTAATATTACTATTTTCTTTCTTGTAACTCAGATGTATTTAAAAATCGATATATACAATGAATACACTAAAAGAAAATTAATCATAGGTGAAATGACACACATCAACTTATTTTACTAAAATAAACAGACTGAAATTATTTCTCGACTAATCGTATTTATTTAGAAGTAATTAATGAAACATATTTTCAAAATTAATGAAGTTAAAGAAAAAAGTACATTAAGAACTGCAATTTATATTTTCGAATATAGAAGCATGTTTTTACGTTATGATAGCTTTTATAACCTTGTTTGCATGTTTTAAAATGTAGCATACATTGGTTTTAAACATTATTTTAAATTTTTATCATATTGATATACAAAATTCCTTTATTTATTTTATTCTTTAAGCTTCTTTTAAATAATAGCGTGAGATTTTATAAAGTTTTTTTTTTTTTTTTACTTTAAAAGCGTATATCTACTAAGTTTTAACGGTAGAATACACTAGCCAACATCAAAAATGTTTCGGGCTCAAAAATAGTTATTTCGGAAGTATTTTGTATTGCTAATCACGAAAATCAACATAAAAAGTTGAGATTAGCTCTCTTGTTTTCATGAAAGGAACGAACTTGAGAAATTTCACTATGGCTGTTTCATGGGAAATAGAATGTTCATAAGTTGGTACTCCAAATAGCTGTAATTCCTCTCAACTGCATTCTCTGTGTAGATTTTTTGACGTTTTTTCCCCCAGCAGATGGAAGCTAATCTGCCGAGTCCTGAACTACCTCAAAATTATGAGATTGAAGAGGATGATGCTGTAGTAGAAGAAGTTATTAGACCTGAGACTTTCCATGACCCAGATGTCGAGGCAAAATTTGAATGAGCCTCACAGACTAATTTAAACAGAATTGAATGATCTCGTAAGAGATCTTGACTTGCCAAAGGAGAAAGCAGAGCTTCTGGCATCAAGACTGAAGCAATGGCAACTACTTCAACCAGAAGTTAAGTTCACAAAATACAGCACTCGTCACAAGAAACTTCTAAATTTGTTTGAGAAGAAAGATCATATTGTTGCTTGTACTAATGTTTATGGTTTGATGAACATAACTCATAATCCATGGAAGTGGAGGTTATTTATAGACTCTTCCAAGCATAGTTTGAAATTAGTCTTACTACACAATGGCAACATTATTCCTTTCATTCCTATTGGACATTCCGTTCATATGCAGAAAAGTTACGGGAATGTGAAATTACTTCTCAAGTCAATAAAATACGAGGATCATAAATGACAGATTTGTGGTGACTTGAAAATAATTGCTTTACTCCTGGGAATGCAATTAGATGCTTCTGCTGCTTTCTGTGTTTGTGGTACAGTCGAAATAGAAACTCTCACTACATAAAAGACAAATGGCCTTCAAAAAATCTAAATCCCGAAGAGAGAAATGTCCAAAATGAGCCTCTAGTTGGTCCAAAAAACATTCTGCTTTGAACCCTGCAAATTAAGCTGGGATTAATGAAGAACTTCGTGTAAACCATGAACAAGTACGGAGAGGCTTTCCTGTACCTTAGAGCGAAATTTACAAGACTGAGTGAATCAAGGTTAAAGAAGGAATCTTTGTGGGCCCTTAAATACGCACAATATTGAAAGACCCTGCTTTTCATAAAGTTTTGGAAGGGAAAGAGAAAGCAGCCTGGGAAGCCTTCAAAGATGTGGTACAAGGATATCTAGACAAGAAAATGACCTATAATGCATATGTCTCGGAAATTTCATTTCCTCACTACCATCTTGATTTTTTCCCTAAAAACGGTGGATCTGTAAGCGATGAGCATGGCGAAAGGTTTCACATAGATATCTCTGTAATGGAATACAGATATCAGGGTCGTTGGGATGAGTCAATGCTGGTCGACTACTGGTGGACTGTTACAAGAGATGCTCCGGCGTCGACATACAAGAGGCAATTCAAAAGGAAAAGCTTGCAAGAATAGGCTAAAAACAATTTCTGATTTCTGAAAAATGAATTTTGTTTAAAGAAACAAGCCCACTGTATTGTATTTTCTTTTCTTCTTCAATTTGCTTTTAAATCAATGTGTGGGATGTTGTATGCCTTTCCCCAGTGGGTTGTATTGTATCTTGAAAACAAGAGCTAATAAAAAAAATTCATTTACATATTCGTCTTTTTCAACCCAAAATTAGTAAGAATTAACTATCTAGAGCCAGGAAACTGACAAAAATATTTTTTTTTTTGTTGGGTTATCTGAGTTATTTTGGATCTGAGTCATCGATCATATTTATCATTTTTAAATTGAAAAAAAATAGTTATATTGTGGTAAATGTACCTTTGAGAGTCCTTGTATTCAGTTATTAGATACTGAGGTATTCCGGCACGGTCATTCGGATCATTGGCAACACACTTTGATTAAAGGCAGTAGGACCTTGTTGGGGAGGCTTGAACATGCTTAAGTTTCGGGCTTCATGGTCGTTTCCGAAGCTGCGGAAATAAGTCAATTTTACATCATACCACCTTATAGACATCAGCTATTCTGATAAAAATATATTTCTATTTTTAACCCCCTTCTGTCTTGGTTAGCTCGTGTCAAAATCACTTTAACTTCTCTTTTGGCGATTGGTTTCTCCAACGGCATGAAGCTATTCTAATGATTCGGTCATATTAGTTCCCATGCGGATCTATTTAATCAAAGTCCCTTCTTCCGGTTAAAGATTGAGAGATATAAATATAAACCAATAAACCAATACTCTAGTACTAGTCTTTTTTTAATAGTAATTATTTCTTCTATGTTGTCATGTTTAAAATTTTTGGTGCGCATTGTACATGCTGTCAATACTGGTTGTCCGTGAGGACTGTAGAGGAAACTATAGCTCTAATTTTCTAGGATCCAGTAAGAAGAGTGCGTAAAATTCATACAATTAAACAAATAATAATTAATAATAAATAATATTAAAAATATAAATACAAATAAATAATAATAATAATATCCATGTGTGTGTATTATCTCTGCATCCAAAGGATTATTTTTATAAATATCTATATTTTTTTCTATCGTATTGCTCGAATTTAAACATTTGTGTGATATGCAGAATATCTTACAAGTGTATATATATGAATATATATATATATATATATATATATATACACTGGTGTCCAAAATTTAAGCATAAATGGCAATTAAGTAAGTAATGAAAGAAATATAAATCGAAATGCGGTGAAACTCCAGGTGTGTAAACAAAATAGTACGCGTCATATATTTTCGCGATCAGTTTTCCCCGAAATCGAACAGGGGACCGTCAACAAATTGAAAAAAAAAAGAAGATCTTTTGGATAACCCTGTCAAAACTAATGTAGCAAAAGCGTTCAAACTGCACATTATGATTAAATGGCTTATTGTAATGTACTGTGTTTATTTTTATAAGGATAACATTCATACTCGTAGAGAAATTAAGGTTTTTATAAAAACAGTCCTAATTCTTTTGCTTATAATTTGTAGAGTTCTTAATATAAAATAATGTTCTTTTAGGAAAGTATGACAAACATCATTGTACACAATACCCTGTCATCAGAATTCAAAAATAATAAAAATTGTACGAAAAATGAGTAGGTTTAGTAAATAATTTTTCATTGCGCATGCGTCACTGATATCAAAATTTCATTTGTATATTGTGTTAGCTAAATGTATAGAGCATCATCTGTAAAAGTTGCAAAAACATAGCTTGAAAATTCTGAAAATTATCGTCTATAGAATCAACTCAAAATTCGTTATTCCTAAAAGGAAGCAAAATATCAGGGGTTTTATCCAAATAGAGTGGTACGTGCAATATTGTCTAGGCACGAAACAATGGAATATGGATACAACCCTTCATCTTTTTGCTTCATTAGGGAATAAAATATTTTGATCTCATTTTATCAACGATAATTTTCAGAATTTTTAATCTATGTTTTTGAGACTTTCACAAAAGTTGCTCTATACATTTAACTAACATAATATGCAAATGAAATTTTAATAGCGTTCACGCATGCGCAGTAAAAAATTATTTAGTAAATCTGCTCATTTGTCATACAATTTTTATTATTTTTAAATTCTGATGACAGGGTATTGTGTACCATGATGTTTGTCATATTTTCAGAAAATAACATTATTTTATATTAAGAACTCTACAAATTATAAGCAAAAAACTTAGGGCTGTTTTTATAAAAACCTTAATTTCTCTACGAGTATGAATGCTATCCTTATAAAAATAAACACAGTACATTACAGTAAGCCACTTAATCATAATGTGCAGTTTGAACGCTTTTGCTACATTAGTTTTGACAGGGTTATCCAAAAGATCTTCGTTCTTTTTCAATTTGTTGACGGTCCTCTGCTCGATTTCGGGGAAAACTCTTCGCGAAAATATATGACGCATACTATTTTGTTTACACAAATGGAGTTTCACCACATTTCGATTTATATTTCTTTCATTACTTACTTAATTACCAATTATGCTTGACTTTGGACCCCAGTGTATATATATATATATAAGACCAATACCAAAGTATGCAAAATGTTCATCTCCGTCTTCAAAAATATATGATAAAAGCGAATGCCATTCAGGACTGATATTTTACTGACCGCTTCAATCTTCAAATAATCTTGCTTAATTTATGGATAAATTTAAACAAGGTTAACCAAATAGAGATGAACCAAAAAGTTTATTTAATAAACCTTTATTTATTTTATTTCATGCTTCCATGAAGAAATCATTTAATTGCATTAGTTAAACGGGAACGTATTAAACATGAGTTACAACTTACATATTACGGGTGATTAACTGGAGGTTAATACCAATGTGACATGTTTTTAATTTAATTTTATTTTTCCATTTATATTTAAGAATGTGATTTTACTTTAATTACATCGCATATTATGTAAAGGTAAGAGCTTAAATTACTTTAAAAACTAATTTTAAATTTTTAAAACAATTTCCATTTTTTTCAATTTCTCTAACTTTTATAGCTGTGTGGATGCGATTAATATCTTAACCCTTTCGGGTCTGATTTTTTTTTCAATTTTTAGAAAAAAGTAATTTTACGTGAATATCATTAACAAACGCTATCCAAATAGATCATTTAATGTTTATCGAATATTTCATTGTCTGGAAGATAACGAGTGTTGTTGTTTTGCTTACTATTCAATTAATATTCATATGACAATAGGCTAAGGAAGAACTTTTGGAGATGTTTAGTAAATATTGTATTACGACAAGGTTTAATTTATATTACAAGTTCCTAATACTTCTTGTGATTTATTATACATGATTCTTTCAGGAAATTAACTTTTATTTTAAATTTACCGAATAAAATGTATGTTTAAAATAAAAGAATGTCAAATGCGCAAAGAGAATTAAACAAATAATAATAATAATAATTAATATTATTACTAAATGCCTAAACATAGATGAAGTCATATGGTAAATGCATAGACATATACTAACATTACTACAGGAAAATTATAGCAAAGACATGTCTTAAAATAAAATAATATTCCATTGAAAGTCATGTACTATAAATAATACACCAGATCCGAAAAAAGCTAATAAAATCCTATTTAAGCTTATTATTTTGCAAAACTTGATTTGTGTGTGTTTTTGTATGTATTTTTTGATATTTTACAATAAGGAATAATTCACCTTAAATATTGTTATCGTGTATCCCATTTACCATCCAAACACTTACAACAATGTTTGTAAATGCTAAAAAATAATGTTTTTTAAGATGTTTATTTATTTTTTACAATTTTTAAATATAAGATTCAAATATATTACACTTTTTTTAGATTCAAATAAGTAGTTTTTAAGTAATAAAAAAAAAATTCAATTGTTGCAATTAGCAAACAGTTAACTAAAATTGATTCAAAGTAAATATCATGTATTAATATAGTTCTTAACATGCTTAATACATTAGTATTTTTTGTATACTTAATTTTATTATGAAATTTAAAAAAATGGAAAAAAATATATTACAAAAAATTATGTATATTTTTTCCCTTTTAAATAAAACTTTATTTTTGTTTATATATATATATCAGGAACAATTACAAGAAAATTAACGAAATATAATCGCTCTTCAAAACAAACATTCAAAAATAAAAAGAACAAGCAGTATTATTAACAATCTGAAAAAATAAATTTTATTTATTAAGTACCTTAATTAATTTTTATTTTAAAAATCTCATTTATTTTGGAAATATTTTGTTTGTTTTCCTTACCTTGCTCAGAGTTTTACACTATAAAAAATAATGAAGGAACATTAAATATTATCTTTTATAATTAATAACTGATTCAGTTATGCTTAAACAATTACAGTAATTTTTTTTTAAGAAAATATTCTTCTAACAACAGTTAATCAACATGAGAATTATTCTCCATTCACTACGTTTTCTCAACATTTAAAGAATTTCTAAATAAAAAAAAAGCGTGAATCTTTCTCTTTTTAATGTAATTTACATTAGAGAAAAAAAAACAACTCAGTATATAGTTCATATCATTTTTATTATAATACTTTTTTTACCCAATTATGCATAAAGTTTAATAAAAGCGTTTGCATGTATATACAATGTTTCCACTCTCAACGATAGACAAATACAAAAATACCCAAAAATTCACAAATACAAAATTAAAAATTTTATACGGTCCCCCAGTTTCTACATAATATATTTAGTAAATTTTTCCTGATACACTGATAAATAAGACAAACAATGTCCCGTTATTCTATGATTAAAAATGACCGAGTAATAGCCATTTCAAAATGGCGTATATTATTTGCTGCTAATTTGGCGTGATTCGTGAATTAAGTAGAACTATATTTTCGTCAGACATAATTAAAAATGGGTGAGAGTAAAATTAGCATTGTAATTCAAATTTGAAATCATCCTGAAATAAGAATGCAAAATATACAATTTGTAATAAACGTATAAGGAATATTTTTTGGCAAATAAAATAAATAAAATTAATTGCTTACATAATGATACATATTTTTAAATTCTATTAGAGAAGACACTAATTTGCAAAAGTTAGGTTACGTCATGTTTAATATATTTTGATAATAGAATCTTATGTATACTTTACCATTTTATCCGAAATTGACCTTCATATTTTTTCATCATGTAAATCATTAACTATTAAAAAAAAGTGAAAATCTGATATTATATAAAATATGTGTTTTTAAATCTTGATAATTATTTTCTATGTAGTTTTTGCGAATAACACCGAAAACGATCGTCGTTTTTAACCATCGCCGCAGAACTTTTCTGAAATTTTTAATTTTAGAGTTACCCTCTCCCCTTTCATTGTACGCCTCAGTTGCCTAGCTGTAAAAGTTCCAGTATCAGCCAAAAACAAAAAAATAATAAGATAAATAAATAAATAAATAAAAAAGAACAAATTGTTGAATATTCAGTGAGATAAAATTTTACACACACACACATATATATATATATATTACAGTGTTACATTTTCGTTGTATTTTAATTTTGACATTTACCAAAAAAAAAAAAAAAAAGCTAATGTAGTAAAATGAAGTTCAATATCAGATTCAGTGCTAAAAAGTACACAAAAATCAAATATCAAATACCAAAAGGTAAAAACCGTAGTCCTCTCCCCTATTTTATGGTATTTAAATGTTTGTTATTTTTTAACTTTAAGAAATTCTGGTTTATAAAAAATCCTGACATAATAGTTAAAATTTAAGGTAATTTTCGATTTCAGTGTTATAAAATACATAAAAGACTAGTGTAATACACAAAATAATGGATTTTCCATTTTCAGGCGTTCTCAACCGTAATGTTGTTCATTTTCCGAACTGTTAATAAAAATGAGCTAGTTGATTATGTTAGATGAGAAATAGTCCTGGTATCTCAATTGCCAGAAAGTCGCGTATATTACGTTTTTCTGTCTGTTAATAAAAAATAACAAATTTGGATGTGGAACTGATTAGTCTGTGTAAGAATCATTGGGATCTCTTAAATATTTTCATGTGTATACGAATAATTTTATTGCAAAATTAAAGTATTATAAAATTGTATATATTAATTGTGTATAAAAAAATTAAAATATTGCTGAATACAACGTTTTTCCTTAAACACAATGAATCTTAATGGAAAAAAAATGCAATGTTAGGAATTATCATAGTGTAAGTTGAAAATAATAATAATATCGTTAATAGAATAATTTCTTATTTTATCAATGCTTTCTTTATTTTTAGCACAATTTCAATAATCAAATTTTTCAAAAAGTTCAATTTATTTTTACACTCTGATTGTTGCGCAATAACTTGTGAGAGAAAAAAAACACATAAAATACAGAAAAGTTGTTCATTTATATTTAAATTGCTTAATTCTTAATACTTAATATAAAATACTTATACTTATTATTTAAAAATACATATCATTATTTTTACGATAATCTCATTAATGACATTTTTCTTTCAATTAAAATCCTTGGTATGTTTCACCATAAAGTAAAAATCAAAAAATGAAACGACATATTTTTCTTTATAAGAACTTTAGTTAATTCTTTAATTTAAAGCAGTTTAACATTAATGTTTTTATTGTCGAAAATAAAATATTTTCTCAAAAGCAAGCCTAGGAGAAAAAAAAGTATACTTTTTTAAAACAAATTTATGTTAAAGTGAGGGAAAATATTGCTTAAAGCATATTTTTAATTTAAATGTATTTTGGTATTCTAATATGTTAAGGATTTCTGGAGTGTAACATTTTATCTGGTGGTGTGCATTTTTCCTATGTTTAATTTTGTTTTAACACACACACATATATATATATATATGATTTGCATCCATTGCGCCAGACTGTAGCAAAACTATTCCATCAAGATCCCCCCCTCCAAATTTATTTATTTTATTCGATAATAAACCATTTATTTATTTGATTATAAGAAAATCAAATTTATGCTATAAAATTAAAAAAAAAAAAAAAACTTTTTTTAATTGAAAAATTGCCAATTTCAAATTGAAAAATAAATAAATAAATAAATTTATCACAAATGAGTATACGTTCAAGATACATTAGTTTTATATCATTATCAACATTTTTGGGATTCTTGAATCTATAGTTTTGCCACAGTGTTATTGATTTTTGAATGCAAGTCAAAAAACAAATTTATATTTATTACTTTTTTATCTTTATTATCTTTTCTTTTTATTTATAAACATAAATAAAGTAAAAAATATCAATATAGAACATTAATATATATTATCTATTTTAAATAGAAAATATATTAAGTTGTCTATATTTAAATTTTCGGCATTTATATTTTAAAGCGACCGAGAATAAGTTAAATGAGACATTTTAAAAAAGGTGCATTTAATGTTTGCTCTATTAATTATCTTGAAAATGAATTAAATACCATTAGAAACATTGCAGTTGAGAACGGTTTTCTTATACACATTATTAATAAGCTAATTCACAGAAATACGCATGGAGACCCCCCCCCCCAAAAAAAAAAAAAAAAAAAAAAAAACCTCCGCCAAGTAATATGAGATTTTGCAAAATGAAGTATACACTCTAAAAGTGGAAGAAGTGAAATGCTCACTCTTTGCGACGGTGACAGACATTTTCACTCTTTTTTGAGTGCAATTTATAAAAATACACTCCTTAAAGATTGCAATTTCCCACTCCCTAGAAAGGAGTGAAAAATGTCACTCCGTTGTCGAGAGTGAAGTATGTCACTCCGTTGTCGAGAGTGAAGTATGTCACTCCGTTGTAGAGAGTGAAACATCTCACTTCACTAACGAGAGTGAAAGCCCGCCATTATAAATTAAAAAAAAAATCCGTTAAACTTTGAACAAATATATGGAGTAAAATAATGAAAAACACCAAAATATGTCAATTTTTCATTTTAAAAAACTCCTTTTCATAATGCAACCTGGAAAATTACGCTTATTTGGTATTAAAACGCACTCTTTTTCAGAGTCAGCAAGTTTCTCTATCGAAAGAGTTAATACTCACTCCGCCAATGAGAGTGACTCATCAGCCAATCAGAAATGTCTTGCACTTCCTTTACTGATAAGAAAAATGTTTCCGCCATTTTAAAATTAATCTTTCGTTTCCTCGGTTCCACATATGTGGATCTCCGTTCATTTCATTTTTATTAATAATATTCAAACGTATTTTAAATTTGAATGATATGCTTCGATGTGTATGCTATGAAATAATCCAATTATTAGATTAGCCTCTTCTTCTGAAATCACAATATAAAAAAAAATAATTCAGTAAAAAGATACATTATTTCATTGATACTCAATAACAGAGAGGTTACAGTACATGGATATTATTTACCAAACAAGGGAATTTCATTTATGAAACAAAGGATATTATTTATCAAGGTAAGTTATGTTTAATTTCAATTTTTGTTCCCAAAAGTTCGTGAATATTCAGTGCAGTTTCACATTGTGCAGAAAATCATTTGCTATGTGTCAGCCATTCTATCTCCTCAGGACAAAAAAAAAAAAGAAATGCTGACACAAGTCATACAATATAAACATCATTAGCAATTACGTGATTTTATTATTCTGATTTAGTCTTATCTTAAAGTACTTACTTTTTTTTCTTTTTGAAGTTAAATGTGTAATTCAAATAAGAATTTCTAATATGGCTAAAATTTTGAGAAATTGTTGAATCTAACAATAAATTTTATTCCGTTATAAAATTTATATTTGTTGTTATATATATATATTTTTTGTGATATATGTATTTCTAGACATTTAAAAATAAAACATGATACTTAAGTATTAAAACAAAGGGCTTTTTTATGCCTAATCTTTATTGAAACTGGTTTAGTAATTTTAAATGTTCGTAGTATGACTTATATAAAATGAAATATTTTTAAAGAGATAAATAACTGCTTTTTATATTACAAATATTTTTAAAGCTAGTAATAAACACCCCTGGTTGTTTTCGGTTTATAAAAAAATAACCAATAAAAATGTAGCTTTTATTATTTTTTTTTTCGTAACTATCCCTTGCATATTTTATAATTTTGCACTATTGTTAATATTCTTAATTAAACCAATCGGGAAGCGGAAAATATTGTTTCAATTTTAAAGTTTATTATTTATAAAATTAGTTATTATATTTAGTTTATAAATAGTTATTTTCAGTAATGTACCCTCATATAGGCATTGCTAAAAATGCAGTTTTGGGGAATGCATAAAATATATTGAATTAAAAGAAATCTTAAATAATCAAATATTATTTTTAAATTACAATTATCAAAATGTAATCGCACCAAAATTTTTATAAATAGTTATATTAATATGATTAATGAAAATTTAATATTTTATTCATTTTGTTATTATTATTATTATTTAAAATGAATCTACGTTTTGCCTATTTTATAATCTGGCAATCAAACTACTCATGAGGCCGATAATATTATTTAAGGGCACAGCCAAAGAGGGGATTATAGGGCTTAATCGTTCACCATTTAAATAAAAACACTTACGTTACAGAAGTCATTAAAAACATATTTTCTCTCTTAAATATTTGTTTACTTTTACTTTTTCAATTTTGGCAGCAGATATTTTCTTGAGTAACACTTTCATTTTTGTTACCGGTTTTGAAAGTGAAGGTAACTTTATAAAAAATATCTGAGACCAAAATCGAAAAAGGATAAAAAAATACGATGTTGAGACGAACTTTAGCTATCCAATGCAAAAAAAATTAAAACAAAAATAAATAAATAAATAAATAAAAAATAAAAAAAATAAAATGTCAAATTGCAAACGAGATATTAGACAAATCCCTCCCCATAGGATTAGCATTAGCTCGTGAGTGTCTTCGCCGGCAGGGACAGCAGCCTTAAGGGTTTCCATTACTGGCACATCTACCTTGTATATGGGAATAAAAAATTTAAATTAAATATGACTTTGCCTGTCGTTTTATAAATGTAGATTGTAGTAACATTTGTTTTTCAGCAAAAAAGTTTTTTATTACACATAAAAAAACCAACAAAAATATAGAAAACCTGCATTATTAAAATAATATGTAAAACTTAATGGGTATCTGAAAAAAAAATATACTGACTACTTAAGATTTTAAAACTGTTTAACTCGCGTTTATGGGCATTTTAAAACTATCATATATTTATGGGGCTACCAATGAAAACAAACACAAGGGGAAAGATTGGAATAAAATAGTTTACTTCTGTCAATAATCTAATTTAATTCATAGCAATTTTAATTACGTTGTCCCTTAAAAAGTTCAATTAATGATACATACTATGATTTAAATAAATATTACCAATAAAAATATATTATTCCAATCGTTACCATGCTTGTATTTATTTTCATTGTATGCTCTAAAAGATGCAATTCTTTTAAAATGCCCCATTAAAAACGCACTCCTTCAGCCAGAGTGAATAGTCACTCCTCCGTAAGAGTTACTACTCACTTCTACCAGGAGTGAAAAAACGCACTCCTCTAGCAAAAGTGAATAGTCACGCCTCAGAAAGAGTGATCATTGATCCATGTTTTGAGTGAATATTCACTTTCCAGGAGTGAGTATTCACTCTTTCAAAGAGTCAACGATTCCATTTTTGCCCAGAGTGAATAGCCACTCTAAAGAGGTTGGGCATATTTTGAGTCTGCGATAGAGTGAGTATGCACTCCTCCGGAGTGAATAGTCACTCTTTTTTATTTAGAGTGTATACCAGGACTTTTCGAAAAACTCATGCTTTTTCGCTTTGTTTTAAATTTAATCGCCACTCGTCCAATAAAATTGAAAGATCTAATTAGTGCCTAATTAGATACGATTCCGAAAGATGAAATTTCTGGAGTATATATAATTCCTCTTAAAACAGAAAATATTTATCTCGAATACATAAGAATGACTTCTCTTAAACTTAAAGATCGTATCAAAGAACATTCGAGAGGTTTGAAATACAATTTTCCAGCAACAGTCCTCTTAAGACACAACCAGAAGCAAAATATTCAAGTTAATTTCGAAAATGCAAAAATTACATGTCCTTTGAAGAATTACCGTGAATTAATTATACGAGAATCAATAGAAATTGTTACTAAAAGAAATATTGTTTGTAATAACGTTTTATCCTACAACAAACTAAGAATTTCGATCAGTTAACTTATAGTAACATAATACAAGTAATATTCCACGTTCCTCAATATCTGTATTTTATTTTCCGGATCTAAAAATTGACTTTCACTTTCACTTCAATTACGTGACATTTGAAAATTAAGATGTTAATACAGTCGAGTCTCTCTATAACGAAACTCCATACATCGAATTTCTCTCTATAACGAATTTTTAGTAGGAACGATCCTTTTCCCACACACTTACATTAAAACCAGTCTCTATATAGCGAATGCCTATCTCCATATAACGAATTTAATTAAATGTTTGTACTTATTCAGTTTTTAAAATGCTTTGAAATCGCATAGAATCACGGAGAAAAATATAATTTTTTTAATTAACTTTCTACTGAAGTGCAAGAGTTTTAGGTAGATTTCGTATGAAATACTACCTATTGCATTGTCTCCCATGTTGGAATTTCTGAAAATTTTTTGCGGATCTACACGAATCATGACTCCTAGACCCCAAAACTACCATCAGTAAAAAAGTTTATATATATATATATATATATATCGGTGTATATCACTTTCTTCTAGACACGATAACTTCCATAATTATGCTCAGATCTTCATCAAACTTTTACATAAAATCAAGGGGCATAAAATCTCGGTTAAGTTCGTTAATGGGCAAAATCAGACCAAGGGGGTGGAAGTTAGGAGGGTTTTTGTGAAAACAGAAAAAACGCGATAACTTTTTAATTAAAATAGATATCGAATCAGTTTAAAGTTTATATTACTTCTAAAAAATGAGGAAAAAGTTTATGCGTGACAGATTTTTGATAAAGTTAAAAATGGGCTCAAGGGGCGAAAAAAACATGGTTTTTGGAAGAAAAAAATTCATAACTTCGTCAATTCTCAAGATATCAAATCCAACTAAATTTTATATAGATGAACTCAATATTATCTAAAACTTTTGTATTTACAAGTTTTTGATAGGACCAATTTTTACCGATGAAAAAAATTAAAAACGAAAAGAAAAAGGGGGGAGGAAAAAGAAAAAAAACCATAACTTACTCAATTCTTAAGCAATTAAATCTAATTAAATTTATTTTACATCTTCACAATAATATCTACAACTTTTATATTGACAAGTTTTTCATAGAACCAATTCTTATAGCAAAAATAAATTAAACAAAAATAGGAGTTGGAGAAAAAACCTCAAATCCAAACAGCTTATATTCTGACTCATTTTAAAATTCATTTTTGATATTAAACGCATCCAAATGACAGTTCCTCTTATTTAGCAACTATATAATGCGACGTATTGGCCAATTTTTTGATAAAGGCAGAATATATTTTTAAAAAGGCTGCCAAAAAAGATAATTTGAACAGATTTCCCGAAGTTTTCATCATTAAAAAATTCATTAAGTATAACAAATTGCGTTTTTTATGAGTCATTTTTTAATTCATTTTTGTTCTCAAACCCATCCAATTTACAGGTCCTATTATTTAGGAACTATATAACTTGACGTATTGGCCAGTTTTTTGATAAAGGCAGAATATATTTTTTAAAAGGCTGCCAAAAAGGGTATTTTGAACAGAATTTCACGAAGTTATCGTGATTAAAATTTGAGGAAATTTAAGAAATTGCGTTTTTACCGAGTCATTTTTAAATCTTTTTTTGTTCTCAAACGCATCCAATTTACAGGTTCTCTTATTTAGGAACTATATAATGTGACGGAGTGGCCAGTTTATTGATAAAGGCAGAATATATTTTAAAAAAAGGCTGCCAAAATGGGCACTTCGCACAAAATTTCCCAAAGCGAGATGATTAATGAACTGTGGGTATTCAAATAACAAATTGGTTATTTTATGACTCATTTTTAAATCCAATTTTGCTCTGACACGCATTCAATTGACAGTTTTTTGTTACTTAGGAACTATATAATGTGCATATTCGTCGATTTTTTGATAAAGGGTGAATATATATATTTTAAAAGCTGTCAAAGTAAGCACTTCGCAAAAAAATTTCCCAAAGCGATCATGATAAAAGAATTGAGGTTGTATTCAAATAACAAATTGTTTATTTTATGATTCATTTCTAAATGCAATTTTGCTCTCAAACGCATTCAATTGACAGTTATTTGTTATTTAGGAACTGTGTAATGTGCCGTATTGGTCAGATTTTTGATAAAGGCTAAATATATATTTAAAAAAATCTGTCAAAGTGGGCACTTCGCACAAAATTTCTCAAAGCGATCTTGATTAAAGAATTGTGGATGTATTAAAATAATAAATTGGTTATTTTATGACTCATTTTTAAATTCAATTTTGCTGTCAAACGAATTTAATTAACGGTTTTTTGTTATTTAGGAACTATATAATGAGCATATTGGTCAATTTTTTAAATAAAGTAAGAATATAATTCAAAATATATTGCCAAAATGGGCAATTGAGTAGAGATAGGCATTTTTTTTTTTTTTTTTTTTTTTTTTTTTTTTTTTTTTTTTTTTTTTGAGATGAAAACTTTTCGAAATCTACCTCCGCCTATAGGACATGCCGAAAGGGATTTTTTTTAAATCAAAATCACTAAAGATTACAGATTTATTCGTCTAAAATTAATTTAAAATTTCGTTATGTGGTTTTTATTAAGCTTTCAAATAAATGTCTATTCTAGTTTTTGAAACTGTTTAAATAAGTAAGAAATACAATATTAGGTTAATATTTGTATCTAAACATTTCAAATTCATAATTAAACGTCTAAGTAAATAATTTTTGTTCAAAATTTACACATTAAATAGGAATTTAAACGTCATTTTCTATATAACGAGTTTCTCTATATAACGAATTTTTCTACTGGAACAATGCATTTCGTTATAAGGAGACTCGACTGTATTTGTATTTTCATTTTAAATTCTCGGTTGATGGCTGTGTTTACAGTTGAATTAAACGTAATTTAACACCTTTAAAACATTTTTTTCATCTTTAAGGGAGACCCGTACCCCATTTTCGCCAAAAATCATCAAAAGTTCAGAATTTTTTTTTCTCAGAAAACGATAAAATACATATTTGCGAATATCCATGCAAAATTTCAGAACTCGGAGACACTTGGAACAGGTAGAAAATGAGCTTTTTTATTTGTACTCACTATAGAGTTTAAAGGACTAGCGGCCATTTAAAACGTGTTTTCCTGAAAATGACTTTTTTCATATTTTGCCTAAGTTCAAAGTACTAAGGCTCAGTGGTAAAATGATTTAGAAACAAAGTGTTTATGTTTTTAGAATCTTAAAAAAATATGTAACAAAAGTAAGGAGAGATATTTTTTTTAACTATTTCTGAAAATTTTACATAAATTGGTAAACATGAAAATTATAACGAATTTAAGGAAATTTACCATGCGTATTTTTATTTATTTTTTTCTTAGCCTATTAAAATAGAAAATTAAAAATATCTTTCCTTAGTTCTTTTCTATATACTATAACACTATTTAAGAAGTTTTAGTAATACCAAAATATTGAAAATTGTATGAGGAGTAGTAATTTTAAAAAGTGTATTTTTCGACAAAAAAAATCCATAAAAATCCCCATAAAAAATATACTTTTTAATAAAAAGTGAATTTTTTTGCTAATTATTCCTTACAAGAAGATTCTTAAATAGTACACCAAAATTCATTACTTTAAAATCTATAATAAATATTTTGGGTTTTTTCTTACGGGTCTCTCTTAAGTAATTTACACATAGTGTAGTTTTAATTTTTATTTAGTTGTACATTTTTATCACGTCTTACACTGTAAAAAAAAAAAAAAAAAAAAAAAAAAAAAATCAAGAGGTTATTAAAATTTTTTTAGTAAATTTGTATTCCACAGAATTTTTTAGTAACCATTACAACCTTTTTTTTGCAAGTGAAACAAACATTTCTTTTGTACAACTGAACAAAAGAATTTCTAGTATAACTAACTTAAAACTTTTTAGTATGAGCCACCAAGCAAATTTTAGTAATAGCTCCAAAATTATTTTTAGCAACCATTATGTGTGTCCGAAGGGCAGAAGCTTCCTTCGAGCTGCATCCAGTGGGTAAAAAGACAGACTTCTGAAGCAGCAGATTTCCTATAAAGGCGCAATAGACGGCAACACCAAACATTGCTAACAGCTCTATTTTGATATGTTTCTAAAGGGGAGGGAAAGTTCAGAGACCATTACCCATGGTAACTGCTACGACAGGATTTTCATAACCCCTTTATTTAATAAGAAATTACATTGTATACATTCGGCGCATATTTGGTAGCGGCTAGCATCGAACCCAGGTACTTTCAGCCTGGAGTTCGGTACTATAACCACTCGGCTATCACGGCCACACCAACTGAGTTTTAGTAATAAATATTAAAAATGTAAAATTATTAACTCTATTTGTTGCTACCTATTTTTCTAGTAATTCTTACAGATTCCTTATAACCGAGTAAGATTATTAAAAAATTTTTAGTAATTACAAGGATCACTAAACTTTTTTTAGTAGATCGACCATTTTTTTTTACAGTGTACATTATCGATAATAAAATTTGAGTTTATTTGATTTATTTTAACATTTTGATACATAATTTCTTTTTTAGCACTTTTCAACAAAATTGAAAAGTGTTTATGCATTCGGTTTGTCTGGCCTTCTGGCCGGATGGCCGTCTGTCCGCGCTCTAACTCCCGTAAATATACTCGGATTGCTCGAAATTTTTATATGTTATTGATGTTTATCCTGGTACGAACCCTATTGAAAACGAAGTTTCTCCTATGATTAGTTTATTTACAGGGATAGTCAAAAGTTTTCCGATATATTACGGCCAATGGAAAAAACCGTTTCAAGATGTTGCACTCTGTTAAACATATTCAAATTTACATGGACTCGCAAAGTGTACTAAAATATGCATTCTGTAAAATATGCTGCCAAAATATTAGTTGTTATTCATTTACAGGGACACTCCAAAGAATTCCATTACACAATAATAAAGAAGGGAATTGTTTGCGACATATTTGAATAATGTTAAACGGTTTCAAGTATTATAAAATTGATATACGCCTCTGAGACGTAATATTTAACGCATAATTTGAAATGCATAGCTTTTACATGGACACACAAAATATTTCAAATCTTATATTTTTATCCGAAATACTGTGTATTATCGATGACAGCTGATGGATGATTAAAATGAATTTTCATTTATGATATGTGCTTTTAAGTTTTACAAAATGTCTGCAAATTATATGGTGTATATAAATGTTATAGTTGAAATTCACGGTAACACAAAAGGGCTGATAAAGGTTACTGCATATGAGAGTAATTAACTTAAAGGTATAGTTATACATTAGTACGTTGAACTGTTTTCAGTTTACTAAGAAATGTTTGTAGAATATAGATAAAACGATATACAGGCACACGCAAAAAATTATCTACATGGTCACTCATATGTGATAATTTATTGGAAATATGATTTAAGTAGCTTTAAGAATGTATTTGTTTGAACTAAATTTTAACTAAATACTGGCGTGTAGTAAAGATACTGGATAAATTACAGGTCTGCCCAAAACATATTTGGCTATGGACAGTAGCATCTTAGTTCCCTAAATAACAAAGTTTTGTTAATGATATCAGGAAGCGTTGGAAAGTGTTTCATAATCTATGCTTAACGCGTGACTTTTCTTACTTGTTCTAACAATATATTAAAAAACAGCCATAATTGAAAATCTGTTACATTCAGCAAATAAAAAATGCAAAATGAATCAAAGTAAACATAATTTTTTTAAATAACTTTTAATGTGCTTAATATTATTTACATTAGACATAAATTTTCTTAGAACAAAGATTCACAATAACAAATATTTTAATATTCAGAAATATAACGGAAAATTTATACGAAGATTTTTTTTGTTTTAAAGAATTTCATTTTTATCCCAAGAGAATAATAATAATAATAATAATAATAATAATAATAATAATAATAATAATAGTAATAATAATAAACAAATAAAAAATAATCTGCCATCAAAGCAAACACTTAAAAAGCGAATGAACAAGGAATATTACCAAATATCTGTAAAACTATTTCTCTTTATTAAATACCTTGATTATATTTTTTCTAAAATCTCATTAGTTTTAGGAGGATTTTATTTGTTCTTCTAACCTTGCTCCAAGTGTTACAATATAAAGAAAAAATCAAAGGTATCAAAATACATAAAATATTATAAATTTTTTAATTTATGACTACTTTAGTTAATCTTTTTATTTTAAAACAGATTATAGTACCGGGTGATCCAGAAGTCCCGGGAGTTTTGAAATGTTAATAATTAGAAAACTACGTACAGTAGGAAGATGCGGTTTCCAGATATATGCTCAGAAAGGTGTGGGATTTTCGTTTATAATGAATTTTTTTTTATATAAATAGCTAACATTTTTAGCAACAGGTGGCGCTAGTATGCAACATCGAAAGTTTCTGTACTATGCGTTATATAAGCAGATGAATTCATTGCGCAACATTTTTCCTAAGATTATTGCTGATTTTGATACGAAATTTGATGTGTAATTCCTAAGTTAAAAAATGCTTTCATTGCATGACAAAGCTTTATTAGTTAAGCTGTTTTACAAAAATGATGAATCGGCAAGTTTAGCTTTGCGTTCTTACCGTACAATGCGTGGAATTAAAAGCGGAAAAGGACCGATGACCATTACAAATCTAAAGGCTATGATAAAAAAGTTTGAGGAAACAGGCTCATTGGAAGATCGTCAAAGAAGCTGTAGACCCCAAACGTCTGTTGCCTAAATGAGATAGAGCTTGATGCTGATACTCAGTCCGCATCGTCAGCACATGGTGAATGCAGTGCACGTGCGATTTCAAGACAAACGGGAATTTCTTATGGAACCGTATGGAGATCCCTAAGAATCACTCTCAAGAGATATCGGTATAAAATTCAGCATGTGCATGAATTAAAGCCAACAGATTTTATAGCACGTCAAGATTTTGCTAATTGGGTTTTTGAAAAAATGGAGAATGATGCGGACTGGATTTCAAATGTTTTGTGGACAGACGAAGCACACTTTTCCCTACGTGGCAGCGTGAACACGCAAAACTGTCGCATATGGGCTAAAGAAAATCCTCATGCATTGGTGGAAAAACCTCTTCATGACGAAAAAGTGACCGTGTGGTGCGGATTTACAGCTTCTTTCATTATTGGCCCTTTTTTCTTCGAGGAAATTTCCGGTGGTAGATTGCAAACAGTTTCCGTGACAGGTGACAGGTATGCAGCACTTCTAAAGGATAAAGTCATCCCCCACTTGAAAAAGAGAAAAGCGCTCCATTCCGTAACATTCATTCAGGATGGAGCACGTCCCCACATCGCTTCTTCTGTCACAACGATCCTGAGGAATACGTTTGGAGATACCCGTGTCCTAAGTCGCACTTTTCAACATGAATGGCCTCCAAGGTCTCCGGATCTTACTCCTTGTGACTTTTGGTTGTAGGGCTACTTAAAATCACATGTGTACAGAGATCGGCCTATGACACTGACCCAGCTGAAAGATGCTATACACCAGAACGTTTCGAAGATAACCCCTGAATTGCTTTTTAATGCGGTGCAGGCTGTTTTACATCGTCTCACGGCGGCCCTTATAAGTGATGGGCGTCATACTGAACAGTTGTAAACCTTGGACACTGATTTCTAATTTTTAATGAGCTGTATCATACCACAGCAATATTATACTTTCCATTTCAGCGCCACCTATTGGCAAAAAATGCAACTAATATAACATAATTTTTTTTATTAAAAAACGAAATCCCACAAGTTTCTAAGAATTTCTGTGAAAACCGCACCTTTCTATTGTTTATACTTTACTAATTATTTCAATTTAAAAACTCCCGGAACTTCTGGATCACCCGGTATTTTTTTTTCCTTACTATAAGAAAATATTTGCCTTTCAAAAATGACAATTTTTGTTTCTTTGCTATGTTTCCTCATCGTTGAAACCATTAATTTATAAAAAGATATATGTTTATTCTTTTTCATATTTTTTAATATTTTACATTAAAGAAACTAACGTAGTTTATAGTGTTTTTGTTTATTATATATATAAAAAAAGATCTTGAATGAATTCCCAATGAAATGAATGATTTCCAAATGAAAATTCATTGGGAAAATTAAATTTTATTTCGTACTTTTAGGAATATTCTTTTAAAATTCTAAAAAATTATATATTTTTCAAGGCATTATTTTGGTCAATAAGATAATAAGAAGTGAGTAAAATTAAAATAAATAAAACAAAATGCATGGAACTAATGAGTAAACTTTAAAAAATAATTAAACATTGTTATATTATTGTTATCGATTTATTAAAAAAGATTTTTTTTATAATAAACTGTATTTTTTATAAAAACACTGACATAAATTTAAGATACATAGAAATAAATATATAAAAAAACTGAATTCATGCATTTATGAGTAACTGTTTTCTGACTACATTGTAATGCAGTAGATCTGATTATAAAACTAATTCGCTGTAAATAAATTATATAGATAACGCTTTTTTATTTAGGCTATTATTTAAATGTAATAAATAAAATAAAGAATCATTATAATTTGGAAATATCAATTGGATAATCAGTTCAATTTATTTAAATCTTGTTTTTTCTGCTACATTCACATCTCACTTTTTATTATTACTAGTAATATTTGTGATTTAAAACTGATTGTGATTGTTACAAAATAAAAATTAAAATGATGCTGAGCTGAACTGAATTTTGATGTGTAATGACTTTACTTAATCATTTTATTTTAAAGCAGTCAACAAAACATTTTATTCTTTCATAGAACATAGAAATATAAATTCATAGAGATATTAATTACATGAGAACTGTTTGCATGACATATTTTATTTTCTTTTCAGATGTGATAATAAAATAAATAAATAAATAAATAAAAAATGTCGTTTTAACAGAATTTCTTAGTTTTAGCGAAAACAAATGTTTTATTTGAACTATTATTTGTTTATTTTGTAAATTGTTTAGCTACGTTAAAAAGTTAAGCAAAATGAAATATTTTAACTTAAATTTGTTTCTTGTTTGGCGCACGCTTTTGTTTATAATACGTCTTGGCATCTAGTACGAGATGCCAAGACGTAGAGATTATTTTCTTTTAGAGACTTTTTAGAGATTATTTTCCAATTTATTAAACTTTCGTTTTTTAGTGGCTTTTTTATGAAATTCGAAGCAGCCATTTTTTTATCCCTAATTTCCAGAATTGTAAAAAGAAAAATAATAATGAATAACTAAATAATGTTACTAACAAGCTTAATAATAGTATTAACAAACAGTCTCTCTTTTTTTTAATATGTTAATATGGAAAATGAAAAACAAATAAATTATAATGGCTGGTCAATTTACTCGCATGTTCTTTATCATGAGATATGTAAAACTGCAGCATTTACGAAGAAAACGCGTAACACAAGGAAACTTCATTTTCATAATCATAATTATATATGTGGAAATATAGATAATAGTTGCTTGTATGAAAGCAGTTATATGACAATTTGCATAACAAATATTCATTATATGGAGATCTAATTTCATTGAAAATTCCCACCAAAATGAGCTGTGAGTATCGTAAATAAATATTCGAATCCATGACCTGAATTACAAGTTTCAAATATTTAGTACACGAGCTACTGAAACGACATCGGAACTACCACAATTGACTTTGATGATGACGTCTTCATATTTGTGAAGCATTAAAGAGAAAATACATTGATAACCGATACTTCAATACTTCATGGATAATAGTTACGTATGTTTTATAATCTTAAAGTTTGTCTATGTTATAGACGAAGTAATGGATTTACAATTTGTGACGCGCAAGCATATTTCTGTGTGCTTGCTGGTCTCGTAATAAAAAGTGATGAGTGATTAAGATACGCTGGGGTAATAATGCCAGGCGGGTTAATAACGCCAAGGGCTAATATTAAGCATAATTATGAAATAATTTGGTAAATGACAGCCATGTGCTCTGCGCAGAAGGGTTTTGAGTCATATAAATCGCAAAAACCAGCTTCAAGTTAATTTGTTTCATTTTTAGGTCTTATTGTTTTTACAAGCAGCTAAAATTAACGCTTGATCTAAAATTTGCGAGATACGTTTTGTGATGTGAAGACTATTTTTTTCATCCGGAAATACTTCCTTAATTACATTAATTTGTAGTACATTTCATGGACTCTCAAAAAGTTGTTGAAGATTTTGGATAGCTTCTCGAGATAATTTGTAATTTAAAATGTACAGCGTAATAACTATTACAGGGTAATAACGCCAACCTTTGGCATTAATACCCCGGTTAATTCCCTACAGTGACCGAGCTACATCCTAAATACTGATTCAAATAAACACAGTTAAAACTGTGCAATGTTTCTAATAATTCTATTTAAGCGGTCCTTTTTAAGCAAAAAAAAAAGCTCACGGTCTGATATTCTTTTGCCTCATCCTCCCCCCCACACACACACACCTCACCTTTATTTTTCTTACACTTTCACAAAAATTGAACATTTTCAATGGCTTAGAATGCAATTTGTCAATTTCTAAGTTTGTAGAGTTTGTATTTTTAGAACTGGACAATCTACATGCAATTATTACATCTTATTTCATAGTTTTGTTTGCATGGCGTTATTACCCATATCGGTGGGTAATAACGCCAAATAACATTGGTCAAGAAATCACGTCATTACGTTTTATGAATACATATCTGTTAAATTATTTTTTTTATATAGATAGTCAATGAGTTGCTTTATCAAATCATACATTTGTTTGAAAAATACCAACTAAAACTGAGCCGTGAAAATTGGTAGAACCTTAACGTGGCGTTATTACCCCAGGGTACCTTATTTGTCAGAAGTTACATATTCCGTATACACTGTTAAAAAAAAGAGTCGATCTAGTAAAAAAATTTTTAGTGATCCTTGTAATTACTAAAAAATTTTTAGTAATCTTACTCGGTTACAAGGAATCTGTAAGAATTACTAGAAAAAAGCTAGCAACGAATAGAGTTAATAGTTTTACATTTTTAATAGCTATTACTAAAACTCACTTGGTGTGGCCGAGATAGCCTAGTGGTCATAGCACCGAACTCCAGGCTGAAAGTACCTGGGTTCGATGCTGGACGCCACCAAATTGCACCAAATGTATGCAATGTAAATACTTGTTAAATAAAGGGATTATGAAAATCCTGTCGTAGCAGTTATTATGGGTAATGATCTCTGAACTTTCCCTCCCCTTTAGAAACATGTCAAAATACAGCAGGTAGCAATGTTTTGTGCTGCCATCTATTACGGTTTTACAGAAAATCTTCCGTTTCCGAAGTCTGTCTTTTTACCCACTGGATGCAGCTCGAAGGAAGCTCCTGCCCTTCGAGCACACGTAATGGTTACTAAAAATAATTTTGGAGTTTTTGCTAAAATTTGCATGGTGGCTCATACTAAAAAGTTTTAAGTTAGTTATACAAAAAATTCTTTTTTTCAGTTTACAAAAAAAAATGTTTGTAATGGTTACTAAGAAATTCTGCGGAATACAAATTTACTAAAAAATTTTTAGTAACCTATTGATTTTTTTTTTTTTTTTTTTTTTTTTTTTTTTACAGTGTAGCTCAGGTGGCAGATTTTTTTTCGTTTATAGCTATGGTCTGAGAATATGGAATATGTTTTTTTCTATCTGTTATTAAAATCATCAAACTTGCATTTGCATATCGTTAGTTTTCTGAATTCTGTTTCCAGTGTATCAGTTTTCATATGTTTAACAATAGCATCATATTAATCTTAAAACACATTTGAAACAAAAATAATAAATGTGAAATAAATTTGATTGCTAAATAAATTATTTTCATTTAAAGAGAATAAAGTTTTTATTTTAATAAAAACTAAACAAATTAGGGAAATACATAATATATTTAGAAAAATAATATCTCTAATCTGAAAAAAATGTATTATTTTAACTATGCTTTGTTTGTTTTTAGCATAATCTCATGTGTGTTCGAATGTTTTTTTTTCTTTCTTTATACTATCCTCGGAGGGTTAAACCATAATGAAAAATCAAAAATTGAAAGTACATAAACAATTTTTCTTTCAATTATAAGTACTTAATACTTTTATATTAATATATATATATTTTTTAAATATTAACTTTTTATTTTCTAAAGAAAATATTTTCCGAAAAGTAATTAAATATATAAGAAATGTTCTTTGTTTGTCATATTTATTAAAAAATTAAAACTGCGAGATTATTAATTAAAAAAAATTATTTTTTTTCCCAACGAAATTTATGGTAAAGTGGATAAGGATACCGCTTAAGAAATATTTGATACTTAAAAGTTAAATAGCCGTGCTAAGATCTAATGTAAAACAGAAAAAAATGAAAATGAAAAAAAAGAAGAAACGAATATACAAAAATAAAATGTAATTCCATGAAATAAATACAACAACACACAAAATACAAATCACACAAAATACATAAAATGAAAGTAATAATAACGGATTTAGAGTATAATGAAATAATGTCACCTGCAACATTCATGCATTTACGAGTATGTACCGTAAATTAAGGAAAGAAAGCCCCTTTATCAGACAGGATTCTCTAGACAGGAAATTCTAATAATTTTTAAGGATATTTATAATTAGAACTTTAGTGGAATAGGTTGTTAAAATGAGTTAGGTGGAGGGGGGGGGGCATATATTGTTGAAATAAGTCCGTTTACCGAATCAACATGCTAATGTGATGCATAACTTTATGGAAGAGTCGGTGTTAAAATTTTTTCAGAGTTAAAAAAATACAAACGCACCCGACTGGCGTTTTCCAAAAAACAAAAAGTCTGGTCAAGTGAAAACTGGAAAAAAGCTCTATTTTTCCATCAATCGAATTCGAAACAATTTTTGGAAGTGATAGCACACACAACGTCCGATGATCTAACAACGAAAGATATGATTTGACCTACGTTATTCCTACAATGAAGCATGGCGGAGAACACGTTATGCCGTGGGGAGTATTTTCTTCAAAAAGTGTCGGTCCGTTATTTGGAATCCACAGCCAGGTGAATGATACAATGTATAAGGATATCTTGCAAGACTATTTTCTGCCTTATTAGAGAAAAAATTTGGTCTCAACTATTTTTCTTAATATGATTTTCTTTCATGTTGCTGCACCGCAGTACTTATTACTAAAGCTAATAAAGTAGTAATACGATAAAATACTAATTGTAAATGTTGTTTATCACTTTAATTTTCCATTACAATACCACTTTTTTACAAACTTGTGAAGGTGGTCGGAAACTTTTGAGAACATGCTTTTTCCTTTATACTTAATTTTGTCAGTTAAATTTATGGATATTTACATGTTCTTCCATAAGTAAGTTCCTAACTATTATGTCAATAAAATGTATAAATATCACGTTGAGGTTCCTCTTCATATGGGTATATTTACAAATTAACTGAAAAATGTTTGCTGGCTGGAAACTTTTGACCGCCACTACATATATATATATATATATAGACACTCAGAAATGAATACTCAGATTTCACGAAATCTTCCTCGTTTTTGACAAAACCGTTTCCTGGGAAATGCTCCGAACAAATATTTCGTCAAATTGATGAAATTACTTCTCTCATTCTTTTGACGATACAATATCGTCAAAAAATTTGTCAAAAAAGGGCTAGTGCTGCCATCTATCGAATTTTTTAGAAGCTCCTGTATTCATTGACAGAAGCAAAAAAGACAAGTCATACGAGAGGTTCGAACTCGCATCCTTCAGTGTGGCTGTCCGACGCTATAGCTTGACGCCATAGATTGCTCAGCCTGATGTGATTATAAAGATATATAATGGATTATAATGTGTGTTTAAATTTTTATAACGTGATTATAACTTTATTGATTCTATTATAAATCTTGCAAGTTTTAAATAATAAGACAAATTTATTAGTATGATTTTCTAATGGTTAATGAATAATTATTGGCTTAATTAAATAACATCTAGGAGAAATTTATTTGCCTAAGGAATGATTAAAATATGGACTGGTTAATTTGTTGCTCAGAAATAACGAATTATGAAGTGCTTATTGGGAGAGATTTTACATTTCTAAGTAGGTGGATAAGATTTTAACAATTTACTGTTTATAGAGGGGAGAGAGAAAAAATATGTATATATTTTTAATTTGAGTGAAAAAAGAATATATTGGATATAAAATAGATCTTGGAATTTTGAAATTTTATTGATCAAATTTACTTTTTGAACGGTTTGGTAGAACGAAGTAGTTTTTTTTTTCGAATTAAATCATAACGAAATACAACATACAAATAAATAAATAAAAATAGTAATAAACATCCCTAAAATCTTTAACCCCGCCCCCCAAAAAAACTAATGCAGGAAGAATAATTGCTTGTATTTTATTATTTTCTGAAAAACGCTAAAAAGTACTGTTTTAAACAAGAAATATATCCTTGCTAAAATCGCAAGATTTGAGGAAGTATAATAGTGGGTCCTTGTATAAACAGCTACCGCGAAAATTCATCAAGTCAGACCATGATTAAGGAAGCACTTTCGTCAAATATTTGAGAATTGAGGTTTCGTTAAAAGTCACGTGATTTCGATACGAAATGATCGTCAAAAACAACGATATAAGGCTCAAGGATTTCTGAATCGTCAAAAATGAGAGTTTTATTTCTGAGAGTGTATATATATATATATATATATATATATATATATATATATATATATATATATATATACATATATATATATAAATTTCTTCAAATACATTAATACATTTTAAAATCGAATAATAATTTAAAAAATCAGCAAGAAATGGAATGAAAAACGAAATAAAATGCGGGCATTTGAAAAACAATATATTTTTTCTTGAATAAACTGATCGAGTTATTAAAATACATTTTTTTACAAAACGATATTTTTCAGCCTAGTACTAAATTTATAGCATTACATTAATTTTGAGTAAATATGTATCCATTGCTTACAGTAAAAATATAGATGTCCGCTTGCAGATTTTAATGCTTCAAATGTCTACTTTATATCATATATATCTACCAGAATATAAATTTTATTAACGTATATACTTTTACGGATTCTATATCATAAAGGATAATAACTATAGCATCCCTTGATTGCTCATTTGTCTTCTGTTTTGTATGGGTTTTTCATGATTTTTGCACCAAAGAAAAACAAACCAAAAGAAATTTTATAGAATGTTTTATGAGTCTTACTAACATTTACTACACTGTTTTAAATATTATCAAATATCGTTTAATTTAAGTGATTCTTTCTTACATTATGATGAGCTTACGTAAATTTTTGAAATTTTTTCCACATTGGAATTTACGGATTTTTTTAAACTAATATTCTAAAAACGTAACACAGCAGTGAAAAAATGACTTCCGAAACTGAATAGTACAAAACCCGTTAAAGTAGTCATCATTGAATAAAATGCCTCTTAATATGCTTAATAATTTGTATACTTTACAATAGCAAAATTTTATTACGGTATTAAAAAAGAAGAAGAAGAAATCTTATTAAAAGAAGAACTATAAAAGAAAAATCGTATTATTAATATATTTTATTTTAATTAAATACAGTTTTTATCTCAAGAGCCATAGAAAGAAACTAAATGAAATATAATACTTTACCAAAGCACACATTCAAAAATCTAAAGAACAAACAGTATTACCAACAATCTCAAAAATTCATTTTCTGTATTAAATACCTTAAATATTTGTTTTATGAAATCTCATTAGTTTTGGGAAAATATTGTTTTTTCTTCTAACCTTGCTCGGAGTGTTACGACATAAAAAAAGAAAAAAAATGAAAACAATGAAGGTACATAAAAGACTCTCATTTTTAATTTATAACTACTTCAGTTAATCCTTTTATTTTAAAGCAGATTGTAGTAAAGAGCCTTTTTATAATTGTAAGAAAATATTTTTGTAGCAGTATATATTTATATGGTAATTTTTTGTTCTTTTGCTATCGGTTCTCGGTATTAAAAATGTTGATTTACAAAAGGAAAAAAAGAAGAGTATTTCTCCTTTTTTTAACTAAATTCATTAAAGAGAATATATTTTTGTCTAATCATTATGATGATTATTAGCTTATGATCAATGATGTATAAAGCAGAATAATAACTGTAGCGGCGCCATCTTGCGCGGTCCGTAAAACGAGTTTCTCGTGGGAAGCGATTGAGCTAGCCTTTTGCTCGGCGCTTACGATCTCGCTTTCTGACCGTGGGTACTCCGGTACGAACCCTGCCTGGGCACTTCACCTGCATTGGTGATCTTGGAACACGCGATTCACCATCTTCGCTCAAGAGCAACAGATGGCAGCACTGAAACCACCCCTAGCATCCAAAGACTGTGTAACGCTCACAGCACACGACCTAGGTCTGTGAAATGCTCATAGCACGCAAAGCCTTCCACGCCGCGCATCATCGTGGGGCCACACGTGCGCTTGGAGGCAGCACGACAACGATAATGCACCACCCTGGCAACCGCCATCACAACACGAGTGCATATCCCTCGTCCAACGTCAACAGGACGTTCTTCTCACTGGGGGTGGAGTACTGTAACGGCGTAACGTCGCCTGCGCAACGTTTAAATACATATTTATTGTTTTTCTTTTAAAAAGAATGGATTAAAATTTAGAAAGTTTTAATCTAACCTATTAAAGTAATTGTGTCTACATTTTCAACTGATTTTAAATCGAAAAATGCAATGCGCATTAAATTTTTTCTTATTTTTATAATAAACAATCTTTGATTTTTTTTTTTTTTTTTTTTTTTTTTTTTTTTTTTTTTTTGTAATTTACAGTTTGTTTAAGAAAATTTTCTTTCACAAGGCAAAAGACGAAGCATAAAATTTAAAGGAATAATAATATAAAAAAAATACGAGTAATATATGAATAAAAAAATACACATGTCTATATATTAAATGTGATATATATACTTTATTAAAACAACCAAGATTTTTATTAAAAATCTTACAAAAAATTGAAATAATCATAAACATGAGCAAACAACGTTCATTCAAATTATGACTATTTAATTTCTGTCTTCGTTATAAAAGAGTATATCATTCTATAAAACAAGAAATTCTCAACCAAATAATACAGATAATCCGATTTCAACCAAACAAGAATGAAAAATAAAAGAATAACTAATATTGTTACAAATCTTGAAATATCATTTTGCTTTATTGACTTTATGATTCTTACACCCAAAATCACATCTTCGTTATTATTAATACTAAAATATAAGAATAACAAATATTTTAAAAAGAATAATTATTAAAAGATAATAATAAATGCAGATTTTATCATAATAGCTGCAGAAAGAAGGCAAAAGAATAACTAATATTGTTACAAATCTTGAAATATCATTTTGCTTCATTAAATTTATGATTCTTACACGCAGAATCCCATCTTCGTTATTATTAATACTAAAATATAAGAATAACAAATATTTTAAAAAGAATAATTACTAAAAAATAATAATAATGAAATGCAGTTTTAAACATATTTTCCACAGAAAGAAAACAAATGAAAAATAATATTTCATCAAAGCAAACATTCAAAAAGCGAAAGAACAAGCAATATTTACCAACAATCTCATTTTTTTCTCTTTATTAAATACCTTATATATTTGTTTTGTAAAATCTCTTTAGTTTTGGAAAGAATTTGTTTTTTCTTGCATCCTTGCTCGGAATGTTGCAACATAAAACAAAAAATCAAAACAATAAACATACATAAAAGACTTTCTTTTTTAATGTATAACTACTCCAGTTAATCCTTTTTTTTTAAAGCATATGTTAGTCAAGATTCTTTTTTTTATTGTTAAAACTATTTTAACAACAGGTTATATTTAATATAAGAATTTTTTTTTCGTTTGCTATCGTTTCTCAGTGTTTAAACTGTCGATTTATAAAACGAAAAAAGAGGAGTATTTCCCTTTTTAAATATTTTACATTAAAGAGAATATATTTTTGTTTGTGATAAAAATAAAAGCTTATAACCAATGATGTATAAAACAGAATAACAGCTTTTATTTTTTTTTAATTGCGAGAAAAAAGAATTAAAATGTGGTATGTTTTATTATAACATATTTAAAAAAAATAAAAAATGCGTTGACATTTTATAAATAATTTTATACTGAAAAAAAAAAGTACACATTAAAAGTTTTATACCTACTTTTGTTAAAAACCCGTAAAGCATGGTGACGTCACTGCAACGTCGTTGTGAAGTCACATTGTGACTTTGTGACCATCGATTGTTGATGTGACGTCACGTGACGTCGATGTGAAGTCACAGTGAGTAAAATGTGAAGTCATTATGGCCGTTTTAGAGCTCTTTTGTGACGTTTCACAAAGTGGTCACAATGGGACAAATTTGTGAAAAATGTGTCATTTGTGACTAATTTCACATTAACATTGAGACGAAACTGTGACAAAAGCGACGATATTTAAATTGCCAGAAACATGTTTTTTAAAGTAAATAACATGTTTTGAAGAATATTTGTATTCTTCTAAAAATTTTTAAGAAAGTCACATCTCAGTCACAATGTGACGTCACTGAGTAGTGGCATTTTGGTCACAGATGTGATGTGACCAAAGTGACTCCCAGTGACGTCACTGTGACCATGCATGCTATTAGGGAATAGTCTTTTCACATTATATATAATTTATTGTTTGTTCGAAATTTTTTTCACACTGTAAGAATAGTCCAAGGACCGACAGCACAAAATCCTATGTTATCGAACAGAAGAAAAAGCCCTTTTATTTTATGGAAGAGCATTAAGAGCCCACAATAGTCACAGGAAAAGTACACAAAAAGACCCGGATGACCATGTAAAGTCTATGGGAGCGTTCTTTTCTAATATCTCGTTCAAATTTTAATATTTTGACATGATTTTTTTTGCATAAAATAGTTCAGGACGATCCACAACCGGGCTAGTTTTTACTTTTTCGATTTTGGTTTTAGATTTTTTTAAAAAAATTACTTTAATTTTCAAAACCGGTTTAAATCGGTTCTGAAACTGAAACTATCGTAATATAAAAAATATATAACCAAAATCGAAAAAGTAAAAACTAGCCCGGTTGTGGATCGTCCTGAACTATTTTATGCAAAAAAAAATCATGTCAAAATATTAAAATTTGAACGAGATATTAGAAAAGAACGCTCCCATAGACATTACATGGTCATCCGGGTCTTTTTGTGTACTTTTCCTGTGACTATTGCGGGCTCTTAAGAGCCCACAATAGTCACAGGAAAAGTACACAAAAAGACCCGGATGATTATGTAAAGTCTATGGGAGCGTTCTTTTCTAATATCTCGTTCAAATTTTAATATTGTACTTTTCCTGTGACTATTGCGGGCTCTTAAGAGCCCACAATAGTCACAGGAAAAGTACACAAAAAGACCCGGATGATTATGTAAAGTCTATGGGAGCGTTCTTTTCTAATATCTCGTTCAAATTTTAATATTTTGACATTTTTTTTTTTTGCATAGACTAGCTTAGGACGATCTACAACCGGGCTAGTTTTTACTTTTTCAGTTTTGGTTTCAGATTTTTTTAAAAATATTTTAACTTTCAAAAGCGGTTTAAACCGGTTCTGAAATTGAAACTATCATAATATAAATAATATATGAGCAAAATCGAAAACGTAAAAACTAGCCCGGTTGTAGATAATCCTAAGCTAGCCTATGCAAAAAAAAATAATGTAAAAATATTAAAATTTGAGCGAGATGTTAGAAAAGAACGCTCCCATAGACTTTACATAATCATCCGGGTCTTTTTGCGTACTTTTTCTGTGACTATTGTGGGCTCTTAATAGGGGAATCTAATGGTCCATTAGATTAATTGAGGTACAAGTGACAAGTGGTACAAGTGACAAAATTTCGATTTGGAGTAAATTGAGTTTAAAGATAATTGATGTTACATTGGAACATCAATAACGATTGAGTGGATTGAAATAGGAAATTTCTGCTTGTTGCATTCTTGTCTTTGAATTCTTATTTCAATAACTGTTAAAAAATAAAGTGCAATTTTCTTTAAATGTATAATTAATCAATATTGTTTGTTTTTCGTAAAAAGGGGTTTGCCTCTATAACTCAGCAAATAATAAGAAAATCACTTATATTTCTTTACCTGAAATGAAAAAAGCATATTTTTAAGTCGTCTGTGTATTTAGTTTATTTTTTTCAATTTTGTCACTTATACCCCTTGGCTTCTGGGGTTCTCAATTATAAACACGATAATTCAATCGGTAAATTAATCATAACAGGAGTAATTTATTCCATTTTTCATTATTGAGTGAAAAAACTCCGGGCAGGATTCGAACCAGGGGTGTATTGGCTGAAGCCGCCAATGCTCTACCAACTGAGCTATCCCGGACACGAACACTGGAGGACTATTTCACCCAATTAACCTCAATGATAAAGTAGATAAAGTAATCGTTGAGGTTAATTGGGTGAAATAGTCCTCCAGTATTCGTGTCCGGGATAGCTCAGTTGGTAGAGCATTGGCGGCTTCAGCCAATACATCCCTGGTTCGAATCCTGGCCAAGACTTTTTTCACCCAATAATGAAAAATGGAATAAATTATTTCTGTTCTAATAGTCCATGTCTTCAAAAGAGGAAGTGGTGCATAAGCCAATATTTAATACCACTAGTGGTTGACTCGTAGATTTATCATTCTGTTTGTCCTACAATCAAAAGTATGAAACATGGAAAACTGGGTGCAGGAAAATACAATGTTAAGCATACGAGTCAACCAGTAGTGGTATTTATTTCTGGCTTATGCTACACTTCGCTTCCGGCAGACATGAATCATTAAATTCCCCTATTACTCTTCCATAAAACATTTGGTTTTTCTTACGCTCGATGACATAGGATTTTGTGTTGTCAGGTCTTGGACTTGTAGAGAAGCATAAAATTTAGAAAGAATAATAATTTATAATATATATATATATATATATACAGGGTGGTAAGTAAGAAGGTGCTAGGGAGGGGCTCATCCGCCCCTAAAACATTTTGAACTCCCCCTGGAAAATATTACAAATTCACTAAATGAATTTAGGTTCCGAAAATCTAAATAAAATTCTATTAAAAAATATTATTTAGATTTGAAGTTCTTTCACAATTTGGCTGAAATATTAAATTGTAACAAAAATAAGTGTTTCAACACACGCTCATCTTATTTGCATATATGAAGGTAACATGATGTTCAATATTGCCCGAATACACTCTTTTTTTTATCATCATATTCTTTTATTAGTATAAAATGAAGTTACCACAGCATATTAATAAGAAATGTAGTACATATAGAGCGAATATGCACTAATTTATATTTCTGCTTCAAAAAAGGGAGAGAGAGAAAATATTAGTGACCCCCATTTTTCTTTTGGGAATTAATCTTTTCTCATAAGAATCTCAACAAAAGATTAACAAGCAATCTTCAATATAGCTATAAAAAACCAATAATATCTCTAATGTAAAAAAAAAAGGTTAATACGTTGTTTATTTTAACATAATTTTAGAAAGAAGCATAAAATAAATAATAAATAAAATAAATTAATATTACTTTTTAACTTTCGGAGTGTTATACCATAAAGTAAAAATCGAAAAACAACACGAAAAATATTTTTTTTTTCATTTATAAGTACTTTACTTAAATGTTTTATTTTAAAGCAGTTTAATATTAATGTTTTATTGTCTGAAAGAAAATATTTTCCCAAAAGCAATTAATTATATGAGAAATGTTCTTTCTTTGTCATGCTTTCTTCAAGCTTAAACTATTGGTTTATTAACTAAAAGAATCGAAAAAAAACCCACAGATTATTTTCTTAGAGAATTTCTTATTAAGGTGGGGGAAAGTATCGTTTAAGGTATAATTATGCCGATTAAAGTATAGTAATGTTAAAACCACAATATAAGAAATTAGTAGAATAACTAGTCGGATGTGGCTGTCCCAAAACTTTCTTCTATCTTTTCCTTTTTAATACTTCCTGAAAAATGCAGCATAGGATCGCCCTCTTTTACATAGTTTAAACCTAAATCTAGTTAGCAAAAACTTATGTCAGCTTAAAACTGAATCTGAAGGTTGGTGAAAATCTGTGCAATAGTTTTTGAGGTAGAGCTATTGCAAAATCTTTATAAAAACTGCATAACAGCGCTATATGTTGAGTGATGTAAATAAAAAACTAATCAAGACCATTTTTTTATCAGGTACTAACTGAACATGAAGTTTCATGAAGAACCAAGCATTAGATCTGGAGAAACATTTAGTGTGAAATCGTGAAAAATGCAGCGTAGCAGTACCATTTTTAGTAAAAATTTCACCTAAAACTAAACAGTATTAATCTACATCGGAGGCTAACTCCATCTGACATTTTAGAAAATTTAATGCAGTAGTTCTGGAGATAGAGCTATTGCGATAACTACAAAATATTTCATCATAGCAGCACTGCGCGATTTGCACTAAAACGTAAACCATATAATGTTAAATCAAATAGTAACTAAATGTAAATTTTAATCTTGAGGCATGTCTATTGTGAAAACTGTGAATAATGAAGGATAGTAGCGGCACCTGTTGAGCGATATACACGAAAATATACAGATCTAACAGAATCTAAAAGTTTGTGAAATTTTGTGCATTAGTTCTTGAGATAGAATGACCACAAAAGTTTTGTCTCACTCACACACAAACAGATCGACAGACTTACAGACAGACTCAGAGACTCACAAGCAGAAATTTTGTAAATACATGTTTTTCGGGTTATATGACATCTAAAGCGTGTACACTGTAAAAAAAAATTGGGAAAATTACAAAAATTTTTCTAGTAGAATTGTATTCCAAGAACTTTTTATGCAATGACAACAATAAAAATTCATGTAACAGATACAGATTTGCACTTTGAATCAAACAAATTTTAAGGTTACTAAGAATTTTTTTGGGGAAATCCTATTCCAAGAACTTTTTAAGTGACGATAACGAGCATTATAGATAAAATTTTAGTAAAGTTACCAAAATTTTAGTAAATTCTTTTGTAAAGTTACAGATGGTTTTAGTTTTGCTTACAAGTTTTGTAGATTGACATCATTTTCTTGTACAGTGTACACATAAAATTTTAGTAAGCGTAAGAGATTTCGGTTAATTTAGATTACTAAGGTTACAGATTTTTTTTACAGTGTAAATTGGTTGAAAAACGAATTTCGAAAAATTTCACGAATCCTATACTTTTTTTGTAATAGAAGAAAGTAAAAATGAAATAAAACTTAAATAAAAGTATAATAATGGATGTAAAAAATAAAAATAAACATAATAACATGTATAATGATATTCTTCTTTAAACCCGTAAGACATGGTGACGTCACTGCAACGTTGTTGTGAAGTCACATTGTGACTTTGTGACCATCGATTGTCGATGTGACGTCACGTGACGTCGATGTGAAGTCACAGTGACTAAAATGTGAAGTCGTTATGGCCGTTTTAGAGCTTTTTTGTGACGTCACATTGTGACCACTTTGTGACGTCACAATGTGACCAATTTGTGAAAAGTGTGTCATTTGTGACTACTTTGACATTAACATTGTGACGAACTGTGAAAATCTTTTTAGAAAGTCACATCTTAGTCACATTGTGACGTCACTGTGTAATGGCATTTTCGTCACAGATGTGATGTGACCAAAGTGACTCACAGTGACGTCATTGTGACGTCACTGTGAACATGCATGCTATGAGGGAAGTGTAATGCATCAATGTCTTCAAAATCTTATGTATTGGTTTCATACACAATTGGGAGTTTTATTCATTAAAATATGTAGAGCAAAAAGGCAGTAACATCATGCTCCGTGAAACTCATTTTTCATCACTTAATGGCTCTGTAGTTTGGTAAAAGTGATTATTCTCAAAAAGTTATATGATAAAAAAAATAATAATCATGTTTTCAAACTCAGAAAAATTCGAAGAAAACCTTGTAAAAAAATCAGGATATTTAAATTGTCGAGCGATTCCACCTTGGTTATACGAAATGATTGTCTGTATGACATTAATTTTTGTGAAATGTCTGAGGTATTTTTTAAGTACTATTTAAGTTATATATATATATATATATATATATATATATATATATATATATGTATAGTTATATAAAATTAAAGTAACAAAAGTGAAAAAAAATATATGTTAACATTCCATCGCATTGAACCGGCTCTACAGGGAAAAAAATCTAATATTTCCTGATAATGTAAATCTGTTTAATAATAATTTCTGTAAAATGTGCTTTCTTTTAATATGTCATAAAAAATTGTATTCCATACCTTATTTTTGTGTTCCTACATTTTTCTTTACAGAACATCTTTTGAGCTTCTTTAAATATAATTCAGAATGTGCTTAATATTCTTAAGTTATGAAAATATGGATAGACGGTAAACAAGCCACTTATAAATTACTTTATTTTAGATACTGTAAAATAATTATTTTTGTATTTAAAGTAAGGATTCAATAAATGTTGTTTTGTCATAAATCTCTGAATGTTTTATTCCTATTTAAACCTGGCACATTTAAAGCGGCCATTGCGTTTTACGATATCAAGTAAAATTTCTGAAAAAAAATTTAAAGAAAGGTAATATTTAAAAAAAAAATACTTAAAGTACATCATATTTATTTTAATATTCAAACAACAATTTTCAAAAACCAAATTTCCGTAATTTTCTTTATTATATATTTTTACGGTATTTTATATGAGGCAATTAAAGTTTTAATTAAACATGACATTGTGTAACATTAAGAACATTAATTTTGATAATTTACAAATATATTTTTTAAAGAAAATGTAAAGTTTATAAACTTCTTGACTAAACACACTGTAAAAAAAAATTCAAGAGGTTACTAAAAATTTTTTAGTAAATTTGTATTCCACAGAATTTTTTAGTAACCATTACAAACTGTTTTTGCAAATGAAACAAGCATTTCTTTTGTAAACTGAACAAAAGAATTTTTTGCATAACTAACTTAAAAATTTTTAGTATGAGCCACCAAGTAAATTTTAGTAATAGCTCCAAAATTATTTTATTAACCATTACGTGCGCTCGAAGCGCAGGAGCTTCCTTCGAGCTGCATCCAGACTTCTGAAGCGGAAGATTTTCGGCAAAACCGCAATAGATGGCAGCACCAAACATTCCTACCTGCTCCGACAAGATTTTCATAATCCCTTTATTAACGAGACACTACATACATTCGGGGCGTATTTGACGGTGGCAAGTTTCGAACCCGGGACCTTTTAGCCTGGAGCCCGTTACTATAACCACTATGCTATCAAGGCCACACCAGCTAAGTTTTAGTAAGAGCTATTAAAAATATAAAACTATTAACTCTATTCGTTGATAACTTTTTTCTAGTAATTCTTACAGATTTTTTTGTAATCGACTAAGATTACTAAAAATTTTTTAGTAATTACAAGGATCACTAAAGCTTTTTTAGTAGATCGACCCTTTTTTTTTTACAGTGCACTACAAAATTACATCGAAGGTTAAAGGACAAAACATGTATAGTATTTTATATCAGACGATTTGAAATTAATAAGATATGATTTTCTATGACATTATTATTTATGATCCAAATGCATATATTTTTATGAAATCGTAAAATATTATAAACTTACTAATATTATAACTTTATAAATTTACTAATATTATAATTTTAAAAACTTACTTTTGTAAACTTACTATTACTTTTATAAACTACATTTTATAAACTTACTTTTATACACACTCAAAAATGAATACTCAGATTTCACGAAATCTTCCTCGTTTTTGACGAAACCGTTTCCTGGGAAATGCTCCGAACAAATATTTCGTCAAATTGATGAAATTACTTCTCTCATTCTTTTGACGATACAATATCGTCAAAAAATTTCGTCAAAAAAGGGCTAGTGCTGCCATCTATCGAATTTTTTAGAAGCTCCTGTATTCATTGACAGAAGCAAAAAAGACAAGTCATACGAGAGGTTCGAACTCGCATCCTTCAGTGTGGCAGTCCGACGCTATACCTTGACGCCATAGATTGCTCAGCCTGGTGTGATTATAAAGATATATAATGGATTATAATGTGTGTTTAAATTTTTATAACGTGATTATAACTTTATTGATTCTATTATAAATCTTGCAAGTTTTAAATAATAAGATAAATTTATTAGTATGATTTTCTAATGGTTATTGAATAATTATTGGCTTAATCTAGGGGAAATTTATTTGCTTAAGGAATGATTAAAATATGGACTGGTTAATTTGTTGCTCAGAAATAACGAATTATGAAGTGCTTATTGGGAGAGATTTTACATTTCTAAGTAGGTGGATAAGATTTTAACAATTTACTGTTTATAGAGGGGAGAGAGAAAAAATATGTATATATTTTTAATTTGAGTGAAAAAAGAATATATTGGATATAAAATAGATCTTGGACTTTTGAAATTTTATTGATCAAATTTACTTTTTGAACGGTTTGGTAGAACGAAGTAGTTTTTTTTTCGAATTAAATCATAACGAAATACAACATACAAATAAATAAATAAAAATAGTAATAAACATCCCTAAAATCTTTAACCCCGCCCCCCCAAAAAGACTAATGCAGGAAGAATAATTGCTTGTATTTCATTATTTTCTGAAAAACGCTAAAAAGTACTGTTTTAAACAAGAAATATATCCTTGCTAAAATCGCAAGATTTGAGGAAGTATAATAGTGGGTCCTTGAATAAACAGCTACTGCGAAAATTCATCAAGTCAGACCATGATTAAGGAAGCACTTTCGTCAAATATTTGAGAGTTCAGGTTTCGTTAAAAGTCACGTGATTTCGATACGAAATGATCGTCAAAAACAACGATATAAGGCTCAAGGATTTCTGAATCGTCAAAAATGAGAGTTTTATTTCTGAGAGTGTAAGCTGAAATAAATGCCACTAACATGTACCGAAACATCAAATAAAACGTCAAATAGAATTCATTTAATGTAGAAAAAACTTCAAATCTATTTAATTAGATTAAAAACATATTTAAATAATGAATGAATGGTCATTTTTTTTCATGTTTTACACTGGAAATATGTCTGTCTCTAATTTTCAGTCAGTTGTACTGTTTGTAGTATTTATTAATATTTTTGCATTGTTTACTAAAAGAAAGTCCGTTTGTCTGTTTTATTTTATCCCGTAAATCAATTTTGTATAGATTAATTTCCAAAAAATATCTACCAGTTGTAAAATCAAGATTTCAATGAAATATTTTTGAGAACGTTTAATATTTAATTACACTTGCAATATTGACGCCTTGTATGAAAGGATGTTTCTGAAAAACAAACAGATTTATTTTTTATTTACTTTTTACTGTGTAGAAGAAAATTTTGAAAAATATCGTACTTAATCAGTGGCTTAGCATTATTAGATATTTTAATAACTAATGCAAAGTTCACACGACAATTAAGTTTCATGAGTACGCACTTTATGTACTACGAACGCACTACATTCACAATGCTTGACATGCTATAATTACTTTTGTAGGATCTAAATTGGTCCGACAAATCTATCTCCACTTCTTTCCATTGTTGAGACGCTCCTTTCTTTTGATGATGACAACAGAACGGTTGAAAAAGACAGTGGAAATTTTACGATAAGTCGTACGTTTTATAAATGCTGTAATTTTATTTTTCTTTGTACCTAAAATTAGAAAAATACAGTCTCAAACCATGGGTGCATTTTATACGAGGGATTTTATGGTACTTCTTTTTATTCTAGTGAAGTAGTATAAGTATATATATTCATTTAGAAATATTAATATAAAAATATCATAAAGACATAAAAAAGATTCTTGCAAATTATTTCTCTCTCAAATTGAAATTAATATTCTTTTAAAAAAATAGCATAGTATTTTGAACAACTCCGTCGTAATTTAAATTTAATGATGAAGCATTCATAATTACTTTTTTTATAAATAGTATTAAAATAAAAAACTTTATTTATTATTTTATAAATATGGATATAAGACGCAAATGTTTAGAAAATTAAAATAAAATTACACATTTTTCCTCATTAAATGGTTTATTTTGTTTATCGAAATTTTCATTTATGTTAAAATATTTTTAATATTTTAGGCGGCTGCAGCATAACGAAAAGAAAGGTAATTTCAATGAAGCTTCATAAAATTATCTTTAATTTAGCTATCAAAATTATATTTTTTTTATGAAAACGACGCTATTATAATACTTACTTTCTTTTCAAATAATACTCCATCTGGATATAAAGGTACTCAAAAATTTTCGTCTATTTTTATTGTTTAAATAAATATGGCTGCATTTCAATAAATCTTAAGTGTTAACTTTGGAGGTTAAATAACAACAGATAAAAATAGACGTTGATTTTTATTTTAAATATCGTCTTCTTAATTTCATTTTTGAATTACCTATCATATGAAAAACACTGCTAAAAACATGACTCAATGTTAATTTGATACCACTAAGAATGTTCCTATGTATTATTATGACAATACTTGAAAAAAAATTAAATATTTATATTCCAGAAACATAAATTGTATTATGTAGCAAAATTCATAACTTGTAAAGTATCATTAAATATTTACACATAAGGTTAAAATATTAAAACAATGTATATTCAGGGAATGTAGCAATTTTGTATAATGTATGCTTAATTGTTTTAATTGGTTTTCGAAACCATTGTGAATAACGCATGAGTTTTTTAAATATAAATCATTTTATAGAAGGTTTAAATAATCATTTCAAATATTATAATTTATTATTCCAAATTTAAGAAAAGTAAAAAACGCATTAACAGTAAAACTGTGAACCTGCATATCCCGTAAGCTAATTATTTTCTACTCCTCATCAAAGGGTAACATTTATAAAATAATCTAAATATTATGCCAAAATTAGATATCGGAATTGCAAGTTTCAAAAATTGTTAGAATTTTTAATAGTAGATCCTTAAATTTTATATATAGCAATTACTAGCATAAGTTACTACTAAGCTATCCGTTTGAATCAAATGTTAAAGCGACGATTTCTAACAAAGTCAACATGAAACGGATTTTATTACTAAAAATTTTTGTATCGTACATCAAATTTATAATTCCGTGTCCGATTCAGTAAATTAAAATAATCTCTTAAATTTTATACATTTTCTCAGATGCAATGCTATGAAAATTAATGGTGCTGAATGCACACATTTACCTTGTCACTTATATTCTGTTTTTCTTTATCCTCGAGATCCCATACATAAATCTGTTGATGCAAGATTCTGCAAGCCACATTAAATTACTCGGCAAAGCGTGACTTTTTTTGACAAGAAACCTTATGCCAGATATACTAAGAATGCAATATTTAATATATTGAGGATGTTATTTTTTATAAATAGAAAAATATAAGACAGAAAAGGATAGATAACAATACTAATGTGCAAAAAAATATTTCAGTCCTTTGAGAAGAGAAAACAATAATTAGTTAGATTTCGTATGAAATACTACCAATTGCATTCTCTCCCATGTTGGAATTTTTGCCCGAATTTTCAAACATTTTTGCTGATCTATGCCAATCATGACCTCTAGACCCCAAAACTACTATCAGTAAAAATATTTATATCTATCTATCTATCGGTGTATATCACTTTTTCTAGACACGATAACTTCCATAATTATGCTCAGATCTTCTTCAAACTTTTCAATAAAATCAAGGGGCAAAAAATCTCGGTTAAGTTCTTTAATGGGCAAAATCGGACCAAGGGGGTGGAAATAGGGAGGGTTTTTGTGAAAACTGAAAAAACGCTATAACTTCTTAATTAATATAGATATCGAATCAGTTTAAAGTTTATATTACTTTTAAGAAATGGGCTAAAAGTTTATGCATGACAGATTTTTGATTAAGTTAAAAATGGGCCCAAGGAAAAAAAAAACAGGGTTTTTGGAAAAAAAAAATTCATAACTTCGTCAATTTTCAAGATATCAAATCCAACTAAATTTTTTATAAATGTTCTTAAAATTATCTAAAACTTTTGTATTTACAAGTTTTTGATAGGACCAACTTTTACCGATGAAAAAAATTAAAAACGAAAACAAAAACAAAAAGAGGGTGAAAAAAGAAAAAAATTCATAACTCACTCAATTCTTAAGCAATCAAATCTAATTAAATTTATTTTACATCTTCTCAATAATATCTACAAATTTTATACTAACAAATTTTTATAGGACCAACTCTTATAGCAAAAATAAATTAAACAAAAATAGGAGTTGGGGGAAAAAAACCTCAAATCCAAACTGCTTATATTCAGACTCATTTTTAAATTCATTTTTGATTCTAAACGTATCCAAATGGCAGATCTTCTTATTTAGTAACTATATAATATGATGTATTGGCAAGTTTTTTGATAAACGCATAATATATTTATTAAAAGGCTGCCAGAAAGGGTATTTTGAACAGAATTTCCCGAAGTTATTGTGACTGAAAATTTAAAGAAGTATTCAAATAAGAAATTGCGTTTTTTTTTTTTTTTTTTTTTTCCTGACTCGTTTTTAAATACATTTTTGTTCTCAATCCCATCCAATTTACAGGTCTTCTTATTTAGGAACTATTTAACGTGACATATTGGCCAGTTTTTTTATAAAGGCAGAATATATTTTTAAAAGGGCTGCCAAAAAGGGTATTTTGATCAGAATTTCCCGAAGTTATTATCATTGAAAAATTGAGGAACTATAACAAATAGCGTTTTTTCTGAGTCATTTTTAAATCCATTTTTGTTCTCAAAGCAATCCAATTTACAGGTCTTCTTATTTAAGAACTATATAATGTGACGAATTGGCCAATTTTTTATAAAGGCAGAATATATTTCAAAAAAGGCTGCCAAAATGGGCATTTAGCACAAAATTTCCCAATGCGATCATGATAAAAGAATTGCAGATGTATTCAAATAACAAATTGGTTATTTTATGACACATTTTTAAACCCAATTTTGCTCTGAAACGCATTCAATTGACAGTTTTTTGTTATTTAGGAACTATATCATGTACGTATTCGTTGATTTTTGATAAAGGCTGAATATATATTTTTAAAGCTGTCAAAATGGGACAGTTATTTGTTATTTAGGAACTGTGTAATGTGCCGTATTGGTCAGGTTTTTGATAAAGGCTAAATATATGTTTAAAAAAAGCTGCCAAAGTGGCCACTTCGCACAAAATTTCCCAAAACGATCTTGATTAAGGAATTGTGGATGTATTCAAATAACAAATTGGTTATTTTATGACTCATTTTGAAATTCAATTTTGCTCTCAAACGAATTCAATTAACAGTTTTTGGTACTTAAGAACTATATAATGAGCATATTGGTCGATTTTTTTTATAAAGTCAGAATATAATTCAAAATATGTTTCCAAAATAAGCATTTGAGCCGAGTTTCGTTTAAGATGATTTTGATAAAACCAGTTGTTACAGAAAAATGAAATTAAATATTTTTCAAAAGCGGCCAAATAAAGTAGTTATACTGGGTTTATCTCTAATCATTTTTTATTTTTTGTTCTTGAGATGAAAACTCTTCGAAATCTACCTCCGCCTATAGGCCATGCCGACAGGGATTTTTTTTTTTTTTTTTTTTTTTTTTTTTTTTTTTTTCAAAAGTAAAATCAGTGAATTTAATATTTATTTAACAGTTTTTCAGAAGTCACTTTCATTACATTTTTATTAATTGTTGCTTTAAAATTTACATATATCGTATTCATATATATGAAGTGCGGATTAATAACGAAACTAAAGATTTTACAGAACAGCGCATGGGCAAAATTCAAACGATCAAAAATTGTAGAGCACCAAAGCTTACTGTATAGATTGACAACTGTAAATTGACTGTGTTCTAATTAGTTTCACCTAGATCTGCATTTTTTCTGGACCTCGTTTTAGTAATTTCAATTAAAATTCATAATTGTCCTAATAGAGCAAAAAAATAATATAGAACTAACTTCTTATTTTCACAAGATTTCCGAGAAGACGTCGAAGATGATGTTCGCTCGGAATGCCCTTCAAACCAGCGACGGAGAAAAACGTTGAACCAATTCATATCCCGATAAAATATGATTGTCAATTAACTATTCGTATAATTTATTTCATTGTACAAAAATGAAAGTATCCACAGGGCAAATTCTACATAATAATTTGAACGTGATGAATGTGTGAACGAAATCAGTCGCCTAAAATTCTAACAATCAAACAAAAAATAGTTTGAAAAATGACTGTTCTAACATACTCAATACCACTAAAAATCACCTTTTTTTTATAGTGATAACATGAGAAAAATCTTGGTTTTGCATTAGTGATCCAGAAACAAAGTTTCCATCCATACATTGGAATTCCTGAGCATTATCTAGAATTTAAAAAAAGTTCAAATCGACAATAAATGCAATGGTGGTTCTTTTTTAGTTATATATATATATATATATATATATATATATATATATTCATCGAATTATCTTCCTTTACTGCGTTCCGTAAGGTGAAAGTATTTATAAACAATACTATTTTGGGATCATTTCTGAACTTCGTGATAAAATATTAAAAGAACTACCCGAATTGTTCAACAACAAATCATGAGTGTTTCTTCGGGATAGCGCGCCAACTCACACTACACTAACTTTCATGACGATTATAGACAAGTAAAACATATCAGATCCGCCGTGTTCTTCTGACCTGGCACAATGGGACTTTAGGTGAAAAACTGCAAAAAAAGTTACTTAATTTTCAAACCTTTGAAGTTATGAAAAAAATAGGCATGCGTCATGAAACAGATAACAAAAGAGGACTTCCAGCAATGTTTCTAACGATGAAAATAAAATTTTGTATTGAGAGTTGCAGGGACACAAGAGGGATTATTACAGACGCTTTATATATTAAATTAGATATTAACAAAATATGTATGAATTCAAAATAAATTATTTTATAGACTTCTTCTCGCTTTTTAAAAACCACACTTCTTATATATACAGGGTGTCCCAAAAGGTCGTTTACAAACTTAACATGCTGGTCTGTCATATCATGATGAACAATATTAATTAGGAAACTAAGGGTCCCAAACGTCTTCCAAAGGAGATATGCGCTATTAAAGTTTAGGGTCCAAAAATTGAAATGATTATAAAAAACAGAAAAATTGGTCGATTCGTTTGCGGTTTTCACTAAAACAATTCTTTATGCCATTTTTTTCTTGAAAATAAATTATAAAGATAAATTTCAAAAAATGTCGATAGAGGGCGCTTTAGACTTTGGAGTAACGATAAACTAGTTTTTACCATTATTTTTGCATCTCATTAAATTTTTTTAGAAGCTTAGCCATAAACTTAAATTTTGAGCTCAAAATCTAAATCGTTGGAAGTGGTTAAGTAGCGCAAACTGAATTGAGGGGGGGGAGGTTCAAATTTCAAATGATTATAAAAAACGGAAAAATTGGTCAATTGTTTTGCGATTTTCGCTAAAATTATTCTTTATGTCAATATTTCCTTGAAAATAAATTTTAAAGATAAATTTAAAAAAATCCGTTAGAGGGCGCCTTAAACTTTTGAATAACCAACAATTATTTTTAACCGTTTTTTTCCAATCTAATTAAATGCTTGCAAAAGTTTAGATTTAAATTTTGTGCTAAAAATCTAAATCGATAGGAGGGGCTAAGAAGCGCAAACTGAACTGTGTTCAGGAGTTGAAATGTTACCTTCCCCACCCCTCAAACGCAGTTCAATTTTTGGCGGCTTAATTACTCACAACGGTGCAGATTTTGAGTACAAAATTTAAATTTGAACTTTTACAAGCATTTTATTAGATACAAAAAATAACGGTTAAAAATAGTTGTTGGTTACTATAAAGTTTAAGGCGCCCTCTGAATGAATTTTTTGAAAGATATCTGTAAAATTTATTTTCAAAAAAAATATATTGATATAAAGAATAGTTTTAGCGAAAACCGACCAATTTTTCCGTTTTTTATAATCATTTGAAATTTGAACCTCCCCACCCCCATTAAACACAGTTCAGTTTGCGCTACTTAACCACTCCCAACGATTCAGATTTTTATCTCAAAATTTAAGTTTATGTCTAAGCTTCTAAAAAAAGTTTATGAGATGCAAGAAATAACGGAAAAAATAGTTGTACGTTACTCCAAAGTCTAGAGCGCCCTCTATCGGCATTTTTTGAATTTTATCTTTATAAATTATTTTCAAGATAATACTGACATAAAGAATAATTTTAGTGAAAATCGCAAAACAATTGACCAATTTTTTCGTTTTTTATAATCATTTGAAATTTGAACCTCCCCCCGCAGTTCAGTTTGCGGTACTTAACCACTTCCAACGATCTAGAATTTGAGCTCAAAATTTAAGTTTATGTCTAAGCTTCTAAAAAATTTAATGAGATGCAAAAAACAAAGGTAAAAACTAGTTTATCGTTACTCCAAAGTCTAAAGCGCCCTCTATCGACATTTCTTGAAATTTATCTTTATAATTTATTTTCAAGAAAATACTGACATAAAGGATAGTTTTAGTGAAAACCGCAAACGAATCGACCAATTTTTCTGTTTGTTATAATTATTTGAATTTTTGGACCCTAAACTTTAATGACGCATATCTCCTTTGGAAGACGTTTGGGATCCTTAGTTTCCTATTTAATATTGTTCATCATGATATGACAGACCAGCATGTTAAGTTTGTAAACGACCCTTTTGGGACACCCTGTAGAAGAAGTGTATATATAAGAAGATTTCATCTTCATAGAAGTAAAAAAAAAGTGAAAAACATATGAATTTAAGACTACCACAACCAAAAACAGCGAAATAAAATATAGGAAATACAGATAAAGTTTTTAATTAAAACCATGATTAAAAAGGCTTAAAAAAAAGAAAAACAATTTGACAGCCTTTCTAATTAGACACATTGCGAAAACAAGTAAGAAAAATCATGCTTTAAGCATAGATTATGAAACACTTTCCAATACTTCCTGAAATCTTTAACGAAACTTTGTTATTTAGAGAAATAAGATGCTACTGTCCATAGATAAATACGTGTTCCAATGCTTTTGAATAGCCCTGTATTTGTTCCGTCGGTTGATATTATATATACTGTTTAATAGGAAAATTTAGTTTAGCAAGAAAATACCTAATTGGTTGAGATTTCTTTTTCAGCATTGTTATTCTAATAGATTGAAAATACTTGAATACTTTTGTTCAGCCCTGTAATTTACCTAGTACCTTTATTACATGCCAGTATTTTGTCAAAATTTAATTCAAACAAAACCACTCTTAAAACTTTTTAAATCATATTTCCTGAAATTATCATCAATGGGTGACTATGTAGCTAACACTATGCGTGACCATGTATATCCTTTTATCTATATTCTACAAACATCTATTAGTAAATTGAATGCTGTTCAACTTAAAAATGCATACCTTTTATTTAAAAAGCAACTTTAAGTTTATTACCTTCACATTCAGTAACCTTTATGAGCTCTTTTGTGTAACCCTGTATATCAACTATAACATTTATACACACCCTATAATTTGCAGACATTTAGTATAACTTAAAAACGCATATAATAATTTAAAATATATTTCAACCCTCAATCAGCTATCATTGATAATATACAGTACTTCGGGTAAGAATATAAGATTTGAAATATTTTGTGTGTCCCTGTAAATGCTATGCATTTCATATTATGCGTTAAATATCAAGTCTCAGCGGCGTATATCATTTTTATGATACTTGAAATAATTTAAAATAATTAAAACAAGTCACAAACAATTTCTCTCTTTATTATTGTATAATGGAATTGTTTTGAGTTGCCCTGTAAAAGAATAGTAACTATTATTTTTACTGCAAATTTTAAAGAACGCATATTTTAGTTCACTTTGCGAATCCATGTAAATTTTATTATGTTTGACAGGGTTGTAATACCTTTAAAATTCATTTGAAACAATTTTTTCTTATGGCCGTAATGGATCGGAAACTTTTGACTATCCCTGTAAATAAACTAATCATAGTAGAAACTTTACCAATTTGTGCGTCACAACAACACAATTCGTGAACCAAACTAATAACTGTTATCTTTCACTGACATTTTATTTTGTAGAAATAATACATTATTTTTCTTCTTCAGCTCTTTGAAAGCAAATAACATGAGACTAATATAAATGCGTACAAAGTAAAATACGCACATAATTATAGTTGTAATTTATTTACCATATAACGCATGATTTATGTCCATAACGAACAACATTATTAAATATGCGTAAAGTGTTTAAAAATTTTTAATAACACAAATGAACGATACATACATTAGAGCTGAAAATGCAATCGATCAGCAACGATATAATAAAATTTTAATTAATATTAAATTTTATTCAATTGAATTTATCCAAATGTTATTAACAATGTAACTTTTATGTACAGAAATACCCGGATTTGTTAAATAAGGCATAAAAAATAAATTTATTCTGAAAATTTATTTTACCATTTTAAAGTACACAGTAAAAAAAATCAAGAGGTTACTAAAAATTTTTTAGTAAATGTGTATTCCACAAAATTTTTTAGTAACCATTACAAGCATTTTTTTTTTTTGCAAGTGAAACAAACATTTCTTTTGTAAACTGAACAAAATAATTTTTTGTATAACTAACTTAAAACTTTTCAGTATGAGCCACCAAGCAAATTTTAGTAATAGCTCCAAAATTATTTTTAGTTAATTAAAAATTATATTTAGACTTCTGAAGCGAAAAATTTTCGACAAAACAACAATAGATGGCAGCATCAAACATTGCTACCTGCTCTATTTTGACATGTTTCTAAAAAGGAGGGAAAGTCCAGACATCATTACCCATGGTAATTGGTACGACAGGATGTTCTAATCCCTTTATTTAGCGAGTACTTACATTGCATACATTCGGTGCACATTCGGTGGCATCCAGCATCGAACCCGGATACTTTCAGTCTGGAGTCCGGTGCTATGACCACTAGGTTATCAGGGCCACACCAAGTGAGTGTTAATAATAGCTATTAAAAATGTAAAACTATTAACTTAATTCGTTGCTAGCTTTTTTCTAGTAATTCTTACAGATTCCTTGTAACCGAGTAAGATTACTAAAAATTTTTTAGTAATTACAAGGATCACTAATTTTTTTTAGTAGATCGACCTTTTTTTACAGTGTAGCTCATTCAGTTCAATACAAATATGCCAGCGCATGTCCTGTCTTTAATATTACTTAGGTGGGTTAGATTGGTCCATGACCTTCAGCGTGTTTTGCTTTTAAGATCTTAAATGACTGAAAACATTTACCTTGAGGTGGTAATTTTAACTTCGTGAACAGAACAGAATTGAGTATTTTCAGCTCTTTGTGTATGACAGGATATCACCTGAAAATAGTAAGGTTCTATCTATGTTTTTGAAAAAAAATGAATTATCGATATATATATAGATTCCATTTGTATCCATGAAGGCATTTTTTCATTAAAATGAATGATGGTATACATAATTTACATATGACATTACAATTATATTATGACATTACTTTAATCCAGAAATGTCTTCATAGATACAAACAGAACCTTTCTATATTGTAGCGAAAATAGCATCCAATGCTGTGCGAGCCGGTGGCCTCGCGGTAAAGCGCTGACCTGCGAAGCAGCTGACCTGCGAAGCAGCTGACATGCGAAGCAGCAGATTGCGAGTTCGATTCCAACTGAAGGCAAGTTACCTAAAATTTATTTTTGTGTTAAAATTTCGTTTATGTTTGTTTCCTGTACTTTCCAGAAAATTCTTATGTTAATTGTTATTCAGTTTCTAGAACTTTCCAAGTCTGGAATGTAACTTTCGAGAAAATTCCTCGTCTGTATATAAGCTGGTGTAGCTTTCAGTTCAGCAGAATAAAGTTTCAGAGTTTGGTGGATACTCGTTGTCTTCACTTGTTCATAGTGAATACACACTACGATTGAGAAATCTACGCGACAGATTTGGTGGAGGTGCTGGGTAAGATAAGCACGGAAGAGCTACGCAGAAGCCAGCGTGTTCAAGGACTACCACCTGAGTTTGGCTTATTACCGGATTCAAGAAGAATTAGAAGGATGGCTAAGAATGAGGATGGAAACAGCGGCATGTCAGCTAACATTGCGCCTGTGCCTGTTTTGACCTACCAGCTCCCTCGGAATCCATGCATCTTCTCCGGAGAAGATGAACAAGATGCGGGTAGATGGCTAAGAGATTTTAAGCGAATTGCCACCTATAACCGATGGGATGAGCAAATGTGCCTTGCAAACGTGATTTTCTATCTTGCCGGAACCGCACGGCAGTGGTTCGATAACAACGAGGACAGTTTCACTAATTGGACTGAATTCACAAAGGCTTTAGAAGCTACGTTTGGCCGAGCAGACGACCTGAGAAGACGAGCTGAAAGACTGTTGCTCACTCGAGCGCAGAAATCCGGCGAAATGGCCGAAGCCTATATTCAAGACGTCCTTGCCCTTTGTCGAAAAGTCAAACCCTCTATGCCAGAAGACGAGAAAATTGCTCACCTCATGAAGGGGATTTCAGAGGACTTGTACCAGATTCTCCTGACTCAAGAATATCAGACTGTTGAAGACTTTGTAAAAAGGTGCCGTCAAATAGAGAGCCTTCGACGCAAGCGTATAAACCGGCCAAAATTCCAGAGGCTCCCTAATGTGTCTACAGTGTCGGCCGAAGCAGACATTGGTGACATTAGGTCACTGATACGGAGTATTGTACAGGAAGAACTCCAAAATATTTTGCCGGAAGTGAGTTGTGGCACAAACGACGAATGCGACTCTCCATTGGACATCGCGTCGGTTGTGAGAGAAGAAGTTATGGAGGCTCTAGCTCCACTTACGGTTCCAAAAAGACGTACCGTGACTACTCGAAGCTCAGTTCCAGTTAGACCTCAGCCAAGACGTGACACCAGAAACAGCGCCGTGCCAGAGCGAAAGACAGACGTTTGGAGAACTGTAAACAATGTACCCCTCTGTTACCATTGTGGACGTCCAGGGCACGTGTTAAGATATTGTCGAGAAAGACGTAGGATATTTGCAAACGCAAGAACCTTCAATGCATCCAATCCACGCCGAGATATGGACACTGACTCTCTACGCAGCTTCGATGAGGATTATATACAGCCGAATGCTCCTAGCCGCAGAAGTAGTTCACCTTATCCCCGCCGTTCTCCCAGCCGCCGTCAGTCACCATCACCTCTGCGCCGTTCAAGCCGTTTTCCACGCCGAGCTAATGAGGAAAACTAACTCCAGCGACCTATGCAGGAGGTGAGGCCGCGATAGAAGTAAATCCTCCGACGTTCATCACCAAAAAGCTAAAAAAAATACAACCTTCGTTACGGTAAATGCACTGCATATCAAAGCCCTCGTTGATTCCGGTGCCGATTACTCCGTCATATCGGAAGAATTACGCCGAAAATTGAATGTACCCATGTTTGCAGAGAATGGACCCATGTTAAAGACTGCATCCGGCAAACCCGTCGCCGCTTCAGGACATTGCGTATTAAAAGTTAATTTGAATGGAACTGTGAAGCCATTTAACTTCCTTGTGTTTCCACAGTGCAGTCATCAAATGACACTTGGATGGGATTTTTTCCGTGCTACTGATGCCGTCATAGATTGTGGGAATGAAGAACTTCAACTGTCGGAAATACTCCCAAAGTACACAGTGACAAGCAAATCTGATTCCTCCTTGTTTGCCGCAGCAGATTACGTAATTGAAGCAAATTCAGTGAAGCAAATATGTGCCCTTACTCCAGGAATTCAAAAAGTGGATGAAGCTATGATTGTTGGCAATAAACTTCTCATGTGGGAAAGACAGCTATCCATACCGGCATCGATAATTACTGTGGAAAATAGTCGTTGCAAAATATGGGTGACGAATTGCTCTGGACGAAAGCAAATGATACCAAAGGGGATGAATATCGCCAATGTAACAACAGTCGAAAATAATTCCATTTGTTCTCTCAACGAAGCAGACGGAAGGCCTACGATAGGACACAGATCCAGAAAGCGGGTGACTAGAGAGAAATTAAAAGAAACCTTGGATGCTGAGCTGACTGCTGCAGAAGAAGACGCATTATTAAATCTGCTAGAAGAATACAGTGATATTTTTGACATTAACAGAAAATCGAAGAAACCCAGAAGCAATGGTATTAAGCACAAGATCAACACAGGTGATAGCGCTCCCATCAAGCAGAGACCTTACCGTACATCCGCTACTGAGAAACGCATAATTGAAGATGAAGTCCAACGAATGCTAAAAGCTGACGTGATTCAGCCATCGGACAGTCCTTGGTCATCTCCCGTCGTGCTTGTGAAGAAGAAAAATGGCGAATGGCGTTTCTGTGTCGATTACAGAAGATTAAACAAAGTCACTAAAAAAGATGTCTATCCGTTGCCACGTATTGATGATGCCTTGGATTGCCTCGCCGGTGCTAGAATTTTCTCAATGATGGATTTGAAGTCAGGTTATTGGCAAATAGAAGTGGATGAAAAAGACCGAGAGAAGACAGCTTTTGTGACATCAGACGGTCTCTACGAATTTAAGGTTATGCCATTTGGGCTATGCAATGCCCCCGCTACATTTGAACGCATGATGGATGCAGTATTACGAGGCCTCAAATGGAATATCTGTCTTTGCTATCTGGATGACATCATTGTGTATGCGCCGGATTTTCAAGAGCACCAGTCACGTCTGAGGAAGGTTTTGAAATGTATCCAAGAGGCGGGCTTGACGCTTAACACTAACAAATGTTGTTTCGGCAAAAAGAAACTTACCATACTGGGACACCTGGTGGATCAACATGGCATCTATCCCGATCCACAGAAGATAGCTGCTGTGAAAAATTTCCCTACTCCAGAAAATATCGCAGACGTCCGAAGTTTTCTGGGCCTGTGCTCGTATTATCGACGATTCATCCGAAACTTTGCCGATATCGCAAAGCCGCTGCATGATTTATTAAAGAAAGATGTCAAATTTTCCTGGAACACGTCACAGAGGGAATCTTTTACAACTCTCAAGAAGTTACTGACGAGTAGCCCTGTTTTGGGACATTTCCTCCCAGACGCAAAAACGAAGATCCATACAGACGCTAGTGGCTATGGCATCGGGGCAGTATTAGTACAGGATCAAGATGGTAAGGAAAGACCAATAGCCTATGCATCCCGATCCCTGACTGCATCCGAAAAGAACTATTCTACAACAGAAAAAGAGTGCCTTGCTGTCATCTGGCCGATCAGTAAATTCAGACCGTACCTTTTCGGAAAACCCTTTACCGTGGTAACGGACCATCACTCTCTGTGCTGTTTGGCCAATATTAAAGATCCTTCTGGCAGACTTGCGCGATGGGCTTTGAGGTTACAGGAGTATGACATCAATATCGTCTACAAAAGTGGTCGCAAACATTCTGATGCCGATTCACTGTCAAGAAAACCGCTCGACGAAGCTATAGTTGAGGATATAGAGGAAATCCCTTTCTTTGCCGTCATCACTGATTTTAGAAAAGAACAGCTCAAAGATAAACACTTGAAATCCTTAATGAAAACACTCCAGAGGGGCGACAACCACAGAAGTTACCAAATAAGAAGCGGTGTTCTTTATAAAAGAAATTATGACCCCATGGGACAGGAATGGCTATTAGTGGTACCGAGACAACTCCGTCGCGATATTTTAAAGAGTCTTCATGATGCTCCAACTGCTGGTCATCTTGGATTCGCCAAGACCTATGATCGAATAAGGCGGAAGTATTATTGGCCAGGATTATATGGCAGCGTTAGCCGCTATGTGGCACATTGTCGAGAATGCCAAAGACGGAAATCTCCACCTCAACTTCCCCCTGGACAATTTCATCCAATAAAGCCCCTGATTCACCATTTGAAAAAATTGGAATAGATCTACTTGGACGCTTCCCTGTCACCCGAAACGGCAACCGATGGATTATTGTTTGCACCGACTATCTGACGAGATTTACAGTTACAAAGGCATTACCAACTGCTGAGGCTACTGAAATTGCTAAATTTATAGTGGAAGAAATCATACTCAAGCACGGTGCCCCTAGAGAGATGATCAGTGATAGAGGACGCTCTTTCCTCTCTAGTATCGTGAAAGACATTAATCAACAGTGTCAAACATCTCATCTTCTGACGACAGCTTATCATCCACAAACAAACGGATTGACTGAGAGATTTAACAAAACATTGGCTGACATGCTATCTATGTACGTTGACGTTGAACAAAGAAACTGGGATACCATCTTGCCGTTTGTGACCTTTGCCTACAATTCAGCAAAACAAGAAACTACCGGATTCAGCCCATTCTTTCTCGTACATGGTAGAGATGTACAGACTCCTCTAGATGTGATTTTTCCTCACAGCACCGATTCCTATGACAACAATTATGCACAACAACTGATTACCAGGGCTGAGGAAGCTAGACAGCTAGCAAGACTTCACATCCTTGACGCTCAAGCAACTGACAAACAAAGATATGACGAGAGGCATCGGCCAGTCAGTTACAATATCGGAGACTTCGTCTGGGTCTATACTCCCGTGCGAAAAGTGGGGTAGTCAGAAAAGCTGCTAAGACGTTATTTCGGTCCGTATCGAATCACACGTCGTTTATCTGACGTAACCTACGAAGTTCAAAGCATGGAAGAGGACAGAAAACGACGAAGTTCAAAGGACGTAGTCCATGTTCTGAGGTTAAAACCCTACTTTGACCCAAAGCAACAATTAGTTGAGAAAGAACGACGCAGCAGTGGCAGGAGACCTGTCACAAGGAGTCAAACTAAATTGCAGCGGGACGCTGCATCTTCCTAAGGAGGGATAACTGTAGCGAAAATAGCATCCAATGCTGTGCGAGCCGGTGGCCTCGCGGTAAAGCGCTGACCTGCGAAGCAGCTGACATGCGAAGCAGCAGATTGCGAGTTCGATTCCAACTGAAGGCAAGTTACCTAAAATTTGTTTTTGTGTTAAAATTTCGTTTATGTTTGTTTCCTGTACTTTCCAGAAAATTCTTATGTTAATTGTTATTCAGTTTCTAGAACTTTCCAAGTCTGGAATGTTGCTTTCGAGAAAATTCCTCGTCTGTATATAAGCTGGTGTAGCTTTCAGTTCAACAGAATAAAGTTTCAGAGTTTGGTGGATACTCGTTGTCTTCACTTGTTCATAGTGAATACACACTACGATTGAGAAATCTACGCGACAATATATATAAGTCAATTTTTTCAAAAACTCAGATAGTAACTTATTATTCTCAGGTGGCGATTAGTTGAGCTTTCCTTTCAAAGCTCTTTTAGAACAATTAAAGAAAATTGAACTCTTTTGAAACCAGTCGTGGGCGATGCGTTAAAGCTTCAATTTTTATTCATAACTTTGTGAATAATCATATGAATAATAATGGTTATGAATAATCGTATGAATTTTCGTTCATAACATCGTGAGCGAACATCAAACATGAGTACGACTCTGTATCACTCATACGATTATTTCCAACTGCTTTGTTCATAGACTTTGAGGGTAGACCAGAAAGAGCTAAATCTATTTCCAACTCTGTCCCCTTTATGAGTACTTTATGTATTTCATATGTCTGTGTTTGGGAAATACACTATTCATTGCAGGTCTTTTTAGCACTTTCCAACAAAGTTGAAAAGTGCTTAGGCATTCGATTTGTTTGGTCGTCTGTTCTTTCGGCCGTCTGTCCGTCTGTCCGCGCTCTAACTATCGTAAATATACTCCGATTATCATGATATTTTTGGACATTAAAGACTTTTACCCGAGCACGAACCCTATTAAAAATGAAGTTTCTGCCATGATTAATTTATTTACAGAAACAGTCAAAAGTTTTTCATTACATTACGGCCTATCGGGAAAAATCGTTTCAAATGAATTTTAAAGGTGTTACACCCTGTCAAACATCTTCGAATTTATATGCATCGCCTAAGTGCACTAATATATGTATTTTATTTGTATTGTTTGCGACATACTTTAATTATGGTAAACTCTTTCATATATAAGCAAATTGATATACGTTGCTGAGGAACAATATGCATTATTTCATGCATAGTAAGTAGTACATAGCATTTAGAGGAATACACAAAAGATTTCAAATAGTATATTCTATCCGAAGACCTGAGTACTATCGAAGATGGCTGTTAGATGGATGAAATGCATTTTTTGAATTATGATATACGTTTTTAAGTTTCCCTAGATGTATGCATATTATATGATTTTTAAAATTGTTAAACAATTTCGATATGCAGGATTATACAAAAGATCACGGAAAGGTTACTGAATATGAGAGTAATTAACTTAAAGGTAGTTTTTAAATATGCCATGCCTTTTTACGTAGACCTGCATTTAGTTTTCTAAGAATTGTTTGAAGAATATAGATAAAATGATATACAGGGTTACACAAAGAACTGAAAACATGGTCGCCTTCGGATGATAATTTCTGGAAATTTTATTTAAGTACTTTAAAGATATTTTTTTTTAACTAAACTTTAGCAAAATACTTTCATGCATTAAAGGTACTATATATTTTACAGGGCTAAACAAAAGTATTCAAGTATGTTTCCATCTAAAAAGTAATCTCTAGTATAAATTGATGAATGGAAAATTTCAAATAGTCAGGCGTTTTCTTGCTAAACTAAATTTTACCATTATACAGTCTATATATTAACTGACAGATCAAAGACAAGGCTTTTCAAAAGTATCGGAATACATTTTTGGGTATGGATAATAATATGTTATTTCTCTGATAACGAAGTTTTGTTAAAGATTTCAAGAAGTGTTGGAAAGTGCTTCATAATCTATACTTAACGCATGATATTTCTTACTTGTTCAACATTTTCAGTGAATCGACATAGAAAAATTTGTTTTAAACAATAAATGAAACGCAAACTATTTGTTGAACTAAGATCCCAATTAACTAAAATATGTAAGTAAAAATTAGTTGCGGTAACCACATTAAGCCATAGATATTGCCTCAACATCGCATTGTAACATGACACATTCATCCAAAATAACAGGAAAAAATCATGATGTATTTTAGAGGCCTCTTTGAAGCAATAAATTCCAGGTATTTTTTTCCGAAGGTATATTTATGTATTACAGGTAATGCTCTTACTTATTATCAAGGACGAATGAGTCCTATACTTAGCAATTTCCAAACGATAATGCCGTATGAAGTGGATCAAGTTTTTATCAGTAGTTTGTAGCAGAAAAAAAAAACATTTAGATAAAATGTGTTAAATTTATATAAATTCCTTCTTGATTTTTTCAAACATTTATTTAATTAAAACCAGTGATGTTTTCGTACACAAATGAAGAGAATGTACACGGAAGGCTCAACATATATCCTAGAAAAGTATAGTACATATAATTTTCTTCAGAAAAAAATGGGTATAAGGTGTTCCTTAAAAAAAATTCCTACACAGCGTATGCCCCCGTTTATTCTCACAACATCCCAGATTAAAATTCCAGTCCATATATGTTTCTGAATTTTCACTATCAAGCCTTCACAACACTTTACTATTTTAGGTCTATGGTAAGAAATCTCAATGTTAATGTAAGAAATCTCAATGTTATGAATACGGTTCTTAGGAATGAACCGAAACATGTCAACTTTTTAATTTAATTTTTATTTGTGACACCTGTTCTAAGTAAATAAATATGAAATGTTTTTATAGGTAAGAAATCTGTTATTAAATAGAATAGATGATTCACGACCATGAATTTAAAATTAAGATGAGTTCTTGACATTAACGCATGCAATAAACTTATATTTAGTCACTACTCTTATTTTAAATGTAGTAAACTATAATATGCAATAAAAAAAAATCGGAATATATTTTATGTATCATTTACATATTTCTAAATTTAATAATTTACAAAAGTCCTTTACAGGCTATCCATTATCTATTTTTTATTATATAAAATGCCATTATTCTTATGACGCAAGAAATGAAGAAGAATAAAAGAAAATAACGAAAAAAAACGTTTTCTTTCCTAATTAATAATTTCTTTACTTTAATCTTTCATGATAAAATTGATTAATTTCGTAGAAAATGTTTGTCTGAGATTAATAAAGTTTATGGAAAATCTTTGTTCTCAGCAATAACGAAATTAGTTTTTACATTAGCGTTTATTAAGTTTTACGATGAAAGTCTTTGAAAACAAATAAAAATAAGTACTTTCATTATAAAAGTCAAACATTTTAAAAGAGTGTAGTAGTTAATTAATTTTCTATTGTGCTATTCCAACAAATGTTTTATCATGAATAAAAATAGATTGTTAAAGTTATTACGTTCAAATTATTTAAAGATTAATGCCAAGATTTTGGTAGTGATTTGTTTCTAGTATACATGAACATGCTGTTTGAAGCCAAAATATTTCCCTTGTGTTATAGAAAAAATCAAATGGTTGTAAAAAATATTATGAAGTGTAAAAAGAATAACGAAAATTTAAATATAGATACTTCTGATTCCGAAACCTCAAAAAACAATAAATTCGCCAAATTCAAAGCAGAGAGAAGAAACAATATGTTTAACCTAATTTATATCGTGCATATATAAATTTATATAACTACTTTTACAATACATAAAATTTATACAATGACAATTTTCTTTCTTTTAATTTATGATTTGAAAATGCAAGGAAGTTTATTACAATTAAATATTCCTTTTAATGTCTATAAAGAAAAAGAAATTATTGCTATAAAACCTTGTCACCTTAAAATAAAATAATTTCTTTTTGTATAAAATAAAGTAAAATGTATAAAAAGTAAATGAAAACTCTGCAAAGCCTCATGATTTTTCAAAGCCGTTTTTTCCAATCTTTACATTTTTCTGACATAATTGACGAAATAACTTTAACGAAGTCGCTTCATTAAATTTCCCATGTAATTATAAACACTTAACAAATTTTTTATTTTTATTTTTATTTTTATTTTTATTTTATTTTTTTTTTTTTTTACAATTTTGATAATATTAATGCTTATTTTTTGTTTCAAAATACTTCCATAAGAAAAAACAAAGTTATGCACAAATTTTCTTTTTATATCTGTGTTCTCAATCTTTATGAATATTAATACGGGAGAGAAAATTAGGGTGAAAATTTGACTGTTTACCTATGTAATACAGATAAATAAAAGATAAGCAAGACTTTCTTTAACATTATTTTTTCTTAACCTTTTTATTCATTCATTACCTTATTGTAGCAATGTATTATGTTTTTAAACTAAGAAAAATATAAATAAATTATTTGCTTTGAATTGCTGTTCTTTAAATATAATTTTAAATTGAATGATAAACATTAAAAGCAACGAAATAATAATAATAACAATAACACAATATTAAACTGTAATAAATTAAAATTAAATAAAGTTTCAAACGCCATGCATATTAAACGTCTTCCATTGAACATTTTCTATAAATGTATTCAGTAAAACTTTATTTTTTTTTATAAAATGTAGATGCCAGAGCATAAATTATGCCATCTTTGTAGTGGAAGCGTTTTCCTTGTAAAAAGCTGGTACGGATATTTTATTTTATACTTTTGTTGATTTTAATGATACTTTTCATATACTATAAAAATATATTGTATAGTTAACTTGTGAGGGGGTGTCCCTTTGTGATAAAGGCACTCTAGTATTTTTAGTGAGACCGTGACGTCAATGTTCTAACATGTGTGGCGCAAAAGCGACATCTATCCTTTATTCAACTTTTACTTATCAGAGTGTATGTGGCGCCCTCGAGTCTACAGTTAGCTGCGGTTATCAGTATTGTGCAAATTAATATCTCCGTCTTCAGTTTGCAATGTATAAAAGCTATGAGTTGGAGTGTTGTGAGGTGTGGTGAGGCGACGGAAGCCAGCCAAGTGAGATAGATTGTGTCGTGAAGCAAAGCAATGTTGTTCTGAAGCAAGATAGCTAGTATTGTGAGCCGAGTTAGCTTGTGTTGTGAGCTGAGTTACCTAAGAGGAAAACCAGTGGGTAAGAGTTATTTGATACGTTGAGTATTTTTGGATATAAAGAGTGTGTGCAGCCACGGTCTTTTTTATTATAGATTTAACTTAGCATTTAGCTGCAATCTGAAAGTAGAGCCGGTGTTAGTGCCCCGAGCTGAGCTTAAGCTTTGGACGTGAGTATAGATTACGATTTAATCTCTTAGTATTGTGTTCAGTGACTGAAATCTTGAATATAACTCCACTTCACATGTCCCAGAGATTTGATTTTAACTTTTACTTAAGATTATGTATTCATTTAACCAACAAAACACCGGCGGCGTGCCCAGCCACGTCACAAACTTATCAAAGATTTATTACAGATGCATTCTACTGGTTAAACAATATTTTTGTTTAAAGTTCGTATAATATATGTAGTATTGAAGTAAGTTTGTTAATACACTACTTACTAACTTATCTATTCCTTTAAAAGTACTCTAAATAATTTTAGGTGAATCATCATCCAATATGACTAAAAATGAACGCCAGTAAATAGAAAAATGCTATGTTAATTCCTATATTATTTTATAAGGTGGTCTGGTGTAATAACGCCAGGCGGGGTAATAACGCCAAGTGCTAATATTATGCATAATTATGAAATAATCTGATAAATGACACCCATGTGCTCTGCGCAGAAGGGTTTTGAGTCATATAAATCACAAAAAACAGCTTCAAGTTAATTTGTTTCATTTTTAGGTCTTATTGTTTTTACAAGCAACTAAAATTAACGCTTGATCTAAAATTTGCGAGATGCGTTTTGCGATGTGAAGACTATTGTTTTTTTATCCGGAAATACTTTGTTAATCACATAAATTTGAAGTGCATTTCATGAACTTTCAAAATTTTGTTAAAGATTTTGGATATCTTCTCGAGATAATTTGTAATTTAAAATGTACAGCGCAATAACTATAAAGGGGTAATAACGCCAATCCTTGGCATTAATACCCCGGTTGGTTCCCTACACTGGCCAAGCTACATTGTAAATACTGATTCAAACAAACACAGTTAAAACTGTGCAATGTTTCTAATAATTCTATTTAAGCTGTCCTTTTTAAGCAAAAAGAAGCTCAAGGTCTGATATTCTTTTGCTTCACCCCCCCCCCAACCCACACCTTTATTTTTCTTACACTTTCACAAAAAAATTAACATTTTCAATAGCTTAGAATGCAATTTGTCAATTTCTAAGTTTGTAGAATTTGTATTTTTAGAATTGGGCAATCTACATGCAATTATTCCATCTTATTTCATAGTTTTGTTTGTATGGCGTTATTACCCATATAGGTGGGTAATAATGTCAAATAGCATTGGTCAAGAAATCACGCCATTTCATTTTATGAATACATATCTGTTAAATTATTTTTTTATATACGTAGATAGTCAATGAGTTGCTGTATCAAATCATATATTTGTTTGTTTGAAAAATACAATCTAAAACTGAGCCGTGAAAATTGGTAGAACCTTAACGTGGCGTCATTACCCCAGGGTACCTTATGTAAATAAATAACTTTGATTGATATATTTTCGAAGAAAAAATATTTCTCGTAAATATCGATTTATTTGAGATATTTAAATAAAGTAAATTTTCTTTAAGAAACACTGGGTAAGACGGAAATCTATTTAAGTCGGAAATATTTTCAAGTCACTGTGAATCCATTGACATAGAGTACAGTTTGTCTGGAATGTGTCCCTGCGGAAAAATGTATTCGCCGTCTGTCTTTTTCTTAGAATTGCATTTTATTATTCACGTTCATTAAATTTTTATCTTTATTGATAATAAATAATGAATAATACAATTTAATCATTTTATATATTTATTTTCATAACAGAATGAAATAGAAAATATGTTTGAAACAACACAGAGCATATTATAATTATCCCTATGATAAAACGTACAAAAATTACACTTCATGCAAGATGGTGAATATGCATTACTGCAAAATATTCGATACGGCTACGCTTTTTAAAAAAAAAATTAATTATTGATCTAAAGAATATGAAAAACTTAATGCTGTAAATAAAATCTTTAAACGGAAAATAATACACACACACACAAGTAAAAAATAAAAATAAAGTACTATCGATGGACAATTTTTTACTGGGCCAATAGTTAATGTTATAGATATCGTTTCGCATAGCTGAACTTTTTTACTAATCTGAAAAGAAAATAATGGCATTTTTTTAAATAAAAATTGTATTCTTCTCTTTTCGAGTTGCTCTTAATGTATTATTTTTTATATTTAACTTTAAAACTAGATTTTTATGTACATTGAGTTTGAATAAAACACGCTGTTAAAAAATTCTGCAAATACGCGGCATAAAAAGAGAGACTCTCAGTAAATCTAGACGAATTTTAAGTTAAATGAATTTGATCGAGTTTCTCGGTCATTAATTTATACACAGATCCCTTATATTATATCATAAACCTTTTTGGGATTTCCATGTCTTTAATTAAAGATATTTTCATCTTTGTTAAATTTTATAATTCAAAATACATACCTTTAAAATTCCTTTATAATTTTATTAGAAACATTAAAGAAAAAAATTAGTTTAAAGATTATAACAGATGTAAATTTTCCAAGGGGGTGGAAATTGTCCGGGCCATTTCTTCGCCCTCTTGGAAAATTTTCATCCGTTATAATAGATTTACCGATTGAATAATCGTGTTGCAAATTAGTCTAATCTAGTTTAAAGATCATTTTTACAAAGTTTGAATAAATTAAAAAGGGAAAAATCATGCCATCAGATTTAGTGGACATTTTATACGCTGAATCATAAATGACACCTTTTGTACTACACTGTCAGAAAAATTCGTCAATATACACCAAGTTATCCTTATTTTTTTTCAGAAATAATTTCCGTACTCCCAGAAAACACATTTGATCCGTGAATTCATTCCGAACGTCTAAAAATGAGGAAGAGATTCCATTTATTTATAGCACGCATGCGTATTAGGTTTGTTAGTAACAAATTCTAAATTATTTTTTAAATGAAAATAAAAAAAAATTACAGATTAAGATGTCTAATTTAGTTTAAAAAGAAAAATATGTTTTCGAATTTAAAAATAAATAACAATTACTTTCTTCATTCATTCAAAAATTCTCCCAATTTGTTATTCAAAGTTGGATAATTTGAATAAAGTTGAATTTACTGAATTATTTATATAATAAATATTCGCATCTAAAATATACTTTAAATGAATACATTTAAAAGACATTTTAATTAAAAAATAGAATGCAAAAAATTGATATTATCAAAAATAAATAAATAAAAACTTATCGAATAAAAATAGAACATCCATATTTTTCCTCTAGAAATCTACGTAAATATATTTAAAATTCACATTTTAATGCTATATTAATACTAACGTATAAAAAACCTACCACACGCATATGAAACAAACGCTTTCACTTCAAAGGGTTTTCCTGCTGCACAATCGTGGTACCGTGTCATCGCGCCTGCCTTCCAACGCTGGGATCGATGGTTCGATCCTCACGCCCACCGCATTTATCTTTTCCAAACTTTTTTTAATTGACGGATATTTTACCTTTTTTTGACGGAGAAAAAAATAAACGGATATTCGTCAATTTGCAGACAATTACTGGCACCAGTGCTGCTAGTAAATTTTCTGTGAAAAGAAGAAACATTTTTTGAGAGTGTAAGTTGCAATAGATCCTAAGGCTCAGTCAGTATGGCATTCTTCTGCTGTCAATACGTCTCAAGTTTAAACCCCAGGGTGGCCAGAAACAAATTCTATTAAAGTTTAATAACGCAGATGTTTCAGAATAATCGGAAAATCCAAGATCTTTGAAGCTCACTTGAGAATAAGTGATTCACTGCTTTTTAAAAATAATTTAAATTCCTATCATTAAATCGAAGTTAACATAGCCTTGCGCATTTATAACGATATTAATTTAAAGAGTTTATAAACCGATTTATCGAATAACTTCTCTGTTATTTAACAGAATCTCGGTTTTTCTAACGTCTATAATTTTTCATAAGACTGAAGATTTCCCGTAGATTCTCCGTAATTTGAAAGAAGTTTTTTTAACAGTTCATTATATTTGTATCACTTTTAAAGTATTTGTATAATTACAAGAATAATTACAAAAGAAAAAGAAAAAGCACTTTCAAGATCAGCCTGGTGATTATAACTTTTATATTCACAAGTTAACTATTCTTTGTGCACAATACTTGTTGTAAGTTCCCTTTTAGACTTTATACAAGAATATACGCAATATCATGTCTATAGTTTTGATTTGCTGTACATTTTAAAACACGTTTCATTTTAGTATGCAGACTTTGATTTTTATTATTTTAACAATGGAATTATGTCTTTGGTTTTACCACAATACAATGGCGAAAAAAAAAAAAAAAACAGCATTATCTGTGAAAAACGGAAAAGTGTGCAAATAACATGATTTATGTTTGTGTTTCATGTAGGGGGAACTGGGGTACATTGATACATGGGGCACATTGATACACCCCCTCTACCGCTCACAGGGTCATTACAGGAAGTTTCACAACAGCTCCAAAAGATGATGCTAGTGTATTCAACTACATACAGAAAATCTTGGAATGATTCAGTAGTTTGATGAAATGGGACTGGTGATTTATTGTTTTTGTTGTTCAAAAGTAAATATGAGTTGTACAATTGAAATGCTATTATATAACTGTTCCAGTATTTTCAACCAAAATGAATACTCTCCCTGGTAAGTACAGCTACTCTTTATCAGTTCTTCATTATTTATTGTTAGATATATTGTGAAGTGTTGGATTTGAGACTCATTTTATTCAAAATCGCTGTATGGGGCACATTGATACAGTCTATGACGGGGCACATTGATACAGCCTAAATCCTTTAATAGTTCATATTTTCATTATCTTTTGTTATTTTTTTTACCATACACTCCTTAATCCAACCTTTTTTTTCACAAAAAATTTTTAATATTAGTTTTTATTGAAGTGAAATAGCTCTAATTTCTTTATATTAGAACATTTTATAGTATTTTTCAAAACAGAAGACGTAGGAACTTACCCAGCATCTAGTGCTAGTAGAACTAATAAAAGAAAAGGGCGTCATTCTGGCAAATCCTGAATTTATATCGATTCTCCAGAGAAAAAAGTATTTTCGACATGCGAAATGTTAAGTAAGAGAAACAAACTGCAGAACAGAAAATGATACTTATATTATAAACAGAATTTTTAATATAATTATCCGTTATTTTCGGTTTATGAACCTATTTATAAACAGAAAAACTGGTAATTTTTTCATCTTTCATAAGAAAGAAGATAATGCTGGGGTTGAAGTGCTAGATATGACAAAGTTACCACAGCCAACAAGCAGACAAGAAACAGCCAGAACATCAGGTCATAATATATTTAATTTTGATTACTTTAATATTGCTTAAAAATAAATTGTGGGTGATTTGAATTTTCATAAATAAATATAAAATGGTTTTCTAATTCATTTTCTATGAAAAAAAATGCATTGGTATTATTTTGTCGTCATTTTTCTCAAACGTATCAATCTGCCCCGGGGATGGGGCACATTGATACAAATGACTTTTTTTGATTTTTTTAAAATTACATGCAAAAATAATATATAAAACAATGATTGTACATTTTTATAACATACTACACAAGTTTTGCTGTCACCTCATGGAAAAAAAACTTGAATTTTCTACTTTCTTGACACCAAAAAAAATCTTAGAAAAAAACTGTATCAATGTACCCCAGTTCCCCCTATATATGACATTGTTACATATTTTTTTATGTATTTTAGCTATCATTAATATATAACGTAACTATAATTATGATTACTACATAACGCATCTAGCTATCATTTATACATAACGTATTAGTTTGCAAAAAAAAAAAAAAAAAAAAAATCAGTTTTTCGAAATGCATAATCGTTCTAAATAATTTATAAAAGAGGATAATGCACATTTTTTTCAAAATATGAAACAAAGTACTTAACTATGATAAAAAGTTTATAAAATCCAATAGATTTTTTAAATCACCAGATTTTAAAAGATTCACCTTTTATATAAACATTTTAATAAAAAAATTATTTTACTTAAGAAAGGTGTTATAATAATTAAAAATAAATGACAATGACTCATAAACTCCAGCAAGATCATCATGTCCCATAGGATCCACTTGCTTATTAAGTAAACACCTTAATTTTAGTGGAGGCGTTGCAATCAATTCAATATTAAACTTTTTTAATTTAAATTTTAACTTTTCAAAACTGCCTTTCAGGTATGGAAAAGAAACTCTTAAATTTTGTAGTATCTCCCCCTTTGTCGAATCTTTCAATTAACTCTGGATTTTGTTCAGATTCACCTTTCTTAAGTAAAATAATTTTTTTATTAAAAAGTACTTAACTATAAATTCAGTAGATAATAATAAATTTCATATAATAGAGTCGTGTTGCAAGAATGTTGATATGGTCATACGTTTACAGTCTTGCAGGAGTCAGATGCTAAAAAAATCAACTTCTGAATGCAATGACGTCCGATTTCATAATACAAAATTCTAGTAACATATTTCTATAGCCTGTTTTCTTTTAGCATCTTTAGAACTCATTGGAAGTCAAGCAGTTTGAATTGGATCAAGATCAGGACTATTTTCAAGTCAGTCCATAATTTCATTACCATTTTTTTTTAATATGTCTGCAACTAAATTGAGAAAATAAGTGGAAAATTATTTTATTAATTTATGTTATATGGTGGAGGTAAAATCGTGCAAATGACACGACATTGTCCTTTTTAAATAAATTGTATTTGTTTTACCAGTTTCGCTGAAATATAGAGTATTAAGTCTTGTTAAAATATGTACTTTCCTACACTTTGAAATAATTTTAAATTGTAACTGATTATTAACTCTCTTTAAAGATATTAGTGAAAACTAGTGTTAAATAATAATTTAGATAGAATGACTAAGATTAATACTTATCAGTTTTCCCAGGTATCTTAAAGTTTTGTTTAAAGCCGGTTATTTAAAGTTATTTTAAAGTGTAGGAAAGTGCATTTTTTAACAAGACTTAGTACAATGTCTTAATGCGATTTTAAGAAGTATAATATAATTTATTTTTATTTTATTTTATTTTATAATTTGAAAGCTTTTATATTCACAACATAACATAAATTTCATTAAAAAAATCATCTCTTTCCCTACTTTAGTTACAAGTCTATCTGAAAAAATCTGGTATGGACTGACATGAGAATAGTCCTGGTCTTAATCCAGTTAAAAAAATTTCACTTCTATTGAGTCCAAAAAGATAGATCTTCCCACCTCCGCGACCAGATATAGCCTTTCACTAGGCTGCAGGTTTCACTGCAATTGAAGCTTTATTTAAATTGATATAATTCTACAAATATAATCAATTATAAGAAATTAAGGTATGATTGAAACTTTCGAGGTTTATAAGTATATACGTTACAAAAAAATTACACCATGTTAGAAAATTCCTCTTTTATTAACATTTAAAATAAATTAAAGTGAAAACAACATTGCATTTTTACCCTTTTGTTCGGCTGCCATGGGGTTAAAAAAAGCAGACTACCACGATCCGACTAAATGAATTCATTGTTAAGACTTTCTACCTTGAAATCGCACATCATTACATCCAGAAGTTCATTTTTGCCATACTGGACCCCTGGTAGGCTATAAGAGTTGCTTTTAGAAAATCTAAATCTCGATCCTTTTCCTGATCTAAACTTGATGCTTTTGCTATGAAAACGCTGTCATTCGCATAACACTACTCGGTATATGAAATATATTATTAACTACAGAATTTGTGGTTAAATACTTTGTTCCATGTTTCGATAAGGCAATGCATTTTTTCCTTTCCAGGAGTAATTTTAACATTATTATGCATTTTAAGAAATTAATTTTTATAGAAAATTAATATCAATAAAGTATATTTAATGTAATTGCATGATACATAAAACACAGATATAAAATGGGATATCTGTACACTTTTCTGTTTTTTCAATATTGATGCAGTTTTTATGTCCACCAATGTATACCTCAAAATACAACACTTATTACAGAAAATCCTAATTACTGCACGACTTTATAGAATTTCATGAACTTTATTCTATTTAAGTATCCACTAATTAAATACTAGATCTCAAAATTCGTGAAAAAAATACAATATGTCATCGGATTAAGGAAGATTTAATTATTCCATTTGGGTTAACTTTCTAGGTACTTTAAAGGGGTAGAATACCAATGATCCCCCCCCCAAAAAAATACGCATATTTTGATTCTGTAATATTTCTGTACAATGTGCTAAAAGCCACATAATTTTTTTTAATTAGTTTATCAATGGGACCCCTTGAATACAAGACTACATTTGTAATGTGAAATCAGATTAAAAAAAAAAAAAAAAAAAAAGACTTTATGCCTTGTTTATTCAAAACGATGAATTTTGCTACTATACACAGTGTTACTAAAAATCTCTGCAAGGGAATCAAACGAAAATTTCATCAAATATTCATTTTCGCATTATCCACAAGTTAAAACCAGAGAAAGGTAGGATTTTATTTATTTATTTATTTTATTTTATTTTTGTGTGTGTACTTTGAAAATATTCTTAAAAAATGACAATTTTTAATTTTTTAAAAATTATTAAGTAGTTTTTTATTTAGTAAATACTTTTTACAAATATTCTTATTATTGTATAAAAGTGACGCTTTTATCCATTTATTTTTACCAAAAGTTCCTCTTAATATGCATATTTATAGATTTTATGCGTTCAAGATACATTGTTTTTTTTTTCTCTTATCATCATAAATATTTTTAGATTTATCACTTTAATATTTATTTATGTTTTTAATACAAATTTAAAAATGAGATTTACATTTAAATGAAGTTAGATTTTTATTTTTAACTTTTTACAGAAGTTTTGAAGCTCCGGAAAATAGTGATATTTTCTACTTCTTCGACGCGTTCAAAATTATTAAGAGTTTTGTTTGGTTTTAGCCTTGAACAATCTCAGCGGCAATACGTCTTGCTGCCACGCAGTAGCTACAGATTTTGTATCTATGCTGGCTGACGGTTCAGTTAACCTTTGATTTTTTTGGTTTCGATAAAATTTGTTACGTGATTGCTTGCGAAAGTAAACATTTGTAGTCTTGCGTTAAGTTGATCACCTGACCATGACATATGCGGTACAGCTCATGAACAAGAAATCAGGATTGAGAACTGTAGCCACTGTTGCTTAATTAATCGTAAAGCTACCGAATTTCCGCTCTTCCTTAGTCCACACAATCGAAGATTGCTCCTTTTTTTTGGTATGCTGTCAACATTGAAAAAACTACGTGAGTCGGGCATGTTGTGAGTAGGATTATCAAAAAGAATGTTAAATTTATTCAATTAAAATTATGAACAATTTATTTATACGTTATTATATGTATGAATACTACAATTACAATTAAGAACACGTATATTGACAATCCGATCCGATATTAACTTAAATACACCAAGTAATTTCTGCACTCTCGGTATACTTATTTACATACCTTATATACATCCCACACTAGGGCACCTAAATAGATTTATTTGAGGGTTACATTCGACCTGTTCGTTATGCTGATTCTATACGCCAAGAATCTTAAACTCTTTTTCCAAAAGTTTACTCCGGGAAAACATCAAACACACATCTTCAGGTCCATACCAGAACTGATGATTTATCTCCTCTAGTCGTTTTCTTTAAAAGCAGCCTAAAGCGGTCCATCTTATCTAAATGTCCCCCCCCCCATTCCGATAGCATTCGCTATCTTTCTATCTTCCTATCTACTGCCGAGCAAAAGCTCAAAATTGTAATGTTTTTTTTTTTCTTTGCAATTTGTTTTAAATGTTAATAAAAGAGGGCTTTTCTGTCATGGCATAATTTTTTTGTTACGTATATGCCTATAAGCTTTGAAAATATCAGTCATAACTTAATTTCTTAAAACTGGATTACATTTGCAGAACTATATTAATTTAAATAAAGTTTCAAATGCAGTGAAACCTGCAGCTTAGTGAACGGATATATCAGGTAGCGGCAGTGGGAAGGCTAGACAGTGCGTAGAATTCTTTTATTTGCTTATCTAACGTGTGTATATTGAGTAGGCAGGTGAACTGCCATTCATTCATACTTAGGCTCCGTTCAGATTGCAACCACTTGCTCTTAAATTGAATTCTTGGAAAAAGTAAGGAAGTCTTTTGTATAGGATCCATTTGCGGTTTCTTCATAATAGAAACGAGGGGAAGGAACAAAAGGATCAGAAGATAAGCAGTCCACCCTACCGAATTTAAAGAAGTGGTCACATGTGTTCGGGCCTTGAAGGATTGCTCATATAATGCTATCTAAATGTAATACCTCAGATTAAATTCACGATAAGAAAAGGTACTAATTTACTCTTTAAGTACGCAGAAAGCTATACATGTGAACAGTGGCACAGCCAGAGGGGGGGTGGGGTTTGGGGTTAAAACCCCTCCCAGAGCTAAGAAAGATCGCTATACACTGAGAAAAAAATATGGTTCTGGCATATAGAATCTAAGTAATGGCTTTAGAAAAAATAGTTCCATGTATCCTTATAAATTTTAGTTCCATTTCTTAGAGAGTTCCAAAGTCTCTTACTAGAATTCAAGTACGTTTTCCGATATTTTTGCTGTGAAATTCATCTAAAAATCTCTTCAAATAGATGCGATTTGATTTAGTAACTATAATTATAGCTTAAGAAATCATTCCTAAAATCAAGCGATAATTTCTCGCTACTGAAACGGTTCATTGTCGTTTCGTCTCCTAGAAAAGAAGAGACTAGAAATCTCAAGTCATTTCACCTATTCAGCTTAGTTGTTTACCCTACTCGCATAGTTTGGACATCTATATTTCTAGTTTAGGTATTTAGAAAGTGACTAACTATTCGTTCTAGTTGTACGCGGCATATTTTTTTCTCAGTGTGATTGCCGCTTATATGAATCAAAACCAAACTTAATATTTAAACATTTTGGCGTATTTCAAAATCCACCTCTTTATTGAATTTTATTAAATAAAGTGATTCAATTAAATGGCGAAAATTCTACTTAAAACTCTGAAAGTGTATATTACATGGATTAGTTAAATAAAAATTGGTTATTTGAACTAAATCACTTTTCTGAGACGCATTATGGTAAAAAAATGATGATTTCCTGCCACACAGATGCTCGTCCAGTTTAAGTATTATACAGTGAATATTCTAATTAGTACTGATTATATTAACCGGCGATTCAAATAACCGGCGAAAACCTTTATCAGAAACTCCCCCCCCCTAGAACCGAATTCTGGCTGCGCCACTGCATGTGAAGTACAATACATAAATAAAAAAATAATATCAGATGATTGTAATCCTAAATAATTAAATGTCCATTAATGTCAGAAACCTGACATACTGCTTTAGTATTTCAGTTTTGCATCCCTGAATGATATCCAATTATGCACATGTGACCCTCATTTCTATCATTTGAAGTCTTGAAATGCATGTCAACAAAACTTTTTGCAGGTTTATTAAAAAAAATTACCATTAAACCAAAATTTATTTTATTATTTAGTTTTATATTCCAATAATAAATTACTTTAAATGTAACTCCGTATTTGAATAATGTAGTGAACGAAAAATCACGTAAATATTTTGTATCAACAATACTTTTAGCAGAAATATTAAAAAAAAAAAAAAAGAAAATGATACTAAACCAAAAATTACTTTATTATTCTACTCTATATTTAAATAATTAATTATTTTAAACATCTTTTTTCATCTGACTAATGTAATAAATTAAAAATCTCTTTACTTTAGATTATCAAATTCCAAGTTAATGCACATTTCATATGAATTTAATCATGTTCATAATTGTTTAATTATAAAAATATACTTTCGGAGAATTTAAACTTCTTAAGTAACGAAAATTTAAAATACTTTTTAATAAATAATATACATAGAATAACTTTTACAGAAAATAAAGATTCATTTATATTGTAATTAATTCTTAATTATTCTCCATCCGCAAATGAATTTCATGAATAGATTAATAAATTTATTCTGTTGTTTAGATATTATTAAGAGAAGGAATGGAGGATAAGAAATAAATATAAGAGAAAATAATTTATTTCGTAAAAATTGATAAATGTTCATTTTCTTAAACGTCTGAGATAAATTGATTAATAAAGGAATAATTTTCTTTAATATCTGAACAAATATTTAATTGATTTGATAAAGAAATTATTTGCAATTGCTCAAAATGCATCCAGTAAAATAAATTTATGAATATTTCTTCTTCCATTCTAATTTTCATTTCTTTTAAATAATAATTACTTACTCGATCACATAGTTTTGTATAAGAAATTTAAAATTCATTCCAATATTTTTATATTAAAAAAGAAATAAAAATTTATTTCGTAATTTGATAAACATCGTTTACTCAAATAACTATGCAATTGCACTTCTTCTGTTACCATTTTTTCAAATAAATTAGAATGAAGTTTTTTAATTTACTTTTGTATAGAATAAGAATTCATCTATATAATAATTAATTTCAATTCACTTTCTTTTTAATAGATAAAATTGTGAATACTCTGATAACAGTTTTCAGTTATTTGAATGCTATTAAGTGGATAAGGTATGTGCGGATAGGAAATAATTTATTTATTTATTAAAGACTTGTAATTGTCCATTATCTTGAACATTTAACCAGGAAACCTTTTAGTCCTATCAGCCATATTTATGTATTTATATACCGTAAGTTAAAAAAAAAGTAAGCCCCTTCTGGCAGAAAATTCAAATAATTTTAAGTAATAGCCACTATTGAAGCTTTTCTGAAATAGATATGTAAAATTGAAAAGGTGTAGTTACATATTTGGAATTTATAAATTTCCCAGAATACAGTTACAAAGAGCAAGTATTTTCGACGAACTCGGTCTACGCATTAAAATAGCTTATATTCCTCCTAAAAAAATTTATCGGAGGGTCAGCCCTGATTTCTCCGTTACGCTGATTATATTCGTCAATAGCCTTACTCTTTCTCCAAAACTCTATCAAGTTGTAACACCAACCACGCACCTTCAGGTGCACGCTAGATCTGATGATTCCTCTCCACCCCTTGTTTCACCAAAAAAAAAGCAGCCTAACGAGGACAGTCTTATCAAAAATTTCTCCCCTTTCCATAGCAATCACTATTTTTCTAGATGGTGAGTGAAATTTTTCCGTCTAACCCCAGATATGCATTTTACAGACAAGGGAAGTATCATTTATTGATACAAATGGATTGTTCGTATAATGCTATTTAACTATAATATCTCAGCGCAACCTCAAGAAGCTCAGAAGTATTCAGAAAGCTATATACGCTAAATAAAGTATATAAGTAAAAATATAATGTTAGATGACAGTAAACCTAAATTGCTAACTTCCCTTTAATGTGAGAAACCTGAAAGCTCCCAACCTAGTGGAAAATATGCCAGTTAGGGGCTAATTTTTCCCAAATACTTAATACTATCTGCAAATTATTAAACATATAGAAGAAGTATTCCACAATTCCTTAGCAGGTTTCTTCGGTGTTATTATTACATACATATCTCAAGGTCTATGAACTTTTTCTACTAACATCTGAACATTTCTACTCCATTTGAACCCTATATCTATATTATAAAGGCCAAACGTATCTGTGCGTAACGCATACGTCATTTTGCGAATGGCAACATTTTCCCTGCAATTTTCCCTACACGAAAGTTCACACTTTTAAACATCGCATATTTTAAATTTTTACACTGTCGATAGAGAGAAAATTGTACTTTTAAATTAAATTTGTTTGAACGCTGTATCTCAATTTATTTATGACGTATTAATTTTTTTACAATTTTTAATTTACAAACAATTTTGTAATTGTGGCAACAGAATTCCTCCATTTTCTCTTAAAACTGGAAAAAAAGAAAGAAAAAGAAAGAAAGAAATTAAAATGTGCAACACTTTTTCATGCAATCTCTGTTTTGCAGTTTTTACACTTCTAAACATCGTACATTTTAAATTTTTACACCGTCGTAGAGAGAAAAAAATGTACTTTTTAATGCAATTTGTTTCAAAGCTGTATCTTAATTTATTTTTGACACATATTTTTTTTTTTAGAATTTTTAGTACAAATTGAGTAATTGTGGCAACATAATAACTCTATTTTCTCTCAAAATTAAAAAAAAAAAATGCGTCCGTTATAAAATCTGGTGAATTTCTGTTTTTTTTTTTAATAATTTGAATAATTGAGTTTTATAGTGTTTTGTTAATTTAAGTTTAAAATAATATTTGCTTGAGAATTAGACTGACAATATAAGATGATTTTTTTTACTCTAACTAATTTCGTAGATTTATAATAAATAAATAAAACAGTTTTCTTTTCTAAGATTTTCTTTCATCGAATTTCGACGGGTTTCATCTCATTAATATAAATACTAAAAAAATTACATAATATGTTATCACACAATTATAATTAATTATAATTACAATAAGTTACCAATACAATTACACACAAAAAAAATTAAATTTTGATTATTGCCCTTTACTATTTTTTAATCATTTAGTGATTAACGAAACTGGTATAGCTACTGCTTGTTCTTTCCAGCTCTCCCTACGTAATCTAGAAATTTCGTCTGCATTCAAATATTCTCCTCCTAGGGCAATGAGAGATACTCAGATTCCAGTGTTGCAAAACAAGAGCTCATCTAATGAATTTTGAGGAATTTCGGGTTGATTCAGCGCGGCATTTTAATGTGTTATGATCAGCGATGATCTTGATATATGACCCATATGTCCATTTTTAAACTTTCGCAACTCAAAGTTAATACTCCAAGAACAACTGGCAACTTTTGACTAGCAACTGTTATCGCTTTAAACATACCATTTTCGTTTCTATGAGTAACTCAACATTCTGCAGGGTCTGAAGCATTGGCATGAAGCTGATATTCAGGCCCACCATAAGTATAGTAAAACGCGTTACATTACACAACTCATCTTTAAGGTATTAAATGCTTGTTCCGTCTTTTCAGCTCCTGGCTCAGGATTTTTACTTTCTCTTTAGTTTACCCAGTTAGAGATGTGTCATTTTCAGTAAAATTTGAAGTATGCGATCAGTAAAATCCTTTATAATTTACGGGCTCTTCAAATCTCTTATTGCTACTACACTGCTGGCCACACAAAATGCAGCACCAAGAAGGACCAGACATATCGCAAAGAAATTTACATAGCAGATATCATGTTGTACACAGATCAAACGATCCAAATTACAGCCTCTTGTGACGTGTGGATGATGACAAAATCGGTAGTTAGAGTAACCGCCACTGTTTGCTATAACCACTAACACACACTTCGGCATAGAGTTAAAGAATCTTCGGACGTCTCCTAGGGCTACAGCAGTCCATGCAGCTTCCACATATAGCCAAAGTTGATCTGGTGAAGTAGCGGGTTGTGTGCTCCAGGCCAATAGTTGTGTAAGCATGGGACACGGACTTTTAATTGGCGATAAAGCGGAACAACAAACAGGCCATAGAAGCAGTTCAATATTATGTGTATAAAAAAAGCTCTTGAACATTGCGTGGCACGTGTGGCCGCGCGTTATTCTGCTGGGATATAACTGATGGTAAGCGCTGAATATATGGGAGGACCACGGGCTGTAACACCTCAGAGATGTAGCGCTGGCTGTTCAGTTTACCGGCAATGCGTATAAGAGAAGTCCGGCAATGAAATTCAATGCCACCCCAAACCATGATACCGGATGCAGGACCGGTGTGACGATGCATAACCATAGATGTAGGAATAACTAGATTACGCACACGGGGAGAAAAGCTGATTCTCCGCGCGCGAACGATGCAAATGGCCCACGATCCAGTGGTCAATGTATGAAAATGTGTATTCTTAAAATGTATTTACATCTATATAAATGTACATATTTTAAGCCTTCGTGAATATTTCAAAGTTTGTATTTTATTTTTAACCACCAATTAGTATTTTTTTTTTTTTTTTTTTATCGTGAAATTAATTTTTATGAATAAAATAAATAAGAATAATGGATTTTTTAACAATTATCTTTAAATACCTTTTAACCTGGAAGTTAAACAAAACAGTATGCGCATCAAAATCAGTGATTGGCATCTTTTTTAGGTGTTCTCGTAATTATGTAAATACGTAGCACCTATAGTTGTCGTTGAGTCTGACCGTACGTCCGCATATAAGAATGCAAAAAATACCCAACCGAATCGTTTGAAATTTAAAATATATAATTATTACTTGATTTTGTTGAGTCATTTTAAATTTTATGAAAATCGGATGCATAGATCAATTACAGGGACAATCAAAAGTATTCCGTTACATTACGGTCAATGGCGAAAAAAGTTTCAAATGCATTTTAATTGTTTGAAATTTAAAATATATATTTATTACATAATTTTGTAGAGCCATTTCAAATTTTATGAAAATCGGGTGTATAGTTTAATTAGAGGGACAATCAAAAGTATTCCGTTACATTAAGATCAATAGGGAAAAATAGTTTCGAGTACATTTTAATGATGTTAAACTCTTTCGAATATAATAGAATTGACATGAACCTATGAAGTATATATATACTAAAATATACATTAAGTACAGTCTGTGATGCAAAGAATATTTATTATTAAATTACAGGGCCAAAAAAAAGTATTTCACTACATAATGCTATACGGGGAAATATTGTTTGGGGACGTGTTTTAATTATATTAAACTATTTCGCATTTTATGAATATGATATATGTAGCTGAGGTATAATAAAAGTTACTTTCCGTATATTTACAGAAACACACACAATTTTTTTTTCTACCACTCTACTGTATCCGAAGTATTTTTAATATTTTTAAAATTTCGTTATCGTACGAAAGAACTTCATTTGCTACGCTTTATGTGCAATTTCCAACTTCTTTTTATTTATTTTTCTCTAAGCAAAATATAATTTTTTAAAATGGTTGTACAATTTTAAATGATTTTCTTTTCTTTTTCGAGGAAGTTTATAATAATGTTTAAAGTAAAATTCTTCCTAAGTTTGCAACTTTTAACCTCCCACTTTACATTCAATGACTCCTGTTTTGTTCTTCACACAGTATTTCAAAATTTCCAGTCGTTTAAAATATTTTTTTTCCATCCTTTCTGCCCATGTTTCTTTGCAATGACAATGAATTGTAGTGTCAAATTTTCCTTACCCACTAATTTTTAAACATTTCTTTCCCAGCCATAGTTGTTAATCGTTCATTTTGCCCTCCCCCCCCAAAAAAAAAAAATAAATAAAATAATAAAAAATTGTAATAGGTGAAATACAAAAAATTACTTATTTTAGCTGTGCTATCTTTTTATATGTGTGTGTGTCAAATAATAATAATAATAATAATAAACAAGTTGAATGAGATTCTGCCATTGCAGAATTCAATTTCGCCTCCGATTAAAAAAAAAAAAAAAAAAAAAAAATGATAGAGATTTTTTAGAAGGGCAACCCCGTTTAGAATGCAATGAACTAACTTCATTTTTCTTGTGTTTATCAATATAATAGCAACAGAACGGCGTGAAATACCCAATTGATTAGCAATTTCTCTCTGAGACATTGGAATTGCGGAATAATAAAGAGATACAATTTGACGTGCTACTTCTTCATTGACTAGATTCATCAAAAGTGGATTTTTTCTTTAGTTTAAACGCTTTTTTATAGACTCTGAGAAAAAGGAAATGCATTTTAACAATAAAATTGTATGAATGTCTCGTTTTAACAGCCAGATTACGAAACTAGTCTTTGGGGGCCACCGTAATACTTACCCATCATGGATATGCATTATATAATATGTGAAAATAAAATATGTGAAAACTATTTATAAAATGTATTGCAATTCCAAAACAAAATTTAAACGTATATTTAAATATTCTTAATATACATAGTAATGTTCCATTAATGAATTGCTGATGAACTCATTTCGACAAATTATGTAAAATACGAAACTACACAAGTAGTACCGGATTGCGTAAAAGAAACATCGTTATAACTCCAAAAACAATAATCATATTAACTAACAGTTTACTGCGTCAGATTAAGCGTCTCATTTCTAATTAAAACATATCTTTGAATTGAAATTTGAAGAAAATACAGGGTCATGAAAAATCGAAGAATGTGGAAAACAGTATTACAAATATCTCGGCAACTATTAATCCGACCGACTTCGATCTTGATGCAAAATTTGTGTTATTTTATTGCCTTTTACGTCCTTTCCTTAAAATAAAATAAAAATCGAAAATTTTTATGTACATTTCATCAGAACGAATTTTTTGAGAGTCCGAAAAAAATAGTCCCGGATAATCGAGGTTACTGATATTAAATAGGCTTCGTCCTATTCTTATTTACTAAGTACATATAAAATTTTAAGTCTCTATCTCCATTTGTTCGTGAAATAGAGCGTTTACAGACAGACAGACGGACGGCAATTTTTTTTTCTAGAAATATGTTTTTCGGAATCTCCAGTTTCTGAAACGTGTAAATCCGTCAAATTTTTTTTTTTCGATTTTCAAAACGATTGCAAGACTTACCCTGTACTACGTATGATAGGTAAGTAAAAGTGGGCCACAATTTTTGACACGACACTTTTTAGCTTGTCTGAAAGAAATAGCATCGGAGGCTAAAATAAATAAATAAGCATTAATAATGCACATATTTTAGATTATTTTTTAAACTAAACTTTGCTCAACAAAGGTAGACAAAGCATGAACGAAGTCAATATTCTTAATAAATTTTTGGTATTTTTAGAATACAACATGAATGAAGTGATAAACATATCCGTTCATTTACATTTTATAAAAAGTGTAAATGAGTGAATTAGCTAAAAAATTATAATTTTTGTCTATTTCAATTTTAAGATATAACAAGAACGGAAAACAAAATCATATTCATTGAATGACTAACGCTACATCAAAATTACAATTACGTATATCTGCTATGCATTAGTATGGTAGAATCGCAAGTTCCCCTTGCTTTTTGCCACTCTAATGGATGTTGCCACCGAGCCGCAACAGAATCAAAAGGAATTGGGAGAATAACATTGAATGCTCAATCTAGTTATTCCTATATCTATGTGCATAACGCAGCAGTTTCTCACCCCAGTGCTTCCAAACTCGAATCGGACCATCGCGATGTTCCAGACAGAGGTGGAATTCGTCGATAAACAGAATGTCATTCCATTTTGTTGTCCATGTCCGCGTTCTTCGCACCGTTCGACGCGCAGACTGTTGTTTTACAGTCAAGGGTAAACGGAGCAATGGACGGCTTGAGGACATTACATTATGCTGAAATGGCGACGAATGGTACGAATGGACACCGAATGACACATAGCAGATTGAATCTGTTGTGCTATTGTTCATGGTGTGGCTCCACGGCCCATCATTGCCATGCGCACAAACCGCCTGTCATCACAAGCAGTGATGAAACGGCGTGAGTGTGATCGGTCCCCGTCGGTCAGTCTTTCCCTCCTACATCCAGCGATTACATAACTGCATCATAGTCCCTTGGTTTCGTCCAATACGTATTTCGTCCTTGGTTTCGTCGATTTCCCTAAAGGATAATCTGCATTCCCTATAGGCTACTATTCTTCCTCGGCCGAATTCAGAAACTTAATCAAAAGACGTTCGATGTCTTCCAAAACGTATAGGTAAACAACTTAAGCCAAAAAATGCACAAAAAACAATTGCCGTACTTCAAATCGCCAATCTGTTATCACCTTATATTGCATTTGCGGGTGGCGCTACTGTCGCCCGTGATGTGCGTCTCCACTGCATTGCGAATGATTTGCGTATTTCATTGCCACAAACACATGCTGTAAAATTCACATGATTTGCATGCTTGCTTGAGGGTGTTGCATTTTGTGTGGCCAGCAGTATATTTTCATCTCATCCGATGCATGTATTCCATCCCAATTACATGACCTAAAAACTTTTCTCGTCATCTTTCTCGAAATTTACACTTATCGCGTTTAATTGTAAAATTTCAATTCTTGAGGTCTAGAAGATTGCTCAGAAATACACACAAGGCACTCCTCAACTGTATGTGATAATAATGACATCAGCAATTTATGACTGCGCATACTTTCGATGAGCTTAAAGAAAATTATTCATATCCTTTTGGAAAATATCATCTGGCCAAATTGAGCCCTAAATTGCATTGGAAATGCTGTCAAATGCTTACATTCCTCACCCATTTTAATTTGTCAATATCTTATCAAGCTAAGCAAATTTTTAGCAGCCTCCACAGTATACATAATATCCCACGAATGTTTCAGAAATTTATACACAATAGGCGGTAGCATATTTGAATTTTTTTTACAGCCGTGTATTTTGTCTACTGTCTTTACATACATACATGCCATTATTTTGCTAAAATTGAATTAACACCAAAACACGCTTAAATCTAGTGAAATCACATTCTAATGATTATCTTCCATAGACAGCCTTGTATCTAATTCTTTGTGTGGCCCTGTATGTCATTTTTTCTACATTCTATAAACATATCTTGGTTCACTTAATGCAGTTCAGCGTAAAAATGCATAGTTTATTTAAAAACCATCCCTTAAGCTACTTTCGTTCACATTCTGTAACGTGTGCTGTTTTTATTGTATTATCCTTCATATATACACGCGAGGATCTTGCAGGGGTTGAAATTCCTTATATTACAGAAAAAGGTGACCTAAAATATCACATAGGCAAAACTGGAAAAAAAAAACTTGAATTGGAAAATGTGAACATGAATGTGATATAAAATTTGACCGTACTAACACTGCTTTACCTAGATTATATTTAAAAGAGGAGATAAAAATTCTGTTTAATGAACGCAAATTATTTTTCGTATCATATTGTTCTCGTAAATCCATTATAAGGAAGTCTATTGAAATTTATGCAATTAAAAATTTTGTTTGCAATGATAATTTTTCTATGATAAAAAGTTAATTAAATCCAATTGATTTTTTAAATCATCAGATTTTAAAATATTCACCTTTTATATAAACATTTTAATAACAATTTTAATTTTTCTTAAGAAAGGTGTTATAGTAAAAATAAAATACATTGACGTGTTTCGTAACCGTCAAATAAGTTCCATAATCATAATTATGACTCATATATATCATATATATCATATATTATGACTATGGAACTTATTTGACGGTTCCGAAACATGTCAATGTATTTTATTTTTACTATAACACCTTTCTTAAGAAAAATTAAAATTGTTATTAAAAGATAATTTTTCTTTTAATATTCATAAATTATGGTTAGAGTTTAGAAATAAATTCCTCGTGAAAACTTTAATAGGATGAACAAAGTTGATAATTAATTTCGATCATGGTCTTTTTTAAATTTATTATTTTTAAATAGTGCGCGTGGTTTTTTAAATTACATCTCATTGTAACATGCCGTTTGTATTGACCCTGAAACGATTTTTATTTTTATTTTTATTTTTATTTTTATTTTATTATGATTATTGTTCTTATTAGATGGAATCGAAACATGTCAATAATAATGGTTTTTAATTTTTCATTACACCTCTCTCAAGTAAAATAAAATTGTTTATTCAAATATTATTTTTTATATAAATAAATATATTTTTACCCTAGATAAATGAAAAACAATGCTGAATAAGATTATTTAATGTTAATTTGATACTATGAAAATTTAACTTTTTCAAAAAAATGTATAACTGACTCCAAAAAAAGCGCTAAAAGGAATTAAATAATTCTATAAAATTTTCTAATGACAAATCGTTATCCAATAACCACACACTGACTATCATGTACCGGTATAAAACGGTTAAATTTAATATATAGAATTTAATATCCACCAAACAAAGGTTTTCCAGAGAATATATTTTACAAGAGATTAATTTACATATTTTGATTTAATATTTGAATATATGCATATAAAAAGTAAGGAATTACTTTTTGAAGTTGGTGCCAAACAATCATAATCGATAATGATTTCCCCATTTTATTTATGGTACTAGACATAATATATCCACAATTCTTACTATACTTAAGATAGTTCGGCACCAACTTCAAAAAATAATTCCTTACTTTTTATATGTATATATTCAAAAATTAAATCAAAAATATGTAAATTAATCTCTTGTAAAAAATATTCTCTGGAAAACCTATGTTTGGTGGATATTAAATTCTATATATTAAATTTAACCGTTTTATACCGGTACATGATAGTCAGTGTGTGGTTATTGGATAACGATTTGTCATTAGAAAATTTTATAGAATTATTTAATTCCTTTTAGCGCTTTTTTTTGGAGTCGGTTATACATTTTTTTGAAAAAGTTAAATTTATTTCCTACTTTTTAGTTATTTATACCGTTATACATAATTATGTATACTGACATATGATGGCTCTTTGCAACGCATTACTAATGAACGCACTTTGTTGAGTTCTGATGTATTCGCTTTACTTGTCACTGTTTGATTGTCAACTTTTCAAAAGACACTTACAATATGGGTTAGTATCGTTGTGAATCTTTAGGTTTTCTGGATGTGGTAACTTCTTCAGATCTGGCACGACAAAAAGCTACCGCATTCATGAAACCTTAAAGTCAACATATAATTGTAAGGACATCAGAAGTTTGTTTGTTTGTTTATTGAACAACATACATCTGACTTGTGTGCTCGACATGAAGCCTGCTTATAAGCCATCGTCAATATACAGGGACGAGATAGCACACAAGGAAATATTACAACACAGGAGAAGTACAACCAGGAGCTCCACACAAAGAGTGTGTGCAATGGAGCCAGGTGGACATCAGAAGTGGTTACCAAAACACTGTTAAAAATCTGCTGCATTTTGCTGCAACGCACTCCCCTGCTTGTATAGAAAACGGTTTCTTCCCCGTGAAATGGAGCTTTCTCATTGGTTGGAATAGAGATATTATATACAAGTGGTGGAGTGCGTTGCAGCAAAATGCAGCAGATTTTTAACAGTGAAGGTGACAATGGCTCAAGTAAAGTTACACATAAGCGCGCGGCAAAGCGCTTCCATATATGAGTAAACAGCAAAATGACTCCATGTATCAATGAATAGTAAAATGCTTTTCTAATGTAGTCAAAAGTACTCCCCCTCCTGTCAGAAAAAGCAAAAAGAAAGACTTTAACAAAAATCGCTCTATGATTCAATAGATAAACAACAACAATCTAATTCCTATAAATGCAGTAAAGGCATCGGAAATGATTCGACGAGGAATCCGAAAATCATAACCTGTACTTGGCTGCATCTATAAGAGAGTGATAGCATTCGATGCCCAAATACTTTTTTCACGGACGCTTTTGTCCCAACTAAAAATTTTAAACTCATTCCACCGCTTTTATGGAAAACGATTATTTCAGCCTATCATGGGGCATTCTCATGGGTCAAAAGACAAATATTTTATAAAAGCGGGGGAGAGACGATGGAGCAAAAGGGTAAAATTTTTTACAGTGTATGTATGAGATATTCCATAAAAAGGATGGAGTGACGATGCAGCAAAAGTTAAATTTTTAAAAAGGTATCGCAATGCTAGGCATTTTCTATTATAAAATTTGATGATGATTTCCTGGTAGAATTCGATTGTACGCCGAATGATCCTTTATTTCTATACAGACATAAATACATAATCCATATTATTTTACAAATTCGTGGACATACAAGGACAAGATAGTACAAGGAAATATTACTACACAAGAAAAGTGCAACTGGTAGCTACACATAAAGAGTGTATGCAACGGAGTCAGTGGGATTCGAACTCACAATCTCCTACGCTCTCAAGAGATTAGTAGCGTGGTGTCAACCACCCGGCCACAAGGACCCACTTGATGACTCATTTTTTCCAGAATCTTTTCAATCAATCGTATACTTTGTTCCATGTGTCGTCATATTCACATCGAGGAATCCTACATGAACAAAATCTGAAATCATTCTGGTGTCTAATCCGATAGCCTAATCTGACTCTAAAGATAATTTTACTACACATATCTATGCACTTTATTTTTTGCATTGATATGTAGAGATAATTTTTTTCTCCGGAGCAAAATATATACTAAAAGATTTTCATCTTTTCAACAACTTAAGGATGTCGATTGGTATCGATGTCTATTTCCTCTTTAGTGGATGCGAGAACTTGTCCATTTAAGCTTTAACATTTCGGAAATTTATCGCATCCAGGAAACTTTAAGGCCGCACACTAGGCACAGAACAAGACCCGGATGATAATGTGAAGTCTATGGAGGCGTTCTTTTAAAATATCTCGCTCAAATTTTAAAATTTTTACGTGATTTTTTGCATAGGATAGCTGAAGATATTCCACAACCGACCTAGTTTTTACTTTTTCAATTTTGGTTTCAGATTTAAAAAAAAATTATTTAAAATTTCAAAACCGGTTTAAACGGTTCTGAAATTGAAACTATCATTATATAAAACATACATAAGCAAAATCGAAGAAGTAAAAACTAGGCTGGTTGTAGATCATCCTCGGCTGTCCTATGCAAAAAAAAAAAAAAAAAAAAAAATCATGTAAATATATTAAAATTTGAGCGAGATATTTGAAAAGAACACACCCATAGTCTTTACACTAACATCCGGGTCTTTTTCTGAGACTAGTGTAGTGCCTTAAGGTCCACATTGAAATCTACAGACTTCGTAAATGGGCATTGAAAAGCTGACAATCCATCAGTACACGCTAAAATTATTGTGAAAAATTACCTTTGTTTTTAAAGATTATCTATTTTCTGACTAATGAGAGAGATCTAAAAACGTCTATGGAGCGTTTTCATTGGTCAGAAAATAGATAGTCTTTAAAAACAGAGTTAATTTTTCAAGATATTTTAAACAGGGTACACTGCTAAAAATTTGACCTTTTTGCTGCATAGTCCCTCCACCGCTAATATAGAAAACGATTACTTCAGCCTATTATGGAGCATTCTCATGGATCAAAAGTGAGATATTCTATAAAAGCGGGGTAGTGACGATGCAGCAAAAGGGTCAGATTTTTTACAGTTTAAAATACGCGTACACAATCAGAGCGCGTCCAGTTGTTTCTATGATTCAATGCATATAGCAAAGTAATTCTAAATGTTCGTATGTATTAAAATACCCTTTTCAGTCATAAAAACTAAAAAGGAAGATATTATCAAAATCACACCATGATTCAACATGCGTCTATATGAAAGTAGCAATATTTGAAGTTAAGAATGTTCTTTGATAAACGCGGTACGCCAAAGTACAGAAAATTTAAGAATTTTTATTCCAGAACTTGGCGGTAGTCGCCTGAACGAGTTTGTTTTATGGGTGAAAGAAGTTAACTAGCTTAACTTTAATGGTAAGCTTATCAAAATTTTTCGTCATTTATATTTGTTCAAATGTAAATCTAGCACATAGCAATGTACTTTAATCATTTTGTGAATCCGGCATAACAAGCACCCTGATACACAGACACTCTTGCTTTAACGTGTAAGGCTCTTTAGAGATGAATTTTCAGCTTTTCGATATCGAATTCTCATGTCTGGATCGATGTGGATCTTTCACTTTGGAGGATACGAGAATTGTTCAAGCTAAGATTTCGTACTTTGAAAAAAACTAGCATCTCTGCAACAGTGGTTAGGATCCAGAAGGATTTTTCGCTGTTAAGCAAAACAAGATTGACCAATCGATAAGCCTTCATTTTTGAGAACTTTTCATTGTTCGAAGGAGAGAGTCTGGAATACATGGAGTGAAAATCTGCTATCGACACTGTACAAAATTTGACCCTTTTGCTGCATCGTTACTCCATCGCTTTTATTGAATTTATTTGTTTTGACCAATGAGAATGCTCCATAATAGAGCGACGTAATCGTTTCCTATAAAAGCGATGGAGTGACGATGCAGCAAAAGGGTTCAATTTTTTACTATGCAAGCAGTGCTAAAAATTTGTATCCTTTAAATGTGCAACGATGCTACTGAATTCCAAAGTGTCGATCACAGCGACATCTGCGGCATTTTCGTGATACATTATCTAGACTAGCAATAATTCTTGCATTTTTAGAAAATGTCCTAAAGATCTCGCTTCTATCTTTAAATTTCATTAGCATTGTTGCACATTTAAAGAAGAGAACATTTTAGCGCTTTTTTAAGTGTTACAGAGGGTGTGTTCAGCACAACTTACCGGTTACTTACCGACCACTTACCGATTGTAGACAAGTACGAAATGAAAATCAAAGCGAAGTGTGACGCCAGCTACAATTCAACAGGATAGTTTTCATTGATGCCACAATTTGCTTTCGTACTGCCCTACAATCGGTCGGTAACATTGGTTACTTTTGTAAGTTGCTCTGAATACGCCATGAGATAGCCGATTTCCATACTATTGTGATATACGCTCTTCCTATTTTCTTCATAAATTCTACGGAACACCTGTTTATGTTGAAATAATCCAAAGAATCCGGCTTGACAAAAAAAACACAAAAGTTTATTTGACAGATGGAACACACAAGATGGACTAACACAGCAAGACTTGAACACAGACACACAAACAATTAAATATATATATGTAAATATCCGGATTTCGTATTTCTTACAAGAACTTCTAACTACTCTTCTTTCACAACAGATCGATCTCGGGCCCGAAGCACCTACATATCCCAATTTTTGGATAATATTTTTATTCTGTTTACCAGCATCAGACATTCGCAGGTCTCCCTCTTACCTCCGCACACACACCTCTCTCTCTCTCCGTTCGTAACCCCTTCCTCTCCACACACACTCGTCCGCTGGTCACGTGACTCAAGAGCGGGCGCCGATGAATAAAACAAAAAAACACATCATCAGTCATTACACCCCCCACGCAAGATTGAAAATATGGTACACACTTATTTTAAATCTGAAATTCGACTGATGATGTTACACTATTTAACAATGATTTCCCAAATTATAATATGTATATATAAAAAAATAACACCACAAATACAACCGTATCCGGAGAAGGCACATCTTCCGGGGTTCTTCCTATCTGCTAATATAAAATAGAATTAAATTAATACTTCATATACACAATATAACATACAATTAACAAAAGGCAATACACAAAACTTAGTAAACATTAAACAGGACATTAAGAGTTGCTGAATGAAAAAAAAGTATATTGTTCAAGGAATGTTCAAACACTGGGTGCTTCAAAAGTTGTTGAATGTCTTACACAGTGTCCAAGCGTGATAATGCATCAGCATTAATTAGTTTGGCACCCGGGCGGTGCGAGATTGTAATGTCATACTTCTGTAAGGCTAATGCCCATCGCTGCAGCTTTGAAGATTGAGGGGCATTTTTGGTGATAAAAGTTAATGGATTATGGTCCGTAATAAGTTCCACAGGTGAGCCGAAAATCCACGTTTCAAATTTTTTCAAACTCCAGATCACTGCATAGGCCTCCCTTTCAATTGTTGGCCACGCCTGTTGAGTTTTGGTGAGTTTTTGACTGGCGTAACTTACTGGATACACTACTCCATCTCTTCTCTGCGATAAACAGGCTCCGATGCCGATTGCAGATGCATCACACTCTATGATGAAAGGTAACCCGATAATAGGAGTATGCAGACTGGGCGCTTCGATGAGACCTCTTTTTAACGCGTTGAACGCCTGGTCATGCTCTACTGACCAGCACAAATTCTCTGGACTGTCCTTCTTTGTCAGTTCAGTGAGGGGATATGCTGTTTCAGCATATTTTGGTATATAATCTCTATAATAATTGCACAAACCTAAGACACTTTTAAGTTGCTTCTTAGTTTGGGGCACAGCTAACTTACGAATGGCCTCCACTTTTTCCGGATCGGTCCGATGGCTGCCGGACACAATGATATGGCCTAAGTACTTTATTCGGGGTTTTGCAAATTCACATTTTTTCAAATTGACGGAGAATTGTAACTGTGATAGTTTGGAAAATATCTTCTCTAAATGCACCAGGTGTTCCGCGAACGTTTCGGAAAATACTGCTATGTCATCGATATATGCCCTAGAGAAGTCCTGGTATTCAGAAAGCGCTCTGTTGATTTCTCGTTGAAACGTCGCAGCAGCATTCCTCAGCCCAAAAGCCATGACCTTGAAGCGATATTGAGCTCTATGAGTCTTGAAACATGCTAATTTTTGACTCTCTTCTTCTAGTGGTATGGCCCAGTAGCCTTTGAGTAAGTCCAAAGTGGAAATGACGTTGGCCCTGCCAATATTAAATAATAGATCAGTAGAGTTTTCCATAGGAAAATCATCAACCTTGGTGATTGCGTTCAGTGCCCGAAAATCTACGCAAAGTCGCAGCGTTCCGTCTTTCTTCATCACGCACACTACCGGATGCGGTGCTTCTTCATCACTTTCTTCAATCAAACCTAATTCTAGTAATTCTTGAATTTGTTTGTCTACTTGAGGTTTTAGGGCCTCTGGAATTCGATAGACATAGGGTTTCTTCTTCTCATTATCATTTAATCTTATTTTGTGTGCACCAACTTTTGCTATTTGTATTTTCTTTGAAAACAATTCTTTATATCTAAACAATAAATCTAACATCTTTTCTCTTTCTACGTTTTCCAAATGATTTAAATTTACTTCTTCGATTTTAAAATAGTTCGAGTTATCCTTTGTACTAGGGGTGGGATGGACTTCCCCTAATTCTTCTTCATTCTCAAATATTACCCCCACTGCTTGTACCCTAGGAGTAAATTTCCTTATCTTATTCACGTGAACATTTTTAATGTTTCCGTTCGTTAACCTGACTTTGTAAGAATCGGGATTACACCTCGCCACTATTTCGGCTGGCCCTGTCCATCTAGCGTAAAGTTTATTACTAGAGTCTGGGATTAATAAATATACCTGCTCCCCCGGTATAAATTCCTTATAAATTGCCCTTCGATTCGCATACTTCGCATACGCGCCCTGTTTAACCTCCGCTACTAGTGAAGCTTGTTCCGCCGCCTTTTCTAAGTTAATTTTTAAATCCTGAAGGTATTCGGTTGCACTTTTCCCGAGATTTATAGGTAGTGGAATTTCGCCCGACCATGTAGATTTTAATACCGCCAATGGCCCCCTGGCCTCCCTTCCATACATCAACTTAAATGGCGACACCCCCGTCGTACAGTTAGGAATCTCCCTATACGCAAATAATAAATAAGGGATGTGTTTATCCCAATTTTTAGGATCGCTCCGAATAATATGGTGCAACATGCGTTTCAATACCTGATTATACCGTTCAACCAATCCCGAACTTTGTGGATGTCCCGGTGTTGCAAATCTAGGAGCCGCCCCTAGCCTAACCTGAAATTCCTGCATTAAACCTGATACAAAATTTCCCCCCTGATCACTTGCTATTACGCGGGGTATCCCTGTCCGCATAAATATTTCTAACAGCGCATCACAAGTAGCCTTAGCCGAAATTGTTCTTAACGGAACCGCTTCGGGCCACCTACTGTGTTGGTCAACCAAAGTAAGTACATATTGATGTCTACGCGCCGAAGGTGGTTCAATTTTCCCAATTATATCAATATTTACAACGTCAAATGGGAGCTCCGGTCTTTCAATCGGAAGAATCGGTATCTGATCACTGGCTCTCTCCCGGCTTCGCAACTGGCAATCCTTGCACGATTTACAATACTCCTCTACATCCCGTGACACGCCTGGCCAAAAAAATGAATATCGAATTCTTTCTTTCGTTTTCCTTATACCAAGATGGTTCGCAAAGATTGATTCATGTGCAATCCTTAAAATTTCCTCCCTCCTAATTTTAGGCACTGCTAATTGCATGACTTGATCTCCCGAAACCTTTTCCCTATGATAAAGTAAATTATCCACCATAACAAACCCATTTTTCCCTTGTTTTGCATCTTTAAATGCCCCCTGTAAAGATTCGCAATTCTTTTGTTGCTCCCTGTAAATGGTCGTTTCCGAACGCTGATTCGAATTTAAATCCTCGCAATCATTTTTCGTTCCAATACAATTAATAATCAAATTCTCTTCAAAAGATTCATCAGTCATTACAACTATATCCCTAAGATGCTATATTTCCGGTTTCTTGCATAAGAGAACTTGCCCGGAATCCAGGTAGAATTTGCGCTGTTAGCGAAACCAGATAAACGAATCAGAAGCCTGATTTTTAGCAAATTTTTCAATGTTTTAAATAAATTTTCTTGTTAATAAATCTCGTTTCGCAAACAGAGCAAAATTTATGTGAATCCTGGCCCTCGTCCAGTTCGGATTTTGCACTTTGAACACTGTTAAAAATTTGAAACTTTTACTTTATCGTCTATCCATCGCTTTTATAGAAAATTATTACTTCATTGTATTATGGTGAATTCTCATTGGTCAAAATAGAGATATTCCATAAAAGCGGTGGAGTGACGATGCAGCAAAAACTTTAATCTTTTAACAGTGAAAAGATTGTGTGTCTATGTAAGTGTAACATAAAAGCATGCAAAAGGAACACTTGTAATTAGTTGATTGCTTCAAAATGAATTTGAAATTTAAAGTTTTTATTTTTAAAAAGTTCTAATTATCAGATTTTTATAAAATTCGAATGGGAGCACATGGGCCTCATACGCTTTCAAACAAAAAAAGAATTATCAAAATCGATTCATATTTGCAAAAGTTATGCGTGAACAACAAATACATACATGTCGAAATCATAACCTCCTCTTTGAAGTCGGTTAAAAATAGGTTTCCCAATATTACTGTATTTTTTGAATGAAGAAGCAATAAGCTAAAAATTTGTATGAAATCCTTATATATGTGCCATTAAAAAAATACATACATTATTTCAGCTGATTTATGTAGTAGAATTTTTAATTTAAAAAAATATCAGGAAATATTTACACATAAGATTAAAATATTTTCCTAAAATAAACCTATTTTTTTAATATTATATACAGGGTGAGTCATAAATATCGAAACAATAGGCTATCACCTTAAATATTGCTCCTAGACCCATACTTCCAATTGCAAAAATTCATAAAAAAAGATGAATTTTTTGATAAGATAAGTTGCAACTCCATGGGGGGTCTGTTTTAAAAAATACGAAAATTAAATTTTTATACGGCCCCCAGAGGATAAAACTTCCAATTAGAAAAAATTTCTTTATCCCTTCCTGATTTGAACAAAAAAAATTTCATCTCGATATCTGCAAATCCCTGAAAGATATTAATATCCAAAATTTTTCCAAAATTCCTGACTTATACCACTTAAGCATGCCTCTGAGCGTAGCAAAATCAGTTCATTTGAAGTGCAATTAAGGGATCGACCATAAATTTACGTATTGTTAAATGTCGATCCAAGACAACATTTAAACTTTTAGATATAAAATAAAAGCGTATAGGTATTTGCTTTAAACTTCGATGATATATGCTAGATGTCTGCAATATTTCGACCTTGCCGCCAACTTCGTAACTGGCACGACTCATTGAACGGACCATTAAAACGGACCATTATTAAACACTTATTAAAAGTGTTATCAAATTAAGTAATATTAATTAAACTCTCATTAAAAGTGTCTTAAAAACTTATTGGCGCAGGCAATAAGTTTAGTAAATATAGTAATAGCGAAAATGACTCTTCTATTAGCCGAATCAATGGTAATAAATTTAATAAATTACATAGAAATATTTAAAAAATCTACTTTATACTACAGTTAAACCGCTATAATGGACACTCCCGAATAGCAGACACCTCTGTTTAACGGACTATTTTCCAATCCTCATTCTGAAAACCTAAATTTCTGCATGTTTAACCTCTGAATAACGAACATTCCGAATAGTGGACACTATTTAAGGCGATAAAGGATGAAAAAGTATTTTTTAAGGACAAAAAAATGAAAAAAGTAAAAAGGCCTCTAAATTTATCAGGGAATTTTGTGATAAATGAGCTGGGGAAAATCCCCCCCCCCCCCCACGTTCAGAGTTGAATTGAAGGGGTTGCCAAGGAGGGACATCTTCCAGAGCATTCAGAGCATTGAATTATCCCCTCGGAAAATTGAGATTTTATGCTTTTAACAGCAATCTCCCTCCCCGACCGGAACTCTATAATGTCCAATAATGTCACTTTGAAAAACAAATTACATGTAATCGCAAGCAAAAGTTAACTTTTGTAACAGGGTTTTTTCACAAGCATGTAATGAACAGTGACTAAAGGTGTGTACAGTTTTATTTAGCCCCATTGCTTAAAAAATAATTTTAATTTCTGATTAATCATATAAAAGAGGTTTTAGGACACATAAAAGTCAATTAATAAAATGTTAAACGTTTCTTAGCACTTTTTGACTATCTTTGATTTTCCCAATAGCGGACACCTCCGAATAGCGGACAATTTCTGCGTTCCTGAGGTGTCCGTTATTTAGAGGTTTTACTGTATTCAGTTTCAAAATTTATGAAGGTTTTAAACCTATTTTTGCTTTTTTCTATTTTTACAAGAAGAAAGTATTGGATTCATGAAAATTTTGAATTCCGGTTTTCGATGGATTCACACGTTTTAGGGTTCAGAAATATCGAAAAATCGAATTTTTATGAAATGTCTGTCTGTGAGTCACAGCACAATGAAAAAATTTGAAATCGACGTGATAAAAAAATAAAGTTTAAATCAACTGACGCATTTAAACAGTAATTAAAGAAGGTGAAAATGGCAAAACTTAAACCAAATCTGAAATCGAAACTATACAGCATTTAAACGTTAGGAGCCCATCTTTGCCCATCTTAAAACTAAATGCACTTTACTGCATCAAATGTTTTTATTTCAGTATTTCTCATTTTTAAACTGACACACGTCAATAACCGTCGGTAACGGTAACTTTTCAGCTCAGAAAATTTACTTTTAAAAATATGATTTGTTTACAAAAATTACTTTTTTTTTAATATTGCTATTTTAAATACTTTTATTTTTTTTTAAATACATAGTATTTAAAATGCTGAATTAAAATTGAAAATTAGACATTTTCGTTTAATCAAAAGAAAAAAATTCAACGCGACAAATAATATTTTGAGTTATAACAATTTTAATTTACTCAATTTAAAAAAATATATATATTAAGAAGTCTTATGATGTGATAATGCTTACAAATTATATGGTTAACCATCACAAAACATTCAAAATTCCAACTTTATAAATAAATAAATAAAAGATATGTTTCCTGGACCCATTACAGCAACATTGTTTCTTCAATTACACGCATTTCAATTTGTGTTTGATCCCTTGAAACCTCACGATTTATTAAAATTGTCATAACTCTCTGAGTTTTGAAGATATCAAGATGAAATTTTTTTTGTTCAGTTCAGGAATGAATAAGGAAAATTTTTCTAATTGGATGTTTTATCCTCTGGGGGCCGTATAAAAATTTAATTTTCGTATTTTTTAAAATAGACCCCCCCATGGAGTTGCAACTTATCTTATCAAAAAATTCACCTTTTTTTATGAAACTTTGCAATTGGAAATATGGGTCTAGGGGCAATATTTAAGGAGATAGCCTATTGTTTCGATATTTATGACTCACCCTGTATGAAATTAATTTATATGATTTTTGAAACCACTGGGAATAACACATGGAATTATTATAGAGGAAAAAACATTTTACAGTATTCGAATAAAAATTTCGAATATCACAATTTATTTCTTTAAAAATTTTTGAAGTAAACTTGAAAAACTACCGGAATTTTAATCTATTTGGTAAAGATTAAAAATGAAAAAAAAATCATTCTGCATTAGTGAATCAAAATATTCAACCTGTATAATTACCTATATAGTACACGATAAGAAATACCGTAACGAAAATTCCTTATTTAGGACTAACATTTGCAGAAAATTTCAAATATTGAAGCAAAATTATATGCAAAGTTATATACAATATTAAATCAAATTACATAATAATATAAAGATGTCTTTTTTTAGAAATATTATATGTAGGCCCTTGAAATTTCAAGTATAGAGATAATTATCAATATTACAATTAAACTATTTGTTTGAGTCAAATGCGAATATTTTGTCAAAGTTAGCATGGGATGATTGTTTACGACTGTAAAGCTTTTTATTGTACAGAAATTTTATGACATTCAGGACCAATTCAGTAAATTATGAAAATCTCTTAATTTTATAACATTTACTCTGACGCAAGGCTATAAAAATTAATGATCCTAAACACATACTTTCTCCTTTCCCTTTATAATCTATTATTCTTTATCTCTCACATCTCATACGTAAATCTCTAGACGGAACATTCCTTAGGCCACATTAGATTACTCGACAGAGTGTGACTATTTTGACAATAAACCTTATGCCTGACGTAATAAGAATGCAATATTTAATATATTGAGGATGATATTTCTTGTAGGTAGAAAAATATAAGACAGAAAAGGATAAATAATGATACTAAGACGCAAAAAAATTGTTATTGCTATTTGAAAAGATAAAACCACAACTGATTTTTAAGAAGAAAATCAGTGAATTGAATAAATAATTATATAAAAATTTTAATTTACCGGTGTTTCAGAAGTCATTTAATTTATATTTTTGATGGATATTGCATTTAAGTTTACAAAAATCTTATTATTATATATGAGGTTAATATTAAATAATCAGATTAATGCTTCTACCAAATTGTGCATGCATCAACGTTATATGACTAATAGCTGTGTAGCGTGTTAAAATTTTTAAATAAGGCAGAAAAATTATTTATTAAAAAATTATTTTGCCACCTAGCAAAATCCTTCAAGTTCAATACAACTATACCAGCACAGGAACCATTTTTTCGTAATTTTTAGGTAAAGATTGATGCATAACTTTTAGCACTTTTTGTGAGTTTTCTTTTAAATTCTCAGCTGAATAAAGAACTTTTTCTTCAAGATGGTAATTTTGTCTTCGTAAACATACACAAAAAAAATCACATAGTTCTTTTCCGAGAGCGTACATTCCGTTGTATGTCACAAAAGCTTAGTTTTTGGTCAAAAACAAAAATGAGCTCTTTTAAAACCAGTTGCGTGGCGATGCGTTCAAATTTTTTTTTATAAAGTTGTGAACGAACTTTAAAGATATTTACAACTCTTATCACTCGTACAACGATTTTAAAGCAATATATTCGTGTTTTATGATTCCTTGTTAACATTAAGAAAACTACTGAACACAAAAATATGAAAATAAGTAGTATTATAGATAAATTTTTGTTAAAAACGCCTGAGCACACAGTTTTAAATCGAATTTAGTGCTAAATTTGGTCAAAATTGTTTCATTAAAAAGTTTTATACGAGCGAAAACTACATGTAGGAATTTATTTATTTTTTAGATCATTTAATAAATTAAAAGCTCCTGATGTGCACACTGCAATTTTTTTTATTTGACTTATTGTTTGACATTTTATTTCTATTTTAAATCCAAATTTTCTTCATTTCTAGAAATATTTTTACATATTTTTAAAAAAAGATTGTTATTTTAAGTTGTTGCCAATTTGTAAAAAAAGCGCAAAGAATAACATGTCTTTCAAATAACAAAAAATATTTTCGCGTGACTGTTATAAGCAGTAGAAAACTTTACAAATTAAAATTGAATTATTAAATATTAAAAAAAAGAAAATACAGCAATTGCGTCATAAAAATTATATTTAACGCGAGTTTTAAAAAAGAAAGAAAACAATAAAATAATAAATGTATTGACATGTGTTAAAACCTGCAAATGGTGTAACTTACATCATATGCTACATATGAATCATGTCAAGCAGTTTGAATTTAAAAACATATTTACACGCCGCATTTTTTCACATATCTGGATTATCTTTTATTTAAATTACAAAATTTCTTGCAATCTTTTAAGCACTGCAAATAAAAATATTTGTTTTCTAGTGATAAGAGCACTTTCAGGCTAAAATTAAAAATCAGGCTTTAAATCAGGCTTTAAATTAAAAAAAATCAGTAGTAAAATCAAGCAGTAAATAGGAGAAAGTACATCATAAATATGATGATTTAACAATAATATTGCAAAACAAGTTGAATTATAAAATTTATGTATACGAGACATTTCTTATTTTGAGATGACCTTTTTAAGAATTGTTGAAAGCTCTCAGGCAAATCAAATAACATTTCATTTCTAACGAGAAAAGTATTTTTACGTGAATATTAGAACAAGAAACAAAAGTTTGGGGATCCTTAAATCAGATTTAAAACTATATATTCAAAATCGCATATTTAAAACAATTTTCTTATAGTATTGTCAAAAACACCAGGACTCAAAGACTTTTAGTTAATGCCAAAACTTTTAGTTAAATGTTGTTTAGTTAATGCCTTTCATATTACACATTTGCGAATGCTTAACTGATCTCATTTAAGCAAAGACGAAAAAACCATTGGATTTCTTAAAGAGAAACAGATTGGAATTTACAATTACCCAATTAAAGGCGAATGAATAGTAAAGCTATTACAAAAAGATTAGACTGAGAAGCGGGAGCACAGACAGTTAGTTACCTCATCGATTTCAAGGGTTAAAATCTACGATTAGCTAAATTTCGATTCCCATACTAAAACGCAATCGGTCTGCCAAACCCTATCTTGGTTAAAAACAGCTAAAAACCCGGTTTTACTGGTTGAATCATAGTTTTAATATTGTGCTTTAATGCGTTTAAAAGTAAGTATGAAAACATGGAGGATTGGGAGCAGGAAAACAATAATAAGCCTTGGTTCTACCGGTAAAATCGAGTTTTTAAGTGTTTTCCACCAAGATATGACTTAGCAGAGCATTTGCGCTTTGATATGAGATTCGAGATTCAACTAATCATAGATTTTCTCCCACGAACTCGATGTGGTGATTACCTGTGCTGCCGCTTACCGGTCTCGATCAGTACTGGTTTTTAATTTAGAATCTGCTGTGACCGAACGTAGCTCGTAGGGAGCAGAGCCCCCTAGTGTCTGAAAAAGCAAACAGCTGCTGTCAGAAATGTTGCCAAATTACAGAAAAAAAATGCCGTGTTGTCTTTTATATCTAAAATTCCGGGTACGTTTTACACGGGAAAAAATATATATACACAGTGTGTCCACTCTCAACAGTGGCCAATGACTAGTTTTTAAACTGTTAGCCATAGACATATAGTTCGAATTCGGAAAATGGGTTTTAAAAGGTAAATAAATATTTTTAAACAAGTTATGTCAAAACAAAATATAAAAAACTTACAAAATTAAATTTTTATGCAGTCCATCCGTCCTATAAGTGATATTTTGTAAATTTTTACCACGAGTCAATGACCCAATTACGTTGACGTGAGATGCAGATTAACTTGCCTCCAGCAGTTTGTAGCAGAAACAAAAACAATTAGATAAAATGTGTTCAATTTGCACAAATTCATTTTTGTTTTTTTTAAGTTAGTTTCTATTAAAATCCCAATGTAAAAATATATACAAATATGTTAAAAATGTAACCTATAATAAAAAATCCCTCATAGATATAATAAATTATTTTATCAGCTAAAAAAAGAATTTTTTTTTATTTATACTTATGTAATTTGCATATTTCTAAATTTAAAACTTACAATAGGTCTTTATAATCTATTCATTACGTATGTTTTATTTTAGAAAATATCATTATTCTTATGACGGAAGATACCGAGAAGACTAAAAGAAAATAATGAAAAAAATCTGTTCTTTCCTAATTAATAATTTCTTTACTTTAATCTTTCATGAAAAAATTGATTAATTTCCAAGAAAATGTTTTTCTAAGTTTAATAAAGTTTATGGAAAATCATTGTTCTCTGCAATAACGAAATTAGTTTTTACATTAGCGTTTATTAAGTTTTACTAAGAAAATCTTTGAAAACAAATAAAATAAGTACTTTCCTTTATAAAAGTCAAATATTTTAAGAGTGCTGTAGTTAATTAATTTTCCATTGTGTTATTCAAACAATTGCTTTGTTAGGAATGAAATTAGACTTTTTAAAGTTATTACGTTTAAATTATTTAAAGATTTATGGCAATAATTTCATATGATTTTTTTACACACAACAGTAGCATATTGCTTCAAGATAAAATATTAAATATATAATTAAAACATGAAATGTTTGTTAAGAAAATTACGAAATGCAAAAAGACATATAAAAATGTATTATAAAAATTTCCAATTGCGATATTATAAAAATCAATAGATTTGCAAGATTTAAATCACGAAGTAAATTATTCATTCCTGTAAAATACTCTAAATATTCTTACATGCATCATTTTATCTGATGTGGCTAGAAATGAAGGCTTCTAATATAAACACGTTGTTTTATCAATAAAGGATTATGTATGTAGATAAATAACTTAAAATTCTATATTTTTCAAGATAAACTTTTCTAGGAAAACCCGTATTATATGATTTAAAGCATTTAAATATTTTATTTCTTAGAATTATTTCTTAGAATTCTTAGACTCATTGTATTATTCAGAGTGTGACTAATGTGTAATTTTTATGTGTAATAGTGTAATTTTTATTTTTGTGAATATTAACAAATAATGAATGCTATTTAATCATATACTTTATTTGGTTTTTTAATAACAAATATCAAAACGAAAACTCATTTGAAACGACACAATTCCTTAGATTAATTTTAAACACGATTATTGAATCTGTAAATTAATTATAACAGATGTAAATTTTCCATTTTTCATTTTTGAGTGAAAAAAGTCCGGGCCAGGATATTTTTTTCACTCTAAAATGGAAAATGGAAAATTTACATCTGTTATAATTAATTTACCAAATCGTGTTTAAAATTAATCTAATGTAATTTCGTATGCAACGATTTTCTGCAGTTCCATATATTGAGCTTCGATTTATTCTGTTGAGCTGATCCAGAGTATCAGACCAGATAAAGTGATCGTTGAGGTTAATTGGGTGAAATAGTCCTCCAGTGTTCATGTCCGGGATGGCTCAGTTAGAAGAGCATTGGTGGCTTCAACCAATACATCCCTGGTTCGTATTCTGGCCCGGAGTTTTTTCACTCAAAAATGAAAAATGGAAAATTTACATCTGTAACACAATTCCTATTATAATTATTCCGAAGATTAACTGCATAAGAATTACATTTCAGGAAAAATGGTGCATGTATTACCACACGGGAAAAAAAAGGGTCGATCTACTAAAAAAACTTTAGTGATCCTTGTAATTACTAAAAAATTTTTAGTAATCTTAGTCGGTTACAAGAAAATCTGTAAGAATTACTAGAAACAAATTAGCAACGAAGAGAGTTAATAGTTTTATATTTTTAATAACTATTACTAAAACTCACTTCGTGTGGCCTTGATAGCATAGTGGTTATAGTAACGGACTCCAGACGGAAAGGTCCCGGGTTCGATACTGGCCAAAGCCAAATACGCCCCGAATGTATATAATGTAAATACTCGTTAGTAAAGGGACTATGAAAATCCTGTCGGAGCAGTTAGCAATGTTTGGTGCTGCCATCTATTGCACTTTTGCCGAAAATCTTCCGCTTCAGAAGTCTGGATGCAGCTCGAAGGAACCTCCTGCCCTTCGGGCGCACGTAATGGTTATTAAAAATAATTTTGGAGCTATTACTAAAATTTGCTTGGTGACTCATACTAAAAATTTTTAACTTAGTTATACAAAAAATTCTTTTGTTCAGTTTACAAAAGAAATGCTAGTTTCACTTGCAAAAAAAAAGTTTGTAATGGTTACTAAAAAATTCTTTGGAATACAAATTTACTAAAACATTTTTAGTAACCTCTTGAATTTTTTTTACAGTGAACATTTTGGGCACTGCAGCGGTGTAGAAAAATGTTTTATATAGATATTGTCAAATGACATGAACAATTTAACACTGTAAATAAAGATTTTAAATGAAAAATAACACACACACATATACGAAGAAAAAAAACTCTTCCCAAGGAAAACTTTTCATTGTATAAAAAAAAAATAATGTTATCGACATCCTTTCGCATAGTTGAATTTCGTTGCTCTGCGCAAAAGAAAAAAAATTATTTTTAAAGTTAAATCTTCTAGTACATTCTTATTTTATCGTTAATTTCAAATCTATGTTTTGCCACATTATGATTGAATAAAATAATATATTTGGTCATCGATTAAATTACATATAATTGAAGAATAATTATAAAAGGAACAAGGTTTAAGATCAGCCTGGTGTTTTTTACAGTTAGATTTAAGCATTAACTATTCTATGGACATGATAATACTTTAAAGTTTCTACAGGAGTTTATGCTTAATATACAGTGTTTCCAGCAAATAACACCCTGATTTCAAATTTAAATTTCTCAAAAACAAAAATCGATAGAACTATGCGGTAAACGGTTTCTTTATTAGGTAAACTGTAAAAATGTTATACTAAAGTTTCGAACGGTGAATATTTTGAAAAGATTATGTTCTTATTGCAAAGAATGCTTGACTTGACGTTTTTCTTGCTTTAGATTGCTTGTAGAGAACGAGCTTTCCGGGGTACTTAGCCATATTTTTCGAATTAAATTTTTGAAATTTCTGAAATTCCAAAAAAATTTTTCCAAAAAATTTTAAAACATGGCATTGTACGCCCAAAACCGCATTCAAACTAAGCAATTTAAAGCAAGAAAAATGTTAAGTCAAGCATTCTTTGCGATCAGAACATAATCTGTTAAAAATATCCACCCTTCGAAACTTCTGTATAACATTTTTACAGCTTCCCTAATAATCAAACCGATTACCGCATAATTCTACCTATATTTGTTTTTGAGATTTTAAAATTTAAAATTAGGATGTTATTTGCTGGACACCCTGTATACATTGTAGTTTCTATACTTTTGTTTTCCTGTACATTTTAAAAGACATTTCATTTCACTAGACTTAGATATTTATTATTTTAGTTAGGGATTTCTGTTTTTCACTTACCTTAATACATAGCCAAAAGAAAAAAAATCCCAAAATACAGAAAATATTAATTACTCTATTGCTAGATATAATTTCCCAAACTGTATTATGTTTAATTATTTTTTTTTAACCAAATTCAAGATGGAAAAATAATGCTTCATGGAATAATAGAATGTTTATTTATTTATTTTATCCACATTCTGGGCACTTTCACAGAATTTTGTTTAGTTGTATACTTGAAGATTCTCAGCGATGTAGTGATCAGTCCATCTTGCTGCCACGAAAGAGATCCAGATTCTGTCATTAGGCTAAAAAGCTGTAAAGCTATGAACAGAGAGGCAGTAGGCTGTACAAACTTCTTCTGTTGAAATAGTGGATGCCAGAAAATGAGCTGTTTTCTACTCTCTTGCTCCGCCAAATTTGACATTGGCAAACTATAGTCCATTCAACAGTCTCCAGTGCAAGATACAGCAAAAATGGAGGACGCAGAAGGGCAGATATTACTAGGGCTCCTATAACTCAGGCTGAATCGTCAAGCATCTTGTTTCCCAATTACATTTTGTTTCCCATTGATTCCTTTGTATGGGCGAGAAACGTTTGAATGACTTTAAAGCTACAAAATCGTTAAAAATGGACAGTTGTTTAGCAGAAAATTATTCTGACCTGATCAGAAATGAGTTTAGAGTATTTAAATTCCATATAAATAGAAAAAGAAGAATAACTTCTGTATAAATACTTAAAAGAATAGATCTGGATTGGAGAACTTCGCCAAATATCGCGCAAACCTAATCACTTGTATACAACAAACCGGTTCTAAGAAGCTGAAGTGTTTTATACCAGACGGGTGAGAAAAGAAAAGACAAGAATTCCCCGTTCCCTCATTTATGCAACTTTCGCCTTATTTATTTATTTATTTATTTATTTTATTTTATTTTAGAGTCTGAGGTATTGATTTAAATGGTTGGATTCAATTAATATTTAAGAAGTAAAAAATAGAGATATTTTAAATCGAAATTGAAAAAGATATTGTACTTTTGCGGCGTAAGAAAATGAAGGGAGGGGGGAATAGTTAAAGAAAGAGCCAAAAGTTCAGAGGGAGGTGGGATTTTATAATTATAAATTTATTGTTAAAAAAATAACAAAAATATTAGAAAAAATCATAAGTTTTAAAGATTTTAAATTTTGTAAGATAAAAATTAGAGATATGACATATATTATTTATTTATTTATTTTATTTATTTATTTATTTTATTTATTTATTTATTTTATTTATTTATTTATTTATTATTTATATTTATTTATTTGTTTATTATTTTTATTTATTTATTTTTTAGCTTGGGGTTGGAGGGTGTTTAACTTAACAAATTATTATTTATCCACAATTACAATATAATTCCAAATAGAATAGAAAAATAAAATTGAAAAAGTAGTGTTAAATTATTTTATATTTTGAATGCTCAGTTTGGGGGGAGGGGGTGAAAACAGCAATTTCAAAAGGTGGAGAGTTAAATAATTGATTATTTATTGTTGCAATAAAGTAATGAATAAGCACAAAAGTTAAAAAAACTATTTTACAAATCTTAAGCATTTGATTGAAATTTAAATTAAAGAATAGAGATATTTTTAATCGAAATTGAAAAAGATATTATACTTTTGCGGATTAGAAGGAAGGGGGAGAATTAAAAAAAAGCCGAAAATTCAGAGAGAGGTTGTATTTTATAATTATAAATCTATTGTTTAAAAAATAACAAAAGCATTAGAAAAAATTATAAAATTAAAAGATTTTTAATTTTTAAGTGAAAAATGGAGGAGGTGTCATGTTTTATTATTATTATTATTATTATTATTATTATTATTATTATTATTATTATTATTATTATTATTATATTTTATTTATTATTATTATTATTATTATTATTATTTTATTTATTATTATTATTATTATTATTTTATTTTATTTTTTTGGCGTGGAGGAGGGGCGTTTGATTTAAAAATTTATTATTTTTCTACAATTACTATAAAATTACAAATAGAACAGGAAAAAAATAATAATGAAACAGTATTGTTTAATTATTTTATATTTTGAATGCTTTGTTTTGGGAGGAGGGAAGGGGGCGAAATCGGTAATTTCGAAATCTAGAGATTTAAATAATTGATTATTTTTTGTTGCAATAAAGTAATAAAAAGCAAGAAAGTAAATAAAAAAATGTTTTACAAATCTTAAGCATTTGATTGAATCTTTTAAGGATTTAAGGGGAGGGGGGCGAGTTAAGATGAAATTAAAATAAACCGGGAACATGGAAGGATTTCATTCTTCCTTTTTAAATTATTTCCTTTTTTAAGTTTTTAATTAGAAATTATTTTACATGCGACTAATTCGTGAAAACTCTATCCTTAATTTACTAACTTAAAGCAAAGAATATTAGCATTTGAAGCTTTTTTATTAAAAAAAAATATTAATCATAATTTCAAGAGGAAATAAAAAAAGAATAAAATCAGTCTAATGCATTTGAATATATACGTGTACTCACATTAAATGAAATTTAGAATTAGTTCCATTTATATATTTTTTTCTTAAATAAGCATGCGAAACATATCAATAAAAATAAATTGATGGAAATAATTTTTTAATTCTAATGTAGCATTTTACAAAAGCACAACTACATGTTATTATTTTACCCTTTATTATACAACAAATTTAAAAGCCTTATTCTTATATTTTCCCATGAAAGAGATTGAGAAACTAAAATTACTCGCCTCGACATCTACGCGATAAGACGCCAAATCAGGCAGCCGTTTTGGAAACTTAATGGAGCCGTGATTCAGCCCGTTATATAGGAGCCTTAATATAACCAGCATCAAATGACGTCACTTATGCCGATTATTTTAATCTTCATAACTCCATGTTCATTCATACATTTTACCATTTTACCAGGCAGGTTTTTAGAGCATCAAATGGCGTCGTTTATGTCGTTATGTAAAAATATTATTTTAATGTTTATAAATCCATGTGTTTACTCATACATTTTCCCTTTCGGGATCCATGAAATGCGTTCCCTGCTTTCTTGGGAAACTAAACACTAATATCTTGCATTGGGACGGAAACATATGCTGCCCCACAAAACTGAATTGAAAACTTTCGTCACTGTTCCTTAATTAACCGTAATGCTACTGCTAATTAACCGTAATGCTACTGCTTTAGTTTTTCCAGTTTTGTATCCTAGATTGATATCCAGTTTTTTATATGTACAAACTTATCAACTGAACTCCTAAATATACATGAGCAAAATTTGTTCTGGAATATTAAAAAATACAGTGATATTAAATTCAAGTCATTTTATTATTTAATTTTATATTCCTATAATAAATTATTTTAAATATATCTCTACATTTGATTAATGCAAAAATTAAAAATCTGTTGACTTTATGTTATCAAATTCCAAGTTATTGAGCAATTCACTCTAATCTAACTGACTTCACAATTTTTTAATTATAAATATGTACTTTGGAAAAAATTATACTTCTTACGTAAATAAAACTTTAAATATTTTTAAATATTATAATAGGTATAGATTTATTATTACTGAAAAATAAAGACTCATTTATTTTGTAATTAATTCTTAATTATTTTCCTTCCGAAAGCGAATATGTGGAATACATTAATAAATTATTCTATTGTTTAAATATTCTTAAGAGATGCTACTATACGTGGATAAAAATAAATATCCGAGAAAATAATTCATTTCTTAAGAATTGATAAATGTTAATTTTACTAAACGTCTGAGATAAATTGATAATAAAGGTATAATATTCCTTTATATATTTGAAAAAAAAATTAATTATTTGATAGTGAAATTATTTAGAAATTCTAAAAATGCATTTAATAAAATAAAAATATCAATATTTCTTCTTTAATTCTAATTCGTATCTATTTGAAATAATAACTAAATTAGTTACTTTTCATTCAGAAATTTGGGTTACATAAAAATATCTTTCTATTTAAAGCAAAATGAAAATTGGTTGTACAATTCTATTAAAATTGTTTGCTTAAACAACTTAACTACGTAATTGCACTAACGAAAAATCTAATCTTTTTCTGTTACCACTATTTAATATGAATTAGTATGAAATATCAAAATTTACTTTTGTATAGAACAAAAATTCATTTATATTATAATTAATTCAAATTCATATACTTTCCAACAGAAAAAAAATTGAAAACATTAAAGAAATTTTTAAGTAGCTTGAGTATTATAAAGCACATAGGACACACACCATTTAATTTTTAATAATAAGTAATTTTTTATCATCTACAGCATTTAAATATACTAAACTTGGTAATTATTTTAATAAAATATAATCGGAATTTGAGCAGGATTTAGAAATTATTTGAAATTTCTATGCCTTTTTTAATGTTGTTTAAGATCGTTTGTTCCGCGAAACTCAGTTTTAGTAATTTAGAATAATTTATAATGAAACTTTTTGAGGGCTAATTTATTTTAATTTTGCATAAAAAAATGCTATTTTACCGATGTTTTATATTTCTTGGTGATTTTCTAAGATTCGTAAAATGTGTCAAATTAAAATCACTCAGAGACATGTTACAAATTTCATCACTTGTGGCTTTTGATTGTATGTAATCTGTTATAGTTGTAATAGCATACAGCTGAAATTAAATTATTATATTTGCATAGGTTGTCAACCAATAATTACATTCTAAAATGTGAACACTGAAATAAAAACAGCCAAAAAATCTGCTGAAAAATATTCTTTTGGTATTTTCTAAATTTGTATGTATAAATTAAAACATTTGAAGCTGTAATATAGGATAAACAAAATTATTATTACATTGCGATATTAATTCGGTCTAAACGGTTAAGAACTCTGTAAATTATAAGTAAAAATCTTGGAAAAATTTGGGACTGTTTTCATAAAAACCTTAATTTTTCTACGAGTATACATTCTATGGACAGAAAAATGAACACAATTTATTACAATAAGCCACTTAATCATAATCTACATTTTGAGCGTTTTTGATACATTAGTTTTGGCAAGGTTATCCAAAAGAAATTCATTCTTTTTTAATTTGTTGACGGTCTCATTTGGAGCTTCGGGAAAAAAATCTCCACGGAAATGTATGACTTACACTATTATGTATACACACTTAGAGTTTCAGAATTATTTCTCATGCATTTTTCTAGATATTTAGCAAAAAGTCTAAAATCGCAAGCGGGTGATCATTTTTGGTCATATAGTGCATATATGTAAAGTTATCATATAGTGTGTGTAGTTGTCCAAAAAATCGCTTTTTTACACGCACATTCGTGACCATAAAAGGAAACGATGGAATACTTGAAAAAGTAAAATTACGGAATACTCCAAAACTCATTTACGCCTTCATTCTTAAGGGTATTAAGACTTAAGGGTATTAAGATTACATGTAATTTTGTTTTGTTGCAAGAAGTTTTATGGGCTCAATTTACTATAATTTCATGTTACTATGAAAACAAGCAAATCTACTTTTCCCTGTATTTAGAGTTTTTTTTTTTTAGATGTGTAATTATATTTTTGGTGAGTGACGTGTATTATGAAATCGATTACGCATTTCACAAAATTTGTCTATCTTCAAAATTAACTTATTCAGACATATAGTTGTCTGAAAAATACTTTTAATTTCTTATGCAATAGGTATTTTAAAATAAACAAAACAATTTTGTTTATCCCAGTTATACTATATAAAGATATATTTATATAATAACAGTAACGAAGTTTTAATATTTTTTATCCAAAATAAAATAAACATTAAATAAAGTTTTTTGATTTTTTAGGTATAATAAAACTAAGTATTTATACATGATTATGTGATCTGAAGATATAAGATTTCTGAAACTTGATAAATATTAATTATCTTAAATTCACAAATAATACTAATAAAGGAACAATGTTTTTATGTACGTTAAAACATATCATTTGATTCCATTGTAAAATAAAAAAAATGTACTTTCAAAATTATTGATTTTTTTTTTTTACATTCATTAGTGAATTTGTTTAAATAAATTTTCACATTTTTATAATATATTGCATTTAAAATCTAATGTATCTGAGCAATCAAATTATGTGCTGCTGATTAAAAAAGTGTGTCTATTGAATTCATTGAATTAATTCTATGATTGTATTTTAAAATTAAAATCTTATGAATGATTATTTAGAATAAATTAAATTGAATTTATTAATCCTTGCGCAAAATAAGATTAAAATAGCAATTAATTCTTAATAATTTTCTTGAAATAGTGAAAATAAATTCCGAATTTGAAGTTATTAAACGGAAATTAATCTCTTCGTTTATTTCGATCTTACAAATAGGTGTAAATACCTATGGGAGCGAATTACATGTAAAATAAAATAATTTATTTTCTAAGAATTAAGTAATGTTCATTATCTTTAAATATTTAAGTGAAATCGCTAGTGTTAATTGCGAAGACAAATTGGTGTCTGATAACTTTGTTACATTAGTATAGATACGTTACTTAGATACATTAGTTATATCGTACCAATACTGAATTTAAAAGCGTTGCTCAAATTAAATTAGTTTTAATAAATATTACACATTTTTTTATTTTTATTTATGCAATTAATTAGTGAAAATACATTTTTGCATCTGAATAATATGATATATTAAACATTTCCTTTATATTTTTTTTATCAAATTGTAATTAATTACGCAGTTGAATGAAATTCATTTTGCAATATTTTACTTTTTCTTAAATGTATAATGTACATTGAATTGGCGAATTTGATATCTTTTCCTCAGAGAATTTCTCTGAATTGAGAGAAATTTAAAAGTTCATATAATACATTATGTGTTAAAAGCAAGTTGAAATTTTCATTCCGTCATATATTTTATATTTATTAACATTACATGTATTTTAAGGGAGGTTCATACAATTGGTGACGCTGTCAAGAATATAAATTCGATTATGAACATAGCAGAATACTGGTAATATAGAATGTCTTAAAATCTTTGTGAGAAGTTTTTAAAATAATTTTCTCTTTGAAAAAATAATTATGCAGATATATTTAAGGAGAAATATGATTTGAAAATATAGTTACCGAAAAATTCTCTGGCCTGGAAATTCCCTGATCAGTATGAACTATCTAAAAGCAAAATTAAAAAAGAAAAAAAAATGAGACACTAAACAAATTACTCAATAATGATAATATATATGATATTTTATAATGCAGTAATGGTCGACAATCAAACAAATTGGCAACTAATATTATGAGATTATAAATGATGGGCAGATTTCGTTGTGATAAATTCTTACATATTAATAAATATGTGTGTAATAGAATTTTTTGTCATAACCACTTTTATTCAGTGATTGAATGTATTTTCGCACTAAAAGAGAAAGAATATTTTAGTGTATGTTTTTGATTTACTTCTATACTTAAATATAAGATTTTGTAGCCATAATTATATTTCTTTATACTGTACAATAAACATAAAACATGTAACGAAAAATTCTGTATAGCATAATTAGAAATAATATATCAATACATTCTTACGTAATTAATAAATTCTATTCTTTAATTTTTCATGACAAAATTGATTAATTTCTTAGAAAAGTTTTATCTTGGATTAATAAAGTTTTAGAAAATTCTTTGTTTTCTGCAATGAAGAAACTAGTTTTTACATTGGGATTTATTATGTCTCATACAGTAAAGTCTGAGAATATAAATAAAATAATATAACTTAAGTGAGCAACTTTAATGAATTAATTTTCTATTATATTATAGTGAAATCTTATCTTGTGTATAAATATGTCCAAGTAATTGTACTTTTAAATTAAGGCAATCATCGATGATTAACAATGAACTTTCCGATTAAGTCGCGACAGTCAACGATCACTTAGAGTCTAAAATATGATATAAAACTAAAAAATGATAGTGTTTTATGTAATTACAGAAAACTTATTTAAAATTTACTTAATTTTTTTATTACATTATTACACTTTCTTAATTATTACTTATTTTTTTAGTTTCATATCATACTTTACCCCTTCAGTGATCGGTGACTGACGTAGCTTAAATGTGAAGTTTAGTATCAGTTACCGTGGAGTCACTTTGGAGTTCAACGTTCTAACTTTCTCTCATAGCGAAATATAATTTGACAAAAAACTTTTAATTTCGACCTAATTGTAAATGTTTGAATACATAATACATATATGCATAGCAAATAAATATATATCAGTGGAACAAGCACATCAGAAGAATATGTATAACGAATTTACTTCAAATTGTGGAGGATTTTCTTTTAAAAAATATTCTTGAACTCATGTACATGCATCAGAAATATTAAACATGAATTATTATTTACTCACTTTCCATTAAAACTTAATGCACAATTAGAGGAGAAAGCGCTAATTCATTAAAATTCCGCGCAGAAAAATTTCCATCGTATATTTTTTATCGTTATTGAAAAGCGTTATTTTTATAAAAAAGCATTAAAAAAATGCACATACTCCCGAAACTATAGGGGAAACCGGGGTACATTGATAAAAGGTAGATAATTTTAGTTGATTTATTTAAAAGTTTTTTAATTTCTCTCCTAAAAGTTGGCAACAGTGAAGACTTTCTTCAAGTGAAAGTTTGCTGGGATAGGATTTGAAGTTTCTTGGAAAAGGTAACTTTAACTGTTTTACTGTAATTTTGGAAACTTATGGAATTCTGCTTGTAATACTAAAACCAGAATTCGATTTAATCTATCACTTTGACTATAATAGCACAATATAAGGTATGTTAATCACATTTATATTCACACTGTCTGGAACTACAATGTAAACAACAAATTTCAGCCATGGCAGTTTTTTTCAAAAATCTGCTACTGGGGTAGTTTGGTACAGTGCTATTGGGGCACATTGGTGCATGAACCAATGTGCCTCATAACAGACTGTAAACTGGTAAAAAGTTTTATGTCTGTACGGTTGCAGTACATTTAGAAAAACCAGTGCTATTACCTTTCAAAGTTCAACTAACAACGAAATGGATACACAGAATCAAGGATCTTCTTCTCTAACAGGCTAATGAAAATAATCGTACCGTTTTTGAAAAATTTCCTTTTTAGATGACACCATTGAAATTAATCTATTTTTGAATCTACATATCCCTTATATGAAACCAATTATCGCATCGTCCAAGCAGCTTCAAAATCTCATCCTCATGTAAATCGCCTGTTTGCTATTCTTACCACTGCATCACAATCGCTATGACTTTCTCATTGTAATGGTAAACTAATTAAAATGGTGTTATTTTATGAGATGGAAAAAGATATAGCCACTTGGTGCCAGGTCAGGACTATACGAAGGATGAAGTATAGTTCCCATCTGAGCTAATATCAAGTGACAGCAGCTTGTCCCCATACTTAAAAAAGCATCTTGGAGGTCAGGGCTACACGAAGGTTGAAATAGTAGTCCTCACCTGACCTAATATCAAATAAAAACAGCTCGTCCCTAATGTTAAAAAAGTATCCAGGAGATAAGTAGAACGAAAATAATGACGACAAACTGTGTTTAATGCAGCAGGTAACACATTTCTATTAATATTGGATATGAAATTTTATTGAACTATGCGACGAAATCCATAATAGAATTGGGAGATACAAAAGAGTAGAATAAGAACCCGGCTTTTACATAACAATAAAATTTTGAAAGACTTGTTTTTAAATTTTTAAACAGTATTTACTTAAAAATACGCTTTGTACTCAAATTAAAAAAAGTCATGCATTGTATATTTTTTCGCAACAAATATTGCATTGTAAAACTATTACAATAAAATTCTATTTTAAAATATGCATTACATAAATATCTTGACTAAATATAGATGATGCGAAAAATATTAAAATATTATAACAACTGATTTAAATAATTAGTTATATGAGGCATTATTTATATACAATATTATATTTTAGAAATCAATAAATGACTACTCTTCTGTAAGTTTTTTTTAAAATTCACCGAAACATAATTATGCTTTACTTACACTTTTTCTTACTATTCATCTTATCTCGGGAGATCCCTCATACCTCACTTTGCACACATAAAAATCTAGAAAAGCTTTTTTTAGGCCACATTAAATTGCTGGACGAAGGGTGAATGTGTTGACATCAAAGCTTCTTCTTGATATGCTGAGGAAGAAATACTTAATATATTATGGGACTTGCTTCCTAAAGATAAGGAATGTAGTAGAAATTTCATGAATACTATTTTTACGCAGGGATTTTTTAAATTATTTTTATATATCTTACGATAAGAAATCTAACATAAATAATTATCTATACACTTAAATTAAAAACAAACAAGAAGAAGCTTATTCTTATTATCTTGAAAAAGGAATTTGTCGTGAATGGGTATGGGTAATTTTTTTTTATTAAAAGAAAAAAAGATAAAGCAGATTACAAGTTGAGATATGTGGTTTGGAAATTAAAGAATTTTAACATAAATACTTTAAAGTAACTATGCTACTATAACTACTAGAATTCTAACATAAATTCTAACATAAATAATAATCGGTACGCTTAAATTAAAAATAAATTAGAATAAGCTTATTCTTATTATCCTAAAAAGGGATTGGCGGTGAATGGGTGTGTGTAATGTTTATTATATATATATATATATATATATATATATATATATATATATATATATATATATATATATATATATATATAGGTGATTACAGTTTGAGATATGTGGTTTGGAAATAACGTTAAAAAATTTCAATACATGGATTAAATTTTGATATTTGAAAAATAATAGCAATACATATGAAGAATTATGAAGAATATATGAAGAATTATGATTGACAATTATTGAAAAATTATTAGACATTTATCTGTGCAACACACATCCTCATTAATACAAATTAACAGCAATAACATAACATGGAACCCGCCACTTAAATTCATAGATAAAGTTTAAAAAACACATAATATTCCTCTGGAATCGAGCCAGATCCATTCAGCGTATAAGAGTACAGTTTAAAAAACCAATGTTCCATGAAGAATCTATAGCGATAAAAGCTGCAGTTATTTTTCAAATTCAACAAATTTTTAAAAAAATGGAGTGTTCTCCATTTCAAAAGTATGGTGTACTACACAGTGCAGCCATATTAATGTGGCCACCTTTAGATACTAGTTGTTTTGGTAAATATCTAGACAAATACAAAAAGAATTATTCTGAAACTCTCTGTGTGTAAGATGATTAGTATAGGACATAACTTTCCGTGAATATGTTATCATGAAATCCCAAAGAGGACCGTCAGCAAATTGAAAATCTCTGATTGAACAAGTTGATCTTTTGAATAACCCTGTCATAACTAATGTATCAAAAGTGTTCAAACTATAGATTATTATTAAATGGCTTATTGTAATAAACTGTGTTCATTTTTTGTGAGGATAACATGTATACTCGTAGAGAAATCAAAGTTTTCATAAAAACAGATCGGAATTTTGCCAAGTTTTTTTTTTTTTGCTTATAATTTGCCGAAGTCTTAATGTAATGAAATGTTCTTTTCAGAAAACCCTGTAATCAAAATAAAAAAATAATAAAATTTTTTGAATAATGAGCAATTTTACAAAATAATTTTTTATTGCACATGCGTGAAAGCGATAAGAATGTAATTTGCATAATATGTTAAATAAATGCACAGAGCAACTTTTTTAATGTATGGAAATTACAGCTTTAAAATTATGAAAATTATCATCAATAGAATGAAGTCAAAATCCATTCTTCCCAAAAAAAAAAGCAAAAGAAAGCGCCCAGTTAATAAAATATTGATAAAACTTAAAAATTCCATACAATGACTAGTTAAATAACTATTCAAACATCAATTTAATTTAAATGCTTTAAGTGATAAATTAAAATAACATAAAAAGATTATAGCTTGACATGTTTCATTGCTCTTACGGCAACATTTTCAAAAGCAAATAAAATGATAAAAAGGAATTTCCCGAAATAAACAGAAAAAACACAAATCACGTGAACATGAGCATATAAAAATAAACTGGAAATAAAATGAATAAAAACAATTGTGAGCGTCACATATTACAAATTATTGTCTTAAAAACCTTTGAAGCATTTCTTTCCATATTTTAGGTAGTTCCATGGAGGCAAATTCATTGCAAATATTGTCTTTACGTATGGAGATTTTTATTGATTCTCTTATGATTGACGGAAAATATGATCTAGAAGGGTATATTATTCTGCTATTTTTAAAATCTATTTGTAATGGTTCTTTGCTGTATAATCTTGAGAGAGCTGTAGTTTTCCTATTGTATTTGATGTCTGCTATATGTTCTTTAATTCTAGTTTTGGGAAATTCCTTTTTATCATTTTATTTGCTTTTGAAAATGTTGCCGTAAGAGCAATGAAACATGTCAAGCTATAATCTTTTTATGTTATTTTAATTTATCACTTAAAGCATTTAAATTAAATTAACTATTCAAATTTTAAATGATTTAGGTTTATTCTTCCGTATTATAATGATGCATTTATAACTCATCCTTCATCATTTTTCATTCAAACCAGAACCTATTGAACTGCTTGATAAAGTTTATCCGCGTTCAAGTATTCTTAAACGACAATAAAATGAAAGGAAAGAAAGTAATTGAATAGATAATGGCTAAGTTTCCGCAAAGTAAATTTAACTGCATTGTTACGAAAATATGTAGAAATGTCTTAACAATGAAAATTATCCTCTCAAACGTTTCTAAAAGTTTCAATTGAATTTTTTCATATAGCTATATACTTACTGAAGAATAAAGATAATTGATAAGAAAAATGCAACAAAATAATTTTATAAATACGGAATTTGACCCAAGTCGAATATATTCTGCATTGTCTGTGTGTATAATACACTTTGCTCCTAAGTTCCATGAAAAAAGTTTGACCGTTGGTGAAAAAAAAAATCCCTATCGTCTTTACCTATAGACGGAGGTAGATTTCTTTAAATGCTTATTTAAAAAAAAAAAAAAAAAAAAAAAAAAAAAAAAAAAAAAAAAAAAAAAAGAGAGAGAGAGAAAAACCCAGTTTAACAATTTTATTGAAGAAATTTTAATTTCATTTTTCTTAAAGTGCCGGTTCTATCAGAATCACTTTAGCTAAATTTAGCTCAAATGCCCACTTTAACAGCATTTTTCAAATATATTCTGCCTCAATCAAAAAACTGGCCAATACATCACATTGTATAGTTCTTAAATAAGAGAACCTGTCATTTGCATGCGTTTAAAATCAAAATATAAGCAGAATATAAGCAGCTTGGATTTTAAATTTTTTTTTTCAACTTCTATTTCTGTTTAATTTATTTTTGCTATAGGGATTGGTCCTATAAAAATCTTGCCAAAGTAATAGTTGTAGATATTATTAGGAAGATGTAAAATAAGTTTAATCGGATTTGATATCTTAAGAATTTACAAAGTTATGAAATTTTTCACCCCCATTTTTCTTTTATTATTATTTTTTTCAATAAGAATTGGTGCCATCAAAAACTTGTAAACGCACAAGTTTTAGTTATTATTAAGAACATTTAGAAAAAAAATAACCAAAGATTCTCAAGATTTAATATTTTGAGAATTGATGAAGTTATATATTTTTTCTTCCAAAACCGCTACTTTTTTCATTTTCAGGCCGTTTTTAACTTTATCAAATATATGCCGTGCATAAACTTTCGGCAGACATATAGAAGTAATATAGACTTTAAACTGATTCGATATCTATTTCATTAAGAAGTTATAGGGATTTTTTCTATTTTTACAAAAACTCTCCCTATTTCCATCCTCTTAGCCTGATTTTGCCCATTTACGAACTTGAACGAGATTTTATGCCCCTTGATTTTATATGTCAATTTGGAAGAGATTTCAGCAGAATTACAAAAGTTACCGTGTCCATAAAAGAGTTATATATATATGTGTGTGTGTATGTGTATGTGTGTATAAATAAATAAATATATATATATATATATTCAGCTTTTTTACTGATTGTAATTTTGGGATCTATGTAATTGGTGTAGATCTGAAAAAAAAAATTCCCAAATTCCAACATAAGTGCGACTGCAATGGGTAGTATTTCATACGAAATCTACATAAAAATATATTTGCTCATGTAGTATTATGTATTAAAAATATTATCGTATCATGTAGTATTATGTATTAAAAATAACATCGAAATCTTCAAGGCCTGAGGTCACAAATCACGACGTCATCCTTAATGGGTGAATTTTAACTGGTATTTAAATTGACATAGGGAAATTTTGAATAGCATGTTTTTTAATCGAATACATTTCATCTTATAAAACTATAGTAACTATTTAAATTTCTTTTTGAGAACTTTGAATTTTCTAATAAAAAAAACCAGCCAGATGCTTCAACAATGTGATATAACGCATAACAATGTGGCATTTTATTTAGGGAAATCCGAATTCTCACCACTATATTTAAATAGTTATTACTGGTTTAAAAGTTGATATATATTAAAAATAAAATAAAAGGAAATCGTCATTCAAAGTTTTTCGATGTGTTTTTCATTGTACGTTGCGTGGATTTTAAGCCTCTTTTACCAAACTATTTGTAAAGTAATATTTGCCTTAAAAGCCATTACTTTAAAACTCAGACAACGTGCGATAGATGTATTTTTTTATTTGCTTGATTTTTTTTTAATGTTGAAGTAGATCATATTTAATCATCCTAGTTCCTCTTTCTTAAAGAAAACATAAAATGTCAAGGTTGTAAATGCCATTTTTCATGAAAAGTGAGATACTAGTATGTTTGAAGTACTAAATCTCTGGCAAACAACAACATCACAAAAATTTTTTGGCATAAACTGTCAGTATAACACTACCTGCTTATTAATTTTTTTTTTTTGTTTCCATGGGGCATTGTTTTCTTTTACTTTGTTATGTTGCCACAAAGTACAATCAAAATGATGTTTTTATACATTTTCCGCACTTAATATCTAAATTAAAAAATAGTACCCCAAACTTTTTTTTATAGAAAATGAAAGTGTGTATTTATTAAATATGATTTACTTCAACATAAAAAAATATAAAGCCAATTAAAAAATACAGCTATCAAAATGTCACATTTTTGTTTCAATTTCAAAATAATAGCTCATAATTAACGAAAAATAATTCTGTCTTAAGATATAGAGATCAGTACTTTATGGAATTTCCTGCATCAAACACCTAAACTCCCATGAATTGCATTCATTTTGTAAGAACTCTGTAATGTATAGCTAAAATAAACTATGTTTAGACAGTATCTTGATATAGTATTCAAGAATCAAAATACCATAAATAAAAGTAAAAAGTGTTAATAATTACACTGATTGCAGACAATTGCATCCGAGAAAAATCACGTAATTTGTTAAAAATTAAAAAAATAGTTTATTATTTTCTGCAGTTATAAAAACTGAAACTACATGGTTTAAAAATATTTTGTAAATTAAATATTCATTTACTTCATTAGGAAATATTATTTATTGATAAATGTTTATTCAATTGATCTTCAAAATTAATTAAAAATAGATAAAATTTATGTTTATTACAAAATATTACATTATAATAATGCATTATAAAAGTATTACATTATAATTCGAATTATAATGTATCTTTGAACTTGTCATTTCATTCAAAAAGAACAACAAATTTTTAAAACACTTTTTCAACTCCAACTGAATTCAAAAATTTTTACTTGCAATTAGAATCGTTTTCGATTGTATTGTGAATGTGATGCGAATGTGTTCTGCCAGGGAAAAAAATGTGCAAAAGTTTTTGTCAAAAATTACAACAGAAGAAAAAATATTTTTCAAAGCATCCACATTTAAATTTGTGTGATTTAAATGAAACCATGTGGAAACCATTTTTAAAACGTTTTAAAGGTTTTATAATGTTCTAAATTCTGTGGTGTTTGCAATGCATTATTCATTTGGTGACAAAGTGTTGTGAAGCACATCACTATTGTAAGGACATATTTTCATCGGCATCATTTCAACATAATTACACTGTAAAAAAAAAAAAAAAAAAAAAAAAAAAAATTTCAAGAGGTTATTAAAAATTTTTTAGTAAATTTGTATTCCACAGAATTTTTTAGTAACCATTACAAGCTTTTTTTGCAAGTGAAACAAACATTTCTTATGTAAACTGAACAAAAGAATTTTTTGTATAACTAACTTAAAACTTTTTAGTATGAGCCACCAAGCAAATTTTAGTAATAGCTCCAAAATTATTTTTAGTTAATTAAAAATTATATTTAGACTTCTGAAGCGGAAGATTTTTGTCAAAGCCGCAATAGATGGCAGCACCAAACATTGCTACCTGCTCTATTTGATATGTTTCTCAAGGGGAGAGAAAGTCCAGAGATCATTACCCATGGTAACTGCTACGACAGGATTTTCTTAAACCCTTTATTTAACGAGTACTTACATTGCATACATTCGGTACATATTTGGTGGGGTCCAGCATCGAACCCGGGTACTTTCAGCCTGGAGCTCCTTGCTATGACCACTAGGCTATCACGGCCACACCAAGTGAGCTTTAGTAATAGCTATAAAAATTGTAAAACTATTAACTCAATTCGTTGCTAGCTTTTTTCTAGTAATTCTTGCAGATTCCTTGTAACCGAGTAAGATTACAAAAAAAAAAAGACTAATTACAGGGATCACTACAATTTTTTTAGAAGATCGACCCTTTTTTTACAGTGTACACTACAAAAAATCCCTGTCGGCTGGGGTTATAGGCGGAGGTAGATTTCGAAGAGTGCTCATTTCAACAATATATATATATATATATATATGATTAGAGATAAACCCAGTTTAATAATTTCATTTGGCCATTTATGAAAAATTTTTAATTTCATTTTTCTGCAAAAACTGGTTTTATCAGAATCATCTTAAGAAAAATTCAGCTCAAATGCCCATTTTGACAACATATTTTGAAATAAATTCTGAATTTATTAAAAAATCGATTTAAACAGTACATTATACAATTCCTAAATAACAAAAAACTGTCAGTTGAATACATTTGAGAAAAAAATTGCATTTAAAAATGAGTAATAAAATAACCGATTTGTTGTTTGAATACATCCTTAATTCTTTAATCATGATTGCTTCGGAAAATTTTGTGCGAAATACTCACTTTGACAGCATTTTAAAAAATATATTCTATCTTTATCAAAAAACTGGCCAATGCGTCACAGTACATAGTTCCTAAATAAGAGGATCTGTAAATTGGATGCGTTTGAGAGCGAAAATGGATTTTAAAACGAGTCATAAAAAACGCAATTTGCTATCTGAAAACTTCCTTAAATTTTCAAATCACGAAGACTTCGGGGAATTCTGTTCAAAATACCCTTTTTGGTAGCCTTTTTCGAAATATATTCAGTCTTTATCAAAAAAACGATCAATGCATCATATTATATAGTTCCTAAATAAGAGGATATGTAAATTGGATGCGTTTGAGAGCAAAAATGGATTTAAAAACGAGTCAGAAAAAAAACGCAATTTCTTATTTGAACACTTCCTTAAATTTTCAGTCCCGATGAATTATGTTCAAAATACCCTTTTTGGTAGTCTTTTTTGAAATGTATTCTGTTTTTTATCAGAAAATTGACCAATGCGTCACTTTATACAGTTTCTAAATAAGAGGATCTACCATTTGGATGCGTTTAAAATCAAAAATGAATTTAAAAAAGAGTCAGAATATAAGCAGTTTGGATTTGAAGTTTTTTCTCCAACTCCTATTTTTGTTTAATTTCTTTTTGCCATACGAATTGGTCCTATGAAAAACTTGTCAATATAAAAGGTGTAGATATTTTTGAGAAGATGTAAAATAAATTTCATCAGATTTGATATCTTAAAAATTGACGAAGTTATGGATTTTTCTCTGTTTTCACCGCCCTTTTTCTTTTCGTTTTTAATTTTTTTCATCGGTAAAAGTTAGTCCTATCAAAAACTTGTAAATACAAAAGTTTTAGATAATTTTAAGAACATTGACAAAAAATTTAGTTGGGCTTGATATCTTGAAAATTGACGAAGGTATGACTTTTTTTCTCTCCAAAACACTGTTTTTTTCGCCCCTTGAGCCCATTTCTAAATTTATCAAAAATCTGTCATGCATAAACTTTTGGCCCATTTTTAAGAAACAATATAAACTTTAAACCGATTCGATATCTACTTTAATTAAAAAGCTATGGCGTTTTTTCGGTTTTCACAAAAACACCCCCTATTCCGACCCCCTTGGTCCGATTTTGCCCATTAACGAACTTAGCCGAGATTTTATCCTCTTTGATTTTATGTACCAGTTTGGTGGAGATTGGTGAAGAATTATAGAAGTTATCGTGTCCATAAAAAAGTGAGATATATAGATAGATAGATAAACTTGTGCGATTGCAATAGGTAGTATTTCATACGAAATCTATCTAAAAATTGTTAAATATTTATTACAACTAATTTTACTGCAATTTTTGCTGCAAAAACTTTTGGCAACATTGCTGCCAAAATTCTTTTGCAATAAATTTAATTGATTTTTTTTTTTTTTTTTTTTTTTTTTTTTTTTTTTTTTTGACAGTGTAAAAACACTATTTTTAGAAAACATTTCTGGATACAAACATTTTTGCGAAATAAGAAGGACAAATATCTAGACAGCAGCAATTTTGCAGCATTCTAAGAGTTCAATCACAACACAGAAAGTGTTTTGTAAATGAATAATTCTAATTTACGACTCATTAACGTGTTGTTAATATGGTGATGCAAAGTGTTCTAAAGAGCATTTTCTTCCTTGTAAAGCCTATAGCCATTTAATATTTTCTTTCAAGATTTACGTTTTTCTTTAACCTCTTCAGACCTGAGGTACACAAATGTGTGCCTCCATCCTTTTCCTTATAAAAAATAAACTGTTTAAATTTTTTGTATTTTTACTTTACTTCTATACAGCTGAATGTTTTTTGCTTAAAAAAAACAAATAAATGTCAGCACTGATGAATATTACCTCATAAACTAAATATTATTTTCATCCTAGTTTCGAAAATACCTCCAACACATTGTGGCCCAAGAAAGAAAGAAATGTTCATGATTACTTACCTTAAATGCTTTACAATATAAAATTTTGAGAATTTGCTGATCATTTACTTGATTAAAGACCTTAATTTTCTTATTTCGCAAATTTATATTATTGATAGCTAAATTGATGTTTTAAGGGGATTAGTACTTTTATATCTATATTTGTAAACCTAAATTACCAGTCCTTTAAAGTACTAATTTCATGAAAATGACTCTTTTTGTCATCTATGGAGTTATTTTGATTATGCAAAAGCAACAAATATATATTTGTAGAGTTATTTTATGCTGAGATCTAAAGAGGTTAATGAACATCAAACGTAAATAGTAGAAGATACTGAGATAACAATAATATTAATCCCCCCCCCCCCCCAATGGATATTATCTTCCGTATTTTGCTAATAATTTCAAATGTTGATTTTGAACAAACATTACCTCCCCAAAAAAATGGAAATTAAAAAATATAGCAAATAAAGTTAGATAAAGAATATTCGCAATCATTAAAAACATTGTGTTTGGTTCATTTGAGTATTATGTAGGCTATATGTTACATATTACTTGTGTACCACATTTAAAATTATTATATTGAGAATCATTTGGATTCATTTAGAATCATTTAAATACCCCTGATGTAAGTATTAAATAAATGATTCATTGCAATAGTTTTATAGTAAAAACATCTGCAGAGGAATAATTATTTCTCAACACAAACAAATTGATCTATTTCTTTATTCTTTCATAATTAGAATAAAAGTGGACTGCATGATTGTGCAATATTTATCAAAAATAGCGTTCATTCCTTTGATATGTAAATATTATGGAAATTTAAATTCGTATGTAATAAATATTTAAAAAGAGTTTTAAAGCATTAAATGTTTAGGCGTATTCGTGCGTAAAATAATTATCCATTTATAAGGAATACATAACCATTTGTCACTTAATGTAGAATGTTTTGAACTCATTAATAAGATTTTCCTAGCGTGAAGATATTCTTTAACATCTTTAATACAGATAGATATGTAGAACTAAATTATACTTACATACATATTAGATGGTAGTCTCTCTTGTTTTTCCAGTAATTTCTATAAAATGTTATTTTTAAAGCCATTAATATAGTGGAAATTTAATATAAATTTATAAAAAAGTATGACAAACAAAATTAATAATAATTATTATTGCGCAACTTCAAAAAAAAAAAAAAAAAAAAAAGAAGAAGAAGAAGAAAGAAAGAAAAAATGCTTGCATATTCAATAATGTGTTTTTAAATTCCACAGGCAGCTCTTGTTATAATTTTTCAAAGATTACTTTTAATCATCAGTTTCATGTTTCCTGCTGTTCTATAGAAATCGTAATTTATAAAGTTTTTGGAATTTATATGTGGAATTTATCCATTTTAAATTTCAAATTTTTAGTATTTTAAACTGAGGTTAATGAATATTTAGATGTTATAAATATCTATTTACCATATTTTGAAATTTCAACTTTAACAATTGAAAAGAAATCTTATTTTTTAGAATGCTTTTTGTTTACTTTATTATATTAAAACAAGTCTGCCTATCCCATGCATCTTATGATGGGTACCCATAAATTTATATCTGTATTTCCTCATCCTATAGTTTTTCTATTTGACTAATTTTACACATAGCTATTTAACTGGTAAATAGATTATAACGCTTTTGATTAAATTACTCATGGAATAACTGTGTAAAATTTTTTTATGCTATAATTACGGATACAGCATTTACTGTAGTTCAAAAATAACCTTCGACGTTTTCTGTTTTCAGATATCACACTAGATGCGGTGATCATGAAAGATTAGTTGGTTTCATTAACTCTCCATGTTTGTGTCAGACGGAGGAGTAGGTAGAAGACTAAGAAGTTTCAGCCAAGGTATACTTGGTTAGAATCCAAGTCTGGGCTGTTCCCAGACAACACAAATACATCCTAAAAACATCCAGAAGATATCACGCTTCGGACATGCGTGATATCCTGCGGACCGATGAATTGGTCCTATCGACAGTTACAGAACATTCCCTGGGTTTCGAAATGTCACACCTGTCAACATCCTACGGATGTCACTTGATGACACCTTTAGGATGGTTATAGGATGTTTATATGATAACCTCTGGACGGTCCTAAAATCATATAAATATAAATCATAAAAAAATCATAGTGGGTAATAATTATTACCCACTTAAAAATACATTTTTAAGTGGGTTAAGTATTTATACATTACGATTTCTATAGAACAGCAGGAAACATGAAACTGATGATTAAAAGTAATGTTTGAAAATTTATAGCGAGAGCTGCCTGTAGAATTTAAAAACACACTCTTGAATATGCAAGCATTTTTTCTTTTTCTTTTTTTGGAGTTGCGCAGTAATAATTATTATTAATTTTGTTTTTCATATTTTTTTATAAATTTATATTAAATTTCCACTATATAAATGGCTTTAAAAATAACACTTTATAGAAATTACTGGAAAAACAGGAGAGACTACCATCTAATATGTATGTTGAGTATAATTTAGTTCTACATATCTATCTGTATTAAAGATGTTAAAGAATATCTTCACGCTAGGAAAATCTTATTAATGAGTTCAATACATTCTACATTAAGTGACAAATGATTATGCATTCCTTATAAATGGATAATTACTTTACGCACGAATACGCCTAAACATTTAATGCTTTATAACTCTTTTTAAATTTTTATTACATACGAATTTAAATTTCCATAATATTTACCATTCAAAGGAATGAACGCTATTTCTGATAAATATTGCACAATCATGCAGTCCATTTTTATTTTAATTGTCAAAGAATAAGGAAATAGATCAATTTTTTTGTCTTGAGAAACAATTATTATTCTGCAGATGTTTTTGCTATAAAACTATTGCAATGAATCATTTATTTAATGCTTACATCAGGGGTATCTCAACTGTTATCATAACTTGTTATTTGTCATGTCAAAAAATTATTATATATTAGTAAAATACAACAAACGAAGATTTTTAATAACACAAACAATGTAACATATGCTTAATGGTGTAATTGAAAATATAATTAATCCAATAATGATTATGAAAAATAACAAGAAATGGAAAAACATTTTGATAATTTTGTTAAACTTATGATTATTCTTTATCATTCGATTGTAATTATTTGATTATTAAAATTTTTATTTTCAAATTTACGTTTATTTAATATTTTATTTGTTATTTTTTAATTGTATTTTACAAAATGTATAGATGTGTTTCATCATTTTCTAAAATCTGATGTTATGATTATAAACAATTCCGTACAGTAATTCATTAAAACTTGTATTAATATATTTTTTTACACTATTTATAAAATAATTACAGTAACAGGTATTTAACTTTATTGATTCAATAACAGAATAAAACAGGAATTTCCTATAGATAATTAGCTTCAGTTAAAATGAAAACATTAATCGTTATTTATTTAAAATTTATCATAAGCTTCACGCAAGTTTAACGCTGTTTTAGTACAAATGTTCAAATAAAGTTTTAAATAAAGTCAAAAGAATATTAAAACATATAATTGTAAAACACCAATGAAAAATTTGGTAATTACTATCAACATTTTTCAGGGGTTTTCTTTACAATTTTTATCACTTTAAAAAAATGCCAATTACTTATTATGTATGACACAATTTTCAACCTAATTTTACGTAATAGCGTAACAAAAATATAAAAAGCAGAAATATTTAAAATAAGTCTTTTTGAAAAGACTGAATAATCAATTATTTTAAAATTTTCAGATAAAATGAATCTATTTACTTTCATTCCCCTATTAAGGAAAATAACAAAGATTCCATAAAAAAGTTAATTTTTTTCCTCTTACATTTTTCCTTTAGTCTTATCATAAGATATTATTCATCCGTCATTTCCTATGCAGAAAATCTTGAAGGAGATTTTTTAAGCTACATTAAATTGTTAAATAGAGCGTGAATCTTTTGACAACAAATCCTCTGATAAATATGATGATATTCGGATATTTTATATTTTAAACTAATTCTATTAAGAAATTTCGGAAATCTTTCACGAACGCATGATACGTAATATTGACATTATTTGCATTATTTTACTTGTTCTGATAAAAATAAATTATAATTATTTATTTATTGTGATATAACACAATTCCTCCCTTTATTTCATATCATGTGTGTGTGTGTGTGTGTAATCCGTGGAAAATATCTTAAATGGGAAAAATATGATTTTCCTTATTTTAACATTTAATAATTAACTTTTTGTGTTAAAAAATATTTTTTTTATATTATTGTTTACACAATGTTATAAGACAGCTTTTTATATGTATTTTAAAAATACGAATGTTTACATTAATATATTCCAAAAAAAACATTTTTTTAATATGCTAACGTAGTTATAAATGAGGACCCCAGAAGCCAAGGGGTATAAGTGACAAAATCGAAAAAATTGAACTAGGTGCACAGAAGATCTGAAAATATGCTTTTTTATTATCAGGTAAAGAAATATAAGTGATTTTTTAATTATGTGCTTCGTTTTCGGGATAGACCACTTTTGCCGAATAATAATCAATATTGATTAATTACAAATTTCACTGAAATTGTACTCTACATTTTACATAGTTACTAAAATGAGATTTCAAGGATCACAATAAAACAAACGGCAGTTTTCTTTTCCGATTCAATCAATTATTATTAATGTTCAAATTTAACGTTTATTATCTTTAAACTCAATTTTCTCCAAATCGAATTTTTGTCACTTGTACCCCTTGGCTTCTGAGGTCGTCATATATAAAATCCCTCCATGTATAACGATTCCGGGGTCAACCCATCCACAAGAAAAAACACTTATTGTGACCAATGATAATTTTAAAGGCTATCAATTTTTTGTCCAATGCAAACGTTCCAGAGTCGTAATGGAGCGCTCTCATTTGTCAGATTTATAGTTTGAGCTGTAAATGACGTCACTACATTTTACTGTACTTTGAAATCTTTTCCCTATTTCAAACACAATATTCACACTGTTAAAAATTTGACTCATTTTCTGCAACATCACTCCACCGCTTTTATAGAAAACGATTACTTTGCTGTGTTATGGAGCATTCTCATTGGTCACAAAAGAGATATTCTATAAAAGCTGTAAAGTGACGCTGCAACAAATGGGTCAAATTTTTAACAGTGTAATACGGTAAAGTAATCATTTTATGTAACATGTTAATGATGTAATCATTATGTATTGATGATTTATGTAATCATTTTAAAGTAACATTTTATGTTTTATTGTAAAGACTCTCAGCTAAATATATTGTGTGTATGATATATGAATATAATCATGCATCGAATTTCATAACTAACAAAAAACAATACATGCTGGTTTATGATTTTACAGTAGGAGGTTAGCGACATTAAAGCATTTACAAATCTTGTTATTGTGAAATAAGAAAAGTTTAAAATAGTTTTAGTGAACATATTTTAGTGCAGACTCTTATTTACTCCAACCTGGAAGTATTATTTAAAGGGCACAAACGTTTACAGTTTTGTCTGAAGCAAAGCCATATACATAGGGTGGGCCGAAAAAAACTTTTTTTCGATTTTCAATGATGGCGGGTGCGGAAAAGTGGCCACTAGTGGCACTCAGTTCACACAAAAAATTGAGATTTTTTGGACTTTTCCTTACCCTGCCGCAAATGGCTTCAAGTTTCGCAAAAATGCTGATTTTTGAACATTTTTTGCTAAAAAGTTAAAAATGTTAAATTAAATTTATTTTGGTTGTATATACTTGAAAAGCCATATTTAATGTATCAAATGCTTAAATAAGTTCCGATAATGCATTTTTAAATTGCTATGTGTATTTTTAATTAGCCGATTTTCATAGCTTTTTTCACGTATAACAGGCAAAAATTGTATTAGTTTGAATCGTTCGTTAATTTTTCTCTTATTTATGTCCTTTGGTCTTTGTATTTTTTTCTATGCGTTAAAGGTCATGTACTTGGGCGACGGTCAGCAGTATAACTCAAAAACAAATATGGAAGAGGAGAAGGGGGTGACGCAAAGGAGAAAAGCAGGACACTAAGCGTCCGCAAAGCCCCATCGTAATGTTGAAGGAGTAAAGGAGGAAATAGAAGAGAGGAGAAAATGCGATAAGAAATTATTATTTTACCATGCTCAAAACCTGCGACATGTGTTCAGTGTGGACGTGAAACCTTTTCCTAGTTAAATTTAGTACTTTTTGGATCGTTTGACGTGCCATTACAGCGTTTTGTGCGTTTTACTACGACGAGCTTAGAAATGGCTAGTATGAAGGTCCATGGCAATGTAAAAGATACACAACAGCATGAAAAGTATCTTTTTTGGGGCACCATGCTTATTGAAAGATTTGAATTTGCTAACTTATACTGATAACATGCGCCACAACTACTGGTTGAGAAGCGAAAATGGAAAATATTGAGAAATTCAATATCAGTCAGTAGATGATATTATTAAAATGGTAGGTGAAAAAGTTACCGAAATCTGCATAAAAGCTTCCATATCATTGGTTTCCCAACGATCAATTTAGAGAAAGATTAAAAAATATTAAAAGAAATGTAGGCCATTGAAGAAATCCTGTAATCGTATGGGCTTGAAAGTCAAGACACCAGCGAAGAATTCATATGAAATGAAGTAGCCTCTCTGTTTCACATTGCATCATTTTCCGCGATATTTTCTTTTCAAGAGTTTTGCGTGTTTTTAAATCAATATTTCCGATAAACATGTTTTGATCAGTTCTTTGATCATTCAAGAAGTCCACCTCTCGATACTGATGTCGAAACTACAGTTGTTTAAGTCTTTCAAGCTGCAATGTGAAACAGAGAGGCTTCTGCATTTCATACGAATTCTTCGCGGGTTGTCTTGACTTTCAAGCACATACTATTAAAGGATTTCCTCAATGACCTACAATTATTTTAATAGTTTCTGTAAATTGATCGTTGTGAAAGGTATGGAAGCTTTTATCCAGATTTCGGTAACTTATTCACCTACCAATTTAAATAACATCATCTGCTGACTGATATTGAATTTCTCGATTTTCTCCCATATCGCTCCTCGACCAGTAGTTGTGGTACATGTTATCCGTATAAGTTGGCAATTTCAAGTCTTTCAATAAGCTTGGTGCCCCAAAAAGGATACTTTTCATGCTGTCGTGTGTGTTTTACATTGCCATGGACCTTTATGAAATCCATTTCTAAGCTCGTAGTAATATAACGCTCAAAACACTGTAATGGAACGTCAAACGATCAAAAAAGTACTAAATCTCACTAGGAAAATTTTTCACGTGCACCCTGGACAATGTAGCAGACATGTAGCAGGTTTTGAGCATGGTAAAATAATAACAATTTCTTATCGCATTTTCTCCTCTCTTCTATGTCCTCCTTCACTCCTTCAACATTACGATGAGGCATTGCGGACGCTTAGAGTCCTGCTTCACCCCTTTCTCACCTTCCAGATTTGTTTTTGAGTTATACTGCTGTCCATTGCCCAAATATATGACTTTTGACGCATAGAAAAAACATAAAGACCAAGGGACATAAATAAGAGAGAAATTAACGAGCGATTCAAACCAATGCAATGTTTGCCTGTTATATGTTAAAAAGCTATAAAAATCGGCTAATTAAAAATACACATAGCAATTAAATAATGCATTATCGGATCTTGTTTAAGCATTTAGTACGTTAAATATGTCTTTTCAAGTAAATACAACCAAAATAAATTTAATTTAACATTTTAAACTTTTTAGCTAAAAAAGTTCAAAAATCAGCAGTTTTGCAAAACTTCAAGCCATTTGCGGCAGGGTAAGGAAAAGTCCAAAAAAATCTCAAATTTTTTGTGTGAACTGAGTGCCACCAGTGGCCACTTTTCCGCACCCGCCATCATTGAAAATAGAAAAAAAGTTTTTTTCGGCCCACCCTAATACAATCATCCCCAGCATTCTCACGCATTTCATTTAATGTATTAGGTGTAGTAAAAAGTTTTAAAGGGAATTTTTTCGGGAGTTTAACGCGAAATAAGGCACCAATCAGCAGACCGCATTTGTGTCATGTGATAAGAACTATTTCAGCGTTTTCAAATCGATGCAAAAGCTGGGAGAAAAGTGAAAATAAAGTTGTAAGTTTGAAGGTCAAAGATGCCTTATGATAAGACATTTATTCGTCACTGCATTCGTTATGAATTTCACCAAGTAAAAAGTGCTTAAAAAGCATATCAATTAATCTGTTTTGCTCTTGGAGAGGAAATCGTATCGAAAACCACATGCGAATTTTGGTTTCGGCGTTTTAAAGATGGTGATTTTGATGTTAGCGATTGAGAACTTAGCGACACTCCACTGAAGGCTAGTCATGAGTATTTGCAATCTCTACCTGATGAAGATGCATCTCAGACTCAAAAAGAACTTGCCGAATAACTAGGAGTATCCCAAAAAACGATTTGTAATCGTTTACAGGTAATGGGAAAGATTCGGAAGGCAGGAAGATGGGTGCCACATGCATTGAGCCAGAAAACAAGGATGAGCTTGTCTTCAAGTGCATGAATCTGTAAACAGGCAACAGAGAAAATCTTTCTTGTGAAAAATCGTGACGGGAGATGAAAAATAGATATATTATGACAATCCGAAATGCAAAAAGTACTGGTTGAATCCTAGCTAAGCAACAACATAAACGCCGAAACGATCCATTCACTGCAAAAAAGTTCTTTTTTACATCTGGTGGGATATGAAGGATGTACTCGATTACGAACTGTTGGAGCTTGGTATAAGTGTAACAGCCGAACGCTACAAGCAACAATTGCTACAATTGAATCAGGAAATCGGTCAAAAACGTCCATTTACTGGAAAAGGTTTGCGTCCCGTGAAACTGCTCCATGACGATGGCAGGCCTCGTGTTGCAAAACCAGTCAAGAACACGTTAGTAACTCTTGGCAGGGAAGTTCTGGAACATCCGGCGTATAGTCCCTACTTAGCCCCTTTAGACTATCATTTGTATGACATTCATTTCATATCATTTGTATCATTTGTTTGACATTCATTATAGCCTTCATTCACTTAGTCAGCTGCGGTGACCCTTTTAATGCATACAAAAGATTGTATATAACAATGAAGTAAAACAAATATATTTTTTACTGTTTCGTTAAACTATTACTTATTCTATGAACTGAAAGAAAATATTCGAATTTAACAGTAATTAATCAAAAATGCCTTTAAATAAAAGGTATACTTTATACAGAAATATAAGCCATTTTAAAAAAGAATTATAATTTCATTATATATTTTGTAACATAATATTTATATTATCCAAACAATTGAAATTATAAATAAAAAGTTATAAACATTTTTCTAAATTCTAATCTTAATTTTAAGGACAATTTTTTTATGATTTCTTTTTCTTTAAAGAAAGTGACGCCTGTTTATAAAAATGTAGATCGGACGATATATGAATAAAAAAAGACCCGCATGTACTGAGTCTTTTAAAAGTAAAAGGAAAGAAAATTGAAGCAGTTAGTCAAATACTTCTCTATAATAGAGAACTAGTTAACTATCTTGAATTATTATAATGTATTAATGATTAAAAGCATTACTTAAAGGTTTACATACCATGTATCAAGTGAAGTTTAAAACAATTTTTACGCATTGTTCTTTTTCACATAATTTGTATACATACAGCGAAACTAAATGAGCCAATTCTAGTTTAGCATAAAGTGATTCTTTTGATTAAACATGTTTCTTTAAAATAAATTCATGTCTAAGCAAATATTTTGTTTATTTATATACGCTTTTATAGCTCACAGTAATTCAAAAGAACAATTTTCATTTGTTTATTAAGAGGGCGAAATAATAAAACAAAATATAAGATCGTCTTATTTTATTTTTTTATGTTATTCAATGTTTTCTAATTTTATATTTCTTGATTGTTAAGTAAACATGAACGTAATTTAGATAAAAAAAAATACCTATTTTCTCAGACTTTTACCTGATACATGTATTATTAAAATGCAGTTCTGTTATTAAAAATAAATGATAAGAATTGAGTATTTATTTAAAATGCATATTTTATTAATTATAATGTAATGCCGATTTAATGTATAGAATTTCTTTTAGAAAATTTATTTTGTATGAAATATGTTTTAAAAGAAAAAATAAATAAAAACATACATGGTGATGTTGTGCTTTAGATAAGCTTCTAACCCTTTAATTTGCGATGTCAGGTGGAACCTTTTACTATTTAAATTTTTGAATTTCTATGCTTTTTTTATTTTAAATTAATTATAAATCTCTTTAATACACTCAATGCTTCACTTGTGATTTCTTCGTTTAAGAATCACAAATAAAATAACCATAAATTATTAAAGTAACATACCCATAAAATTTAAAAGATATCCTTTAACACTCTAAAAAAGTTTTCTTATAGTTATGTTATACGTTATCAATCGAGGAAAAGAGTTTTTACTACATTTTTATTATTATTAAAGATTGTTATAAACAAAAAACATAATGCAAATAAATAATATATTCGTAGGTACTTAAAAAAAAACATCGAAAACTTCCATAAATATTTTTATGCTACATTTATTTAAACACGATCGATCTAAAAACAATCACGCATCACTCCTGTCTTTTACTAGCAACTTATCTTATCTTTGGAGATTCTTCATCCCTCAAATCCCGCTCATAAAGATCTCGGAGTAGCTTTTTTCAGGGCACATTTAAAATGCCCGACGAAGCATGGGTGTTTTGACAACAAAGCTTATGCTTCATATGCCGAGAATGGGATGCTTAGTATATTGAAGAAGCTACTTCCTGGAGATAAGAAGTACATGGGAAAACTCATAAATAATATCATTATCTAGGTGTTTTCTTTTATTCTGTAGATAAGCGTAAACCCGTGGGTAATTTATAAAGATAGCTGTTAATTTTTTTTTCATAGGAAGCATTAAATAATACTGTATGGTGAATTAACTATTTCAATAAATTGTCTTTATATTCATTCGATAATTAATTTATAGATAGTTTAGTTTTTGATAATTAGGTTTTTTATATTTTTATGTTTAAACGGATAGAAAAAATCCAATTATGTATGTTTATCATGAAATAAATCCTCTATGTCTCTTTCAAAAATGTACAATACATTAAAATTCCGATGAAAAATGAAAAAAAGAGGAGTATGAACAATAAATATCTTTGTAATCATTTATGTTTTCAAAATATATGTTATGTATGTGTTTAATTTCAACATTCATGTAATACTTATGCATCCAAGTGTTGTAACATTAGATCACAAATCTTTTTAATACACTCAATGCTTGACTTATATTTCTTCGATTAAGAATCACACATAAAATAACAAACCATGAAACTTAAAAAACATTCTTTAAGACTAGATAAAATATTGACAATAGCTATGCTTATTATGAGAATTTTGATTTTTTAATGTCAATATGTTATCAATCGAGAAACAGATTTTTGCTATATTTTTTAATATTATTAGTGGTTCCTATAAACAAAAATCATGATGCAACTAAATAATATATCAGTAGGTATTTAAAAAAAAAAACATGGAAAATTCCAGTAAATATTTTTATGCTACATTTATTTAAACACGATCGATCTAAAAATAATACTTATGCATCCAAGTGTTGTAACATTAGATCAAAAAACTTTTTATACACTCAATGCTTGACTTACATTTCTTCGAATAAGAATCACATATAAAATAATATATCCATAAAACTTAAAAAACATCCTTTAACACTAGAAAAAATATTGACAATAGCTAAGCTTAATATGAAATTTTTGATTTAATGTCAATAGGTTATCAATCGAGAAATATATTTTTTCTACATTTTTATAATTATTAATGATTCCTATAAATAAAAAACCATGATACATATAAATAATATATTCGTAGGTACTTAAAAGAAAACATGGAAAATTTCAGTAAATATTTTTATGCTACATTTATTTAAACACGATCGATCTAAAAATAACAACACATCATTCCTGCCTTTTACTAGCAACTTATCTAATCTTTGGAGATTCTTCATCCCTCACTACCCGCTCGTAAAGATCTCGGAGTAGCTTTTTTTCAGGGCACATTTAAAATGCCCGACGAAGCGTGAATGTTTTTAAGAACAAAGCTTATGCTTCATATGCCGAGAATGGGATGCTAGATATATTGAAGAAGCTACTTCCTGGAGATAACAAGTACATGGGAAATTTCATAAATAATATCATTATCTACATATTTTCTTTTATTTTCTAGATAAGAGAAAACCCGTGAGTAATTCATGAAGATAACTGTTAATTTTTTTTTTTTTTTTTTTTTTTTTTTTTTTTTTTTTTTGCATAGGAAACATTAAATTTTACAGTATGGTGAATTATGTATTCCAATAAATTATCGTTAAATTCATTCGATAATTCATTTATAGATAATTTATTTTTTGACAATTACGTTTTTATATTTTGATTTTTTAAAAAATAGAAAAAAATCCACTTGTGTATGTTTAAAAGGGAATAAATCCTCTATGTCTCTTTCAAAAATGTACAATACATTAAAATTTTAATGCAAAAATGAAAAAAAGAGGAGTATGAACAATAAATATCTTTGTAATCAATTATGTTTTCAAAATATATGTTATTTATGTGTTTAATTTCAACATTCACATAATACTTATGCATCCAAGTGTTGTAACATTAGATCACAAAACTTTTAAATAAATTTAATGCTTGACTTATATTTCTTCGATTAAGAATCACATACAAAATACCATGTCCATAAAACTTAAAAAACATCCTTTAAGGCTATAAAAAATATTACTAATATCTATGCTTATTATGAAAATTTTGATTTTATGTCTGTATGTTATCCATCGAGAAATAGATTTTTTACTACATTTTTATCATTAATAATTATTCCTATAAACAAAAATCATGAAGCAAATAAATAATATATTCTTATGTACTTAAGAAAAACACGGTAAATTACAGTAAATATTTTTATGCTACATTTATTTAAACACGATTGATCTAAAAATAACAACACATCATTCCTGCCTTTTACTAACATCTTACTTTTGGAGATTCTTCATCCCTCAATTCCCGCTCATAAAGAACTCGGAGTAGCTTTTTTCAAGGCACATTTAAAATGCTCCACGAAGCGTGAATATTTTGACAACAAAGCTTCTGCTTCATATGCCGAGAATGGAATGCTTAGTATATTGAAGAAGCTACTTCCTGGACATAACAAGTATATGGAAAAAATCATAAATATTATCATTATCGACATATTTTCTTTTATTCTTTTGATAAAAGAAAACCCGTTGGAAAATTTATGAAGATAACTGTTAATTTTTTGCATAGGAAGCATTAAATAATACTGTATGGTGAATTATCTATTTCAGTAAATTATGTTTAAATTTATTCGATAATTAATTTATAGATAGTTTAATTTTTGATAATTAGGTTTTTTATATTTTGATGTTTAAACGAATAGAAAAAATCCAAGTATGTATGTTTAACATGGAATAAATCTCCTACTTCTGTTTCAAAAATATACATTACATTAAAAATTCAATGCAAAAGTGAAAAAAAAAGAGTATAAACAAGAAATATCTTTGTAATAAATTATGCTTTCAAAATTTATGTTATTTATGTATTTAATTTCAACATTCGAGTAATACTTATTACTCGAATATAGTAATACTTATACTTCCTTGTATTGTAATATCATATTGTGCTAAATGTTTCTTTTGTATTTTACAAAACAGGCTGTACAAAAAAGAACCATGCGTAATTTAAAAACCGAAGGTATTTAATTTAAGTACATATGTATTATTCGGTTAAACAATTTCCTTCCATCTCTTGAAAACTCCCACAATGTCTTCGTTTCGAAACATATGTGGTATGCTGGCAAACTACTTGTCAACGCAATTTTACATGTCATTTAAAGATTATTTTATTTTATCGGTAAATGAATTTTTGAAATAAAGCAACAAATACCTAGTAGGTGAGACAAAACGTATCTGTTGAATGCAAGCCGTATTTTCTGACAGGATAACATACATTTGGTTGGATGTTTTTTGAAGTTATGCATCATCTATTTGCTACTTGCTAATTTGGATGGTTTTCTGGCTTTAACGGACTTAAATTTGTCATTTTGCGAATATTAATGGTCTGATTTGATGAAACTAAGTCTTTGCTTGGTGAAGATAACTCATTAAAAATAACACCCTTCCAATCCGACCAATTAGATAGCAAAACGTTCTTTGCATGGATACCATTTTTAGCGACAGGAGTGGGATCTTTGTCTCGTTTAGATCAGAATAGTTTGTGTATCACGCAGTCAAAAGGGATTAAACTTTCATCTACGATAACTATTCTTTTTATGAAAATGTCCCTTTTTTTCAGATGAAAATGCGGTCTAGAAAGTTGCACTTCACCAGATTATGAAAAGAACGGAAAATGGCGACTATTTGTAATGTTATGAGTGCCACTATTTTTAAAAGTACGTTTTGTATTGCGTTTCCTTTATATTGCATTCAAAGTATATATATATATATTTTTTTTAATTCAGAACGATGTTACGAAATGAATTTAAAAATATCATATGAATTGTGTAAGAAGCTTTTCGCACAGCCATTTAAAAATAAAACTTCAAAGCACTTTTTTTTTTAACAGAATATTAAAGTTATAAGATACTCCACAATAATATAATAAGTATAGAATGAAAGTACATATAAAAGTATAAAATGAGTCAGCCCATTAATGAACTTGACCGAGATTTTCTGCCCCTTGATATTATGTATGAGTTTCGAAAAAAATCTGTGTAGAATTATAGAAGTTATTGCGTCTATAAAGAATGGTGTAGATAGATAGATCTATTAAGCTTTTTGACTGGGACGGGTGGTTTTGACTCTAATGGTTATGATTGGTGTAGATATGCAGAAACGTTTCTGAAATTCCAACATAGGGAAGAATGTAATAATGTGTATATCTTACGAAATCTAACTAATAAACGTCAGATTATTAGAAAGAGACAGATTTAATTATAATTAATCACATAAATATTATGGGATTCCTGACTACTTTAAATTGAGGGGATCTCTCAATATGACTTCAGCAATTTTGAAAATTAATTAATATCTATCTGGAAAAATGCATAACCGAACTAGGCGGTGTTGCAATTTTGCGACCTCCTTTTGCAGCTCGCTTAGCACAATACTATGTATAAACTTTCAACAAAGGATTGTTTCAAGCTACTCTGTAAAAAGAGAAGATTATTACTACGCTCAATTTAGTTTTATGAGATTCCAAAAGCAATTTAAATAAGCACTACTTTTATTGTCAGTACAACATTATGTTAATCTTAAACAAATTAGGAAAAGATTAAAACAAAACATACATACATAATAGCTATATTGTGTACAATGTTGTTTGTCATATTTCCAGAAAAGAACATTATTTTATATTAACAACTCTGAAAATTATAAGCAAAAAACATGGAAAAATTTGGAACTGCTTTTATAAAAACTTTCATTTCTCACAAAGTCACATTGTGACTTTGTGACCATCGATCGTCGATGTGACGCCATGTGACGTCGATGTGAAGTCACAGTGACTAAAATATGAAATCGTTATGGCCGTTTTAGAGCTCGTTTGTGACCACTTCACAAACGAGCTCACAATGTGACAAATTTGTGAAAGACCTGTCATTTGTGACTACTTTGACATTAACACAGCAACGGAACTGTGACAAAAGTGACAATACTTAAATTGCCAGAAACTTGTTTTTTGAAGTAAATAACATGTTTTGAAGAATTTTTTTTTTATAATTTTCTAAAGATTTAAAAAAAGCGATACCTCAATCACAATGTGACGTCACTGAGTGGTCGCATTTTGATCACAGATGTGATGTGACCAAAGTGACTCACAGTGACGTCACTGTGAGTATGCATGCTATGAGGGTGCTACCCACATAAAAATAAACGCAGTATATTACAATAAGCCACTTAATCATAATCTACAGTTTGAGTGTTTTTGCTATATTAGTTTTGACAGGGTTATCCAAAAGATATTCAGTCTTCTTCAATTTGTTGATGAAATGATAGAGTTTCGGGAAAAATATTCACAGAAATGTGTGACCTGTACTATAACGTTTACACACATTGAGTTTCAGGATAATTCCTTATGTGTCTTCTGGATATTTAAAAAAATGTCTAAAATCGCAAGTGGCCGGTCACCCTTGGCCATATAGTGTATACGTATATATATATATATAATTACCGCGATATTACGATTTTATTTATTTATTTATTTTTTATTTATTCGTTCTACCTTAATGGGCATGGACTATGAACGTGAAAGTGTTTACTTGAGGATTGATAGCATGTGAAAGTGACTATATCTATATTATAAAGGCCAAACGTACCTGTGCGTAACGCATACATCATTTTAAGATTGGCAACACTTTCCCCTGTAATTTCGGTTCTGCAGTTTTTGCTACTGGGTGATTCTCCAATAAGTTGGTAATTTCACTCATTGATCTGGTGAAAAAAAAAAATCACATTTTAAGCAATATTTTTAATAATTAGACACAGCATATGCTACTAAGTAATAAACAAAACTCCGGCATAAACTTTAAGCTTAATATATTTTTGTAAAAATTATTTTATAAATTATTGGATTGTTCGGAAAGTCCTTTCCGTTTTTGAAATTCAATTCGCACCGGAAAATTCTGTTATTTAATTATTAGATATTGTTTCCGATATCTAATACTTAGATATTAATGAACAAAATTTTCCGGTGCGAATTGATTTTCCCAAACGGAAAGGACTTTCCGAACGATCCAATAATTTTTAATCAATGTCCCCAAGATAGTTGTTTGCTTTATTAACCAAGATTTTAGTAAAATTTAGATTAATAGATTTGGAATAGATGGTATCACAGTATCCTTTGTCTTCAAGTCATATATGGCATTAATATCTGCTTCGGTGATTGAATCCTCAAATAAATAATTTGAAAGAGGATAGTAGTGACAAAATTAAGAAAATTGCTTCTGTGTACATAGTAAGTTAGGCTTAGTAAGACTGCAATATGATATTTTGTAATATGCAAAAGTATGTTATATCATGACAAAATAATATTTAAATAAAAACAATAACAAAGACAGTTTAAGTCGGGGACAGTAATGACAAGTAATAAACATATTCTTATCTTTCTATCCATTTTGTTGCTTGTAACTATTGTTGAAGTCCTTAGAATTGTGAAATATGTTTTTCTGGACAATTAAGATGGCTCCTTCTACTAAATGCACCTGTTCACCAAATTTTATCTGGCGACCTGGTGGTCATTTTCGTTGTTTTATACAAAGGGGCAGTAGTGACATTAAAACTAGGGGACAGCGTTTCTCTGACTCAGAACAAATGTAAAACTATTTTTTTAATTTACAATAAAAATACTATATTATGTACTTTGGAATATAGATTTTTATTTTTGGTGGTAAAATTGTTAAAAATATTCTGTCATTACACTTAAAATTGTTCCAGAAGATCAGTACATGAGATGAGGGACAAGGGACAGAAGTGACAAATTGAATGTTTAAAATAATATTTCAGTAAACTTTACAGTTGCTTTCTCGAAAATACTTTTTTGAAATTGTATAAATACATTACAAAATACATTTTATGCTAAAAAACAACTATATGACAAAAAATAGCATGTAACCCTAAGGGACAGAAATTACCCACTTATCGGAGAATCACCCTACTACAAAATTTTAGATTTCTATGCATCGCACATTTTAAAGTTTTACGCCGTCGTATAGAGAAGAAAATATACTTTTAAATGCAATTTATTTGAAAGCTGTATCTCAATTTCGTTTCGAGATATTAATTTTTTCTATTGTTCTTAGTAATAATTGTGTAATTGTGGTAACAGAATCACCCCATTTTCTCTTAAAATAATAATAATAATAATAATAATAATAATAATAATAATAATAATAATAATAATAATAATAATAAAATAGAAATTAAAATGCGCAACACTTTTCCATGCAATTTCAATTTTGCAATTTTCCCTACCGCAAATATTGCACTTCTAAACATCGTACAAATTAAATTTTTACGTCGTCATATAGAGAAAAAAATTACTTTTAAATGCAATTTATTTCACAGTTGTATCTCAATTTCTTTTTGAAAAATATTTTTTTATAATTTTTAGTAACAAATGTGTATTTGTGACAACAGAAAAATTCCATTTTCTCTTAAAAATGTAAAAAATAAAAGTAGAAAATAAAATGCGCATACTATTTCAAAAATATCGGCTGTTATAAAATCCAGTGAATTTCGGTTTTATTTCGTTTAATAATTAAGATAGTTGATTATTATACTGTTTTGTTAATTTTAGCTTAAAATAATATTTGTTTGAGACTTAGACTAACCAATATAAGACGCATTTTTTACTGTAACTAACTTTGCAAATCTATTATAAATAAATGAAATATTTTTTTCATAAAGATTTTCTTTCGTCGAATTTTGACGGGTTATACCTCGTTCAGGATAAAAACTAAAATATATATCCCATTAAAGGTCGTGTAATTTTTGGAAATATTGTTAATTTTCATTATTTTTTATTACTATTGCTTGTTATGTAGATTTGATCACAACTCTAGATACAACTAGATAAGTGAGGCACAACTAGATAAATGTAAGACACAACTAGACTAGAGCTGTTTCAATTTGTTGACGATCCCCTATAGAGTTTCGGGGGGGGGAAGAATCTTCACAGAAAAGTGTGACATGTGCGATTATGTTAATACACTTAGAGTTTCAGGATAATTTATCATGTATTTTTCTAAATATTTAACAAAATGTCTAAAATCGCAAGCGACCGCTCATCTTTGTCCATATAGTATATATATGTAAAGTTACAAATAAATTTTTAGTTATCTAGAATACAAAGATTTTTTTATGTAACTACCGGTAAAATTGTAGTAGATTCTATTGTGAAGATACAGTTATCTGTAGCTTTGCAAAAACTAGTTTTCAAGTTTTATATAATTTTTTCTTTACAATGAATGTTAAATTTTAGTAATCATACAGATTTCCGTAACTTTACATTCATAAAAGTACATTTTTATTTTTATTTTTATTTATTTTTTATTTTTTATTTTTTACAGTTTACGGAAATGATGCAATAGAGCATGTAGATATCGATGAACGTAGAGTTACTTCGACTTCCACATGGAGCAATACTCCAGATACTTTCCGGAAATGATTGGTAAAGGAACTGAAAATTCTTAATGAAACATGTATATTGAAGAAACAAATATTGAAGAAAGTGTATAATAAGAAACATGTATTCTTAATAAACACTGTATATTCCCTGCGTGGCAGCTAGATAGATATTGGACAGATAATATAACTTTTAAAAATTAATAATATACACATAACTAACAATTTGGACATGTATTTTAGATTTTTTGTGTTCTTTTAATGAGATAAGTGATAAACACATTTAGCAGATATATTTAAAACAACGATATTTTAATTATCATTCTGAAATAATACAGGAATAAATTATTGTAGGTTCCTTAAATAATGATATAATAATATGGCATATATAATTTTCTTAAAAGATATGAATTACTTTTGAAGGATTGCTAAATTATTATTATGTTAACTCTGTTGTGGATTAATTTAATCTATCTGCATACAAATATGAATTCTATGTTAGATACGTAAGACAGATCATAATTAATCTAGAATGCATTTACTTGTTTCAGATAAGGTTTTTTTAAACAACATAATTACATTTTTCAAATATTTATTCAGTTGTGACTTTTTTGCGAAGATGTAATTGTATATAAATTGATTAAAGCTACAAGAATACAAGAAAGAAAACAAAACTTTTTGTATTCACTTTTCACTTTTTCGTTTCTTTTATAAATATTACTTGAACATAATATTCTTAATATTCTGAAACTAATATTTTTTTCTCTTCTCAATCCAAGGCCTTTTCAGAAAACTTTGTAGACTGAACGTCCGTTTGAAAAATAAAAAATAAAAATAAAAATTGTAAGTTTGCAAAGTTAATTTATGTTCCATTATTTTATACGGTACAGATACTTAAACAAAATTAATAACGTTATTTTATTACTTTTCGACAAAACCTGTTTTATCTTCACTCTCTTTTTATCCCTCATTAATTTAATGAAAAAATCTCAAGTGAACATTTCTTTGACGGTCGCATTAAATTACTCAAAAGAAGGTAATGCTCAAAGAATCTATGGAAGGAAAAAAGTGATAACATTCCATATATTTTAATCACCAATTTGTTGGAGAAAAACCTGAAATTGTGATATGATTTCTTTAAATCTTTATCCCAAAATTAAAATTAGCTTGTTGATTCGATAAAAAGTTGTAATAGACTATGGAATTTTCAAACGCATATCGAATTTAAATTCTTCAGTAATGTGTGCTTTGGTATACCAGACGAAGAGTTATTTAGCAAAAAAAAAAAAAAAAGTTTATGCACCATGTGCGTTTAATCTTTTGAGCGCCTAATGTTAAATTCTTTATTAATAGACTCAAAACAAGTTCAATTGTTTATAATATTTTTAGAAAAAAACATTTGTAAAAAAATAATTGAATATACTTTTTGGCGAAATTGGAAGATGTTTTAAATTTACTTATTTAAACTTGCTTAAAATAAAAATCTGCTATTTTTTATTGACAATTACACGCACACACACACACACACACATATATATATATATATATATATATATATATATATATATATATATATATATATATATATATATCATGCGCGTAACCAGGGGGAGGGGTGCCCTGGGTACCCAGGCACCCCCTTCCCCTATTCCTCTGCTCACGCAGACACATGAAGGATTTTAAAACCGAAGTAAAATAATCAGCATTCGTAAAAAAAGAATAATTGAAAACAATGTAAGAAAAAACAATTAACTATTTTTATTTTTCATATATCCTGTCCATATATCTTTTTCATATATCACTTCTGTGGAACACAACAACAATTTCTCAAGTATCATGATGCACCAACTGATAATTAATATTTTCAAATTACATTTTAATAAAGTAGATATTTTAGATTTCCAAATGTTCGGTAAGCAGGTGCCAGACACTACTGGCGCACTGTTAATTCAAGGTTTGCAAGTCACCATTACATTATATGTTCACACCGACAATAGACCCCCCCCCCTCACTGAGGATATTTGAGAAGAACAGAAACATTTGCATCTAGATATGGAAGCTATGTTTAATAATTTTTATCTTTTAATTAATAATAAAATAAAAATAAAGCCTGCCAATCACATTACTGAGTTTTCCAAATAGGGAAAAATTTGTTTTATTCAGTTTTCATTCTCTTGGCTTGAATCATTCCGAAATGGGCCAAAAAAATTATATTTAATTTGTAGATATACTTTGAACTTTATAACGTGTATTTGAAGACGGCCAGAAAAAAACAAGCTTTAGAAAAACCTTAAAAAAATGCAAGACGATTCAGTATATTTTTAAAGAAAAAGTAACTGTCCAACATGATGTTAAATCTCCAGAAGCCACAGTAACCAAAGAAAGTAAGAATAGTTTATTACATTCTCTTAAAGCGGTTCTGAAATCTGTGCTTAACAAACGCGAAACTTTCTGGCATATTTTATGACATTTTTTTTTAAACGTAAAAGCATAAAATTAAGGCATAAGATTCGATTTATTGAAGCGATTTGGAATCTAATTGTATATTCCATTTTTAGATAAATAAAAAGTTATCGAGTTTCAGTGGCTTTTGTACTTACTTTCTTTACTTATAACTGAAACCATCAATGACACGCAGAGACGTGCGAAGAGAAAACTGTGCAAAGTGTCAATTTGGCGCCCCTCCCCCGAACTTTTTCTTGCGACAGGCTATGACGTTGATAGTATAAATTTCGGGCCCCTTAAATTTCCGCGTTCTAGGCGACTGCCCCCCGTTTCGCACGGCGCTGATGATACGCCTAAACTAACATGGTATCTGGTTACGAAACAGCAGTAATATCTTTATTGTGGCACTAAGATCTGAGTTTATAACAGGGCCGAAAGTAGCCTTTTTTGAACCCAGGGCAAACATGGATTTTGGCGCCCCCCTCCCCTTTCTTAGTAAAGTATATTTACAAAGATAATTTAACTAATTTTCTTACAACCGAATAGCTGACTTAATTTAAAATATATAACAATAAAATACCTGATCTTCCTTGTGAAATATTGATTCATTAAAACAGGCATGTCAAATTCGTGTACCACCGCGGGCCAGATTTAGTATTGCATACAAAGCCGCAGTCCACATTATCGAAAATTAAAGAAGCCCATTAATTTGTTGATTATCGCACAAAATGAAAACTGTACATTAAAAATACAGTATTGCTTTAAAAAACAAACAAGTAAACAAAAATGCATACAAAAATTTTAAAACTATTTATTGGAAAAATTAAAAACACACACCAGAAAATGTTTAAAAATATTAATTAAGTGAAAACAAATTGGTAGCAAATGTATCTTAGCATTATCAGATGTAAAGAAAAATAAATGTAAGTAAAAATACAAACATGCTTAAATACATATTGAACTTTTTAAAATTTAAATCGCTATCAAGATTATACAAAAATGTGTTATTACTTTTGTAATCCTAATACCTGAATTTTATTTTATGTTGTAATTGCTACTTTTTATAAAACCAGTCATTGACAGAACACAGTTATTTACAATATAATATATGAAATAAAAAACCATAATTGATTAAAATATATTACCTATGCTTATTGATCCGGCATGGAAATAATTTCTTGAATCACCTCAGTTATTTTTAAATACATTTTGTAACTGTAAAAAAACCCCGTTCCCCCTGTTTATACTTATTCAATGAATACCTAATAACAGTCACGGAATCGTCTCATCAGAATGATCCTATATCTAAATATTGAACAAAAACTGTTAATTCTGCATGAAAAACACGTTTATATCAATTAAGGGGAGGGGCATGAGTTCCCCCTCTTACACATATAGAATGAACTCCAAAAACGAATCAGGGAAGCACCTTATGAGGATATACCTACATACAAAATTTCAAATGGATCGGATATTTTTATCATGAGTTATCGCGTTACGCAACGTACGAACGAACGAACATACATACATACAGAACGGGCGGGCACATAAGCTCTCAGGCTATGATAGCCTGTGAGCTAAAAAGTACACATAATTGTTATTTTTGAGTATATCTAATCTAAACTATAATGTATAGATAACATGCATGCTTGTGAGTTTTTTTTTTTAATAAATGAATATTTTAAGAGTAAACAGTCAAAGTTAACAAAAGTGGTCCATTGTACCACGGGCTCCCCTAATTTTTTTAATTTTAAGATTAAGGTATATTCTTCTTAACTTTATTATTGATAATTTTGCATACTCTATCACCTGGAAAGGAAATTTTAAAATGAATTAGATTTGATCATATTCAAGACAGTATGTTTGAATCTTTTATGCCACAGTGGCGTTGAATAGGTCTTCTTTGCATCTTCTATGCCAAACTCTAAAAAGTTTGCATCCAAAATAACAATCATTAATTTAGAAATTTAAACTTTTTTTTATTAAATTGCGAGTCATTAAATTTAATATATATCAATATCTGCCGCTAAACGTAATTAAGATTTATTTTCTCAAATAATGGTATTATGAATAAAATAACTCTCTAATTTTGCAACGCTGCAATATTTGCAATGCAAAGTATATTTTCTGCATCAACTAAGAACTGAATCAAACATACGAAAATGACAAAGGCTTGGCGGGCCAGCTGTTTGACATGCCTGCAATAAAATCTTGTAAACGGAATCGAAAAAGATTTCGCTTTATACAGGATCCTTATGCCATATCATCCTTAATTTTTTCTATGTTGCGTCATAATCCAGACAGGAAGATTTTAACAATACCGTGTTAAACGTAGATAAGAGAAATATCGGCATACGAAAACTTCATTTGGCACCCCTTAGCTCTGGTTCCCGGGGCACATGCCCCCCCTCCCCCCTTAGTTTCGGCACTGGTTTATAATGGAGTTTTATCATAAAATTTGACTAAATACTTTAACTTTTTTATTTATTGTGATATTTATTATTATGTTCATAATTATGCTGCTGGTTTATGCATACACGCGTATACACACACATGTATGTGTATTTCGCCGGATGAGATTTATCATGCGACTAAATTTCATCTACAAGACTTTGATAAAAGCAATATTTTAGATCTTATACAACTTTATTTTGCGCTTTTAGAAATACTAAGCATAAAATAAAACCTTTTTTTTTAAATTTTTATTAGACGTTAGGGTGTCTAAAAGTGTCCACACTAGAGATGAGACGGGCTCTATTTTTATTCTATTCTTCGGACTCGGACAGGCTTGGGCTCATTTTTAACTGAAACCGGAAATTTTATTTATTCGTGTGTAGAAAAGATTGAAAAAACTTTTTTCCATTTAAAATTACGTACTTATTTCATTTCAAATCATTTTAATTGTATTTTTATCCAAAATGACGAGGAACTGCAACAGTGTTTATTTATTTTAGTATTTCATTGCTGTTTCAAAACAAATTTTGTGATAATTACAGATTTATATGCATGGAGTTTCCTGCGACGATCTATTGAATGGCGCCAATCAAAACAAACACAGGAATGAATTTGCTTTTATTTGGCTTTTTTGTTAGCAGAAGATATTTTTAATATCATGGCGTTCATTTATTTAGTATTTAGTTACATAACGCAAAGAGAATATTTTTTGTGTTTATTAGTAGATGGAAATTAGCTGGAAGTCCGTAAATTATTTAATCTTCTATTGTGCACGAGTTATAGACTTTTTCGTATGAAAATAAATTTTGTGATTACTCTACCTATTTATCAACACGAACTCTGCTCATATTGAGGACGCCGTACATTTTCGAAGTCACTTTCCTCCGTAAGTAAATATGATTACCTTGTTATTTCGATAGAAAGCAATTGATCAGTGTTTAATCTTTTCCGATTAACTGTGTTGAATTCAGACACTTTTCTCCGGAAGAAACTTCTGTGGCTCCGGGGGAGGGGGAATTGCACTTTTTACCATTGAAAATACAAAATTCAAATTTTCTGGGGGGAGGACATCTCATTGCTCCGGCCACCCCCTGAATTCAACACTGCCGATAAAAACATCAGATCTTTAAGATGACAACGTCAGTTTTTTTCAATCTACGTTTTTTTCAGGTGTAAATTACGGAAGATTGTTACGAGAAAGGAAACGATTATAATTAAAGCGATACATTTTTACAGAAAATTGAAAAACATTGTTCGATTCGCCAGATAACAAATAGTAGTTTCTTCAAATTCCATGCATTTATTCATTAAATACAAACACAAACGTGCCCATCAAATTTACTTGTCAAAATAGGGAATATTTTGAGAGTAATTTTATGTATCAAATGTATTTTTTTTAATTCGGATTTTGATTAGATTGAATTTAAATTTTTACTTAACAATCATATATGTGTAACAAGTTTTTATAAATGAGAATTAATACTTATAATGGATACAACGACGATTTTGAAACAATTTTTGAATATCATACAATTTTGTTTTGTGTATTTTTGGTATCGGGCTCGGACTCTTGTGACAAAAAATCTTTCGGGCTCGGACATGAAATCGTCGGGCTCGGGCGGACCCGGGCCCCAAAAATCGAGGCCGAACTCATCTCTAAGTCCACACACAGTCAGTACTATCACTGCTGTAGGAAAATTTATGTAGCTTTTTTTTACCATTAGATTTAATTTTGAACCTCTTCTAATACCCCTCACCAAAACAAAATTGTGTTTGGGCCCTTTTAAAAACACAATACCACACAATTATACCTTCTAAGATAAAAACTTGTTTAAAACGGAAATTCGAGCAGTTTTATGAGATTTCGTTTTAACAGGTTTTATTATACACTGCTCAAAATAATTAAAGGATATTTGAAGTTTTATATAAAATAAAGATATAAACGAAATTTTTTTTGCCAAAAATAGAAGAAGAGAATCACAAATGAAATTTTTTCTGGTTTTCAAACTGTGGAGTATGCAAATTTTGAGTTCGACGTCAAAAACGTCGCTTCAGTGGCAACAAATGAAATTTGACTTTCAACTGGATAAAAGAGAATGAAGACAAGGATGATCGGCATTCAGTGATTGCTTTGTTTCGATGAGTACGATGTCTCAGCGAAGTCATTTGACAGATTCAGAAGCTTGGAGAATTGTTGGTAGGTTAGAAGGGGGCCAAACTCAAGCCGAAGTAGCGCAAGCCATTGGAGTGTCACAAAGTGTCATTTCCAGGATCTGGAACCGTTTTTTGGAGAGTGGATGTGCAGGCCGAAGACCAGGGCAAGGTCGTAGACGGGCAACAACGCCCAATGAAGATCGGTATTCAGCGTTAACAGCTCGGAGACACCGAAACATGAACGCTACTCTTCTCCAACAACACCTTCGCTCGGCTACAGGCACCACAATTTCAACTCAGACTGTCCGAAACTGGCTCCATGCTGTAGATCTGTATGTTCGCCGACCGATGGTATGTGTTAGATTAACATCAAGGCATCGTCGCGACCGTAGGGAGTGGGCAACCGAGCATGTCAACTGGAGGAGAAATGAATGGAGCAATATTCTGTTTTCTGTGCATCCGGATAATTGGGGTATTTTCATCTGGAGGGACCCTGGCAGTAGGAATAATCCTGTGTTCGTGCACGAAAGTGTCAGATTTGGCGGTGGAGGAGTATTGGTGTTTGATAGCATCTCCATTGACGGGCGCACTGACCTCTACATCATTCGAGATGGAGCTCTGACTGGTCGCCGATATAGAGATGAGATCCTCAGACCTATTGTAGTCCCTTACGCTGCAGCAATCGGAGATAACTTCATTTTAATGGACGATAACTGCAGGCCACATCGTGCAAACCTGGTGGAGGATTTCCTTTTCGAGGAAGGAATCGTTCGAATGGAATGGCCAGCGTGTTCTCCAGACATGAATCCAATCGAGCACGTTTGGGACGCCCTAGGAAGACGAGTTTCTGGCCGCCAACAACCCCCACAAACTCTCCAAAAACTGGAAAGAGCTCTTCTGGAAGAGTGGGGCAGAATACCCCAGCTCGTCATTAATAGCCTCATTGAGTCCATGCCTCAAAGGTGTTCAACGTTGCTGGCCACCCATGGAAACCATACCCCCTACTGAAAATGATTTTCTTTGAAGAAAACACCTTTCCTTATTCTTTTTTTCTCATATGCACAAATTGTGTTTTTATTCCTTTTGTACATAAATGCGCAATAAAATGTATTTTTTTCTGCAAAACATGTGTAATTTATTCTCATATAACCTACTATGTCTGTCGACCATGTATCAATCAGCTAAAAAGTTTCCCAGATACAAAATCCACCTAAAACTGCAATATCCTTTAATTTTTTTGAGCAGTGTATAAGATATTGTTTGTACCCAACAGGTCCGAGTTAAAAAATCTGGGCACCCCCCCCCCCCTTTCAACAGGCTGGTTACGACTATGTTTATGTTTATGTTTTTCTTTTTTTGTCGGAATGAGAAGATATTTTAAACTCAATTATTTAAACTTCCTGAAAATAAATGTTTGCTACTTTTTTTAATGGCAAATATATATGTGTGAGTGTGAGTGTGTGTTTGTAACAGGTTTATTAGGCAATTATTATCAACATTGTATATAAAATATTTGTAATGCAGTGATTGATGTGAAGTATGGAAGTCTAACGTCTTGGATGCCTATGTGCTGAAGTTCAGACTCGTAGCCGCTATATTAATACATTTTTGGAGGGAGGGGTGAAAGAAGGGGTGGGTGTTACGTGAAAGAATTGATGGTTATAGGGTTAGATTAGTGATAGATAAGATGTGGCTACTGCTGTTTCGACTCGGGATCATAGTGATATAGCCACGCTTCATCCACTGTCACAAATCTGACCGTCGGCGGTTTGGCCGCCTCTTCACGCTCTAAAACCCATCAATATACTCGTATTTTACTGCAATTGGTTAATCTTATTTAGGGTCTCCTAGGCATGTTTAGAACAATATGAACTAAGAGAAATTCATAGTTCATTAATAGAAGTAATCAAAAGAATTTAATTACTAATGTACCTTGGGGTAATAAAGCCACATTAAGGTTCTACCAATTTTCACAGCTCAGTTTTAGTTTGTAATTTTCAAACAAATATATGATTTGATACAGCAACTCATTGACTATCTATATAAAAAAATAATTTAACAGATATGTGTTCATAAAATGTAATGGCTTGATTTCTTGACCAATGCTATTTTGCGTTATTACCCACCTATATGGGTAATAACGCCATGCAAACAAAACTATGAAATAAGATGGAATAATTGCATGTAGATTGCTCAATTCTAAAAATACAAACTCTACAAACTTAGAAAATGACAAATTGCATTCTAAGCTATTGAAAATGTTCAATTTTTTGTGAAAGTGTAAGAAAAATAAAGGTGTGGTGTGTGTGTGGGGGGGTGGGGGGAGGATGAGGCAAAAGAATATCAGACCGTGAGCTTCTTTTTGCTTAAAAAGGACCGCTTAAATAGAATTATTCAAAACATTGCACAGTTTTAACTGTGTTTATTTGAATCAGTATTTAGAATGTAGCTCGGCCACTGTAGGGAATCAACCGGGGTATCAATGCCAAGGATTGGCGTTATTACCCCGTTATAGTTATTGGGCTGTGCATTTTAAATTACAAATTATCTCGAGAAGATATCCGAAATCTTCAACAACTTTTTAAAAGTCTTTTTAAAAGTCATTTACCAGATTATTTCATAATTATACAAAATATTAGCACTTGGCGTTATTACCCCGCCTGGCGTTATTACACCAGACCACATTATATGATCTACGAGGAAAAATCATTTAAGAGTATTTTAAAGCCATAGCGCTGCTGTAAATGTATTGAAACTGATATAAATTATTGAATTCGCAACAATTACGTTAGAACAGGACATCTATGAATTTTTTTATTTATTTACAGGAACACGCATAAGAAATAGTTTACAATACTGTCTTTGATTGATGATTGCTGAAAATGGGCCTTCAATTTCGGCATGCGTTTTTAAATTTAACTGTTGTTTTCGGGTGCTTTCTTTATTACATAAATACATATGTAGTCGTCATCTGATCCGCCCGTCCGCCTGGCTGGTTGTCTTGTCCGTCTGACAATCTGCATATTATAGCACAAAAATATTAAACCGAATTGTTTCAGATTTTAAATATATATTTGTAGCAGAATTGTGTTGAGTTGTTTCAAATTTTAGTAAAATTGCATATTTAGTTGAAATATAGGGGAAGTCAAAAATATTCTGTTACATTACAGCCGATGGGATAAAAGTTTCAAGTGCTTTTTAATGATGTTACATCCACGGAAACACAATGCAATTTACATCCATTTATGAAGGTCACTAAAATATATATTTAGTGGTATATGCTGCACGAAGAATATTTATTATTCCTTTACAAGTAAACACAAAAAAATTCCGTTACAAATGGTATAGAAATAGGAATTATTTGCGACTTCTTTTAATTATGTTCAGCTATTCTCAATTTGTTATACATTGATTAGGTTTAAACAAGTTACATACTGTGTAATAGAAAATCCGTTTCTATATTATTGAATTAACTTTTTAACAACTTTTTAAATAGTGCAGTTTTGTTACATTATTCTGAATGCATTCGAAATTTTTCCATAGTATATGCGTGACGCAATATATTTTTTTCTTCTTAAGTTTTGAAAATTTCAAATATTCATATTTATTTCACATTTATTAATAATAAATATGACATAATTAATTCAAATATTTAGATACGTTTAAACGCCAAACATTTTTATTAAACAATATTCCAATTAGTACTCCAATAAAAGTGTCAACAAAAAAATCCTACTAGGATGCCAATCTTAAGTAATTATATTGTAAATTTCGCATATTGATACAATGATACTTTTAACTAATTTCATTCGATAATCATACATTGAAACATGAAATTATTTTTTCGAATATTTTTTTCATTTTTCTGTGGAATAATTGAGCGTTAAAATGCATGAAAAAAGCTTTTTTTTCAGTCTATTGCTTTGCCTACAAATAATGTAATCTTTCTATAAGGCATAATGTTTTGTTAAAAAAATAGTGGTTCAATGAAATGTTATTGCATAAAACTTTATTCTTCGAAATAGCACATTCATTCTCTTAATATGAGGAATAATATAATATAATAATTTTTTCTTACAACAAGGATTTTGTCTGTAGTCATTATATTTAAAAAGCATTCATTTTGCTTTAAATACATTTAAAATAGTAATTTTTGCTCAGGACTATTTTAGTAATTATTATTCATTGGTTATTTTCCGATAAGAAATGTAAAATAATTTACAACACTTTAAATAGCATAATTTGTTTTAATTCAATATTTGTGAATAAAGTTTAATCTCTTTACAATTTCAAATATTAAGCTAATCATTCCTCTGTTATTCGGTTTTATTTTGTCTTAATGTCGAGGCTTCATGATAAGAAATTACGTAGAATGATAGGAATAATAGTTTTGAAATGTAATGAAATTAATAAATCTTTATAAAATTTTTAAATATAATTTCGACTAAGTAAGAAACATTATTTGAACATTTTATTCCGATTGTTATAATTTTTATGAATTTTTTAAAAATATCTTATGCTAAAACTGATTTATATTTTCATACCAAATATGTATATATATGTGTGTGTGTGTGTGTGTGCGTCTGTTTTCCAGATGTTTCTAAATTCGGAAAATGGTTTTCCTCATAAATTTCCAAAATTTGGTATCCACAAACAATGCTTAAAAATAAGTAAGTAAATAAATAAAATTATACACAATTGTAAAGCAGTAAATTTCAGGTAGCATATGTAAAGCAGTAAATTTCAGGAATCGTTTCAAATTCTTCTTCTCTATACTATAGAGATATTTAAAAACAAACGATAAGAAATGATACGGTTTTATCCATTTTTATTCAAAGATGGCATAACTTTTAGAAATTGTTTAGCCCTTATCTGTTCGTCTCCCCCCCCCCCCCACGAAAAATAAATCTAGGGAAAACTTTTTTTAGCATTTCCAATAACAAAGAGAAAAGAAAATACAGATGCACAACAGAGCGTTATGATTTGACAATGACGCTATTGATAGAAATTCTGAGAATACTTTGTCTTTGGTAATAATTACAATTTAAACGTATCAGATAACAGAAAATATCCTGCATATAATACACATGTATTATATATATATATATATATATATATATATATATATATATTTCACTTCATTTCTTTTATTGAGATTACAAACAGAAATAAAAAATAATTTTCTATAACGCGAATGTTTTTTTTTTTTTTTTTTTTTTTTTTTTTTTTTTTTTATTGATAAGTTTAGAAAAGTTAAACGTTTTACTGTTATTTATACAATTAATTTATTTTATCCTCAAACTAACATCACCATAGTTTTTTTTTCCTATTAGTTTAAAGATGGTGACAGCGTTTACGCTATCAGAATTTTTGTTATTAAATGGCTGGAAATATTCATTTTAATTTAGATGTTTTCAGGAGAAACCTTCCCTGGAAATTTAAATAAATGTTTTGAATCTTTTAAACATAATCAATTGAGACTTAAAAAAGTGTGTGTATAGTTTAAATTCTTAAAATCTACAAAACTAAATAAAACAAAAAAATCACTTAAAATTTTATGCCTACAAAACTTCAAATATTCATATTTTCTCCCCAAATATTTGTATTATTTTAATAAACTTTTTGATATGACCACGAGACACGTTACTATTTATTCTCAACGATTGACGAAAAACATTGTTATTCTTTTTTTATTTATTTACTTATAATGTATTTAGGTGTGTGGAGTGTATTATAAAAAATATATTATTTTTAATTTAGGTAAATATAAATGTATGAAAAAAAGCTTTTTACGGAATAAATTTTAACTGATTCAGGGTTGTCATTTTAAAATTTACTTTTTACCTCAGATTTTTTTTAAAGCACATATGTATGTTTGTAAAGCTAAAATTTTAATATATATTCCTCAATTTACATTTATATTTTTTAAACATGCATGGTTGTGTTTGTATCTTACGAATTTGTAATAAAATTTTGCTTTATGTAGATAATTTGTCTTTTAATTTTAGAACATTTTATTTATGAGATTTATTTTCTAAATTTTTACATGGGATTTATTTATTGTGCATTATGTAACAATTTCCTTGACAATTACAAAAAAAATTCTATAATTATTCTTATTTCTCTCACAATTGCATTATTTCTTGATTAAATCCTCCCCCTTTATAAAATGAATAAAAATCCTTTATAATTATAACCCTCTAAATGTATTGCAAATGAGTAAAATTGTAATGTTGTTTTCTCTCTATTTTCTTTTAAATGCTCAGAAAATAAGATTCTTTCAACATTATAAAAAAATGCAAATTACAAGTATGAATTCAATCCTTGTTATTATTAACCATTGTAAAATATATTGAAAATTCATTAAATCTATAGAATTATATTATGTTTAATATTGTTTATATTGCAGTGAAATCTGGAGCTTAGTGAACTGAATATTACGGTCCAAACATTTAGAGGGATAAAATACTCTATTAAATAAAAGTCAATATGCTATCGAGTTCCCTTAAATAACTATCAATGGTTTCTAGCCAGAGCATGTGAAGAGTAATAATTCACTCCCTTACACTAAGTTTAAGAACAATCTCAAAACAAATGATTCTTCTTTATCCATTTCTGGCAGAGCTTTTTGTTATCTTTTGAGATTCTCCATCCTTCATCTTCTTGCCCTATAGATCTCGAGGAAACTTTTTCTCTGCTGCATTAAGTTGTTCAACAGTGCGTAATGGTTTGACACCATAGCTCCTGTTTGATTTTCTGAGAATAAAATATCCTTTGTGATGTAGGTATTACGTCTTAAAGAAAAGTGGTAAAAATTTTTGCACAAAACAGTTCATTTTTGTTACACTCAAAAATTCCATTTTTATTACATTCAAAAATTCATTTTTATTATATTTATTAGAAATAATACAGAATGGAATCTTTAAATAATATTTTGTAACCGAGGAACATTGTCCTGGATCGTGATGGATTGTCGTTTCTACAGTGTAAAAAAAATCTGTAAAGTTACTAATTTTTATCTAGGAAACTGGAATTACTGTAATTTTTCATGTAACGGTTACAGCAAAAAAAAAAAAAATCATTCAAAAGGGTTATGTTACATATATATTTCCTGTCACCGTTACATAAAAGAAATTAAGAATCCCAGTTCCCTAGAAAAAATGTAGTAGCTCTAAAGATTTTTTCTTTTACATTGTAAATTGCATATTGGAAAGTAAGTGATTATTTTAAAATATTAATTGAATTTTGTAGATAATTATCGTTTGTTTTTCTTCAAATATTTTAATATTAATTTAATAGAGCGTCAATATGCGAATGTCAATGTTATTATGTGAAGTATAATTTCAGTAAATTTTTAAAAATACGTGTCAAAAAATGTTAGTTTCGCTATACGGAAAAAAAAGGAATAAATAAAAAAATCACATTTTACGAAAATATGAAGAGAAATATGTGAATACAGAATTTTTTTTTCTTGTACCAGGATTTTTTGAAAAATATACACACTAAAATATTTAGATGCAAAAATAAATAATAAAAAAAAGAAAAACACATTTTACATAATAAATATTGAGAAATAGATAATAGGTATACTCTTAACTGCAAATTTGAAAGTTATTTAAAGATTTCTATCTGAAACATATATTTAAAATATATATGTTGCATATGCGCTCTGCGTTTACTGCCATAGCATATTACATTAACACTTAGAATAATCTGTAAAAAAAAAAAAAAAAAAAAAAAAAAGTCGCATGGATTCAAACAAACCACATTTAAAACTGGAAATACAATTTATGTAATTTCATAACATACATATAAAACATCTTTATTGAACTTGGAAACAATAAAACGAAAATTGCAGAACGTAATGTTTTTATTTAGTTATAAAAAACCCATTGTTGAAAAATTATTTACATATTGATTTATGTGTTATGTTATCGGAATCCTATATTTGCACTCTTTCCATTTTTCTTCCATTTGCCATCTTAAAAAGTCCTGCTTATTTTAAATAAACCCGTCCATTTATTCGGAAACATGTAATTTTATTTCAATGTACTTTTAAGATTGCTATTTTTCTTTTAATTACATGCCTTTGTTCTTTCTTAGCAGTATGAGTGTTCCTTCCATTTTAGTTATCCGTCATAACAACAACAAAAGCAACGAAAATACATTAACGAACCTAGATTAAATTAATTTTCTAACCATCTGGTCATTTCCAATTCGTTATTTGGTCATGCCTTTTAAGACATCTAACGAAATCTCCCTCTAACGAAATTTTTCTTAAGGTACTTAGGATACGAAAGCATTATTTACAATGTATTCCTGACCTCTGTAAAAAATAAATATTAGCATATAAGTTTTATTCAAAAACTTGTGTAAAAAAAAATAATAAATAAAAATAAAAATTGGTTACTTGCATTTTCTAGATATGGCTTATACCTAATTAAAAATTCTTCGTATACATTTTAATTCAAGATTGTGGTGACGTATGAATGAAATTAGGAACGATTATAGAAGGCTTCTTTCAAAGAAATATACCAATTGTAAACCATTTGAGAAATATAAAGGTGATACTGTTCTAATTGTTGACAAATGCGACTTCAGTCACTCTCTCGGTTTTCGCTGCTGTTGTCAAACTATCGCTGTAATGAAACTTTCGATTTGAGCTGAGAAAAAGTATAATAATAACATGAAATTAGTGTTCAATTGCCGTGAAAAAAGGATGACTAGCTTTGATGTAATTCAAAAACTTTTCTTAAAATAAATTTTTATTTTAAGAAAAGAAAATATGACATGTTATAATAAAACAAATTAAAATAAAGAAAACTGATATAAAACAATAAAATAATAAACGACATCTTTTATTGGATAAAATGTTATTATTTTTTATTTTTTATTAACTAAAGATGTAAATATGTTTTGAAAAATGAAACATATGCGTCATATTCTTCAAAAATCTGTGTGCTATTTTTTTTTTTTCACGTACATTAAAAGAACAAAATAAATCACCTACACAAAACAATACCTACACAATACATACCTACACAAAATACATTAACGAATCTAGATTAAATTAATTTTCTAACCATCTGGTCATTTCCAATTCGTTATTTGGTCATGCCTTTTAAGACATCTAACGAAATCTCCCTCTAACGAAAATTTTCTTAAGGTACTTAGGAGACGAAAGCATTATTTACAATGTATTCCTGACCTCTGTTAAAAATAAATATTAGCATATAAGTTTTATCCAAAAACTTGTGTAAAAAAATAATAAATAAAAATAAAATAAATAAAAATGAAAATTGGTTACTTGCATTTTCTAGATATGGCTTATACCTAATCAAAAATTCTTCGTATACATTTTAATTCAAGTATGTGGAAACGTATGAATGAAATTAGGAACGATTATAGAAGGCTTCTTTCAAATAAATATACCAATTGGAAACCATTTGAGGAATATAAAGGTGATACTGTTCTAACTGTTGACAAATGCGACTTCAGTCACTCTCTCGGTTTTCGCTGTTGTTGTCAAACTATTACTGCGATGAAACTTTCGATTTGAGCTGAGAAAAAGGATAATAATAACATGAAATTAGTGTTCAATTGCCGTGAAAAAAGGATGACTATGTTATTCAAAAAACTTTTCTTAAAATAAATTTTTATTTTAAGAAAAGAAAATGTAACATGTTATAATAAAACAAATTAAAATAAAGAAAACTGATATAAAACAATAAAATAATAAACGACATCTTTTATTGGATAAAATGTTATTATTATTTATTTTTTATTAACTAAAGATATAAATATGTTTTGAAAAATGAAATATAAACGTCATATTCTTCTAAAATCTGTGTGCTATTTATTTTTTCACCTACATTAAAAGTGAACATTAAAATATTAAAAAGGACCATAATAATGTTTTAAAATTTTGGAAAACAGCTAATGAAAGTAAAAAAAAATATTAAAATAAAAAGCTGATTGATTCATACAAATAAATTTTGCAATGCATACAGAAATTACAGAAAGACTTTAAATTAATGAAAGTAAGTCTTATGCCACAATTAAAGTGTCAAACTCAAATCAGAAATACCTACAGGTAGTATTTTATGATGTAAGTATCGTGTGAAAATTAAGGGTGTTAGAAAGCGCTGACTGAATAAAAAAAGAAAGAAAGAACGAAAAATTAACATAAAGGACAGAAACACTTAAATTTTACAAAATAATAAAATATGATGTATTTCTTCAGTGTTTGGCATCATCATTGAAATTTTCTGAAGTATGAAAACATTTTCGAAATCAAGATTCAATATAAAACCATCAAATAGTTGTCTAATATAGGATTTCAAATATTTTATCTCTCCTAAATTTATCATAGATTATTTTAATTATGCGTTTCAAGGGCACACACATTCTTAATGAAGTAGTTTAAAAATTGTGCGGCATTTTTTAAAAGAAACTTTAATAAAGTGTTGCTAATACATTTTGTATCTCACAGTATTATTTTGAAAGGGATATTTGTTCGCTACCCACTGAATGTTAAAGAATTGTATGTCAATAAAACTATTTTTTGAAAAGCGCATTTTGGAAGAAATGGAACATTGTCGATCTCAATGCAAATGGAAAAGCATTTGGGGAATGTAGTTATTGAGAAACTAAGTATTCAGAATAAAATTTATTCATATCTTTAAATGAAAAAAAATGGAAATTGTTTTATGTAAAGAATGCATGATTTAGAATAAAACAGATTTGTATTTTATCTTACATTTTATAGTACTTAAAAGTAAACATATAAATATAAATGTTGATACATTTAAAATCCACAAATGAAATATTTTACTTTTATTTTAAAAATATCTAATATATTAAAACTTTAAAAATTATTAAATTTTAATTGCATAAAATTTACTGCCAACAGAGTGCAATAAAGGGGGTCTTAGTTTGCACTCGAATTCGGAGAATCAGTATAGCTCGCCGACGCTCTACAAACCGAAGCGCTTGGAACAAATTCTGGCGTGGCACTTCTTATTATCATTGCCGTCAGGGATACAACCGCAGTACAAAATGCAACATTTTCCCGTGAGCAACCAGCTTCAGCAGTGGCTGAGATCTTCTGCTCTCCAAACTGGTACGAGGTAGGTGCTTTGTTCGAAACCAATCTTGCATGTTGGCCTAATATTCCAGAATTATCCGTGGATTTCTTTGAGTAAGTACGAGTTTGATTCCCCTAGAATCAGTCCATCCATGGAAGGCACTCACCCTTTAGTATCTATGTATCTTCTGTTGGTCATTGGCTGTCATAAATGTAACTAACCGTAAGCAATCGATTTTGGGACAAACACGAAACTAAGAAAAATTCAGTGTAGATGAAATTGAATGAATCTGTATAATTAACACTAGAACGGCGGCAAAATTTTACCTACTGGAACGGCGGAAGGGGTCAATCTGACCCCTCGATGAAACTACTGAAATAACAATGCTAAAACAATTTTAAATGGCATACATTGTGAAAAATATGTAATTTCCCTGTATTTCATAATTTATAGTTAATATTACTCGATATTTTATTTAATTTTTAAAGTACTGTGTATGTAACGGCTGCAAGGCGATCAATTTGGTACATACTAAACTACTCAAAAAACTCATTAATTTGACATAAAAAATGGTTTAAAATAAATGTTTTCAAAAATTAAAACCAATGTTAACTAAAATAAAACACAATTTATAAAATAATAATTTTTTTTTAAATCTACTTACTCGCCGAATGAACCACACTCTAAATCCAATAAATGAGAAACGTATTCTGTTGTTTCCTTTATTTCATTATAAATGTAGCTGAATGGTTTATATCTAAAGCATTTCGTTTGAATTTTTTCAATGCTTAACATAGTCCCGTACATGTATTAGACATTAATGCAATTGATACAAAAATAATTTTTAACAATTTTTCCAGTGCATTTTCCGCACACAACTTTGGAACACGATGCACAAAATTCTTGAGATTTGTTTCCATTGCATTTCTGTACTTGACACTTTTTTCTCTTTATATCCACTTTATTTTCGTTTGTTTTTTCTGAAGATTCAGGAAGGATCTTTGGGAGTTTTGAAGCCATAAGAACCATTCTTAATTCCTCTCCTAATTTCAATAGAAAATCTCTTCTACTGATGGGCTTGCCTGTTACACTTTTATAAATTATCCAGGCGTTCAAAGCTGTATGATCCAAAATATTGAAAAAGATATGTACAGGCCATCGTCTAGAAGCAGATTTAACGGAGTATTTTCGGCACACCTGATCACGAATATCCACACCACACTTTGTTGCGTTGTAATAATCTATTGAATCTGGCAACTTTTTCAGGCTGTCCTCAGTTTTTACAGTAGAATGTAATAAGCTCAATAGAAAAACACTTTTGTTTCGTTTGGCTTGATAGATGGTAAGTGTCATATTATCATGTCGCACTATCTTCGATGAATAAAGAGTACTGCTCATATTTTTCAAAACTATAGGAATTTCTCTTCTGTTCTTTTTTATTGTGCCAACCAAAGTTGTATTTTTAGATTTTAGCATTTCAGCTAATTTGATGCTAGTAAAGTAATTATCTGTCGTAATATTCCTCCCTTTGTTTAGATGGGGATCTGTTAATTTCATGACAACATTTTCAGATAAACGTAATTGAGGATTTCCTGTTTCATCTTTACCTAGATAAGGAAATCCATTCAAGAGGTATTTAGTATCAACGTCAACAGATAACCAAAATTTTATTCCAAATTTATCAGGTTTATTTGGCATATATTGCGTAAATTTACATCTAGCTTTAGATGAGAACAATTGTTCATCAACTGTAATATTTTGTCCTGGTCGGTAGCATGTTTTGCAATTTTCAATAAATTTATTCCACATTTCAGATGCAAGAGCAAACTTATCAGTCTGTAATCGACTAGATCTTGTTGTTTTTTCGTCAAACTTCAAAAATCTTTTTATTTCTTTGAACCTATCTCTTGAGATAGTTTCTTTGCAAAATGGTATGCCCCATGCTTCAGACCACAATGAATATAAATCTAAACCCTTTGCTCCTGTTGCTCCACGAATATATAATATAGCAACAAAAGTCTCTAACTCAGCTAAACTCCAGTCGTTATTTCCACGTTGTCGATGAGCTTCTGATTCTGTACATTTCTTTATATGCAACAAGATAGCATCGTCAATGAAAAGCTTGAAAGCACTAGACACTTTGTCCTCAAAAACACGAGTCTTTTCAAAAGATGTTGGTCCCGCCGTTTCTTTTAGAACATTATAAGCAGGAACACGGCCGCAAGCTGAATTTTTAGAATTTATTTCATTCCAGATAGTGTTATCAGGGGCAGTGAAAACAGTTTTGATAATACCCGGATCCGCTTTTTTTCGTTTATTTCTGCTTAGCTGTTCTTCGTTCACATCACTGTCCTCGGATTCACTAATAGTTTGTGTCTGAAATTCATCTTCAGATTCCACAGAAAAATTATCATTTTCACCACCGTCAGACTCATTTTCAGAGAGCTCCTGCAACAATTTTTTAATTTCTTCATTAGTAAGACCTCTTTTTCGCTTATAAGACATATTTTGTAAAACTTGAAAATAAGATGGAAAAAAGTCAGAATATCAGCAAACGACAGAGTTTATGTTTCAGCATATCATTCACAGAATAAAGGTAAGGCGATAATGAATGTGACGGCAGAATTTTCCCGTCAAACTGTCACTGGTATTCGCGCGTTCCACACAGGGACCTGGATTCATTTCACAGGCGTCATCTATGTTTCTTTTATTGCGAGAACGAAAACCCTTTTGTCGATGAAAGTGGGAAGATATACGTTCAACTGCCTGCCTTAGGAACAATGGAATTCGTACTCAAATCATAAAGTCCCTCCCCTATGGTTACCACCTGCTGAGAGTAATCTGAACTAACAAAAGTAACAAATGCGAAAATACATTTGTCTATTTGTGAAAAGAAATGTAAGTATAAAAAACCCTGCACCTGCTTTTTTTTTTTTTAATATTTTCTTCAAAATAATGGAAAAAAGCTAAAAAAGGAAAACACTATCTTAGAAATAACAATATAGTGTGACCACCCTGGTTTGTATTTCTCTCGGAGACAGTATAAATGCATCCGAAAAAAAGCTTATCATTGAATTTTTCTCATGGTTTCACAATGCTTCGCGTACAAAGACTATTTTACCAAAGGGGTCAAAATGACCCCCGTCCGCCGTTCTAGGAATACATGCAAATATTTCAAAAACTAACAAATCTAGAATGCTGATTTTTTTAAAAGAAATATATGTTATCTATTTAGGAAAAGTCAAAAAATTTCAAACGATTTCTTCCAACCAAACAAAAGTGATCCAAGGACGAAAGTGCTCAGGTGTCAAAATGACCCCTACCGCCGTTCTAGTGTTAAGAAAATTCTTCATTCATGAAAAAAAAATCTTGTTTTCAATAATATTAAAAAAATTAATTGCATAAATGGCGGACAACAGAATGAAAAAGTTTCAAATCCGCTACTCATCGCCAGATTATCAGCATAGCGCACCGACGCGTTCTACTAACTGAACTGTATAAAAATATGCTATACAGATTATCTGGGTTTGAAACTCGTCTTGAAGTTTTTTTTCTCTGTTGTTTATATGCCTTTTAAGCAGTTAAAATTTGAAAAAAAAATTTAATGCAAGACGTGATTTATTTTGTATGATGAAATCGAGTAAATTTAAATATTTTTTTTTCATTTCTCTACAAAATTTCTCATGCCTTGAATGTAATAACATTTCATATTTTAATTTCTTAAAAGATATAGAGCCAAAAGAGCGAAGAAGTGTCCAAGTCAGGACTCGAACTCGGATCATTCATATAACGAACTGATGTTCTACCAACGATAGAACCGATGTTCTCTGAACGATACCCAGTTTCCAATTTTCACTATTTATGTTGGCAAGGATAATTTTGATATAAGAGATGGCATTTATTTCTGTGAGCCAACCGCTCTGGGGCAAACACGAAACAAAAGAGAATTTATCATTGATGGTACTCAATAAATCTGTATAATTTTTGGAATATACTTTTATTCTGTGGAAAATTTTTCATAGCTTGCATCCAATTATATTTAAAATTTCAAATATTTAAATAGTGTACAGTCAACAAAGTGAAAACGCATTCAAAGTCGGACTGGAACAAGAGTCATCAAAATATTGTATTATGCCGATAATGCATTTCAATTTTGGAATAAAGCTCTCTCTATATTCTGAATGCATTGTTTCTTCATTGTAATTTTTATTTTTTTTTCTCAAATTTAATAAATTTAGCCTGTCTTGATAAATGAATTTTATCAAAAAAATTTATTACTTGTTTATCATCTTATCAAAAATTTATCATCTTATATTGTTATAAATTACTGAAAAAATTTTTGAGCATATAAACGCACTGACACTTATTTGAGGTATCCGTGAATTATACATAAAACATCTTTTCTTTCTACTTTCACGCTGAAATAGCTAAACAGTAACTTCAATTATCCTCAATTATTTGACAAACTAATTTCATATTACTAACGTGTAATTTCAGCATCACATTACGTCGTTATTCGATTGCGTAAACAAGAATGGGGTTTAGAAGGAAAAGCTTTGATTTTTCGTAATTTACCAGCTAAGAAATAACCGACAGTAATTTATTAATCTCTCTATACAAATCAATATTTGAGAGTTTCACAGCCATAGTAGACTAATTCCTATTAGAAGGCGCATAAAATCTATTTTATTCACTACCAGAAAGAAGCAAATAGGTAAACAGATGCCATATATAAGAAAGTATACGAAAACATATTTAGTTCACTGTAAGAATGGTTAAAGCAGATTTTAATTCAAAAGAGACTGTTTATTGAAAGAATGGATAAAAAAGATTTTGTTCGCCTTTATTGGACTACATTATTTTTTTCTTAAAAATCAACATGTTCTATTATGGGTGTAAGCTTCTCATTTTACAGACTTGTAAAATAATTACAATAACAGACATTTAACTTTGTTGATGCAGTTACAAAAAAAATATAGAAATACATGCAGAGCTTCAATTAAAATTTAAAAACCAATCAACATTAAAATGATGTACATCATAATCTTTACGCTGGAATAATGTTGTTTTATTTCAAATTTTTCAAATAAAGTGTTATAAATGTGTATCGTAAGAATATCGAAATGGATGTATATCGATATAATGCATCAATGATATACGGATATAAAACATGTATGACAAATTTCGCAATTAAAAATTCATCTGTGTGTCACATTAACGATTCATTTCTATATTTTACAATTTTGAACATGTCAATCAAAACTCATAATTAATTAGAATGTGCGACAGTTTCATTAAATTTATGGTGTATAAAAATGTAACATAAATATGAAAAAAGAGATATTTAAAACAATACTTTTGTTAAAACACCGGATAATCAAACGTTTAAATGTTTTTAAGTATAAAAAGCTTAATTTATTTAAAATTCTCCTACTACTAAAAATAATGAAGATTTCGCCAAAAAATAACATTACATTTAGTCTTTCACTATTTTCTTTAACTCTTATCATAAGATATTTTTCATCCATCATTTCCAATATAAAAAATCTTCAAGAGGATTTTTTAAGCCACATTAAATTGTCAAATAGAGCGTGAATCTTTTGACAACAAATCCTCTGATAAATGTAATGATCTTTGCATATATCGTATATAAAAGATATTCTATTAAAATTCGTTCAAAATCTTTGGAAACTCATGAACAGCATTATTCTTACTTGCATCATTTTAATTGTTCTGTTAAATATAGTAATAATAATACTTTATTATATTATAACTTAATTCAACTATCGTTTTATGTGAAATAAATATATTTGCTTTAAACAATATTAAGTATAAATGATAACATATTTGGTTAAATAAATATTTCCGTCAGAAATACGTTTATTTGACTTGCAAATGATTACATTTGACGAAAAAAAAGTTGGAAATATGTTAAATGAAACAAATAGAATTTTCTTTACTTAACTACATAATAATTAAATTTTGTTGGAAAGAAATTGATAAATTCTTTGTATTATATATACGTTATTATTACCTATTAATATTAATTTTAAAACTGTGAAATTTTACATACAGATATTCTCTAAAATGCCTATCAATATACTAATAGTATAAACCAACAAACGCAATTATTATTTTATGCTAAAATAAAACATTCATTTTTCAAATCAGTTCCTATTTTTACATACATATATTGTTATATTTAAACAAAAATAATAATTAAATATGCATGGCTGCCAACTTCTACGCCTTTTTACAGCCAAACAAAACCATTCGAACCAGAAATTCCATTTAACGAGTTAAAAGAATATGCATTACTACAAATCATAAAATAAATTCAGTACGCATAATATTTAAAAAATTTTCTGGTTAGAAACACGTTTAGTAGATTTAAAAAGGCGTAAAAGTTGGCAGCTCTGAATATGTATTTAAAACTTTCAGAAAAACATTTGTTATAATAATTAAATGAATAGGTTTACTAAATTACTAAAAAGCTTAATCTCTTTGTGAGGAATTTTCGGGATATTCTATGACATTTTTTACATTTTCAAAAGTAATACTTTTCTTTTATCACTAAAGCTATATTAAATGTATAAAATGTTTTTTCAATATTATATTAACGAGTATTATTAATATGAGTGTAATTAATATTATACTATATCAACTTCGCTATAGGTGTCTCTCAATCATTATTAAAAAAAATCGTTTATATTTCTTTTTCATTTCACACTCTTAAAACACCAGTTTAATTCAAATTAGAAGTAAATTCTGTTTGATTCTAATCCCTTAATATACTTGGTAATGTTATATATATGCAAATTCATTTCAAACTTTTTTTTTAATTTTATTTTACGAATAAATCAGTTAACATGGTGTCTTTGAAATTCAATTTTGTAACACTGATTGAATATTTTTTTCATACATTGAATATTTTTTATTGAATATTTTTAACATACATATCTGTAATGAAACGATTTTTTATAAAGAAACCTATGCATATTATCGATTGTTATCGCAGGGTTGTTAATTCGGAAATAAAGTGGTGATGTCTACATTTTCTATAATATCTCAGTAAATAATTATCACACAGTTAAAAGATTGGTAACAATTTATAAAAAATACAGAAAACTTTCTAATAATGTAAAAATAAAAAATAAAATCCGGCTTTTGAAAATTTAAAAAGGGAACGGTCCCCTTAATATGGCAATTTTGTTTTTATAAATTTTCGCTATCGTAGAAGAACAGAAATCCGTTTTTTGTGCTAGCTTAAAATATTTTTTCATAAATAAATTATGCAAGCAACAATCATACAGTAAATAATACATTCATAGTATAAAAAAATGTGGGAATTTTCATGAAATATTTTTACACTACAGTTATTTAAACATGGTCGATCTAAAAACAATCACGCATCACTTCTGTCTTTTACTAACATATTATCTTATCTTCATAGATTCTTCATTCCTCGCTTACCTCACATAAAGACCTTGGAGCAGCTTTTTTTTGGCTGCATTTAAAATGCTCGACGAGGCGTAAATGTTTTGACAACAAAGCTTCTGCTTCATATGCCGAGAATAAGATGCTTTGTACATTGAAGAAGCTACTTCCTGGAGATAAGAAGTACATGGGAAAATTCATAAATAATATTATTATCTACATATTTCCTTTTATATATTCTTCTCACGATAAGAGAAAATCCGTGGATAATTCATAATGATGTATTTTTAGTTTTTTCATAAAAAACATTAAATAATCTTGTATTTTGCTGTAAGCAAACTAATAAATTATACTATAATTAATTATATACTTATTAGTTCATTAATTATAAAGTTTTTATAAACTGATATTTAAATGCATAGAAAACAACTCTGAACATGTAGCTTTAAAATATCATTAATAAATTAAAAATCATATGCAGAAATTATATATATATATATATACATATACATATAATATTATATGTTATATTATAATCAGCATTGTATTTTATATTGTATTACGTAGTATACTTTACATTATGTATATATAATGAACATGAAACTTCTCTGTAAGTGAATGTGATTTGAAATTTTTTTTTCCTGTGATTAAATAGCAAAATTTTTACATATTTATGCATCCTTCCAAGATAATTTTAAGTTACGTCAAAAGTTTCTTCCTTCTTTTAGAAAAAAAAAAACAAATATAGTTAATTACAAAAAAGGTGAGTATTTTTTTAAACATACACTTAAGAAAAAAAAATCGAGGTGCAAGTAAAGAAGTTAAGAAAATCTAGCTAGATAGCCATTAGGGTGGTTCACAAACCTATGGAAAAAAATAAACTTTCTCGTACAGACCAGGACACCCCTCATTTTTTTACAGTTGCCTATACTATTATTCTGGCAAAGTTTTAATCTCCTACTGCAAGTAAAAGATGGTGCTCAATGAACGATCAACTGTTGACTTTTGGCGATATATAAGCATTTGTAGTTGAATTTATTAAAAGTTGAGGTAAAAGTTAAAAAAAATTAATATACCTTCTATTTATTTATTTGCATGATTAGTAAGGCCTAGCAAAATAGTTAATATTGTCAATTTTTTATATTTATGTCTTTGAAACAATATTAACAATTGATTTGTTTCGTTTTTACTGTTGTCTTACTAACGATAGTCTTATTTTCTTCAACAACTTGTAAAAGACTTTGCTTATCCTCATCATTTGTTAAAAATTTGTTGAATTCTTGAATCAGCTGTACACTTTACTCAGCAGTATCAATCACCACCCTTTGTTATTTTATTTCTACAATTTTTGTAATTGATATTATTCTTCCATTCTTCAGATGAAAGTTGTAGAAAAGTGTCATTATTGTTCAAATGAGAAAAGAGTTCAACAACAATTCTTTTCGTTGCTAAATCTCCAATCTTCTTTCAATAACTCAGATAATCCTCTTACATTTCATGATCATTTATGATTGGTCATTCTTGTAATAATTTTTACTTTTTTTTTGTATTGTGTCTGAAAATAAGGCAAGATCAACCAATTCATCTGAAAGGTACCACATTGGATTTTTTAGGACTTTCCTTTTCTTTGCTCTTAGTCCAATCTCAGAATCAATAATCACAGATTTTCTAAGATCTTTCCATAATTGCAAGACAACTGCAGGAGCTTCAGATGTAAGTGGTACTTTTATGCATGCTTTGCAATAGAGAGAAACACTGAATCGCACAAATCGTTGAAGATGCATTTCCCCTCTCTTAGTTAGACTGAAAACATTTGGTTAATCTCAAAAGAAAAATATATTGAAAGTGAAAGGTGTTTTGCCATCCACCGAGCATGATGAATAGCACCTGGTGAAGTCCAGTGGATTTAAAAAAGTAGCAAGTATCAACTAAGTCATCTCTTTATAATCGTCTCTAATGACCATAGATTTATCTACAGGTAAAAGACAGACAATGGTTGAATCTTTAAAATCTTTAGTGGATTCTTTCAATTCTGTCCCCCCAAAATTTGTTTGTTCAATTCCTTCCCGAACATTCTTAAATTTGTTGAATAATGGGACTTCTGGGGAATTGCACTGTCTAAGGCACAAGCAAAAAAACCTTTGCCAGGATTAAGTCTGTGACATGGTGTCTACTGACTAGCCACAATAATTCACGATCAATTTGTTTTTCCAAATGAATAAATGTTCCTTTTACATAACCAGTGTTTGCATTCTTATTATCAAAACATTAATTTTGAATGTTTATCTCTATACCCATCTTGTGTAATAGGTTAAAATTAGAATACACTATATTTTCTGCTGTTCAACCGCCACTCAACTTGGGCACACTAAGGATATTTACAATATCAGCTCCTGAATCAAGTATTGAAACTGATCAACATTTCTTAATCGAAAGCATCGAGAGAAAATTTTGCCATTTCAATGGAGGACTAGAGGACAATCTAGTTTGAAATCATGAATTGCTGACTCAACATATTTTTTTATATATTTTTTCTTTGGCAAGCTTGTTTCTTGATCGTTGGCTGGTGCTTCTTGAAAAAAAAAAGTGTACAAGGATCACGCCCCAGAGCTGATACAAATGGAGCAATCAAACACAAAGCTTCACGATCAGATGTCCTGTTTCAATCTAAAGCACTAGTAACATGAGATGTGTACAGTTGTGTTTTAGACAAATATAGTTTTTTTTTAGGATTGTGAATAAGTTTTTTTTATACCGGGGAAAAAATTTCATCAACAACTGATTAGAAAGTTGACTCTGAGTATTCCCAATCAGTCATTGAATAGACAAGTGTGGATAAAGGGTCCACACCTGTGACTTTTTCTTTTTTGTCGTTCTTCCTGTTTTTTCCCTTTTAAGAAATTTTTCTTGCTTTTTTTATAACATCTCTACCTTTATTAGCCAAATACATTTTGCATGCATCTCATTGATCTATAAGAAAATCAAATTCTTTTATTAGAACCAGCTAGTAACTTGTAGAAATTTGCAATATTCCTTGCTTTGAAAATGGCGGCTTCTTATGTCAGAAGTGTTGCAATGTTGCCAGATGCATTAAGTTTAAAAACTGTTGCCAAGTAATAAAACTAAACTTTATATTATCAACTATGAATTATCAAAGCTTAAAAAAGTCCGTTTTTGTTTTAAAAAAATACTAGCTGCACCCGTCGAAACTCGACGGAAAAAATATATATTAAGTATGATATGTATCAATCTTATATAGACAGTAAAATACTGAGCGAAATAAACAATTGCCACCTCTTAAAATAGGGATAACATAGCTTTTCATGATGAAAATATACAAACTTCAGAAAATAACAAAAAATAAAGAAAACAACTCATAAATTATTATGTTGGACTTAACTTCAGCTACAAATCTTTTTTTAATGCGGTTTCTAATACTTAAATATTATTTAAATGCCAAATTATTTAGAAAGTTATTTTATACCCCGGAAGACGAATTCAAAAATATCTGCATAGTTTATTTTTTTCTCCGTTTAAATATCGCTTGATAACTGTACAATAATTATAATATCAATGAAACATTTTAATTATAATAGAAACAGGGACTTACTAAACTGCCTAACCAACCCACTACATATTTACAGCACTTGCAATAAATTTAATTTATTTATTGATTTGTATCCTCCATGAACTTGTAAAAATTAATTTTATTGTTATGGCAACGAAAAAAAAAACGATATTTCTGTTATTAAAAAGAATACAATTTTTGTATTTGTTGTTGAAATGCAGATTTTTTTTTATTTTAAATAATAACTTAATACAATGAAATTATTATTTTTTTTATATTATGTAAGATATAAATATAGTAATACCGGCATATCACAGGTTTTATTCTTTTTTTCTAATATGACATCATTTACACCTTCAGAAATACTCATCTTTTCTTAAATAATAGCGTGATTAATGCAGTTATTTAAGAATTCTTTAGTTTAATAAAATATTCATTATAATTAAATAGAAATGGCACAGTTTATAGAAATATTTTCATTTGTGCACACCACGGACCTTTAAATTAATAAAAGTTCACTTTATTTAGATGCAGGAATTAAGTCAGTGAATATGACACCATCACTGACACAACTATAACAATGTATATTATATTCATGGAATAAATTTATCTGGTTTCTGTATGACGACATTTTATCCATCGACAAAATTTCACTTTAGATATTATATTTAAAATTTATCTTCTGTTATTTTACTTACATAATACTTAATAATATTACTCGGTAAATAATCTCTGTATTGCATTGAATAATTATATGCAATCATTTTATTATGATTAAATTTTATGAAAACCTTTATTATTTTTTTTATATTATTATTTTTTTCTGTTTGAAATGCGATTATACATTCACCGATGAGATCAAGTTCCTGATTGGTGGAAAATAATGAAACAAAATAAATTTTGAGAAAAGCTTAACCTGTTGCCACTGCTTTGAAGAAATGTCATGAAAAAGTTTTTAAAATTAAAAATAAAATATAAAAATTCAAATAAATTAAAAATTAGCCAGAATGGGCACGCCTACACATAAACAGCTTTCATTAAAAAAAATAATTATCAAAATCGGGCCAGTAGAAAGCTCAGGGCTGATGATAAAAAAAACAGCCAGGTGTTTTAAATATATAGATATTTTAAACCTATATTTCCCTATATTCCCATAGTATTCTAAAATTCTAAAATTGCATGAAATTACCAAAAAGTGCCAAAATGAAGGGTCGCGTTGAGCACTATCTTCCTATAGGTGTAAAGAGCTATAATTTTAGGGGTGAGATACTATGGGTAAATATAAAAAAAGTAGGGAGTGTCTTAGTGCTTATCTCGAGAAAAAAAAGTTGAACCACCCTAACAGCCATATATTGTTATAAACTGAATATTACAGGCGTCTCAATACGCAATACAGAAAAAATAAGCACAAATTTGTAATTAATAATTAATTGTTTGAAAAGATGGAAAAACACGAAAAGATGATTTGGAACAACAATTTGATTGCATGTACATGATAAAAAAGTATTCTTTAGAAATAATATAGTAATATAATAATATAATAATTTTTAATACGGCGTGTGGTTTCCACAAACAACCAATACTGATGCACAGCTGTTTTTCATAGATGCAATGATGTTATCGATTAGAATTTATGGAATACTATTCCAGTCCTCAAGTGCAATCTTCAAGTCTCGGACAGTAAAATGAAGTCCTGGTAGGAAGGAATGCAGACCGTTGATCTACGTGCATAGAGACCTCCCTGATGAAGCTTATTACGTATTGTTTGAGTGGACATTCTTCACCCTGTTGCCAAAAGTGAATATCTTTTCACCTGAGTAGTACTGTCTGCTCTATTTCGATGAACTGTTAATAATATTTACCGGACTTCAGATACTGTAGTGGCGCGCGCACGAACTTATTCTGGTCACCGTCTAACAATCCTGTTTCTTGGAATCGATTCCACTGCCTTGCAACGACAGATCAAACAGCTTCCCCGACTCATAGTATTGTTTATTTGGATTCATGTGTGCCTATAATATGCAGTGCCATGTATTCTGGTAAATCCCTTTGTTGAGACATTTTTAAACACCTTTTCTCAAACAAACAAACAAAAAAAACCAAAAAAACTGAGCAATTGAATTTAACAGTTAAGGTTTAAACAGACGTTTCTGCAACACCATGATGACAATTCCCTTATGTTCTTTTTTCTGGCTTTTGACGCCATGAACTGTGATTTGCATATAAAATTTTATTCTTCTATTTCCTGCTAGGCTCAAAATGATGAATGAAATATTTTATGTTACTTGCCGGTGTAGGTATTTGGGTAATTTCGCTTGTGCTCACTTAATTGCTTAAGCAATGTATCTGTGTCATTCACTTCAAGAATATTCTGCCATCTCTTCAAAAGTGTCACAATTCTTCCTTTCCAAAACTGTGATTTGCTAACGAAATATTTATCAAGATGATTTTTCGTGTCATTCAATGTTTCATTTTTTTATTATTGACAAAGAGATTTTTTAGTTTAAAGTAACGAATACTTAGTAGATGGCTCTTCAATTTTCATACAATATGGAGGTCGGTACAGACGTCTCTGTTAAATACACGCAGTATTATCTGACAATGAAACTTACATTTATTCTAATGTTTTTTAGTCGAAGACAGCAACTCGTCTGATTGCTAATTTGAGTGATTTCCTGCTTTTGCTGCATCCAGTTTGTCGTTTTGCGAGCAGTGTTTTCAAAATTGACAATCTTGTTTTGTGAAGGTAGTTAGTAATATATAACACATGTCCAACCCTACCAAATAGACAGCAAAATTTCCTTTGATTAGGGGCCGGCTTTAACGAAAGGAATGAACCTTCATCTCAGCAAGTCTAGGATTTTTTGTGTCCCACGTAGTCAAAAATCATCTAACTTTCTTCCACGGTGACCAATCTTTCCCTAAAGGTATCCTTTTCACAGATGGAAATCGCTTCCGAACGTTGCTAATCGCTAGGTGATAGGTTTGTTGATTTTATTCATATTACTATTTTAAAAATATCTTTTATAGTATGTTTCTTTTTCAGTCAGTGTCAAAGTGTATGCTGTAAACAATTCATTCATTTGCTAATTCGGACATTTCCTGGCTATTCCTATCCTAATAGCATGCATGGTCACAGTGACGTCACTGTGAGTCACTTTGGTCACATCACATCTGTGACCGAAATTCCACCTCTCAGTGACGTCACATTGTGACTGAGATGTGACTTTCTAAAAAATCTTTAAAAATTTATAAATGTCCTTCAAAACATGTTATTTACTTTAAAAAACATGTTTCTGGCAATTTAAGTATCGTCGCTTTTGTCACAGTTTCTTCACAATGTTAATGTCAAATTAGTCACAAATGACACATTTTTCACAAATTTGTCACATTGTGACCACTTTGTGAAACGTCACAAAAGAGCTCTAAAATGGCCATAACGACTTCACATTTTAGTCACTGTGACTTCACATCGACGTTGCTTGACGTGTTACCCGTAAAGCATGGTGACGTCACTGCAACTTCGTTGTGAAGTCACATTGTGACTTTGTGATCATCGATTGTCGATGTGACGTCACGCAACGTCGATGTGAAGTCACAGTGACTAAAATGTGAAGTCGTTATGGCTGTTTTAGAGCTTTTTTGTGACGTCACATTGTGACCGTTTTGTGACGTCACAATGTGACCAATTTGTGAAAAGTGTGTCATTTGTGACTACTTTGACATTAACATTGTGACGAACTGTGAAATTTTTTTTAGAAAGTCACATCTAAGTCACATTGTGACGTCACTGAGTGGTGGCATTTTCGTCACAGATGTGATGTGACCAAAGTGACTCACAGTGACTTCATTGTGACGTCACTGTGAACATGCATGCTATGAGGGATCAGTTTATTTTGTTGCAAACAGTATCTTTCACAGTTGGTGTTCTTGATTTGTGAAGGTAGCTTGTAAGAGAAAATGTATTTTCAGTCTGTCCAAATTGACAGAAATTTTTTCTTAGTTTTCTTTTCTTTTAAATCTTTTCTTAATTTTAGTAACAGGAACGGGGCCTTGCCTCTGTTGCACCAGGATTGTTTGCGTCCCAAGCGGCAGAGAATTAAGCAATATTCGTCCCGGGTAACCAATATATTTTTTTAAAAAGTTTCTTTTTCTCAGAGAGAAATTCCGTATAGATTGCTACGTTATATAAAGTCATTTGAAGGATGGGCAGTTATATTATTATAGTGTCATATTCACACGAATATTTTTAAAAATACGTTGTATAGAATGTTTATTTTGCATATCTTGTTTCAATGTATGTGACAGATTTTTCTTTATAAAACGTCGTTACAGTAAAAACTAAAAGGTATCATGTTAACTGCGAAAAGGTGTCACGTTAAATTTTAATCTAACTTAATAATGTAAAAAATTCAATTTCGAAGCATATTTTATTTCATAGACTATTCATAAACTGCCTTAAGGTAAAATATGCTCTTTTTACAGAATGATAAATGAGTATGAAAGAAATGTGGTTATTTTCAAGTATGCGATAATGAGATGGAGAAAGAGCAGTAGATTATAGACTGCATCTACAGTGGCAAAATTTTGAAAATTGAAAATGGGAACAGCCACGTTTAGTAACGAATAAAGAGCGGCTGTGTTAAAAGTTTCAAATGATATCTATAAAAAGTGAAGTCACACAGCCAGAAATGCTGTGATGTTCACACTTGCATTGCATAACATATTTACTGAAAATATCATTTACCACCCTTTTTATTTTAACGCCGTGGGTCTCGCGTTAATCTATTATTTGCTTCTTTCAATATGTAAAATCCAATGTATGCTAGTTAAATTCGCTAATTGTATCTAGGAGATTTTGCATATGTTTATACCACAATATAATATCAGATACAGAATTTTTTGTATATGTAATTGTCTGTGGTCACTTGTTCTTGCTGTTGTTCTCCTGTTTTATTTTATTTTATTTCTATTTATTTTTTATTCCAATTCCAAATCGTAGAACTATATAACTTAGCAAAATCTCAATTACACACCGAAAGTAATTACTCATTGCTTCTGCCGTGGCATAATCTAAATATTTTATTTACTACATTGTTAGTATTTCATAATTCACCCGATGTTTAAAGGGGCTGCAGAACACTCTAAATATATCAGTTTAATAATAAGTTAACAGAAAGTTATTATTATTCATAAAATACCCCCAATGAGGCTAATGATGGTTATGCAAGTGAAACCGAAGAGATGATTATTCAAAAAACAGAGACATGTATGTCTCTAAAGTTTACTTTTTCAACTAAATGTTTTCCTGGAATCTTTTGAACTTTTTCTTGTTTAATTAGTTTTTTAATTCTCCTTCATTTTCGTCGCTAAGGTCAGTTCTAGTTGAACTATGTTCGCCTTGTTAATATACATATATGTATTGGATAATAAATCATGGAACGATATAAAATGAAACAAAAACCACTCTTCCACACTCAACTAACTTCGGCAGAAGCTATTATGGCTTCCATTAAGATCACAACGTTCAAGAAACGTGCATGAAAAGTGACACATCTAGTAAATTTCGGAGGCAAAATTTACGTTTGATGATTTTACTGTAACATGAAATCCTAGCAATTAGATCTGCGGGCAAGAATAAAGATGTGCATAAAAGAATAAAACCTTTAAGAATGAGACTTAAGATGGTTTGGTGGATTGTATAGTTTTACATCCACAAAAATTTTGCCCCTCTTGTGTGATCACGATTGGATATGTAGCGTAAAAAATTCTTTACCATACAACTGAACTTATGAAACTGTTTGTGAAGCAAAACAAATTCATTACATTCCTATTACTGGAATAAATCTGAGAATGAAATTCTGCCATATTTCTTGTGGAAAAGAGACATATGCAATAAAGTATTTAAAATCATCGAGATTTTACCATGGTTTTGGTCGATATACACTCGCAGTGTCCCTAAAATACAGAAAACTACTTCTTCTAATACGAAATTTATATTACTTTCTTCGATCAGCATACATGAGCCAAGAATCCACCACTACTCTAAAACACACACATACTTATTCTTGCTATTGCTTCATAGAGTCTGTTTTATAACGATGTTAGAAATTCTTTCGATTGTTTTATTGACGCTGTTCTAAAAAGCAATACAGTTTAAAAAACAGCAAAGGCCACAAATCTTGATCTCCGCGTAGATGTTTCAATTAATATAATTGTAAAGACGTAGAAATCTTTTTGCCAGTGGTGGGTTAGTTTAAGCAATATACGCGTGGCAATATTGGGATTATCTTTATTACAAAGAATACAAGAAAAGCTTTCCAATACAGATTTATTTATAGGACTTTTTCATACCAACAATACAATTCTATATCCAACAAAACCAGACCTTAAATGCTCTGCCAAAATTCTCAAGGGAGTAAGGCATGCTTATTTTCTCAAGCCCTTAGAATTGCACTATTATTAAAAAATTGAATAATTAGTAGCTTCATTTTCACATGCGGGAACAACGCAAACTTACAGGGAGCAAGATTGGACTGTAAGAGGTGTGTTCAAGAAGGTTTAGTCTTGTATTGGCCAAATATGCAGTGCAGGCTTTGGCTTGATGAGCTGGAGCATTGTCATGATGGAAGGACCAGGTATTACTTTAGGACTCAGGTCACAGGTTTGGTCGCAGTCGAACGTTCTATGACTTTAGATAGACATAGCTCAAAGTATTACTTAGCTATAACAATTTCCTGCGTGGCCAAAACGATGCGCTCAACAATTCCGCTCTATTTAAAAAATACAGCTTTCTTTTTGACATACGTATTGGGATTTTCTTATAGCTGCTACTAAGTCATAATTATCACAGACCCTCACATGTATGTGGCTCAGTAGGCACATCATAATAGTAAGCCAGGTTTCGTCAGCAGACATGATGTTGTTTAGATGCCGAGATTCACTCTTACCAAACATTTACAACATCTTCAAGTGAGCACGGCACCAAGTCACACGTGATATCATCTGTTCCTTAGTCAATCTATGCGGCATCTAGAGACTACACAGTTTCTTCATGTGCAAATGATCCTTCAGAATTGAATGAATTGCACATGTATTTTAGGCCTAAAATATACTCTTATCTACAGGTAAGTTAATCGTCCGCTTTCTTCAAGAATTTTTCTCATAGCAGTAACGATTGCCTTTCTACTTGATATGAGCTGACATCAAAATCTTTCAACGTTCTCTAGGAAAAGAATTTAGCTTTGAAATTATGTGTGCAATATGTATATAATTATATGATGAGGACGATCATCATCAAGTGCATGAGTTGTTTTTTCTAAACATTTGTCAATGCTTAATCCACGCACGGAATTATCCCGCACAACTGCCCTTATTTCAATTCGTGAACAGGATGCCATTGTAAGATATTTAACTATCACAGCTAATGAATATTTGAGAAAGGGACTCGTGGTTATGTGCAGATGCATAAACATGAACGCATGTCAACAAGCAGGAACATGCGATTTTTTTGCTTCATCATATTGGATAAATTTCCTATTACCTACTGTATTCACGACATAAAATTGAGGACAAATGAGCGAGCCGAAATTATGCAAAAATCGAGTTATGAAATAATAAGAGTTAAAAAAAAAGTGTTATAAATTATACAACTTTAGCAAAAAATTTTCACCAATCTAAGCTCAGAAATAAAAATGACTTGAAGAAAATTATTAAGGAATAATGATTTTCAAAAAATTTTGGAAAGAAATTTAAAAGGCGTTTTTAAGAGTCTGAATTTAAATGGACGCAATGAAGAGAATATTATTTAAAATCGAAAATTATTTATTAAACTAAAAGTTTAGAATAATTTTAACAAGGCGCAAAAATTTGTTTTTTGTAATATATATATCTGTATGCGCATATATATTAAAAAAATATATTTTAAAAAACAATTTGTTTATTTTATAATTTTATTTCAGTTTCAGTTTTTGAATTCACATCTGAAAAACCAATTTTTCCAGAAAATTTTGTTTATGCAATGCAATTATATTTTAATGTTTATCCTACATTTAGTCTAATTTTTGGTTATTTAAATTTATAATTTCTCTTTAGTAATTTTAAAAGTATGTCTGAACTTAAGTGAATTAGTCAGATACGAGGAATAATTGTAAAGCTTTCAGAGTGGGATACTTGAGAGTTCTAAATTATGTCACAAATAAAACATCTTTACTGTATATGCGAGAAAGAAAATTCCTTCTTTTAAATTCCCTTAAAAAAAAAGTTGTTTTATCTTAAGGGTTTCTACATCCCTCGTTTATTTCCCAAAATATATCAAAGAACTTTTTTTTCCCCGTTAAATTCTAAAAAAAGGTCGTGATTCTTTGACAGCATGGTCTTATATGTACAGAACAAGGGCTTTGTATATGGCGAGAACTACAGATTAAAGATAGGAAAATTTGAAGAAGTATTCTTTCAGATAACAATTATTCACTCAAACTGAAAACGGTTCCGTTTATGTTTTAGAGATATTTAACGTTTGCAATATACAACTTAGATATTTATTAATAATTAGTAATAAATAATTTAGCATAAAAAATTTTAAAATAATTTTAAAGAAAAATCCATTATAAAGTTATTTCATGAAAAAATCATTTCATTTTTGACTTTTGGACAATATTTAAATCATAGGATTTTCCTCTTATCTCCACACTGTTAAAACTAATGGTGACACATTGCACCTTTTAAGGGTGAAAGGCTTGTCTCACTGGTGACACCCCTAAAGGAGCCAAAATGGCACCTTTAATTGGGGTGAAAAGATGGAACCCTTAATCCAGCGTGCCCGATAATAAAAAAATAAAAAATATACAAACCGATTTTTGGCCGTCATTGGATTCGAACCCACAACGTCTGATTACAAGCTCAGCGCTCTAACCACTCGGCCATCAAGCTCACCTTCAAAGCCTCCCTGAAATGTTCAAATGTCCTGAAATTCAAAGGTTGCTTTATATAATAAAGCTCGCCAAAAGTTAGCCGAGCGAAGTTCTAAACGAAATTGGGATAGCGTATAGCGGTGATAGTCATCATAGGAAAAAATTACTGTGTTGATCCATCAGTGATAGAGAGTTGAAAGGCAAGGATACATGTAACAGAGCATGCGCAAATGACTAAGGGGTGAAAATTGTCCAACGGTATGCATTGCGCGGCACGCTAATTAGCGTGAAACATTCAATGGCACCCCAAACACATTTTCAAGCCCGCGGGTGTCAAATAGTAACACGTTTTCACCCCTGGGCGCCAAATGCAACCGGTTTGTCACCTTTATTTTTAACAATGCATGCTCATCATTCTATTTTCCTTATAATTTTCATGCAGTTTTACCTTCCAACATATTCAGTACGAAAACACATTTGATAATAATTTATACGAAACCACTCATATGTTTTAATATTAATTATTTTTCAGGGATACATATAATTGTCTTAAATGGTAATGGTAAAAAAGGTCCAAATTCCAAAAATAATTATGAACTATATAACCACTAAATTTTAACAATCATTTTTATCTTTTTATAGTTTCATTTTATTATTTTTTCCTTTACAATTTATCAAAAAAATATACATATGTATTGCCTGCATTACTTCGCAACAATTAAAACAGTTCAAAAAAAAAAAAAAAAAAAAAAAAAAAAAAAAAAAAAAAAACTCTAAATTTTCTAGAATTAACAACTTTGGAAAGAAATTACAAGACCAAAATTCAACAAAATTATAAATATAAGGTATCATTTTTTAAAATCTTTTTTGTTAAATCTTTGAAAGGAATATTTGCTGGGCCACACCGCATTGTTTATTGGAGCGTGGTATTTTGACAATGTGTCTTCATATCATATTATAATAATGGAATATCATTTACAATTTAAAAAATATATATATTTCTTTCGTTAATATATATAATATTAACGATTTTTATATTTACAGTAAAGTTAATAAGCACGGAAATCTGGATGCTACAAAATAATTTATTCTCAATTATGGTTTGATCTTGCAGTGCTACATCCCCGGGAGCACAAAAGGTCATAGGGGCATTTGCACTTAATATCTAGCCAAATTTGACCAGAGCAGGATATTGTACTTTATAATGAAAAAATGCTTGTTCCTATGATTATAAAAATTATATCAAAAACTTAAAATAGATATTCAACAAAAAACAAAAAAATGAATGTTAAATCGTTGACGTAAAAAAGCGGAAGCTGCTCTTTTGGACCCTGGAAAGAAAAAAAATGTAGACGAACTAGAATTTTGATATTTCTTCAATCTTTTAGTTCACTCAATCCTTTATTGAGTTGATGCCGGGATGCTTTTTCAGAAAGAATCATGTTTTGAGCACCTTATTGCCAGAGCAACGGTTGGCGCGTAGATGAATTCAATGCTACTCATCCTTTCTTGTTTGTGACGTCATACGCATAGCGAATAGCAACCCTTTCCTTCTGCAAAGTGATTATTGTTCATTTGTTTCAATCCAAGCTTTTAATTTCCCGATTTGCTTAAGTTGATAAATTTAAATGCTTCAAAGACGATTTCTTCTCATCTAAAACACAAAAAATGTATCAAAGTTCAAAATATGCTTTTAATTTAGATAAAATTTTGATTCTAAAATACGATAGATCATCTGCGCCATTTCGGATGAAAATCAAAACAAAACGACGATTGGCGTTTGGCGATGCAGCTAGCTGAACGTTCTTGTTTTCGCCAACTCGCCAAGGCTGGTGCTTAAAACGTGATTCGTTCTGAAAAAGCTGCCGGGATTCACAGGATGGAAAACGTTGTACGTAAAGTTAAATTGATTCTTTCATTTTGAAGACCACACCAGATACTTCTCATAAATCATCCTTGTCTTAGAACAATGCATTCTTTGAAAGATTCTGCATATATCCACTTGTGCGGAAGCCATGAAGTCAACGGCCTACATCATTAAGTTTCACAGAAGCTCTTGCTTGTTAAGGTGGGGTTTAAGATAGCGTTCATGATGTCAGATAATGGATGTCCGCCGATCCAACATTGCTAGAAAGATGTCTTAGCAAGGGACTTAGCAGCTTCTCCAAACAAGAGATGTCTCTGCCCAATGAGTTCGCGTTAAATTATGTGATATAATGTCATGATCTCCGCTCCAACAACCAAGAGTTTCCTAAGTCTGTAATGAAGTTGGCCGTGGGTATACATGGGTCACCCGGAAGCCACCATTGAGCTGAGAGGACTGAAACCCAGCTATTTTTTAAGAAAAAATGTAATCAAAAAGAGTAAATACAATATACAAAAAAAAAAAAAAAAAAAAAAAAAAAAAAAAAAAAAAAAAAGTTTGGATTTACTTCCAGAGGATTTTGTTTTCATTGTTTTAATGAGGTACATGATAAATATATTTCCTTGCCACAAAATTCAAGGAAAGCAGCGCTCGAGTCCTTCAGCAATCATTTATATTTTTTTCTCATATTCCGACTTTTTAGCAGAAGCCAGATTGCAAAGTCCCGACCCACGACTCAAATAATCAAGAATCCAACAGATGCTGTATTTTAAAAAAGTCTAATAAATTATACCAGACAAATTTAAAATGGAAATTGATTAAATTAATTACAACGAAAAGCCCGAAGGGTAGGCTTAAAGCTTTAAAGATATCGAATAATCACTGTTACTTCGAGCTTGTTATTAGTCTCAGTTGGTGGCCAGAGAAGTGCTTGAGGTTAGACACCTCCAGAATTCACAGAATTTACAATTGCTTTTCTTATTACGACTCCTTAGCAGAAACCAACATGTATATTTTCCTTCAAAAACATAAATATATTTTATTGGGATTGTGAAATTATGCATATGTTAACTGTGTCGTAGAATACTTTTAACCATCTACTTTCAAATGTTAATACAATGATAGATATATAAGTCCGATGATATTAATTGTAGAATGCGTTTACATGTTTAAAATAAGCCACTATTTAACTAAATAAATGCATTTACCAAAGGTTTTTTTCATTCACGACATTTTCTATAAATGAGAAAGTACATATATATACATAAATACATATATATATATATAACTTTTAAAAAATACTACACTAATATAAATCATTTAATTAATTAAAATAAAAACTTCTTTTTACTGCCTAAAATTAGTTTTTGTTTCTTTTTTTTGCATTTCCTTTCCAAAAAATTTTCACCAAAGTGACTAGACTGGGCAATCTTTAAAAAATAGCTAAACTCGTTTGTTAAATTAAGAAAAAATGTAACGCATGTATAATTTCTATTAATAATTTCAATTTCTTTTAGAGGGATTGTGAAATTATTACTATATTATCACTGTTGTGGAATATTTTCGTCTATCTGCATACAAATGTTAATCAAATCATAGGTATATGAGTCAGATCATATTTGATATAAACGACATTTAGATAAGCTATTATTTAACAATATAAATACATTTTTCAAATACATATTCAGTCGTGATATTTTTGAGAATGCTTAGTAAAAGTTAAATTGCCTTAACAGTGAAAAGATGGCAAGGGGCCATTCTGGCCCCTACCAATTACATTTGTTTTTGTTCGAAGCAGAAATCACTTTTTAAAATACAAGACACAGTGGAAAATATGTTTAATCAAATAGCATAAACACTTCTAAATAAGAATTCAGGTATTAAATATTTTTCCTAAGCTTGAGTAAAAATCACTGCCTTTCTAGTGTTAAAATAAATGATTTTTTTTTTTTATTAAGATGACTGCTTTATTTCATTTGTATTGGAAAAATATTACTTCAATGTACTTTCAGTAAATAATAAAAAAAAAAACGTACTATTTATTTTTTATGAAATGAAGTATTTTCATACTTCTACTTTCAAAACATTTGCACCAAAATTGACGAACAGAACGGCCTAAAAAATTAAGGAAGAGATACTCAAATAAGACTAATTATATTACTTTATTCCTTTTCCAGAGATATTTTTTTCACTTTACACTTTTTTCATCCCTCATTTATTAATGGTAAGAAAAAATCTCAAATTAACTATTCTTACTCGATCACATTAATTTGCACAAAAAAGGTTCTAAAAATTCACGATCGACTCAAAAGAGAAAAAAATACCTGTAAGAGTCTGTATATCTTAATCACAAGCTTGTTCTAGAAAAACTGTAAATTCAAAATATTTTCATTTAAACTGCCAGAACAAATGGCTTTTGGAAAATAAGCAAACACTTAAAAAATAATATGTTTTCGAAATCAGTTTACATTCAATTAATTTATACGGAAAAGGTACTGAAATAAACTAATGATGCCATTTTATGTTTTTCCCCAATAGATCTTCTTTTACCTTCAAACGGTGGTTAATCCCCATTTAATCATCGAAAAAAATCTCGAGTGGACTTTTCTTTGTCGGTCACATTAAATTGATTAGAAGAGGGTAATGCTCTGAGATTGTATGCTCAACACCCCACCATCAAAGAAACAAAAAGAAAAAACTCTTTAAATTATTGAAAAATTGTCCTTCCAAAACATTTTTATAAAAAATTATCACACTGAAGAGCCAGTAAGTAATAATAATGGTATTAGTAACACAAATGCTTCATAAAATACTAATTTCCCGAAATCCATGTACATACCATTGTTGTATACGGGAAATATAATGAAATAAAAATAATGATATCATTTCATCCTTTTGCCACAGTTCTTATTTAATCTTCACACTTTCTTCATCCCTCATTTATTCCTGGAATATATCTCAGCTTAACTTTTCTTTCTTGGTCAGATTAAATTGCTCAAAAGAGGGTAATGCTCTGAAAATGTATGGTATAATAAAAAGAAAGTGATGACACCCCATATATTTTAATCACCAATTTGTTCTAGAAAAACTGAAATACAGTCGAGTCTCTATATAACGAAATCCACCACTCCAGTAAAAAAATTCGCTATATAGAGAAATTGGATGTATAGACAATGATGTTAAAAATCACATTTAATGTGTGAAATTTGAACAAATATTATTTTTGATCTTTTGAATTAAGAATTTCAAATATTTAAAAATAAATATTAACCTAACATTTTATTTCTTAATTATTTAAGTTGTTTCAAAAAAGAGAACAGACATTTATTTGAAAGCTTAATGAAAATCAAATAAGGAAGACTTGCATTAATTTCAGGCGAAGAAATCTATAATTCTTTGTTGTTTTGATTTTAAAATTGTTACTCTCTCAAAAAAAAGGCTCAAATTTTAGCAATGAATGAAAAATTGTAGTTAACATTTTTCTCCATGTGAAGGCCTCTCTTATGTGCCTCTCAATGATTTCTCTCTTACATGTGTATCAGTCCAATTGACTCTGTTTTGAGAAGGATGTAGAAAGGTGTGTGAGAGGTGGGATAAATTCGTTGGATTTAAAGAACAAGGGGAGAAGTAATAAAAAAATAAAAAATAAATAAATCAAAAATAAGTGATGGAAAATTGAGTAAATATGATTTCGAAGCTTTTTAAAATAGAATAAATTAAGACCAATTTATGAAAAAATTCGTTGTATGGAGATCGATATTTCGCTATATAGAGACTGTTTTTAATGTAATCAAGCGAAAAGGGGACCGTTCCTACTAAAAATTCGTAATATAGAGAAATTCGATGTATGGAGTTTCGTTATAGAGAGACTCGGCTGTAGTTATTCTATTGAAGAATATGTCAATTTTCAATTTATATTTTTAAATTAAGCTGCGGAGGTTGGATTTAATACGAAATATATAAAACTATTCGAAATATACCAAACATATAACTAATTTAAATTCTTCAGTAAATTCTGATTTGGTACACCAAGCATGAAATAATTGAAGAAAAAAAAACACTATGCATATTTTAAATTTTGAAATCCTACAGTTCAATTCTTTATTAAAACTTATCTTTAGAAACTTAAGCTTATCTTTAGAAACCTTTTGGCAGAAATAGGAGCTACTTTTTTATATATTTAAAGTTCAACTAAAATATAACATGAATTCTGTTAATTTTTTTATCGAATATAGTATACACACACACGTACATATATATATATATATATATATATATATATATATATATATACACAATTTTTATAAAATCATTAAATTAATTTTTTTAAAAAATGAAGAAACAAATAAACAGTTTTTTACAGACCAATGCGCAAAATGCTACAAAAAGAAATGTAAAAAATGTATATAACAAAACCAAAAGAAATTCCAAATCCCCAAAACACATGGAAGTCCTCATCAGGGAGGCCCCTCCATGTAGGGGTAAATAAAGAGAAGTTTCTGAAAGGATGTAGGCTCATAAGCTAAATTACATCCTTAGCCCCCAACTTCTCAGATTTCAGAAATCAAACTCAAACCTTCAAAAATATTATAAATATATACAAATTTCTAAAGATACTAAAGGACAAGACCAAAAATTACACAAATAAAAAAGAAAAAAGAAAAAATACCTACAAAACTAAATATAAAAAATATAAAATTGTAAAATACAAACCCCCAGGAATACAAAACCCTCTTCAGCTAGTGGGGCCATTCACTAGCGCTTCAATCTCGCCCTAAATTGTTATCCATCTTATATGTTAACTGAAAGTTTCTGAGTCTCAGTGTTTCTTTACTTGCGGATGCTTGATTTCAATTTAGGGCGAGATTGAAGCGCTAGTGAATGGCCCCACTAGCTGAAGAGGGTTTTGTATTCCTGGGGGTTTGTATTTTACAATTTTATATATTTTATATTTAGTTTTGTAGGTATTTTTTCTTTTTTCTTTTTTATTTGTGTAATTTTTGGTCTTGTCCTTTGGTATCTTTAGAAATTTGTATATATTTATAATATTTTTGAAGGTTTGAGTTTGATTTCTGAAATCTGAGAAGTTGGGGGCTAAGGATGTAATTTAGCTTATGAGCCTACATCCTTTCAGAAACTTCTCTTTATTTACCCCTACATGGAGGGGCCTCCCTGATGAGGACTTCCATGTGTTTTGGGGATTTGGAATTTCTTTTGGTTTTGTTATATATATATATATATATATATATATATATATACATATATATATATACATATATATATATATATATATATATATATATATATTACGAATAATAATTTCATAATTTCTATATTAATTAATATTTGAACACAATTATACATTGTAATTTATATTAATTTAATATAGTTTTCTAAAAACTTCAGTAATGTGAATTTAAAGTTTTACATGTATTTGAAACTATTTCTGCAAAGTAATTTTTTGGCGATGCTTTGAAAATTCCAAATAAACAAGTTTGTTTTACATTTAATATTAATAAATTTGACCTTAGAAATTGAAAAACTTTACTTGGGCATGAATCCCAAACATACTCATTAAATAATCTTTTTTTTATAATACTAAAGTAAAAATTTCTAAAAAATCTCAAATATGATGATGTCAAACTTACCAAACTGTAATACAAATTTCAGAGTGTGTTACAATATAAGAAAGTATGCGGCGTCTTAATTTTTTTTTATTTTATTTATAAAATGTAATTTTAGTTTAAATATTGTGTGTTGTATGGAGATTGTGATGTTAAAGTAGTGTTAATAAAAAGATGTCTCCAAGAATTTCTGCCTATTTTTAAGACTTCCACATCAAAACTAAACTAGTTCACAGTTAAGTTTAGATATATGAGAGAAGGGGGTCATCATTTTTTACATTTCGAAATAATCTTTTAAACAATTGTTGTCAGCTGCAAGGCAGCGGAAATAAAAATATTTCCTTTCTACCAATAAAAATATTTTCACGTGAATAATAAAAATTTGAAATAAAAAATTGATTAGTGCGCGTTAAGTAAGAAAACATATAAGAACAATAAGTAAGAAAAAAAACAAAAGTTATATTTAAAATGACCTAGTAATATTGCAAAACAATTAAAATTAAAACATCAGTTTCTCATTCTGTACTTCATTTTGGGAAAAACGAATTTCGAGTTTATACTGTAGACGATAATTTTCAGACATTTGGAAGCCATGCTTTTGAGAATTTTACAAAAACTGCTCTGATTATTTAGCTAACACATTATGTAAATAATATTTTAATTGCGTTCATACATGCGCAGATAAATATTATTTAGTATACATTCGCATTTTTCTTACAATTTTTTTTATTTTTTAATTTGCATTGCAGAATGTTGCTAAAAATGCTGACTCTCACCTTTTCTGATAAGAATTTCTTTTAAGAACTCGGCGAATTATAAACAAAAAATGTGGCAAAATTCGGGACTATTTTTATAAAAACGTCAATTTCCCTACGAGTATACATGCTATCCTCATAAAAATGAACAAAATTATTACAATAAGTCACTTATAATCTGCAATTTGAACGTATTTATTACATTTGTGTTGACAGGGTTATCCAAAAAATCTTAAAACTTTTTCAATTTGTTCTCGGTCACCTACGAGATTTCGGGAAAAATTCTTCGCTGAAATTTGTGGCCTGTACTATTCTGTTTACACAATTGGAATTTCAGAATAATTCCTTGCGTATTTTTCTAAGTATTTAACAAAATATCTAAAATAGCAAGTTTCTGGCCATCAGTGGCCATATAGTGTATACACTGTAAGAAATGTCAGATGTTTCTGAATATATAAAAATGTACTGTAATGAAAAATGAAAATGTACAGTGACCTCTACTAACTCACCTAAGGTTTTGAAAAACGTTCCTTTACCTTTAAAAATCCCAGAAAGCTATTTGTTTTCGAAATTTAAAGAAGAATTTATAAAAATTAATTTTTATTAGCTGCCTGTCCATTTCGGAAATATTTCTAAGTAGCTTTTAAAGTTCAATAATCACTTTTCTCAAATCAAAATATCTCTTTTTCGGATGCTACCAATTCATACGAAAATATTTTGATATTCAGAGAGCACGTTTAATAGACAAACATACAATATTAACAGTATTATTATTAATGTGAAAATTGACATTATTTTGCTACAATTGCATGCATAAAATCAGTTATGAAGCTGAATATGTTTAATCGAGAATTGATAGATTCCGAAAAAGGGATAGTTTTATTTGAGAAAAGTGATTATTGTACTGTAAAAGCTACTTAGAAACGTTTCCGAAATGGACGGGCAGCTAATAAAAATTAATTTTTATAAATTTTTCTTTAAATTTGTAAAACAAATAGCTTTCTGGTATTTTTAAAGGTAAAGGAACGTTTTTTGAAACTTTAGATGAGTTGGAAGAAGTCATTGTATATTTTCGGTTTTGATTAAAGTAAATTTTTACATATTCAGAAACATCTGACATTTTTACAGTGTATACTCATATATATACATATTTCTCTGTGTGTGTGTGTTTGTGTAAAAAAATATTGTTTTATCTTCCTCCCTTCCTGTTCCCCAGTCGTGGTCCTGGATGTCGATAATTTCTTTCCTTTATATATATATATATATAAAGCCTGAGAAAGAAAATGATACCACACACGATTCAAAATTGCATACGCGCCTAAGAATAGAGGAAGTTAGAAAACCTATGAAGAGATTATGATATTTGTTAACAATGAAAGAAAGTGTTTTATAAAAGTGTTCATGCATAAAATATACATTATTTCGAAGTATTTTTTCATTTTTCTGTTCAATAGCGTATATTGTTTAAACAAATAAATCCAGCAAATTAGTTTTTAAATAAGAAGTATCGAATCACATTTTAAAAAGTGTTATGGTAATGCTATTTTATTATTGCGACAGTTTTTTTCGGATACATTCTGTTTAATAACATTAATTTTAAAATGAAAAAACATTATTTAACCGTATTTTTATTTTTATGTGTAGAGTAAGCATTTTAGTCTTCACCACCAAATTTTTGTTTTTAATAATGTTTGGAAAACTTCAATGAACTTATTTGGAATATATACGATGAAATATGTGGATAAGCTTTATAAAAGTCTTAAGATTTATTGATAATTTTAACTTATAAAATAAAAATAAAAACATATCTTTTTTTATCTTTTTTTCCGAAAATAAGACGTCAATATTAAAAGACAAAAAAATATATATAATCCAGGATTCATAATTAATTAAATCTTCTAATCCTTTTATTTCTTAGCATGGAAATGATTAATTTTCGTGCAAATATTGCTTTTACTTTCAGAAAGATAGAGTAAAACAATTCCTTGCAGTAAGAAAGTTATTACTATTATTTTTTTAACAAAAGATAATCCCCAGGTAATACTAATGCTGCTAAAAGTATATTATTTTTTTAGTTCAATATTTCATTATATAACACAGATTTTCAATGATTAGGATGTATTCTTTGACGGACAATTTCTGTTACGAAATTCATCTTTATAATGAAATAAATATTGAAATACTGATAAAAAGAGTTATATATCTCATTATACAAACACGAATTTGCTAATTGTTATAAAAGAGCTATATATTTGGTTTATGATTTAAAGTACCGGTTGATCCAGATGCTCCAAAACTTCAGTATGCCGTCAATTAGATTATACGTACCGCCACGAAACAATGTAAAACAGCCTGAAAAACATTGAAGGGTATCAATATTGAAGGCTCAAGTATATCTATAAAACAGGATGATAGTAGCATCTTTTTTTAACAAGGCCCTTTTTTGAAATAGACCGATACCAGTACACAGATGACTTCAAGTATAGTCACATAACCGAAAGTCACAACAGGTAAAATCTGCAGATCTTGCCGACGATTTGTACTGAAAAGAACGACAAAGGACATGGTTATCTCAAAATACACTTCTTAGGATTGTCGTGACAGAAGAAGCAGTGTAGAGATATACACTGGCGATCAAAAGTTTCCGGTCAGTTAGTTTCTTTGATTTATTTATCAGAAGGTTTCAGCAAAGAAGAAGCACAAATGCTTCAAAAGTTAGGAATATGTGACTTACCTCTGACCAAGTGATCATTTTGATTGGATACTGAAGTTGCTTCATGCAAAGGGGCAAATTTCGATGGTCGCGCGTGCAAAAGTTTCCGGCCACTCATCATTTCTTTGTTTTCTTCTCTCAGTAAAGTGTTTTTGGTGGTCGTGTTTGTTATTGAATCAACGTAAATAGCATAGCTTAAATTCAAACTTGAAAAGTTCAACAGTTATTGTTCGTAAATCAGTGATTCATTTGTCGTTAAAGGGACAAATTTCTCGAAATGTTCCGGCAAAGTTATCAATCGATAAATCAACTGTGAATGATATTTAAAAATTATATAAAGCTGGCCATGACCTTGATAAATTTCTGAGGTCCGGGAGACCCCGGAAAATTGCGATTCTTGTGGACAGGATTATCAGGATAAAAACAACTGATGACCCCCTTTAAAATTCCGTTGCAATATCCCGCGATTTACGAAATTAAAATATTGCTGAAATAAATCAGTCTACCGTGTCAAGATGCGGATGCAATGCAGAACTTTATGGAAGAGTCGGTGTTCAAAAAATTTTCATAGCTAAAAAAATAAATGAACGTACTCGACTGGTGTTTTCCAAAAAACACAAAATCTGGTTAAATTAAAACCGGACAAAAGTACTATTTTTCAATCAATCTAATTTCAAACTTTTTTATGAGTGTTGGCAGACACTATGTACGATGGCCTAACAACAAAAGATATGATTTGACCTATGTTACTTCTATAATGAAGCATGGGGGAGGACACGTTATGCTGTGGGGAATATTTTCTTAAAAAAGTGTCGGTCCGTTATTTGAAATCCTCGTTAAGATGAAAGATGCAATGATTAGATTGCAAGAATATTTGCGGCCTCATTAGAGGAAAAATGTGGTCGCAACTATTTGTTTTAACTTGAGAACGATTTAAAGAATGTGTGCAAGACTCGGCAAGCAATGGCTATAGCACAAAAATGTTTCCCTTTTGAAATAATCAGCCCAAACGCCCGACATGAATCTAATGGAAAATCTTTGGAAAGAAGTTGACAAATATGTGCGGAACTATAAATATTCAACCTCAGCCGAAATTTTCAAAAAAATGCAAGAAATGTGAAAAAAAGGACCATAGACGATATTTAACGGTTTTTTGTATGTATGTGACGTTGCTGCGTCGCAATACGTATTACTAAAGGTATGGTGATAAAATAATAACTGTAAATGTTGTTAATCACTGCAATTTTGTATAACAATGCCATTTTGTCCCAAACTTGAGAAGGTGGCCGGAATCTTTTGAGAGCATGCGCTTTCCTTTGTACTTAATTTTGTCAATTAAATTTATTGATATTTATATGTTATTCCATAAATAGGTTCCTAACTAATACGTCTATAAAATGTATAAGTATCACTTTGGGATTCGTCTGCATATGGATATACATACAAATTAACTAAAAAATTTTTGCTGGCCGGAAGCGTTTGACCGCTACTGTACTTCATCCTCATAGATGATACGGAAAAGAGAACTTTTCTCTCTTGCAACGGAGGAACAACTTTATCCTCTAATATCATATAATATTTGTCGCCGGCCACTGCCAGTGTTTGCAATCAAACTTCGACGAAAAAAACCCAGCAAGGAAAGACGCCAAAAAACTCACTAAACTGCCATTTTTAGTTTATAAAGAGGTTTTTCCACGAAAGCAAGATGTTTTTTTTAGCATTTGGAACAATTTTGCGTATTTACGCTTTCATGAAGAGAAAAATTTGACTTGTTTGTCTACAAAACATTTAAAAGTCAGTCCTTTTTAATAACAATTTTAATTTTTCTTAAGAAAGGTGTTATAGTAAAAATAAAATACATTGACATGTTTCGGAACCGTCAAATAAGTTCCATAGTCATAATATAAATAAAACAAAATTTCAAAATGTTTCTCGGACAATACAAATGACACGCGACAATGAGATATAAATAACAAAAAAAAAAAAAAACACGCGCTCTATTGCAAAAAATTAAATTAAAATATAGACCATGATCTAAAACTTAACTAAGAATAAAAATAAAAATTTCAAACTATTTCACGGTCAATACAAATGACACGCGACAAAGAGATATAAAAAACACCAAAAAACACGCGCGCTATTGTCAAAAATTAAATTAAAATAAAAATAGACCATGATCAAAAGAAATTCCTATTTGGTTCATCCCATTCAAGCCCTCACGAGGAATTTATTCATTAATTCTAACCATAACTTAGGAATAATAAAAGAAACGGTATCATGGCAAACCAGATTATTACGCGTATAAATTTCAATGGACTCTCTTATAATAGATTTACGATTGCAATTAGATATGAAACATAATTTACTTTGATTAAACAATATTTTTATCTCCTCATTTAAATATGTTCTTGATAAGGCAGTGTTAGTACGTCCAAATTTAATATCAGATTCGTGCTCCCCTTTTCTAATTCCAAATTTGGAATTAGGGATGGAAACGAGGGATTTGGAAACGAGGAATTAGTAATAACTTTTATTATTCCTAAGTTATGTTTAGAATTAATGAATAAATTCCTCGTGAGGGCTTGAATGGGATGAACCAAGTTGGAATTTCTTTTGATCATGGTCTATTTTTATTTTTATTTAATTTTTTACAATAGCGCGCGGGTTTTTTGGTGTTTTTTATATATCTTTGTCGCGTGTCATTTCTATTGACCGTGAAATAGTTTGAAATTTTTATTTTTATTCTTAGTTAAGTTTTAGATCATGGTATTTATTTTAATTTAATTTTTTGCTATAGAACGCGTGTTTTTTTGTTATTTATATCTCATTGTTGCATGTCATTTGTATTGTCCGAGAAATATTTTGAAATTTTGTTTTATTTATATTATAACTATGGAACTTATTTGACGGTTCCGAAACATGTCATTTTATTTTTACTATAACACCTTTCTTAAGAAAAATTAAAATTGTTATTAAAATGTTTATATAAAAGGTGAATATTTTAAAATCTGATGATTTAAAAAATCAATTGGATTTAATTAACTTTTTATCATAGTCAGTCCTTTTATTTTCCATTTTCACGAAAACCCAACTAGCAGATTCCTGATGTATTACAAAATAAGTAGACTTTAGTTCGTGCACATACTAAACTTTTTGTAGAAGATTTTTGAAAATGATTCTTAAAAATCACTATACGTTTCGATAAAAAATTCCTTTTTGTCATGAAAATGCATATACTCGGCATGCAGTTTTTGCTGTCACCATGTTCATTGCATAAAAGTCTCGTTTTTAAACGGGAGCAGGCGTTTGAAGCTTCCCACCCCAAAATTTTTATCAAATACTTGAAATTTTTAATTATCTTCGGTTCTTTTCCAGTTTTAACTCTACACGTTGTATCATAAGAAAACAAATCTAAACTTGCCAATTCCTCTTTTTTCTAAGACAGCTTAACTAAAAAATGTTTGTTGCGCAAAGAAAACATGCCTATGCATAACAATTGCACATCAAATTTGGTATCAAAATCCCTTTTAAATGAAATTTTTCTAACCTTCGAAAGAAGCGTTTAATCAAACGGCCATTACAGTGAAATTTAATTAATATTTTAGGAAAATTTTTGTATAATGAATTCATATTCTTCTCTAATGCATGATGTGGATACTTCTGCTATGGTACAGCAGCTTCACGTGTTGCTTAAAAATGTCACAAATTATTTAAAAATATTTTTTAACAATGATCTCATCCGTTTATAAGCCTATATGTGAAAACTACTCCTTTATATTCTACATAGTTTTCTAATTATTAACTTTTTAAGCATCACAATTTCTGAAACAAGCGGTATATCTACCTTTTCTAATGAAAAATATTTTTAATTTGAAAACAGATAAAACAAATTAAATCAGTGAAAACTGATTTTAAATAATAAAAGCCTGGGCGGCGTCTTTTTTGAATAATTTTTTTATTACTTATTTATATTAAAGAAATTTTTTGTAATGTTATTTTAGTAATTTAATTTTAAAGAGAGCGGTTCACTTTGATTTTTTTTTATTTAAGAATTTTAAACTATATTTGTGGCATTATGATGATATTAAGTCTGAATAAAAAAATTTCATTGGCAAAATTGCAGAATTTTATTTTATGTATTTATTTATTGAGAAATTTAAATAAATTTTAAAATGTATCTTCTCGTACAATTTTAAACATTCCGAGCTGATATTATTAAAGCTATTTTAAGAAATGTGCTGTATAACTTTAATTATCGTATTGATCATAAATTTATTAGTTTACGAGAAAAAGTATGTGCAAATGCGTGTAAAATTTCAGTAAAAACTTAATTTATTATTCATTTTTATGTATGTAGAAAAAAAACCCAAAAAAACTTTTTTTAAATGTAAATTTAATATTTAGTTTCACCAATTATGCTATAAGAATCAACCAAAACGAAATCGAATTGATTGAACAATATGCATTAAAGTTTTATCACTTTTCGTCGAAGAAATAAAAAATGGAAAAATCACTTTTAACAAAAATAAAATCGCTTTTAAATAGCCCAAATGGCTTTAAAAGCGTTTTACAAAAATTCCATCAGACTAGGGATAACAAAGTAAAATAATAATAATAATAATAATAACATTCGAAAATCGATATCAAGTCGCTATCAATCCGTATCAGCCGGCGAAATTTTCGCCGAATGAAAAATACCGGGTTGTTTCAAAAGTACATGGATGCAAACATATATCTCTTGGAATTCCAAAATTAATTACAAATAATTATAGTGTGCAAATAATTCTATAGTAAGACTGAACATGAGAGGCTAAGAAAAAAGAAATATTTTATTTTAATTTAAAAAAGGACCAATAAAAGGAAAAAAAGTAAAAAAAGGAAAATAAAATGCTCGTCGTTGCTGAGAAAATATTTCTTTTAGTGTCTATAGTATATGCAGAAAAACTTTAAATGGAGAAAAATAATTTTAGAAACTCATGCACAAGACCTGAAGCTCCAAAAAGTATCACAAGTATGCATCGGCAGTTTTTTGTAACGCAATTTCCATGCAAAAGTAAGAAACGCTAAAAAAAAAGGTACAAATAAATAGGAACAAATCATTAAGTAGGGGAATATGTAAACTAAATAACAGATATACTTAAATAATATTAAAAAATATGCTGCACTTGTTAAGTCATTAATTAAAATATTGAGTTTTCTTATACATAGTATTTAGTTTCTTATCCATTTGGCGTTTAGGCATTCAATCGAGTGCAATGTAACTCCAGTCTCTTAAGCGTGATCTCCTTTTAAATCGATAAACAGTCGATATCTTGCCGACTTAGCTCAGGTCTTGAAGTAGACATTTACAGGCAGGGAAACGAATTTAACTAGGAGTTTTTCCATGAAAATATAAGGATACATCTTTAGATTTCACATTTTTATTAGCAACACATCATCAAAAACCACAGTTCATTATAAATATCAGCTCTTGATATAACTAACCATAGTTGGTGTTAAAATAAATTAGAATCAAAAGCTATGGACATCAAACTAACAGTCAGAATAGATTTTCGCAGGTGGAAAAATCAAACAAGTCCATCTATTGCAATACAGCTGCTATTTTGGCGACATTGGATTACCGCAATTCATAACTCGCACACCTTTTGGTCGATGTGTAAAAAATAACACCATGCTTGAAGGTAAAATCAGAGTTATTCTGCAAAGAATTCTGTCAAAATTAATATAATAATTTTAGGAGTAAAAAAATATCCCATCTCGCAAAAGTTATCGGAATTACATGAACTTAAAAAACATGGCTCTTCTAAAAAAATTTTATTCACAATAAATAATAGAAATTGTTTAAAAATTATTGTGGAATTTAGGAGTAACCTAAGAGCTTGATGTTGAAGCAAACTGATTAAGAAAATTATTCCTTTAAAGAGAACTTATTAGGATTAATGATAGATTTTTTTAAGAATAGGAAAATAGTGGATATGTGGGAAATTTATAGTAAAAAGCAACACAAAAGTAAATATTACGAAGAAACAGTTAATAACATAACATATTTAAATAACTTTCTTAACAGACATCCTTAAGTAATAATAAAAAAATTAGCTATATTTGTTAAGTCATTAATTAAATCTTCCAATTCTTTCTGCATATATAAAAAAAATCGATGAAGATTTAAAAAGCTCGCTAAACAGTCATGCAATAGTTGATTTCAAGTATTTTCTATCGTCTCATCCTATCATGGAATTTCTTTATCTATACAATTACAAATACAGTACACACACACGCATACATGCGCAGAAGAATTTTAGTATTCCTCCTTGTACTGAAACTTTATTTTTATGTTCTTTTATTTTTAATCGTTTAAAATACCTATGTTAAATAGATCTAAATCCTCCATTTTTATTTTAAACAATTTTACAACTAAATATCAACAATATTTTAGTGCTTCAAATTAATTTCAATCAAATTAGATAATCCGATTTTAGTTTAACAGAAAAAAAGGGTTGTTGCATAATTATGATATACATTTTTTTTCTGCCATGATGCATTTTAATATAGATTATTGCAGACTAGTTCTTAAAATTGAATAACGGATTTATTTCTATAATTTTGCTATTGAGTTCAATGCAAATGAAGTTTTTTATTTGTGTAAAAAACTGTGATATTGAATACAGAAAAAAAATTATTGTACTTATTTTCTTATGATTATTGCATTTAAAACATGCATACACACTTTTTAATAACAATTTTAATTTTTCTTAAGAAAGGTGTTATAGTAAAAATAAAATACATTGACATGTTTTGGAACCGTCAAATAAGTTCCATAGTCATAATATAAATAAAACAAAATTTCAAAATATTTCTCGGATAATACAAATGACACGCGACAATGAGATATAAATAACAAAAAAAAAAAAAAAAAAAACACGTGCTCTATTGCAAAAAATTAAATTACAATATAGACCATGATCTAAAATTTAACTAAAAATAAAAATTTTCAAACTATTTCACTACTATTTTAGATCATGGTCTATATTGTAATTTAATTTTTTGCAATAGAGCACGTGTTTTTTTTTTTTTTTTTTTTTTTTTTTTTTTTTTTTTTTTTGTTATTTATATCTCATTGTCGCGTGTCATTTGTATTATCCGAGAAATATTTTGAAATTTTGTTTTATTTATATTATGACTATGGAACTTATTTGACGGTTCCGAAACATGTCAATGTATTTTATTTTTACTATAACACCTTTCTTAAGAAAAATTAAAATTGTTATTAAAATGTTTATATAAAAGGTGAATATTTTAAAATCTGATGATTTAAAAAATCAATTGGATTTAATTAACTTTTTATACATACACACATAAAACCGTATTATTTTTGTTGTTATTGTTGCTGTTGTTATGTTGTTATTGATGTTATTGCTACCTTTATTATTGCTGGTGTTGTTATTGTTACGAAGATTGGCTTTTTTGTACTTGAAACTAAAAGTTAAATTTGTCATACAAAATGTTTGATTTTATAATAAAAAATAAATAAAAAATGTTTTTAATTGTTTTAGCTGTTGACATAAAACGTGTTTGATTACATATATGCACATTTATATTTTGTTGACTGCCAAATTAAGTCAGAATTTATAACCCGTATTAAATGTAAAATTAAATATGATTAAATAAGGTTTAATAAATACATTGCTCAAATTATCTATATTTATCAGATAGTTTGAAATTTTAACAGTTATAGCAGTTATTTGCATTAAAATGCAGAAATGTCAAAAGACACCTTTTGGTAGAGATAGATATACACAAATTCGTGGTAGAAATAATATTACTAAAATACCACAAATACATTCGAGATTTCATGGTAGTATTTTAAAACAGATCTGTGCAAACTTTTCACTGAGTTTGAAATAATTTCTTATGAACAAATCCATTTTTGCAAAGCGTTTTTATGAAGAAATGAAATATCATCGATTGCAATGCAGATGAGACGTTTAAAAAGACTTACATTTGGGGAATGTAGTTATTACGAAAACAAATATTCATGACAAATTTATTTATATATTGAAATGAAAGAAAATGGAAATTGTTTTATCGAAAGATAGAAGGGTTTTAGGGAAATAGATATGTATATTTATCTTACATTTTACATTGCATCCAGCTAAAAGTAAACAAATAAATATCAATGGTGACATACTTGAAATCTATAAAACATAAATTTTGGCTTTTGTTATAACATTATGTTTTAGAATATTTATATTTTTGGCTAACCGTTAGAGTATTTGATGAATTCAAACACGAATATTAATAACTTGAAAGACTTGAAAAGATTTTATTATGTATACAAGGCATTTTAGTTTTACAAATAGCTAGATAAAATATTTAATTTATCCGTAGTTACTTCATTTTAATTTATTGATTTATTTTTGTAAAATGCAAGTTATTTATAGGAACTTGTCAAATTATTCAATGAAATCGATGTAGGTAATGATACTGTTTTTATTGTTTTACATTATACAACCATTTTTTAAAATACATGTATATGTACATGTGTACAAACTTTTATTCATAAAAACATTATTATTATTGTTAACTATTTGTTTACATTATATTCTTAACATATTTCTTATAATCAACTTCCGATAAGCACAGGACAACTTCATCCAAGAAACATACATAACAAAGAATCTATGCAAGCTTTAAACAAACTTAACTACTAACTACGAACATATTTTAAGGATTCTTCTAAGATCTAAGGATGACCTCGGATGCGGAGGATGCGTCGCTTATTCCGCGAAGTTGGACATACCATCACATCTATGACCTAAAACGATTACAAAGGCGTCGCATTGGTGCACCACTTTAAAGAAAAAAGACAGTTTGCAATCATGAGAAATATACGAGGACTAATTCTCATTTCACGGAAACTACCCGACTCATTTTGATGAAATCTGGAATCTATATGCGCTGGATTTGGCTCAAGATTTATGGCTGAAATTTTTTTGCAACTAAAACTTTTTATTGTTCAATAGTGGTGTTCTGAAACTAATTAAAGTTCTTTTAAACTGCCTATGACAAATGATTTTATATTTATGTTTTAGAATCAATTTTATTTTTATTGAAAGCACTCGTGTATTGTAGGAGTTCATAGTGTTTTCAGATGAAAAGTACAATTTGTGGCAGTGCTAAAAACACTTTTAGCTTGTGTGCCGTTCTGTCGCAATTTTAGCAAACACACGAATAACTACAGTGGTGTGACAATTTTTAGAATAATGGTGAAAATTACAATAAAATCTTGTTATATCAAAGAAATAATACATCATTTAAAAAATATTGATACATTTATTATTAATTTATTATTATTTATCATTATTATTTATTATTATTTATTAATTTATTATTATTATTTATTATTATTATTATTATCATTTATTATTATTTACCTTTGTTTTTTATTAAAGATTCGATACGTATTGGCATACTTTGTATTAGGTTTTGGTAATCAATTTGTATTTCGTCTTCACGATGCTAAATTCGGTTGAGTCTTTCTTTCAGATCATTCTTTTTTGTTATGCTGCATTTCTTTAATTTTTTTCTGTACGATGCCCATAGATTCTCTACGGAATTCCTATTTGGACACTTTCCAGGCCATAGAAGTGTTTTAATATTTTTTTTCATACAAAAATTTCTTATTAAACGAAGCTTTATGTCACGGAGCTCCATCATACATAAATATCAGATCTCCATTTGGTAACCAGTCTTTTAATTGGGAAATTATTCTTTATTCAAGCTTTTTTATACTGATTCTGGTCCATCTATCCATCATGACTTCTACAATGTATAAACGTCCAGTACCCTGAGAAAACATAGCGCTCCAAATCATTACTTTAGTAGTTTTTTAACGATTTGTGCTATGCAATTTGGCGGAAATTCTTAACTGGTACTTCTATCATACTGACTGCTTTTTTTTCTGATATCCTAAACATTGATTTATAAAAAAAAAACCATACCGCAACGATAAAAAAAATTCCTTAAGGTATGTAATTTGTAGAGAAATATTCTTATAAAGTAATTTTTAATCAAATTTATAAACACTTCTGTATCTTTAGTGAGTATGCCAAAAAATGATTTCAAGAAAAGAAATGTACAACTTCAATTCAACTGATTAATTTAGGGAAAATTAGTACTTCTCACTTTGCTCCTGTAATTTCAGAATTGTTCTTACACAACTTTTGCATAGAAAAGACCCAGCAAGTCTCTTCTTTGCCATAGCAGCTGTGATTTAAGCCTTTTTTCGAGAAGCACAAGTACTGAGTCCAGTTGAGGTAAACTTTCTACGGATAAAATAATCACACATATTACCTCCTTACGCTTGCAAGGAGATTTTTAGTTCATGAATAGTTGCTCTTCAGTTAGCTTTAGCAAATTTAATCAATTTCCTTACGGATTTTGCAGTAAATTTACTTTTCCTTCCGCATTTTCCTATTCTAGAATTTTTATATCTACATTTGGTGTCCAAAGGCCTTTTAACTCTACATACAAATGCTTGCATTTTTTTCGTATCGTGTATAGTTATTTTCTTGGATGAGACACTTTACATCAGCTAGTTTCCTAGGAAAAAATCATTTGCATTACTCATAATCACACAATAATCCTTTGACAAACGTAAAAAAGCTACCAATTAATATAAATTATTTAAAAAAGAGAAAAGGTTTGTTTTAAGGGGACGGTGGACGTTAAAAATTTATTTTATTCATTTTTGTCATAGCAATATGGAATTTTGTGCATATATACATTTCACCAACAGCATATAGAATACCTTCAAAAAATTTCCAACTTTATTAAAATTTGTAATTTTTTGCAAAAATTTAAATTTTTAAACGAAATTTTAAAATGCTCCTCGTGTCTCAATTTTTGAAATATTTTCTTGCTTTTGCATTTTTATCACTTAAAACTATATTATAAACAAATTTGTGTAAGATTTTTTAAATCTCTTGCATAGTTAATATTTTACAGTTTTTTTTCTAAATTCCTTATCGATTTTCATCAAAATTTTGCCTTTTAATAAGCAAAAAATAAAATTTGACTATCTTAATGAAGACGAATTTTAAAAAAACATTACACAATTTCTTTTTAAATAATATCAGGATACTTCCTTATCAATTTTATAAATATTGATCAAAAATTAAGACGCAAGGATCAATTCAAAAATCTAAAAACGCTGAAAAATTAGTTTTGAGAAAAACAGATTTAAAGTATATAAATACATTTATATTTTCTCATTTACTCCTTAAAACCTTCATAAATGATATTTTAATAAGAAAAAACTGTTTAGGTACTATTATACCCCAGAAATATACCTTTTTTCTGACGATTTTACTATAGATGATTTTGCTCAAATAAAGGTCCACTGTCACCTTAAGAATAAAATATTATTGATGTTAACACAGAAAAGAAAGAAAATACTAGCACAACAAGCAGACAATTTAAAAAACTTATTTTAAATTTATTTGTTAATCAAACAAATTCTTTATGCAATGCAAATAATTTGATTACTTTCGATCAAATAGTTTTCTGTTTAAAAAATGGCAACATTTACAAAATTAGATGCTCAAAACTATTCTAAAGGAATGAGAAATTGACAAAGCAAAACAAATTACCTTTCATGAAACGTTTCAAGTATGTACAATATTAATCAAGAAAAATTGAAAAAGATTACAATTATTCTAATAATTTTCACACCTCTGTATGTATAAACACTTTGGGGAAATTTAATTACATATTATAAATGAGTATAAAATGATAGAGTGAAATTAATATGAGTCCGAATGACATCCCCGTAGGTTTCTACTCTTATGGCGGTCCGGAACATAAAAATCTTCTTTTTTTATTTACTTCCTTTTTTGTTTTTGTTTTTCTGTTTAAAATAATGTTTAAATCATGTTTCTATCTTAATCAGAACAGGAAATACTAATTTTTATGATTTGATTTGTTTTTAAAATCTAGCTTTCAAGGAATGGCTGTTACGAGAACGAGATTTTTTGAAAATGTGTTTTTCTGCATGATGAGTTTTTTCACTATTTCTCCTATTTAAGTATTTATATTTCAATAATCGTTTACTATAAATGGATCAAACATTAAAATATTTAATTTTTATTTAAATTAGTCATTTTAAAAATGCTGAATCAAAAGTAAAACTTATATGTTTCCCTTTATGTATAAAAAAATGAAATTCTACAATAATTACTTCAAGAATAACGATTTTCATTTATCCTAGGATTTAATAAATTTTAAATAAAAAAATAATAAATTATGATAATGTTTATCATGTGATTTTTTTACTAAATAAAATTTTACTAATAAATATTTGTTACTCATTAAAATTTTATTTTGTTAACCATAAAAAAATAAAAATATATAAATAGAAAAAATCAAATTTTTACTCCAAAAAAAAAAAAAAATAATAATAAATAAAAAAAATAATAATAAATAAAAAGTACCAGCCACCCTTAAACGTTTGTAATTTTTTCTGGTGTGCTCTTCCTTCATCGGGCGACTATCTTTAATCGTAGTAACTGAAAGCAAGAAATCTTCGGTTATGGCCGGGCACCGCTTTTTTTCTGGAAGCAGTGGCGGTAATTGCATTCTGTAAAGCGTCGAACGGCCAAAACGACTTTGTGATCATTATCCTGTACCCTATGAGCAACGACAGAAGAAGTGTAAATCATGGAGGAAAGAGAGAGATGCAGTATACCGTAACAAGTAAGAAAAATCATGCGTTAAGCATAGATTATGAAGCACTTTCCAACGCTTCTTGAAATCTTTAACAAAACTTCGTTATTTAGGTAAATAAGGATATAAAGTCAAATATAGCCAAATATGTATTCCAATACTATTGAACAGCCCTGTATTTGATCTGTCAGCTAATGTATATACTATATAATTAGAAAATTTAGTTTAGCAAAAAGTGCCAAGTAGCTTGAAGTTTCTCTTTCAGCAATTTATACAAATAGATTGAAACATATTTGAATACTTTGTTCAGCCTTGATGTTTGCCTGGTACCTTTATTACATATCAGTGTTAAGATAAAATTTATTTTAGAGTAAAACACTCTTAAAGCAACTGAAATCACTTTCTCATAAATTATCATTCATAGGCTCCATGTACCTGATTCTTTGCGTGGCACTGTATACCATTTTATCCTTATTCTGCAAACATTTCTTAGTAAATTTAATGCAGTTCAGCGTAAAAATGCATAACTTATTTAAGAATCCCCTTTGAGTAATTTACGCTCATACTCAGTAATGTTGGCGAGCTGTTTTGGGTAGCCCTGTATATTAACTATAGCATTTATACACGTCATATAATATGCATAAATTTAGTGAAACTTATACGAATATCATAATTAAAATGCATTTCATCCATCCATCAGCTATCATTGGATATATATAGAGTCTTCGGAAAGAATGTACTATTTGAAATATTTTGTGTGTCCCTGTAAATACAATGTACTTTATATTAGGGAAGGCAGTATTTTATAAGTTATACTAAGCCTTATTGACATACATCAGTTTTATTATACATGAAACAGTTTAATATATTTAAAATATCTCACACACAATTCCTTCTTTTACCATTATCTAATGGAATTCTTTTGTGTGGCCCTGTAAATGAATAATAGCTATATTTTCACCTTATATTTTATAGAATGCATATTTTAATGCACCTCGTAAAAGCCTATAAGTTTTAATATGTTTGACAAGGTATACATCTTTAAAATTCCTTTGAAACGATTTTTCCCCAGAGGCCGTAATTTAATGGGAAATTTTGATTCTACCTGTAGATAAACTAATCATATTAAAAACTTCATTTTCAATAGGGTTTGTGCTAGGGTAAACATCAATAACGTCCTAAAATTCCATGGCAATCCTAGTATATTTATGTGAGTTAGAGCGTGGCCAGACGGAGAGACGGACAGATGTACAGACAAACCGAATGCATAAGCACTTTTCAACTTTGTTGGAAAGTGCTAAAAATGGCTTGCACTATGAATCCGGTTGTCTTTCAAATTAAAAACCCCTTATTTGTCCCAAAGAAACCCGAGCACTTTGAACAGCGCCGACCACATTGACATCACCTGCGCATTTTTACCCAAAATGAAAGTAATTTGCTTATGTTTAAGCATTTTAAAGTAGAATTTCATTGCATTGTGAACTCAAAATTGTATTACTAAAAATTTCCTTCTTTTTTTCTTGAAAGCATAGAGTTCTGAAAGCATGTAGTTCTGTAGTGCCGAATTTAACAGATTTTAGGGTAACATTTTTGGCGTCATTTTTAGTCATCATACTTCATCACTTTTTATTCTCATTACTCTATAAGCATACATTAAGAAATTCATTAGAAAATACAGAAATATATATATATTTCTTTTAATCACAACACATCCTCCTCCTGTCTTGTATATTCTTTATACACTATCTAGACACACGGCAGTGTGTCAGCCAAGTTCAAAAAGTAAAAGTCGATACACCGGCCGTGGGTTATATTACCCGAACCATTTCGGGCCACTTTTGACCCCTCAATAACCTAAATTCTATTTGACCTATACAATTGCAATTTTTTGTGTCGTGTAAGACCATCTTCTAATTTCCTAATCCTATAAATTTTTAAAAAAAATCTTTTACCGTTAACGAGAAATTGACGTCTGAAAACCACTGTTTTTCCCACTGACTCACTGACTCACTCACTCACTCACAGAAATGTTTGACTACTTCCAGGTGACTTAGGAAATTGAAATTTGGTGTGGAGGTAGGTTATTGGATCTATAAATAGGAAAAAATCAGAAATCACCATTAATTAAACATTAATGGTTGTTAGAAGATAAATTATTGGATTACAATGGCGGTTTATGAGAATTTCACAAAATGCCAGAAATAGTGACAAGTTGGCGTCACTTTTGGCGAGTATCGGGACTAATCTCTGAAACTACCGAACCGATTTCAAAAGTAATGGAACCAAAATGATGGTATTCGCCCCGGTTCAAACGCAGACTATATCTTATGTCTGTGCCACTAACCAAAAAAGGGTTCAGAAGCAAAAAACACTCTAAAAATGGGATTTTTGTTTTAGTGAAGGGCCTAGAAGCAAAAAATTTGTCATGTTAATTATTTATAAGATATGAATGATCACTAATGACATTTGCTAAAAAATACCAAATTTAAAAGGGGTGGAAATTCGCGAAGAGCATTCTGAAAACGTTCTGAATAGCGATTTTAAAACAATCTCAGCAAACAACAAACCGATTTTAAATGTAATGATATCAAAATGATGATGATAGTCATTGCTCCAACATAGGCTATATCTTATGTCGATGCCACTAACCCAAAGGGGGTAAAAGAACAAAAACGTTCTAAAGATGCGATGTCTGTATGTTAAGGGACTAGAATTATAAAGTTTGGCATTTTAGAGTTCACGGGAATTTCGCGAAATATCAGAAATAGTGCCAAGTTGGCGTCTTTTTTGGCGAGTATCGGAGCTAATTTCTGAAACTATGAACCGATTCCAAAATTAATAGTACCAAAATGATGGTATTCACCCCGGTTCAAGTATATGCTATATTTTATGTATATACCATTAACCATAAGAGAGTGAAGAAGCAAAAAACATTCTAAAAATGAGATTTTTCTTTTACTAATAAGCATAGAAGCACAAAATTGGGCATGTTACTTATTTATAAGATAAAAATGATCTCTAAGGGCATTTGCTAAAAAATAAAGAATTCAAAAAGGGTGAAAATGCACGAAAAGCACTCTAAAACTGTTCTAAATTGGGATTTTTAAGCAATCTCAGCAAACAACCACCTGATCTTAAAAGTAATGATCTTAAAATGATGGTGACATTCCTTGCTCCAATATAGGCTATATCTTATGTCAATGCCACTAATCCAAAAGAATTAAAAGAGCAAAAAAAAATTTAAAAATGCGATGTCTGTATGTTAAGGGCTTAGAAACATCAAATTTGGCATGTTCATTACTTATAAGATATAAATGATCACTAAGAACATTTGTTAACAAATACAAAATTTAAAAGGGGTAAAAATGCGCGAAAAGCGTTCTATAAACGTTCTAAATAGCAATATCAGCAATATTGGAAAGTTAGCGAACCGATTAAAAAAAAAAAAAAAAAAAAAAGAAAAAAAAAGTCAAAATGATGGTGGCAGTCCTTGCTCTAACAACAGTATTGGATAAATTGCCAGATTACAATGGGAGTCTATGGGAATTTGGCGAAATACCAGAAATAGCGCCAAGTTAGTATCACTTTTGGCGGGTAATTTTTGTCGTCAATTTGGCGATATATCGCCAAGTTGGAGACAAACTTTTTTGGTCGTCGAGATAATCAAGTAGTACCCAATCACATAAAAGAAACATCCTTATTAGTGGAATTTAATGGAACATAAGCAATCCTAATGTTAAAAGTTTTAAATTTGATTCAAAGAAACAGTGAATAAACGCAGGAAAAAGCTGTAAGATTAATTAATATTAAATAAAACTAATTTAATATTAAGCCAATTTATTTCAAAAAGGAAACAAATACCGACTTATTTGACAAAAAATAATGATATCCTATCAAAAACATGAATGTGAAAAAATGCCAAGTTCGTTAAAGATTTCGCTAATAAAAGAAGTGATTTGACAAAAAATAATGATATCCTATCAAAAACATGAATGTGAAAGAATGCCAAGTTTGTAAAAGGTTTCGCTAATGAAAGAAGTGAGATCTAACTGCAAACCAAGTTCTTTCGAAGCTCCTTAAATCATAGCTCCTGTCATGCATAATATTCTTCAATTGCTTAAAATGAGTTGGTATGTTACTTGTTATTCAATAGAGCGACTTGGCAAGTTTTCAGCCCTTAACTTTAATGTTTGAGTAAGTACTTAATGTTTGAGTACCTAATTTTAATGTTTGAGTAAAATTTAATCTAGAATCTGATTGGGAAAGTTCTAGTCATTCAAATGTTCGAATAACTACATTGAAGTTAAGGTATCGATAAATTAATTAAGTGATCAACTTTAAGTTCTGATCAATTAAATAGAGAAATTTGAATAACAGAAAACTTGTAAGTCGCTCTATTGAATAACAAGTAACATACCAACTCATTTTAAGCAATTGAAGAATATTATGCATGACAGGAGCTATGATTTAAGGAGCTTCGAAAGAACTTGGTTTGCAGTTAGATCTCACTTCTTTCATTAGCGAAACCTTTTACAAACTTGGCATTCTTTCACATTCATGTTTTTGATAGGATTTTATTCTACACAGAAACATTGCTCTATACAATGGTGTTTGAAAAAATTTCTACATTACTCATTTTTATGGAATTTTGACAATTAAACGGCTGGGGTGTAAATGTGTTAATTTCAAAATTCATGAACTTTTTATTATGAAAATATTTAAAGAAATAACAATAAAAAAAATCAATCTATTTTAATTGAGAATATTCTAAAAAATATTTTGTTCAACAAGCGGTGACTTATTATTTTTTTCTGATTGTCATATCTTCATATAATGTTTTAAAAAAGAGTAACTTCTCTTTTTAGCACTTTCCAACAAAGTTAAAAAGTGCTTATGCATTCTGCCCGTACTCTAATTCCCGTAAATATACTCGGATTGCTATGAAATTTTTACACGTTATTGATGTTTATCCTAACATGAACTTTATTGAAAATGAAGTTTCTACCATGAGTAGTTTAATTACAGGGACAGTCAATTTTTTTTTTATCCATTACGACCTATGGGGAAAAAAATAGTTCAAATGAATTTTAAAGATGTTACACCCTGTCAAATATACTGAAATTTGCAAAGTGCATTAAAATATGCATTCTGTAATATATGTAGTAGAAATATAGCTATTATTCATTTACAGGGCCGTACAAAAGTGTTTCATTGAATAATAATGGTAAAGGGGGGAATTGTGTGCGACATATTTTAACTATATTAAACTGTTTCACATATAATAAAATTTATATGTGTGACTGAAGCATAATATAAATTATACGATACTGTCTTACATAATATGAAGTACACAGCATTTACAGGGCCACACAAAAGATTTCAAATCGCATATTCTTTCCAAAGTACTGTATATGTATCTGATGATGGCTGAAGGATGGATGAAATGCATTTTAATGTGATATGCGCGTTTAAGTTTCAATAAATGTATGCACATTATATGATGTGCATACATGATGTTTACAAATGTTATAGTTGATATACAGGGCTACCCAAAAGTGCTCGCCAACGTTACTCAATAACAGCGTAAATTATTTAAACGTAATTCATAAACAAGTTTTGTATTTTTATGCTGAACTGCATTCAATTTACTGATAAAAGTTTACAGAATATAGATAAAATGATATACAGAGCCACGCAAAGAATTGGGTGCATGGACGCCTAAGAATGATTATTTATGAGTATGCGATTTCGGTTGTTTTAAAAGTGTTTTAGTTTGCAATAAATTTTAGCTTAATGCTGACGTATAATAAAGGTAAAAGAAAGTACAGGTCTGAACAAAAGTATTCAAGTATATTTCCATCTATTAATATAAATTGCTGAAAAAGAAATTTTAAGCTACTAGGCATTTTCTTGCTAAACTACATTTTCCCATTATAGCAACTGACAGATGAAATACAGGGCTGTTCAAAAGTACTGGAATACATATTTAGGTATATTCGGCTATATACCCTTATTTCCCTAAATAACGAAGATTTCTTAAAGATTTCATGAAGTGTTGGAAAGTGCTTCATAATTTATACTTAACGCATGATTTTTCTTAGTTCTTTCCAACTGTGTTTGGGAAACACGAATATATATGCATGAAAATATTTTCGAGCTCATTCTGTGTTATTAACTTTCAATGTAAACAAGTTTAATTATTTTATTTTAAAATATTTATATGAGTATCGTAAAAATATTAAATTATTGTTTTCTAATTAGATCTGAATTATAAATGTGAAAACTAAAGACGTTGATACTTAAAACCAATATCACTCTACAAAATATATCCCCGCCAATTACACTGTAAAAAAAAATCTGTAACCTTAGTAATCTAAATTAACCGAAATCTCTTATGCTTACTAAAATTTTATGTGTACACTGTACAAGAAAATGATGTCAATCTACAAAACTTGTAAGCAAAACTAAAACCATCTGTAACTTTACAAAAGAATTTACTAAAATTTTGGTAACTTTACTAAAATTTTATCTATAATGCTCGTTATCGTCACTTAAAAAGTTCTTGGAATACGATTTCTCCAAAAAAATTCTTAGTAATGTCTTAAAATTTGTTTGATTGAAAGTGCAAATCTGTTACATGAATTTTTATTGTTGCCGTTACATAAAAAGTTCTTGGAATACAATTCTACTAGAAAAATTTTTGTAACTTTCCCAATTTTTTTTTACAGTGTACTTATGAGAAAATTGATTACATTTGTTAAGAAATATTTGTCTCAGACGAACAATGTATAGAAGGAAATGAATTGCTCGCTTTGAAGAAGTTATTTTTTTATATAAATATTAACCTATTATAATATTAATTTAATAACTTATTAATTTATTATATATAAATATTAACCTAATATATTCTTTTGTAAGAACAGTTTCTTTACTTATTTATTAATTAAAACTTTTTCTTATACCTATAAAGGAGAGTTCAATTCATCTACTTAATTTACTCTTCCACCAAATCTTCCTATTTTTCAAAGAAATTTATTTTTCACTATCTCGTGTCATTTATTTCTTAAAAAGAAATAAATGTTTATGTGTTCGTGTGTTTGCGACGGCTAGCGAAAACTATGGCACATACGAGGTTCATTTTTTTTGTGAAGATTATCCAACGCTTCTGCTAATGTACCTGCCCCTCAGAATATTAAAATTCTAATTATTAGTTGAGAAATTAATTTAAATTCCTAAATTAGAAGAATGGAAAAGTACTCATAATTCAATAGAAGCATAGATTTTTACCAAACCGCATAATATTTCTTCAAAACTGGGAGAGAGAGTAAAAGGTTAATCTAAATAGAGGTCTACCATGCCGATAAATGTACTCCGGTTTTTTACAAAGGGCTGTATTTTAAAATCCATTGATCCTAAAAACTCAAAAATTAGACAGCTAGATGCAGAAAAAATCACCTTTCAGAAATTATAAGAATTATTTTCCTACTCCATTGAAATAGCTGAAAAATTCATTAAAAATCCATTTATGAAATCTCATTTTATTTCCGTTTAAAGAAACAGATTTTTGAGAAATCTTTCATAAAGAGCAGGTGTTCATTGCAGACAGCTGGTCGCTGGTGGGTGCTGACATTTATAGACGACCTGTATATTTTTTCAGAGATTAAGTTTATAAATTTTAATTTTATGTATCCAGATGAAAATTTTTCCGCTGATTTCAAATATGCAAATTTCTTCACAGTCACTCAATTACAGCCTTAGATATTAATTTGTAATTCGTTACTTAGATAACTTGCTCTATTTTAAAACGAGTTTTTCGAAACCATAAATGATTTTTATATAATATCCTTTGGCACGCTGTCAATTTTTTTAAAAATACACCATTTGGCTATTTTAAAGCTATGCATCAAGCATTATCTTTAAACGTTGTTTAATAATACCTAAATTTATATAAATTCAAGATTTTTTTTTAAACAAAAAAAGAGATTTTTTAAAAAGGAAAAGAAATGCTAAAACATAAATTAATTTTTAAAAAATCACATATCGACAGTTTTCGAGCTTTCATATAAATTATAACACATAGTACATATTTTAAAGAGTGGTAGGCATCAAATAAGGGACGGGGAGATTTTTTAGGGAGAGCGTTCAAATATTTAAAATTGTACCGTTTTCTACCGTTTCAAATGCGGACTTTTCATTAAGCTCTGGGGTAAATATTACTTATTTAATATCAAACTTCCAGATAGTTTATAACACATAAAATACATTTTAAAAAGTAGAGGACGTCAAATTATAGATAGGGCGCAGGCAATAATTATTTTAAGGAGAGCGTGATCAAATATTTAAAACATTACTGTTTTAGATGCGGATTTTTCAAAGCCAAGGGATACTTATTTAATATAAAATTTTAAAAGCGTACATACCCCTATTTTTGAATTCGGTTCGGGTCAAATTTCAGGTTTATTTAAGAATATTATTACAGGTCCAGGCAAAGCAGGGTGTCTGAGCTAGTAATATAAATAAATGACAGTAATACTGCACTTTACTTTCTAATGTGTAACTAAACCAAATTGTAAATATATATATATATATATATATATATATATATATATATATATATATATATATATATATTATTTTTTTACTGGCAAATTGATAAATGACTGAATATAAATTTAATATGTTTAGATTTATAACTTCTGATTAGAAAAGAAACAGATTTTTAAAGTATGCAATTTTGTTTATTTTTTAATGTAAGAGTAAAAAAAAAATAACTTTTAGGAAGATTTCGTATGAAATACTATCGATTGCGATCGCACCAATGTTGTAATTTCTGAAAAAGCTTTGCAGATCTACTTCGATCATGACCCCTAGACCCCAAAACTTCCATCAGTAACAAAATACACGATAACTTCTATAGTTATGCTCCAATCTCTTCCAAACTGACACATAAAATCAAGGGATATAAAATCTCGGCTAAGTTCGTTAATGGGCGCAAAATCAGTCCAAGAGGGTGGAAATAGGCAGGTTCTTTGTGAAAATCGAAAAAATACCATATCTTTTTAAAATAAAACAGATATCGAATCGGTTTAAAATTTATATTACTTCTTAAAAATGGAACAAAAGTTTATGCGTGACAGATTTTGATAAATTTAGAAATGGGCTCGAGGGGCGAAAAAAACAGGGTTTTGGGAGAAAAAAATGCCCATCTTCATCAATTCTCATGATATTAAGACCGACTAAATTTTGTATAAATTTTCTCAAAATTATCTAAAACTTTTGTATTTACAAGTTTTTGATAGGAACAACTTTTACCGATGAAAAAAATTAAAATTGAAAAGAAAAGAGGGGGTGAAAAAAGAAAAAAATCTCTAACTCCGTCAATTTTTAAGCTATCAAATCTAATTAAATTTATTTTACTTATTCTTAATAATATCTAGAACTTTTATATTGACAAGTTTTTGATAGGACCAATTCGTATAGCAAAAATAAATTAAACAAAAACAGGAGTTGGTAAAACCTCAAATCCAAACTGCTTATATTCTGAATCATTTTTTAATTCATTTTTTAATTTAAACGCATCCAAATAGTAGATCCTCTTATTTAGAAACTGTATAAAGCGACGCATTGGGAAGTTTTTTCATAAAGACAGAATATATTTCAAAAAAGACTACCAAAAGGGGTATTTTGAACAGAATTTCCAGAAATCATCGAGACTGAAAATTTAAGGAAATATTCAAATAAGAAATTGCGTTTTTTTCTGACTCGTTTTTAAATCCATTTTTGCTCTCAAATGCATCTAATTGATAGATCCACTTATTTAGGAGCTATATAATGTGACGCATTGGTCAGTTTTTTGATAAAGACAGAATACATTTCAAAAAATCTATCCTAAAGGGTATTCTGAACAGAATTTTCCGAAGTCATCGAGACTGAAAATTTGAGGAATTATTCAAATAACAAATTGCGTTTTTTCTGACTCGTTTTTAAATCTATTTTCGCTCTCAAACGCATTCAATTTACCGATCCTCTGATTTAGGAACTATATAGACGAATTGGCCAGTTTTTTGATAGAATATATTTTTTAAAATTCTGTAAAAGTGGGCATTTTGCAGAAAATTTTCCGAAGCGATCATGAATAAAGAATGAAGGATTTATTCATATAACAAATCGGTTATTTTATGACTCATTTTTAGATTAAATTTTACTCTCAAACGCATTCAATCCACAGATTTTTGTTATTTAGGAACTGTATAATGTACTGTTTTGGTTGACTTTTTAATAAATTCAGATTATATTTCAAAATATGTTGTCAAAATGGGCATTTGAGCTGAATTTCGCTTAAGATGATTCTGATAAAACCAGTTCTTGTAAAAAAATGAAATTAAGAATTTCTCATAAGCGGCCAAATGAACTTATTGAACTGGGATTATCTCTAATCATACTTTATTTTTTGTTGTTGTAATGAACATTCTTTGAAATCCACCTCCGGCTATAGGCCAAGTTGACAGGGATTTTTTTTATGATCTAAAAGATTTAACACGAAAGATGCAATTTTACATATAATTATCTGTTGATTCATTTCGTCTTTTTTATCATTCAAAGAACAAACAACGTAATAAGTAATATTCAGGTAGTAGATGTTGTAAAGTTTAATTTATAATTTTCAATAAAAACAAATGTCTAAAAATGACCATTTACTTTGGCAAATGCAGAAGATACTTAGTATAAACAGAAATAAAATGGAAATGATTGTTTAGATTGATAATCTAGAACTAAACGAGAACAAAACATCATGCATGAGTAAAGATTATGAAAAATTTCCCATTATTAACAAACTATTCTTAAAAAGAAAAAAAATGAGTGTATATAAATAGCAATTTAAATAAATTGCACCATACACCGAAAAAAACCTATGTTATTTTGTTATACAGCGAATATTTTAACCTTTTCAGTCTTGACATATTCAATAGCATCGTACCTTTATTTTTTTCCACATATATAAATAATGTTAAAAGGAGAAAATGGTGAGAATGGGGCCTGACAGATAGGAGAACAAAACAAAATCGCAATTTGTATCTTATAGCGGTTTTTTATCGAGCTACGTGTTACATAAAAATAACTGATAGCAGAAATGTACGAAATACACAAAAATAAAATCGCGCATAATTTTACTGCGCCTTAAGATACCATTTTTAGAGTCTAATGTAATAAAAAATTATTAAATATATGTTTATTTTATGTTTTGCAACGATTTTTTAATACAAAAATATGCAAAATAAAATTTTAAAAAATCCCAAGTAATTCTCAAAAAATGTACTTTTAAAATCCCCATGTATCAATACATTTTAAGTACAAATATATATATATATATATTTACAGTTCAATCTTCTTTATTTATCAGTTTTTTAATATGAATCTATAACTGAAATTAAAAAAGTACATAAATAAATTCTTGGGTCTGAAGAGATTAAAGTGACCTTGATAAACATATATGATCCATGTCACTCCGAAAATATTTACGTAGACTTTGGAAACAAAAGACGGCCAGACAGACAAGAAAACCGATCTCGAAAAGACTTTTCAATTGTATTAGAAAGTGTTAATCCTTTAAAGACGAGCGTTTGGTATACGTGCCACGTGAGGTGCACAGAATCGTGCATTATTCTCACAAGTTAATTTTTAGTTAAATGTTTATCTTATTTAATCAGAGCATTTTTTTGCGTTTCAATTACAGAATTTTTTTGTTTCGAAAAAAACGGTAAAAATATAATACAAATTCAGCAAAAGGCTCGTGTGGCGAAATAGTGAAATAAAATAAATTACAGAGTCATCATAAAGATCGAAACTATAGCCTGTTTCTATTAAAATTGCCCAAAGGCGCATTCTTACAATTGTAAAGTTTCATATAAGAAAGGACAACATTTGATGTCATATTTTGTAACTTCATTTGAAGTATAATCGTAAAAAAGAAAAACAAAATTTGTACAAGCTGTCGTGGGGTAAAATTTAAAAATAGGAAAAAATCCCTTATCTATTCCCGAAATAAACACAAAGATTTCCTTTGTGATGTCTGTAAACCCCACAGTGCTATTAAAATACAAAATTCGTGATTTACATCACTTAAGCAAACTTTTGAGCTACCATATATGGGTGATTCTCAAAATAGGGGACAATTTCAAAAGTGAAATCTTAAATAATTACTGTTAGCAAAATTTCTGAAAAAAATAGGCGTTGTTAATATAGTATTAGGTATACTTTACATGTAGTCAGCAGAGCTAAATATTTAAAAATTAACTTAAAAAAAAATGGTATTTTTTGAGCCATGCTAATGACAAAACAAATTGCATGGAATAAATATATTAAGAAATTTTTATTTTCATCCTGTTTAAATATTTTTTTCTATATTTCTTAGCCTTCCTTTTCAGCAAATGGTTTCCATTTTTACATATATACATATAAGGAGAATAAAAACATTACCAAAGAGCAAACTTTGTTTACATGAACAACATTCTGACACTAACAATGTAAGAAGCTGTCTTAGTGATTTTCTGACAGATATAATGCATATTTTAGGGATAATAAATGTAATACCTAAATTTATATGTAAAATTAAACTTTATAAAAGATACAATATAAGCAATGGTTACATTTATGCACATAGGAGTCTTTAGCATGGACAGGAAAATTGGCCCAGTATGGTCCGGTACATTAAAAATGAAGTTTAGACTAAGTTCGTGAATGAAAATGCGATTCGGGACAGATCAAAATAAATGGTTACCAAAACAAATACAAACTTTCAAATGTGCATGGTAGAATAATAATTATAATAATTATTTTTTTTTGTCCAACAGACCGACAAAATTTTGAAGTTGTGAGGATTAAAATCATAAAAAAATTCGAAATGGTTATGTTAGAAAAGAAACTTTTTTTTTTAAATCAATTGAGACATTTAACCATTGCAAAAATATGGTGGATATGTGAAATGTTAAACTCAATCAGAGTTTTAGTTGTCTAACGTTTAAAAATTATTTAAGATTATAGTTCTAAATTTTATACCACTTGTCTCCATAAACTACTTCACTGAATGACATTCTATTTAGTGTTCGAAAATAAAATCTATAAAGGAATCTAAACATGAAATTAGATTAATTAGTCATTAACCCTTAAAGCTTTAAGGATGGAATAATTTTTACTTGCAGATTTCATTCAAGCAATATTTAAGTATAGCGTTTATTTGCAAGCACTAATAACAATCTATTGGCAAAAATCACATTTTTATACGGTGATTTATGATTCAATAAATATGCTGTTTCTCAATATTTTTAAAACTTGCGTTATTTTTGGGAAGATGTACATAAAACGAGAAATAAACTAATGCCAAGTAAATAATTACTCTTAACTCCAGAATGACAATTTTAAGCATATATAAAACTCAAAAGTAGGTCACGTTTACAAGCTATGACAGCTCTTTTATCTAAATTTTGTTGTCAAATCGTTTAAGAAACAACATGAAGCATTTAAACATTTAATATTCTATGTAAATACAAAATTTCAACAGATTGCTACTAATACTTCTTGTGATCTATAAATGTCCCTTTGAAAGTAGTGTTTCAGTAAACATTGAAATAAGTGTATATCAATAAAACTATATTTTGAAGATCATTTCTTAAAATAATTACAATGAAAATGAGATATTTTATTTAAAAGGTATTTGTGATATGTAGATATCATTTGAAAAGGAAATGTTTTCAACAAAATTATTTATGTATGCGGTGAACGAAAATGTAAATTGATTTAGCTATAGAAAGAAAGGATTTCTAGGCAGTCGATTCTATTTTCTTAAACTTTTTAAGGCACATCCGTGGTAATGTATACAAATTAATATTGAAGTCGATGCATTTAATTTTAAAAGAAAAGTTATGCTTTTAAATTTTAAATTAAGTCTTTTAGGATTTATCGCATAAATATACATACGAATTACAAAGTACAATAAATTTATGTATGAAATATTTATAAAATTGGAAAATCCAGAAAAGTAAACGGTAGTTAAGAATTTTGTTTTGCTCATTAAATATTCCCCTGAAAACTATTAAAAATTAATTTTTAACACAAAATTTATATGATTTCAGTACAGTAATCATAATCAGTCCATTTTGCATCCTCCAGTTTTTTCTGTAGATCTCATACATCACATATATTAAAACGATACGCTAATTCTTTAAGATGAACTCATGATCAACTTTGTGCATGCGTGAGGTTGAATTTATTAGCCCTTCCAGATAGAGGAAAGCCGAAGCAAGTCTGTTTAGCACAGTGGTTTAAGGCAAGAATTTAAAGCTCTGAGCTTTTCTAGAGGACTAGGGTTCGATCCCAACGCTCGGCGTAATAATTTATTTGAATAATGATACATTTTACTACGAGGAAAAGTTATATGATTTTTATTATTTTGTTATCATTATTATTTTAATGCTTTATAATTAAATAAAATTTAGCACTCAACAATTTTTTTTATGTAAAAATTTTATTTTTTAAATATTTCAACTAATTAAAACATAATAATTATTAGATATAAACAGCCAATTTCCAGTTCAGTGCTTTAGAGATATATTTGTAAGGATAAAATTATTGAAAATCTTTACAAACATCATTCTTAAAAAAAATAAGAAAAAAATAAACAACAATAAATACAACACATACAAATAAAAACTGTAAAAGTGTCGTAAAATTTAATTTAACATCTAGCAATATGTAAAAGAAATGTATACTAATTTTCTAAAAAATTTAAATGTTTAAACATTGTTTTGTCGGTAGGTAGTAGCAGCAATTTTCCTCTTTCCTGCCATGTGCGTGGAATCTTAGAAAAAGTAATGCATTTGTAAATTGTAATATACATGAATTATATAAATAAATAAATGCTATACGTCATTTAGACCATATATTAAATGATTTTTAACTATATCCCCAAGTGTCGTTCTGAAGTAATGCCTCAATCTTTAAAATTGTGATGTCTGTTAAAATATTTTAGAAATAGTTTAGCAATTTTAATTTAAAGTATTTAAGCTAAAGTATTTTTCATTTAATTTAAACTACAATTTTTAGTTATATTTTGTATGAGCATTACAAAGAAGATTTATAATTGTGTACATGTAGGGAAAAGTATTAATTATTTTCCGGGGAAAAAATTAAATAAAAAAGAGAAAATAGGGGAAAAGAAAAATAGTCATGTAAGAATTATAGTTGAACTACTTTGTGATACTCATGATTTAATATAATTAAATACTGTATTAAAACGTTATGAAAAATTCAAATAGTTCAAATATATTATAAATAGTTACTTGGTAGCATGAAATTTTAAGTTTAGGGATTTAAAATGAGACTGATAACAATAAAATTTGTAAAAACTTTTCACTATAATTTAAAAAATTAGAAAATACTAAACATTGTTATTTTTACAAAACATTGAGAAAATTCACCAAAATAAATATCAGTTCTATTAATATTAGTTATCCTTCTGCTAAAAAGCAAGCGCTGTTAAAATTCTCTTAAAATTCTTTTAGGTCATTAATTGAGTGGGTTAGACTGACAGAACCATAATATATTTTGAATATGTTGGAATCACATAGATAACATACAAATAAATCAAGTAATAAGATTGTATTTATTAAAATACAACACATTGCTCAGTGGTGCACAGTTATGTACCACTGAACAATGTGTTGTATTTTAATAAATACATTCTTATTAGTTAAATTTTATGATGCAAATGTCCTGTATATATTTAACAAATAAATCAATTTTTTAAAACTTTATTTACAGGTAACTAATTAAGAAAATCAAACATTATTCTAATTAACCTTTTAACATGTTTATCGTCAAATCTTGACGGGTACCATCTAATATTGCTTTTTTTTTTCATTGAGAAAAGTCACCATTAAAACTAATACTACAGCACGATGAAGTTACATGTTACAGTTCTTCAGATAAATTATTTCATTTTCATTTTGAGAGAGTGCTACTTTATTTATCAATGTAGTGAGACATGTCCAACAGATATTTTCCTCTTCACAGTTTAAGACCAAACTATACAAATCTGAATTAAAGTACTCTCTGATCTATATTTGTAGAATGTTCTGATCAGTAAACAAACATTAGTTTGGTGTTAATAACTATCACTATCCTTCGATAATATTGACGCAATGACGTCATTGTGACATCACTGTGACAATGCATGCTATGAGGAGTGGTACTGTTAAAAATCTACAACTTTTGCTGCATGGTCACCCGAACGCTTTTATAGTAAACGATTATTTGACAATATTATAGAACAGAACATTCTCATTTATCAAAATATAGATAATATATAAAAGCAGTTATGTAATTATGTAACAATAGCTGCAGAATTTTAACAGCGTAGAATAACATGGCAGAGTAACGCTGGAAATACATAAAACATGCCATGCTTTAAATTTGTACAAAACTCACAGAATTTGAAAAAAAAATGTGTGAATTAAACTATATTTTAAACAAGTTGGAAATTGCATGTGAAGCGTAGCAAATGAGGTGCGTTCGTACGGTAACGAAGTTTTAAAAATATTAAAATCTTGCTGTTATAATTGACAGTACTTCAGATATAATATAATGGTCGAAATCTTGTTCGTGTTCCTGTAAATATGCAGGAAGAAGCTTTTATTGCACCTCAGCAACGTATATCACATTCACAAAATGTGAACTAGTTTAATATAATTAACACACGCCCCAAACAATATTTTCCCATATAGCATTATGTAGTGGAATACTTTAGTGTGGCCCTATAATTTAATAATAAATCACAGATTGTACAGAATGCATATTTTAGTATATATATATATATATATATAATACTTGATAGGTTTATGTATTCTATTATATTCGAATGAGTATAACACTATTAAAATGCATTTGAGACATTTTTCCCCATTGACCGTAATGTAACAGAATACTTTTGACATCTATGCATCCAATTTCCATAAAATTTTAAATGTCTCGACAAAATTATGTAACAATTATACATTTTAAATTTCAAACGATTAAAATGCATTTGAAACTTTTTCTCCGTTGACCATAATGTAACTGAAGACTTTTGATTGTCCCTGTAATTTATCCATACATCCGATTTTCATAAAATTTGAAATGACTCAACAAAATTATGTAATAATTATATTTGTTAAATTGCAAACGATTCGTTTGGATAGTTTTTGCGTTGTTTTATGTGGACGGACGGACTGAACGACAACTATAGGTGCTATGTATTTACATAATTACGAACGCACCTAAAACAGTTTTTGTAAAGATAAAAAATCTATTACAATTCAGATGCTCTATTCCAAAAGAAATGTATTAGGGAATTGTAGTTATTTGGAATCGGAATATTAACTTAAAAATTATTTATATAACTAAATGAAAGAATATGCAAACTGCTTTCTCAAAAGATTCTAAGATAAAAAGATTTTCAGAAAAAAGACGTATTTTCTATTATCTTTTATACTGCATCGACTTAAAAGTAATGAAATTAATATTGATATTTATGTATATGAATTCTACAAACATAATAATCATTTTTATTTTAAAATGTACCATTTAAATCTCTTTAACCTACATAATTAATGATTAGATAAATAACACAGAAATATGTAAAAGATCGGATTAAAAGGTGGATAAACAAGTGTAATATATCAGCTGATTGTGGAATGTAATTTATTGATTTATTTTTTATACATCTATATATTTTTTATATTTTTATAAGTTAAATATTTATTTTTTATATAAATTGGTGAAATGAATAAATCAATTTAAGCAAATGCAAGCTATGAAAGATACTATTATTTTTCCTTTCTACAGGACAAAATATCATTGTCAGTAACAAGTTGTAACTTTTTTATTATGATACAGTATTTAGAATAAACTGACTAAATTACTTCAAGTATCTTTTAAATATTCTTAACATCATGAATTCATTCTTGTTACATAAAACCTCTATTCATTTTCTTCAATTATCTTCAAGAAACTGACAAAATAATCTTTTCTTACAACCTCAGTAATCTCCGCTTTACCTTATGTCGTAATTCGATCACGTAAGAAGAGATTCGCTGTAAAAGAATAAGCTTTGATTTTTTCTAGTTCGGCTTCAGAAAGATAAAAAAAAATAGTTCTAATCAAAAGTATTATAATAATAATAAGTAGTAAATAAAATACTTAACGTTTCGTGAAATTCTTAAATTATTTTACTAGAAAATACATTATTTATACATTTTAAGTGTCTTTATATAAGTTCAATTATTTAATATACCAAAAAACTTTGAAATTCAGAATATAGTTTCTAAATGGTTATTTGTAAACTATCCAATTATTTTTTTGTTACAATAAAACTAATGAAGACTGGCTTTTGGTGGAATTGTAATATCGAGGCAATATTTTGAAAAGAAAAATGTTTTTGAGAAATGTAATTAGTACAACATTAAGAAAAAATGCTATATACATTCAAATAAATAATGTAATATTATTAAAATTTATTTATTATGTCATGCATATTTTTATTTTTGCTAAATTTATCTTCCATTTTCATTTTTTAATATTATATTTTATATATACATGTTTAAATCTATACATATTTCTTGTATTTTAGAATGATCGGGATATACAGAATACTCGAAGTTTCAATGTCTTCTAACTAGTTTTGAAATAGTTTTATGATAATAATAGAAGCGAAACATTTTTTCTTTCGTAAATATTAGAGTATTCATAAACATGTGCATATACACATACATAAAGACGTGTATTCTTCTTAGAAAACGTAAATATAAATTAAGGAATTCTGTGCAGAACTTAAAAATAGTCATTGTTAAGAACGACAAAGATAATAAATTTGTGCTAAAGAAATTACACAAATATTTCTTTCCATTGTTTATTCTAAACATAAAAAAATCAAACTGTTTATCGGATTCGGTTTAATTTAAGAGATTCTACATATTCTTTTTCATCCCATAAATTTATCCCATAAGCTTATTAAAAACATTTGCTTTATTTTTCCTATTTGTGTGTGAAAAAGATAATATTAAAATGAAAAGACTAGGAACTTATTTAAGCAGATATATTTTTTAAATTATTATGTAAAGCCTTTTAACGTAGGCTTAAAAAAATGCATGTATTGACGCAAGAGAAATTTTCTCAAGTAATTTAATAAAATTATGTGTTTTACTTATGATGTTTGACATTATGTGGGAAAAATACACCTTAATTAAATAATAATAAAAAAGTAAATAAAGCCGCAGTTAGAAGCTACTTCACTCAAGCGAAAAAACAAATTCGCTAATGTTATATCGATAAAAAGGCATTTTTAAGCCGTCTCAGTTACTTACATATCAACTTATATACCAAATGTTTAATACAAAATATGTAAGAAATAAAAATCAACCAATCTTTTAACAAAATATTCCAAATGCATAAAAATATGTCCAGATTGACTGTTCAAAGAAATTTTAATACCACATTTTCAAAGGTTTTTGGTTTGAAAGTATTAAATTGATCTTAACAGTTTATATCATTTATTGCCATTAATATAGATTATTTTCTTATAAAAATCTGAATGTTTACAAGAATTAAAAAGTTTTTATGCTAAAAACAGACAATCAAGCATTTTTTTCTTTCATAAAGATTAAAGTATTCCTAAATATGTACATAAATGTACATTGTTCTTATAAAACGTAAATATAAATTTTCAAATTCTGTGCAAAATTTGAAAATAACAACAACAAAATTAATTTTCTGTGTTAAGAACAACAAAGATGGTAAATTTGTAATAAAATAATACCACAAATATTTCCTTAAAGTGTTTCTTTTAAACAGAAAAAAAGTGTTAATCGGATTTGTTTTAATTAAAGAGATTTTACATATTCTTTTGCATTAGAATCCAATAAGGTTTTAAAACACTTTACCGTTCATGTTTGTGAGTGAATAAAGATAATATTAAAATGAAGGAGCTTTTTACAAGCAGCCATTTCTTTTAAAATTATTAAGTTATCCACTAAATCCTTTTAACGTAGATGAAAAAAAAAATAAATTGAGGATTAATAGAGTATGAGAAAAAATTTCTCAATTAATTTAATAAAATTATATACTTTACTTTATGATGTTTGCATATATGCAGGAAAATTATACCTGACAGCAATAATAAAGTAAATAAAGTCTCAGTAAGATACTAATTCATTTAAGCGAAAAGACACGGTCACTAATGCTAATTCTATGAAAGACATTTATAAAGACGGCTATGTTACTACATAACAATTTATATAACCGAACATTTAACACAAAATATATAAGATATAAAAAAATAATACTTTTAACAAAACATTAGAAATGCGCTTAAAAAGATATATCCAGATTGACAATTTAAAGAAATTTTAACACTACACTCTCATAGATTATGTGGTACATTTTTTGTTTAAAAGTATTTAATTGATCTCAACAAGTTATATCGTTTATTGTTATTAATAGACATTATTTTCTTATCTAAATGTGAATGTCCTTTATTATTATTATTATTAAAATGGTTTTATCCTAATAACAGAAACACAAAGATTTTTTTTTCTCTGATATAGATCAGAGTATTCATAGATATGTTTCTAAACATATATAGTTCTTGTGAAACGTAAATATAAATTTTTAAACACTGTTCAGAATTTAAAAATAGCATCAGGAAAATTAGTTTTCATTGTTAAGAATGACAAAGATAATAATTTTGTAATACTGAAAATAACACAAAAGTTCCCTTCAAATGTTTATTTTAAACATAAAAAATCCAATAGTTAATCGGATTTGTTTTAATTAAACAGGTTCTAAATATTCTTTTTCATTAGAATCTCATATGCCTTTAAAAACATTCGATTTATTGTTCCTATTTGTGAGGGAATAAAGATAATATTAAAATGAAAAGACTAAGCTTATTATAAGAAGCCATTTCTTTTAATAGTATTAAGTTATTCTCTAAATACTTTTAACGTAAGATGAAATAAAATGTTTATTGAGCATAATAAAGTGTGAGAGAAAATTTCTCAATAATTTAATAAAATTATATGCTTTACTTTACAATGTTTGACATTATGGAGGAAAAACAAATCACTGTAATCAAACAAGTAAAGGAAGCCACAGTAAGAGGTTATTTCAGTCATGCGAAAAGACACGTTAACTAATGTTAATTCATATAATATCAAACATCACTTTAAAATATCAATTTAATTTTAAATGCTTTATGTGATCAATTAAAAATAACACAAAAACATTATAGTTTTACATGTTTCATTGCACTTAAGGCAACTTTTTCAAAAACAAATGAATGATAAAAATTTCGAAATTTGTTTATCATTTATTTGCAATCAATACCAAAAAATTAAAAAAATCCTGCCTACAGATCAATCTTAACGATCTATCCAATAGAGTAAATAAATAAATAAATATTAAAATAGAGTAATTTAACTAGATACCTTTATAAATTTCTTCCATAGAATGAAAAAATTTCGAATATTTCTAAAAATTTCTTTTTATCATTTATTTGTTTTTGAAAAAGTTCTCGTAAGTGCAATGAAACATGCAAAACTATAAGGTTTTTGTGTTATTTTTAATTGATCACATAAATTAATGTTAATTTTTTAGAAGACATTTAAAAAACATATCGGTTACATTTCAACATTTTTAAATTGTTTTTTTTTTTCATTTGGATAGCTGCAATATATCTGTACAAAAGCAGATTTTTAATTTTTCTATTTTGCTTACGTTTATTTTTAATGGGACTCTTTCATTTTCATTACAGACTCTTTCATTTTCACAACCGATATTGAAAGGTAAAACATCTTCATAAAAACATTTGCAATCAATACCGAAAAATTAAAAAATCATGCATACAGATCAAGCTTAATCTGTCCAATGGAGCAAATAAATAAATAAATATTAAAATAAAGTAATTTAACTAGATACCTTTATAAATTTCTTCCATAAGATTAACATTAGTGAACGAGTCTTCTTGCTTGACTGAAATAGCTTCTTAAGATTCAGTATTCCGAATTTCAATATTGGTTAATCTAGAAAAAAATGTAACTGTCGTTGTATAATTTAACATAGCTATTTTGAAGTACGATTGGAATTACTTTTAGTGCTTGAAATTACTATATAAAAATGAATAGAATGTGGATCAGGCTCAAAAGAGATGAAAATTAATTAATACGGAATATTAAAACTGTTACGCAATTAGTATTTTATGTATCCTTGTGGCTATTAACTGTCAATTTTATTGAAAAGTAATGTATTTTTTTATTGGGGGGGTATGTTAAATATTATAATTGATTAAATTATTATAATAAAAATAGATTTGTAATTCGAACAACAAATATTACATATATATATTATCATCATTATACCGTTTTCGAACTCACTTCTGGATGTAGGTCTACCCATATTTTTCCAATGTTTTCTATGTAGTGCTTTCGTCATCTAATTTATACCAGCCACTTTTCTAATTTCGACACTCCATATAACCTTTGGTCGTCTTCTTGGTCGTTTTACATCTCTGGGATACCACTGTAGTTTATTTGTGCGCCATCTGTTGTCATGTCTTCTTGCAATGTGCCCAACCCATTTCCATTTTAGATGTTTGATTCTTTCAAGGATGTCAAAAACTTTTGTCTGATTTCTTATCCAGGATATCCTTTTCCTGTCTCTTCTAGTTATGGCTAGCATACATCTATCCATACTTCTCTGAAATGTTTGTAGTCTCTTAAATGTTTGTAGTCTCTTAAATGTTTGTGTCTCCGTTTTGAGTGTTCATGTTTCAACGCCGTAAGTTAGTACAGGTAAAATACATTGATTAAATAATTTTCTTTTCAAACAAAGAGGCTCTTCAGAATAATATTGTTCTTTCCAAAAGCACTCCACCCATTTCTTATTATTCCACATATTAATTTCATTCTGGATACTATTATCCGATGATATTTCCTGTCCTAAGTACACATAACTTTGCACTTCTTTAATCTCAGTGTTCTTGTAGACAATTTTCTTTTTTGATGTAAATGAATTAAACATCACTTTCGTCTTTTCTAAATTTATTTTTATTTCAGATTGATGCTAGCTTCTGTAAGATCTTTTAGCATATTTTCCAATTCTTCAGGACTGTTACAGCCTGTTAGTACTTTTGACCAGTGCAAGGGGAACGAACGCGGATGGGCTTCCTCCAATAACCTTGACCAGCGTGGAGGGATTTGGCCACAACCCCCTTATTTTACAATGAATTCACAAAACGTATCACGGCTCTCAGTTCCCGGTAGTCTGCATGTTCCTGGTTACGGCACCGATCAGACATACATGAAGACAGAGGGTGCTAAGAATCATCGGGCTCGGCTTGGTTGCCATAAGTTGATAAACTTGGTTATATACATACATATATATATAATGTATGTATGTATATATATATAATACAATTATTTTGAATGTAATGTACTGAAACAGAATATCCGTGTATTATGTCAAATAATAAAGAATTGATTTGCGATAAACATTTAGAACACAAACGAATATCGTTGAAAAATATTAGTATCCAATTATGTATCTATTTCATAAAAGATTTTTTAAGCGCATTTAATTATTCTAAAAAAAGAAAATTTCATTCTTTTTCCTTTAACCGACTTCAATGAAGAGGTTTCCTCATAGCATGTATGGTCACAGTGATGTCAAAATGACGTCACTTTGAGTCACTTTGGTCCCATCACGTCTGTGAAAAAAATGCCATCCCTCAGTGACGTCACATTGTGACTGAGATGCGACTTTCTTAAAAATCTTTAGAAAATTACAAAAATTCTTCAAACCATGCTATTTACTTTAAAAAACATATTTCTGGCAATTTAGATATCGTTGCTTTTGTCATAGTTTCGTCACAATGTTAATGTCAAAGTAGTCACAAATGACACATTTTCACAAATTTGTCACACCGTCACTTCACATCGACTTCACAATGTTACGTCACAAAAAAGCTCTAAAACGGCCATAACGACTTCACATTTTAGTCACTGTGACTTCACATCGATATCACGTGACTCATATCGACAATCGATGGTCACAAAGTCACAAGGTGACTTCACAACGACGTCGCAGTGACGTCACACTGCGACGTCACTGTCTTACGGGTTATGATTTTGACCTGTATGTATTTCTTGTTCACTCATAAATTCTTTAAATATGAACCGATTTTCACAGTTCTTTTTTTTTATTTGAAAGTATATGATACCCATGTAATCCCATTTTAATTTCATTTAATTCTGATGATTAGAATTTTTTTAATCAAAAATGTGTATTTGAAAAAAAAATGATTTGTCGCAAATCACCTTTCATTGTTGCAACCATTTTCAAATCATAAGTATATTAAAAATATACATTCATATGTGGTTGCGCCAAGTTGTCGCCAAGTTTGATTCTTGTTTTTGAAGTCGGTTAGTATTTTTTAAGCATATTTTATCTTCTTCTAATGGAGAAAATTTACTTGCATGGAATTGTCATCAAAATATTCAACAGCAATGGAAGTAAATATTGATTGTAGAAAGTTTTATAAGTAGAAATTCTTACCAGAGCCCGATTAAGAATGTATGGGGCCCATGGCCCTGCACCTTTTAGAGGCCCCGTGCAGCGAAGTAGTTCCTATGTTTTTGGGAAGAGGTGAATATAAGGGGGATATCATTAGATGTTAAGATTCAGTTGCAAAGTTAACCAAAATATATTTTGGTTTTTGGGAAAATTAATCCAGAAACTGCAGTATTAAGACTTCTTATTCTAAATCCTTTTATTCAATTTGGGCCCCAGCAGCAATGGGCCCCAAGTCCGTGGCCTAGTTAGCCTGTGCAGTAATTAGGACCGATTTTGACAACTATATAGTCTGATTATCTACATTAAGACACTATTATTATAACAACAAATAAATTTACGGTTTTAAAGGACACAAAATAGTGTCTTTAAAATAATATTAATAGTAATAATAATACTTCATATAATTATTTTTTTTCTACGAAAAGACATCCACAATCATCGCTTTAAATTTGGAATGTGTTCCTTTGATTGGAAAAAGAATGTAATTACGGTTTCTTTTTAAATGAATATTGGGGTGTTAACGCCTGGTAGTATTTATTACAGAAATCTTCATATTATAATTAATAAATAATATGAAAGACTCGCTCAAACAGGTTTACTAAAGCTGACAAGTGTTCGTGTGAGCAACTTTAGGCACAGTTTCAATAGCTCAGTTCTTCCCAAACTTTGATTAGCAAAAGTAGTTGAGATACTCAAGAGATCTGACGCCCAATGATTTCTACCCATTCGTTACATAAAGGATTGTGTGTTAACCAATTGAGTTAATTGGTACATCAATTATTTTACTGTCATCACTTTTTTTAAGTACATAGATTTAGACCATACTAAATTCACACCTTTAAAAGAAATTGGTCCATTTTATATGTGATATATCTACTCAATATATTATAAAAAATCTTAGATATTCTGTACCCAGATAAAAATAAAAGCAAGACACGTTTTGGTTTCAAAATTTAATCGAAAATTCAGAAGGAAATATCTATCATATCAAAAACCACTGTTAATTTAATCTTTTTACGAAAAAAGAATATAGAAATCCATTGTACAGATTTAGTATTGTTTATAAAATGCACTTGTAATAAAGACTTTTTTTTATAAAATAGATTCAAAATGCAATGTTCTACAGCAAACATTAGAGAAAATAACAAAATATTTTATTAAAATTTCATAAATGAATATAAAATTTTAAGAAGTGGTTTTCGTATAGGTAAAAAAAAAAATAATTAATAATATTGTCATATTTAAGCCTGAAAGTATATGTATATTTCTTTACTATCATAAACTTTTATGTTGGCATTGGCTGTTGAATAAATTTCTGCAAGAAAAAGAACGTTTTTTAATTATGTATTCCAAGAAAATATCCTCTTTAAAAATGCATTTGTTAAAAAATAAAAATTTTAATTTCGTAACAGATGTAAATAGTGACCTTGGCTACGTAAGTACGTATCCCTAAGTTGATGACCTTGGCTACGTATAATGGACGATCCCTATCTTCTGAAAACCGTTTACAGGAACTTGAAGAAGAGTTAGATAGGATCATCTGGGACATTTTAGGATTATGTGAAGTAAGAAGAAAAGGAGAAGAAAATATTGATATTGCCAGTGGACATGTTTTATACTACAGAGCCACAAAAATGGAAGAACAAGTGGTGTAGGATTTCTGATTCATAAAAGGTGGAATAATCACATTGTAGAATATGATAGTGCATCAGATAGAGTTGCAAGATTAGTAATACAAGTGTCCAAGAAGCTGCAAATTACACAGTTGGTGCAAAAAAGTTTATGCACCAACAATAAGTTACTCTGATGAAGAAATTGAAGATTTCTATGAAGAAATAGCTTCAATGCATCAAAAGAGAAATTGCTACATAAAATTAATAATGGGAGACTGGGATGCTAGAATTGGAGAGAAGAAGAAAGGTGAATTATCTGTAGGAAATCATGGATATGGTATGCGAGATGAAAGAGGAAATAGATTGATTGAGTTTGCAGAATGTGAACAGATGTATATCATGAATTTATTTTTCAAGAAAAAGCCACAAAGAAAATGGACATGGCGTTGTTCAAATGGCTCAACAAATGAAATCGACTACATCTTGACCAACAAAAAGTATCTTATTCAGGACTGCAGCGTTCTCAATAACTTCAATACAGGAAGCAATCACAGATTGGTTAGATGCAAACTGGAAATATCATCGGATAATAGTATCCAGAATGAAATCAATAGACGAATAAGAAATGAGTGCTTTTGGAAAGAACAATGTTATTCTGAAGAGTAATATGCCTCTTTGTTTGAAAAGAAAAGTGTTTAATCAATGTATTTTACCTGCATTAACTTAGGGAGCAGAAACATGGACACTAACAAAACGGATGATACAAAGACTACAAACAACACAGAGAAGTATAGAAAGATGTATTCTAGGCATAACTAGAAAAGGCAGAAAGATGATAACCTGGATAAGAAATCAGACAAACGTTTTTGACATCCTTGAAAGAATCAAACAGTTAAAGTGGAAATGGGCTGGCCACATTGCAAGAAGACAAGACAATAGAAGGAGCACAAATATACTATAGTGGTATCCCAGAGATGTAAAACGACCAAGAAGACGACCACAAGTAAGATGGAGTGACGAAATTAGAAAAGTGGCTGGTGTAAATTGGATGACGAAAGTACAAGACAGAAAACATTGGAAAAATCTGGTGGAGATCTATATCCAGCAGTGGATCGAAAACGGTTGTTGATGATGATGGTGATGATGATAAATTAGATAAACTATCGGTGTAAACAAATTATTACATATTGAAGTAAAGATAACTAAAAAGAATTATTTTTTTGATTAAATACGAAAAATGTTTGTAAAATTTAATACATTTGAATTTTTTATGTTTTTGAACTAAAGTTGAAAATATTTAACAAATTTAAGTAAAAAATACTTCAAATAAGATAGCTAATACAAATGTATAAATATCAATTATATATATATATATATATATATATATATATATATATATATATATATATATATATATATATATATATATATATATATATATATATATATATATATATATATATATATATATGTATGTATGTATATATATATATAGATATATATTATTTCGCAATATTGAATTTTTTTTACAATTCTCTTCGAATAATTCTTTTGTTAAACCACAAGATATTTATTTAAGTAACAATGCCAAAATATCTAAAAAGGGGGATTAAATATATATATTTCAAGTCTTTTCTTATACTTTTGTTTCTTAATTTACTTTTAACTGGCATGTCGTGAAAGTGAAAGAAGAAAAAATTAATTAAAAAAATGTATTTTTCATCAGAATGTTTCTGTTAAAAATGTACATTAAAAGATTAATATCGAAATATCATAAAGTTTCAAATTCAATTTTAATTCTTAAATGCTATCATTGAAAATTAAAAATATATCATGTATGTAATTACATAATAAAGTTTAAGAAAAACCCAAGAAATTATATTTACAGAGAAGTGAGCAGTGATATTCAGAATTATACACACATTCTCTCAAATTTTAGGTTCTATCGCTTTATTGAATTGTGTGAATAATATTGCTTGTATGAATTATTAATGCAATGATATAAACAAATGATGATTAAAAAAGCTATGACTTAATCTTTTTTTTTTCTAAAGGCAAATTAGAAATTGTATTATATGCTGAAATTAATCTGTAATATAAAAAATACATACTATATATATTCCAAATAAAAATAAATAAATAAGTAAACATGAGACCATGGAATAAATGCAAGTGATACTATATTACTTTGACACTTTGCAAGCTAAAAGATATTGCCTTTAGATCCATTAACCCGCAACAATGTCAGTTATATTTTAAATAATATCTTTTAAAATCCCACAAAAAGAATTCGCTTAGAATAACCAAAATTTTACCACTTTATTTTCCCAGAATAACTTAAAGAAATCCATGAGATTCAAGGAAATATTCTTGTTTTATTCAAAATGTAAAAATCTCCATTAAGAACTCCATTTATATTGTGAATGGAATGGTACGATTTTCAATAAGCGATTGAAATAAAACTTTCAGGCTTTCATTCAAATGCAGATTTAGTATATGTATTATATATATATATATATATATCTAGTAGCAAACCAATGTTGGTCCAACGTTGTGCCAATATTTCATTTATCGGAAATATCGCCAATAAAACGTCAATATTGCTCCAATATTGGGATGTTTACATTTTGTCTTTATTTAGCCAATATTGGCGTTTCGATGGAAATATTGCCAATAAAAACTCAATATTGTACAAATGTTGGCGTTGCAATGGAAATATTTCTTATGAAATCCCAATATTTAACCAATATTGGCGTTTTATTGGCAATATTTCCAATAAAACTTCAATATTGGCATAATATTGGCTGCAAATATTGGTTAAATAAGGGCAAAATGAAACACCCCAATATTGGAACACTATTTCATGCCAATATTACTCCAATGTGGCAATATTGCTCCAAGATGTAGACAATATTGACCCAATATTCTTTGGCTACTGGGGATATACAAATATATATATATATATATATATATATATATATGTGTGTGTGTGTGTGTGTGTGTGTATACAGTAGGGTGGTCACAAAATATATGTATAAAAATATATTTTAATCATATCTTCAGGGGACATTCCTTGAAAACTTTAGCTGAAAAATGAGATTACTTAAGTTTCAGCTCAATTGAATAACATTAACCCGTGTCTCATCGAGATTAAATTCTGAAATATTAGCGATTTTTGACAAAAAATGTGTAGTTTTTCTTTAATTAAATGAAATGTATTTAACATAGAAACCTGATTAAAATTATCTTTCTATTGAATTTGGAACATTCCGACTTCTCCCCCCTTTTTTACGTTGTCTCAGTACACTTCGTATAAAAGGACTCAGCCTTCGACTTTTACTCTTTTGTTGTTTTAACCCTGATGATGAACATGACATGCTCGAAAGTACTAGGTTTTATTAATAAAAAGACACCTTTAAGTAATCTGAGTATTTTATTCTGGTTTTATGCACAGAAACCTGGTTCTAGTTTTATTTCATAAAAATGTTGTCTTGAATTTTTATGTTCATCAAAATTTATAATAAATGACATTTAGTAATTTTTAGATTAGATCTTGAACCATACTCTTAAACTACGTATTTTTAAAAATAAGTGAAAAATGTCAAATGAAAATTTTTTATAGTCTTCTTTTTGCATTATTTGCAATAGAAGTAGAAGAATTTTTGTAATTTAAAAAAAAATCATGAATTATAGTTAATTATTAATTATCTACTTATGTGCCTGAAAAAAATATCAGCTCTTTGATTTGTATTGTACCCGAATCGCTTTTAAAACAATTAACTGATTTTATCTCTTTATTACACAGAAATTTTTGATACCTTCTCTGATTAACTATTTATGGTACTAACGAAACATTCCAACCTCTTTCCCCATTGATAGAAATGCTGAAATGCAATTGTCAAATTTTGCCTACGTTCTTTTATAATAATCGCGAAGTGAATATGAACACGAAAGAATCTTCTAGACCACACAGTACACTTACCAATTAACCACAGAATTAATTTTATGTAGAAGTATCTATTAAGCAAAGTTACTATTAAGCAAACAACTATTTCAAAAACAAATTGATCTGATTAAAAACATTTAAAAAGTCTGATTTGGAACTGTCATTCACTGGAATGATAAATTGCTTCTTCATTTTTAAATTTAAAAAATGTAGAGAAGATAGCTATTTTAATCAATTGTGGAGATTTAGAATAATTAACAGGAGTTCTTCAAACTAAAAATAGTATTCGAATAGCTCATCAAAATTTATATATTGAGCGGTTGAAAAGTGACAGGAAATCGGTATAATTTAAGCAATGTGATTTAATACCACTGCAGTAAATGGTAGTTGCCTCAGAGTAACCTGCATTTTGCTACAGCGATTATTAAAGGAAATATTTTCCGTATTTCCCATTTCGCCACAAAGATTTAGGAATTATCCTAAAAACTATTTTTGATTATAAACTGCACACAAGCACCACATATTTAAAGAGAAATTCAGATTCGGTTGTCTATGTTGGATCCGACTAAAAATAAATGTGCAATTGTAGATGAAACGCTATGGAACGAATGGTCGAATGTTGCGAGTATTATTAAATACTCATTTGGTCTCTAGTTTAGTTACTACAACTAATATTACTTAAAATTATTTATATACAAAATTATTTATTCACTATATTTACATTTTTAACAAAAGAATTCGGATCCAGTGAATTCACGATAGGTCCGCTATGATCGCCGATAAACAAACAACAACATACGATTTTCATATGTTGCCAAAACTTCAAACCTAAAGTACAGTAGACTGCATCATGGAGGCACGCGACGTCCAGGGTTATGGGGACGCCGTAACACATTAAATGTAAGATATTTCATTGAGAGAAAATTTCAAGATCTCTGACAGAATATTTAAAAACGAACAGCCACGGGATGATTTTAATGATTTTCTAAACTTTCATAATTTTCATAAAACATCATTCTCAAAAAGATACTTTTTAAATAACTTGGTGCTATTTATCATAATAGATGGATGACACAGACAGTTTATTCTCTCAAAATAATATATATTTTTAGGGATTCAGCTCTCATTAACAAATTCAGAAAAAAGGTATTGGAGACATTTGCTTATTTATAATCAATATTCTTTGTAAAAGCGTTGTGCAATGTTCCCCGTCATCGCCTTGACCCCCGATCAAGATCTGTAATTATTAAAATGACTTGTTGAATATAGAGAAATTGATAAATAGATTTCAGACAAAGCACTCGCTAAAAAAACTGGCTGTGCAATCTTAACTTGGATTGAGCAGCATTTTCATTTTTAGGTGATACTTTTAAAAGAAAAGTCAAAATAAGCATGGCTGTAAAATTAATGTCCCTTAAAGAATAAAATGATGATGACGAAAGGAATGTACGAACAACAATAGATTTCAATGAAGTGGATTACTTATAAACAAGAATGTAAATGTTATTATTTTTCTCAAACTGCAATTTTTTAAGTGATTTTTAATTAATATGCAATTTTTAAATACTGACCCATTCTACATAATAACATTATTTCAAAGCAGAAAAAAGGAAATTATTTTAAATTTGCCAATGGCACTGCTTAGAGGGGAATAAAACTATTTCAAAATTTCTATTTCAATTTAAAAAGACGAGATAGTGAAACAGCTTCTGTTTTAAAAATTGTATCTGTAGATAAACTTTTTAAGGCTCTTAAAAATCCACCTTATGTAAAGCAAAACCATCTTTCTCGGACAATTGTAAGGGATAATATTTTTTTCTTTATTATAACCCCTTCGTAAAATGCATTTGAACATTAATTATTCTAATTTTTATATTTCCTTTGCCTTTTTTTCTTTTAATTAGTTTATTTTTTTTTATTGACATAGAATTTTTAAAAATTTAAAACCTTTATTATCTGCAAAATGAAAACAAAAAGATGAAAAGAATATGAAAGGGAATTTTACAACTTTTTTCCGCATTATTATAAAATGTCAAATTTTAGAACTCATATCGTGAATTATTACCTGGAAATAAATAAAGAAACAATGAAATAGTGAGAATTACGTCATATTTATCACATTATATACAGGGTGATTAAAAAAAGTGGACAAAATGATATGACAAATCAAGCATACAATACGGATGAAAAATTACATTGGAACATGGGGTCGCAAACTAATTATTGAGTTATAAATACAGGGTGTTTCATTCCAGCTACACCCGATTTAAAAGTAATAATTTCGAGGAAAATAAAAATATTGTAATGAAAATGCAACGATATGTACCTTATTTTGTGTGAAATGTGATAACATTACGAAAATATCTCGAAAAATGTATTGCTCAACCAATCGATGATACCGCATAAGCTGATTATGACAGTCCAAAACACTTAAAACAAAAGTACGAATGTCTGTTAAATGTTTTATTATAATATACTTCAGTTTTCTGAAATTTATAACCGTCAAACCATATTAAGTTAGGATGAAACACTAGAGGTCTGCACGGGCCGGAATTTCCAGGCCCGGGCCCGGCCCAGCCCGTAGGAAAATTATTTCGGCCCGACCCGTTGTTAAACTCAAAAGTTCAGCCCGGGCCCGGGCGGTTACAATTTCTACGTTTTCTAAAAAATTCAGATTTTTATCATATAATTAAGATTCCTTAAAAGAATACTGCATACATATCTCTGGAATGATTTTACAGTATATTTTACTGGAAATACACATTAACAACATTAATGATTACTTAGATATTTAGGCTTTCAACATTCGAAAAAAGATTCATTAAAAAATTAATAATGCTTAGAATAAAAGAAAAAAGAAAGAAAGTTAAAAACATCGTAACTTTTAAAGCTGTTTCATAAAAGAAGATTTATAAAAATATTTGTATATCATTTTATTAAAGATTTTAAATCAAAATTCATTCTTAAATTCAAAGAAGCTCCTTTCTGATATTTTTAAAATCATTTTTTTTTTCAGAAACGCATAAGTTTAACAGGTATCTTTATTCAGAAACTATATAATCGAATGGGGTTATCCATTTTTTGATACAAGCAATTTCAGAATGCTGCAAGTAAATAAAATACTGTCATAGCTAGCGTTTTGAATAGAATTTCTGGAAGTGATAGCATGGGAAGGGAAAAAAACCTGCAATCATTTGAGAAACTATTATATCTCAACAAGGTTATACAAGTATTTTATTTACCAAAAATGAAAAACGCTATTCGATTCCAAATCCCTTCAATAGTTAGGCTTATCACTTTTATACTTTTAAAATTTAAAATTAATCAGAAAATGTGTCAAACTTTCGCATTATTGAGAAATTAATTTTAAAATCATCAAGAAGTATATATCCGAAGACTAAGCTAACGTAAGTTCTTTATCGCTGTTAATAATTTTACAAATCATGTTTTCTGCCAATAATTAAGTCTAGTACCGGTCCAGCCAGTCTATATGTAGAAAAATAATGCAATGTGATCTCGGACCGGCATGAGTCAGCTAAAAAAATGTTAAAACGGGTTAGACATAATGTAATTCTCCTATGCCGATACACTGTGCATTTTTATATTGATGCTGTCAAACTAGTATGGCCACATTTATACTTATTCTCGTTAAAACCATTTTCGTTGAAAATAGCTCATATTTTTTCGTCTCTGCTGAAATCTTCAGAACGCGCCAGTAGGCCCGAAAATTTTTTTTATCGGCTCGGCCCGGCCCGTCTGGCCCGTTCAATTTTTTTGCCGGCCACGGGCCCGTGCAGACCTCTAATGTAATTGCAACCCAATCGCAACCCAAATGTTACTTAACCATTCATGGAGATCATGTCCATGGAAATTATTTTGTCTTATTCGGATTTGGTTATGATTCATTAGAATATTTTCGTCGGGTTCCGATATGGTTCGATTCAGGTTTCAGGCATTGTTTGAAAATCGATTTAAATGTTCGGGTCGGATTCATGTCCATGGAAATTATTTTGCCTTGCTCTGATCCAGTTATGTTTCTGTGAAATAATTTTGTCGGGAACAGGTTTGGTTGAATTCAGATTTCGGCGTTTTCTTCAAATGGAATTTTTGGGTTCAGGTCTTCCTTCTTGTCCACGGAAATTATTCTGTCTAATTCGAATAAAGACATGCTTCACTGGAATATTTTTATCAAGTTCATTTCAGATTTCGAGATTTTTTCAAAGAAATTTTTTAGGTTCAGATTCGGTTCATGTGCATGGAAATTTTGTCTTATTCGGATCCTGTTAAGGTTCTTTGGAATATTTTTGTCATGTTCAGATTTGGTTCGATTCAAATTTCAGGTATTTTTTCAAATAGAATTTTTAGGTTCGAATCTCGTTCATGTCCACGGAAATTATTTTATTATACTCGAGTCCGGTTATGATTCTTTCTAATATTTTGATCGGATTCAGATATGGTTTGAGTCAAGTTTCAGGTTTTTTCAAATCGGATTTTTTATGTTCGAGTCGGGTTTATGTCCATGGAAATTATTTCGTCTTGCTCGGATCGGGTTATAGTTCTTTGGAATACTTTTATCGGGTTCAGATTTGGTTCAATTCAGATTTCGTTTTTTTTTTCAAATGGAACTTTTGGGTTCGGGTCTTCTTGCGTGTTCACGAAAATTATTCTGTCTTGTTCGAATAAGGAGATGCTTCACTGGAATATTTTTGCCAAGTTCAGACTTGGTTCAGTTCAGATTTCGCGATTTTTTCAAAGACATTTTTCGGGTTCGGATTGGGTTCATGTCCATGGAAATATTTTGTCTTGTTCGGATCCGGTTGTGGTTCTTTGAAAAAGTTTTGTCAGCTTCAGATTTGGTTCGATTCAAATTTCAGGTATTTTTTCGGATGGAAGTTTTAGGTCGTATCGGGTTCATGTCCAAGGAAATTATTTAGTCTTACTCTAATCCGGTTATGATTCTTTTGAATATTTTGGTCGGATTTAAATGTGGTTTGTGTCAAATTTCAGAATTTTTCAAATGGAATTTTTCTAGGTTTGAGTCAGGTTTATGACCACGGAAAGTATTTTGTCTTGCTAGGATCGGGTTATAGTTCTCTGGAATATTTTTACCGGTTTCAGATTTTGTTCGGGTCATATTTCGACTTTTTTTTAAGACAATATTTAGGATCGGGTCAGGTTTCATGCCCACTAAAATTATTTTGCCTTGTTTGGATCGGGTTATGCTTCATTTGAACATTTTTATGGGATTGAGATTTGGTTCGGGTCAGTTATCAAATCCATATTTTTTTTTTTCAAACAGAATTTTTAGATTCGGGTCGGGTTTATACTCACGGAAATTTTGTCTATCACGGATCGGAGTGTGGTCTGTTTTTTTCTGGTTGGGATCGAGTTATGTGTTAATTAGTCTAAACATTAAGGTTATAATCAGTTTTGCTTCTAATCTTTTCATGGCTATTTCTGATAAATAATTTACTTTGCTATATGATAATTTATTATGGTGTATGAATCGTTTGCGGATTCGAACAATTGTACGCCAAACAGCTATATTTTATTTTTGTTTTGAAACCAAATTAAAGCCATAATTTAATTTTAAATTGAATAGAATACATTTAAATTTTATCAATGATAAAAAAAAAATAAACTCCTAGAAAAGTGTTGTGTGATTTTTTTTACTGCAACACAGCTAATGAATCATACATTCTAATGTTCGAAATGCCAAAGATCTGCGTACAACCACACAGTAAAAAGAAATTGAGTGGGAGTATAATATCTTGGGCTGACGCTAAAAATGTAACCCTAAAATCCGCTACATTAAGTCCAAATAAGCACCAACAAAACCATGTTCTTTGACACGCCGATCAATTCAAACTGGTTTAAACCCGCATTTCTTTGTTTTTTACCTTTTAAACTGTTATTGAATAGATGACTAAAATTTCGTTTAAAAAGTAACGTTTTGTGCCATTATTGACTGTAATACACGATCGGAATGCATAAAAGATACAAATATATCAATCATAGGCAAGAATTATGTGATTATTTTTATCATATGACTTTGAAATATCAGTATAGAGGCATCATTGCTTGAAAGAAAATTTTGCTTGAAAAGTTAACATTCTTTCGTTAATGTCTTAAAATCGTCTGCACTCTGAAATCTAGATTTTCGACTAATATTTGTTATTTAAGTTTTCGCGCATACTTTTAAAAGAATGTTTTCATAAATATATTTTGTATATTGACATAGAATTATTAATATGTTGTTATATCATATACATTTTTCATCTACGTTATAAAGTATTAAAAAGTTCTGAAAAAAAAAAAGAAAACTTTTATTAATACAATTTTTAGTTCAAATCAAATGTTTTCAATATTTTATTTAATTTTATTTTGACATTTAATTATTTTGAATTTATCAATTTCAATTATTTTAAAAGCAAACATTTTTTTTAAATAAATAATATAATAGAAAAAAGACTATTTTAAAAAATTACTACTTCTTCGTAAAATATGTTTCAGCTGTAATTCATTTCTTTCAATTCGTCTTATTAATACAAAATCATTTCCACATGCTTTTGTTTGGGACTTTAAAATTTGAGCGATAAATGTTTTAATATTGCAACCCTTTTTTCGGTTTACTTCACCACCAATTATCTTTTTCCTCCATGGTTTATAACCGCTGTGATAAAAAATCATCATTTAAACTGACAGTTTGCCAGTCTATGAATTTTAAAGGTCTGTTTCAGCTTTTTAAATTATTTGAAATTATTTTGAAAATTTTATGCAACCAACCAACCATAACTAAATGAAGGGGAAAAAAAGAAGAAAAAGTCGATTTTTTATGAGAGTGATCTTTGGAGTTTAATTAATTACTCAGTTAATAAATAGAATTTCGAAATTCTGAAGCTCGGGTGCATCAGGAGAGATTTGGGACTACTCTCAAAAAAATTTTGAGCCTCGTACATGCTGTAGATTTTGCTAGCCATCGCAGACAAACACACGCAGACAGAGCGTTTTGTTCTTTTATTAATATAGATATTTCCATAACACATTCTTTTAAATTAAAACGAAATTTTGTATTCCATTCTTTAACTTGGAGAAAAAGAGATAGGAAAATGTCTTACGTTTCATTCAGCGAAGTATAACTTATAGTGTGGCATGAGAAGGTGTAATTTTCATTTCGAAAAATATATGTTCAAAGTGTTGAGTTAGCTTAAAAAGGATTTTATTTCCCGTAAAAAATATTCTTAAAAGACTTCTTTCGAAAAAGAGGATTGATAAAAATTTTTATACAGATAAGTTTTTGTTTTGAAAATAATCTTAAATCATATGCGCAGGAATTAAGCCTTTTTCATAAAAAATGGAGACGAAAGTACGCCAAACTAAAAGAGAAAATATACAGGGTGAGTCATAAATATTGAAACAATAGGCTATCTCCTTAAATATTGCCCCTAGACCCATACTTCCAATTGCAAAAATTCCTAAAAAAAGGTAAAATTTTTGATAAGATAAGTTGCGACTCCATCGGGGGTCTATTTTAAAAATTACGAAAATTAAATTTTGATACGGAACCCAGAGGATAAAATTTCCAATTAGAACATTTTTCCTTATGCATTCCTGAATGGAACAAAAAAAAATTCATCTTGATATCTTCAAAACTCAGAGAGTTATGACAATTTTAATAAATCGTGAGGTTTCAAGGGATCAGACACAAATTGAAATGCGAGTAATTCAAGAAAGAATATTACTGCAAGGTGTCCAGGAAACATTTATTTATTTATAGAGTTAGAATTTTGAATGTTTTGTGATGGTTAACCACATAATTTGTAAGCATTATCACATCATAAGCTCTCATAATAAAATATATTTTTTCAAAATATTTAGAGTAAATTGTCATAATTCAAAATATTATTTGTCGTGATGAATTTTTTTTTTTTTTTTTTTTTTTTTTTTTTTTTTTTTTGTGTGATTAAATGAAATTGTCTTATTTTCAATTTTGATTCAGCATTTTAAATAAAATTTTTTTTAAATAAAAGTATTTCAACTAGCAATACAAAAAAAAATACAATTTTTTCATTTTTTAAATTTTTTCAAACAAATCATATTTTTAAAAGTAAATTTTCTGAAGTGAAAACTTTTTGCGGCGCGTTGGACAGTTTGAGATGTTAAAAAACTAAACTAGCGGGACTGTTACCATAACCGACGTTTATTGACTTATGTCTGTTTAAAAAAGAGGAATTCTGAAATAAAAATATCTGATGCAGAAAAGTGCATTTAGTTTTAAACAAAGATGGGCTCCTAACGTTTCAATGCTTTTAAAAGTTCCTAGGTGGTTAACTCCGTCTTGTATAGTTTCGAATTCAGATTTTGTTTAAGTTTTGCCATTCTCGTCTTCTTTAACTACTATTTAAATGCGTCAATTGATTTAAACCCCATTTTTTTATCACGTCGATTTCAAATTTTTTCATTGTTTTGGCCCTGTCAACTTCATATTTTTCTTGTTAAAATTTCTATTGTACGATGCGTAAAAGGTGCCTCTAATTACGGGCCGTCAAACTGGTAGACGGTAAGTGCTGGGTTCGAACCCAATCGCGACCGTCGGCCTAACCGTTTGAAGTTTTCAGTGGTTTTCTTCGAACCATGCGATTCCTTGCATAAATACGGGTTAGGTTCCTTTAGAAAGACCCTCGCGTAGGACACACCTCCCCTATAGGACCTATATTCCTATTGTAGATAATTGGCCGGCATAAAAAAAACTAATTTCGGGCGACAGACTGTTAAACATTTTAAGTTGAAATTATTCAATTGAATTTCTAAAAAGATGTTTGGTTCGAACGCATTAAATCTTGATCAATTAAATACACTTATAACGGAATATTAGTGTGAGCTTAGCATAAAAAATACGCAGAAGAAACGTCATACTTTTAGACTTTAACATTCGAATAAATATTTTTGTTTTTTTAATTGCCGTTTGGAATAAATAAACTACTCAGATGTAGCAATCTGAGGAATCTAAAGATGCGAAATTCCATGCATTAGTAATTGATATCACTGAAATCGTGTAAATTATACTAAATTCAGTATAACAGCGCCACCCGAAAGACGATTGATACAAAAACGTAAACAAAACCAATTCATGTCAAGAAGTAACTGAATCTGATTTTTTATGAAAATTCCTGCATTACTTCTTAAGATAGAGCTATTGCAGAAATCGTAACAACTGCAGTGTTGCAGCGACATACGTGGAGCTATATACAACAAAATATAAAAAATATCAATTCATGTCAAGGACTAACTGAATCTGAAGTTTGATGATATTCCTTACATTAATTCTGGAGATACAGCTATTGCGGAAATCGCACAAAAGACTGTACAGTAGGGCCAACTGTTAAGCGATTCACACCAAAAACTAATCAGCTCCAATTTATATTAAGGACTAAGTAAATATAAATTTTTTTATTGAATTCCGTGGATTAGTTCTTGAGATAGGACGCTCACAAAATTTATGTCATATACAGAGATACAGGAGCAGTCACAAAGACAGACATTTTGTAAAAACATGCTTTTCGGTGTCTCTGAGCCCTAAAACGTGTGAATCCGTCGAAAACCGGAATTCAAAAATTTCATGAATCCAATACTTTTCTCTTGTATAGATAGAAAGAAAGTAAAAACAGGTTAAAAACAGCAAAAATTTTGAAGCTGAATAGTAAAAAGTAGATTTTTGAAAATATTTCTGTGTAATTTATTAAAATATGTTTTCAATAATTCCGTTAATAGAAGTGTCATTATCTTTATTACTATTTTTACTAAAATTATTGCCTGCGGCAATAAGTTTTAAAGACACATTTAATGATAATTTAATTAATATCATTTAAATTAATAACACTTTTAATAAGTGTTTAATAAGACGGTCCAGCCAATGGGTCGTGCCATTTACGAGCTTGGCGACAATCGCGAGATATTGCAGACATCTGGCATATTTCAACGAAGTTTAAATCAAAAACCTATACGCTTTTATTTTATATCTAAAAGTTAAAGTATTGTCTTGGATCGGCATTTAATAATGCGTAAATTTATGGTCGATCCCTAAATTGTACTTCAAATGAACTAATAACGCTGCGCTCACAGGTATGCTTAAGTGGTGTAAGTCACGAATTTTGGAAAATTTTGGATTTCAATATCTTTCAGGGATTTGGAGATATCGAGATGAATTTTTTTTTTTGTTCGATTCAGGAATGGATAAGGAAAATTTTTCTAATTGGAAGTTTTATCCTTTGGGGGCCGTATAAAAATTTAATTTTCGTAATTTTTAAAATAGACCCCCCATGGAGTTGCAATTTATCTTATCAAAAAATTTACCTTTTTTTTAATGAAACTTTGCAATTGAAAGTATGGGTCTAGGAGCAATATTTAAGGAGTTAGCCTATTGTTTCGATATTTATGACTCACCCTGTATATTTTTAATATATTTTTAACTATGAAAGAAATAACTAAACTTAGTTATTTAACTGTCAAAGCATTTAATTGTGAAAATTACTCCATATATCAAACATTTCGTTTTCGAAACACTGTATTTTCAATTCAATGATTTTTAATTTTCATAGTGAATATATATAAACAAATAAAGAAATTAAATTATTAAATTATTACTTGAGAAAGAATAAATAAATAGTTCCTGTTAATCACGATATATTTTAATATACACACTGCTAAATAAAAACAAAACATATTAATTTCATTCCTTAACGTGAAGAAAAAGACATGGGAAAATGTCTTAAATTCCTTTCAGCTTTGAAAAACGTATACTGTGAAATGAGAATGCAAAAAGATATGTTCAAAGTGTTGAGTAAACTTTAAAAGGATTTTATTTCCGGTAGAAAATATTCTTGAAATACTTCTTTTGCAAAATAGGAATGATGAAGATTTTTATTCAGTTAAGAATATGTGTTAAGAATGACCTTAAAAGCATATGCTCGGGAAATAAAAATGTTTATTTTAAAAATAAGAGATTAAAATCCGACAAAAAAGAGAAAAACTTTAAAAATATATTTATACATGCATTTAAAAAACTAAATTAACTAAGATTCAACATCGAAAATACGTTTAATTGTGAAAATTACAAAATATCTTAAACCAGTTTCATATTGCATTTTCAAACACTGCAGTTTTTAATTGAAACCTGTCATTTTTCACATTAGTGAATATAAAAATAAATAAATAAATAAATAAATTTTTACTTACAAAAAAATAAATAAATAACATGATAGTGAAATTTATGACATATTTATCACGATACATTTCTTATGCACATAGTTTTAAATTAAAACGATACATTTTTATTTTATTCCTTAACGTAAATAAAAAGGCACAGAAAAATGTCTTACATTTCATCCAACGCAGAAAAACTTATACTGTGAAATGAGAAAATATAAATGTCATTTCAAAAAATATATGTCCTAAGTGTTGAATAAACTTTAAAAGGATTTTATTTCCGGTAGAAAATATTCTTTAAATACTTCTTTCGCAAAATAGGAGTGATGAAGATTTTTATACAGATGAGATTCTACATTGAAAGTTGTATTAAAAGAATATTCAAAGAAAATAAGTAACTTTTTGAAAAAAAATATATTGACGAAAGTACAGAAAAAATGAAAGAGAAAATATTTTAATAATTGTGCCACACAGATTTTTTTAAAGAAAAAAATAACTAAATTAACTAAATTAACTAAGCTATTAAATTAGAATTGTGTTCGATTGTGAAAATTATTGGCATATTTGAAACCATTTTCTTATAGTATTTCAAAACACTATTTTTAATTCAGTCTCCTTTCTTCCTAGTAAATTTAGAAAACTAAATAAAACATATTGAATTATTACTCGAAAATAAATGAAAAAATAAATAAGTAGTGAGAATTACACCATATTTATAACAATATATTTCTTATGTGTATGTTTTTAAATTAAAACGAAATTTTTTTTTAAATACTTTAGCGTGACGAAAAAGACTAGGGCAAGCTTTAACAGAATTTTAACCTTTAAAGTAAATATTCTTACTCGAGTGACGAAGATTTTTATACACTTATGTTTACCTGTTAAGAATAATCTTAAAAGGATATGCACGGGAAATAAAAATATAATTCACATCAAAGTGGCGACTAAAATCCAACAAAAAAAAAGATTTTCTTATAAATATATTTATAGATACATAAAAAAAAAGAAAGAAAGAAAGAAAAGAAAAGAAAAAAAGAAAACACTAAACTATGCAAGCTCTTACATAGGAAGTACGTTTAACTGTGAACATTAAGACATATTTGAAACCAGGTTCTTATTGCGTTTCCAAACACTGTTATTTTAAATACAAAAACAACTTTTTTTTTATTTAGCGAATATAAAATAAAATCATAAAAATGTATGTATAACTCGCAAATAAATAACTAGTGAAAATGACATCACGTTTATCACAATATACTTTTTATATGTATAATCTTAAATTAACACGAATTTTTTTATGTAACTCCTCAACATTAAAAAACACATAAAAAAAACTTTTAAATACTATTCAGTGTAGAAAAACTGTGAAATGAGAAAGTATAAGTGTCATTTCGAAAAAGATAATTTAGAAGTTTTGAGTAAACTGTAAAAGTATACTATTTCCACATTTTTTTTTATTATAAGACATCTTTCTTAAAACAGAGTAAAAAAGATTTTTATGTATATACATTTAGGTATTGAAACCTAAATGTCATAAGGTAATATAATCTTAAAATAATATGCACAGAAAATACAAAACCTTTTTTAGAAAAAATATAGAAAACTAAATAAAAAAATATTGAATTATTACTCGAAAATAAATGAAAAAATAAACAAGTAGTGAGTGTTACACCATATTTATCACAATATATTTCTTATGTGTATGTTCTTAATTTAAAACGAAATTTTTTTTAATACTTTAATGTAACAAAAAAGACTAGGGCAAGCTTTAAAAGAATTTTAAGTCCCAAAGTAAATATTCTTACTCGAGTGACGAAGATTTTTATACACTTATGTTTACCTGTTAAGAATGATCTTAAAAGGATATGCACGGGAAAAAATATATAATTTACATCAAAGTGGCGACTAAAATCCAACAAAAAAAGAGATTTTCTTATAAATATATTTATACATACATTTAAAAAATAAACAAATAAAACACTAAACTATGCAAACTCTTACATACGAAGTACGTTTAACTATGAAAATTAAGTCATATTTGAAAACAGGTTCTTATTGCGTTTCCAAACACTGTTATTTTATATACAAACGCAACTTTTTTTTTATTTGGCGAATATAAAATAAAATTCTAAAAATGTATGTATGACTCGCAAATAAATAAATAACTAGTGAAAATGACATCACGTTTATAACAATATACTTTTTATATGTATAATCTTAAATTAACACGAAATTTTTTATGTAACTCCTCAACATTAAAACACACACAAAAAAAACTTTTAAATATCATTCAGTGTAGAAAAACTGTGAAATGAGAAAGTATAAGTGTATTTCGAAAAAGATATTTTTGACGTTTTGAGTAAACTGTAAAAGTATATTAATTCCTCAAATTTTTTATTATAAGATATGTTTCTTAAAACAGAGTGAAAAAGATTTATATATATATATATATATACATTTAGGTATTGAAACCTAAATGTTAGGTATTTAAACCTAAATGTCATAAGATAATATAATCTTAAAATAATATGCCCAGAAAATATAAAACTTTTTTTTAGAAAAAAACTGAAACGCGTGAAAGAAGAGGAACATTCAAAAATATACATATTTGCGCATACATTTTTAAAAAGAAAAAAAATCACTATATACAAATGAAATTAAAAAATAAAAAAAATGCATTTAACTGTAAAACTTAAGCCATATATTAAACCATTTTATTTTAGTTTTTCTAAAGACAATATTTTTAATTCAAGCAATAGTTTTTTTTTACTGAATATAGAAAAATAAATAAAAAATTTAAATTATAAAATTATTACTTGATTAATAACAATAAATTAAATAAATTAAATAAATAATTAATTAAAATTACAATGAAAAACGTCACGTTTACGTCGCTATATTAATTATATATACATTTAAATTAAAATGATATATTTTTATTCGATTCCTTATCGAAAAAATCTCAGTTTTCATTAAATTAAAAAAAAAACTTATACTGTGAAAATATAAAGTATAAATAAAATTTTCAAAATCATACTTCAAAAATTATGAGTAATACTTAAAATTCAAATACATATATATTACAAATTTACATTTTTTTTCCGCCAAAATTAACCTTTATAGTATATTAATTTCCTTATAACAATATTCCGTACTTAGTTCAACTTATTAAATTAAAATCTTGTTTCTAGATCTAACCTATTAATCTTTATGGAAACGATATAAATTCTTAATTCGCCTTAAAAAAACATGTATTCCAATACGCGTAAATTTAAAGATGGCTCTAAATTAAAAATATTCTTAATTAAACTTTACTTCTTAATATTGCAAATAAAACTCATTTTTTCTATGTTTTTATCAACCCTTTTTAAGAAAATCTTATTAAATTTATTCCAAAACCACACCTTTTAAAAAATATCATTATTTTTATTTATCTATTTATTTATTTTCCCTCCTTCAACATTGGGTATGAATGCATATCAATAAATTCATTTTTTCTCTTTTTCTCTTAACATTAATCGTCTGCAAAAATACTTCGGTTGCAGGATATTTGAAATTCTGAATTGATTATAAGTTAATTAAATAATATAAAAAAAATAATAAAATTATCGTCTGTGGAAGAAAAAATCTCGACTCTGGTTGCCCCCAGGGGGATACCTTCTTTAGGTATTCACGGGCTTCACAACACCGGGGTACCTGAGTGATCTTTCTCTTTTCCTTTTCCTCTTACTCCTCTTGTCTTCCTTTCATCTTTGTTTCACTCTCATTGTGGTTTCCTCTTCGGAGGTGAGAGCAATTCTGTATAGGCCGATATCATCCTGTATATTGACTCATGGAGAATTGTAAACCACCCACGTGTTGGCCGTGCGTGGCGACCCGTGTCCCTGGAAAGGGGGATCCTGGCAGTTGAGGGAAACCAACACACTGCTTTGGCCTCTGCTTCAGGTAGACGGGAGGTGCATATTGGTCCCGTATGCATCAATCGGCTGGTCAGCTGACTTTTGTCACTTGCTCTAGGGATCAAGTGATCGAGCAACTACTAGTCATCTCGTTAAGGGTGGAGCCTGACATAGGGTTGTCTTGTGACCGTATAGGCCTTGGTTAGCACTGGTGCACGAATGCGCATCCCCTTGTTGGGCTCGGTTGTGGTGGTGCCGCCGGGGTCCGAATTGTTCTTTTCTAACATGGATGGAAAAACTTCACTTCCTCCTACTTCTCTCCTTCCCGGAGAGCAACAAATTGTTCAGAATACTTTTATTCGTTTCTTTATAATTAAACGCACAGATAGCCGTTCAGATAGTTCTTTTAAGAAAACTTCTCCGTTCCTTATTGCAAAAACATTTCAGTCTTATCTGGGAGATAGAAATTCTCTAAAAAAGTTGCAATCCGCAGATTTACTTGTTGAGGTTTCGTCTGCTAAACAGTCTCAGCTCCTCTCAAATTGCTCTACTATTGGTACTTTCTCAGTAAATGTTCAGATGCATAAAACTCTAAACACAAGCCGTGGTGTTATTTCTGAGCCAGATCTTTTATACTCTACCAAAGACGAACTTTTACAGAATTTAAAAGAACAAAATGTTATAGATGCACGTAGTATTACAATCCGTCGAAATGGTCAAGTCATTCCTACAAAACACGTTATTTTAACATTCAATAGCCCTACTCTACCAACCAGAATTAAAGCTGCTTACCTGAACTGTCCTGTCCGTCCTTACATCACTAACCCTATCCGCTGCTTTAAATGCCAGCGTTATGGGCACACTAAAACTAACTGCAGTGGTTCTTTTACCTGTGCACGCTGTGCAGAAATCGACCATGATAGCGATTCATGTGAAAAATCGGAACGCTGCATTAACTGCAAGGGTGATCATTGTGCATACTCCCGTTCCTGTCCTGACTGGATACGGGAAAAAGAAATCCTTGCTGTTAAAATATCTCAAAATCTCCCCTATCCTGAAGCTCGTAAAATAGTTGAATCCAGAACTCCATCTGTTGGAGTTTCCTACTCCAGTTTACTAAGGCATCATTCAAACTCTGTTAGACACATAAATACCCAAACAGATTTCTCATATCCTCCAAATAATTCAGCCAGAACACAATCTACCAACACACCTATCAAAGAAACCCGTGATATCTCTCTCCCAACTAAATGTTTAGTAAAACCACTGTTAGAACGCTGGCCACCATCCAAAGAACCAGTTAAAATAGTCAAAATGGATACTGTGACTGATTCATCGTGTTCTGTTTCCTCAGCTTCTAATTTTCAAAAATCCAATACTGGTCGAAATGTAAAACTGAATCAAAAAACGCATATTCAGAAAGATTCGAGTAAGACTACTATAAATCCAAATAGTTCACAAACATGCAATAGTCTCAAAAAACAGAATTTAAAACAAAAACTTAGCCCACAAACCCATAAAAAATTCTCAACACCAACTTCTCCACAGTGGAAAAGTGTGGGGAAAGGCGGGAAAAGCTCACTTAGTCCGTTTTTAAAAAATATGAAGGATCCAAAGCAGTTGAAGAAATATGTGCAGGAGGCTATGGAGTCCGAGTCATACAATAATAACTCGGACGCCGATGATGATAATGCAATGTTAGCAGAGTTTGAATCTAACTGACTTCAGCGATTCTATTGATCTGTGTTTTAACTAATTGACATTTTTATATGCACTGTTTTTTTATTACATTTCTGACAGTACAGTTTTCAACTTGTTACATCTTATCTAAGTTTTCTATTTTACCCTTATTGACTTTTAACCAGTTATATTTTAATTACATGTATCGATGCATTACATCCATGATTTTTAACTCTGTTTTTATCTAGTATTTTATGTCATATTTTACACTGTTTGTATTTTAACTTTTATTCTCAACTTTTAGAGTTTTAATTTACACTGAGTGTTTTTTAGCTATGGTCTTTGATTTATAATTACTGATTTTAATTTGTTTTTTTTTCCTTAGTACTGACAGCTAAGTTATACCTCTTAGTTTTTTTCTTCGACTTTGTCTTGGCGCAGCATGTCCTAATGAAGACCTTGCGCCATAAAACTCAAATCAACCAACCAACTCGACTCTGGTTATGAGTTATGTTTACATGGAAAAATGATGGTTAGAGAGTAGAGAATTTTCTAGAACTTTGTTTTTAGATTTAGGAAAGGAAGCCTGGAGGTGAGAAGGGAGATTCTTGGTTTTTCTTCGATGAGTACGGCTTGCTGAAGAAAAGATGCAATATTCTTTTTGATGTTTCGGTTAAAAACGGCTTGCAAAGGGAGTCTTTCCCTCTCTTATGAATACAGTTTAATAAATTAACTTGCAGCAGCCAATGAGTAATTTATTGGATCTTCTACATTTATTTATTTATTTTGTTTTTTTTTCCTCTTTTGCTATGACTCTGTGTTTTTTAAATCCAGTGAACCAGTGAAAATAATTCGAGTTTCTCCTTAAATCGTCACATATATATATTTCTGACTTTAAAACAGATAAAGAAAGAAATTTTAATTATTATGAAATTAATACGTGTGAAAAACGGTTAAATTGTAAAAAATGTGTTATATTCATAATACTTTTTTAATATAATTTTATTCTTTTATATCAACAGTCTTAAGTTAAAACAATTTCTTTTTCAATTCCATAACGAATAAAAAAAATACTTATGAGAATATCTTATTTATTTTTTTTTTTTAAGCATACATAACTCATATTATGAAATGAGAAAGTATAAACAGTGTTTCAAAAATGATATTTCCAAAGTGCTGAGTAAACTTTAAAAGGATTACATTTCTTGGTCAATATATTGTTACAAAAGCCCCTTTCGAGGAACAGGAGTGAGGAATATTTTTAAACCGATAAACTTTTGTATTCAAAGTGATTTTTCCTGAAAAGGGTTTGAAAAAAAAAAAACAGAAAAAGAAAAAAAATGAAAAATCAGATTCTCAAATACGATAGAAAAGTAAAATCCCGAAACATTACAAGAAAAAAATAAACATGCATTTATTTATGCATAATGTGTTAATTTGATTACCACACATTCTTTAATTTTTGCGCAAATGTAAAAAATAATTTAAAAACTATCAAAAAGGTCTAATATGATAATTTTGTTTTATATAAGGAAATTTTTTTTTATTCCACTATTATAAAAATCATATACGATTTAAATATGTGTGTTATTTAATAATCTTTTAAAATATAATTTTACTGTAATAACAATGTAACTCCAAAATTATTTTTAGTAACCATTACTCACAGATTCTTAGTATCTAAGTCCATGGTAACTGCTACGACAGGATTTTCATAATCCCTTTATTTAATGAGCACTTACACTGCATAAACTCGACGCGTCTTTAGTGGTGTCAAGCATCGAAGCGGGACCTTTCAGCCTAGAGTTCGGTGCTATGACCACTTGGCTATCTGGCCACAACAAATGAGTTTTAGTAATAACTATTAAAAATATAAATCTATTAACTCTATTCGTTGCTAGCTTTTTTGAAGTAATTCTTACAGATTTTCTTGTAACTGAGTAAGATTACAAAAAAATTTTAGTAATTGCAAGGATCACTGAGAGAAACTAATTTTTTTTTAGTAGATCGACCTTTTTTTTACAGTGTGGACATGAAGAAAATGAGATTTCAAGAGCAAAAAATGTATTATTTTCCGTTTTTTAAAGACTATTTTTTTCAAAAAGTGACTAACCAAAATGGCCCCACCAGTGACCGAGAGGTTCTGACCTCTCAACTGGTAGATGGCAGGTGCTGGGAACTAACCCAATCGCAGCTGTCGGCCTAACCGTTCGGAGTTTTCACGGATTTCTTCAAACCTTGCGTAAATACGGGTTAGGTTCCCTTAGAAAGACCCCTACGAAGGGCACCCCCCCTGATCCTATATCCCTAGTGTAGATAATCAGACGACAAAAATACACCAAATAAAATAAACCAAGACTAACCAAAATAGTATTTATTGCAAGGATTTAAATTAATATAATTTTGATGAGTTTTACATTCAAATTTTTGTTTTGATGTTCGACATTCTGCATTATACACTGCTCAAAACAATTAAAGGATATTGCAGTTTTAGGGGGATTTTGTATCTGGGAAACTTTTTAGCTGATTGATACATGGTCGACAGACATAGTAGGTTATATGAGAATAGATTACACATGTTTGGCAGAAAAAAATGCATTTTATTGCGCATTTGTGTACAAAAGGAAAAAAACACAATTTGTGTATATGAGAAAAAAAGAATAATAAAAGGTGTTTTCTTCAAAGAAAATCATTTTCAGTAGGGGGTATGGTTTCCACGGGCAGCCAGCAACGTTGAACATCTTTGAGGCATGGACTCAATGAGGCTATTAATGACGAGTTAGAGTATTCTGCCCCACTCTTCCAAAAGAGCTCTTTCCAGTTCTTGGACAGTTTGTGGGGGTTGTTAGCGGCCAGAAACTCGTCTTTCTAGAGCGTCCCAAACCTGCTCGATTGGATTCATGTCTGGAGAACACGCTGGCCATTCCATTCGAACGATTCCTTTCTCGAAAAGGAAATCCTCCACCACGTTTGCACGATGTGGCCTGCAGTTATCGTCCATTAAAATGAAGTTATCTTCGATTGCTGCAGCGTAAGGGACTACAATAGGTCTAAGGATCTCATCCGTATATCGGTGACCAGTCAGAGCTCCATCTCGAATGATGTAGAGGTCAGTGCGCCCGTCAATGAAGATGCCACCATACACCAACACTCCTCCACCGCCAAATCTGACACTTTCGTGCACAAACGCAGGATTATTCCTACTGCCACGGTCTCTCCAGATAAAAATACGCCTATTATCCGGATGCACAGAAAAACGGGACTCTTTAGAAAGCAGAATATTGCTCCATTCATTTCTCCTCCATTTGACATGCTCGGTTGCTCACTTCCTGCGGTCGCGACGATGCCTTGATGTTAATCTAACACATATCATCGGTCGGCGAGCATACAGACCTATAGCATGGGGCCGGTTTCGGACAATCTGAGTTGAAATCGTGGTGCCTGTAGCCGAGCGTAGGTGTTGTTGGAGAAGAGTAGCGTTCATGTTTCGGTGTCTTCGAGCTGTTAACGCTAAATACCGATCTTCATTGGGCGTTGTTGCCCGTCTACGACCTTGCCCTGGTCTTCGGCCTGCACATCCACTCTCCAAAAAACAGTTCCAGATCCTGGAAATGACACTTTGTGACACTCCAATGGCTTGCTCTACTTCGGCTTGAGTTTGGCCCCCTTCTAACCTACCAACAATTCTCCAAGCTTCTGAATCTGTCAAATGACTTTGCTGAGACATCGTACTCATCGAAACAAAGCAATCACTGAATGCCGATCATCCTTGTCTTCATTCTCTTTTATCCAGTTGAAAGTCAAATTTCATTCGCTGCCGCTGAAGCGACGTTTTTGACGTCGAACTCAAAATTTGCATACTTCACAGTTTGAAAACCAGAAAAATTTGCATTTGTGATTCTCTTCTTCTATTTTCGGCAAAAAAAATTTCGTTTATGTCTTTATTTTACATAAAACTTCAAATATCCTTTAATTGTTTTGAGCAGTGTATATTAATTGTTTTACACATTTTGAAACCTGTCACAAATCCACTTTATGTTCTCCAGGATTTATTTGAATTTAAATTTCCACCTGTTTCATTTACTTATCACCCCACAGAGATCGAGTGCAAATTGTGTGTAAATAAAAAGATTTCCAGTTGAGTAATTTTATATGACAGTATACGTGGAAGTCGTGCTCCGATGAGACGTATTTTACATTATGTCAGAAATTTGCTACATTCGCTTGGATACAAAGATACATGGCAAATTTCATTCAGAAAATGAAAGAAAAAAACTAGCAGGGATATATCAGAAGAGTTAAATATTGATGCATAATACTATGAGCAAATTTTTATCAGAAATTGAAAAGGAATTTTAAGAAAAGGCTAAGTTTATTTAGCTGGGAAAATTTATCGATGATTTCACAAAAAATGTATTGATTTTTACAAGTGTGGAAGTTTAGATATAATAGTTTAGGAATGATTACATATTAAACTAATATATATTTATCTTATAAATGTTTTCCAGAAAAAATATTTTATATTTCTATTTAAAAATATAATTTATACGCACAAATTTTTTGTTTGTTTTTAAAGAAAACAAAATCTTACTTTTTTCGTAATAGAAATGTTTATAAAGTCAGTTAACGTAGTTGGGTCCTTTTCTGCAGTTTAAAAACATGAAAGTTTTGCAGTTGATTGTATGCATATTAGGAAAAGCAAATCCAATTATTTTACCAAAGGTAGCAAAGATCACAACGATTACATATTTGTTTAAAGCAACATAACTGTAAATAAAATCCATCGAAAACTGAAAGTCGAAAACAATTTCGATTACAATACTTTCTTTTATTGCAGATGAAAGAAAAAGATTACATTTCGTTGAAGTTACAGATGGTCAGCTGCGTGATATACTTGAAATAATCAAGAAATATAGAGCATACATAAAAAAAAACTAAACACTATATATTGTGATCTTAAATTTTAGCAGTATTTCCTCTGGTGATATGAAATATTCCTTTCCAATATAAAAATAAAACAATGGAAATATAACGTGCACTAACATGCAAAATATGAATTGGGTCATGCTTTTATCATCTGATGCTTAAAAATTTTACAGTGTTAATTTAAAAAATGACCTTCGTTTTTAACCATGACGTCAATTTTTTTCCCTGATATTTGGAAAAAAGTTGCAGGCGGCAGCTCACACATTCACTTCATCGAGTTCACGGTTGAAATTATAAGATCAGTTAAATCTTCATTCACATTAAAAAAAAAATCGGTTAGGTAAGTCATGTCTTTGTGGAAAACACCTGAAAATGCGATTTTAAAGGTTGACTCATAGGTTTACGATTGTATTTTCCTTCATACAAAGATAAAATAATACGGAGCATTGCGAAAAGGTAAAACAATTGTAATGCTAAGAGTCAGAAGCTAAAATCTGGTTTTCATGTTTTTCCGCCATGATATGACTTGGGAGTTTGGCGATAGCTTTTGGTAGACGGAATAATCAAGTATAAAAGAAACATATATACAACTTCAAAATGTCTATTAACTAAGAGTTTACTTCATCGGATGAAATGTATCATTTACAAATAAAATACATATTTGAAATGAAATTGAAATAAAAAAGAGGGTCATAAAAACTCGAAGTGTGTAGAAAATAAAATTACAAAGGTTTCGGCAAAAAATTACTCTATCGAATTTCGTTTTCATGTGTTTTTTTTCTTTTTATAGATTACCCCCCCCCCCCCAAAAATGTTTTTTATATATATTTTATCAGAGCGAATATCTCGACAGTTCTAAAAATATGGGATATTCATAAAAGTTTCTTTACATTATTACGTGCTACACTGCACAAAAAGAAAAAAAAATATCTACATTTACACATATATTTCTATCCTGAATTTAACTTAACGCGCTAGTGCGTGAAGTTCCAATCTTTTAACACAGAGGGCGGAGTTATTGGCAGCAAACGCGTTAAAAAGTCGGTTTACACGAGAAAATGGTATTTTCCGTTAAAATGCGAAAATTTGCTGCTAAATTGCAACTGTACTGATACCAAGAACTTTATGATTAACAAACTAACCAGATCACTGTCTAATTGTACACTGAGCAAAGAGAATATCTCCAATTATTTAATCCATCCATATCATAACCATTATAAACGATAAGGAAATCATAATAATAAATTAGCCTTACTAATTAAAATTTGTAAGAATTTTAACAGCATCAATAAATTTACTGTGGTCTTATAAAAATAGAAACACATTATACAATCCATTATATGCTTTTAGAATGACGTGCAATAGAAGACTCTATGGCGTGATAGTTAGACCAAAAGACTCGCACAGAAACGGTCATCAGTTCGAGTCAGCCCGATGTCAATATTTTTAGGTCCTTCTAAAATGTTCGATAGATGGCACTACCAGTCAGTTTTTATACCACATTTATATTAGAAAATTATCGCCTCTTCAAACGGAGTATTTCCTTCTTTTACTAGGGGGCTCCGCCCCCCTGCTCGCTACGCTCGCCAGCCCCCCACATAAACGCTTCGCGATATCAAGTTGTAGGCTACCCCTGCTTGCTGCGCTCGCCAATACCCCATGGAATCGCTTAGCGATTCAGTTCGGTATTGCTTTGCAATCCCGGTTGGAATCGCTTCGCGATGCATAGTCGTAGCCCTTTCCTGATTCGTCTATTCGACTCATGGAATGTGTGGTCCACTCGGGCGCGTTATTTCCGGAAACCTTACACATCAGCATCATTCCAGGAGTCATTCCTGGAGATTTGTTTAAGGGTAGTTTTTTTTTACTATAGAAGGATTTCCCAAAACAGAATATCAAATAATGGAACCTAAAAGGTCTGGAAACTTTGCTGCAGTAGTTTTTCAGCTAATTCACTATTTTTTAACAGTGTAATTAGATACAAAATTTCAAATCTCTATCACAATTTGTTCGGAGATTGAGAATAGAACTTTTAGAGAGAAACAGACAGGTAGGCGGTATTTTGTTTCTTAATATATGTTTTTCGGTATCTCCAGTGAATCGTGTAAATCCGTCATTTTTTCAAAACAATTACAGAAATTACCTACACTACATATGATGTGGCAGTAAAATAGTTGCGTTATAGTCAGATTGTAAATGTAAATATACAGAAGATTTATGTAAAGAAAGTATCAAAATAAAGCATGCAGAATTTTCCATCTTTTATTTCGTTTAACAACCAGTAAGGAACATTTATCAGTATATTTCTTACACTATATATGCATGTTTATTAATATTACATATTTGGATGATTGTTATAATTGTTTTTTAAATAAAATCTACAAATATGAATTTATAGAGCCGATGTACATTCTTTTTAAAGTAGAGTATTTATAAATATGATCATTAAAATTACTTTTAACTCTATTAATTCTACATTTTGTTTTTACACATAAATGATAAAAACTTACAAATAAATAATATTATATCCATAAATCCATTCGCTACAAAAATAAAAATTTTAAATTTTTGAATAACTATAATTGCAGAAATTAGTTTATTTTAAATTCACATAACATTTATACATTCACAGTTCTTACTTCTATGATGTCTTAATGTCATCACATTTTCATAGCGAAATCCCGACGTAAGATTTCGAAAAATGCATCAAAGTTTTCATCTCTTTATTTTAAAAGAAAATCTCTGAAATATTGAATGAGTTTTTCATCGATATACGTCCTTCAAATAAAAGAACGTAAAGATCTTAAGAATACCATTCATATAGTCACAGAAAATATATATTTCGCATAGGAGATTTAGTTTCCAGTAAGAGGGTCCGTGTACAAATCTTATTGTGATTTCTGGTTAAAATGATGTATGTTACTTTTGTTTTAAAGTCAACTATTTTTAGATAAATTTCTAAATATTTCTAAATTTAAAATAATAAGTAAAATATATTTTCAAATAAATTTTTGGAAGATTAAATGTCAGATTCTCTTTAAGAAATTTAACATTCTTATATTCATAATTATATTCTGTATGAAATATTAATACAGGGTATACATAAACATTATACCAAAGTTACATGGCTATTAAAAGAAAAAAATGAAAGATTTTCTTTCAAACTATATTTAAATCATCCATTAATGTGAATTTAAACAACATTAGTTTCATGAAGCACTGTATCTAGTTCTTTTCCAAACATTTATAGTATTAAATTCATTTGCTATACCAAACTTAGGTTCTCATAAGTCTTTTGCATTGATCCCTGAGACTCTCTGATTCAAATTGTATAATCTCATTCCAACTTAAAATTTAGATTGCGCAGAAGTATCCATGCAAATATAATATATTTTATATTTCTGAATTTTTATTTGTGAATTTTAATTTAGATTGGTAAAAAGGCATAGAATCAACAGAATAAAAAAATATATAAAGGCAAATGTTTGAACCCGAGTCATTGGCTCAACTGATCAACAAATTGCTTGCGGAGATACCTGGCCTATCACGTCTGCTATGTTGGTAAGGTACAAGTTAGAAAAATTCACGAACAACAATCCCGTGGTAAACATGAGTCTAAATTAATCCAACAAGGCTAATTATATTTTATAACAATCATTGTTGAAAATTTAATGTATTTACATTTTTTTTGTTTTATCTAAATAATTAGAAATATTAAAATTATATCGATGTGTTTTTTGCGACGTGGGGAAGGGTTGCCAGACAAAGTGACCAACCGAACACGTAAAATGAAGAGCTACTCGAGCCGAAACTAGTTTCTTTCAGAATATGATAAAATATTACCCTTTAAACAGTAGAGCAATATCCGTCAAAATTTTTAGCAAACGAGTTCCTGGAATTAGCCCAGAAACTAGACTGTAGTTCGGTGGAATGAGCCCAGCTTAATTATCATCAATATTAACAAATCCGGTCAAGGAATTTCCAGAGATTTTTCAAAAAACTAGAGAATACCAAGAAAACTATTCATTAAATCACAAATATCCATTGGACTACTTAATTTTTTCCCAACATCTGTAATTTTTTTACTAAGTGGATGTTATTTTTCGTATTTCATATATCAGTTTCACTTCTTCTTAACATTCTTCATTTAAACCATATTTCATACCGGTATTTATATCCATTTTGCGGTGAGTGTCAAAATATGACTTCTAAGAGTGTAGATTTCAATTTATGAATGTTAATATAATCAGAAAATGACAAAGCAAAATTTTTGATGTTGCTAATTATATAATTTTTAATTTTGCATTATGTCATACACTTTAATTTCCGCATTTCTTCGAATTTTCCAAAACATATATTAGCATACATATTATTCATAATGCTTAAAATGATCTAAAGTAAAAGGCGATCCATTCTTATTAATTTTTTTAACATAAATAGAATATATCTGTATTAAAAAGGGCAAATGTATTTGAGCGTAACGGATATGTCATTTTGCGAATCGCAACATTTTCCCCTGCAATTTCTGTTTTGAAATTCTCGCTATTGCAAATTTTGATGCTCAACACTTTTTTATGCAATTTCGGTTTTGAAATTTTCGGTGCTGCAAGTTTTACACTTCTAAACATCGTACATTTTTAATTTTTACACTGTCGTTAGAGAAAGAAATGTACTTCTAAATGCAATTTATTTCAAAGGCGTATCTCATTTTATTTATGAGATATTAATTTTTTATAGATTTTAGTACCAATTTTGTAATTGTGGCAACAGATTCATTCCATTTCCTCTTAAAAGTAAAAAAAAATATTAAAATGCATATAATATTTCAAAAATATCCTTTGTTATAAAATCTGGAGAATGTCGGTTTTGTTTCGTTTAATAATGTGAATAATTGAGTTTCATAGTATTTTATTAATTTTAGCTTAAAATAATATTTGTTAGAGAGTTAGACTGACCAATATGTATTTTACTGTAACTAACTTTGTAAATTTTCTATAAATCATTGAAACAGTTCTTTCTTAAAAATTTTCTTTCGTCGAATTTCAACGGGTTCCACCTTGTTGCATTAAAATGATTAAGTGATACGATATCATGCCTATCACAATAAAGTATAAAGAGAAATAATGTTGATTCAGTTTTTAATTGCAATCAAATTTTACTCAAAATCCTTTTTTAACACTAATGTTTTTTATTATTAAAATAGTAATATGTATTTAAAATTTTTATTTTTATTTACAAACATTTTATATAAAATTAAATAGATACTCTCTAACATTTTATATATTTTTTCAAGAACTAGATGAATAGAATGCCTAGCAAATTAAGTTTGTTTAGTGCAGTTCACATTTGGTATTTCGATGCACATTCATTTGCTTTAAAATTAATCAGTGAATGCACAAGGTAAATAATAAAAAAAGGATAGATTAAGTTTTTAAACTACACATTCTAAAATCTGGGTTTTCTGCAATTTCTGTAATAATCCTTAAATTTATATTGTGCCGATAAGAAATTCGAAAGGCAATAGTCAGAATATCTTTTGTCAGATATGTATTTTATTTATTTCAGCATTTGGCATTGTTCCATCTCAGATATGAAGTTTGTTTTCTTTTAGATTTAAGAAGCTTCAGCATAAACATCATAAAAATTTATGGAAGTAAACTTTCTGATAATAAAAATACTTAATAACATAGGAAGATATTAAAAACTAAAAAAGTAAAAAATGATATTGATTAGGATGTTTTACTAAGGCATTGGGGTCAGATTTTTCTTTTATCGTAAATTATTTTTTATTTACCCTTTTTATTTTTAACTTGTCTTTTTTAAGACAAGTATCTTTAAAGATCTTAGAAATCTTGACAAAATAGTCAAGAAGCTTAATCTACATAGTCTTAATGTGACTTTATTAAATTTCTGAAACATAGGTGTTATCAAATCTGACGTCATAATTTTGGTTTAAAAGACCTGTGCTATTGTTTTCGTTTTAACACCACTCTATTTGCTTTTTTACTATTTCAGTATTTCAAATTTTGGACGTTTGAACAGAAAATAAGGTCTCTATTCAAATAAAGTTGTTTGAAAATTAAACTCAATTTATTGAAAAAAAAATCAAAATAATTCTACCATTGATTTGTTAACGTATTTTACAAGTGGATATCATTTTCTAATGATTATAAAGTGATATTTACAGCAACGTAAATAAATATTCAAAGCTGATAATAGGCAGCTTTACAACAAATAACAACGTGTTCCATATATGTGGATCAATCTCCTTCTTCATTTTTCTGATGTAGAAAAAAAAGTCTGTACACTGTTTGGAAAAACGGCAGAAGTAAGTCCTCAATCACCGCCTTTTGAATAGTATTTCCATGTAATAACACATAAATACCAGGTGTCGCAGGCGACATTTACTGATTATTTGTACGGTGAGTATCGAGTTTTAAAAACTTGCTGAAATCACAATGTTGATGCCAGGTATGTCCACGGCATTGCATTACATTGAATTTTTATTTTACTTTTTTTAATAAAAACAATTATATTTATGAACAATTTTTTTATGTACATAACATTATAGTTCTTCCTAGCAAATATTGTAACAGAAGAACAGCGAGATGTCACAACAGCGGCGTTTTCAAAAATTTTTGCTCGTTTATTTTATCAAATTCTGCTCATGCTGTACTATAGAGTTAGATTTGTAGAGATACGTAACCGTGGTGAAAGGCGCTAGTGGTTCGAAAACTATTGCTTCTTTTAAATGGCAGTTTCTCAAAATCCAGACTCGTACATCCCTGAATATTGAAGATAACTGCAAAATAAACTCTCTGAAAGTTTTAAGACAAAACGACTTTATTTGCTATAGATCTAGCAATAAGTCATGCGCGAGAGAGGGACCATTAAAACAGCACTGGATACTTGAAAACAGATAAGAAGTGATGAAGTTGTCAAATATAATTGAAAATGTGTCGAACCAAAATCTTGATACACTGGACCAGGGCTGTCCAACGCGGGTGCCATGGCGCCCTTTGACAATTTTCTTGGCGCCCCTTTGAAGGTTTCCTGTTACTAGACATTTTAGAAGTAAAATTCTAGTATAAATAATGCTTTCTTCAAAATCACTAACATTTGTATAAGACATACTTTCAAAATCTGTAAATACGCATTAAAAACCAGAAACACACTCATGCATATTTCCACAATTTCTAGTAATTATTAATAAATGTATTTAAAGTGTAATTATATAAAGCTTAAATTTGGTAAAAATTGGAATTAGCTTTTTTTATATTTAAGAAATAACATAAAAGAAAACATTTTTCACCTTTTATCTCCTCTTTCAAGACACATATGCATGAAAGTTCAGCTTTTATTTTTTTGCTGTAGTCTGATTTGCCCATTGGCTGTTCCATACGAAGGATAAAGAGGCTTAATTTTTCTGTCTTGATTTTTGAAGTTTTAGGTTTGTTTATTTATTTATTTGATTAGAAAAATTAATAAAACTGTGAGAAAGATTTGCATCTATGAAAGCACTTCGAGACTATCTCTCTGGAACCACCCACATTGGTTCGCTATCATGGATGTCTTTGTTTTTGTACTTTTTATAAAACTAGTTCACGCTTTCAAAATAAATCAAAGCGTATTTTCACATTTTAAAAGAAACCTAGCCAATACCTCTGATTTACATGTTTATTGTTATTTTTTCTATTATAGGTACAATTAAAATATTTTACACCATACCCTACAAACATTTTTGAGATAGATTTCTCATAGAAAAATGTGCAATTTAAAATTTAATGTAACTCCAAAACTGTATGAGCCTTTTGTCTACTGTTGAAAGGTTCATTTGCATTATGTTAAAACGTATGCATATACTAATGCTGTGCGATAATATTTCCACATGTTTTTGGTCATGTGAATAATGGCGCCCTTCGTTGAGTGTCAAGAGCTGAAATGCGCCCTTGCTCAATAAAAGTTTGGACAGGCCTGCCCTGGACTATTATAACCCAAAAGATATAGCAATTAATGAAACTTTAAATTAAAACTAGTCAACAGGACAGTTAATTGACGATATAATATAAACGTACAAATATGAATGTCAACATTGAGTAATGCGAAAAATCTATTAGAAGCAGTGATACAGGCATCGATCGCCAATTTTAATATAAACAGAGTATAATATTTGCAGCCGAAAAGACATTTGTGTTGACTATTACACTGAGAATGAACAATATATGTCTGCAACAGGAGCAGATGGTCTAAGAATACCTTTTCTATATATTCTTTAACTAAATGAAAGTATGCTCACACAGATAATGATTTTAGGATGGGAAAAAATTTCGTTTTGATTTTTTTGATTAACGGCTTCGGCCGAGCATGGGAAAACATAAGGAACTTAAATTTAAAACACAATAGACGACAGATACAATATTTTTAGAAAGGAAAGATAGTTTTGATTTACTTTATAAATGGAAAAGGGTAAATTAAATTTATAGATAGAGAATCTAATATTAATAGGGGAATAAACAGTAATATGTAATGTTATGTTACTTTCAACATCACAGATGCCGCGACAATGATTTACGTAATGGTACTGCTAAGCTTTAGACAATTTACCATACATTAGCAGAAACTCACGGAAGAAATGTGTACACAGACCATAATTGCTGATCGTATCATTTCTGTTGTGTTTTCGGATGTTGTGTTTCATTTTTAAACAAACATTGCTTTTTGAGTTTATTTTATTTATTAGGTGGGGTGTATAAATATTATATATCACATACAGGGCTACACGGAACAATTCGCATTTATTGCAGCATATGGACAGCAATTTATCATAATAAATTTTTACAGTGTCTTTTTAAGTTTTTTAGATATATAATAGGGAAATATAAAATTTCTTAACAATGTTCCATTAGTGCTATATAATAAATGGTTGATGAACTTATTTTTCTTGCTAAACTCAAAAGCATAAAACTCACAGTTGTAACAATGAAAGATATTTGCAATTGAAAATTGTTTTCTTTCAATAAATAAAGGATACTTTAAGTTCGAAGCAACTGTTGTCTCACGAAGGCAGTTTTTTTCATTTTCCTTTGCTGTTACTTAATGTAATTTCATTCGAAACGCTAACTTTTACAGCCTTTTCCGAACTATATTCGCCTTTTATAACATATCTTTTTATCTATCTATCTATATATCTCTCACTGTCTCTCTATATATAGACAGAACGCCTAAATATATTTCGATTGAGATCATCTGAGAATATCATGTGTTCATGATAAAAAATAAAATAAAAGTAAATAAATAAATTCACAAATGGATTATAAATTAGCTAATTTGTATTGTAGAACAGCCTTAATCATTATCATTTCTTTTCTCAGTTACAAATGTTTCTGATAATATGTTTAAAGTTCTCTAATCGTTAAATTTAATTGCTCTTCTTTTCACGTGAGAGAATATGGTCTTTTTTATCTAAGCTTTAATGAACTGCTTCATGACTGAATGCATTCATTAAGCAATTGTTTTTATCGATTTTTTTTTTCAAAAATTCTACCGTTCTTTGAGAAGGAAATGGATTTGAAAGAAAAATGTATAAAATATCCATTTTGCAAATTTTAATACTTTTGAAAATCTATAACCATGATGTTAAACATGAATCATGTTATTGGAATATTCATCTCATTTATTAGGTATATAACTATTATTGTACTAAAAAATGAAACTCATTTCTGCATTATCCGAATATGCAGATTTCATTTTTTGGTATGTTTTTGTTTTAAGTTCATATCTTATGAAAATTTAATTAAAATTAAGACAATATTTTCTTGTAATTTTTCAGCATAATATTTAAGATTTGAAATATACATACATTTACATTCCTAATCGTAATTTAAAAGAGATTCAGTAAAATATAATATCTAAAGTGAATTCGTTATGTTTGTATGGTAAATTGTTTTTTAATTTAATTACATATTATAAAATAAGGAGCGTAAAGGGAAAACGTTCAGTCTGACCTTTTAATATGACCTTGATAATTACACCATTTTCAATATATTTTTTTTCTATTATTAATTTTTTCTTTATTACTGCAATTGTTTTCCAGTAAAGGAGCTGCATTTATCGTATCCGGTGCCTAGGTCTCCATTCTTGAACCTCGGCTTTGTTATTTATAAAAACTGAAATTTCTGATTTTTTTTAAAACTTTTTAACAGCTGAATGGTTTTTGTTTTGTTTGCGTTCAACGCAAATAAATCTAAGCCTGTATCTAAGTTCCCTCATAAAATAAATGTTATTTCCATCTGAGTACGCAAAATGCCTAAAAATGTCGAAAGAACAGTGTGACCAAGAGAGTTATAAATAAATATATATAAGAGAGTTGCACCATAAAATTTAACTAATAATAACACATTGCTCAGTGGTGCACAAAACAGGAAATTTAATATACATTTTTACATATTAAAATAAAATAAAATATCCCTTACATATTTGGAAAAAAAAAAAAAAAAAAAAAAAAAAAAAAAAAAAAAAAAGATCGCACAAAAATATAACATAAACTTGTCGCCATTCCTCCTCCATATCTCATTAACCTCGTTACAGATAAGATCGACGAAATTCCAATAGATCAAAAATCTGGTATTTATGAAATCCCCATCACCTTATCTAATAATCTTAAAAAAGTCTACATCGGCATGACAACGCGGAAACTTTTAATTAGAATTAAAGAGCATCGCAGAGATTTAGAACAATATAAACAGAATACTGCCCTTGCTCGCTTCTACTTGGCGAACAAGGGTTGCCATATTAATTTTGTGGAAGCCAAAATCATAGTTCCATGCAATAACCCAGTTTAAGGTAAAATAAGAGAATCCATCGAAATCATAGCACGAGAAAATAAACCATGTAGTGATAATTTATCCTACAATATACCAAAAATATGACATAACGTCATAAAATCTTAAAATTTTTATTTCCTTGCAATATTTTAATTTTTACTCAAGTGTAAATGGTAACATTTTTTAAAATTTTAATTCATTTAGTTTTTAATTTAGTAGAAATATTATCTCTCGATCAAGATGCAAACGTAGTCCTTCCATTATCATAATTTCCTGAAGACGCCCGCAGAAGACGGCGCGAAACGTTGAAAGTTTTATTTTATTTTAATATGTACAAATGTATATTAAAATGTTTTGTGCACCACTGAGCAGTGTGTTATTATTAGAGTTATAAATTTTCATATGTTTTTAATTTAATTGTTTGTCAATATTTTTTCGGAGATTTGTATATTATTTACTTATTTAAAGCTCTCAACTTTGTGCATCAACGTGTTGTAGATCTGCAAAATACAGTGTGTTTCACAAAAGACCCCTAACTTTAAAAATCTATAACTCGGAAACGGTGATAGATAGAAACATGAAACCAGTGGTGTGTTTATTAAAAAAAATCGTAAAAATCTTATACATAAATCAGAAAATTTAGTTAAAAATAGCGATCATAGATGGCGCAGAGAGCGTTAAGACCTTCTAAAGAGACACTGTTAAAATTTTTAACCTTTTGCTGCATCGTCACTCCATTGCTTTTATAGAATATCTCTATAATCGTTTTCTATGTAAGTGGTGGAGTGACGATGCAGCAAAAGTTTCAAATTTTTAACGGTGTCTCTTTAGAAGGTCTTAACGCTTTCAGTGCCATCTGTGAGCGCTATTTTTAACTAAATTTTCTGATTTATGTATAAGATTCTTACGATTTTTTTAATAAACACACCACTGGTTTCATGTTTTTATCTATAACCGTTTCCGAGTTATAGATTTTTAAAGTTAGTTGTCCTTTGTGAAACACTCTGTACACAAAAGTCAACAGTACTTGCACAGTAAGATTTAAAAAAGAATTTTACTTGTTGTTCCTATTTCCCAACTCACCAGTAACTTTAATTAATCATTAGACTTCTCAACAGACTATGGTATTGAGATAAAATCTCATACCATCTCATATCATCTCATAAAATCTCTTGTTTATACACTGTAAAAAAATTCAAGAGGTTACCAATTTTTTTTAGTAAATTTGTATTCCACAGAATTTTTTAGTAACCATTACAAACTTTTTGCAAGCGAAACAAGCATTTCTTTTGTAAACTGAACAAAAGAATTTTTTGTATAACTAACTTAAAAATTTTTAGTATGAGCCACCAAGCAAATTTTAGTAATAGCTCCAAAATTATTTTTAATAACAATTACGTGGGCTCGAAGGGCAGGAGCTTCCTTCGAGCTGCATCCAGACTTCTGGAGCGGAAGACTTTCGGCAAAACCGCAATAGATGGCAGCACCAAACATTGCTACTGCTCCGTCAGGATATTCATAATCCCTTAATTAACGAGTACTTACTCTGCATACATTCGGGGTGTATTTGGCAGTGGCCAATATCGAACCCGGGACCTTTTAGCCTGGAGTCCGTTACTATAACCACTATGCTATCAAGGCCACACCAACAGAGTTTTAGTAATAGCTATTAAAAATATAAAATTATTAACTCTATTCGTTGCTAAGTTTTTTCTAGTAATTCTTACAGATTTTCTTGTAACCGACTAAGATTACTAAAAATTTTTTAGTAATTACAAGGATCACTAAAATTTTTTTAGTAGATCGACCCTTTTTTTACAGTGTAGTTTGATAAGCTTCAGGTCGATATTAAAAAAATAAATTTAGAAAATTTAGTCAAATTGAAATAAAAAAGCTAAAGAAGTCCGAAAGTAGATTTTTTAGATAATACTTTGAAATTTCGTTTTAGAAAATGGAGAATATTTATACAAATTATGTCAATTTCTGCTTATTGTTGATGCGTAAAAATACCTTATATTCAATAATTATTTTAGTATAACGCTATAACTTTTTAATTATTTTTTGCATGCTTAAAATTATGTATTCTAACATGTGAGTCACTATTTTATAAGTCAGAGTTGCTGAGGGACAAAAAGTTAAATTTATGATTGCGTTAATTTATATTAATGGTTATTTAATTTATATTTCAAGGCAGTTTGTAATTTAGATCCCTTATTTGTTAAGCAATTTCTATTCTATCATTTACAGCGTTATTTTGTTTGAAAAAAAAACCAATGAATAAGTTTTTTTTATTATTTCTTTGTCTTCGGAACCGAAGAGCTGAAAAGAACACCAAATTCATTGCTTTAATTTGAGGATTATTCGAAGAGCAATCAAGTAAAAATATTCCTATGATAAAAAGCATGTCATCAAGGTAAAAGTAATAAGTACTACAAATAAGAAAATATTATTTAATTTGAAAAGAAAGACTAAGTTTATCTCGTTATTCTGACAGTTACAAATGATCTAAATAGCGGATGAAAAAACTCTCTTTCACATCGGCATTAAGACTACATTGTTTTTCTTTTGGTAAGAAACTAGTTTTTTTTTAAATTATTTAATATTCATTTGTGCTTGCAATTTTTTTTTGTTTTTTGTAACAACAGATGATATTTATATTATTTATATTTTTTTTTATTTTCTATTTAAATTTTTTTTATTTAATAATTATTTAATAGAGTTCTGTTGCATTTTTAACTTTTGATTCGAGTTTAATACACTATCAATTACTCTTCTTTTCTTCTTTTTTACTGTCAAAAACTGAAAATTTAATTAATTCGAAAATAAAGTGCATCTGCCACGCAGATATCGCGATATAAATGTATTCATACGTATGTTACAAAATAATTGATTTTTATTTATGAATATAACTAAAAATTCCATTTGAAAATTTTGCATTACCTAAAAAAATTTAAAACTTTTGTTTTCCATGTTCCAAGAACATGGTTCCAAAAACTTTGTTAAATAAAATCTACTTTAAATGTTCGTAAGAATAAACTTAAACTTCATGCATTTATAACGCATTAAATATGGAGATTTTTAGGTACTACTTGGTTATCCCGTCGACGAACAAAGAAGAACGGATGGGCAGACGATTATTTACGAATATAATTAAAAATTCCATTTTAAAATTATGCATTATCTAAAAAAAATTAAAGCTTTTGTTTTCCATGTTCCAAGAACATGGTTCCAAAAACTTTGTTAAATAAAATCTACTTTAAATGTTCGTAAGAATAAACTTAAACTTCATGCATTTATAACGCATTAAATATGGAGATTTTTAGGTACTACTTGGTTATCCCATCGACGAACAAAGAAGAACGGATGGGCAGACGATTATTTACGAATATAATTAAAAATTCCATTATAAAATTATGCATTATCTAAAAAAAATTAAAACTTTTGTTTTCCATGTTCCAAGAACATGGTTCCAAAAACTTTGTTAAATAAAATCTACTTTAAATGTTCGTAAGAATAAACTTAAACTTCATGCATTTATAACGCATTAAATATGGAGATTTTTAGGTACTACTTGGTTATCCCGTCGACGAACAAAGAAGAACGGATGGGCAGACGATTATTTACGAATATAATTAAAAATTCCATTATAAAATTATGCATTATCTAAAAAAAATTAAAACTTTTGTTTTCCATGTTCCAAGAACATGGTTCCAAAAACTTTGTTAAATAAAATCTACTTTAAATGTTCGTAAGAATAAACTTAAACTTCATGCATTTATAACGCATTAAATATGGAGATTTTTAGGTACTACTTGGTTATCCCGTCGACGAACAAAGAAGAACTGATGGGCAGACGATTATTTACGAATATAATTAAAAATTCCATTATAAAATTATGCATTATCTAAAAAAAATTAAAACTTTTGTTTTCCATGTTCCAAGAACATGGTTCCAAAAACTTTGTTAAATAAAATCTACTTTAAATGTTCGTAAGAATAAACTTAAACTTCATGCATTTATAACGCATTAAATATGGAGATTTTTAGGTACTACTTGGTTATCCCGTCGACGAACAAAGAAGAACGGATGGGCAGACGATTATTTACGAATATAATTAAAAATTCCATTATAAAATTATGCATTATCTAAAAAAAATTAAAACTTTTGTTTTCCATGTTCCAAGAACATGGTTCCAAAAACTTTGTTAAATAAAATCTACTTTAAATGTTTGTAAGAATAAACTTAAACTTCATGCATTTATAACGCATTAAATATGGAGATTTTTAGGTACTACTTGGTTATCCCGTCGACGAACAAAGAAGAACGGATGGGCAGACGATTATTTACGAATATAATTAAAAATTCCATTATAAAATTATGCATTATCTAAAAAAAATTAAAACTTTTGTTTTCCATGTTCCAAGAACATGGTTCCAAAAACTTTGTTAAATAAAATCTACTTTAAATGTTCGTAAGAATAAACTTAAACTTCATGCATTTATAACGCATTAAATATGGAGATTTTTAGGTACTACTTGGTTATCCCGTCGACGAACAAAGAAGAACGGATGGGCAGACAAACATTCTGTATAAAAAAGTTTTTCGGTAAATAGTTTCTTGCCTCAAAATGTGTAAATCATTGGAAAAAAAACGCTGATTTTTACATATGGAACAATGTCCGAAAAAATATTAAATTTTATAAATTACAATGAGTTTTATTACAAATTATCCAGTGATTCATCTTATGACCCCAATAATTAAATAAATCTATTTAAAAACTACATTCTATTGTTTAAAAAATAACATGTATACATTGAACTTCAAACCGTAGGGTTGTGTAGTTTTTCTCCGTTATATGCAGACAGGCAGACGGAAGGACCAGACCAAAACTAAAGAAACTACGTGAAACGCATTTATACTTTAAAGATAAAAAACCAACGATTATAAATGCACAAATAAAGTAAGAAAAGGTAGCAAACAGCCGTTTCGAATCTACTATGGAGATTCTTCATCAGTGCAAAACTCAGCGAGCTAGAAAAAGCAAAACTGAGCAAAGAGACAGAGAGACGCAGGCTTATACACCCTCTACGGAAATGATCCCGCCTAAAGAAAAGCAACCAATGAGAAGAGAGCAGCCTAACAACTGGCTGGACAAGTAGCGACATCTACCGGTGAATAAACAAAACAAAAACTAAAAAGCGAGAAAAAAGAAAAAAAAAGTAAATTAAATTAAAGATTTCCAAATGCTAGGAAAATAAGGCGTACTTGATAAGTCATTGACTAAGGCGTGAGAATTTTTAATGATGTGGTAAGCTTCCCAAAAATTATAATCAAGAATGGAAGGACACTTTTGGATGATGGTAGCTGAAGAAAAGTTAAACTTATGTTGTAAAGACCAACAATGTTGAGCAATGGAAGAGCGTTTAAGCTCTTGATTTTTGACATGCCTTTTATGTTCCGTTAAACGAAATCTGAGAGCACGTTTAGTCTGGCCAATATAAGAAAGGCCACATTGGCAAGAAATTTGGTAAATATCCCAGTTATCTAAGTGATCAATGGGATGCTTAAGATTTGAAAAGGCAATTTTATTAACAGGAGAAAAAATAACATTGAAATCGAACCTTTTTAAAATTTTAGCAACTTGCTGACTGATTTTGGGGAAAAAAGGCAAAACAACCAAAGTATTGGAATTTGAATTAAAGTTTTTTCTTTCAGATTGGGTGGATTTTATTAATTTTCTATGAATTGAATCTATAATATTAGAAGAATAACCACGATCAACAGCAATAGCTTTAATATAATTAAGTTCATCGCTGAGTAACTGAGGAGTTGAACAAATATTGGAAGCCCGGAAAACAAAAGTTTTAAAAGCCGCAACTTTCTGGTTAGGAGGATGAGAAGAATATCTATGAGGTGGAAGACTGACCGCAAAAGGTTTACAAAAGACAGTAGTCTGAAAATTATCATCATCGCGAATAACAAGGACATCAAGAAAAGAAAGGCAATTGTTCGATTCAACTTCAAAAGTAAATTGAATGTAAGAATCAATGGAACAATTACATTCAATTTACTTTTGAAATTGAATCGAACAATTGCCTTTCTTTTCTTGATGTCCTTGTTATTCGCGATGATGATAATTTTCAGACTACTGTCTTTCGTAAACCTTTTGCGGTCAGTCTTCCACCTCATAGATATTCTTCTCATCCTCCTAACCAGAAAGTTGCGGCTTTTAAAACTTTTGTTTTCCGGGCTTCCAATATTTGTTCAACTCCTCAGTTACTCAGCGATGAACTTAATTATATTAAAGCTATTGCTGTTAATCGTGGTTATTCCCCTAATATTATAGATTCAATTCATAGAAAATTAATAAAATCCACCCAATCTGAAAGAAAAAACTTTAATTCAAATTCCAATACTTTGGTTGTTTTGCCTTTTTTCCCCAAAATCAGTCAGCAAGTTGCTAAAATTTTAAAAAGGTTCGATTCCAATGTTATTTTTTCTCCTGTTAATAAAATTGCCTTTTCAAATCTTAAGCATCCCATTGATCACTTAGATAACTGGGATATTTACCAAATTTCTTGCCAATGTGGCCTTTCTTATATTGGCCAGACTAAACGTGCTCTCAGATTTCGTTTAACGGAACATAAAAGGCATGTCAAAAATCAAGAGCTTAAACGCTCTTCCATTGCTCAACATTGTTGGTCTTTACAAAATAAGTTTAACTTTTCTTCAGCTACCATCATCCAAAAGTGTCCTTCCATTCTTGATCTTAATTTTTGGGAAGCTTACCACATCATTAAAAATTCTCACGCCTTAGTCAATGACTTATCAAGTACGCCTTAATTTCCTAGCATTTGGAAATCTTTAATTTAATTTACTTTTTTTTTCTTTTTTCTCGCTTTTTAGTTTTTGTTTTGTTTATTCACCGGTAGATGTCGCTACTTGTCCAGCCAGTTGTTAGGCTGCTCTCTTCTCATTGGTTGCTTTTCTTTAGGCGGGATCATTTCCGTAGAGGGTGTATAAGCCTGCGTCTCTCTGTCTCTTTGCTCAGTTTTGCTTTTTCTAGCACGCTGAGTTTTGCACTGATGAAGAATCTCCATAGTAGATTCGAAACGGCTGTTTGCTACCTTTTCTCACTTTATTTGTGCATTTATAATCGTTGGTTTTTTATTTTTAAACATTTTTGCACAAAGGCTTTATTTCCTATTTTAACGCATTTATACTTTTTTTTTTAATATGAATGCACATAAATAGTGCTGTTTTTTAAATACTGTTGCAGCGTATATGGGGTTCTTTCGATCTTATGGTTAGAGAACTTCAAACTCTTGTCTCTTAGAAAAGTAGAAAATAATTTATTTACAGATCTTCAGAAAAACAGAGTCTTCGAAACTCACAAATATTACCAGATATTAAAAAATAACTGCTCAAATCTATCGTACAAGTATAGCTTTAGATCCCAGAGACTCTTTATACAACGTCTCAACACTTAATAACATTCAAAACAACATAAATGAAACTCAAGCAATCTTGCTAACAAACGCCTTGTTCACTCAATGACTGACTGGTAAATAATAACAACAACAGCTCGTATCGCTCTTCTTATATATAGTCTCGCCGCATGCGGTGGAAATTTCTACAAACTTCTAGAAAAAACTGGAAAACCACGGAACAACATTCAATGTATCAGTAGACCTAAGGGGGGGGGGGTTACCATAAATAGGAAAGGGTTACCATAGCCAACAATCGCCTAGTTTGTCGCCAACTTGGCGATATCTCTAATATTTCGTTAATCTGCCGTAGACATACACTGAAAATAATAGACAAGTTTGCTTGATAACAGAGACAATGTAACAAAAACTAATATTAGTAAAGAAATGGAGCTTAATAAGATTATTTACATCATTTTACAGTACAAACACTAACTATTTACAAAATTCGTAACAATACAAATGTGTTTAATTTAAAAACTTAGTACAGGGGAGATGGGATTTTAATCTGGTTTTCTCAGAAAAAATATTTATTTATTATTAGAAAACCTTTTTATGTTTTTATATACTTTAATAAGAGTGTAATATAAAAAGTTATAAAAAGCTATAAGGGTGTAATATAAAAAATCCTCAGTTATACCACTGATTCAGTAATAAAAAGAGAAATTAATATCGTTTGATTTTTCTTATAGCGTATGTTCAATGTGACAGAAAATATCACGCATTTATATGCCAGTTATCTTTTAATAATAATTAAAATACATTCTGATAATTGCATAAATAATTCTGAACTAATATCGAGATTAATTTAACTTTATAGTTTAGAATTATTAAAACAATAAAGTTATATGTTTTATTAGTATGATACAAACAGATTGTCCATCAAAAAGTCCTAAATAAAATGTTAAATTGGAGCTTAAAAAAAATCTATCAGACTTTCTTGAAGTATAGTAGAAAATATTATGCACTATAAAAAAGGTATATATGAATGCAATTTCGAAAATGATATTTCCAAAGTGTTGAGCAAACTTTGAAAAGATTTTATTTCAGAAAGAAAATGCACTTCAACAGACATATTTCATAGAACAGGATTCGGTAAGATTTTTATGTATATAAAATTTTCTATCTAATGTATTTCTAAAATAAATAAAGAAAAAAAGAGAAAATCAAAACCTCAAAAAATGTATAGTTAACTCTTTTTTTTTTTATGAAAACAAAATACACATAACTTCCTGAAAACGTGAAAATGAATAGAAATATTACTTAAGCGTTACCTAAATTATAAATATGGAATATATTCAAAAACAAAATTATTACACTTTATTCGTAAAATTAGGATTTTTTACGGACTTTAAAAATAACTTTTTCTATCCGATTCAATAAGCCTATACTGAATTCGAAATATATCATCTAAAAAGTTATTAATAATTTAACATTGACCTGTAATATGGTTGAATACTTTGAAACATTTGAAGAGTATAAATTATGGGCAGGTCGTTTCGTATGCATTCGCTAGATTTTATAACTAACTGTAGACTGTGTTTAATTATAAAAATATGTATATTCAAAGAGATTTTTAAGAAATCTCAATTTTTTTAGAAAAAAATATATAATTAAATCTTTTCATTCGGAAATGGATAAGGATGGTGCCTGTAATACTTAACCATTGAAAATTTTTACATATATTTCATAAGAAAGAATTTTTCGAGAGTCCGGAAAAAAAACTTACGGATCATCGAGGTTACTGATATTAAATAGGGTTCGTCCCATTCTTACATACTAAGTGCACACACAATTTCAAGTCTCTATCTCAAATTTGTCGGGAAATAGAGCGTTTTTAGAAACAGATAGACAGACAGACGGATGGATGACATTTTTTTTCTAGAAATATGTTTTTCGGAATCTGCAGTATCTGAAACGTATAAATCCGTTATTTTTTTAAACGATTGCAAGATTTACCCTATACTACGTATGATGGATAAGTAAAAATGAATAGTAGACGTTAATTTAAATTTTACACAAAAACTATAGTGCATACCCTTGCTTGCCTAATTTTTGAGAATATTGCCTTTTTCCGCAAGTTACAAATTTTGATTTGTGTGAGATCAGCACAGTAGTTAGGGAGCACCGGATCTACCTATCATCGCAGAATACAATTGTTGATTATGTTTCTTTAAAAAAAACTGCTGGTAATTAACCAAAATATGAATCTTAAAAAAATGAAGATTTTCACATCCGCCAAGATATGGGCGGCGTACCCTACGCACCCTCGGCTATTAAATCCTTGATCCTTTTGATGATATATAGGTAGTGCAATGCCCAGCTGTGATATAAAGGGGATAAAAGTCCAACTGATGAAAATTTAGTCAGATTATCATATAATAACAAACAATTAATCACATAATTTCTATGGGATTTGCAACTACTTCGCATAAAATTACTCTCTCAATATGCTACTCCTGTCTTTAAAATATAATTAAGAACCTATCTGAGTAAACGCGACAGGAACCAAGGTGGTATTGCGATCTCCTTTCGAAGCGCCATTAGGATTCATATATCTCTTAACTTTCATGCTATATCCATTTATACTTTCAAGTATGCACAGACATACCCAACTATATCATTGTAGTATAGTTTTATAAAAAGACTTTTTATTGTTTTAGTAACGATTTTTTGTAATAATGCAGTTATTAAATTATATACTTATTCTACAGAACTCTCTGTATACGAGTAATAATCGCATTAAGCAGCTTATTTTTATGTGTTTCATTGATGAAAATTTAAAAGAAAAATCAGTATTAATTAATTAATAATAAAAAAATTTAACTTATATAATTTTTATGCAACTGTTTTCGCTACACGCATATATGATAAATATTAAAATATGTATTTACCCATTCTCTTTTTTATGCAGAATTTACAAAATATAAACTTTTTTTATTGTTCCTTTTATTTTATTTTTTTATTTTTTAATAGTGCTTATGCAACTTGGTTTGATGTAACGTGCAACATTAAACTTATATTAGAAAAAATAAAATGTAATACTTTCAGTTTACAAATTTATTTTCAAGATAAAAGACAAGCACCGAAATGTTGTTATTTAGGAAAAAATCCTTATTTTTTTATTTTGTAGATTGGCTTAGTTCCAATTGAAAGGAGGAGTAACTTAAATTTCGATTATCCTGAATTTTTTTTCTTCAGGAAAAATAACACGATAACATGAATTCAAGAAGAAAAAGTACGATTAAATTTATTACAGAATTTACTTCAGTACAATTCAATAAATAAAGTTCTTCTTTCTCGGAACTGAAGAAAGTTCACCCAGAAAAGTAAAACGCCCACGGCTCTCAATATAATTTATTTTACCGTTCAATGTACTCGGAAACACAATTTAAAAAGATATATATACTAATAAATATCTTTTTAAAATTTTATGAAAATTGGTTAAATTGCATCTGGATTAATTCTATCAAAATTTAATTCTGAATTTCATATTTCATTCAATTAATTTATTTTCTGTTGTTTTCATTTTATATGGAAAATAGTGTTTTGATGAAGTTTTAATTTGAAAATTTCTTTTTTTACCGTAAATAATAACAAATCAATTATTTAAAATGTACTTTTCCTTTTATTACACAATATTTTCTTCAAATGTTCATACAAGGGAAACTAGGAGAGTTGGCCGATTTTTTTTTTTTTAATGACTTTTTATTTTTTAAATATTGAATTAGAAATAAAGTTATAGGTATAATTTTATTCGTAAAGAGTTGTAAAAACAAAATTGCTACATACGGGTAATATATAATAAACTTGAACAACGATTGATTTTAATCATAAAATAATGGGTCAAGGTTCACCACATATGAGATGGTTGACCCATTATGTGGCAGGCTTGCCCATTTTGTTTTATATTAAAACATTTGTCAGGAAAAAATAAAACATATTAAAAAAAAAGAAATTGTCTAAAAAAATTGTTTAGACATAATTGAATGACTAGGGAGAAAAAATTCGTTTTAATTGGAATTTTGTCTGAGCAGGTATATTTGCAGAATAGAAATAATTAATTTTCACCATTTAATACAGAATTTCGTTAGATACAGTTTCAATTTTCAAAAAATTTCATATAATTTTATGCCTGGATTTAGACATCACTGTACCGCTTTTTTTTTCTCCTAACCTTACCTTTTGTGGCACTCGTCCTGGCAAACAAGTTATACGATTGATTGGCTTTAACTTGATGATAGTAATATTTCATGAAAGATTTTGTCAACTTGATGAAATCTTTAAACATGCGTTTGCATCAGCGTGGGCTGTCAGAACGGTGATCATGACTGCGACTTCCTTTGAAAATGCAACAAAGAGAAAGTCTGCGACTCTAGCGCTCCAAACAACAAAGTTGAGTACAGGAGTAGCACAACGTTGTCTTTTCAGACAAGTCTCAATTTTTCTTGCTCTAATTTGATGGCCGTACACCTGTCTAAAGGCTCCGGACAGAACGATTGTCGCCTGCTTGCATTCAACTTCAGCATATGGAGCTCTGTGCCAGGTGTGATGTATTGGACCTCACGACACGCACATCTCTAGTTTGGATCGACGGTAATTTGAGCGCAAATCGGTACTGTTCTCACAAATTACGTCCAGTGGTTTTGTCACCACCTTCGAGGCTTTCTAACGCCATCTTCCAAAAAGATAATGCAGGACAATGTGCTGCATACCGTGTTTTGTGTTTCCTCCATACACAGGGTATTTGATTACTGCCATGGCCTGTACGGTCTCTTGATCTGTCATACATTGAAAACGTCGGATCATGGATTGTTGAGATACGGACTATAATGTGGTATAGACTTATATGTATATATAGACTCTTTATATTTAGAGTTATATGTATAGACTTCCATAGCATATGGATAAGTAACTCCTTTCTGTCATCCAAACCCAATTCGACTCCATAGCAAACTGAGTAAGGGCCTATTTTTGCGTGTTAGAGCAGCTGTATCTACTAATTTCGCCCTAATATGAACTTCCAAATTGATTGAAAATTTAATCCTTTCGTATTCATTCGCGACTGTTTACGAAAAACTGATGTATCTTTTTTCTTTCTTTCTTTCATGGAACGCTATTTTAATGGCCACCAGTGTGCAACCAAATATTAGCAGCGGCGTTCTAATACAGCATGTATCGTACGCAATTAAAAATAGCTTTATTATTAGTACATTTAATTTACATCCAATTAAAAAAATAAATGCCCATACGAAAATAGTTTATACATCTCCGATATAAGGGCATTAATTTTTTTAATGATTCTCGTAATTCGGAATTTAGAAAGATAGACATGTTACAAAACGATATATATAATTATGAAAAGAAAGTTGATGAATTTTTATGTCCTATGGATATCCATATATATATTGATTGCATATATAACGCTATATATATATATATATATATATATATATATATATATATATATATATATAGCAAAATGCTAACGAACAATATTATGCTAATACAAGAAATAGGTTCCCAAGAAATATGTTACCGATGTATATTTCTCTTCTTGTCAAGGTATTTTTTCTATTTTGCGAAAGCTACTATATCAGAAAAGTAATGAAATGTGATTAAAATTTTTTAATCATTTTATTGTTTTAATATCGTGCATAAATCAGAACCTATATTGACTGAAATATTCAGGTAGTTTTAGTTTACTAGTTAATAGGCAATTTTGTAAAATATATAAAATTTCTGTTTTGTTTGAAACCACGTAACCCATGTTAAACGGTGAAAAATTGAGATTCGGTGACAAATATTGATGTCAAATATAAGCAAATGAATGATTGTCTACGAATACCAAAGTTTAAAATTTTATCATTCAGCAAAAAACACAGGCTTGCAACAATAAAATTAATTTCTTTGTAAATTGTATGTTTACGTGGAATGTGTTATGAAATTGTATACAATCAAATCAACACTGCTTGCTTGAAGAGTTTAAATGCTGAAATTATATAGGATTTTTCTGGTTATTTCTGCTACAAAAAACCTCCTTACATGTCAAATTTCATGATTCTACGACTTTTAAATGTCCGTTGTTTATTCAATGTTCATTTTGTGTATCAGTGACAAAAAAAAAATCCCTTTTCGTAACGTTTCCGCAAACTCTTCAATACAGAAACATGAAAACGTAGACCTTAAATTAATTTGTTCCTATCAAAATATATGTAGATCTCTACAAACGTAAGTTAGAAGATGAAGGGCTGTTATATGTGCAATGGTTCAGGTAAAGGTTGAAATTGCGGATGCATTGTCGTGCTTCCAAACATGTACAACTTTCGATTCGACATCCTGCTTATTTCTTTTTTCTAATCGATGACCAGGCCCCTACCTGCCGAGTTACCTCAGCTAAATGGATTAGATACCTGGTATCGGGGCGAGTGACCACCTAATCGCCATGTAGCGGCAATAAACGTGATGACTTCGCTTCTCAAGTCATCATAACTGTAGTACTTGCTTCTCATTTGAGCATACTCTGTTTTATTAACCAATGACTGAAATGAGAGCAGTATGTTTCCGTTATCAAGTTTTTTGCTCTGTCCGTTTGGGAAAGAGTTTTACAATTTCACTGTGCAATAGACGTACATATCACAACATTACATAAAATAAAATAAAATCTTAATGACTTTAAACTAAAGGAACAGCATCTTAAAAATATGACTTTCATATACTGATACTTTATCAAATCTTAATATATTCAAAACTCCGATCGTACATAGAAATGTAAAATCCGATCGAAAGAATTCAAATAAAGCATAAAATCTCGAACTCTTTATTTTTAAAGAAAACCTATAAAGTACTCATGATAATCTGATCAATACAGCATTTTCATTCAGAAATGAAAAGATCTTTTTGAAAGTCATTTATATAGTTCAAGAAAAGGTATATTTTCGTATAAAAGATTTAACTGTCAGTTTTGGGCTCATGCACAAGCTTCAAAATTGTTTCTTAAATAAAAAATTGCATAAAAACTGTAAAACTAACTATATTTATCCTTTAAAACTGTTTAAATGTACATTATATACATAAATTACCATTAAAATTTAATAAAGGATGCTATCATAAAATACTACAATAATAATGGTCCTTTTGATTTGAAAGGGCAAACATATGTTTTCCCCATCAATGGGTTCTTCAGAATTCATTGTGGATTTTCAGTTAATTTTTATGATTCATAACATATGTGCTATAACCAGCTTTTTCAAATAGTAAAAAAGTGGTAAAAAGCACTTCAACTAATGATGTAAAACACACTGAATTTTAAAGTAATTTAAAATTAAGAAGGATTAATATATGCAACAACTTCTCGTTTAAAAAAATAATGATAATAATGTTAAACCTTAAATTCAAACAATATTCTTACACTTTTGGGCCATTCCACTGTCACGTGCGGGACAATCAGACACCATAACTCCACTAAAATTGTGTTATAGGGCTTAAAATTCTTCAGAAACAGGAATAAACACATTTTTGTAAGCTTATATTTGGTATACCAATATTTCAGGCAGGGACAGATTTTTCCTAAATGGTTTTATGATTTAGTTATTAATTAATTTGCATGCGTCACGTGCAGGACATCTGAAGTCAACCACTTGTAATTTGCTCTATGATCCAGCTAACATTTCTGCTCTACTAGTTTTGCAATTTTAAAAATATATATATATATTAGAAGCTAAAGGTCTAATGTTCATGAAATAAACATCATTATTTGAAAAATAAATTTTTAAACTGCTAAAAAAATATAACGTAAAGGGTCACGTGCGGGACACGGTTGTCACGTGTGGGACATTTGCAAATATCATTCAAGTAACCGTTTCAAAAATCAGGAAATAAAGGAATACAAAAAAGAAAATACATATTATACATTTTGCAATACAAAAATATTTATTTTAACTTTTTTTTGTACAAAATAAATGTTCAAATCGACATTTTTAAACATAAAATAAAGTAAATGTATAAACAGAAACTCAAAAGTTTTCCATAAATTTGAAACAACCTCTATTTTTTGTTACAGTGGAAGTTGATATTTTCTTTACCACATCTTTAAATGAATATAGAATTTTATATGGATACTGTGGCCACTTGTAGAATTTACCACTCTTTATTATGACAGACACTTCAATACTATCATGATTGGTGCTTGTAATAATTTCACCAGGATAATTAATGCCGTCATATTTTACAACTACCCATTCACCCATCTTAAAAGAAGTTGCTGTTTCTAAAGAGATGTTTAATATAATTGCTCCTGGGGGATTCATAGCACCATTTTCTCCCTTATTTTTTTCATTTTTCTAGCACTAGTAGACTTAGATCTTTCCATTCCTGCTAAATAAATAAAAAACTTTATCAATTATAAATGCTTTTGTCTAAATTTACTTAATTTCATAGAAACATTGAACTTTAAAATTCTATTTTAACTTAGAAAACAGAATATAAATAAGCAGTTTTATTATTTATTTTCTGCAGAATAATAACAAGTTCTTAAACACATGACTCTTCTTATTATATAGAAAAACCCCCTATAAATTAAGTAGACCAATTCTTACTAGAAAACAATATGTTCTTATAATAAAAATAACCATCAAAGTGTTCAAATTTTATTAAAATAAATTTATAAAAAAATAGAAATAAAAAATATTAGCATCACATAAAAAAAGAAAAAAATGGAACCATCATAAAAAATATTTAAAAAAAATCTTAATTTCGTTTAAGTTACATAGAATATGTTCTTAGGACAAAATAATCATTAAACTGTTAAACCTATGCTATAATAAATCTCTATTTAGCATTCAGAAAACAAAAATAATCGTCTTGCTCATAAGGTGTCACGTGCAGGACAATTTTGTTTTTATATTTTTCTCCAAATAAAAATTTGGCCCAAATTTTTAACTAGCATAGGATAAGTGTACTACACTAAACTGCTTTAGAAATGCCATTTAAACAAAATAAATGAGTTCCTTTTTTCTCCTAATTTAAAAAATTCATCTTTTGTGTCACGTGTGGGACACAGAAACAAAGCTTTTTGTGTGTGCTGTAATAATTATTTGAAATTATCCTAGATTTTAAAGTTTAGTGAAATAAAAAGAATGAATATTAGACTTACCTAAAATTTTGATTTCAAAAGTTTCATTGGATTTTCTTTCCTAAAAAAACTCACTCAAAATGCATTATAAAACTCAACATACTTGCTTGCACATGCACGCCATCTTTAAACTGTTGTGTTGCCAATCCACAAAAAACAAACTTTGAATTGTTACTCAAAACATAAAATTTGACATGTTACCATTCAGAAAATACCAAACATATTTATTTACACAAACTTTTTAAAATGACTATCAATTTACCTTTTTTCATGGAATGGCCCTTTTATGTAATATTTTCTTTATATTTTAATATAAAGAAAATATAAATAAAAAGAATACACAAATATAAATAAAAAGAACATTGCCCAGTTAAACTGATGGCATTGAGCTCACAGGCTACACATACTAATTGTATATTACAGTCTTTTATTTCCAAGGGTTAATTCCGTTCGAAAAACAAATAAAGAGAGGAATCAGCTGCCCCCATTTCCCCGACTGATACTTAATGATTGAAACCCTTAAATTAATCAGGGATATAATTTATCATATAAAAAATCTGTATGAATAATATTAATCACGGAAGCGTCTCATCAGAATGGTCCTATATCTAAATTTTGGGCAAAAGCTGATAATTCTGCATGAAAAACCCATTTATATCAATTAAAGTGAGGGACACGAGCCCCCCGTTTCCCCCCCTTTATACTTATCCAATGAACACCTAATACTAATCATGGAAGCGCTTCATCAGAAAGATTCTACATCCAAATTTTGAACGAAAACAGATAACTCTGCGTGAAAAACCCATTTATAGAAATTAAGGGGAGGGACATTAGCCCCCGTTCCCCCTGTTATACATATCGAATGAACTCCAAAAACTAATCAGGGAAGCGCCGTAAAAGAATATACATATATCCAAAACTTCAAATGAATTGGATTTTTTTGTCATGAGTTATCGCGTTACGCACATACAGAACAGGCGGGCACATAAGCTCCCAGGCTTTAATAGCCTGTGAGCTAAAAATGTACCCTGCAAAATATAAGGTTTCAAAAAATAAAAGTATCGTAATTCAATTAAGAATTTATTAATATTTAAACTACACTGTTAAAAATATCGTGAAAAATTACACCTGTTTTTAAAGGCTGTTTTCTGTTTTAACAGATCATCTTTAAAAGAGATTTTTAAAGACGATATATTTTATGACCTTAACGCATAATAAATGACTATGGAGCGTTCTCATTCGTTAGAAAATAGATCGTCTTGAAAAACAAAGGTAATTTTCACGACGTTTTTTAAAGTGTATCTACAGTTGAAAAGGAAAAAGCATAATTTTGCAATAAGAAGGCCATAGGCTTAAACATTATTATTTTTGTAAGTCGTCCAATTTGCTGTACTTTATAACTTTCTAGTTGTTTCTACAAAGACAAATTATTGTAACATGATTTACAGAAAATATTTAAAGGATCATTTTACGGTTATACGAGTCGTAATAAAATGCATAGTAAAATGATGAAGAAAGTTGCTAAAGGGATTTTTTAACCCTTTTAGAAATTTATTTGCCGAAAAATTAATAAATTAACAAATTTAAATATTCGGTCAAATTAGTAAAGTCCACATTTATGAAAAATAGGAAAATAGACTTTTTATGAATTTTCTCAGAAGTTCAATTATTTTTATTGGTACTACTCTGTTATCCCGTCGACCAATTTCGGCAAATTATACAAATCGCTAAACTGTACAGCCAAATGTACTGTAAGCCAAATTATACATATTGACATAATTTTTATTTTAAATATCGAAAAAACAAATAAATAGTAGAATATTAATAAAAATATTAATAAAAAGTCGAAATAAAAATCACTTAATGACTTTTTAAACACATGAATCGCATTTAATGACATTGAATGTGACATTCACGATCATCCATTATTGGCGTTTAATCTTATAGTTTGGCGATAATTTTTTGGTCGACGGGATAACCTAGTAGTACCTTTTTATTATATTTTTCTTTTTTTATACGCCATGTAAAATGACGTATGTTTAATCGATTTCTATTAATTATTTATGTTTTTTTTATTTTAATTATAGATTTTGTAATAATCTATCTCCAAGATTTAGCCTAATGGAAACTATTATCTGCAAACAATTAAGGCTTTAAAGCTGTTAATAAATTCATTGCTTTTTTGTTGCTTCAAATCGTACTTTAAATACTTCTTTCTGTTAATTTTAGTGAAAATTTTTATATTTTCAATATAAAACTTGAAATAAGCTTTGTTCAAAATTTAATGAAAATTACATCAATAAGTTATATTTTTATTAAGCTGTCAAATGTGTTTATTTTACTCAATAATGTGTGTATATATATATACGGTATACATATGTATATATATTAATCGAACATTAAGGATATTTAATAAAATATTAAATTTTGAAAATCGCGTAGTAAAATGTGTTGTCAGAAACAATTGCTGTTGAGTGAAGGTCTTCAAAGAAAATTTTTAAAATTTATGCTGCTCTAATTATGCTTCTCATGCAAAAACAAATATATTAGATCTTACAGTCATCTCGATTATTTCGCTGTGGCTTCTAATACATAAGTTTCCGTTCATGCTTCTGTTTCTAATTTTAAATAAACAAGTAGTCTGTATGAAGACTATGAAAACACATTGCGATTTTTCTCCACATGATATTGGCATAGCATTATATTACTGCGTCAAAGGTTCACTAAGAACTGTAATTAAAACAATGCATGATTAATATCACAACTATCTGCTTAAATTGTTTAATTTATATAGAAAAACAGGTTCTAAGGTGTTCTGGTGTAATAATGCTAGGCGTGGTATTAACGCCAAGTGCTAATATTATGCATTATTATGAAAAAATCCGGTAAATGACACCCATGTGCTTTTACAAGCAACTAAAATTAACGCTTGATCCAAATTTTGCGAGATACGTTTTGTGATGTGAAGACTATTTTTTTATTCAAATGTACTTTGTTTATTACATAAATTTGTAGTGCATTTCATGTACTTTCAATATGTTGCAGAAGATTTTGGATATCTTCTTGAGATAATTTGTAGTTTAAAATGTACTGCTCAATAAGTACACCGGGGTAATAACGCCTTATCGTCGGCATTAATACCCCGTTGATTCCCAACAGTTACTGAACTACATCCTAAATACTCATTCAAACAAACAGAGTTAAAACCGTGCACTGTTTCTAATAATTCTATTTAAACGGTCCTTTTTAAGCAAAAAGCAGCTTAGAATCTGATAATCTTTTGCCTCCTCCTTCCCCACATCTTTATTTTTCTTACACTTTCACAAAAGAATGAACATTTTCAATAGCTTGGAATGCAATTTGTCAATCTCTAGAGGTGTAGAGTTTCCATTTTTAGAATTGGACAATCTACATACCTTTATTTCATCTTATTTTATAGTTTTGTTTGCATGGCGTGGTGGTTTGCATATAGGTAGGTAATAACGCCGAATTGCATTGGTCAAGAAATCACGCCATTACATTTTATGAATACATATCTGTTAAATTATTTTTTTTATATAGATAGTTAATGAGTTGCTGTATCAAATCCCATATTTGTTTGAAAAATACAATATAAAACTAAGCCTTCAAAATTGGTAGAACCTTAACATAGCGTTATTACCCCAGGATACCTTATATTAAAAAGGTTATGCATTTATTTTACTTTTATTACATTTATATTTTAAATATTCTTCAATTCATATTTTATACAAACATACAAGTTTATGTACAGTACCATAACTCAAAAAGAACCTTCTGAATATTGAAATTTTATAACATTTTAAAATAACTCGTACGAATATTCCAAATTTAACCTAATCATACATAGAAACATACCTCAAAGTAGACAAAACTTTTGATCAAAACATTCTGCCACGGAATGGAATTTCTAAAGAGTAATCTTTTCGTTTCAAATTCATTCTCTGTTAACATGCATTTGATAGTAAAACTTACCAGTCTTTCTGATATACTACTCTGTCTACGCTACTTTTATTTATTGTCTTTAATATGCTTTCAAATTATTTCACGCCTTATGGAAATTTTGAAATGAGTAGTGGTGACTAAAATATAATGTTAATTTAATATAATGAAAAGAATATTTTCTAGTTTCATACCGCACAAGTTTTAAAACAATAGTAAAATCAATTATTCTTACTATCAATATTTGTATGTCTTATATTGTTATTTTTAATCTACCTAAAACTGTTTCACAGCCAATTTCAAATTATTTAATCACTAATTTGAGAAATTATTGATCGATTGTTACTAAAGAAATGAAATTAGAAATATTTATAAAGAATATCTTACAAGAATGATATTAACTATTTCATATATTATATGAACAAAACTTTTGTTGAAGAAGGTACCTGTGTGAGCAAATTTCACATATAAACGTTTATATTTAAGTGAAAATTAATATATTCTACAAATACGCAAAATTGAAAAACATGAAACTTTAAAAAAAATGTCCAAACTTTTGACCACCACAGTGTATATATATATGTAATACACAGTCAAACTGAAAGGGATTCATTATCAAAATTTAGAGATTTTCATTTGAATGTCAAATAAAACTTAATTATAAGCCATTCTGTTCTCAAAGATAAATGTTTATGGTACTATGTTTAATTGTCTTCGATCATCACAGCAATTGCTTTTCTACTCATGTGAGAGAAAAGGGACTTTTCTACCGCGCTTTAACGATCCGATTCATGACTGAATACATTCCCAAAACAATTGCTTTTATCGATTTTAAGACTTTTTTTTATTTATTAGCAAATGAACCTGTGTAAATCTAATTTACTTTTTTTATTTTTTCTTTAATACCAATTGAAAATTACCTATGTTTTAATACATACTGTGAATTACGGAAAAAATTCATTAACGTATATCTTTTTTTTTTTCATCAATAAGAAAAATTTTACGGAATATAGTATATTATATTTAAATATGTACATCGTAAAACATTACAATGTTTTAAAATTTTATTTTAGTTATAACATTTTATATATAAATAGCATTAAAAGAGTATTTTCAATTAAAAAGTATAATTTCTTTGGTAACAAGATTATATGTGTTTACGCATAGTGCGAATTCTTTAAAGTACATGTAAATTTCACCAGAAAAAACGTAAAATTAAAAACTTTAAAATATTTCTAAAAAATCTTTTTTTAAGCTTTTAAAGACGTATTTTTTTATTTCACGCATGTAATTCCCTATTGCATTATTGAAAAAAAGAATGCCAATAAAAGGAGTTGAAATATGTAAAAAAAAAATCTGCATTCAGAGAGAAAGGAATTCATTAGTGAAATATAGAAATTTTCATTTGAATGTCAAATAAAACTTAATCATTATCCATTCTATTCTCAAAAATAAATGTCTCTGCTAATATGTTTAATATCCTCGATCATTACATGCAATTACTTTTCTATTCACGTGAAAGAAGGAAGAATTTTTTTTTTTTTTTTACTACGGTTTAAAGACCTGATTCATGACTGAATGTATTCCCAAAACAATTGTTACTATCGATTCGAAGACTGAAACTTTTTTTCATTAGTAAATGAGTTCGTATAAATCTAATTTAAAATTTTTATTTTATCCCCCGTGCGAATTGTAACCTAAAAGTTTTTTAAAAATTCTCTCTAAATTACAAGAATTTATCATTAATGCGTTTTAATTCATTTATGAATCAGAAAATTGTAACGAAATATAAAATTTATTTAAATATGTACACATTAAGTTAATTTAATAAAATAGTTTTTAATTTTGTTTAATTTTATTTTATGATTAGAGCTCCATCATATATCCAAGGGTAACTGTATTGAGAGATTGACTTTCGTTTATCAAATTTATATCTTATATTGCAAATTATTTTTTTAATCCTTGATTTATTTATGTATATATATATATATATATAACAAAAACTTTTTTGCCTTTCATTTCCCAAATAAATAATGAGAAGAATAGTTTAAAAAAAAATATTTTAAGTATGATTTACACCACCTAAAAAACAAGGTTTTGCCAATCGGCATTACTAGAATTTAATTGTAAAAATAACTTTAGTTCATAATTTTTACAATATTTAACACAACTGGATTTTCAGGAACATGAGAAAGATTACATTAAAAAAAATGTAAATCTCAAGCTTTTAGATAAAATCAAAGCGCCATTTGCAACAACAACTTAAAAAGCAATATATATTTATACTTATACAGTGTTAGACATGCTCTTTAGATATTGAAAATGTATTTAATAATATTTTCAGTGTGTATTTATTAGGGACCGTTCAAGTATGACGTAACCACTGAAAGGGGAGGGAGGGTCCAAAGTCTGCTTATTTTTTCTCACAAGGGGGAGGAAGGTCACGACATTTCTTACGTAAGCATTAAACAACGAAGCAACTACAGTTCAAATTCAACAAGCAAAGAAAGTATGATGGGAAAAGAATGTTCTACAGTCCATTCGAAATTCGCCGTTTATTTTCGATTTTATCCTTTGCTTATCCATCGGCAGTCGTGTAACCCGCATCACCCACTCGCCCTTGTCTTCATTGTTGTCTGTTAAGTTGTGTGCCAAGTCAAGTACATTGCAAGACTAGAAAAACACAGGAACCGGTGTGGCTGAGTTCTGTTGCCAGGATAACTGGTCAGTTGACTTTATTTTAGGTAAGTCCGGTATTTTATTTTCTGCCGTTCAATCGGTCATGGAATTCCGGGAATTTTTGCAGAATTTCTGGAAATTTTTGTCTTTTCGCTCCTATTGTCGAACTTCCTTCTCTACAGATTTTAGAACTTTAGAAAGCAGAAAACCTACTTGGGGTTTTTCTTGTCTCGGATACACAGCACAGATATTTATAGTTTTATTTCAGTTGCATAGTGAATTTACGTAGTAGAATTTTTAGTAAAATAGTACTGCTTTTAGTTGCATAGTAAATTTAGTCGGATTTAATTCTGGATACTTACATTGACAAATCCTTATTAGATCAGAAACTTTATCAAAGCTTTAAAAAATCTCGAAATGATACTCCTGCCCAAGTTGTGCAAAAAATGGCGAATGATGTTTGGTGACGGTACAAAAATGAAGCAAAATGCGACAAAGATCTTGAAAGGCTTGTTTTAAAGAGAATTGGGGAAGAACTGCAGATTGCAACCAAAAAGAAATCAACGTTTTTGAACTTTTTCACTAAAGTAAATGTTTAATTTTATCAAACAAATATTAAAGTTCGTAGAAATATAGAGTAGCTTACGTTATATTCTCAAGAGTGATTTCTAAAGTCTTTACATAGCTTTCTAGTTAATAATAATAAAAAAAATTCTGTTTGTTGAAAACCTGTTTATTTCAAATTCTAAAATTTCCTTTATTTAAATGTTAAATTTTTACATTGCCTTTTTATTCATCTCATCAAATTCTATTTTAAAATATATTACTTTTGACTGTCAGTTGGTTAAGTATGGTGCCTAAGTAAGTTACGACTTCTTGTGTAGCTTGTTTTATTGTTCAATGTGATAAATAACAATATATTTAAATCCTTTTGTATACTTTGGTTTGTTTAATGCAATAAGCAACAATATGTTAAAACCATTTTATATATTTTGATACCAAAATCTCTATATACCTATATAAATTTGTAGGATTAATAATGTAATTGATTGGTAACTTTTTATAAGTCAAGAAGTATTGATGTATAAACTGTCATAAAATCTTGCGTAAGCAAATGAGGGGGGGAGGGTCTAGCATTTGCTTATATTTTCTTACATGGGGGAGAAAGGGTACAAAATGACTAAAAATATGATTATGTAATACTTGAATGGTCCCTTTGTAATATTAGGCATTAGAGTCTCGATATTATTATAATACTATTTTAAAAGATTTAATTGGATATGTTTTCGAAAAATAACCCACGGTATTTATTGGTTTATGAAAGAATTTCGAAATAAATAATTTGGGGAATATTTTTCCTGATAATATGCAAGTTTTGGCAGTGATACCACCTTTTTAATTATGTTATAGCAAAATTGTATTTTACGTCGTTAGATCTCAGCATCTCTTATGCATATTCCTATCATTTTCAATCCGAAATTCTTTAAGGTTGATATTTAATTGTTTTTTGGTATGATTAAATATTCTGAAACTAAACTTTGCAAACTATTATACTAATGAATATTTAATATGTGACTATCAAATTGCTTATAAGTCGTAGAGCCAACATAATGAAAAAATGTCCAAGCCGGGAATCGAACCCGGAACCTTTGGAATAGCGCTCTACCATTTAAGCTACGAGGACGATGCCCAGCTTGTCATTTCTCAATTATATTTTCTTGGTAAGGCTGCAACTGCAGCACAAGATGTTAACGTCTACATGAGCACACAACCCTGTGGTGTAAAATGCGACACAAACAACCCAGCATCAGTGAATATATCATTTTAATTATAATTAATTTTCAAATTAATTTTTAGCAGTGAAATTATTGAAAATTTAATATGTGACTATCACACTGCTTAAAAGTCGTAGAAGCAACAAAGTAAAAAAATGTCCAAGCCGGGGATCGAACACGGAACAATTGGAATAGCGCTGTAAGTGCTCTACCTTTAAGCTACGAGGACGACGCCCAAGTAAGCATTTCTCACAATTACAATTTTGTTGGTAGAAAAAATCAAACTTTTGAATGGATTTCTATTAATACTTTGGCCTTTTTTTCATTCTTACAAATTGTATAAGGAGTACCTTAATTTCATAGTAGATAATGCTACAAAGATAATAAATCCGATTATGCTACTAACCAATAATGCTTGTACAGTTTCCTAGAAACTATATTAGCTGTACTTAATGTTTCCTTGCATAAACTATTATCGACTGTAAAGCTAAGAAAAAACAAGCCAAAGAACACAAATAGGCGCTGTAATGTAACTTTAATAATCCTATTACTCCGTAAAACTGTTATCGGGTATCAATTAAACCATTTCGCAAGATATTATCGATTTTAATTTGGTGGCACTTGCTAGACATTGTGCAAAATTTAAGGTCATAATTTTGAAAGAGTACTTTATTCGATTGATCAATATCCATATGTTATCTGCTTTCCAGCCATTAGAATACATTTTGGATTCTCAGAACCTCTCAATTAGTCTAAATTTGGAAACGTTAGACGGTCCGTCGGACTTATCGACAAAAGTCATGCTTCGCGGAGAAAGTGTCTGAAAAGTATTTTCATGATTGTAATGATTGCTGGCCTAGTCTGAATGCTGACCAGAAGGCATAATCTCGCCGTTGTATTCTCTACGTACAGGGTGTCCCGCAAAAAACACCCTGATTTTAAAATTAAATTTCTCAAAAACAAAGATCGACAGAACTATGCGGTAAACGGTTTGTTTATTAGGTAAGCTGTAAAAATCTTATATAGAAGTTTCGAACTGTGATTCATTGGAAAAGATTGTGTTCTGATTGCAAAAATGCTTTGTTTTGACATTTTTCTTGTTTTAGATTGTTTGCGGAGAATGAGTTTTTCCGCTTAAATTGCCATAGTTTAAAGATTTTTGGAATTAAATTTTTAAAATTTCGAAATTCAAGAAATTTAGTTCGAAAAATCGTTAAACTATAGCACTGTAAGCCGAAAAACTCTATCTCTGCAAGCAATCTAAAACAAGAAAAATGTCAAATCAAAGCATTCTTTGCAATCAGAACACAATCTTTTCAAAATATTCACCGTTCGAAACTTCTATATAAGATTTTTACAGCTTACCTAATAAACTAACCGTTTACCGCATAGTTCTGTCGATCTTTGTTTTTGAGAAATTTAATTTTAAAATTAGGGTGTTATTTGCAGGACGCCCTGTATGAAGGAAATGAGACGACAGTGATTTCACGTGTTAAAATTTCGTTTTCCCTCAGCGAACTCGGATATTTGGATGAACGAAATAATCAAACCTTTCGTACGGAACACTATCCAAACGAGGATCTTATCTTTGAAATTCGCTTTAGTAGGTAATTTCATGAAATGTTGGTAATGAATACATCAGATGTACAGAAGGTGCCGTTATCGCTAAATGTTGAGTAAGTGACCGTGAAATATTACTCATCATTAAGGATGTATGGTCGACCAGACATTTTTCGAAACAATCGACCACACATCGTTTTCGCGGAAACCATTTGCTTTTATCGTTCGAATTGTATCAGTTTTTTCTTGTGATATTTAATGTTAAGCTGCTTGTCGACATTCCTATATAGTTGGCCAGGTGAAACATTATATTTGGCATGGTGGAATAGTTTAATACCAATCATTTTTGTCAAACAGTCGTTACAATTTCTTTAGCTTTGGCTTGGTGAATTCCTGGGCCTTCCTAACCGATTCCTTTTCTCTTCTGACCGGATGTCCTTCCTAGACACGTTATAGAACACTTTATATCGTTGGTTTGAGAAAACGGTTCCCGACTAACTTTTTCCTATGGTGAATATTGCTTTGGTAAAATTTAATACGCACATTCACAAATATTCCTCTTTCGACTCCCTTCTTGGAAAACACACAAATTTCTTTATAAGTTCTCGGCTAATGAGCGTGCCTTCACACGCAATAAATCGTGATTGCAGGTTTCGCATTATTTGTAATAGTGAGTTATTTTACATAAATGCAAAGTTTATACAGATTTCATGGGTTTTATTTTGTTTATTTTGTCTCGGCCGATTATCTACTTGAGGGATATAGAACCAGGGGGAAGTTCCCTTCGTGGGGTTATTTTCTAAGGGAACCTAATCCGCATTTGCCCAAGGTCCGAAGAAAACCACGAAAACTTCGAACGGTCAGGCCGACGACCACGATTTTGTTTGAACCCAGCAGCTGCCGTCTACCAGTTGAGTGATCAGAACATCTCGGCCACTGTTGTGGCCCTGATTTATTGAGAACAGTCCTTATATACTAGAATTTTTCCATTAAAAGTGTTGCATTTGTAACCTATATTACTTAATTTAAAGAAACATTTTAACTCTTTAATGCCCAATATTTAAAAATGCCTTTCATTTATTAATAAATCATTGGAAAAATACCTTACAACTTTATATTTTCTTTTCAGTATGATCTACGGCTAAAAAACCGGCTGTTGTTAATCGGAAATACTAGGATTTCCGATCGAGAACTTAATTTTATTTGATTAAATTGTACGATATAAAAAACATATTAATTTTAATGCAGTAATTTTTTCTTGCTCACTAATGAACAAAATAGGATATTTCGCAAACTTCCAAACAAAATAAAAAACACATGTAGAAATAATAGAAAAAATACACCTGTATTTATTTTTAAAGAACGTTGTATTGCTACCATCTATATGTTTAAAATTGACTTGAAACTATTTTCTGTATGATTTTTATTGGTAACATTTGGCATTATAGTACTTTAGAAGACTAAATTGTGTATGTTTCCGACAGGCAACTCATGACATTTAAAAGTTAACATACCAGTTCTTCCGAAATTCATTGTCAATTGGAATGCGAATTGACATCTTGCTTGCTTTTATTAGCAGCGTGATTTTTATTGGCAACATTCGGCATTATAGTATTTTAGAAGACTAAATAGGCTATGTTTCCCATGGCATTTAAGAGTTAAGATAAAAGTTCTTCCGAAATTCATTATACATTGGAATACGAATTAACATCTTGTGGCTTTGACTGGCAGCATGACTTTTATTGGAAACATTTGGTATTATAGTATTTTAGAAGACTAAATGGGGTTTATTTCCCACAGGCAACTCATGGCATTTAAGAGTTAAGATACAAGTTCTTCCGAAATTCATTATACATTGGAATACGAATTGACATCTTGTGGCTTTGACTGGCAGCATGACTTTTATTGGAAACATTTGGTATTATAGTATTTTAGAAGACTAAATGGGGTTTATTTCCCACAAGCAACTCATGGCATTTAAGAGTTAAGATACAAGTTCTTCCGAAATTCATTATACATTGGAATGCGAATTGACGTGTTGTGGGCTCATCTATACCATTTCGTTTTTATATGCTAATATTGATAGTTTCTATGTTCGTTGATTGACTGGAAATTGTAAATTCAGTTAAATAGAATATTTTGACTTTGCATTCTATCCACGCTCGTTTTCAAAAATCGTAAAACACATTCACAGAATTTCACTTTATTTCTATTTTGTTGCCTAGAAAAATTACAACAGTTCATCATGCCTTTCCTACTCAAATATCTTCTCTAGTAATAGGAATCATACATATTTTAGTTTTTCATACTTAATAAGTTACGTGCGATTGCCATTAGCTATTATTGAAACAGCTCAATTGAGTTAAAATGTCCATTTAGCATGTTGTTAAATGAATTGTACCCTCTAAGATTTCGTTTATTATACCTGAGAGGGTTTAATAAAAAAAGTTCGAAATCCTTTGGGCATATGGGACGAGAGTACATGTGTGGTCATTTAAAAATAATGATGATTTCTATGAAATTTTGAAGCATCGTTTATTAGCACCATAATTTAACGCTACTGTATGTTATACCGTTAAACTTCCAGACTCTTCCAAGCCCATGTGACCCAATCACCAAGTAACAGGTGTTCCATGCAGAGGCATTTTCATGAACGACGATTACTACGGTAAAATATTCCACATTACGAGAAGCAGCAAGTAACATTATCAGTCAATTCTAATCAGTTTCAACTGTCACTCTCAAATTTCTCAGATAAATTGGCCCCGCCTTCCTCTGACGCATTGACTTCAAAACTCAATAAGATTTATTCGAATGTAGTTGTAATTTACTTCGAGCCCTTTCATTGGATCAGGGGGTGGAGCTAAATGTAAGGACTCATTCATACCTCGCGCAAGAAGATAGAGTAATCAGTACAAATGCGGATGACTCAAAATCAGCTACCAGACGATTATTTAATAAATAAAACAAAATTAAAGTTTATGATAAATGTTTTTTATTCTAAAAAAGGAAATGGATTTGTGGAATGAAGTTAAGATTTTCAATAAGATATTGACATTTAAATAATAAAATTTTGTTCTTTTTAGGAAAATAATTAACACATTATGATTAATTAAAGAAAATTAAAAAAAAGTACTTTATTCGTTAAAAATATTAATATATTACGGAAACTGAGAAGAAAGTATGTTTTTATAAAACTTTAGAACGAACTCGAAGCGGAAAATTGGCGATTTTTTTCTTTTTTTTTACATGTATGTATATACATATATACATGTATGACATTTAAAAGTTTAAGTAATAATAATTTTCAAAAAAATGATAAAGATTTTATACATAGCAACGAATTAAACTTTAAATAAATGCGACTCTGAAAAAGTTACTTAAAAGCAAAACATTTTAACTATATTATTACAAATTTCTGTTTGATGGAATTAATTTCAAAAAATTAAAAAATAAAATAATAATAATAATAATAAATATAGTAAAATATGAGGTTTTCAAAGAAAAATACTAATAATTAAAAATGCCCAATATAGTTAACAAATTATTTAGTCAATTTCAGGAAGAAAATATACATATTTGGATGTCAGCTATAATTGAATCATTATAATTTCTTTTCTCCCTTTTAAATAATGCTGTTAGAATATTTAATGTTCTCGACTCATGATCGTTAAATTTAATTTTTCTCCTATTCGCATGCTTTTTTTTGGAGCTTAAAAAATCTATTTCATGATTGATTACAATCGCGACACAATTGCTGTTTCTTATTATACCATAATTTCCCAAAGTTCAACGATTAGGAAATGTATTTGTACAAAAATATAAACGTATGTTTTTATTAATTTTATGCAAAGCGTAACAACGACAGCAATGAATCACCCTATTAATTGAATAAAAAAAATCATTTATGTGTATATTTTTGTCGTTGCGTTTGACAATGACAAAAATCTACAAATAATTCAAATCAGCATTTCATTAAGTGTCGTAAATTTCAATCTTTTCCTTAGAAGTTTTATTATATGTCATGATATTTTACATTGTACACATTTAATTAAATGTCGCATAATTTCGGTTATTTTTTCTGCATATCTTTTGTTTAATATTTCCGTAACAGATTTTTTTTTTTACTTTTAAAACATGCAAAAAATTACCATATTCTTTTAATAAATAAGTCATGATTTCTTTCAGAAATTGATTATTTTCGATTAAAAATCAAATTGGTAGATTTGGATTGGTAATTATAATTGCTCATCTAATTACACTTTATATAATAAAGCAAGAATTTCGAAACAAAATCATACCTTAGCAGTTCTATTAGAATAAATGTGTCTCTAACTGTTGTATTTTGAAATAGTTTCTTGGTAACGACACTGTAGAATTACAGACATGCATTATTAAGCAGTTTGGTGATTTTATGAACAGTAATGCAGTTATTCTTCCTGTGAAAACATTATAACATTTTGAAATATAAACATTATTATGTGTAAACTGATAAGTTAAGCATAACATAAAATATTTATCTGACGTAATCAAAATAATGTGTATTTGTAGTATTCTGACGCATTAAAATAATCTTATAAGCTATTTAAAGGACATGTTTTTACGATGACCACTGTATTTTTTAAGCACTGCATTTTTTAAAAAAAAGTTTTTTTTTTGTTTTTTTTTATGCTTTTTATTTGCTAAAATTTTCATTTTTGTGACAGTAGAAAGCTAATAATATTTTTATTTAATAAAACATTTTGTTAAATAATATCTATTTAGTTTAGTTATACAGGGTGAGTCATAAATATCGAAACAATAGGCTATCTCCTTAAATATTGCCCCTAGACCCATACTTCCAATTGCAAAAATTCATAAAAAAAGGTGAAATTTTTGATAAGATAAGTTGCAACTCCATGGGGGGTCTATTTGAAAAAGTACGAAAATTAACTTTTTATACGGCCCCCGTAGGATAAAAATTCCAATTAGGGAAACTTTCCTTGTCCAGTCCTGAATAATACACAAAAAGTTGCATCGTCATATCTTAAAAATTCGCGGAGTTATAACCGTTTGAATAATTCATCAGGTTTTAAGGGATTAGACACAAATTGAAATGCGCGCAATTCAAAAGACAATGTTACTTTAACAGTTGTAGGAAACGCGTAAAAAATCTATCTTTTGAATTAGAATTTCGATTTTTTTTCCTTTTTTGTGATTTTTAGCCATATAATTTGCTAAGAAAATCACATGCTAAAATTTATCATAAAATTTAAAAAGTTTCATATTGTTAGTACTGGTTTCAATGTGATAGTTAAAAATCCTTATAACTCCAAACATTATTTATGGGATTTCAATTTCTTTCTATTTAAATAAAAATAAAAATATGATTTTAGTTTTGTTTCGAGGTTTTTGTTTTTCAATATTTATTTCAGAACTTTAAAAATATTTATTAAAAAAAAAAAAAAAAAAAAACTTTTAAAAAATCATATTTTCAAAAGTAAATAATTTTTCATTTTTTTAAACAAAACTAATGTAAAACAATTAAAAAATGACATGTTTCAAGTTTGTACTTTTTTTTCTTTAACAATTCTTAACTTTTAATAATTTAAAGACAAGAAGTAGTCGGAAAAAAAAAAATCATTATAGAGAAAAGCGAAATGTACTGTGTTACTGCCATTAGTTATTTGTAAGAATGCTTTTCTGAGATGCAGATTAAGTACTTTTTAAAAAATTAGCTCTCTCAACTTCAAGCTTTTTATCGTCCGGTAGAGGCTGTTAAAAAATCTGTATTCTGGGCTCAAGTCAGATCAGGACCGTGACGTTACTTTTTCTGAAGACTCGCTTTTCCGGGTCTAATGTATTTTTCATACCGGAGGGGACTGCTTCCTTTTTCCTAGGCCCCACCAGTGGCCGAGAGGTTCAGACCTCAAACTGGTAGACGGTAGGTGCTGGGTTCGAACCCAATCGCGACTGTCGGCCTAACCGTTCGGCGTTTTCCGTGGTGTTCTTAGAACCTTGCCTAAATACGGGTTAGGTTCCCCTAGAAAGACCCCCACGGAGGGCATCCCACCCCTTAGGGCCTATATCCCATAGTGTAGATAATTGGCCGACATACATACAACAACAACAACAACCTTTTTCCTAGACTTGCACTGGACAAAATTTTTAATCACGGTCTCGAACAATCCATAATTAAATCACAGAACTAATGCGTACATAAAATAAGTAAAATTTGGTTTAATCAATATTTTTACGAAAACCACATAAATTTTAAAACCGCTTTTATTTTACAAAACAAAACAAAACAAAAAAAAACTTTAATTTTTTTTTTTTTTTTTTTTTTTTTTTTTTAAGATTAGTATATTTAAATGCCAAAAAAAATAAACAAAATAAAACCAGAGAAAAAAATCTGCCTATGACGGAATTCTGTCTTAAACAAAAAATGTGTTGATCCATGCAAAATAAATACAATAATACCTGAGAATATAATAAACTCCATTTAACCTTCATCGGAAATGCATTTGTCTATTACGTATTTTTTCTTTCCTATGTGATTCCGTCTTAAAAGGTTTTACTGTATAACATTTTTCAAATTCTTCAACGCACGAGATATGGATTAGCGATAATAAAATATAAGTGAAACATTTACATATAAACATAGATTTATAGATAAAATAAATATATCAAAGGCTTTGGAGCCTCTTTAATAATATAAAGTATAAATATAAAAAACGAAATTCTATATTAAATATTTTTGGTCAGAACTCCTGCACGCAAAACAATTTTAAACTATTATGAAGTAAAAAACTATGTAGAAATTCATGGCTGAGCCGGCTATGGTTTAAGCTTTTTTTCCTGGCTGGTCCGGATTATGATTTTAACATTATTTCATGCCGGGCTGAACTTCTTTCCCTATGGGTCGATCTAGGACCGGACCTAAATACTACGATTTATTCAGACTTTCAGTGCTAACGATCAACATGTTTTGGAAACAAGTTTCAATTTTAAATCAATACGCTGCTTTATTATGGCAAAATAAGAGGCTCGGTCTTAAACCGATATATAACAACGTTACAATTTGTGGACAATCCCTTATTTGCTTTGAAAATTGGTGAAAAACGCTTCGTTTAAAGTGGTGTAAGTCACGAATTTTTGAGAATTTTAGATTTTGATATCTCTGTCAGGTTTTCAGATAGGGAGATGAAATTTTTTTTGTTCAATTTAGGAATGGATAAGGAATAATTTCCTAATTGGGAATTTTGCTCTACGGGGGCCGTATAAAAATTTAATTTCCGTATTTTTTCAACTAGACCCCCCATGGAGTTGCAACTTATATTATCAGAAACTTCAACTTTTTTTATGAGTTTTTGCAATTGGAAGTATGGGTCTAGAGGCAATATTTAAGGAGATAGCCTATTGTTTCGATATTTATGACTCACCCTGTATATTATACACACACACACACACACACATATATATATATATATATATTCGTTTAACGAAATAAGTTTTCTCTTATACGAACCAAGAATATATATATATATATATACATATGCAGTGGCAATCAAAAGTTTCCGGCCAGCAAAAATTTTTCAGTTAATTTGGTAAATATACGCATGTGAAGAGGAACCTCAAAATGATATTAATACATTTTATTGACATAATAGTTAGGAACTTACTTATAGAAGAACATCTAAATATCAATAAATTTAACTGACAAAATTAAGTATAAAGGAAAATGCATGTTGTCAAAAATATCCGGCCACATTTAGAAGTTTGTGAAAAAGTGGTATTGTAATAGAAAATTACAGTGATCAATAACATTTACAATTAGTGTTTTATCGTACTACTATTTTATTAGATTTATTAATAAGTACTGCGGCGCAGCAACTTGATATCCATACAATCAACGGTTAAAGATCGTCTATGGTACGTTTTTCCCACATTTTTCGCAATTTTGGTGGAATTTCGGCTGATTTGGAATATTTATAGTTCCGCAGACTTTTGTCAACTTCTTTTCAAAGATTTTCTATTGAATTCATTTTGGAAGTTTGGCCTAATCATTTCAAAAACGAAATTTTTGTTTCGAAAACCATTGCTTATCGAGGTTTGCAAACATTATTTATGTCGTTATCTTGTCAAGAAAAAATAGTTGCGACCAAATTTTTTTCTCTAATAAGGCGGAAAATAGTCTTGCAAGATATCCTAATACATTGTATCATTCACCTGGCTGGGGATTTCAAATAACGGACCGACACTTTTTAAAAAAAATACACCCACTGCATAACGTGTTCACCGCCATGCTTCATTGTAGGAATAAAATAGGTCGAATCATATCTTTTGTTGTTAGGTCATCGGACATTGTGTCTGCCATCACTTCCAAAACTGTTTCGAATTCGATTGATGGAAAAATAGAACTTTTTTTCGGTTTTCACTTGACCAGACTTTGTGCTTTTTGCAAAACTCCAGTCGCGTACGTTTGTATTTTTTTTTAACTCTGAAAAAATTTTAACACCGACTCTTCAATAAAGTTACCGATCCATAACTTTGCCGCAATATCTCGAGAAGATTAGCCCTTTAGCGACCAACCCATCACTAATTTATGAACAATAATTGTTCAACTTTTCAATTTTGAATTCAGACTATGCTATACACGTTGATTCATTCATAACCACAACCAAAAAATAGTTTACCGATAGAAAAAAACTAAAGAATGATAAGTGGCCGGAAACTTTTGCACACGCGAAATTCGAGTTTTATCCCTTTGCATGAAGCATCTTTAGTATCCAATCAAAATGTTCACGTGGTCAATTCACATATTCCTAACTTTGAAGCTATTGTGCTTCTTCTGGATTCATATGTCTGGATACGTGTGCACACGTATATATATTTTCAACACATAAATATTATTTTAGTGATTACTTTCATTTGTATGCTGGAAAACATTCTAAAGTTATGTATGAATACAGCTAAAGTTTTTTTAAAGAATTAATTTCCTACATTTTTATCACATATTTTTTTTTTTTTTTTTTTTTTTTTTTTTGTCATAAAACTTATTTTGATGCTTTTGTTAAGATTTTAAGATATATTAAAATCGTAATAAAATTGTTTTGTTGTATGCAAGGAATAATAGTTTTAAGAACAAAGTAGTCAAAGAATAAGATTATTTATAAATTTCAAGAAAATGACTGAACATATCTTCTTATATTTGAAAATTAAAATTTCTGATATCAATTTTGATTGAGGTAAAAAATAATTTTACTTTCAGTAACTTTTTTAATGCAAAAAAAAAATATTTTTGTTCTACTTCTAATTAAAATATATTTTGAATTTTAGAGAAAAAACTATAAGAAAATATTCTGATCATAAGGTAAAACTACACTCTCAAAAAAACTTTCTTCAATTTTCAAGAAAATTCTACTGGCAGCACAGCTGCCGACATTTTTCGTGTATTGACGAATATCATTTTTCTTTTCTCCGTTACAAGAGGTTAAATTTTCCCCAAATTTTAGAAAATTAGGAAAAACAGTAAATGCGGATGACGTAGGATTTAAACCACTCATTTCATCGTTACAAACTTAGCACTTAATTATAGTTGTACAGCAGTGAAATGCTTTAAAGTAAATATGATTGATTCGGATGGGGTGTTACATATGGCTTGGCAAATTTCTTTAAAAGGGTTAAAATTTTCAGCTTAATTTCGGGAATATATTATCTGTAATGATATAGTGGCTGGAGATTTTATACTATAGTATTAATATAGGATAGAAATATGCATTTAAAATATGTTTAAGTAGATTACTAGAAGTAAAAGTAAAATACAAATATTATGGTTTGTACTATGAGTTTTTTTGAGCAATATTGTTTTTTTATTATTTTTTTAATTAAAATATCTTTTAAATGTGTTCTTTTAAATTACATTTCTAATGCAAATATTTATTTATAAAGAACTTTATTAATTTAATTTAATTTAAATTATTCAATTAATACAAATCTAAAAAAATAAATTATAAGTACTTTTGAATGAATGAGAAAATTAATTGTTCTTTATTTTTAAATTCGAAAAGTGTTTGTACTTTTTAATAAATCACAAAATCTTAAATTACAAGTGTTCTTTATTGATTTTTAAGATAAATTCGGATTTATTATTATTAGACTTGATACACATGCATATAAGGAGTAAAAGGAATCTTTCTCCCTTTTTTTTGTTTGAAGTTAATTTACGTTTAAAACTTGTTTTCAAGGACTACGGAAATTATTTGTTAAAGAATGTGGAAAAAATATTGTATATTGTCGAATTTTTTGATAGTGTAGGAGAGTCTGCGCACTCTTCAGCAGAATGATAATTAAAAAAAATCTAAATATTATTTTATTCTTAACAATCCAGGAATAATGTTGACTTCATTTGTTTTATTGTATTTCCGAAGCAATTTTGTTGTTATACTGTAAATTAATAGAACAGTTTAAATAAAATTATGTAGACAGAAAATGCACAGATTAGCTGGAAAATTTCATTAGTGAATAATTTGAAAATGTGTAATTTAAGGTAAGTGCAGCAATATATAAGTAGTGATATAATTATTAATAATTAAGGGGGGGACCATAAATATTTTTATAAAATCAAGTTTTTGATTGTTGTATTTTATGGAAGTATAGAATTTTGCCGAACTTAAAAAAATGACGGTATTCCAAATAAAAGCAGTCTCTATAATAAAATATTAAACCGGTTTTTATCTATCCAAATCAAGGTAAATTTTAACTTAAACACATGTAGACCTACATCCAGCAGTGGATCGAAAACGGTTGATAATGATGATGATACATATATATATATATATATATGTGTGTGTGTGATAAATGAGAACCCATTATAAAATAAATTTATTATTTTGCTGCATGCTAGCTATAAAATGTTTCCATAAATAGATAATACATTTTTGTCTTTTTAAACAGTAATATTTATCTGTCCTCATATGAAGTCCGTATGAATGATACGGGTTTAAATTACCAACTGTAAGGGAAATCGGGGTTAGTTGGGCTAGGGGCAAGTTGTGCCACCGAGCTTCCTGACTGAGCCAATAGGTTGCAGCACCTGTCGCGTCATGTGAGTGAAGAGATTGATTGTCTCAACGTGCTGCGTATTTTTGAAGCGTAGCATCGCCTTGTTTTTGAGATAAAAATATTTATCTTGTTTTCTACCGTAAAAGTAAATTTTGGGACCTACATTTGAATCATCATTGCCACTTGCGATACTAAGGTATTAAATTTTCCTAATTTTATTTAAATGTTTATATTTCGAGCTATTATTCTTTGTATTTCATTTATTAATCATGCCAACATTTCGGAACCTAGTAAGTAAAGATCAAAATGGCGTAGCGCGGGGCTATTTGTGACAAAGAGGCATGTTGTGACAGTGTCACTGCTTACCCCAGCACAATTGTTAATTAAGGTTTTTATGTTTCAGGAAAAATGGAGCGAAATTACAAGAGGCGTAGTGAAAGAGCTAAAGTTATTTCAGTAGATTATAAAAGGGCTACAATAGAAGTTAAATCCGGAATATACGGCGAACTGGGGGACATTGATACAGCTTTTTTCAAAAAAAAAAAAAAATAATAATAATAATAATAAAAAAATTGGTGTCTAGAAAGCAGAAATTTCAAGTTTGTTTTCTATGTGATGTCAGCAAAACCTGTGTAGTGTGTTATAAAAATGTACAATCGTTTTTTTTAATATTATTTTTGCATGTAATTTAGAAAAATAATAATTTGTCTCAATGTGCCCCATCCCCGGGGCAGATTGATACACTTTGACACGTCTGGGAAAAATGGATACAAAATAACACCAATGCATATTTTTCATAGAAAAATAGTTAGCAAACCATTTTATATATATTTATAGACATTAAAATCGCACACAATTTATTTGTAAGCGATATTAAAGCAATCAAAATGAAGTGTATAATGACCTGATGTTCTGGCTGTTCCTTGTCTGTTTGTTCGCTGTGGTAACTTTGTCATATCTGGCACTTTAACCCCAGAATTATCTTCTTTCTTAGGAAAAGTGAAAGAATTACCAGGTTTTCTGTTTATAAATCAGTTTACAAACAGAAAATAAAGGATAATTATATTAAAAATTATGTTTATAATATATTTATCCTGTACTGTTCTGCAGCTTGTTTCCTTTACTTAACATTTCTCATGTCGATAATACTTTTTTCTCTGGAGAATTGATATAAATTTGAGATTTACCAGGCTGCCGTCCATTTCTTTTGTTAATTCTACTAGCACTAGCTATTGTGTAAGTTTGTACGTCTTCCGTTTGCAAAAATACTATAAAATGTTCTAATATAAAGAAATTAGAGCTATTCCACCTCAATAAAAGCTAATAGTAGATATTTTTCACGAAAAATGGTTGAATTAAGGAGTGTATGGTAAAAAAAATAAAATGAAATGAAAAAATAAACTAGAAAAGGGTTTAGGTTGTATCAATGTGCCCCGACAAAGACTGTATCAAGGTGCCCCATATAGCTATTTTGAATAAAATGAGTCGCAAATCCAACACTTCATAATTTATCTAACAATAAAGAATGAGAAACTGATAAAGAGTAGCTTTACTTGCCAGGGAGGGTATTCTTTTCGGTTGAAAATACCGAAACAGTTGTATAATACCATTTCAATTGCACAACTCAAATTTACTTTTGACCTACAAAAACAATTAATCACCCATACCATTTCATCAAACTATTGAATCATTCCAAAACTTTCTGTATGTACTTATTTTCACTAGTATCACCTTTTGGAGCTGTTGTGAAACTTCCTGTAATGATCCTGTGCGCTGTACAGCGGATGTATCAATGTGCCCCAGTTCCCCCTATAGATTATGGAATGCCCAAAAATTGTTCAATGTTAAAGCTCATTTTTATCGTGAAGGTCCCATAGGCTGTTGCGGAACATCAAACCCAAGTGGATAGGTTAAAGGACCTGGCTTTTTACTTTTCATGAAACATTTTGTTAAAAATATAAGGTGGTCGAAAAAGTCGCCAGTCTTAGTATTGCTTGATAACCATAGTTCTCATCAAAATATTGATGTTTTGGATTATTGCACGGACAACGGAGTGTTTTTGTTATCATTTCCACCTCACATGAGTCTCATATTACAGGTTCTTGAAGTGTCAGTATATGGGCCGTCCAAAAAACTACAATCAGACGTATGTGGATGGTTGAAATCGCATCCTGGAAGCATTGTGTCGATCTACGACATACCAAGTATTGTTAAAATAGCCCTTCCTAGTGCTGACACTCCAAAAACATTCAAGCAGGATTTCGTAGTAGTGGAATTTCGGAATTTAAGAGGAACATTTTTACAGATGAAGAGTTCCTATATTCCTGAGTATCTAACCAACCGTTATCCATTGGAGATCTAGAGCGTTAAAGACCAGAATGACAATGGAAAAAAATTAATAAATATGTAACTGTTGATAAACCAAGCACTTCAGCAATAGCTTTAATCAATGATGGTGACACTGCAGGATCGTCTTCAGAAGTAACAAATCTCATTGAATTAGATGATTCTATGACAGCAGATAATAGCAATGTGCAGTGGTAAGTCTTACAAAAATAAGACCACTTCCTAAAGCAGGACCTCGAAAAGACAAGCGACCTATTCGTAAATGTCTGAAATCTGCCATTCTAAGAAGCACACCTGTAAAAGAGAAAATTCGAGAAGACAAAAAGCAAAATAATGCAGATAACAAATTGAGGAAGAAAAATTAAAAAAGGAACTGCATTGAAATCTCAAGCAGTGCATACAAAAATTACACCTAGGTTATTGTAAAAATGGGAGAAGCAAGTATTGGATAGCTCTAAAGATGACAAAAATTGCTTATGTCTAGTTTACTTGGAGTAATACAAATTTCTAGACTCGAAGAATACTGGGTGCAATGCATGACATGTACAAATGGATGCATGTCAAATGTACCAAAAATGAACCTTTTATATTTGTATTAACTACAAATCAGTCGCTGAAACACGCGATGTCAATGATTGATGAAAAATATAGGACATAGGCCTAGTTGTTGTTTTAGGCTCCCGAGTCAAAGATTAATATGGCCAAAGATTAGTGTTGGCTTACTTTTTATTTCTTTCCTGATTAAGAGAGTTTTTTTGTTTTAATTGCTAAGTGTCTCTAAAAGTATCTTTATAAAGGATTAAGGGTTTACAAGTATTAACAATTTAACTATTTTACATCATTTGATTTACAATATTATTAAAACATGAAAGTGTTTTATTGGGTTAAAAACGTTAAAAATGAATAAAATTCTCATTCTTGATATAACACATCCATTTTAATCGCCTTTCTTACATACTTTATATATGTTACAATGTACTTGTATGAGTCATTTATGTGTCATAATGTGCCCCAAGCATGCCACAACTTGCTACGTACCGGGGGTTAGTAGTGACAAATTTCGATATTACGCAGAATTCCTTTTGTGTTATGAAAAATGTTAATAATGTTTATAGTACTTTTATAACTACGTTACGCAAGACTTACTCTAATGATATGATACACTGAATGTTTCGCTTCAGTTTAAATCTTACGGCTAATAGAAACAAATGTCGAAAATGTCACTACTAGCCCCATTATCCCTTACTAGCTCAGCTGCGCAGTGCGTGCGCAACCGTGCTAATCATTCTAAATTAACCTAAAATTTACATGATTTGACCTCTAACTTGATTTTATCTCAAATAAAGTGCCCGCTAAAAGTTTCAAATGTCCGTTGAAAAAAAAAAATGTGATATTTAGCGGTAAATCGCCTCAAAATTTCCGCAACGGAAAGCGGGGAGAAATGTGTCCGAATATTACGTGATTTTTGAGTTAAAATATTGATAAATTGTAAAAGGTCATATAGATAGATACTATTTAGGTTATCTATGTGATATTTAACTGATAGCAGTAAAAATCACTGTTAAGTCATGTAATTTTTTTTTTTTTTTACATTGACCTCCGCTACCTGAGTAAAATATTTAGATTTTCATACTAATTACATCTCTTTAAATCCATTAGTACCTAAATTAACTCGATACTCGATCATTAGCTATTATATAACGATGTAGTGTTATGAATTTCAGAGCTTTTGTACAAAATTAAGAATATATTTTTAATAAAAACAGGCATAGTGTTCGACCAGCGAATAAAATTCTCATCGTAACCAAAATATACTACAGACATAACTTATCTAAAATCTAACTGTAACTTCAACGTAGCCTAAATATAACATAAATATAATTTAACCGTTAACTTATCTTAAGATATCGTGACCTAAATGTAATAGAAATGTAATTTAAAAGCTGCTTTATCGTAATCTATCTGATACCTAACTGTAACCTATCTACAATTTAACCCTGACCTAACTGTAACCTAAACGGAACATAATTATAACTTAATCGTAAACTAATCGTAAAATAATCGTAACCTAACTATGGCCTAATTGTAACCTCAGTAACATAAATGTAAACAAATAGTAACCTATCTGTAATCTAACCTTAACTAAACTCTAACTTAACACTAACTAAACCTAACTATCTAACCGTGTATATTCGGCAAAGTACGTTAGTTCACTTTCCATCGTCTTCGGATATAACATGTTTCATACCAACATCCGACGTGGGTCACTGCCGCCTGCAATCGGAACTAATAAACGTGCTATGCACGCTTATAAAGATTTTTAGTTTATAATACTCCGGGGTTTATAATAATAAAACCCCGATTTTTAACCTATCTCTAGATATATTATTCGGCAAATGGAGACACAAATGAAAATCTAAGAGATTTGCTGAAATTTCTATTCGGAAATAAAGGTAAACACAATTTAATTAAGTGCCCAATATAATCAATAAGAACTTCTACACGTTTTGCTGCTGCATGCCTCACTGAATAGCATGCGTACGCTTTTTAAAATGTCCACTTGTAGACGGCGCATTGTGTTTTTAAGAAACCTATGTCCGAACGTAACAAATTAATTAAACATCTTTATAGATACATTATTCAATGAGGTGGAGGGCATGAAATAAGAATTTGAGAAATTTGCAGAAAATAATATTCGGAAATAACCACTACTTATAAATTGAGGGTTAATATATTTTATAGGAAAATCCAAAATGGATTCCCCTTGCTTGCAGCACTGTGTAGCAGGCGTGTGTTAAATTAGGAAACCTCTTCTGTTTTTAAAATGGAAAAAGATTGATGAGAAAATGCGTTTAAAAATACCTTAGATATTAATAACATCAAAAATGTAAATTTAAATTTTATTTAAAATGTTCTATTGATTGTAGAAACAGAAAGCATTGGAATGAAAGGACTTTTTACCAATTTCTAATTTATAGTGGAAAAGAGTCAGTTATGGGTTTTCTAAACTTTTTTTAACATTTAAAAACAATATTTATAATATGGGCATAAGATGCAGAAGTCGCAGCGTCCCGAAAATTTTCACGCTTTCCTATCACAATTTTAAAACGATAATATTTATTGTAGAATTTCATTGTAAATGTTAAAGGAATCTGACACGAAGATTTTTGATTCAAAATACTGGTAGAAAAGTGCGAAAATTTTAGGGATGTTGCGACCCCTGAATATGTTCTCTATGAACATCAGACTCGAGTTTTCAATGTGTGCGGCACTGTATAGCACTATTGCGATAAATTCGGATTTTTTTATGTACTAAAGAAAAGAGCAATAAAAAATGCGTCTAAAAATGTCTTTAAAAATACATTTGAAACTAACAAAATATTATCAACACTATCTGGCACGAGAATTTAAATTCCATTTTAAATACTATTATTTTTAACACAATCAAACTAATTGGTAAAGTTATCATACGAATTGAATATTTCCAGCTGAGCGAAAAATTGCCCAGGCCGGGAATCGAACCCGGATACTTGGCTTACATATATGGCTTACGTTATATGGAGTTCCATTACCTGCGGTTTATTCTGCCGAGCTGTTTCAAATGACAGACCAAATGTTATGACCAACAAGGTTATCTGAGCGAAAAATCCCAGCCGGCTATCGCCCAGATAGCTTAACATGTAAAGCATTGGCCTTGTAAGCCAAGTATCCGGGTTCGATTCCCGGCCTGGGCAATTTTTCGCTCAGCTGGAAATATTCAATTCATATGATAACTTTACCAATCAGTTTGATTGTGTTAAAAATAATAGTATATCTACGTATCCATCGTTATATGGAGTTCCATTACCTGCGGTTTATTCTGCCGAGCTGTCTCAAATGACAGACCAGATGTTATGACCAACAAGGTTATCTGAGCGAAAAATCCCAGCCGGCTATCACCCAGATAGCTTAACAGGTAAAGCATTGGCCTTGTAAGCCAAGTATTCGAGTTCGATTCCCGGCCTGGGCAATTTTTCGCTCAGCTGGAAATATTCAATTCGTCCATTTTAAATGTTGTTATTCGCTATAAAAGCACAAATCATTAAGATATTAGGACTTATTGATGCCATTTTTAATTTCTAAAGGTAAAAGAGCCTGTGATGCTTATTTTAATATTTTATTTAGCGTTAAATAGAAATTTCTTGCTACCTCAATAGATCAATTTTTAACCCCGCATCTCCAATCTTCCACTGACCAAACAATTGACGATTCTTTAGAAGATGTTAAAGAGATAACAGTTGGAAAAACAAAATGCTTGCCAAGATATCAAGTTAGTTTCATATGAATTTTTGGCATCATTTAAAACTAATCTAGTCTCTTAAGTTTTCATTATTATTAAATATGTTTAAAAAGCATGGATTTTTTCGTTTGTGCTAAAGTGTAATGTTTCAGATTAAAAGAAAAAAATAAGCATTTATATTGGTTTATTCAAAGCTATCCCGGAATATGATAAAAAGTTAATTAAATGCAATTGAATTTTTAAATCATCAGATTTTAAAACATTCACCTTTTATATAAACATTTTAATAAAAATTTTAATTTTAATTAAGAAAGGTGTTATAATAAAAATAAAAGACATTGACATGTTTCGAAACCGTCAAATAAGTTCCATAATCATAGTATAAATAAAATAAAATTTCAAACTATTTCACGGTCAATACAAATGACACGCGACAATGAGATATAAATAACAAAAAACAGGCGCTCTATTGTAAAAATTAAATTAAAATATAGTTAAAAATGTAATTTAATATTTCATTTTGTTTCAAATGAAATAGATTACAAGTATACAGGTAGGTTACAAATATTACAAAATATTGTTTAGTGAAAGTAAATTATGTTTTTTATCAAATTGTAATCGTAACTCTGTTATAAGAGAGTCCTTTGAAATTTATACGCGTAAAAATCTGGTTTGCAATGATATCGTTTCTTTTATTATTCCTAAGTTATGGTTAGAATTAATGAATAAATTCCTCGTGAGAGCTTGAATGGGAAGAACCATGTTGAAAATTCTTTTAGATCATGGTCTATTTTTAATTTAATTTTTTACAATAGAGCGCGTGTTTTGTTTTTGTTTTGTTTTTTTTTTGTTTTTTTTTTGGTGTTTTTTATATCTTAATGCCGCGTGTCATTTGTATTGACCGTGAAATATTTTGAAATTTTATTTATATTTATATTTTAGATCATGGTCTATATTTTAATTTATTTTTTACAATAGAGCGCGTGTTTTTTGTGTTTTTTGTTATTTATATCTCATCGTCGCGTGCCATTTGTATTGACCGTGAAATAGTTTGAAATTTTATTTTATTTGTATTATGATTATGGAACTTATTTGACGGTTCCGAAACATATCAATGTCTTTTATTTTTATTACTAGCAAAAGCCATGCTTTGTTTGGATTCGCGAAGTATTATGCTCTAAGATAAATATTTGAAAGTAATAATATATTTTTAAAATTATTTTTGCATCTTTATTAAGCAAAAGTGTAATTTTATGTTTCGGCGCATTTTAATTTTAAAATGTATTTCAACCAAATAACTAAGAATTTCCTTAGATTGTTTATCTATGATATAAAACTGGTATAAATAAAAATATTTTCGAAGTAGAATTATACAAAATATTAATTAATTTTATTTGTTTACAATTCCTTTATTGCCGCTTCACAAAAACATAATGTAATTCTTTTAAAATTCATAAATATCGTCTGCTTAAATAATTTCACAAAATAAGAATAAACTGTGTATTTGAATTCCTAACACAGAAAAATACTTTTATAATTGAATGTTAATAAGAGAATTTTCACAAATTTTAATTCATTAAAAATATGCTATAATTTTTCTAAAAAAAAGTATTTTATACATTTTATAATAGAAATCATGAAACTATACATAGTTAAAGGAATGAGCATAGTTTAAAAATCTGAAAGCAGTTTTTGAGATATTTTATCAGAATAATGAAAATATATTTTATTTATTTATTTATTTAATGATGATTCTAGCTATAATTACTGACCCCATGACTTAAGTTTTTCTTCTGAAAACGTACGTGTTTCACTTTTTATTTGAAAAATGCGTTCGTAATGGAAAAACATATAAAATAAATTAATTAAAACAATAATTTTTTGAAAAGTATTTCTGTAAAAAAAATAATATTCTGCAAATCTACAGATCAATTTATATTTGTATTTAATTTCAAGTGAAAATACTGTATAGTTTTTTTGTAATGTGTACGACAAACTGTCATTTGAGTGGCCTAGTAGAGGATTCGCTTCGATCATCCTAATAACACCTTTCTTAAGTAAAATTAAAATTTTTATTAAAATATCCTAGAATATTTAATTTTTTCTGCGAAAATTTTATACAACAAACTAACTGAAAGCCAGCGTAACGAAAAAACCCATTTTTCGCAAACGATGATTTAGAACCAACTAAAAGTAAGCGGAGAGAAAAAAGGTTACTTTTGATAAGAGTGAGTGGTAATTTTTCATTAATTACTCAGATAATAAGTAGAATTTTCAAATTCAAGTATATCAGGAGAACTTTGGTGTACTCTTACAAAACTTTTGAGATTCTTACTTGTAGATTTTGCTAGCCATTGCACAAACACATATACATAGACAGAACGAAAATTTATTTTATTAGTACGGAACGCATCTTAGATATATTTATAACTTCTACCTATTTTAAAGTAAATATACTTGTAATCCATTTAATTTGAAAAAAAAGAAATATTAACTTACATTTTTAAATACATCTTTACATTTTTACTTGGATAAAAAAAAATATCATTTGTAAATTTGAATATTATATTTTAAGTTGAACTTAAAGTACGATCTTGTATGAATTGATCTAACACATAGGTAATGCAACCAAAAGTGTTAATAATGCTGGTAGAAATTACGAAAAAGGGGATCTTCTGCAATATTTTGAACAATCTGATAAAGGGGAATAACGAATTCACTTTTAACAATATTGTCAAAACTTTTTACATACATGGAAAGCTTTAATAAACTTAAGTTTAAACGAAATTTTAAATCTTGTTATCCCGTTTGGTCTATTTTGGTCTGTCGAATATAAGAAAGAACACACTGGCAATTAATATTACGAGGTAGAACCCGCCGAACTTCGACGAAAGAAAAAGTTTTTGAAAGAACTGTTTCATTGATTTATAACAACGTAAAAAATTAGCTACAGTAAGAAATACATCCTATATTGGCCAGTTTAACTCTAAAAAAAATATTATTTTAAGCTAAAATTAACAAAATACCATTTATATAAAAGTCAGTTGTCCAAATTATTCAAATTAAACTTTAATCGCATATGTAGTAAGTATAACATGATGAAGATAAATTATTATGATGAAATTATCAATTGAGGATCTTACGCTTTGTAAAAATGAATAAAAAAATCAAATTGACACGATTATAAAATTTCCCGTGAAATCTAAACCCGTCATCATTTCATCTTCTCAAAATTAACATGCGGAATTTTTATTTCATTTTTTTTTAACTTTGAGAGAAAGTGACGCATTTCTGTTGCCTCGATTACAAAATTCGCACAGAAACTATAAAAAAAAATAATATCTCAAAAATAAATTGAGATACAGATTTCAAACAAATTGCCTTAAAAGTACATTTTTTTTCTCTAAACGCTGATGTAAAAATTGAGAATGTGCGATGTTTAGATACATAAAAATCGCATTAGCAAAAAGTGCAAAACCGAATTGCATGTGATAGTGTTGCCATCTGCAAAATGACGTATGCGTTACGCACAGATAAGTTTGGCCTTTATAATATAGATATATATCCTATGAATGTTATAACTCATAGAATCTTTGATTTTGACAGATGGTAAGTGTATTTGTAAGAATAAAACGTAATCTAAAATCATGTTGCTTAACAGTTTTGGCATGGAAAACTGGATTTAGAAAAGAAATGTAATACAAAGCTAATATTTAATGAAGAAGAGGACTAATTATCGCTTAGTATCAATTCATTGTTAAATCCATCATAATAACTGATACTCGATCCAGTTTTTTACAGTTGTTGATGAACACAAGCAAACGTTTGTTGCTGAGGTTTTCTTCAGGTAGAATACCATTCCGCATATGTTTAAACATTTCTTCAACTGCTGTCCCCTATTATACTATCATTTTTGATAGATGTATACCTATTCATTTATTGTTAGATTTCCAAAATTATTTTGTAAAATTAAGACCGGCTTATGTGACCAGAAATCCTGGATGCACTTCGCCTTCTACAACGCTGTGCTTTCGTTTGCAGTTATACTTTTCAATCTCAAATTGTTTGGTTTTGCTATTATCTGAACCCCAACCAAATTTCAACGATCTATCCTGATAAACCCTGTAAATTGAACATTTTTTCACGCGACATTTTTTTGTTGAAAACACTATATATTAGTTATATTGTATTAAATATATACTAATTCAAGTAATAATTATATGTTAATGAAAAGTAACTATGTAAAAGATTTTACAGTTTTAAAAATATTATACATGGAAAGTCGAAACGGATGTTTTGTTAAAAGTAATATAACCTTCTAACAACTATTTTAATTTATTCCTATGAAAATGTGTATGTAAGCATTTTGTTAAAATTGAAAATACATTAAAAAAACAACATATTTATTTGCGATAAGTATATTTTTACAAAAAGAAAAAGTTATACCTTTGCACTATAAAATAAATGTAAAAAAATCACGAACTTCAAAAAATCCATTTTCTTGCTTTATTTGTTCAATTAAAGAAATAATTCTAGAATGCAGAATACTGAAATATATTTTGACAAAACCACATTCAACTAAAATAAAATAAAACAAAACTTTCTAATTAAAACTTTGTCTGAAATGATATTTTTAAGAATTTTTTTTTCTTTAATTATGTTCATATTTAATTCCGCTATTGTGAAACAATGTTATTTAATATTGTAAAATTTGAAATGATGATTAAAAGATTTTTTTATTTAAGAATTGAACAATAACGGAAATTATTTATTTCCCGAATGACTTAAATATAACTGAAATAAATATATGTGGGATATAGTCCCGCATGTGGGCTACACTCTCTCTCTGCTGCACCTGCATTGGAATGTATTTCCCTCCACCACTCTCCGAACTCTGCTTCGAGATTAAAAGTAGAAACGGGAAACATCGAAGCTGTGTGGTCAGGATTGAGAGGAAGAAAATGTAAATAGAACGTTTTTCGACGATAGCTAACGACGGTAATAAAAAGCTAAAGAGATGATTCCAACGAATTAAAAACGACGATTTAACACGATTCTTTTAAGAACTAAAATATTTACGACGTATTAAGACTTTTTAAAGATTGTTTTGACGAATGAATCTATGTTTTATTTTTTGTTTGTGTGTTTTTGTCCTGTTCGTCTGATAATAAATGTATGTGACTGTCAGAGAATAGTTTTTATTTACAGTAAGGACTCGTCCATCCTATAAAGTGGTGCCAGAAGTGCCCACTTACCATTTTTGCTCATTGTTATGAACTAGATATTTTTTCTTCAGATTCAAGCCGGATATCATTTTACGGGTGAGTTAATTATTCCATATTTTATATTTACTATGAAGCTAGTCGACATCAAAGAACTGGAAGTTGCATTTAAAAATGAACGTACTAATAAAATTAAATTACTTCATAAATTATTGTTCGACACTGATGGTGATCGCTCAAATCGAAAAAGAATTCGTGACTTCACTGGTTTCGATTTCGAAACGACCAGCACTGAATTCAAAAATAAAGTTACGAAAGTTCAGGCAGATTTTTCTTTAAACGATTTAATCACAATTTGTAATTTACTCTGTATCTCAAATGATGGTTCTTTAACTGAACTTGCAACCAGATTAGTCACATATCTTTCAGACTTGAATTCACTCCAAGCTAACATTATCCAAAACGAAAGTGATACCGATTCGGAACCTGAAATATCTTCACATAATACTACATTGAATAAGGACACTGCAAGTAATACTGAATCATCAAATTTTGATAAAAACAAGCAATTTCCAGTTCAAAGTTTTTTGCCATCTACTATTAATTTTAATGATGTTGAAAGTGTTATACCGCCTTTTGATGGTAGTTCTTTTCAAGATATAAATATTTGGTTAAGTAATTTTGACGATGTCGCTAGCATGCTCAATTTATCAGAATTTCATAAATTTGTTTTTGCTAAACGATCCTTACGAGGAAAAGCCCAGCTGTTAGTACAAACAGAATTTCACATTAACTCGTATGAAAAACTTAAACAACTCTTAATTTCTGAATTTGGCATTACTTATAATTCTGCTGAGTTACATGATATGTTAAATAAACGAAAGTTACAAGAAAATGAATCCCTTGAAGAATATTTTCTCGTAATGAAACAATTATGTTCGCGCGGTAGCATCGAAGATTCAGCACTGATGCAGTATATTATTAACGGTATACCCGACCCTGTTTTTAGAAAATCAATATTATATGGCTGCCAATCTATAGTAGAATTTAAACAAAAGCTCAAAATTTATGATAAAATTCGGCATGACTATGAGAACACTAAATTTCGTAAATCTAAACCAGAAATGCCATTAAAAGAGAAATCTTTTCGTCCAAAACCTGATCTTCTCTGCTTTAATTGTGGTTTAGCCAACCATAAAAGTAGCCAATGTAGGCATAAAGACAAAAGCCCTCGCTGCTTTAATTGTTCGAATTTGGCCATAAGTCGGCTCAATGTGATCAACCAAGGAAATCTAGAAATAAGCCTGAACCATCCAATATTTCCACCATTACGTCGAATACTTTTATGACCAAACAAGTAATTATTTCGTCAGTAAATGTTCTTTCTTTGATCGATACGGGAAGTGAAAGAAGTCTGTTAAAAGAAAGTATTTATCGCAAACTCCCAACGGTTTCGAACCTCGAACATTCAACAATCACATTAACTGGATTAGGAAATACTATGATCAAACCCCTGGGTTTTTTCTCTACGGATATTACTATAGATGATTTTAATTACACCACTAATGTTTATGCAGTACCAGATTATTCCATATCTTTTGATTTTATTATTGGTACAGATGTTATACAGCAAAGTATTTTAACAGTTTCTCAAAATAATATTTCGATGCAAAAAATCAAGCAAAATGAAAATATGTCAAATAATTTTCTGATTAATGTTGTTCAAGTATTAGACGATAGTAATCTTGATTTATCTCATATTACCGATAAAACTATACGTTCAAAAATTACGGAACTTATTCAAAATTATTTCCCCCGGAAAGTAAAGACTACTGATGTTACATTATCAATTCATCTGAAAGACGAAATTCCTGTCACTTGTCCTCCCAGACGCCTAGCTCCTATAGAGAAAGAATTTGTCGAAAAACAAATTTCTGAATGGCTTGAAAAGGGAATTATCCGAAAAAGCACCAGTAATTTTTCATCACCTATTGTCCTCGTAAAAAAGAAAGATGGTTCATAGAGATTGTGTGTTGACTATAGAAAGCTAAATGCTAAAACACATAAACAACGCTTTCCCCTCCCAGTCATCGATGACATTATTGATCAATTGCACTCCGCAAAAGTATTTACAACTCTTGATCTTAAAAATGCATTTTTTCATGTCGAAGTAGAAGAAAATAGCCGAAAATACACTTCTTTTGTAACACATTCTGGTCAATTTGAATTTCTATACATGAATTATGGCCTTAGCGATGCTCCTTTTGTTTTTCAGAGATATATCTATAATGTTTTTCGCGATCTCATTAATGAAAAAGTACTTATCGTGTACATGGATGATTTTATAATACCGTCTGAAGACGAAGCCGAAGGACTCCAGAAATTACAACGCGTTCTTACAACTGCATCAGAATATGGTTTGGAACTGAATCTAAAAAAATGCCACTTTTTACAGCGAGAAATTGATTTTCTGGGTTACCACATTAAAAATGGTCAACTACATCCATCTCCCTCCAAAACTAAAGCTGTTCTAAATTTTCCGGAACCAAAAAGTGTAAAAGATGTACATTCATTTGTCGGATTAACCTCATATTTTCGTAAATTTATTCAAGATTATTCTTTAATAGCTAAACCCTTAACAGATCTCCTTAGAAAGGACACTAAATTTCACTTCGGTGACCAACAGCGAAATGCATTTAATCAGTTGAAACACATTCTTGCTTCAGGTCCTGTTTTAAGCATTTATAACCCTAGTAATGAAACAGAAGTTCATTGCGATGGTTCTATTGATGGTTACGGAGCAGTCCTCCTTCAAAAATCTTCTATTGATAATCAATTTCACCCTGTCTACTTTATGAGCAAAAAAACCACAGATGCTGAGCGTAAATATTCGAGTTATGAACTAGAAGTTTTGGCTGTCATCGAGGCTCTTAAAAAATTTCGTGTTTATATTTTAGGTATTCCTTTCAAGATTGTCACAGATTGCAATGCATTTGCCCTAACTATGAATAAAAAAGATTTTTGCACCAAGATAGCTCGATGGGCTTTAATGTTAGCTGATTATAACTATACAATCGAACACAGACAAGGTACACGTATGCGCCACGTTGACGCTTTAAGCAGAAATCCCGTATGTATGACCATTCAAGACAGTTTTACTTCCAAAATCATACAATCACAGAACACCGACGAACATATACAGGCCATCAAAGAAATTTTGAAAACAAAGCCATATGACAACTATTTCCTCAAAAATAACGTTCTTTATAAAAATCATAAAGGTTACGATCTGGTAGTTGTGCCGGATGAAATGCAGCTAAACGTCATTAAAAACGTTCATGACAAAGGACACTTCGGACGCAAACGTTGTGAAGAACTCCTTAATGAAGAATTTTTTATCCCTAATATGGCAAATAAGATTGATAAAGTTATAGCAAACTGTGTAACATGCCTTTTATATAATCGGAAACGTGGAAAACAAGAAGGTGAGTTACATCCCTTACACAAAGAGGAGACTCCCCTCCAAACTTACCACATTGATCATCTAGGCCCTCTCGAATCAACTAACAAAAACTATAAACATATTTTGTCTTTAATAGATTCATTTACCAAATTCGTGTGGCTATATCCCTGTAAAACTACTTCTTCAGCCGAAGTCATTTCGAAACTGCAAAAACAAAGTTATACTTTTGGCAACCCTTCCAAAATTATTAGCGATAAAGGTCCTGCATTTACAAGTGAAGAATTTGCTGATTATTGCCAAAATGAAAATATAAAACATGAGACAATAACAACTGGCCTTCCCCGTGCTAATGGTCAAGTGGAGCGACTTAATTCCATCATAATTTCAGTAATCTCTAAAATGTCCAAAGACGAACCGACCAAATGGTTTAAATATGTTCCTAAAGTTCAACAAGTCATTAATTCAACTTACCAACGAAGCATTAAGAGAACACCGTTTGAAATACTATTTGGTACAAAAATGAAACAGGAAGAAGATTTACAAATTATTGAACTCCTGAACAGTGCTGTCAAAGAACAATTCATGAAAGATAGAGAAGAACTCCGAAAAGAAGCTAAGAAGAATATTCTGGAAATCCAACAAGAAAATCGCAAGCATTATAATTTAAGACGTAAGAAACCCCGGAAATATAACCTTGGAGACCTCGTAGCAATTAAAAGAACCCAACAAGGACCAGGGTTAAAATTGAAGTCTAAATTCCTAGGTCCATATAAAGTAACCAAAGTGAAGTCTAATGACACCTACGACGTAGAGAAAATCTCATCAACTGAAGGACCGATCAGTACTAGTTCGTGTGCTGAATACATGAAGCCTTGGCATGACTATAACTGAAACTTTATTTTTTTTCCTTATCTTTAATGTGTATGTCTGATCATTTTAAAAGTCAGCAATTTTAAAGAACATTTTCATTCGATGTTACACTATTTCAGAAAAAGACGACTGATCTTGCTAGTGTACAAACGAATTCTATTTTTTTTTCCTAAAAACAGTTACTTTTTTTTTGTTTTTGTTTCTTTTCAGATTCTATAAGATCACATGTCGCTGCGGCAGCTCCAGATGTCAGGACGGCCGCATGTGGGATATACTATCGCATGTGGGCTACACTCTCTCTCTGCTGCACCTGCATTGGAATGTATTTCCCTCCACCACTCTCCGAACTCTGCTTCGAGATTAAAAGTAGAAACGGGAAACATCGAAGCTGTGTGGTCAGGATTGAGAGGAAAGAAAATGTAAATAGAACGTTTTTCGACGATAGCTAACGACGGTAATAAAAAGCTAAAGAGATGATTCCAACGAATTAAAAACGACGATTTAACACGATTCTTTTAAGAACTAAAATATTTACGACGTATTAAGACTTTTTAAAGATTGTTTTGACGAATGAATCTATGTTTTATTTTTTGTTTGTGTGTTTTTGTCCTGTTCGTCTGATAATAAATGTATGTGACTGTCAGAGAATAGTTTTTATTTACAGTAAGGACTCGTCCATCCTATAAATAAATGAAATAAAACTTTAATTAAACTTTAAAGAAATATTTTCCGAATTTATAATCTTTAATGAATGACAGCTTTAATTCTGAATCCGAGTTCATATGAAAATTCTGCCGAGAATTTATTCGGAATTATAAGTGTATACTGTGAAGGAAAGAACTTTTGAAAATAGTGCGCATGCCAATGATGGTTTAATTAAAAAAATATATCTACTAAACACATATTCTTGTTAGCCAACATGCGTTTTGAACATGTAGTTAATTATTCGAAAATTTGATACAGAGCTTACTTGATATAATTTAGCTTTATGACGATAAAACAAAAACCAACTACGCAGGTCTCAAATTTCTAATTTATCTTACTAATCAGAGATAAAACAAATTTGTCGCTTTTATAATCTTTAACATAATTAATACACAATCAATCAATTTTTCCTGTCAGCTGCTTGAGAATCGCTAAACAACCAGATCCGAATTGAATGATGCTACACAAATAGCTGATTTACAAATTAAAAAAATATATATCGAGAAAAAAAACAATGCTGTTACATATCTTCCTTCCGAATGAATATTCTCAGATTTAATTGGAATCCATTAAATATAGCTTTGAGGCTCATACTACCTTTGAAACAATCTCATGAATTGGAAATAAATCTGTAGTAATATTTGGGGTAAAATACATAATAATGGTTTTTAAAAAATCTAAAAAATCTTGTAGAACAGACTATTTTACTAAATTTAAATTAAAAAAAACTTTTTTATAATCGCTACTATTTTTATAAATATGAATATTTTTGCTTTAATTTTTTTCCACATTCATTAGAAAATACTATATAAAACAGTGCATGGATTTTTAAGTTTATGGAATTTTACATATAATATGATTTTATTTATCTCGTGTATATTAAAAAGAAGTCGGAAATTGAACGTCAAGCGTAGCAAATGAGGTGCGTTCTTACTAAAACGGAATACTAAATTATTCAGATCTTGATTAAATGATATACAGTATAATCGCCAAAATAATTTGCGCGTCCTTGTAAATGCTATCTGACTTCAATCGTACAAGAAGTAACTTATAATAAACTTCAGCAATATTTATAAATTTCTTTAAATGTGAAGTAGATTTATGTAATTAAAACGCGACACAAACATTATTTTCTTCTTATATCATTATGCAATAGAATACTTTGTGTAATGCAGTAAATTAATAACAAATATTATTTGTTCCATAGATTATACGGAATGGATATTTTAGTATATACTTCACAGGTGCATTTCAATTTTCTTCTGTTCGAAAAAGTGAAACAGCATTAAAATGCACCTGAAATCTTTTTTTATTTTTTTTTTCATTGACCGTAATGGAAAGAAATACATTCAATTGTCTCTGTAATTAAACTAAACATATGATTTTATAAAATTTGAAATGACTCGACAAAATTATACAATAATTATATATTTAATTTAAAAAAATCGATTGAGTAGTTTTTGCACTTAATATACGGAAAGACGGACGGACAAATAATCGGACAGATAGACGTATTGAACGACGATTATAGGTGCTACATGTTTACATAATTACAATCGCACCTAAAAAGTGAAGGGAATTTAAATATTTTTTAAAAATAAATATAAAATTGAATGTTAAATACATGCAAAAAAATATTAAATGCACTATGGAGAACACGTAAAAACTATTCGGATGTGGTAATCTCATATATGTTGATACTTCCAACAAAATTAAACATAGCGCCGTGACCGGTTGCTTTTTGAGAAAGAGTCACGTTTTGAGCAGCAGCCTTGGCGAGTTGGCGAAAATGAGAACAGTCATCTAGCTGCATCGCCAAACGCCAATCGTCGTTTTGTTTTGATTTTCATCCGAAGTGGCAGCAGACGATTTATCGTGTTTTAGAATCAAAATCAAAGCATATTAATTCAAAAAGCTCTTTGTTCTAAACTGTTTTATTGTAAACAACGGTGAATAACATATCCTCTTACTATATATTCTCTGCTTGATAACATTTACGGAAAAAATAATGAACAATAAGCACGATCTCTTTGCAAAAGGAAGAGAAAGGGATTGCTATCATGGGTTGCTATTCGCTACGTGTAAGACATCACAAACAAGAAAAGGTGCGTAGTATTGAATTCATCTCCGAGCCAAATTATTCTGGCGATAATGTGCTCAAAGCATGATTCTTTCTGAAAAAGCTGACCAGTTAGGTAATGTTCGCCAAAATCTAATCACAAAAGAATAGTTAGTTACTAGATTTATTTAGATTAGTTAGATTAGTTACTAATTACTAGCAACTTCGTAACTAAATAATAATCTTTCTTATTTAGTTACTATATTACTAAATAAGTAACCTAATCGTAATAAGTTACTTATTTCATAAAAATGAAATACGTTTTGCTAATTGTTGTATTCTAGCTGAATCTAACTGAATCTGAAATTTTATGAAAATCCGTGTATAAGTATTTGAGACTGAATCATCGCATAAAACTTAAAAAAAAACTGGATATAAGCGCCATCTATTGAGTGATTTACGCCAAGAACAAAACAATGGCAATTTATATCAGGGTTTGACTGAATTTGAAGTATGCTGAAAAATCGTGCAATAATTATTGAGATAGAGCTATTGCAATAATCATGAATAATGCAGCCTAGGAGTGCCACCTGCTGAGCTATTTACTCCAAAAACTAAAGAACACTAATTTATATCTGGGAATAACAAAATCCGAAGAATGATGAAAATTTGTGCATTAGTTCCTGAGATATAACTAATGCGATATTAATTAATAATGTCGTAGCTACTTATTCCAAAAATTCAAGAATACTAATTGATATCAGGAACTAACAGAATCTGAAATTTGATGAAAATTCGTGCGTTAGTTCCTGAGATAGAGCTGTTGAGATAATCACGAATAATGCCGCATAGCAGCGCACGTGTTGAGCGATATATTTCTATTGAAGAATACTAATTTGTATCAGGAACTAACAGAATATGAAGTTTGATGAAAATTCATGCATTAGTTCCTGATAATATCAAACGATTCACCATAGCAGCGCACACTTAAAGCAATTTCCACCAAAACGTAATGAGCACAATGTTACATCAAGTACTAAGGAAATCCAAAGTTTTATGCTCTTGTTCTGGAGATATGGCTATTGTGGAAATTATGAAGAATGCAGCATAGGAGCGCCGCCTGTTAAGCAATATACACAAAAGTGGATCAGATCTAATATATTAAGATCTAACAGAATCTAAAGTTTTGTAAAATTCCGTGCATTAGTTCTTGAGATAGAGCGGCTACAATTTTTTTGTCTCCTAGAGACAGACAGACAGAACGTATTTTAAAAAAAGGTGTATTTTAAATCTAAATTTGCAAAATTTAAAAACGTCTGATAGGGAAGAAAGGATTATAATCTGGTATTCTTAAATATATCTATATATATAGTAGATATTATTAACTTTTTTGTTTTCATATAATTTAATGAGGGTATCTATCAATCTATATTATGAAGGCTAAATACATCTGTGCGTAACGCATAGGCAACACTTTGAAATTTGAAATAAAACTTCGGCTTCTTGCAAATTTTTAAACTTCTGAACATTGCACATTTTGAATTTTTACACCATCGTGTTGAGAAAAATACAATTTGTTTTAAATCTGTATCATAACTGTTATTGCAAGGAATACCTTATAATAACAAAAGCGATTTCCCCAGTGATATCACTGGTTTGAGTAATGGAAAAAGCAATCAAATTCATGATATTCGGCTGATAGCATGGTATTAGTAGGACCGATGTCCCACATTTAAATACCAGTCATTTTTTTTAACAATTACATTTTTTTCTGATGTTGCTATAAATAATTATTAATTAATAATGAGAATAATTTAAATCTATCATTTTTGAGAAATTGAAACAATTATGATATAATATATTTTAGAACGATATAAACAGATTATCTGTAGAAAAATCCTCAATGTGCTAAATTGGAACCCAAAAATAGCAATCAGATTCCTTGAAGTATAGTAGAAAATATTATGCAGCATAAAACAGTATGTATGAATGCAATCACGAAAATGATATTTCCAAAGTGTTGAGCAAACTTTGAAAGGATTTTATTTCAGAAAGAAAATACACTTCAACGGGTATATTTCATAGAACATTTCATAGATTTTTATGCATCTAAAATTTTCTATCCAAAGTATTTCTAAAATAAATAGAGGGAAAAATTCCAAATGAAAACCTCAAAATATATAAATATCTCTTTTTTTTCACATTTCAGAAAAACAAAACACACATAACTTCCTGATAACGTTAAAATGAATTAAAAAATACTTAAATGTTACCTAAATTAGAAAGATGTAATATATTTAAAAACAAAATTATTACACTTTATTCGTAAAATTAGAATTTTTTACGGACTTTATAAATAACTTTTTCTATCCAAGCCAATAACCACAGAGTAAATTCACAGTTTACTATCTAAAATGTAATTGAAAATTTAACATTAATTGTAATGTTTTTAACACATTGAAATATCTGAATATGGTAAATGATGAATAGGTTCGTTTTATATGCATTCGCCAGAGTTTATAAATAGCTGTAGATTGTTAAATTATGAAAATAAATATTTTTAGGTACATTTTAACAAAATCTGTCTCTTTGAAGAAGAAATATATAACTAAATTACTTCATTCAGAAATGAATAGGAATTGTGCCTCAGAACATTTATAAGAAATGTTTTTCACATGACAGAGTTCGTCAAGCAAGAGCAAACAATTGGATTTATAATTTTGTGGAACACGCATTGGCATCAAATTGGAAAAAACTGCTTTTCAGAGATGAATGATATCGTATAAATAAACTATTTGTTAACAAAATTATCTTAAAACAATTCCGAGAATTTAAAATTTAGTAATATGACAACCAGAAAATTTGTTCTAAAAAGTAAGCCAGAATAAATAGGAGCACTAATTTGTATGTTATAAACAATGTTATGTAAACATAGAGCGAAATACAATACAGTCTGCATGTACTGGAAATGCTTATGCATTAACGAGTTTGTTAAACTGAAAACACAGAGTTATATCTACGGACCGAGAGCGAAGTCGATCTTTATATTTAGTTTATATCTAGTATAGGACCATCTTGGCCTTCTTAGTGAGGTAATCATCTAAATTAATCCCATCGACGAAAGAATCATTTTACAGATTTTATAAAGCCATACGTTAAATAACTTTTTTTAAAATAAAATATGATAAAACTACTTGCTTCGTACTGCTGAAATGGTCTTTTGAGCATTCCGAAATTCATATTTATCGATCCTCGATTACATTATATGGGGATATCTGAATTATCTGATTTAAGCAAATTCAGTTAACTCAAATGGAAATAAAGTCCATTGAATATGTACTGCTTTTGCATTAAATGCCAGCCGGCATTGAAAATGTACACCAATCTCTTCATAGACACTACCAGACATGTATCACTACTGGTGAACGGAAAATAAATGATATTATACACATTGAATTTGTCGAGGAAACTGCCACTAAACACTTTGTATTTCCTTGAGTGTCTTATTTTTTGTTTTTGCGTCTAACCGCGTCACTTCCACCAATACATTCCTACACAGCAATGTATTTTTGCAGTGTAATGTTCATAAAATTTATATAACGAATTCTCGTTTAGCCTATATATTATTTTCCAATCTAATGATTACATTTATTTATTTTTCTTGAAATCGAGGTCCTATTCTATTAAAAAGGGTATTTTTTTCAGTACGTGAGATATATTTTACACGCAACATTTGATATTTTTTACACTAGCAACAAGGTTAAACATGCATTATCACATTTTTTATAGAATTTAAAGGTGGTAACGATTTGTGAACCATGTGTGGATAAATTGATTTCTCTATATTTAGGCTTAAGACCACATTTTTTTTATGATTATGGGAAAATTTGCACTCTCAAAAAAACTTCCGTCTTTTCACAGAAAATGCACTGGCAGCACTGCTGCCAGAAATTGTCTGTATATTGACGATTTTCTGTTTATTTTTTTCTCTGTCAAAAGAGGAAAAATATCCGTCACTTGAAAAAAGTTTGGAAAAAATCAATGCGGAAGAGGCGGGGATCGAACCAAGGATCCCAGGATTACCAGACCAACGCTAATCCACGGCGCTACGGCTGCTCATGATGATTGTGCGTTAAAATAGAACCCTTCATTTCATATGGTGTGGGTTGGTGTATTTCGTTAAAAAGCTTTTAATTATGCAGTTAATCTCAGAAAGATTTCATCTTTAATGAAACTGTGGCTGGGTTTTTTTTACGTTTAGTATTAATATAGTATAAAAATGTGAATTTTAAATATATTACGTAGAATGTTAGAGAAAAAACATGGATGTTCTATTTGTGAGAATTTTTGAACGAATAAAGAAAGTAATTGTTATTTATTTTTAAATTCGAAAACATTTTTGTCTTTTAAAACTAAATTAGACATTTTAATCAATAGAATATTTTTGTTTTTCATTTTAAAAATAAATTCGAACTTATTACTAACAGACCCAATGCGCATGCGTGCTGGATATAAACGGAAACTTTTCCTCATTTTTCGACGCTCGGAATGAACTCACAGAACAAATACGTTTTCTGGGAGAACAGAAATTATTTGTGAAAAAATAACGATAACTTAGTGTATATTGACGAATTTTTCTGACAGTGTGAGGAACAATATATAAATTATATACATGTAAGCCCTGACAGGATCTTCGAAACTAAAATGTATTTTTAAAAGTGAATGTTTGTATATGTAAAAGAAAATAAATATACATTTACATGCAAGATGGGATTGAAATTATGTTCTATAACTAAATATGTGTCTGGTTGTGCACTAGTTTTACATGATGATCTTTGACAATGTCATACTAGGTAAATGTCGATTTTAAGTGTTTTTCTGAAAAGCTTAAGGTTGTTTTTAATACTTATTTTCCATGCATTGCGTTCCTGATTTTAATTTTCACTATATTGTATTGGGATATCCTCAATGTATCTACAGAGAATAGTATTCTGATATGTTAACTGGAGACGGGCAAAACTTAAGCTTGTTTTGATCTTAAAATTGTTTTTTGAAAAATAAAATGTATGTTTTGACACACATAAGTAGTATACAATTCCTTAAATTTATTTTCTAATACAAACAATATATTTTTTTTTTCATTCGAAGCGTAGAAAAAGAAAATACAAACACTATTCTTCTGGAAACGTATTAAAATTTTGTCTTCTTTGTGTCTCATACATACATAGTTATGTGATTGAATTTTCAAAGCGATAATAAAATATCAATATTACTTAAGTGTTAGTGCCGATGATAATAAGACAAATACACTTGCCTCAAAAGTTAAGGTACAATCGGTTTATTGCGTCTAATTTTCAAATGAGTGAATATACAAACAACAAATTTGGTGGAAATGTGCGCTATATGTTATATATTAAATGGGAAATAGAAATTTACTTAAGGTAAACATATAAATGAAATTACAACAAAAAGTCTACATGGTGGAAAATTCCATCCTTGGAGAAATCAGTACATCGCAGCATTATGCAGTAAAATGTGACAGAAACATTAAAAAACTGGCTATAATACCGAATATGCCCACATTGGACTCTAATGGATTGGCGGCATCGACTTTCCATGCTCTCAATTATATTGTCGGACACCGAAATATGTAGTGCTGACCAGGCAAAAAGTAAACCTTATTCCATCTCTATTAATGACCTTGAAGGAGGACTTTAATCCGCAACCTGTCTTCCAAGATAGTCCCAAAGATGTTTTATTGGATTCAAGTCTGGAGAGTGAGCTGCCAAACCATTCTCTCCAAACCATGATCCTCAAGATAATTCTCAAAAAACCACAGCTCGGTGTAGTCTCGTATTATCATCCATTAGAATGAAACCATTGCCAATAGTGCCGGAATATGGGTGCACATATGAATTAAGGATCTCATCCCAATATCTCGCACCAGTCTGATCCTCCATGGAACACATGCAGATCAGTGTGGCCTTTGAGTGAGATCCCTGTTCAAACCATGATTCCGCCATTTTAGCACCTGTGTGTTTTGACAGTGTTTGATTGATAGTATAGAGTACATTGTTCTTTCCAAATCGGAAGACGTCCTGAATTGCTCTCCATTGTGAATCTGGACTCGTCTTTGAAGAGTACAGAAGCCCACTGTTGTCTGGTCCAGGAAACATGTTCTCTTTCCCAACATAGGGGGCCCTTCTCGATCGTCTTTTGAGGGAAACACACTATACTGGTCACTTTGCATAGAGGACTGGATTGTAAAGGCGTCTTCGTACCGTAGTAGTAGAGATTTTTGTCCCCGATGCTGCGAAATGAATTGCAATGATTTGCGGCACAGGACTGCGTCTTCTCTTTTGGGCCGAAAGATCTAGAAACTGGTGTTCTGCAGATGTTGTAACACGTGGAAGTCCTGGAACATGTCTTCTGGACGCAGAATCTTTGGATTGATACTGATCCCGCAGTCGTGTGACTACACTGAGCGACACAACGAGCCGTCTTGCAGCATCGGCCGGTGAAAACCCCATTTCCATTCATCCTACCACCCGCCACCTTAATGAATCGGGCAAACGACTTCTTCTAGACATATCTTGACTCTACTGGTTATTATGACCAAAACTGACAACAATAGTTGAAATACAACAAAACTTACTCTTGAAATTTCGAAAGCTTCGTAATTTCATAACTTTCTCTTATTAATAAATGTCTATTCCTTTCTATGAAACAGAAGTGGTAGCTTTAATTTTTGCATAAGTTCTTTTAAAGTTTATTTTTGACATTCATCTAAACTATAAAGTTCAATCTGATTGCCATTTTTTTCTGGTGAGCTTCGAAAAACATGTTGTACCTTACCTTTTGTAAGCCAGTGTGCTTTGGACATTAGCTAGTGTGATCGCTCCACCCACCGTTCAGGCTTTTCAGTGTATTTTATTGTCTACTTTCTCATTTAAATTTTCCCGGTTTCAATTTCTCTCTTTTTTTTTCTTTTGTATTTAGATTTTAATGCATACATGTCGTAAGTAAAGACTTTTGACGGGGCTCTTGGCCGATTAGTATTGGCAGAGCTTTGCGCAAAAGCTTCGGAGTATTCGGGACGTAGGTACGGGTCGCGAAAGGAAATTGACGTTCGCAGACGGAAACCCTCATTCTCTCACAGTAAATTTCAATTCAAAAATGTTAAAAAATATAATTTATCAAAAGTAATTTATCAAATAAATTATTCAATATGTATTTTTAAATATTGTTATGAAAAGGAAACACTCCAACTATGTTTTGTGCAAAATCTTGACATATGGTAAGAATAGTTTTTCGTTAAACGAACAGTATATATGATATCAAAGTATTTCGTTGCTTCATAGCTTTAGAAGACATAGTATTAGTATAGTAAAGAACGAAATGAAAGGTTTTATAACAATATTATCCAAAGCAAACGGCTGTTTTAGAGCCTTTTAAGACTCCATCATCAGTGCATAATATTCAAAATAAAATCACATTAAAAACATTAAAGTAAAAAGGAGCAGACAGAAGGGCGTATCTCAATTCCTGACTGTCAGCGGCAAAAAACCATATGGTAAATAACTGCGGATTAGAACAATCACACTCACGAGAAGACCAATCAGGAATAAACATTTTCAATAGAAGAGTCCAAAGAAAAAAACGGTAAATGGGAGAGGAAAGTGAAAGAATCAGAAAAATTGAAACCATAAATTGGAAAAATTATTTCTGTAGACAATCGTAAACTAAATTGTTCGACTTTTTTTCCAAGTATGATAAGTCTCCCAAAAGTCAAGATTGTGAATTTATGCGCATTTCTGCATTGATTGTAAACTATTTAAGTCAGAGTTAATCACATAATTACAATGCGATTCTCAACTATTTTAATGAGAAGACTCTCCGAATATGTCAACCCCGTCTGTAAATGATAATTAAGAACCCATCCGAGAAAACGTGACATGATCGAAGGCGGCATCACGACCTCCTTTCGAAGTGCCAATAAAATTCATATATCTCTGAAATTGCATGCGATAACCATTTATACTTTCCAGTATGTACAGTTATATTAAACTATATCCTTGTAATTTCGTTTTGTAAGGTCTTATAATTATTGTAGCAACGATTTTTTGTAATAATGCAGCTACTAATTAATATACTTATTGAACGGAACTCTTTGTATGCGAGCAATACTGGCATTTGACAGCTTACTTTCATGTGATTCAATGATAAATATTTTATAAAATATCTGTGTTAATTAATAAAAGATAAAAAATTTAATTTATACAATTATTAAGAACTGTTTTCGCCACATGCATACATGATACATTTGAAAGTATGTATATAACCATCCTGATTTATTTCTGCGTAATTTACAAATTATGAATATTTTTATTTTTAATTTATTTTATTTTATTTTTTATTGCTGCTTATACAATTCTGTTTGATGTAATGTGCAACATTAAACTTATATTAAGAAAAATAAAATATAGTACTTTTAATTTACAAATTTTGGTGCCGTTATTGGTCACCTGATCATCCATAGTTTCAAGATTAAGATCCAATGAAACATTCGAAAATTTATTATTTAGGGATATATTTGAGTTTAGTTCTTCTACCTTTTGCTAGAGAAAAATCACTCAAATTAAAATCTTTGTGCTACAAAAAACCCACCTTCCTTGTAAAATGAAACGGGCAAACGACTTTTTCTAGACATATCTTGACTCTACTGGTTATTGTGACCAAAACTGACAACAATAGTTGAAATAAAACAAAACTTACTCGTGAAATTTCGAAAGCTTGGTAATTTCATAACTTTCTCTTATTCATAAATATCTATTCTTTTCTGCCCCACCAGTGGCCGAGAGGTTCTGACCTCAAACTGGTAGACGGTAGGTGCTGGGTTCGAACCCAATCGCGACCGTCGGCCTAACCGTTCGGAGTTTTCCGTGGTTTTCTTCGAACCTTGCGTAAATACGGGTTAGGTTCCCTTAGAAAGACCCCCTCGGAGGGCAACCCACCCCTTAGGGCCTATATCCCACAGCGTAGGTAATCAGCCGACATACATACATACATACAATATTCTTTTCTACGAAATAAAAGTGGTAGCTTTAATTTTTGCATAAATTCTTTTAAAGTTTATTTTTGACATTCATATAAACTATGAAGTTCAATCTGACTGCCATTTTTTTCTGGTGAGCTTCGAAAAACATGTTGTACCTTAACTTTTGGAAGCCAGTGTGCTTTGGGCATTAGCTAGTGTGATCGCTCCACCCACCGTTCATTTCCACCACCGTTCTTCACCACCCACCAGGCTTTTCAGTGTATTTTATTTGTCTACTTTTTCTTTTAAATTTTCCCGGTTTCGATTTCCCTCTTTTTTACTTTCTTCTATCTTTACAAGAAGAAAGTATTGGATTCATGAAAATTTTCGACTTCCGGTTTTCGACGGATTTATACGTTTTAGAAGGTCCTGAACACATTTTGACTATTTTTAGAAAATGTCTGTCTGTGAGTCTGTCCGTCTGTCTGTCCGTCTGTCTGTCTGCCTGTCTGTCTGTCTGTCTGTATGTGACAAAAAATTTGTGGGCGCTCTATCTCAAGAACTAATGCTCGAAATTTAATAAAATTTTATATTCAGTTAGACCTTGATATGAATTAGTGCCTATTGGTTTTTGGTGAAAATTGGCCTGCAGGTGGCGCTGCTATACTACGTTTTTCATGATTTTCAAGATTGCTATATCTCAAGAACTAATGCAGAGAATTTCGCCAAACTTCAGATTCTGTGACCCCTTAATATACATAGACGCTGATTAAGTTTTGGTGAAAATTGGCCTGCAGGTGGCGCTGCTATACTACGTTTTTCATGATTTTGAAGATTGCTATATCTCAAGAACTAATGCAGAGAATTTCCCCAAACTTCAGATTCTGTGACCCCTTGATATACATAGACGCTGATTAAGTTTTGGTGTAAATTGTCCAGCAGGTGGCGCTGCTATACCACGTTTTTCATGATTTTCATGATAGCTATATCTCAAGAACTAATGCACAGAATTTCACCAAACTTCAGATTCCGCGATACCTTGAGATACATAGCCGCTGATAAGGTTTTGGCGGGAACTGACCTATAGGTGGCGCTGCTATGCTACATTTTGCACGATTTTTGCGATAGCTATATCTCAAGAACTAATGCTGAGAACTTCATCAAATTTTAGATTATGTTACACTAGAATATATAACATAATTAGACGCTGATTACATTTTGGTATTAACCTTGCAACAGGTGGTGCAGCTATGCTGCATTTTGCACGATTTTTCCTATAGCTATATCTCAACAACCAATGCACAGAATTTCATCAAACTTCAGAATTTGTTACAAAATGACATATAACATAATTACACGATGATTACGTTTTGTTATAAATCCTTCAACTGATGGCGCTGCTGTGCTATATTTTACACGGTTTTTTTAAACTAGCTATATCTCAAGAACTAATGCACAGAATTTCATCAAACTTCAGATTCTTTTACACCATAACATAATTAGACGCTTTTTTACGTTTTGGCATAAATTGTCCAAGATATGGTGTTGCTATTCTACGTTTTGCAAATTTTTTGTTATAACTATAACTGAAGAACTAATGGACGAAATTCGATCAAATTTCAGATTCTGTTAGGTCTTGACATAAATAGATGCTTATTAGGTTTTAGTATAAATTATCCAACATGAGGCACTACTAAGATCATTTTCTCAGAATATTAATTAAATTTTGCTTTTTAGGCTTTTCGGCTACAGAATCTCATTAGGCTAGGTCAAATGTTCGAGGAAATTCGATAGTGGGTAACTTTGGGGTCACCATGTTTTTTTTTTTTTAATATTAAAATGTACTTATGAGATAGAAGAAAGTTTTGGGATTGACACATCCAACTAGTTTTCTTTTGTATTTACATTTTAATGCATACATGTCGTAAGTAAAGACGTTTGACGGGGCTCTTGGCCGATTAGCAGAGCTTTGGCAGAGCTTTGCGCAAAAGATTCGGAATATTCGGGACGTAGGTACGAATCGTGAAAGGAAATTGACGTTCGCACACGAAAACCCTCATTCTCTCACAGTAAATTTCAATTCAAAAATGATAAACAATATAATTTATCAAAAGTAATTTATCAAATAAAATATTCAATATGTATTTTTAAATATTGTTATGAAAAGAAAACACTCCAACTATGTATTGTGCATAATCTTGAGATATGGTAAAATTGTTTTTCGTTAAACGAACAGTACATATGATATAAAGTATTTCGTTGCTTCATAGCATTAGAAGACATAGTATAGTAAAGAATGAAATGAAGGGTATTGTAAGAATATTATGCAAAGCAAACAGCTATTTTAGAGCCTTTTAAGACTCCATCATCAGTGCATAATATTCAAAATAAAATCACATTAAAAACATTAAAGTAAAAAGGAGGAGACAGAAGGGCGTACCTCACTTCCTGACTTTCAGCGGCAAAAAACCATATGGTAAATAACTGCGGATTAGAACAATCGCCCTCGAGAAGACCAATCAGGAATAAACATTTTCAATAGAAGAGTCCAAAGAAAAAAACGGTAAATGGGGGAGGAAAGTGAAAGAATCAGAAAAATTGAAATCATAATTTAGAAAAATTATTTTTGTAGACAATCGTAAACTAAATTGTTCGACTTTTTTCCAACTTTGGTAAGTCTCCCAAAAGTCAAGACTGTGAATTGATGGGCATTTCTGCATTGATTTTAAACTATTTAAGTCAGAGTTAATAACACAATTACAATGTGATTCTCAACTATTTTAATGAGAAGACTTTCTGAATATGTCAATCCCGTCTGTAAGCGATAATTAAGAACCCATCCGAGAAAACGTGACACGATTGAAGGCGGCATCGCGACCTCTTTTCGAAGTGCCAATAAAATTCATATATCTCTGAAAATGCATGCGATAACCATTTATACTTTCCAGTATATACAGTTATACTCAACTATATCCTTGTAATTTCGTTTTGTAAGGTCTTATAATTCTTTTAGCAGCGATTTTTTGTAATAATGCAGCTACTAATTAATATACTTATTGTACGGAACTCTTTGTATGCGAGCAATACTCGCACTTGACAGCTTACTTTCATGTGATTTAATGATAAATATTTTATAAAATATGTGTGTTAATTAATAAAAGATAAAAAATTTAATCTATACAATTATTAAGAACTGTTTTCGCCACATGCATACATGATACATTTGAAAGTATGTGTATAACCATCCTGATTTATTTCTGTATAATTTACAAATTATGAACATTTTTAATTTTAATTTATTTTATTTTATTTTTTATTGCTGCTTATACAATTCTGTTTGATGTAATTTGCAATATTAAACTTATTTTAAGAAAAATAAAATATAGTACGTTCAGTTTACAAATTTTGGTGCCGTTATTGGTCACCTGATCATCCATAGTTTCAAGATAAGATCCAAAGAAAAATTCGAAAATTTATTATTTAGGGATAGATTTGAGTTTAGTTCTTCAACCTTTTGCTAGAGAAAATCACTCAAATTAAAATCTTTGTGCTACAAAAAAAAACCCACCTCCCTTGTAAAATGTCATGCTTTTACGACTATTAAATTTTCTTTGTTTATTCAGTGACCATTTTGTGTGTCAGTGACAATGTGTGTTTCCAATGTACGAGTATGTTTCCGTTATCATGGTTTTTCTCTGTCCTCTTGGACAACTGTTTTGTAATCTCACTGTATAATACGCTCACATATCACAACACTACATCAAATAAAATAAAATCTTAATGACTTTAAACTAAAGGAACAGCATCTTAAAAATTTAAATTTCATATATAATAATGCTTTATCAAATCTTAATATATTCAAATTTCCGATCGTATATGAAAATGTAAAATCCGATAGAAAGAATTCAAATAAAGCATAAAATCTCGGACTCTTTATTTTTAAAGGAAAACTCTAAAGTACTCATGATAATCTGATCGATACAGCATTTTCATTCAGAAATAAAAAGATCTTTTTGAAAGTCATTTATTTAGTTAAAGAAAAGGTATATTTTCGTATAAAAACTTTAGCTATCAGTTTTGGGCTCATACACAAATTTGAAAATTGTTTCTTAAATTAGCAATTGCATAAAACAGTAAAAATAAATTTATTATTCTTTAAAACTGTTCAAATGTACATTATCCACATAATTACCATTAAAATTTAATAAAGGATACTATCATGAAATACTACAATAATTATAGGACTTTTGGTCTGAAAGTGCAGACATATATTTTCACCATTGATGGATTCTTCAGAATTCATTGAGAATTTTCAGTTATTAATTTTTATGATTCATAGAATATGTGCTATAGCCAGCTCTTTTGAATAGAAAAAAAGTGGTAAAAAGGCCTTTAACTAATAATCTAAAACACACAAAAATAATTTCAAATTCAGAAGATTAATATACGCAATTACTTGTTTAAAAAAATAATGATAAAAATTTCCAACCTACACAATACTTTTTCACTTTTAAGAAGATTTTCTGTATATTGAAGCTACAAATATAAAAAATAATGTATCCTGCAAAATATAAGGTTTCAAAAATCAATTCAATTAAAAATTTATTAATATTTAAGCTACACTATTAAAAATATCGTGAAAAATTACATCTATTTTTTAAAGGCTGTTTTCTGTTTTAATAGATCATCTTTAAAAGAAATCTTTAATACGATCTATTTTATGACCGATGAGAATGCAGAATAAATGACCATGGACCGTTCTCATTCGATAGAAAATAGATCGTCTTGAAAAACAAAGGATTTTGTTTACGATGTTTTCAAAGTGTTTGTTAGTCTACAGTTGGAAAAGAAAACATAATTTTGCAATAAGAAGTCCGTGGGCTTAAACATTATTATTTTTATGTATTATTTTTGTTAGTTATCCAATCTGTTATACTTCATAACTTTCTAGTTTTTGATTTTCAGAAAACATTTCAAGGATTATTTTACAGTTATACAACTCGAAATAAGATGTATAGTAAAATGATGAAGAAAGTTGCTAAAAGGATTTTTTTATCCCCTTTGGAAATTTATTTGCCGTAAAATTAATAACACCATATTAAATGTTCGGTCAAATTATTTATGATCACAAATATGAAAAATAGCAAAATAGACTTTTTATGATTTTTCTTAGAAGTTTAATTATTGTAATCATATATAATAATGTACACATATATTTTGGTACGCCATGTAAAAAGACGTATGCTTAGTCAATTTTTATTAATCCTTTATAATCTTTAGCTTTAATTATAGAGTTTGTAATAATCTACCTCCAAGATTTAGCCTATTTGAAACTATTATATGCAAATAATAAAAACTTTAAAACTGCAAATAAATTCATTACTTTTTTGTTGCCTCAAATCGTACTTAAAAAAAAAATTCCGTAAATTTCAGTCTAAAATGTTTATTTTAAATATAAAACTTGAAATAAGCTTTGTTCAAAATTAAATGAAAATTACATCAATAATTTATATTTTTATCAAACTGTCAAATGTGTATATATATATATATATATATATATATATATATATATATATATATATATATATATATATATATATATATATATATATATATATATATATATATGTAATAAAAAAAAAAAAAATTGCGCCATTTTTTTTTTTATTCTCTCTTAGCTTCAATTCTAAATTTGTGGAACATATTTCAATCTTAGTTTCGTCTTGTAACAGCTAAAATTCTTTTTCTTACTTTAGTTATTATTTAGTTATTAATAAATTATTTCTTGCTTCTCAAAAAGGCGGGAAGTATTTCGTAAGCTTTTTACTTTCTGGCATATTCCTGCGATTTTAATTTTATTTTTTATTTTTTAACATCGCGTGACAAGTGTTACTACGCGTTGCTAAAGGGCTTAGTGTTCCGAGAAAAAAATATAGTTCTTGCCAGTAGACCGCCTATTACGGCCAATTAGAATTGATCATTTTGTCCGTTAGAGGCTCGAGTCCATCCTGATTGGATTTTTAAAATTTGACGCGGAGTAGGAGGGCGCTAGTTTTGTCGTGAAAATGATTTTTTCATTTGGCTTTTCAGGAGAGTAGAATGCACCTTTTCTTTAAACTATCAAGACGCGCGTTTTATTTCTCCGCTGAATTAGAAATGTCATTTTTTCCGAGATTGTAGAACGCCGGAATGTTGCAGCTTAGTGAGCGAAGGCCGTAGTGATAGATGTGTGGAACGGTGATCTGTGGAGTAGCTTAAGTTCGTGCTCTAAATAATAAAGAACTAAAACACTGATTTTCTTGCATTGTTATTGGAGAAACTCCTACGAGAACAAATCCATGGCTTATCCACTTACCAGAACGACTGCTCATCCCACTATTGAATCTTAGTGAATAGTAGTATTCTACAACCAACATGGTATTCTATTAGTGATTATACACTATTATAGAACATCGTCGTCGTTTTATTACATATTTATATATATATATATATATATATATATATATATATACATAATCTAAATTTCATGAAAATATTTTTTGAGCACTAGGTGCATAATGTATAAATTAGATTAATTTTAAACACGATTATTCAATTGGTAAATCAATTATAACTGATGTAAATTTTCCATTTGGAATTTCCATTCCCAATTTTCCAAATGGAAAATTTACTTCTTTACAAACAATTAAAAAAAACAGTAAACATTAAAATATTAATATGAAACAATATGAAAAACTTATAAACCTGTTTATTTATGTTGAAATCATTACTACATATTTTTCTGAATCTAATAAACTGATTTATAACTGTATTAATGAAAACTTTTTTATTCAAATTAGAATACCAATGTGGTAAATTTATCGTATAAAAATCTAAACTGTTTTTTTCATCATAAAGATTAATATTGATACTATTATCTGATCTGACTGATTCTATTATTATTTTTATTGCAAGTAAGCCTTCTGAAGTTTGTCACTTGAAGCGGACATCTGAAAGTCTAAGCAGTCGGAAGGATGATTGTGAATGACAAAACATGCAGAAAGAAGTCACGATTGGAAAGAATTGGGTATGTTTTTCGAAATTTGGACTAATTTTTGTTGGAGTTAAAAGTTTCTTGTCACCTAAAAAAATGGAAATAAAATGCCGTGCTTATGCAGTAATTTCATTTTTTATGCTAATTGATTGGTACAGGCGGAAGTGGGACATTTTATTGCATTTTATATTGTTATTATTTAGGATTTCATAAATATAAATGTTTTTCTTTTTCTTTTTTTATATAGGGTTAATTATGATTTAATTTAATACAGTGGTTGAATATTTGATTGTGTTATATAGTTTTATAAGGAAAGACTATTTCTTTAAAATAACTTTTAAATATATCATTTCATATTTAATGCAACGTTTTATCCCATTATACGAAACCTGCTAATGAAGCTTTATACAGGATGGTAAAAAAAAACTTTGCCAATATATGGAGCTCGAGTGGCCAGTTCGTTCAACCGATCAAAGTGAAATTTCAGGTATAGCTATTCAGAGGTATGAGCTCGAGATTCTGTGAACGGCCTCAAAATGGCGCTCACGGTTACGTTATAGTTACAGAAACTCGAAATGTTTCAATGGCAACACCCTTTTATTTTCATCGCAAAATGCTCAGCGCATGCGAAAACCCTAAATAGCGTTGGAACCGTACGTGCATAGCAAGAAACGAACACGTTATGCACGCACAAAAAACTGTACTGCGAATCACCCCCCCTCATAAAAAACACGATTGGGGAGAAAGAAGTATATCTGCATATGGCACAGAATCAGTACACTAATCTCTAAATACAACACAGATCGGAGAATACTTTTATTTTGATTACACATTTTCCACATGGGTGTCATCACAGGCAATTGTACATTGCATGATGGCGACTGTGGACAATATAGCCGAACGTTACATCGCATGAGAGATGTTTGCAACCTCACGTTTGATAGAATCTTTCAAACTCGGCAAAGTTTGCGGACTGCACATGTACACTCTAGATTTTAGATGTCCCCAGAACCTGAAATCCATAGGAGTGAGGTCGGGGAATCGTAGAGGCCATTGACGTTACCAGTTAAGGTGACATGTGCCTCGTCCGTTTATAATATGCGAAGAGACCGATCGTTATCTCCATCATATTGGATCAGAAATTCATTAACAAAGTCCATATGTTGTTGATGGTCTCTCACTTCCAACATCTGTGCGAGCTGGTAAAGGGAAAGAAACATGCGGATTACAGAGCGCAGTAACTTTAAGACCATTGATTTTGGTATATCAAATACATGAGATGTACCTTTTGTAGTTTGCATGCGTCCTCTGGTCACTAAGTGATGCACTTCCATAACACTATCTTCAGGACCACAGACGGATCGCAGACTACCACAGGTGCAGCCAATTTCCTTGAATTTCATTACTAAATCACGAAGAGCTTGTGAAATGCATAGGCCACGTATTTGGCGGAGGTTTTGAAGGTAAACGCACCAGATTTTCGAAGCATTAATCTTATTTTGATAATAGTTTACAAACTCACCACGAAAGAAGTCATTTTGTTGGCATCTGCGAACTCCGACTGAAGAAATGACAATCCCACCCTAATTTTTATCCTTTTTCAACGCTGACTATCTGGCAAATGATGTTACGTGATTGGTATTTTGTCTCTGTCATATTCAAATTTTCTTCGTCCACCTTGATCTTGTTTTTTGGGGCCGGTCGTAGAGCTGATTTTGTGCGAGCATAACACATCCGTTTATTGCAATAACCATACCATTCCAAAGCTCTTTAGGGTTTTCGCATGCGCTGAGCATTTTGCGATGAAAAAAAATGGGTCTTGCCTTTGGAAATTTTCGAGTTTCTATAACTATAACCGTAACTGTGAGCTCCATTTTGTTGCCGTTCACGGAATCTCAAGCTCATACCTCTGAATAGCTATATCTGAAATTTCACTTCGATCAGTTGAACGGACTGGCCGCTAGAGCTCCATATATCGGTAAAGTTTTTCTTATGACCACCCTGTATTTTAATAGCGGGAAGGGGGGGATGTTAAAGCCATTCCGCCTTCTGAAGAGTGTTGGCTTTTATTATTCTGCTGGTGACTTTTTCGTATTGTGTCATATTAATATTTTAATGTTTACTGTTGTTTTTTTAAATTGTTTATACATTATGCACCTAGTGTTCAAAAAATATATTCATGAAATTTAGATTATATATACTGGGTGTTTCGCTACCAGACCGACAAACTTTGGGGGGTGATAGTAGACATAAAGACAAACATTATTAAATAGGAAACCATGGGGCGCAAACGTCTTCTGTAGGAGCTAGGAGCCATCAAAGTTTAGGGTCCAAAAATTCAAACGCTCATAAAAATTAGAAAAAAGGGTCGATTTGTTTGCGGTTTTCTCTAAAATCATTCTTTATATCACGATTTTTAATTTTTTTAATTTTAAAGATTAAGTTCAAAAATTGTCGATAGAGGGCGCTTTAGACTTTAGAGTAACGAACAAATACTTTTTGCCGTTCTTTTGTGCATAGGGTTGAAATTATTCTAAAGTTTAGACTTTAACTTAAATTTTAAGCCCAAAATCGGAAACATGGGTATCGGTTAACTAGCGAAAATTTAACTGTGAACCAAAGGGGAGATTTTAAACGCTCATAAACACTGGACAAACTAATCGATTTTGTTGCGGTTTTCGTGTAGGTCATTCTCTTGGTAATTATTTTATTCAAAATGACGTACAGCTTTTATGTTCTCATTTTTTGATAGAGGGCGCTTCCGACACATGTCCGATATTTCAATGGTATTACTCCTGGGTGTTTCTTTACTATACCACCATACTTCCAGAAAGTGTAAGGGATGCAAAGGTGACCGGAACCACACAGGAATGTAACGTTGAAAATTGCTTTTTTGCATATTACGTTTAAAAACAGCAGAGAAAAAAACAGCAGAAACAATCAGAGAAACAGCAACATGTTAAAGTGACTGAACAAAGTTTATTTAAAGGTTTTATTGCAAAAAGTGTTCGAAATTACGACCAGGAAAAGTCCGGCAAGCTTGACAGCGACAGTAGATGGCGCTGCGATTTTCTTGCGGTAGATGGAGCTGAACGGTAATGCGCGTAAAAGTTTCTCTCTCGTTGCGCAGCTCTATGTGGTTCCAGCATGATCGGGCTTTTCCACATTTTACCAATGATGTTCACCGATACCTCAAAGTAACATATGGACAGCGGTGGATAGGTCGTGGTGGCCCGGTTTATTGGCTTGCCAGATCACCGGACCTATCAAGTATGAGCTTCTTCTGCTGGGGTCACATGAAAAGTTGAGTGTATGAGAATCCCGTACCATCAATTAAAGACTTAGCAGCTCGTATTTCTCTAGCTTCCGGAAATCTATCAAAGATTCCAAGAATCTTTCAAAGCGTGAGGCGTTACATGCGACGCCGCTTTCAAGTATGTCGAATTACTTCTGGTCGTAATTTCGAACATCTTTTCTAGTAAAACCTTCAAACAAACTGTTTTATGTCATATTAACGTGTTTCTGTTTCTCTGCTTGTTTCTGTTGTTTTTTCTCTGCTTCCTTTAACCATAACTCGCAAAAAAGACATTTTCAACGTTACATTCCTATGTGATTCCGAGTCGCTTTTCCATCACTAAACTTCCTGGAAATATGATAGTCTGGTAGTAAAACACCCAGGAGTAATGCTATTGATATATCGGAGATATGTCGGAAGCGCCCTCTATTAAAAAATGAGGACATGAAAGCTGTACGTCATTTTGAATAAAATAATTACCAAGAGAATGACCTACACGCAAACCGCAACAAGATCGATTAGTTTGTCCAATGTTTATGAGCGTTTAAAATCTCCCCCTCGGTTCACAGTTAAATTTTCGCTAGTTAACAGATCCCCATGTTTCCGATTTTGGGCTTAAAATTTAAGTTAAAGTCTAAACTTTAGAATAATTTCAACCCCATGCACAAAAGAACGGCAAAAAGTATTTGTTCGTTACTCTAAAGACTAAAGCGCCCTCTATCGACAATTTTCGAACTTAACCTTTAAAATTAAAAAAATTAAAAATCGTGATATAAAGAATGATTTTAGAGAAAACCGCAAACAAATCTACCCTTTTTTCTAATTTTTATGAGCGATTGAATTTTTGGACCCTAAACTTTAATGGCCCCTAGCTCCTACACAAGACGTTTGCGCCCCATGGTTTCCTATTTAATAATGTTTGTCTTTATGTCTACTATCACCCCTAGAAGTTTGTCGGTCTGGTAGCGAAACACCCTGTATGTTGCAATTATCAAGTGCTGCATTGGCGCCCATGGTAGCAATAGTCTACATGCTTAAAGCAAATATATAATATATATTTATATATACAGGGTGATTCCAAATTTTTTTACAATGAAAAAAGGGTGATAGTACACATCAAGACAAACAATATTAAATAGAAAACAAAGGGTCCCAAACGTTTTCCAAAGGAGATAGCCGCCATTAAAGTTTAGGGTTCAAAATTTCAAATAAACATAAAAATGGAAAAATCGGTCTATTGATTTGCGGTTTTCTCTAAAATTATTCTTTATGTTGGCATTTTCTTGAAATTAAATTATAAAGATAAATTTTTAAAAATGCCGATAGAGGGCGCTTTAGACTTTGGAGTAACGAAAAACTATTTTTTGCCGGTATTTTTTGCATCACATTAAATGTTTTCGCAAGCTTAGACTCAAACTTAAATTTTGAGCTCAAAATCTGAAAGTGGGAATAATTAAGTAGCACAAACTCAACTGCGTTCAGAGGGTTCAAATTTCAAATGATTATAAAAAAAACGGAAAAATTGGTTCATTGATTTGTGGTTTTTACTAAAACTATTTTTTATGTCGGTATTTTCTTAAAAATAAATTATAAAGATAAATTTCAAAAAATGTCGATAGAGGGCGCTTTATACTTTGGAGTAACGAACAACTCTTTTTTGGCGTTATTTTTTGCATCTCATTAAATGCTTTCGTAAGCTTAGACATAAACTTAAATTTTGAGCTCAAAATCTGAATAGTTGGGAGTGGTTAAGTAGACAAACTGAACTGTGTTCAGAGGGTTCAAATTTCAAATGATTATAAAAAACGGAAAAATTGGTCGATTCGTTTGCGGTTTTCGCTAAAACTAATTTTTAAATGAGCATTTTCTTGAAATAAAATTTTAAAGATAAATTTCCCAAAATGCCGATAGAGGGCGCCTTAGACTTTGGAGTAGCGAGCAACTACTTTCAACTGTTATTTTTTTAATCTCATTAAATGTTTTCAAATGCATAAACTTAAATTTTAGGCTCAATTTCTGAGTCGCTGGAAGTGTTTAAGTAGCGAAAAATTGAATTGTGTTCGAGGAGGGGGGAGGGTTAAATTTCAACTCCTGAAGACACTTCAATTTGCGCTACTTAAACTACTCCTAATTATCTAGATTTTGAGCTCAAAATTTAAGTTTAAATCTAAGCTTCCGAAAACACTTAATAAGTTTTTGCAAGCATTTAATAGAAGCGAAAAAATAATGGTTAAAATTAGTTGTTGGTTACTCTGAAGTTAAAGGCGCCCTCTAATGGATTTTTTTTAATTTATCTTTAAAATTTATTTTCAAGAAGATACTGACCTAACGAATAGTTTTATTTTAAACCGCAAACGAATCGGCAATTTTTTCCATTTTCTATAATTATTTTAAATTTGAGCACCCCCCCCCCTCCATTTAAACACAGTTAAGTTTGTGCTACTTAACTACTCCCTACTATTCAGATTTTGAGCTCAAAATTTAAGTTTATGTCTAAGCTTCCGAAAACATTTAATGAGATGCAAAAAATAACGGCAAAAATTAGTTGTTCCTTACTCCAAAGTCTAAAGCGCCCTCTATCGACAGTTTTTGAAATTTATCTTTATAATTTATTTTTAAGAAAATACCGATATAAAGAATAGTTTTAGTGAAAACCGCAAATCAATGAACCAATTTTTCCGTTTTTTTATAATCATTTGAAATTTGAACCCTTTGAACATAGTTCAGTTTGTGCTACTTAACCACTCCCACTTTCAGATTTTGAGCTCAAAATTTAATTTTGAGTCTAAGCTTACGAAAACATTTAATGAGATGCAAAAAACACCGGCAAAAAATAGTTTTTCGTTACTCCAAAGTCTAAAGCGCCCTCTATCGACATTTTTTGAAATTTATCTTTATAATTTAATTTCAAGAAAATGCCGACATAAAGAATAATTTTAGTGAAAACCGCAAATCAATAGACCGATTTTTCTATTTTTTATGTTTATTTCAAATTTTGGACCGAAACTTTAATGGCGGCTATCTCCTTTGGAAAACGTTTGGGACCCTTAGTCTCCTATTTAATATTGTTTGTCTTGATGTGCACTATCACCCCTTTTTTATTGTAGAAAAAATTTGGAATCACCCTGTATATATATATATATATATATATATATATGTGTGTGTGTGTGTGTGTATTAATAAAACATTAATGATATTTAATGAAAATATTAAATTTTGCAAATTATGTAGCAATTGTTAGAAACAGTTGCTATTGAATAAAGGTCTTCAGAAAAAGTTTGAAATTTATGTTGCCCAAATTATGCTTCTCAAGCAAAAACAAACATATTAAATTTTACAGTCATCTCGATTTTTTTGCTCTGGCTTCGAACACATAAGTTTTTGTTCATGCTTCTCCTTTTGATTTCAAATTTACAGGTAATCTGTATGAACGCAAGGCAATTTTCTACACATGATATTGGCATATAATGATATTAGTATGTGAAAGACTCACTAAGAACGGTAATTAAAATAATGCATGTTTCATATCACAATTATCTGTTGAAATTGTTTAATTTCTATAAAAAACAGATTCTATATTAAAAAAGGTTAAGCATTTATTTAACTTTTATTACATATTTATTTTAAATATTCTTCAATTTATATTTTATACAAACACACAAGTTTATGTACAGTACCATAAATCTAAAAGAACCTCCTGAATATTGACATTTTATAACATTTTAAAATAACTCTTACGAATATTCCAAATTTAACCTAATCATACATAGAAACATACCTCAAAGTCGACAAAACTTTTGATCAAAACATTCTGCCACGGAATGGAATTTCTAAAGAGTAATCTTTTCGTTTCAAATTCAGTCTCTGTTAACATGCATTTGATAGTAAAACTTACCAGTCTTTCTGATATATTAAACTGTCTACGCTACTTTTATTTATTCTCTTTAATATGCTTTCAAATTATTTCACGCCTTATCGAAGTTTTAAAAAGAGTAGTGGTGACTAAAATATAAAGTTAATTTAATATAATGCAAAGAATATTTTCTAGTTTCATACCACACAAGCTAAAACAATGGTAACATTTATTATTATTATTATCATCAATATTTGTATGTCTTACAGTTATTATTGCTATTTTTAATCTACTTAAAATTATTTTACAGCCAATTCCAAATTACGTAAACGCTAATTTGAGAAATTTTTGATTCGTATTTCGATTGTTACTAAAAAAATTAAATTAGAAATATTAATAAAGAATATCTTACAAGAATGATATTAGCTATTACATATATTATATGAATAAATCTTTTGTGGAAGTAGGTACCTGTATGAGCGAATTTTATCTAAAAAACGAGCAAAAATTTTAAATAAATCAACTTTTTGTATTTGGGTTTATGTTTTGGGATATTATAATGGGTACATGTTATTGTACTCTTATTGTGTTTTAGCACAAGGGGGTCATTGTGCTAGGTTACATGCAGTTAAAATTTTAATTATCGGGGCTTTTGGGGTGACTTAGGATAAGTCCACTAACAGGAATGAAATTGATATTATTTGCTAAGAAGAATATATTAAATTATTTTTTTCTGCTCTCCAAATAATAAAAATGTTAAAAAATGAGGTAGATTTGGAAAAATCAATCACAGATTTAAAAGCATATTTTTAAAGTTTCTAATGTGGCAGTTTAATTCACTGTGTGTCTTTTTTCAAACTTACATATAAAAAAAATCGTATGCACGAGCTTTAAAATGTAGACATTTAAAAAACATATAGTTATTAAATATGGAAATTAATTATTAATATTAAAAACCAGAAATAGATTTATGGCAATAAAATTTTTAAAATATGTATATTTAGGAAAAATTACATTTCCTTTCATTTGGAATATTCCATTCGTTTAAGTTACGTTACATTATAATGATAGGGAATTGTGTTTCAATGTGCTTGGAATATGTATACTGGACTCTTTCTTCAGTAAATGTATGTATTTTAGCACATCACGCACAAATTACGAAATGCATATCAACTTCCAGGATACTTTAACAAAATTTAACATTTTAATAACTTTGAAGATGATGCCTGAGTGAATAGTTTGGGAAACACATAACATATTTGAAATTCAAACTTCGTTCAGTACCATCATTGAACTGTAAAACAAGTAAGAAAAATCATGCGCTAAGCATAGATTACGAAACATTTTCCAACGTTTCCTGAAATCTTTAACAAAACTTTGTTATTTACGGAAATAAGATGCTACTGTCCATAGCCAAATATGTATTGAAATACTTTTGAACAACCCTATATTTGATCCGTCGGTTGATATATATGTACAATATAATGGGAAAATTTAGTTTAGCAAGAAAATGCCTAACTGACTGAAATTTTTCTTGCAGCACTTTATTCTAATAGATGGAAAATACTTCAGTGCTTTTGTTCAGCCCTGTAATTTATCCACTATCTTTACTACACACCAGTATTATGTTAAAATTTAGTTCATATACTGGCGTTCGCAAACTGCGGAATGTGTTTTGTTTGAACGCAATGTTGGGCAATTTTATAATTTAAATTATCGCTTTTTAGAGCACTGATATGTCCCGCAGGTTAATGTTTTTTCTTCTTTTATTTTTTTTGTACATAAATTTTATTTTTAAAAAATGTATTCACCTGTGTCTTAGTTTATATAATTCATTTTTTCAATCTTTATCTTTACCAACTTCAGAAAACTATTTATTTTCAAATATTAAGAAAAATTTACAATAATATTTTTTTAGCTGCCCGTAATTTAGAAAATGCTTCTCAGTAGCCTTTATAATGCATTAGTCTGTTCTCTTGGGACGAAAAATCAGTTTTTCAGATTCTATCATTTATCAAGTATTTTCGTGTGCGTAATTGGATTTATACCTGTATTGTCACAAAATAATTTAATTTTAATATTAATAGTAACGCTGCTAATGATGTATGTTTTTCTGTTAGATATGCTTTATGAATATCAAAATATTTACCTGTAAGTAAACAACATCCGATAAAATAACATTCCGGGATAGAAAACCAACAATTATAAATGCACAAATAATGTATGAAAAAGTAGCAAACAACTGTTTCGAATCTATTAGCGAGATTCTTCATCAATGCAAAACTCAGCGAACTAGAAAAACTAAAACAGAGCAAAGAGACAGAGAAATAAGGCTTATATACCCGCTTTCGAGTTTTTTGTCTCTTTTCTCTGGTTTGCTTTTTCTAGCTTGCTGAGTTTTCCACTGATGAAGAATCTCGACAGTAGATTCGAAACAGCTGTTTGCTACCTTTACATACATAATTTGTGCATTTATAATCGTTGGTTTTCTATCTCTAAACATTTTAACAAAGGCTTTATTTGCTATTTTAATAGACTATTGAACTGTAAAGACTGCTCTAAAACAAATTCGAAAATCACGGGAAAATAATAAGACATTATTTTTATGAATTCTTCTCGAAAATAAATGGAAAGTTTTAAAGGTAAAGGAACGCTTTTTAGAATTTTCGGTGACTCGAATGAAGTATTGTATATTTTCATTCTTGATTATAGTGTTAAAAGTTCTCTTTACTTGAGATATGCCAAAACACTTCTAATCTCTCAACTCTACAGTTATAAGTTTGTTAGACGCCAAATGGCAACTTCTCTCAAAATTAAAATAAAGTAAATGTAAATGCTTTGATTTGACGCTATTTTTTCTGAGTTCCGATTTTTCTTTTTTGTTCTTGTTTTCTTTTTTTTATTATTATTATCTGTTATAAATGGTTTATTTCTAACATATAGTAGAGTCAGTCAGGGTAAATTTGACCTATCATGATAACTTTAGTCCACGATGGAAGAACGATTAAATTTCGCTACATCACATGTGTTAAGGGCAAAGTTTTGGTCTCAAGGTATAACTGTAATCTGTAAAAAAAAAATACAAGAGGTTACTAAAAATTTTTTAGTAAATTTGTATTCCACAGAATTTTTTAGTAACCATTACAAGCATTTTTTTTTGCAAGTGAAACAAACATTTCTTTTGTAATTTGAACAAAAGAATTTTTTGTATAACTAACTTAAAACTTTTTAGTATGAGCCACCAAGCAAATTTTAGTAATAGCTCCAAAATTATTTTTAGTTAATTAAAGATTATGTTTAGACTTCTGAAGCGAAAGATTTTCGGCAAAACCACAAAAGATGGCAGCACCAAGCATTGTTACCTGCTCTATTTTGGCATGTTTCTAAAGGGGAGGGAAAGTCCAGAGATCATTACCCATGGTAACTGCTACGACAGGAACCCGGCTACTTTCAGCCTGGAGTTCGGTGATATGACCACTATGGTATCTCGGCCACACCCAGTGAATTTTAGTATTAGCTATTAAAAATATAAAACTACTAACTCAATTCGTTGCTAGCTTTTCTCTAGTAATTCTTACAGATTCCTTGTAACCGAGTTAGATTACTAAACATTTTTTAGTAATTACAAAGATCACTAAAATTTTTTTAGTAGATCGACCCCCTTTTTTTACAGTGTAGCACTAGTGTGAATTTGATTATTCAATGAAAATAATTCGTGAAGATTCCACCAGGGCAGAATGCATCAAAGTTCCGTAAAGTTGGAGCAATGCTACCCTGATTTGGTGAAAAATTACCCAGACTGACAGCACATTTTTGTTGATGCTGAAACATCTATTAATTTTTACAGTGTCGACATTATATATTCTAAATTGTTTTATGCATCGCTTTTTATAATTTATAGATTTATGTACACGTACTACATGATATGTTAAACAAGTTGGAAATTGCACGTGAACGTAGCAAATGAGGTGCGTTCGTACGATAACGAAGTTTTAAAAATATTCAGATTTTGCTGATATAATAGAGCGTACGCCGGATACAGTATAGTAGTCGAAATCTTTACGTTTCTGTAAATATGCAGGAAGTAATTTTTATTACACCTCAGCAACATATATCTTATTCATAAAATGTGAAATTGTTGAATATAATTAAAACACGTACCAAACCATGTTTCCCCGTATAGCATTATATAGGGGAATATTTTTGTGTGACCCTGTAATTTAATAATAAAAATTCTTTGCATCACAGATTGTACAGAATGCATATTTTAGTATATATTTCATAGATTCATGTCAATTCTATTATGTCCGAATGAGTGTAACATCATCAAAATGCATATGGAACTTTTTCCCCATTGACCGTAATGTAACGGAATCCTTTTGATTGTCCCTGTAATTGATCTATGCATCCGATTTTCATAACATTTGAAATGACTCGACAAAATTACGCAATAATCGTGTTTTAAATTTCAAACGATTAAAATGCATTTGAAACTTTTTTCCCTATTGACCGTAATGTAAAACGGAATCTTTTTGAATGTCCCTGTAATTGATCTATCTATCCGATTTTCATAAAATTTGAAATGACTCGACAAAATTATGTTATAATTATTTATTTTAAATTTCAAACGATTCGGTTGGGTAGTTTTTGCGTTGTTATATGCGGACAGACGAACAGACGGACAGACGGACAGACAGACGGACGGACGGACTAAGCGACAACAATAGGTGCTACATATTTACATAATTACGAACGCACCTGATAAAAATTAGTTAAGCTAAAAAAAGAATAACACAATTATAAAATCTCAATTCGGCAATTTTTGTGAATAAATGGTCATGTATTTGAGATTATCTGAGCTACTCTTTACGTAATTAGCTCAATTTTAATACACTATGTAAAAGGCAACAGAAAACGCGATGAATTTTAAAAAAAAGTAAATAAATTTATTGCTTACTTTGAGAATTACTATTTTTAAACAGTACTGTTAAATCGCATTAAAGAAATGTTTTGAATGGAACTATATCATTACTTTACTATAGAGATAATATATGTTTAGCGATACTACAAATTATTATTTTTTTTTTCAAATTAGATTTCACTAGAAAAAATCATATAATGTAAAATTTTATTTCATTAAACATATACGATTAATTTAAAATAACTTAAATAAAATTCTTTCAATTTGTAAAAGATTTTTTTAACTTCATAAATACAGTATAACAGCCTATTACTTTATTAAACATATAAAAATTGCCAAAAGTGAGAAGGGAAATGTAACTATATATATATCTATACATTTTTTCATGTATATTCATATATAGATATTTTAAATATATATACAGGGTGTCCCTAAACTCATGGTACATACGCTAGGCAGTGTTAGAACACATCAAGACGGGTAATAGTAAATAGGAAACCAAGGGTCCTAAACGTTTTAAAAAGGAGATAGCCGCCATTAAAGTTTAGGGTCCAAAATTTCAAATATACATAAAAAACGTAAAAATATGGTCGATTGATTTGCGGTTTTCACTAAAACTATTCTTTATTTCGGTATTTTCTTTAAAATAAATTATAAAGATAAATTTCGAAAAATGCTGATAGAGGGCGCTTTAGACTTTGAAGTAACGAACAATTGTTTTTTGCTGTTATTTTTTGCATCTGATAAAATGGTTTTGCAAGCTTAGACTTAAACTAATATTTTGAGCTCAAAATCTGAATAGCTTGAAGTGGATAAGTAGCACAAACTGAACTGTGTTCAGAGGGTTCAAATATCAAATGATTATAAAAAACGGAAAAATTGATCGATTGATTTGCGGTTTTCACTAAAATTATTCTTTAAGTCGGTGTTGTCTTGAAAATAAATTGTAAAGATAAAATTTTAAAAATGCCGATTGGGGACGCTTAAGACTTTGTAGTAACGAAAAACCACTTTTTACCGTTATTATTTGCATCTCGTTAATTTTTTTAGAAGCTTAGACCTAAACTTAAATTTGCGCAGAAAATCTGAATCGTTGGGAGTGGTTAAGTAGCGCAAACTGAGCTGTGTTCAATGGGGGTGGGGAGGCTCAAATTTCAAGTGATCATAAAAAACGGAAAAAATGATTGATTCTTTTACGGTTTTTGCCAAAACTATTCTTTATGCCAGTATTTCCTTGAAAATAAATTTAAAAAATAAATTTCAAAAAATTCCATTAGAGGATGCCTTAAACTTTAAAGTAACCAACAACTATTTTATATACTAACCAACAACAATACTACTACGGGTAATTTTCGTATCTAATAAATGCTTGTAAAAGGTATACTTAAATTTTGAGCTCAAAATCTAAATCGTTGTGAGTAATTATGTAGCGCAAAATTGAACTGTGTTCGAGGGGTGGGGAGAATAACAATTAAACTCTTGAATACAGTTGAAACTTGAATACAGTTTGCGCTTCTTATCCCCTCCCAACTATTCAGAATTTGAGCTCAAAACTTATGTCTAAGCTTTTCAAGCAATTAATTAGATAGAAAAAATAAAGGTTAAATATAGTTGTTGGTCACTCTAAAGTTTGAGGCGCCCTCTATCGCCATTTTTTGAAATTTAGCTTTATAATTTATTTTCAATAAATACTATAAATACTGACATAAAGAATAATTTTAGTGAAAACCGCAAACGAATCGACCAATTTTTTCGTATTTTATAATCATTTGAAATTTTGGACCCCAAAATTTAATGGCATCTATTTCCTTCGGAAGACGTTTGGGGCCCTTAGTTTCCTATTTAATATTCTTTGTCTTGATGTATACTATCACACCTTAAAATTTTGCCCAAAAATTTAGATACACCCTGAATATATATATATATATAATACACAGTTACACTGAAAGGAATTCATTATCCAAATTTAGAGATTTTCATTTGAATGTCAAATAAAACTTAATCATAAACCATTCTGTTTTCAAAGAAAAATGTTTATGCTACTATGTTTAATTGTCTTCGATCATTACATGCAATTGCTTTTCTACAGCTCATATTCAAAATATTAGAATAATTACCTTTTTTTAGAAATTGAAAATATCGTTTGGTAATTTAATGTCTTTTAATGAAAATATGCAAACGATATTTTTATTAAGAACTTATTGTTGATTAAACTTACTTGTTATCTTAAATTTAATATCATTTTTGAAAAGATTAATTGCAAAAAAAATTATTTTGAAAAGTCAAAATATTAGAATATTTATTCAAGTGGTTCAAAATATTAGAATATTTCACATTAAGTCTCCTTTAATTATTACCAATTCTTAACTGGTGGCATCATTGATTAAATTCATACTATTTTATTTAAAATCAGTATTCTTTTTTGCAGTTTGTTTCTTTTTCGTCTTAAAATGGGCCGTGTGAGTGATATTCCTGAATCTACTAAACTTCGTATGGTTGATTTGTATCGGCACGGTAAAAATCAATGTTTTATAGCGAATTATTTACATTGTTCGCAATCGAGCGTTAGTAAAATACTAACACAATATTCAAAAATTGGAAAATTTCAAAATAATCGCCGAAATGGTGGCCGAAAACCAAAAACATCTGCTAGAGATGACAGGAAACTGAAGTGTATAGTTAAGAAAAACCGTTTTAAAAGTGTGCGATTCTTGCACCGAAAATGGAAAGAAGAAGGAGTTGAAGTTTCTACATCGACAACATTAAGACGTCTCCATAAATTTAAATTTGAATCTCGTGTACCGAAAACAAAACCTCTCATGACTGCAAGACAAAAGCGTATAAGATTGAATTGGTGTAAATCAAGACGTTTATGGAGCAATGAAGATTGGAAAAATATATTATTTATTTACCATATGAAAGTATGTTTTGTGTTTCATATGGTAATCAAGGTATTCGAGTTTGGAGAATGAAGCAAGAAGCATTTGATAAAGAATGCCTTAAACGTTCCGTAAAATTTGCTGCTAGTGTCATGGTTTGGGGTTGTATGAGTGCAGAAGGACCTGGAAAGTTATGCATCGTCTACGAAAAGGTTAACTCTCTGATATATCAAGAAATTTTAGAATATTACATGATTCCATCATCAGAAGATTTATTTGAAGATTATTTCATCTTTCAACAAGATTTAGCGTCTCCGCATACCTCGGTGTCAACTAAGAATTGGTTCCGCCAACGCAACATCAAGGTACTTCCTTGGCCACCAAATTCACCAGATCTTAATCCCATCGAAAACTTATGGTGTATAATGAAGAAAAAACTTCAAGAAAATCCTCCTTCAAGTAAAACTGAGTTAGTGGCACGTATAAAGTCTATTTGGGCTAATATTGATAGAAATGTTTGTAAACACCTTGTATATAGTATGCAAGATCGATTGTACGCTGTTATGAGAGCTAAAGGGGATGCTACAAAATATTAACTACCATTTACTTCATATTCATAAGGTAATATTGTTGCGTAACATAAAATATTCTAATATTTTGAACCAATCTAAATTTTATTCTAATATTCTGGTGTGTTTAAGGAAGCTGTATACCTAATTTATTGTGCTGTATTTTATATTTTATAAATGTTAAAATCTTATCTAAACATTCCAGATTTAATTTATAAGAAATTTAATTGCATTTACTTAGTATAAAAAATAAATAAATGACAAATAATTTTTTCTTATTACTTTTTCTCAATTATTCTAATATTTTGAATATGAGCTGTATTCACGTGAGAGAAAAAGTACTTTTTACCGCGCTTTAACGAACCGATTCATGACTGAGTACATTCCCAAAACAATTGTTTTTATCGATTTTAAGACTAAACTTTTTTGTTTATTAGCAAATGAATCTGTGTAAATCTAATTTATTTATTTTTTATTTTATCTTTAATACCAATTGCAAGTTAACTATGTTTTAAAACATCCTATGAATTACAGAAAAAAATCGTTAACGTGTATCAATTTTTTTTATCAATTAGAAAAATTTTACGGAATATAGTACATTATATTTAAATATGTACATCGTAAAACATTACAATGATTTAAAATATTACTTGAATTTTAATATTTGATATATAAATAGCATTAAAAGTTTATTTTCAATTAAAAAGTATAATTTCCTTGGTAATAAGATTATATGTGTTTACTGATAGTGCGGATTCTTTAAATATATTACATGTACATTTCACTAGAAAAAACGCAAAATTAAAAATTTTAATTCACTATCTATACATTATTCGTTACAAATATTTCTAAAAAACCTTTTTCTAACTTGTTAAAGACGTATTTTTCAATTTCATGTAAAAACAACTAGTGTGATTCCTATTGCATTCCCTATTGCTTTATTGAAAAAAAAAAAAAAAGAATGCCAATAAAAGGAGTTGAAAAATGTAAATTAAAAAATATTCTGCATTTGTGTGAGAAATTAATTCTTCATTCGTGGGCCGTGTAAAACTTAGCTTGTGTATTTTTAAAAATATACTACACGGCATGGTGCAAAATATGCCTTCAAATTTTGCTCATTTTTGCTTATTTTTATTATTTTATGTATGCATATCCCTACTGCTTTGTTGAAAAAAAAGAATGCCAATAAAAGGAGTTGGAAATTTATTCTGCATTTAGAGAGAAAGGAATGCATTATTGAAACATGGAAAATTTCATTTCTATGTCGAATAGAACTTAATCATTACCCATTATATTCTCAAAGATAAATGTCTCTGCTAATATGTTTAATATCCTCGTTCATTACATGCAATTGCTTTTCTATCCACGTGAGAGAAGAAAGACTTTTTTTACTATGTTTTAACGAACTGATTCATGACTGAATGCATTTCCAAAGCAATTGTTACTATCGATTTGAAGAGTAAAAGCTTTATTCATTAGTAAATCAGTTCGTATAAATCTAGTTTGAAATTTTTATTTCACCCTCCGTGCGAGTTGTAACTTAACATTTTTCAAGATTCTGTCTCAACTGCAAGAAAAAATCATTATTGTGTTTTAATTTATTTATCAATCAGAAAATTCTAATGAAATATACAATGTATTTCAAGATATACATAATAAATTAATTTAATGAAACAGTTTTTATTTTGTATATTTCGAATTTATTTATTTGTAAGATAAAGAGTGACTCATAAAAATGTAGCCAAATGAGTTCGTGTAAATCTAATTTAACATTTTTATTTTACCCTCCGTCCGCATTGTAGCCTAACATTTTTTCAAGATTCTGTCTCAATTGCAAGAAAAAATCATTAATGTGTTTAAATATATTTATCAATCAGAAAATTGTAATAGAATATACAATTTATTTAAATATTTACATACTAAATTAATTTAATGAAATATTGTTTATAGTTTTATTTTATTTATTTGTAAGATAAAGAATGACTCATAAAAATGTAGCCAATATCCTAGTTCATTAAACCATCATTAATCCATTTCAAAAATATGCATTAAAATATTTAATTGCTATAAAGTACGTCAAATACCAATAAAAACATTAAAAGATCTTAATAATTTTTACATGTTTCGATTGAATTTACTCAATCATCTTCAGAAAAACAAAATACAAATAAGGTTTATTTGTATTTTGTTTTTCTGAGGATGATTTAGTAAATTCAATCGAAACATGTAAAAATTATTAAGATCTTTTAATGTTTTTATTAGTATTTGACGTCCTTTATAGCAATTAAATATTTTAATGCATATTTTGAAACGTTTTTAATGGACGTATTAGAAAACTTCTATTTATAATTAACGTCATCATTAATCCTTCATTAGTCTCTTTGATAAAATGTCCAACTGCGTAACTTCATAGAAAAAGGTGCAAAAAATATGATAAAAATAGCAGAAACATCGGTAGATTATTTGAGAAAATATATAAAGCATATTAATGAATAAAAACCTTGTGTGGAAAACTAAATCATTAAAATCCAACGTTTGAATGCACAATAATTAAAAACACTTAAAACACGTATACGTTTCGCGAGTACTGAGACTTGCTTCCACAGTGTTCAAGCGGTAAAATGTTTAAAATTTAAATAAAAAGAATATTGCTCAGTTAAACTGATGGCATTGAGCTCACAGCCTATGCATACTAGTTGTACATTACAGCCTGATATTTTCAAAGGTTAATTCCGTTATAAAAACAAATTAAGGAAGGGAAAGAGCTCCCCCCATTTACCCTTTTTATACTTAATCATTGAATCCCATAAACTAATCAGGGACGTACTTTATTATATAAAAAATCTATATCCAAAATTCAGAGCAAATCGGATAATTCTTAATAAAAAACCATTTATATAATTTAAGAGAAGTTATCCCTCTCTTTTATACTTAAGCATTAAACTTCCAAAACTATTCAGAGATTTGAACGAAATCTGATAATTCTGCATTTAAAACTCATTTATATAAATTAAGGGGAGGGACATTAAAACCCCTTTCGGGGTTTTAATGTCTTTGTTTATACTTATCCAATGAACCCCTAATACTAGTCACGGAGGCGCCTCATCAGAATGATCCTATATCTAAATTTTGAACGAAAACTGTTTATTCTGCATAAAAAACCCATTTATAACAATTGTTGGAAGGCGCATGAACCCCACGTTCCCCATCTTATATATATCGAATGAACTCCAAAAACTAATCAGGGAAGCACCTTAACAGAATATACTTATATGCAAAATTTCAAGTGGATCGGATATTTTTATCATGAGTTATCGTGTTACGCACATACGCACGTACATACAGAACGTACGGGCACATAACCTCTCAGGCTATGATAGCCTGTGAGCTAAAAACCCAATTGTCAGCAAGTCAGAAACCCAAATATTTGAAAACACATGACCAAAATACGATCAAGCTTCAGTAACCAATAAAATCAAATTAAAATCGACCATTAAATTAAATTAAACAATTAAATTAGTACCATATATATATAAATGTCTGTACATGTGTGTATCTATGTCAAATTATAAACGACCATCAATATTTGACGTATTTTCTCCTTGCGATAAATCATTAGGCACATGCCCCTATTTATCTAATACAAAATCCCAATAAGTGTTTTAAGAAGACATACGCTGAAATTGAACTTTGTTTGTTGATGAACTAAATTACCTAAGTTACTAAATTACCCTATTAATTAAACAGGTATAAATTGCCTAAAGTATATACTTTTAAGTTTCAATCTTTGGATTTTTATTTGTAAAAGTTCTTTTTAATATTACTATTAATATTTCCCCCTTGTTTTTACCAATTAATTTTTATTCTTATATGTTACAAATTAAAAGGTTCATTTAATTGCGGTTTTATCATTTGTATTCATATTTTTATTAAAAAGTCAATTGCAAATGTTTTCTTTAGATTTTTTGCATGGTTTAAAAAAATAATTTAAAGAAGAACGGTTTTTATTAACATTCTTTTATTATAGCTATATATTATCTGTCGATGAAAACAGTTCACTAAATATTTGAATATTACACTTTTGACAAACTGGTGATTGCAAAATAATATATATATTCACAAAATTTTTTTTAATTTGAAGGATGTTTAACAATTTACACATGAAGAAATTTAAGATGAAAGAAAATAAAATTATGCGAAAGATAAAATAAACTTAATAAATCACGTATCATAAGTCTTCAATTATATTATTTATGAGAAATGTATAACGACAACAATGAATGTTCAGGTTCATTAATTTTTATTCTTACATAGGAGAAATCAATTGATGAATACATAAAAAATCCTGACATTTATATCATAAATATATTAAGGATTACTGGAAGCATTTTCATGCATATTCCTGAGGAATGAATGAATTCGCATAAAATATCAAATAACTCACTTGTCAACTTTTAAAATCACATTCTAAACTTTCTGCGATATCTAATCGATATACTTGATTTATTCAAAAGGAGTGAAGTTCTTTTAAAAATTCCATTTATTTTGTCATAGAATTTTTTTCTCTGATTGTAGATTTAAATGTGAATTTAGGATTTCGACTTTTCTTTTTATACTGCTAAAAGAAGAGAGGGATTTTTTATTTAACGTTCTATACTGTATGCAGTATTTTATGATCTATATTAATCAGATTAAATATATTGCATTCTATATTATTATGAGCATTTAAATTTCATTTAAAATGTCAAAAAGGAATCAGGAAATTTGCTTTTATAATACACATGAGAAAATAATTCATTTTAAAATTGTTTCTTTCATAAATTCTGGTGACATTCAACAATTTTGGTTTATTACACGTTTATAATACGTTACGACTGGTTTATTATACGTTAGTTAAACCCTTAGTTAAAATTCTATTTTATCAACATACGTCTAAAGAGTCATTTGTTTTCAAATGTGTTTTTTATATAGCAATGAAATCTATTTTATTTTTAATGTAACGGAAAAAGTACTTATTTTAAAATTTAGAGGCATTCATTTTGCGATTTTAAAATGCATTTTTTACACAAAGCTATAATATCGAATATTTTTTGTTGTTATTCTGAATGAAAATATCGTTAAATATAACATTCTGTATGGTTTAGGTTAAGTATCACCAAAATTTTGATTTCGTTTTCAGATCAAAATGTGAAAGCTCAAATTCTGAAATTTAATTTTCGACGAAAATACTTCTGGAATTTAGGCCGGAACAAAACTGTTTGTATTTCTAAAGCCTTGTTTTTCCCTTTTCAATTTTTCAACATTACTTAGCGATGTGAGATCCTTCGGCTTAAATGAGACAATTTATTGCTGTGAACATTATTGTTCATAAATATCAGTCATGACTGACTCCAGCCGTGGAAACAAATTATAAAGAAAAAAATGTATATATGGCTAAACGTGCTTATATTTCAATCTTTCTGTGGAAGTTCTAGAAAATTTTTGATTCAATTTATATTTTTCAAATGACAAAGAAAATCAACTATTTGTCTTAAAACTGTTAATTTAAAAAGTATTTTTTTCCTTAAATTACCAAAATTAACAGAAAAAGGTTACAGTTAAAAGAAAATATAAAATGTTTCATATAATATGTCTGTGATACAATGTGTTTTTCGCAAAATTTAATATATAAAAGATGATCCAAAATAAACAGAGGATTTTCTGAGAAAAGCTATTCACTGAATTACAGCAACATTTCGGTAGCTATTGTCTTCTGCTTAATGTTCTGATGGATTCGATTGAGGTTTATTGTTTTTCTATGTAAGATATCAATCTTTCTATGGAAGATATTGTGATTTAATGACTAAGTTTTTACATACAAATACAAATATTTATACGTGCTTGATGAAAATGAAACTTCTGTTTTAACAGTTTTTCCCCAAAATCTCGAAGAAAAAAGAAAATACACACAAGTTTAAATTTTTTGAATAAGAGTGACCGGGGTAGTAGTGACATTTTCGACATTTTATATTTTAGCAGTAAGATTTGAGCGGAAGAGAAACATGTATGCATTATATCATTAGAGTAAATCCAACTCAACATATTTATAAAACTACTATTAACATTATTAATCTTTTTCATAACACAAAATGAATTCTGCGTAACCTCGAAATTTGCCACTACTAACCCCCGGTACGGGGCACGTTGTGACACGCTTGGGGTATATTTTGACACATAAATGACACATTCAATTACATTGTAACACATACAAATTATGTAAGAAAGCAATTAAACGGGATATGTTAAATCAAGAATGAGAAAATTATTCATTTATAACGATCTTAACACAATAAAACACTTTCATGTTTTAATAATATTGTAAATCAAATGAAAATTTCCATTTTACCAGATAGTTATCATTTATAATTCATATTACTATGAAAATAACGAAACAAAAAAATTGATGAGATTATAGAGAGAACATGTTATAATATATTTTTGAAAAGATTGTTTTATTTTTGGCTATAAGTATTATGAGGTATTATATCAAATGATAAAATTAAAATACTAAAATTCTACTTTGTATCTAAAAAATATGATATTGTGTCTTTTCATATTTAATGCAAAATTTGGACCAAAGAAACAGAATATATGTGGAACTTTATATGAAGTGACATTTTAGATTAACAACAAATTGCAATTAAAATATTTGACGTGCATTTCTGATATTTTATTTCTTTCCACATGTTATTTTAATAACTATATTTCCATTTCCAGGGGTATATTATAGCATTTTAGTTGCTGAAATTTACAAGTAATACTTCAAAATGAAGTTACTCTTACTTAGTTTTTGGCACACATGTTCCATATGTGCACCTTTTTTTATACGGTGTACATCCAACCTAAAATCGAATTCTTCACACATTTCTGTTAACAAATCTGCAATACTGCATGCAAAAGCTTCTTCAAAACTATCTCAACTCTGGAAAATAATTATGAAGCGGCGAAATGCAGATATTATTTTTTATAAAGCACACTTCAAAAAAGATTTTAAAAATTAATCGTCTTTAACCACTCTGATTCGGTCATTCACATATGTTAAAATAAAATTACGAAAAATCAGAAAATTACACATATATTAAGTGATGTTTTTAAAATTGAAAAATTAATTTTTCAATTCAATTAATTAAATCTAAAAAATGTATCTTTTATAAAAATAAAATTAAAAATTTAAAGTTCTAATTGCAATATGTATTTAAATCAGTTTTAGTCGTCTGTTTATATCTGACACAAGTCGTCATTTTTCTCTTGTAACTTTCGATGCAAGTAGATTAAGAACATTTGCCTCCCTGTAATTTTCTTCAGAAGGTATCTATTTCTCACCACTGGCAGCGTATCTCGTACGTTTAATTTCGTATTGTGCATCCCCTGGGTGTATTCTGACTTCTAAAAACAGCGAGAAATATTTATTACATTTATGAAGTACATTCAATTAGCGTTAAGAATAACGATAGTATGATTTCTAAAAAGAAGTTATTGTAATGGATGAAAGAAGTTTCCGATGAGGTGGAATGAAAATTTTCCTTTAAAAAAAAAACTTCTAACTTGTGTACGAAGTAAAAATACACTAATAATAACATATATTAATTTTATCATTTGCTAGAATATTATTTTTATAAAGTTTTTTATTTCAAACTTTCATGAATGCACGCTTGGATATATTTGTTTTTGAAATCAGTTAATAAATAATAATGGTTTTACCGAAATAAATTACGAATAGTCATATTTTTGTACTGATCGATAAAAAAATTTTCGAATAATTCAAATATAAAAATTCGTTCATTTTTACCATCCCATTTCAAAGTAATATTGGAAGAATGGAAAGAAAACTTTTAAAGAACAAAGTGAAAAAATAAAGTTGAAGATCCCTTATCAATTTTTTGGGAGACTAAGGAAAGCGAAAAAGTTATTTAGTTGTGGTTTTTTGGGGATTATTGTTAATCTGATTAGCAAATTATTCTTAGACTTTTGATTTTGCATAATTTGTTACTATCTTCCACAAAATTCAAATTCTGTATTTCAATATCAATACAGTCCCTGAAGACATTTTAAATCTCATTTTATGAGCGCTTTATCATTGAGGAATGAAAAAACTTGTATTTGAGGTAAATGCAGTCGGAAAAATCGAAAAAAAAAGTTTTATTGATATTTTTGAGAGTCAGTATCAAAAATAAATATGTATATGGCATTCAAAGAAAAACGGAATGGGATATAAATGAGACATTCTCTCTGACAAACGTAAAAAAAGAAAAAAATCGGAAACCAGTAACTATGCAAACCGACTTATTCTGCGAGTGAAATGGGATTTTCACACAGACATTTTTTATATAGATTTCTTTTTTTTCATACAGAGCTGAAACACATAAAAAGGGATACCATAAGTACATGTAACTTTATTTCCACTTTCTTTTTACTTCATCCAAGGCCTAGAATTTTCCCGATTTTTATAATGTATCAGAACATGAAACCCAGTCAAAAAATTTCGAATAAAACCCTAAAGTTTTCAACACTTTATTTTGAAAGAAAATGTCTCATATATCCAAGATTTTAAGATCGATGTTCATTCTAGATTCACAAAAGAAAAAATCGTTTTCAATGACATTTTAGAAAGTCGTATAAAATAAAAGATTTTTGCTTATCAGTATAGGGTCCGTATACAAATCTCATGATCATCTCCTCTTTAAAATATGAATAACACCAAATAATTTTATACGAAACTTAAAGAAAAACTATAAATGTCAATAAACATTATCTGACATTTTTTTTCTCTTTTTCCTGTTTTACACGCAAATACTTTAAATGTTGAAGTAAATTTCTAAGAGTGTAAATTTAAATATGTAAAAATATAATTGTTATTATTTTCAATGATATTTTGCAACGTAAGCAGATTTAATTCAAGTATATCACTAAAGGTACTTAAAAACATATATTTCCTTTACAGCTATTTTTTATTTGAATCAGAGAATATAGACAACATACAAACTGATTCAGGAATATGTGTTTTCATAAAGTTATTATTATTATCGGGAAGGAGGGAATTCTGCTATTTATTCACTAAAATATAGGGTCCAATAAAGAAATTTTTAGTTTTTATTTACCTGATCCTGGCCTATAAAAACACCGTACAGTTTTAAATATTTTTATGATAGTTTTCAATCGCAAATAACTATTATGTTTTTATCTTATAAATCAAAAATGGAAAAAGTAATTTATTTAAAATATGCAACATATATATAAATTCAAATTACCTTTTTATGAATATTTATTAAATTACTTAATTTTATGCATTTTGGAGGGCTGTAATTATAACCGTAATAAAACTAAAAGTAATAGGATATTTATCTTCTAGATGAATTAATTTTTATGTTTCAACATTTTTTTTATTAATGGTGCAGTAAAATTTACATAAAGTACTGCATGCGTGAATTCGTTTACAAATTATAAGTGCATTCTTATTTTTTTTTATTATATATTTACATAGGTAATTTCTGCGAGACAATTTTTATTTTTACGTTCAAAAGAAATTTATTCGATTAATTATTAAGAATACAAATATTTTCAGTCTTTAGTAATTGTAACTCATAAAGTAAGTTTTATAATTTTTCAATGTTTAATTTTTAACCTTGAGAAATGTTTAGAGATTTTAAACGTTTAAATAAATAAATTTATGTTTTTTTTTTTTTTTTTTTTTTTTTTTTTTTTTTTTTTTTTTTTTTTAACAAGCAAGTCATTTTTAAGGTCAGAAAAGTATGGTTTGCATTATTATACAAATAAAAGACTAAAAAAATGAAACAACAAAGCATAGCACAAAAATAGTTTCAAATTATGAATCAGAACATTAATAGAAGTTTTCAGAAATATATTTTTAATCTCATTTTGACAAATGCATAATCATTATCCTTTCTTTTACTATGAGAAATGCTTTTTCTACTACCAATAATGTCCTCCGATCATTACATTTAATTGCTGTTTTATTCATCTCAGAGAAATGTGGTCTTTTTCATTGTGAAATAATGAATCGATTCATGACTGTATGTTTTCATCGAGCAGTTTTCCTTATCGATTCATTGAGGGAATTCTACCACTTATTCATTAGGAAATGGGCTAACGTAAATATATGTTAAGTTTTTGTACCTTTTTATGACAATGTAGAACGTCAACGATTTAAAAGGTGTAATGTAATTTAATATTTTAAAATGGTGTATAAATGAAATTCAAGATGTTAATGTTACGCATAATAATTAACTCAAAGTAGTAATATTTTATTCTTAACATACATATTTCTTTACTTTGAGCTGTACATTTCAAAACAATGATCAGAAGTTTCATGCAGCTAAAAATATAAAAAAATTTAATAGTTTACTTTCCAAACAATTTCCAAGAAAGTTGAAAATTGTATATGCTTGCATGCGCTTTGTCTAGTCATCTTGCCGTTTGTCTGTCTGTCCCACAGTACATGCTCTAACTCCCGTAAACAAACTCGATTTTCCATGAAATCAGTTCATTGAAATATTTGGGAATCTCCTAAGCATCTTCAGTATTGTGTATGAGGTACGCAAGATTAAAATTTTCTTTACAGGGGTACCCAAAAACAAATCCAGTAAATTATGATATATAGGAAAAATCGTTTGTAGAGTATTTAAACGATATTACACTGTTGCAAATGCATTGAAACTGATATAAATACTCAGTTTCACAACGATTAAGTTAGAACAGGATATTCGTAGCATTTTTTAACCTATTTAAAGGAACACAGACATAAAACCAGTTAAAATATGTTCCTTGAGTAACATTATTCTTGAGTAGTAATTCATGGAAACGTGCTTTTAATTTTGGTATGCGCTGTAGGAAATTTCTCAAATCATGCATTGCATAATATTTCAAATTTTAGTTGTTTAAAAGGCACATAACCTACAGAATAAATATGCATCCAAGCAGGGAATCAAACCAGGCTCATCGTTACAGCGTACTGACCTTCTGTAAATTGAACCACTTGGAACATTACCCAGCTTGGCACATCTGATTGTCACATGTTGGCAAGGATACAACCGCAGCACCAGATGGAATATTTTTCCAGGAGCCTCCAATTCTGGTGCATACATAAAACTATCATATAGCATCATTGAATTTGAATAAATCTACATAATCCTTAAATGTTTTTCACATCTTAATTTGCACAATATTTTTATTTTCTTAAAATGCACACAGCTAATAGAGTGAAAAGCGTCCAAGTCGGTAATCGGACTTGGGTCATCGGTATAACTAACCGATATTCTACCAACTGAAACAGGTGGAATAATACTCACTCTTCCACTGTCATATATTTCAAATATTGTTTGCTTAAACCTTTATCTACCGACGGTTACTTATAAGTATCATAAAAATAACTTATTATAAAATTCTTGTAATACGTCAGTTAGTTGTAATACTATTTAGGATGAGATACAGATACATTATCTTGCTCCAAAAGCATTATTGGTTACACAAAACAAAAATATTTTTATAAGGATGATTTCATTTGCCTTTGTGTCTTTTCAGCTTTCTTGGCGCTGAGGGATTTTTAATTCAGAAATATTTTTATATTTATGTTGTAAAAACATCCTATTTGTACATTTTGTAATTCTACAAAAGACTAAGAAAATAATTAAAAGTAAAAGATTTGAGTGTGGTTATAAAAATTGCACAAAATCCCTCTAAATTATTATTTAATTAATCCTCCTAAATCCTTCAATACTTCTGAAATCCTTAAAATATTTTTTAAATGATTATGTAAGTCTTTTAATTTAGTTTACACAATTTGCGTAAAATGCTTTAGAACGTAAAATTCTTATGAACTCATAACGTAATAGACAAAGTGCTAAAAGGCCAGCAGACTGAAAAAAGTATCCATATTTAGACTCGAATTTGTATGTTGATATAGAACTCCGAACTGAACCACTTGGAAAGATGCTTAGTCTAGTTTTTTTACTATCATATATGGTCTATAATAGACGCGGAAGATAGAATATCTTTCCGTGAGCCACCGACTCGGGAGAAACACGAATCTATAACGAATCCAGCATACAAAAGTTTTCATCTTGAATATATTTTTTTTCCATCTGTCACTGTGCAACTGAAGTTTGAAACATTATGTAATGCAAGGCGCAGAATTTTTCTACATTTAAAGACATTTTACTACATTGTCTACATTTTACATTCTAGAATTATTTAAATTCATTAAAATTGAATGTTTTAAAGTTTCGTGTTTGCCCAGAGTCAAGAGAAAATTATTCCATCGAAAACTATTCCATCTTGTACTGCAGATGCAGCATTGTCAACATATGATAGCGCCAACGGCCAGACTAGTTATCGTTTTAAGTGGTTCAGTAGGTAGGATGTCAATGCGCGATATTGACCACCCGGGTTCGATTCTACGCTTGGATACTTCTTCACTCTGTTCATTATGCGTTTTTTAGGCAACTAAAATTTAGAATATATATATGACTTTTTTAATATAATTCTTCAAATAAATAATGTATATACTCTCGTAGTGTTATAAAATTTAAATTAAATGTTATGTATGTATATATGTGTGTGAGACATTTTTAAGTTAAGAGCTAGAAGCATCATCACGGGGTTCCGCTTTTTTAAGCACAGAATCATGGCAAGCGAGGGAGAAAAAATAAATTAAATAAATGTAGACGCTTCATTGACCTACACATTGGCTGCTCCAAAAGGTTTATTAGAATGCAGGTATATATAGTGGAAATGCTGTCCACGAATAAGAATATTCCATCGTAAAAACGCAATTCGTCTTAACAGAATCATCAGAGAAAATGCAACGAATATCTCTCATTATTTCTCAGCTTCATTCTTAAATCTAAAACCAAAAACTTACAGAAAATTCCATATTCTCTAACTATCATTTTCCCATGTAAACAGAATTCATGCCCAGCGTTCAGATTACACATTTTATTCAGACGATAATTTTTATTTAAAAAAATATTATTTAACTAATTTATAATCGAACTCAGAATTCGACTATCAACGCAACTGCAAACGATATTTAAAAAAAAAAAGAAATGAATTTATTTATACGCAACAAATATCAAACTTTGAAGGAAAAATAAATAAATAAATAAAAAGAATGATATGTTTTGAAAGGTATGGTTTTGGAATAAATTTAACAAGACTTTCGGAAAAAGGGTTGATAAAAACAGGGAAAAAATTAGCTTTATTTGGAATATTAATAAATAAAGATTAATTAAGAATTTTTTTATTAAAGCCATTTTTTAAATTTTATTTACGCATATTGGAATAAATGTTTTTGAAGGCGAATTAAGAATTTATATTGTTTCTATAAAGATTAATAGATTAGATCTAGTAATAATTAATAAATTAGATCTATCTATCTATCTATATTTATTTATATGTACAGTGGCTGTCAAAGGTTTCCGACCAGTTAGTTTCTTCGATTTATTTATCAAAAGGTTTCAGCAAAGAGGAAGCACCCCAACAAACATATAACTCGTGGGCCATTAAAGGTGTCGTTAACGTTGGTCCAAAGTGTTTAGTGACGGCCCGCCATACTTTGCCGTAACGGCTCCTTCAAAAACTTGTCACGCCGGCCAGAATGCGACTAAAAGATAATTGAACACAAGTGCAAAAAAAAAAAAAAAAAAAAAAAAAAAAAAAAGACCATAAATGTGACATTAACTTTTTTTATCAAAACATCAGACAGCCTCAAACTGCCCCCAGTTATTATTTTAAAGGCCATTAACAATCAAAGCTAGCCAGAATTTTGCCCTAGCCATACCATTTGTGTTAAGTTTAGCCAAAAGCTTTCCACAAAAGAGCCCTTTGTGATTTCTGCTATCCAAAGGCCTGCCACTACCATGTCATAAAAATTATTTAAGCATAAATTCAAAATTTGTTGAATAAAAAATATTTATTAAAGAATTGCTTGAATGAATAAATGTTTCTGCATAAAAAAATAAATATAGTAAGAATAATTTAGGTACGATAAAATATATATACATATAAATTTACTTTTCTTGAATTTTTCGAAATTTTTTCAAAATGCAATACTTGACACATTAAATTTAATAATTTGTTTATTTATTCTATTATGTATTTAAATATATATATATATGTATATATATAATGCCATTTATAAACAGTTGCTTTTCATATACAATTAGAAAAATAAAATTAGTATGCCAAGCATTGTATTTTTAATAAACTCAAGCTAAATAAAATTATAATTTTTTGAAAAATGAACCTAAATCATTATTACTATATTTATTTTTCTTGAAAAAACATTCGTCTTTCAAGCATTTATTCAACAATTATTTTTTATTCAGCACATTTTGAACTTACGCCTTAATAACATATATTCTTAATATGATTTATTTTGTACTTTATATTAAAATAGATCTATTTTATATATGTATGTGGTGTTTTGTTTCTCTTATTACTAAGTCTGTTAATATTTGATGTCCATTCATTAAAGTACATTAAATAAAAATTATTTTTGCATCATTTTCAATTTTGCAAAAAAAAAAAAAATTACATAGCTATTTAAAATTAAATAAAAATAAAGTTTGATGTTTACGTAAGTCACAAACCTTTTTCTTTTTTTTGTATATACATACATACATATAATCCTCTTTTGTTCTCATGCACATTTTTTGTTTGTTTATATCAGATAATATTCGATTTTCCTTTCAAAATTGAACTAAATTATAATAATATTTTAATCTTTTCATCGGAAAAGTATTTCGAGCAATTAATATTGACTTTTTTTCTATACAATAATTTTTTCATTAAAATTATTTAGTTGTTGCTTTTAAAAGCATTTTCACCAATGAGAAATTGTTATCCGCACTTAGAGGGGGGGGGGAAACCTTTTCTTTGAAAGTTACATAAAAAAAAAAGAAAAATCACATGAAAACAATTAATTTTAAGTAAACTAAACTGTTAAGAAAGTAATATCGAAAATTCCCAATGTTTAAAATCGATTTATATAACCCCAACAATAAAACATTTCATGAAACAAAAAAATCAATTTACTGCTACAAACTAAATAAAATTTTGCATTATTTTGAAGAAAACTACAATTAATAAAATTAATAAATATTAAATAAATGTTATTCTACATTTGCGTAAACCAAAATACGTTTAAAAATCTCAAAGTAGAAGACAAGAGATATTTTACGTCCTCTAAAATCATAAACAGCTAATAATGCTAACATTTACTTTTAAGTATTTTTTTTATGCAGTTCTAATAAATAACAAATACAATAAAATGATGCAGAAATATTTCCAAGTTAAATATCTTTAATGAATAGACAAAAAAAAATTAAGATTTACAATATTTTATATTTTACAATATTCTCTTACTTTCAAAGATAAATATTGCGTGCACCTGCAGCAGTTTGCCAGCTAGTCGAAGGGCAGCTTCGTCAGGAGTAAAGTCGGAATAATAAATGATAGATGATTGACAACATCTTAAAGGAAAGTGGACAGAGGGGTGAGTGAATCAGCGAATAAGAGGTCACTGGTGTGCCCTTGAAAATTCTAAGAAGTAAGGGAGGGTTTGGTTTGGTTTAGTTTATTTTTGTCGTCCGATTATCTACACTAATCGGATATAGGACCAGGGGGAAGTGCCCTTCGTGGGGGTCTTTCTAAGGGAACCTAACCCGTATTTACGCAAGGTTCGAAGAAAACCACGAAAACTCCGAACGGTTAGGCCGACAGCCGCGATTGGGTTCGAACCCAGCACCTGCCGTCTACCAGTTGAGAGGTCTGAACCTTTCGGCCACTGGTGGGGCCAAGTAAGGGAGGGAGATGAGACATCTTTTTTACAGTGTAAAATAAATGACGATTTAATATTTTATGACTCCCTTTTTTAACGAGACGTTTCAAATATTTACAAACAACTCTTCAGAATTTCAAATACAGTAACTTTGTCTAAGGCGAAATACATTGTAATCGAGAAAATTTCCCGTTGTAGACAATATTCCACCATAAACAAATTTTACTCTATAGATTAGAAGAGACTTGAAAATTTTTGCGCGATAGATAGATTTCCGTCTTACACAGTGTCCGCTTTACAGAGCTTTTACTACATTTGAATCACCTTTTTATAAATAAAAGATTATATGATGTTTTCAAACAAAACAAAAAAAAATCATATTACAGAAGTTTAAGTTAAAAAATATACATATCTAAAAAATATTTTTATCACAGTTTTAGGCATACATTTATTTCTCTAAGAAAACAATTTTAAGAAATGATAATACGATCTTTAGTGATTTTAAAGAAATCATTGAAAAATCCTTCGTTAAACTGAGATTCTAGTGGGCTAAGTTTTTCAATTTTTAAAAATAAAGATGTTTTTTTTTCGCACCACTCAATGGCCCGAAACTTTATGACACATTTTGTATTTTTAAGCGCAAAAACATGACTCTTGACCGAATGTTTATTAAAGAGATTTTTCACTGAGCAGTTTTCCTTTCATTTTTTAAAAATCTATGCATATTGTAAGCGGTTGAATTTTTATGATTTCCATTTTTTACCATTTCCCGAGCTGTCGCGTCCGGATATTTCGTACAAAACGTCAAACTTGACAGCATATTGTAAAAGATCTGCTACCTTTACTGACATTCACTCTTATAGAAGGACGTTTTTCTATTTTAATATTTATTTTAAATTATTTTAATCTATTTCAACTATTTTTCCGTTTTCTTTCAGTTATTTTTTATAAATCATGAGTTTAACAAGGCGCCAGTGAAGAAAAATGTATGGAACTGTGGATACCATTTCAAATATGCACATTTATAAAGAAATAAAAAAAGTTGTTTGATTACAAAAATAATTGAATGTATAAGAAAGTAATTTATGTATCAAAAGCATGTTTTAAGCAGGAAAAAGGTAAAACCCTTTTGATACAAAATGAACAAAAGAATTTAGAAAAGTGTATTGTTTTACAGAAACATTATTCATTTTAAGGGGAAATTATTATTAGCCCCATAACCCCTGCCTTCCACCCGCGCTTACAGAGGCAAGGAGATCAAAATTCTTTTATTTTATTTTCTTTCTTTTTTTTATTTGTCGAAAACAATCTTTCTCATTTTTGAGTTAAAAAAAATTATCTTTCCTAGAGAAAAAATGCGAAATTAATTTGACTTTTATACCAATTTTAGAGGTACTGTAATAGGCAATTTTAGAAATATTTACGCATTTACGACTAAACTAGTTGTTGGGGGCCACCGTAATACTTACCCATCATGGATATGTATATGAAAATAAAACATGTGAAACTATTTATAAAATGCATTGCAATTCATAAACAAAATTTAAATATTGTTGATATACATAGTAATGCTATATTACAGAACTGCTGATGTACCAATTTCGACAAATTATATAAAACGCCAAACTACTCAAGTAGTACCGAACTGCGTAAAAGAAACATCCTTATAACTCCAAAAATAATAATTCTATTAACTAACAATTAACTGCGTCTGAATAAGCGTCTCATTTCCAATTAAAATATACCTCTGAATTGAAATTTGAATGAAATACAGGGTCATGAAAAATCGAAGAATGTGGAAAACAAGATTACAAATATCTCGGCAACTAATAATCCGATCGACTTCGTTCTATATGCAAAATGTGTGTTATTTTATTGCCTTTTACGTCCATTCCTTAGAACAAAAAAATTCGAAAATTTTTATATACCTTTCATCAGAACGAATTTTTCGAGAGTCCGAAAAAAATAGTTTCGGATAATCGAGGTTGCTGATATTAAATAGGGTTCGTCCCATTCTTACATACTAACTACATGCAAAATTTCAAGTCTCTATCTCAATTTGTTCGGGAGATAGAGCGTTTACAGACAGACAGACAGACGGACGGCAATTTTTTTTTTCTAAAAATATGTTTTTCGGAATCTCCACTATCTAAAACGTGTAAATCCGTCAAAAAAAATTTTCGATTTTCAAAACGATTGCAAGACTTACCCTATACTACGTATGATGGGTAAGTAAAATTATACATGTATGCACGTATGCGGAAGTTTTGCATTACAGATAGGTGGGGGGGGGGGGGGAGGCAGACAGAGACTGATTTAAGCAAAATCTAAAGGCTTTTTCTGTTTTAATATTTATTTTAAATTATTTTAATGTATTTTAAATATTTATTTATATTCTTTTAGTTATTTTTTATAAATAATAAATGCAAAAGGGCACCTGAAGAAATTATTTGGAATACTGTATACATTTTGGGAATAATTTTTATTATTTATAAATAATTTTTTCAAACTTAATAAAAATATGTCATGTGTTTTGCTGTTTTAAATATAAACCTTACATCCTTACAACATATTTATGTTTATTAACCCGCGAGTAGTCGCGACTTTTTTCACAACGTCATTAGTCGCGCTCGGTCTTTTCGCCGCTGGTCCCCTTCATACTAAATATGTTCAATAAGAAATATTTTTCACCTAATATACGAAAATAACATTTCAATGAAGATATAAACTTGCAATTTTTTTAAATTATGCATTTTATTCATGAGATCTGGAGTAATAGGAAAAAGTAAAAATGAACTGACATAAGTGATTGTTACATAGATATTTTCGCCAATTTAAACTTTGTTTCAAAAAACGTACGTGGAAGAAAAACAGAGGTGTTCTGTTACTTTACTAACGTGGTCGAGAAAGCTTCAAAGTCAGCTACATGGTAGATCTCCGTTCTGTTTGTAATGTGATACAAGTTAGGAGAAAATAAGTTATACGGGCGGCGAAAAGACCAACACACGACTACTGACGGGTTAAAACTCAGATTTGAAGTAGTTTTTGAAAGAAAGAAAGACCAAAAATACCATTTCTCTCTTTAAATAAAAATGCTGGTTAGATTATAATGGCCCTCTGCTTTGTAGAGTATGAGACGCCATTACACTATTGCCGGAAACTGACCGTTAGGAGTTGACCGGCAAAGTAAATGTAACTGTTTTTTCATCGCCGATCCGTTAACGGCTTTGCAGTAGCTGCCGCAATTAGCGGCGGGTCATTTGCGGCACAACACTCTTTAGTTACAAATGGCCTTAACTCCTTCTGGCCGCAACGAAATCAACTCGCGGCCGTAAATTGAGAGTTTGTTGGGATAATTGCTTCAAAAGTTAGGAATATGTGAATGACTTCTGATCACGTGATTACTTTGATTGGATATTGAAGATGCTTCATGCAAAAAGATAGAATTCGAAATTCGCGTGTCCAAAAGTTTCCGGCCACTTATCATTCTTTAGTTTTTTCTATCGGTAAAGTACGTTTTTGGTTTTATTTATGAATGAATCAACGTGTATAGCAGAATTAGAATTCAAAATTGAAAAGTTCAACAATTTTTGTTCATAAATGAGTGATCTGTTTGTCGCTAAAAGGCCAATCTTCTCGAACTATTGCGGCAACGTTATCGATCGGTAAAATCGACCGTAAAGAATATTTAAAAATTATATAAAGATGGCCATGGCCTTCAGGACTTTCAGAGGTCCGGGAGACCCCGGAAATTTACTATTCCTGTGGACAGAATTATCACGAGAAAAACAAATGTTAATCCGCATGAAAATTCCGTTGCTATATACTGCAATTTACGGAATGAAAATATTGCTGAAATAAGTTGGTCTACCGTGTCATGATGCTGACGTTATACAGAACTTTTTGGAAGAGTCGGTGTTCAAAATTTTTTCCTAGGTAAAAAAAAATCAACGTACCCGCTGGCGTTTTCCAAAAAATACAAAGTCTTGTCAAGTGAAAACTGGACAAAAGTACTATTTTTCCATTAATCAAATTCGAAACAGTTTTGGAAGTGATGTCAGACACAACGTCCGATGACCTAACAACAAAAGATACGATTCGACCTATGTTATTCTTACAATGAAGCATGGCGGAGGACACGTTATGCCGTGTAGAGTATTTTCTTCAAAAGGTGTCGGTCCGTTATCTGAAATCCACAGGCAGGTGAATGATACGATGTATAAAAATATCTTAAAAGACGCAACTATGGTCGCAACTATTTTTCTTAACATCATAACGACATAAATAATGTATGCAAGCCTCGATAAGCAATGGTTTTCGCACAAAAATTTCGTTTTTGAAAAACTCAACCCAAACGTCCATCATGAATCTAACAGAAAATCTTTAGAAAGAAGTTGGCAAACGTCTGCGGAACTATAAATATTTCAACTCAGTCTAAATTTCGCCAAAATTGCAAGAAATGTGAAAAAAGTACCATAGACGATCTTTAAACGTTGATTATATGAATGTCACGCCGTTGGGCGGCAGTACTTAATACTAAAGCTAATAAAATAGTAATACGATAAAATACTATTTGTAAATGTTTTTTGTCACTGTAATTCTCTATTACAAGTTAACTCTATTATCATTCTCTATTCTCCATTACCACTTTTTAACAAATTTGTGAAGGTGGCCGGAAACTGTTCAGAACTTGTGTTTTCCTTTATACTTAATTTTGTCAATTAAATTTATTGGTATTTACACGTTCTTCTATAAATAAGTTCCTAAATATTATGTCAATAAAATGTATAAGTATCATTTTGAGATTCCTCTTTATAAGGATATACAAACAAATTAACTGAAAACTTTTTGCTGGCCGGAAACTTTTGACCGCCATTGTATATAATTAGAAATAATTTTGAGTTTTTAATGAAAGCATCTGAAAAGAATTAAGGGACTACACTTAAAACTTCACAGTAAATTATTATTTATCCTACTTTTTAGGAGATTTAAACTTATAAAATAATTATGATGAGCGAAGCAAATCCTCTACTAGCCCACTCAAATGACATTTTGTCGTACACTTTACAAAAAAACTATACAGTATTTTGACTTGAAATTAAACACAAATATAAATTAGGATATGTAGATTTGCAGAATATTATTTTTTTACAGAAATATTTTTCAAAAAATTATTACTTTAATTAATATATTTTACATGTTTTTACATTACGAACGCATTTTTTCAAATAAAAAGTGAAGCACGTACATTTTCAGAAGAAAACTTAAATCATGGGGTCAGTAATTATATCTAGAATCATCATTAAATAAATAAATAAATAAAATATATTTTCATTATTCTGACAAAATATTTCAAAAACTGCTTTCAGATTTTCAAACTATGCTCATTTTTTTAAACTATGTATAGTTTCATGATTTCTTTTATAAAATTTATAAAATACTTCTTTTTAGAAAAATTATAGCATATTTTAATGAATTAAAATTTATGAAAATTCTCTTATTAACATTTAATTATAAAAGTATTTTTCTGTGTTAAAAATTCAAATACACAATTTATTCTTATTTTGTGAAATCATTTAAGCAGACGATATTTATGAATTTTAAAAGAATTACATTATGTTTCTGAGAAGTGGCAATAAAAGAATCGTAAACAAATATAATTAATTAATATTTTGTATAATTCGAAAATATTTTTATTTATACCAGTCTTATATCATAAATAAACAATCTGAGGAAATTCTCAGCAATTTGGTTGAAATACATTTTTAAATTAAAATGCGCCGAAACATAAAAATAACATTTTTGCTTAATAAAGATGCAAAAGTAATTTAAAAAATATATTATTACTTTCAAATATTTATCTTATAACATAATACTTCGCGAATCCAAACAAAGCATGGCTTTTGCTAGTTACTATCTCTCGCTATTGCCTATGTATTTGTATGTGATTTAAGAGGCTTTTATTTGTTCTGGATGTTTATTTCTTTAGGTCAAAAACAATATAAAGTTAAAGCTATAATAAAAGTAAGTGTGGTAACTAGGAGATAAAATTTTAAAATTGGTTATGCTACATTCACTTTGGATCTCATTTTTAAAGCTAGTTCCAACTTTTAAACCAAAAAGTCGTAAATTACAAATCGTCAGTTAAGGATTTAATGCATAAAATTGACTAAATTGCATAATTTTAACATTTTAAATATTTGTTTTTTGTAGCACTTATCCGTTTGTTATCAAAATTAAATTATTATTAGAAAAAATAGGCTCCCTGGGTTAAAAGTCCACCCAATGTCCAATTCTAGAGGTATTTGTGTTAATAAATTAATGTGAAGATGAAATATGCCTAACGGGTACCTTAGCTTCGGAAATATGGAAATTCGTTGATTGACTATGTGTGAGCAATAGCCGTACATTGGAATTCTGATTTGTAGTAGATGTTTTAAGTGAATGTGTGTTTGCTAGAGATCAGTATTTTTTAAATATGGTTCAAAAGCATTATTTAAATAAAGAATAAAAGTGGCGAATACTTGGAAAATTTGAGGGCGGTAAAAGAGAAATGGAGTATGCCCAAAGTTTGAACATCCCTAAAAGTGTCATATCAAGAGCTTGAAGTCATTTTTAAGCACTAGACTACATGGTTAAATGCGACCAAGAGAAGCAACGCATTGGAAGTGTGTTTATTGTCATTAATGAACACTAAGGTACTGCGAAATGTCTACAAGAGATTGATTTTCAGATTTTCAGACTGCCACAGGATCTCGAATCAGCCGTTCTACTGCTTCAGAAGGCGTAACGGGATTGGATTGTGAGGGGAAAGCCAATAGATTGTGTCCCATTCGCTCTAGCTACCAATATGATACGTTTAAACTGGTGTTGTCACCATATTCGTTCAATGGGGAGAAAAAGACTATACCCGAGTATAGTTTACAGATTACTTCAAATATACTCTGAATACTGGTTCTAGACGCATTTTGATGTGAAGAGAAAACGTACGAAATTTTGAAACGTAAAGTTTTCTTCCGTTTTACGTGAAATATCCCGTTTCCGCAACAACGTGTATGGTTTGGGGAGCAGCCATAAAAAATGATAGCACCGAGCTGCATGTCATTTAAGGAAGTTCTGTAACCGTTAAGATATATTTGCAGAAGTATGGGAATCCGAGATAATAATGTTGTGCTGTGTTGTTACCCAAGAGTTTTTGGTAATGGATGACAATGCTTAACCGCATTGATCATATGTCAGAACACTTGAAAACAGAAGATATCTCTCGAATCGATTGGCTACCTTACTCGTCAGACTTGAAACAGATTGAGCATTTATAAGATGTATTAGGATGTAGTCAGCAAATCAAATTCCTTCCTGGATTCTCAGTAGCTTAAAAGTGCACTTTTGAAAAGTGTCATGCAATTTCACAAATTTTACTACTTTGATAAAGTATATGATATCAGTATGTGTGGTATACATGTTTGTCCAAAATTACAATAAACAACATTAAATTAAAAAAAATCCCACAAGGGGTGACATAATTTACCATCATTTTCCGATTTCTATAAATTTCGTATTAATATCAATATTTCAAGGATAATGAACTTCGAAACATTGTAATTTATGTTAAATAATATTTATGTACAAATTTCTATTGATAATTGTTTATTAAATATAAATTACGTTTTATTTCTATCATTGTCCTTTAATATTGATGACCATTTTATTAATAAACGTAGTCGCACTAAATCCAAGTAAGAACAAGATAAGTATGTTGATCCTGTAAATGGTTTTTAAAGTCATTGTTATAGGAGAGTTTCTGCAAACTTTTGCTACAATGCGTTTCAAGGATGCTGAGATCTAAAATATATGTCGGTACTAAGTATTCTCAAACAAGTCACAAATATATCGAAAGCGGGTTACATTTTACAAAAGTCACTTAGGCCTCCAATAATTTGTACTATGGGAACGTCCATTGCTACTCTAGTGATCTTTTGAGCAAATTTTCATAAATAATTTCAATTATTTTATTAAAAATAATTAAGGTAAAAATTATATAACCAGATAAATATTATTGCGTTCTACTCTCATTAAATATATCTAATTGCTTTGAAAATATGCGTTGCTTGTGTATGTAATAAATGAAAATTTTGTTTCTGTTGTGGCCCTCTGGTCACAAGAGAAATTTTTTATTTGACGCAAGAAAAGATTTTAATCATAAAATTTGTATTTAATATAGGAACGACTGGGGCACGAGTAAATATGGTCCAGATGTGAGCATCGCAATCTTTCATAAGTTATTATATGTTTGTTTTTTATTATTTGAACAAAATTACTAGCGATGATACACTCTCAAAAAAACTTCCGTCTTTTCACAGAAAAAGTACTGGCAGCACTGCTGCCATAAATTGTCTGTAGATTGACGATTTTCTGTTTATTTTTTTCTCCGGCAAAAGAGGAAAAATATCCGTCATTTGAAAAAAATCAACGCGGAAGAGGTGGGGATCGAACTCACGATCCCAGCCTTACAAGGCCAGCGCTTGTCCTCGGCGCTACGATTGCTCATGACGATTGTGCTTTAAAATAGAAGATTTTATTTCATATGTGTGTGGTTTGGTGTATTTCGTTGAAAAACTTTTAATTTTGCAATTATTCTCGGAAAGATTTCATCTTTAATGAAACTGTGGCTGGGTTTTTTTTAACGTTTGGTATTAATATAGTATAAAAATGTGAATTTTAAATATATTACGTAGATTGTTAGAGAAAAAACATGGATGTTCTATTTTTATTCGATAAGATTTTTTTAATAATATATATATATTTTATTTTATTTTATTTTATTTTATTTTGCATTTTATTTTTTAATTAAAATATTTTTTAAATGTGTTCACTTAAAGTATATTTTATATGCGAATATTTATCATAGAAATAACTTAGTTTATTGAACTTTATTCAACTTATCCAACTTTGAATAACAGATTGTGAGAATTTTTGAACGAATAAAGAAAGTAATTGTTATTTATTTTTAAATTCGAAAACATTTTTGTCTTTTAAAACTAAATTAGACATCTTAATCAATAGAATATTTTTGTTTTTCATCTTAAAAATAAATTCGAATTTATTACTAACAGACCCAATGCGCATGCGTACTAGATATAAACGGAATCTTTTCGTCATTTTTCGACGTTTGGAATGAACTCACAAAATAAATACGTTTTCTGGGAAAACAGAAGTTATTTGTGAAAAAATAACGATAACTTAGTGTATATTGACGAATTGTTCTGGCAGTGTAGAACCTGTAGACATATAGTAAAATTTTTTGAAGCATTTTGAGATATTATTCATCCTCAGTAGACAGAACATTATTTATACATCACAAAAGTAAATTTTCAGTTCCAATATGCTAAGGAAGTAACTTTATCTATTTATTCTTTTATTTGAATTTTATTGTTTTAACAAATACTATAAAAACTAACAATAAATATTTTTGATTAAACAAAATCTTTTAAAATTGAAAAATGTGAATGATTTATCAAATTAACGATAGCGATCATGTGAGCTACTTGTGACTAGACTAGTTGTGGCAGGTATGAATAATTCATAAGTGCCCCAGTAATCATTTTCTGATTCTGTTTCTTTCAGTTAACTTCATGACAAAAAATTTACCTCCAATATCTTTAAGTTTCCTTAAAGAAATGACTTTTCGCTACACAACATGTGGTTTTGTATTTAAAATTTCAAAAAAAGTGTTTAAAAAGCAATAAGCTAGATTGCATTCGATTATAATTTAAATAAATTTAATATTTTTTAAAATGAAATAACGTTACGCAATATTTTAAGAAACAGATTACAACAATATATTTTTATGCGATATTAATTTAAATTTATTACATTAAACAATTTTGCAAACATTCTATTTAATTTCTTCCAAACTTACAATGATGGCTTACTTTCATTTCCAAAATACCTGTGTATGTGATGCTCTTAATGGCGATAGACATCAGTAATATATTAAGAAATTGAAATTTTTAAACTGCGATATAAAACTACCATAAAATAAAGGTTATAATCCCCCTTCCATCTCTCAAAAGTAAAAGAAGATAAATTTGGAGGCTTGTTCGAGATTTTTTAAAATCATTAAGAAACTCTTCTTTACATTAATTTAATAAAAAAATAAGGGAAATGCAGGAGTGATAATCTTTCATTTTACGGGATATTTTCGATAAATATTACCTAAATGCCCCTCTCTAAATTCTCTCAGAAACTTAATCTCAGAAACTCTCTCTAAATTCTCTCTTCTAAGCAAAATTAAAAAAAAAAATCAACATGCAAACTACCTCACTAACTAGCCACATTAGAACTTTTTTTTTGTTAATTTATAAAATTTCGAAAAAGTAAGAAGGACTATAAAGATAATTCAAAAGTAAACTGGTTTTTGTTAAAGATTAGATGTATGTTATGTGAGTTAAACGTAATGGGATTTAACTGGTTGCATTAACTTTTATATTAATTTATTTTATAATGAAATAATTGGAGTTATTTATGAAAATTTAATCTAATTTTCACAAGATTTTTGAATGGATATTTCTTTATATATCTAATGCATTTCTGCTATTTGATGCTTTAACTTGGTGAAGATATGTAATTGTTTAACCTTTAGCTTCCGGGGGGATTACCGTAGTCCCAAGAAAATAAATGCTGAAGAATACGGGGTTGGGATTATCGTTATCCCGAAAACTTTTTCCCCTCCAACATGCGGAAAAAGAAATCATTAAGGCCGTTTCGCTCAATAGGGGTCCGACTGATTATCGAGCTAGGGAATTTCTGTAGGGAGGACGTTAATTATCCTAGGGAAATGCCGGGAAAAAAAAAACTTAGCAAAAAAATAAACATTGTTTGCGCAGACGACGTAAAGCTGCTTCTACCCCAGTGGCTACAAGGTATTTTAGAAAGTTCTTGCTTGTGAGACAAAATAATGAATAGATTATATTTAGCAAGTAGTTTTAGAGATTTAGCGTTGCTAATTTTGACTACAGCATTATTATTTTTTTTCTTTCTTACTAACGCACTAAATATTAGAAATTACGTATGCAATTTTATGCACTGAATTGAAAAAAAAATCAAATATTTATAACTATTATTATATTTACGGAACTTATAATTGTTCTCAAGCCCAAAGGAGTTAGTTTTTGAAGCTTTTCTGAATTCATTTTTATTAGTCAAAAACATACGAAATTGTTAACATATGAAACATATGAACGACACGTGAAATTCTTATTTAAAAATTACATAATTGAATGGCGTTTGTAATTTATTTAATAAAGGCAAAAGCATTTCAGAAAATAATGTAAAATTTGGCGTTTTGAACAAAATTTCCGATCTCTAAATTTAGGGAAAGGTGGAAATTTGCTGGTTGTATTTTTGTTGCGGTAATGTCAATAAGTAATTTATTTATAACAAAAACAAAATGGAAAAACTGAATTCGATTTCCAATTCTATCAAAATCCTATCCTGTCAGGTCTGACAATTTGATGCCACACGTTAAGAATTATTCAGAAAGTTTCACATTAGAAACAAGCTTGATTCTATGGTCACAGCCTACTAAATAGTCATGCGTAACAATACCTTTTACGTAAATGAGAATGGAATTATGCATTATCTGCCTCAGAAAATCGTCGCATTCTAGTATTATTCATTATTTCTAAATAACTTATTCACCGTCAAATTCAAATGAAATAATTTTTATCTATGCAAACCATAATATAGATTGCATTAATAATTTCTCAGTTATTTTTCATCTGACACCAAAAAGAAAAGGAAGAAGTTCTCAATTAAGCACTTTTTTGTTGTTGTTGTCGTTTTGTACGCTTATCAATTATTTCGAAACTATTCGACTGATTCATGTGCCTTTTTTTTTGTTGTTTCATTGAAAGATTATTCTCTGCAATTGGTCAAGGATTGAATTTAAATTTCATGAAAATTGCTGCAAGGCTTTTTTTAGAAATTTAATAACAATACAAATAAATAAATTAAAATAAATAAACTCATTTAAAATATTTAATTTTTAGCGATTTTTATCAAGTAAAGTAGGTCCATTGTTTTCTTCTTCTTCTTCTTCTTTTTTTTTTTTTTTTTTTTTTTTTTTTTTTGCTAGAATGTTGCAACCACAAAATTAATTATTATTATTATTATTTATATAGCTATCATTCTCGAATAAAACAAGGGAAAACAAAAAATAATGATTTATTAAAAACATTCGTGGCGAAACAATTGTTAAAAAATATAATAAATAATAATATAATTAAATTAAAAGGAAAAGCAAAAGATATAATTAATAATAATAATAAAGTCTAAAAAATTAGAAAGTGTTTGAATTTCTTCAAAACTTCTGCGGCACACTCGTTTAATTTGAAGAATCATATTTCTATGGTAGTAGGATTGTTACTCTAACACAGAATGGTTCAAAAGTGTAAATTTCATATAAATTAATATAATTAATGTCTTTTTTTTCCTTCATTGGTAAATTTTGTTTGAAAAGCTAACTTTTACAGCTTCTTTCACAGTGTCTTGCCTTTACGGAAAAATAGAAAATACTATACAATCTCTTTGTTTCTAAATAAAAATACCATAAATTTCATAAATATGTATCTATATTATAAAAACAAAACATATCTGTGCGTAACGTATACGTCATTTTGCCAATGCCAACACTTTCCCATGCAATTTCTGTTTTGCAATGTTCACTACAACAAATTTTTTCACTTCTAACCATCGCACATTTTAAATTTTTATACTGTTGTACAGAAAGAAAAATGTACTTTTAAGTGCAATTTGTTTTAAAACTCTATCTCAATTTATTTTTGAGATATTAATTTTTTTTTTTTAGTTTCCAGTAACATTTTTGAGATTGTGGCAACAGAATCACTCCATTTTCTCTTGAAATAGAAAAAAATAAAAAAAGAAAGAAAAGAAAGAAAGAAAAGAAAAGAAATTAAAATGCGTTTCTATGCAAATTCGGTTTTGCAATTTTCGATTATTGCAATTACACTTCTAAATATCGCACATTTTAAATTTTTACACATCGTATAGAGAAAAAAATGTACTTTTAAATTCGTACTTTTTTCCCCAGGTCCATACTTGATTCGCAGAAAAAAGAATGAATAACCATTTTATTTATGAATGCCCATTTCATAAGAAGGAAACTTAGGAAGCCGATAGGAAAAAAAAATAGAAAAACTATAATATTTGGGATCCCTCTGTACATTAAATTATACGAAACGATCTATCGATGCAGAGTAGAAATATATGAATATTGTACAACATTTCTACTGATTTTTGCATAAATAGAGAGTATAATCAGGGAAATCTAGCATTTTTTTTAAGTGCAAAAAAACTGGCATGTTTTTTAGCTTATTATACATGGTTTTCAACCAAATTTAACGACAGTTTCAGAAAAACTGGCAAAATGTAGTTGAAAAAACATAGGCAATAGTAATATAAATAAATTAAACATTTTATGAAATATGAGTAGTTGTATAAAATAATTTTTGTCTGTGCATGTGCAAACGATAACAACGCTCTTTTAATATAATTTAATAGTCAACTCTATGGTTCAATTCATAAAAAAAAACAAGTTAAATATCGTGAAATTTCATAAAGGTGTTGGCGATAGGAATGATTTGTTTTTTTTATTGAATCTAAAAGCAGCTGAATGATAAGTAATTTTCCATAAATTTTCAATTTCAATTTTAATATATATATTTTTTAATTTCTATTAATGCTTTCGTTCTTCTTGGATAGCTACTAGAGCGAACCTGTTGCATAATAAAAAGAATTATCAAAATCGGAGATTTGTCCCAAATCTTCTCATCATACACAATCTTGACATCAATAAACACTAATTTTTTCTTAAAATTCGGCTAATTAAAATTTACAATTTGTGGAAAAACCATTATCCTTCACCTGCTTTTAGAGAGAACTAAAAATCAGCTCACTTCTATCACCGATATCTTTCTGAATTTTCCTAATGATTGGCTGGATTTTTTTTTTTTTTTTTTTTTTTTTTTTGTGAGTTGCTCTATAGAGTTAAATATTAAATCATGTAAAAAGATTGTTGTAACCATTCGCACGTACGCATATTAAAAAAAATGCTTTATAGTACTACTCATATTTTATAAAATATTTAATATATTTATATTTCAATTGCACTACATTATTTCTACTACATTTTGCCAATTTTACAAAAATTGGTGTTAAATTTGTACAAAACCCTGTGTGATATAAGCTAAAAACAAGCCAAATTTTTAAAAAATTAAAACAAAATTCTATATTTTATTAGCTTGAAAGGCCCCACCAATGGCTAAAAAAATCTCCCTGGAAACTATTAGACAGGAGGAGCTGGGTTCTAACCCAATCGCGCCCATCTACCAAATTGTTCGGAGTTTTTCGTGGTTTTCTTCGAAACTTGGATTTCCTCGTTTAAATACGGGTTAGGTTTTCTTAAAAAGCCTCTTAAGGGGGGCATTCCACCCTAAGAGCACTTATCCCTCGTGTTCATAATTGACCGTCATAAACACAACCAAACTACCAATTTTTGGTTTGTAGAAGAAAGTGTGATTCCTTGGAAATGATAAACTATTTATATGTTGTATGCAGATATTTTCATATAGCTTATTGTACCTCTCATTTTCTACTTGTAATTTATATTGTAAATCACTGAATTTTTAAAAATAATAAAATAATAATAATAATATATATGTCATTAAAAAAAACTTTAAAGGAAATTTGCTTACTTTTAGGGCATTTTAAAATAAAAAAGAAAGAAATATTAATGTCACGTAATCAAGCCCTGACTATCGCACGGGTATCCAAGTGTTAGAATGTAGCGGATTTATACTTTAAAACAAATTTAATGCATTATACTACACGATAACTTTGTCGTAATCTTATAATAAACTTAACCTTAATCATGCATTTTTGTTTATTTTTTTTATTGTTATATGACAAATTAAAAAGAAAAATGTTTTCATTGAACACAAGGGAAAAAAAATATATAAAATAAAAAAAAAACACGCCTCCCCCCCCCCCCCCCGAAAAAAAAACTTTATTTTATTTACTTACCAACACCCATAACATTATTTCACGTGTTTAAACTAGCATTTTTTTTTCTAATTTTTAGATATTCTAGTTTCCAAGTGATATTTCATCGTTAACTACATCTACTGATAAGTACGCATTGTCAACAAGCAAACCATTTAAAATTAGAAACATAGATTTTTAATGACTATGTTTCAGTCAAGACTTTGACCATTGCTTAAATAATTATCAGTTAATTTAAGTAGCCTGTATAAGATCGTTCCTTTGAAAGTATAACGATGTTCTAACACATGTGATGGCACACATCTGGACTTAATTTTTTTCAAGATACCGAAATGTTTCTAATACGTTTCCAGAATTTTATTATACTGCTAGCAAGATAACAAAAACAACTAATCGAATAGAGTTGCAAATACAAAAATTTTGGCGTATTCCCATTGCATTTAAGACAGTTAAAAGTTCTCAAAAATGTCTTGCTCATTTTTTTTTTTTTTTTTTTTTTTTTTTTTTAGGAAAGTTAAAATATGCTATTTGTTAACAATGTAGGGAAATCGTTAGACGGGGCTCTAGAAGGCGATAAGGGGGGTTGGGGGGCTCATCCCTCTGCCCCGTCTAGTTACAGGCCAGGCAATTAGTATTCCAAACATTTTTCAATGTTTTCAAAATAGAGAAATAAACAAGACATAAATTTTTAAAATATTAAACAGTTGCTATTACACTATTTAAAATAATATTTAAATGCATTTATGAAAAAGAAAACATGTATTTATAGTAAAAATAAAAGTATTTGTGAGGTAATAAATTGTGCGGAATTTCTGAATAATAGGTTGTATTATTTTTTGAAGAAATATTTTAAAAGCTTAAGTACCTATTTTTATATTTAATTATGTTTAAAAACTAAATAATCTGTATGCATTAAAAATAAATAAATAAATGAAAAATGAATACAATCATCATGGATTATCTCAACAGTTTTCATAAGTTTATAAATCTGTTGTACTTAGAAAATCAAACATTTGTGTTATATGTATTGTTAACTTCATCTGGATAATTAAAAATAGGTTATTTGTCTTTAATTTAAATAACAACAACAATTAAGATGTTGATTTGTTTATATCTCTTACAGATATTATTTTAGGTCTCACACATAAAATTTCATCGTCTTTCTCGATAGTTAATTTAATAGTTTATAAATTTGATTTAGAAATCCCTAAAATCAAGTAAGGCTACATTTTTAAATATTTAATTTAATATTCAAGCAAGTGTTTCAAAAGTTGAATTATGTAATTTTATTTGCAATTCTATATATTTTATAATATACAATAATAGTTTATTTACTCCCCCTTCTGGGAAGCCGGAGATGAGCAAATTAACAGAAACTCATCCGATCTGTTATTTATAAACTTAGAAAACATTCTGACAATGTTATCTTCTAAAACCGTGATAGATTTTAAGTTTGTAGACCCCCCCCCCCCCACCACCACCGACGTGCACCGAAGAACAAGGGAGACTGAATTTAAAAAATATATATAATACCCAATGTTTATATTCTAATTCTCTACATCATACAAAAATTGATCATTGTGACAATGAGAGGTTTTGAGATAACTTTTAAAGCCCTTTCTTTTTCCCTCTCTCAGCCTCGGCAGAGCAAGAGCGTCAAAATTTCAAAAAATCATCTTATTCTAGTATATATATTCTAAGATAAACCAAGTATATTATTATTGGACTCATTTAAATATGATATGATTTTAAATATGTTAGCTTTTTTATGAATGCGTTTTAGTCAAAGCGCTTTTTTCCGTTTTATTTAGTTTTTTTTTTTTTTTTTTTTTTTTTTTTTTTTTTTAATTTTTTTAAACCATGAAAATAAAAAGGGACGGGCCAGATAGCTTTGATTGTCTCAGGTCGGGATCTGGAAGTTCTGCTGACGTCTAATTTCACCTAACTTTTTCTTTGACAAATTTTGAGTCGAAATCGAGGTTCTTTTTATGAAGCCTTGAAAAAGTTTCATTTTTTAAATTTTATTTATTTACTTAATGAAACAAATTTCTTTATAATAATAATATAATATTAATAATATAATATTAATAAAAATATAATAATAATATTAATAATAATATAATAATAATATAATATTAATAATAATAATATTTCTTTATAATAATATTAGGTTAATTATTTTACAGATTAAATTAAAGTGGTACTATTCGTAAATATTCGTTTTAGTTATAGTTAAAAACGAAGACCTTAATAGGAAACATAAATTCCGTTAGATATCTCTTTATTATTTATACCTATATTGTTTAACGATTCCTTATATGTTAATTTCTAATTTTTTCTTATCTTGAAATTTCATTTTCTGTTTTAATTAAATCGTTGTAATAATATTAACAATGATACTTAAGGAAATCACTTATGTGTTATTTAAATATTTGAAAATTTAGCACTTTTTAAAATAATGTATTTTTGTATTATCATATACACTTATAGTAATTTTGCTTATAACAAACCTTCATTTTTAGATTATACCCTTCAAGAAACCAAATGGTATTAAAACATTCAATAAACATCCATCAAGTTTTCTAATTATTTTTTAAAAAGATCGCTCAATTACTAGTAATATATGTTTTATTTAATGACACGCACATCACAGAAAAAGATCTTTTTTATCATTATAAATTACATCTTTTCAACGAACCTAAAGCATCACTTTCTATGCGGACAAGTAAACAAAAACAGCTTTCTCTCAGGGAACAAAATTCCCTATCTTTTCAAGAACGTGTAAATCTTTAACACATGTTCCAAATGATAACAGCAATTTCTGGTCACCTGCAGTGAAGGGTCATTAAGAAAGGGGGATGAAATCGCGTCAGTTCTCCCGTTGTAAAAGGATATTTTACATTTCACTTGACCGAAAGCTAAAGGTTAAGGAGATTAAAAGAAAATATTTTATTTGAATGATTTTTTAAAAAGATAGAATTGAAATAATAAAGCACCTTATTATTTTTATAACACTTATATAAAATACGTTGTATACCAAATACTTTTGTTAATAGTTTTAATTTAATTCAACGATTTGTAAGTTAAAGTATGAGACACATTCTCACACTGTATTATACGAACAAGTTTATTTAGTTCTTTAAATATTTGAGATCCAGAAAAAAATTTATATATTTCATTATCTCTGTGAAGTAGTTTTCAAAAGTTCTTCATTTCTACTTAATGATTAATTTCTCGAGTTCTATCCGAATGAGACATAAAATGTCTATGACTTAGGTAGTTGGAATTTATGTTTTAAATACACTATCCGTGTTAGTTTAAATTTTACAAGGATTTATTATATCAAGCGAAAACTTTCAACGAGATCAGTTCGGAAAAATGAATTTATGATTAGCGAATGTTGAAAGAAGAATTTTGTGTGACAATGTCATTTTGTAAAATGTATTAATATGTTCGCAATGTACTTATTCTAAAACGCGATAGCCTAGTAACTGTACTGTGGTCTTCTAGATTAAAAACATTAATATGATATGGTTTATGATGAATTATTCAGTTTCTAAGTCAATTTGCACTGGAAAACATAATGTTGTACAACAATTAAATACTAATTATGATGTATATAATTAAATTAATATATACTTGCTGCCTTCCTTTAAAATATTATTTTTTACTAAAATATAATAATTTTCATTGCCTATTATTTTCCAAAAGTTTAGATATTTGAATATATTATATAAATTGCGTCTTTAGAGCTAGCGAAACCGCTACAAAACTCTCGTTTCTTTACGGTTTCTTCCGAATTTTCATTTAATTTATTTTATGAAAAACGGTGCGGGCACTTTTATGAAAAAGTGCGTGTATTACTCGCGGTCAGAGGATTGCGTACAATAAACATGTGTATTATTAACTCCTTGTAGACGAATGAATAGTATACGTGTCACTTAAAATTCTCAAAATCATTCATTATTCCACACTAGTATTTTTTTATTGTAAAGTTTCCCTTATTTAATTGCAGATTTTTGCGATTCCAATACAGAAAATTTCCGGTGGTTAAAGATTAAAAATTAAGCAAATTGCTCTCATCGAAAAGAAGTTTCTGTATAATTAAAAGAAAATCATCCCTGAAAGCATAATGAGACTTTGTAAAAAAAACTAAACAACATAGGTTTTGTTATAGTTGTATATCATAGAAAAATATGGATAAGTTCAAAGAGATTTGACCCCTAAATAAAATCAAATATTGCTATCGTGTATAACTCATTTTTATCGAATTCTTACCTATTTATAAGGAACTTAACTCGGTACTGGGAATACAAGGTAGTGCATATTTAAACTTCATTTACCTTTTTACAAAATTAAACCCAGCGTAATAATAACCTTTTCTTTTTCCAGTGCAGCTAACATAAATATTTGTTTAAGGGTTAAACTTGGCATCGATCTAAAGGAAAATATGTAGAACGGAGCTGGAAAATTTACAAAGCCGTTTTTTTAAATTAACTTTTAAATACGCAATGAAAAAATCGCTCAGTGTAAATTAGTTGCGAACCTCGCAGTATTTATAAAGGTATCACATACAAAAAATTAAGAAAAAATAGACATTTTTATACAAAAAATTTTATAATGTATTACCCACAAGATCCGAAGTGAGGAACGTTTTGCACTAAATAAGGTAATAATACTTTTTTAAAAAATCCTGGTATTAAAATGGATATATATATATTTTTTCTTTTGCTTACGATACCCTGATTTATGTGAGCTATTAAAAATAGCCTTTTGAGGTTGCATCTCTTTGCAGAGATTTAAAAAAAAATTGATCACGAAAATATAGGGAAATGCCCTTGAATTCTAATAGGAGTCTCTAGAACTGTCTAGCAAAGGGAACTAGAATTTATAAGGATGACATGGAACTATTTTTTCTAGAGCCACAACTTAGATTCTAAATGCTTGAACGATTTTTTTCTCAGTGCAAATCAAATACTCTTTTTTGAGAAAAATAAAAAAAAATTATATACTTTAAGAATCGCTCGTGAGTTAGCTTTAGCACTGTGACGTTTTCGTAATTTTCTCAATAACTGCGTCCTCAAAGGCTGTTAAATATTATATTCCTTTCAACATATTTTGAATAAAATCCTGATCATGCCATTTTAATAAAAGAAAATATTGGATGACATTGACAGATGCATTTGAGTTATATAAGCATATGTTAACTCTTAAGCACTTTGAAATATTTTTTGTTCATACAATGCAATTATTCATTGCAAAAACGCGTGACTCTATAAATTTTTAATAAAAAATTGACTAATCAATTTTAATGAAACCTATTTTTATTAACAGAGATTTTTACGCAGCAAACCATAAAAACTGGATTAAAATGCAAACGACAAAAAAATATATATTTTACATTTTTGCCAAGTGATATTAGACACAAAGGTGACGCCAACATACCGTTCATCATTGAAATATTTATTCCAACCACATATATTCGGTATTCTTTAGTCATAGACAGTTAAATTTCAACTTAAAATCTTCAAAGCTTAATGTAAGTACATATTCAACTCAAGAATATGAAATATAACAGTTAATTCAAAACAACCACCAATATTATTAAACTTTACACAGGGACCGAGCAACATCCATCAGGGTTTACATGCATTCTCTAACAGATGCTGTCACAACCCATGTACAACCGCTAACATACTAATTCTAAATGTTTAATATAAGTATACATTACGATATAAGTAAAATCAAAATTTACTTCACAATAAAGTACATTTCAAGAACAAAATATAGATGTTTGATATGTCCCTTATGAATACACCAGATCTGTTTTAAAACAATGACTTTAATTTTACAATCATAGCCGTAAATAACACCTTGAAAGTGAAATCACTAGATTTCAATTAAACTATAAATCCAATTTTAACATTTTTGTTCTTTATTAACCATTTATTACTTTGATGTAGATTATTTAGATAATCTCTACTCTTTTTTCTTTATTTTTCAAAATTAGTTATACTTTGTAACTCGCGGGAATTGAATAAAAATTAAATGTTTTCATCCATAAACTGAAAAATTCTGGAAAAAAAAAAGACTAACATTTTCAATCGAAAATATTTTAAGGTGCATTTTTTATATTTCAACAGCTAAACTTCAAAATCTGATTATTTTATTTCTGTTAGTAAAATACATTATAAGATTTGGATACCACCTCTTTTATTATTTGACTAAATTCCAAGTGGAAACGCATTTGATAATGCATGTTATCTTTATGAAAGTTTCTTCCAGTTCTTTCAGTAAAAAAGCTTCAATATGTATATGCTTGATAAAGCGAAAAATAAGAAGAAGGAAAACAAATTTATCGCAGGAATTATTTCTACCTATTTATAAAATGTAAATTTATTCTGCAAAATAATAATAAAATCAGAATACCTTTTCAAAGATGTCAAAATGCGCTTGAGACAACTATTTTTTCAAGTGAGGGGTAGGTTAGCAAGATTTTGTTTCAAAACATTATACTCGTTTTTATCGATGTAACTTTCAAGAAAACTTCTGCAATAAAAAATTTTGAAAATTAAAATAAATTATAATACAATTTTATTTAGCAATTTGTTTATTTTTTGCACCAAATATTTAATAATATTACAAAATTCTTAAATATGGGGTGAACATAAGAGTTATAATTCTTTATCTGAGAACCAAACAATCGTATGTCCATAAATGACAAAGTCATGTTAACCGCTTAATATACATATTTTTTTTTCTCTTTCGAGCCAAACAATCGCTACTCTTGCATCATATACTTGCATTATAAAATAATTATGACATCCGGTTATAAAAATAGCCTTATCTTGCAAGATAATACTTCTTCCACTTCTTCCGGAAGATAAAGAAATGTTAGTTAAAATTGTTTGGCTTTTAGGTGCACAATTGAAGAATTTTGCTTTGTCTAATTCAAATTGAGGAGACAATCGGCACTATTTTACATTAATTGTGAGGATTTACTCTATTTACATTTAAAAATATTTAGTTCTGCCATAAAAAATATTGTCAATGTCATATATAAAAGATCCTTTTTTTTAGAAAAATTTCAAATTTGCCTAACTGATTCAATTCATATTTGAATACGGAAAAATGTATTTTTAAATGTAAATACTTGAAAAACAATTGATGACTATATATATATATATATGTGTGTGTGTATACATATATAAATATAAATAAATCAGTAAAAGATGAAAATATATCCCTTTGTGTTACATTTAATCTGCATGAAGATAAAAGTAATGGTAATCAATCTATTATTTTACAAATCGATTGTTTTTCCTATTTTAGTGTTAAATTTACAGTAATGTCTTTACTTCAGATGAGAGACATTTGGATAACATTTAGATATTAATTAATATACTTTTTGGATCTTTTCCAAATTAAAACAGATTTGAAAAATTATATTATGTTCAAGAAACTTCTTTCAGGAAAAAAGAAATTGATTCTGCTCCATATTTTGAAATATTAGAAGACTGAAACTAAATTTTGAATTATAGCAGCAATTACTTTAGGCACATATAAAAAGTAGAAAATATATTGTTTGAATAAAAAAAATGGATTTCATCAAATATAATGAAAATATAAGGTCTTCTGGGGCAACAAAGGCAAGTGCTAATATTAGGCGGAATTATAAAAGATTCCAAAATGCTGGAAGAAGGCTGGAAGAATCAACGTTGGATCTAAAATTTGAGAGGTGAGTCATAATATGAAGACTATATATTAATTAGAAAATTCTTGTTTATTACAATGATTTATAGTATGTTTTCTGTACTTTAGAAACCTTATGGAAGATTTTGTATGTTTTCGCGATGCAGTTTATAATTTAAAATATACTGCGAAAAAATTGCAACGGGGAAATAATGCAATCTATTGGCGTTATTATTCGGGTTGATGCTTTTCAGTGCTTAAAATACACTTGAAGAGGGATTATTTTATGCAAGAGAGAGATTTATTGTCATTGTTGAAAACCAAAAGCGATGCAAAAAGGAAATTAAGCCCTAAGTGCTGTTAATTTTTTCATGTCAGAATATAAAACATCAAATGATTTTTAATGCATCCTGAAATCGTGATTAATGGTAAATGACAAAAAATTGTCAATTTCTAGGACTGAAGAATTTGTATCTTTAGAACTAGGCAATTTATACGCCATTATTCCATATTATTAAAAAATTTTGTTTGCATGATATAATTTCCCAAAGAAATAGGTACTAATGCCAAATAGCATTGGTCAAGAAATCACGCCAATATATTTTATGCATGCATATCCACTAAAATTTTCTTTCTTGTACACATAGTCAATACGTTGCTGCATGAAATCCTATATTTGTTTGAAATAAGATATCTGAAACTAAGCCGTAAAAATCTGTAGAACCTTAACGTGACTTTTTTATCCCAGGACTCCTTACATAACAGTGGATATAATGTATACAGGATGACCATAAAATTTGAAGTGATTTTCTTATCACATTATTTTTTATTGAAGATCACGACAAAATGTATTATTAAATGAAAATTCTCTTTTTTTTATTACGTGAGCAAAGATACATATGCATAAAATTCGAAATAAAAACGTTATTTTGATAAATATGGCAATTTTTCGTTATTAATTATTAGTAGATTACAGTCGTTTGATTATAACGTTTTGTGTTGAAATTTTTTGCACATGTAAATTTGTCATGTTATTTATTTATTTATTTTTTTTTTTTTTGGTTTTGTATGTACCGGGTGTCCCAAAAATGACTGATGGATTTTAAAATTCAATAACTTGCAAACGGTGACAGCTATTTAAAAAATTTTTGCGGGAGGGTTATGTATAATGCAAGGAGTTTTTTTACGAATTTCTTTTAGTTCGAATTTCAAACAATAGGTGGCGCTGACGGCGATTGAAGGCCAGGTGATCAATGCTGGGTCAAGTGTCGACCTGGCCTTCAATCGCCATCAGCGCACCTATTTTTCGAAATTCGAACTAAAAAAAAAAATTTCGGTAAAAAAAACTCCTGACATTATACATAACTCTCCTGCAAAAATTTTTAAATAGCTGCCACCGTTTACAAGTTATTGAATTTTAAAATCCATCAGTCACTTTTGGGACACTCGATATAAACAAGTGAAAAAATCAACAGATATTTTGCAGAGATTTATCATAAACAATTCAAAACATTTAAACCACTAAATGTTCTCATAACATTCCTGACGTATGTTATGCGCAAAGAGACACCTGTCAAATGTTAGCCGTAAGTGTTGTCAGCACAAAAGCATTAAACCAAGATAAAATAATACAAGATAAAAATAATACAATAACTAATAATTTGGTCACCCATTGTATTTAGTAACATTCTTTTTCGGCATTTTTTTTCTGTCAGTGGATATTACCTATTATTACTTTTTTTGAATATGTTATCAAACGAATAGAAAGAAAAATAAGGAAATCAAATTAGAATATATCTTATTTTTTACGAACATACAGACAAAATTTAAAATGCTTAAGCAGTACGCTTTAAATCAGAAATAATTTTTTTTTACTATATTAAGAAAATAATATATTAAAAAAAGATGTTATGACTTTAAAAAATGGATAGCCTGTAATTTCAATTCGCAATTTTTGATGAAAACACATGATTCTACAATTTATTGAACTCTGAAATGGAAAAAAAAATATGTGATTTGTTTGTTATTTTTTTCTACATAATGAAAAATTTAATTGAAAACAGCTGTTTTTTATTTCATTTAATATTTTTTTAACCTAATGACTGAATTTTATAGCAGTACATCATAACACTGTATATTGTACATTGTAAGATAATTATATTAGTTGCGATAAACATTCTTTGTTCTGATAAATTTTGAATGTAAATTATTTTAATGTTTGGCTCCATTCCAAGTAAAAACATAATAAAAAGAACTCTGTTATCGTGAGAAAGTTTCCTCTGTAAGAAAAAAAAAGTTTTTTCTGCATAACATGAAATCTTAGAGGAATGAAAACTAAATTTAATATATAGATGCAATTACTTCATGCACATTTAGAAAGTAGAATTTTATGTACAAAAAATGAGAAAAGAAATTTTATCCGAAATCTTAAAATTAAAATGATAATATAAAAAAATTATATCTTTGCTTTTAAGACAGACATAATATTTTCCTAAAGCTCACAATTATATCTTTCATCGACATATTTTTTCAGAAAACATTTTTAACTAAATGAAATAAAAAAAATGTCAAATAAGAATTTTAAAAAATGATCATGAAAAAGAATTTTATTTCGCAAAAACTAACAAAAAAATCTTTCTGTTAAATTTTATACACTAGAACAATTGCCAATTTTCAGTAAGGAACACTTCTCATAAATTTTTAATATCAATAATTTTAGAATTTGGCTACATTCCAATAGAAACAGATTGGAAAAATCAGTGATATTTCTAATAAAGTTTCTTTTTTTACAATAAAATGTTCAAAATGAAATTGATATGTTTCATAGCATAAAATCATAACGAAATGGAAATGAAAAAAAAAATCACAGCATCAATTATTTTATGCATGCTTTAAAATTGAAAAGTTATTTTGTCTTTTTGCAAGCTTTATTGCAAAAGATATGAAAAGTGAATGAAACCTGATCAATATTCTTATTTTTTATTTAGAATTGTATTATTTTATAATTGGTGACAGGAATTTGTATAATTACTCAAATGCCTCATAGTAACCGAAAATGATTGCCATATGTATGATTAGAATGATTCAAATTTGAACATTACTTTTTTTATAATAGTTCATAATTCATAATTTTTATAATGATGCATTTCTTTATCTAAGAGAGTTTTGAAATTTTCTTTATTAAAAATAACGGTATTTTATTTTTAGTCATCCACCATCTTTAATCACAAAAATAAATTATAATTTTAACGTGAAAATAAAAATGTATCACAACTTTACTAAATAGTGCTAATAGAATATTGTATCATTAAAAATTAAGCAAATAATATATTTTAATAATAATATCTGAAGTTTACGGTATCGTGTATGACCATCTTCAGAAAAGAATTGTTATGTTGCTTTAAATTTTCAATGAATCGAATCACCCCAACTGGAATTTAAATTTTACTTATTTTCTGCTCTATTTTTATTTTCACCTGGTGAATGACGCAACAACATGCAACAGGATTTATTCGATTTCACTCATATTCTGCTTTCAACTAATATTATGTCGTGCATACTTTGTGGTTAATTCTTTTAAATTTCTTTTTAATTTTTCCGGTAGATGGCGTCAATCCATATTCTGAGAGTATGAATTTTTAAAATGATGAATTATTAAAAACCTAATAAACTCTTCAATATCATTTGACTATATTCATTAAAAGTTTAAAAGCTATGTAACAACTCAGTACTGAACATGGTTATACACAGTGATCGAAACGTCTTTTAATATAATTTAAATTTAATAGTTGTTTAGTTTCAACATGACATTATATGTACACCAATTTTTGATTACATGTATTTTCACTTTGACATTGGAAATTTTTCTTGATATAAATAGCAAGCTTTTTTATTACGAAATTAAATATTATTGTAAATTTCACGCGCGTTCAGTATGGGGTAGTTATTAGTTACACATTCTTTTAAATGCCATTTCTGATAACATTCCGCTTATTGTAATTCATCCCAAATTGACTATGCGTAACAAATATTTTGAATTTCATTTTCCACATGAAAATCGTTATGAGTAGTTAAATAATTAGTAGAATTTCAATTTCATTTTATTTAAATAAACAGAAATATACAAGTTTTAATTTTAATATAGCATTTTTTCAATATTAATTTAAGTAAAAATTCAAAATATTTGAATTAATATTATTTTTAAAAAATTAAAAAATAAAAGAAATTGAAAAAAAATAATGATTTTAAATTTGCTATATCAAAATTAAAGTAAAATTATTTCAAAAAATTATTTCATATTTGAACAATTTATCTTTCCTTGAGTTATTACCATTTAAATCCGAGAAATGATGAAAGTACCCATCATAAAGAATAATGTATTTTCACATGAAGTCATTTCTGTGATAACCATTACTTGAAACCTAGATTTTAAAAACAAACCAAAAAAAACAAGTGCTATTTCTTTTTCCAATTATAATAGAAATATGATATAAATGACGTTTTATGCTGGAAAAAGACAGACTTTTTTCATTTTCTATTTGGAAAATATGGAGATTTTTTGCCCAAGACATCCTTACGGCGGTTCTCCAATTCTGTTCTGAACAAAACGAAATTTTCTGTTACATTTTCTGACTCATTAAAAAGTAAAAATCTAGAAGTTATTTATTTAAGTTGGGTATAGCAACCGATTTGAAGAAAAATTATAGAATGTGGCGTAAAATCTAGCCACTTTTCTTTTTTTTTTAAATCTTTTTGATAAATTCTTTTCTTAAAATTAAAGTGTCTGCACTTTCCAACACTTCCTAAAATCTTTAACAAAACTTTGTTATTTAGGGAAAAAAAGATGCTACTATCCATAGTCAAATGTGTATTCCTATATTTTTTAATAGCCCTGTATTTTATCCGTCGGTTGACGGTATGCTACATAATGGGAAAATTTAGTTTAGCTAGAAAATGCCTAACTGGTTGAAATTTCTCTTTCAGCATTTTATTCTAATAGATGGAAAATACGTCTATGCTTTTGTTCAGCCCTGTAATTTACCTAGTACCTTTATAACACACCAATATTTTGTTAAAATTTAGTTCAAATAAAAACACTCTTAAAATCACTTAAATCACATTTCCAGAAATTATCATCTATGGGTGACCATGTAGCTAATCCTTTGCGTGACCCTGTATATCATGTTATCTATATTCTATAAACATTTCTTAGTAAAATGAAAGCGGATCAACGTAAAAATGCGTAACTTACTTAAAAATTACTTTTAAGTTATCATTTCTCATATTCAGTAACCTTTATGAGCTCTTTTGTGTAACCCTGTATATCAACTATAAGATTTATTTATGTACACTATATAATTTTCAGAACATTTAGTAAAACTTAAAAGCGCATATCATAATTGAAAATGCATTTCAACCATTCTCACATCGATAACATACAGTACTTCGGAAAAGAACATAAGATTTGAAATATTTTGTTTGTCCCTGTAAATGCTGCACGTCATATTATAAGTTAAATATTAAGTCTCAGCGGCATATATCATTTTTATGATACTTGAAATCGTTTAACAATATTAAAATATGTGCCAAACAATCCCCCCCCCTTTATTATTGTGTAATGGAATTCTTTTGAGTGCTCCTGTAAATGAATAATAACTATTATTTTGACTACACATTTTACATAATGCGTGTATTAATGCACTTTGCGATTACGTGTAACGAAAGTTGCGAATCCACCTTTAAAATTCATTTTAAACGATTTTTCCCCATAGGCCGTAATGTCTTTCGTATTCGGCTGCAATGTATCGGAAAACTTTTGACTATCTCTGTAAATAAACTAATCATAGTACAAACTTCATTTTCAATAGGGTTCGTGATAGGGTAAACATCAATAACATATAAAAATATCATAGCAATCCGAGAATATTTACTGGATATAGAGAGCGGCCAGTCGGCCAGACGCACAGACAAACCGAATGCATAAACACTTTTCCACTTTTTTGGAAAGTATTAAAAAATGGATATTTCTATAATGTTAAATTATACATTTTAGTTAATAGTTAGTCATTACTTATATTAAATTTATTATTATGAGGGAAAATTAAATAAGTAATGAATACTTTAATTCACTATTCACAAGCAAAGCTAGAAACTAATGCGATTTACAACATAAAACTATAATTCAGAAAATAAACACGGTAGAATAAAGCAAAAATTATTTCAGAATCTAAATCTATACGTTAGCAACAGTTTGAAAACACGTCTTTTTATTTGAATAATAATAAAAAAAAAACTTGTTATTTTTTCAACTACACATAATTCTGCTAATATGTTTAACGTCCAACAATCTTTAATTTTACTTCCTATTGTATTTACTTTATAGAATAAGGCCTGCTTTATTAAGCTTTAATAATCTTATTCGTGAGTGTTTGCATTCGCGAAGTAATAATTATTATCCGTTATTTAATAAAATTCTGCCGTTTATTAAAAAGATAACTATATCGATTAAAGGTGCTTTTATTTTTCATTTTTTTATTGTGAGCAATGAAAACTTTCTGAAGTTTTAAAGATTGTAATTTTTTTTTCAATGACGCATGACTATGGCGTTGCTTGTTTTAAAAATATGTGAAAATTATATATAATATATAATTTTAATCATATATAAATCCTATATTACAGTTAACTTTTTTACACGTATTTATATTTATACCCTATTTAAACATTTTGAATAGTGTTAATTAGAATCTTGATAAAGCTAAAAATATGCGCAAACTTATTTTTAGGGAATTTTTTTTTACTGAATACAATTTTGTTACATTGAAATTCCTAATTTTTAAATTATAGTAAAACTTGCATAATGAAGTATGAAATGCATAATTTTATTACGAAAATGTGAATTTTTGTAAAAGTTGATGAAGATTGCTCGCAACTTCCCACACAACCCTTCGCATACAAAAAATGCAAAGTAAGAGATATTTTTTTTAATCGACGAACATAACATTTCAATGAAAAAACTAGTCGTTAGGGGCCACCGTAATACTTACCCATCATGGATATGTATATGAAAATAAAACATGTGAAACTATTTATATAGTGCATTGCAATTCATAAACAAAATTTAAATATTGTTAATATACATAGTAATGCTATATTAAAGAACTGCTGATGTACCAATTTCGACAAATTATATAAAACGCCAAACTACTCAAGTAGTACCGAACTGCGTAAAAGAAACATCCTTATAACTCCAAAAATAATAATTCTATTAACTAACAATTACCTGCGTCGGATTAAGCGTCTCATTTCCAATTAAAATATACTTCTGAATTGAAATTTGAATGAAATACAAGGTCATGAAAAATCGAAGAATGTGGAAAACAAGATTACAAATATCTCGGCAACTAATAATCCGATCGACTTCGTTCTATATGCAAAATGTGTGCTATTTTATTGCCTTTTACGTCCATTCCTTAGAACAAAAAAATTCGAAAATTTTTATGTACCTTTCATCAGAACGAATTTTTCGAGAGTCCGAAAAAAATAGTTCCGGATAATCGAGGTTGCTGATATTAAATAGGGTTCGTCCCATTCTTACATACTAACTACAAACAAAATTTCAAGTCTCTATCTCAATTTGTTCGGGAGATAGAGCGTTTACAGACGGACAGACTGACAGACAGACAGACAGACGGACAGACAGACGGACGGCAAAAAATTTTTTCTAAAAATTTGTTTTTCGGAATCTCCACTATCTAAAACGTGTAAATCCGTCAAAAAAAATTTTTCGATTTTCAAAACGATTGCAAGACTTACCCTATACTACGTATGATGGGTAAGTAATACATTTGCAGTTTTCTAAAATCATTCCAATTTATTCATAATATTTGGAGTGATGGAAAAAAAGCAAGAATGAATAATATTAAGCAGACTTTCTCGCCAATTTCATCTTTGTTAGGTGCGTTCGTAACTATGTAAATATGTAGAACCTATAGTGGTCGTTCAGTCCGTCCGTCTGTCTGTCTGTCTGTCCATCTATCTGTCTGTCTGTCCGTCTATCTGTCCGCATATAACAACGCAAAAACTACCCAACCGAATCTTTTGAAATTTAAAATATATAATTATTACATAATTTTGTCGAGTCATTTCAAATTTTATGAGAATCGGATGGATAGATCAATTACAGGGACGATCAAAAGTATTCCGTTAGATTACGGTCAATGGGGGAAAATGTTGCAAATGCATTTTAATCGTTTAAAATTTAAATTACATACTTATTACATAATTTTTCGAGTCATTTCAATTTTTTTGTAAATAGGATGCATAGATCAAATACACGGACAATCAAAAGGACTCCGTTACATTACAGTAAATGGAAAAAAAAGTTTCAAATGCATTTTAATAATATTACATTTATTCGAACATAATAATATTGATGTGCATCATAAATTACTTATTATAATATAGATTTTGCATAATCTGTTGTGCAAAGAACTTCTGTTATTGATTTACAAGGCCACACAAGAGTATTCCATTTCATAATGAGTATAGAGAGAACATTGTTTGTTGCGCATTTTAATTGTAATTAACTATTTACATTTTTATGAGATTGATATATGAGAGTGATATTTTTAAAACTTCATTATCGTACGAACGCACCTCATTTGCTACGCTTCACGCGCAATTTCCAACTTGTTTCTAAAAATGTACTTGAAAGGAAAAAAAAAACGCTGTCCTGTTTCTTCACTAAGGTTGTTAAGAAACCTGTAAAGTAAACTGCATGGTAGATCCCCTTAGTATTTTTAGTGTGATATGAATAAAAAAGATAAGTTATACTGGCGACAAAAAGACGTATACGCGACTACTGACGGGATAATTTCCCTATTAGTTTTTTTGAAAGTATCATCATTTAGAAATTCACCTTGGTGGAAGGAAAAATGCCAGATGAAAAACAAACAGCGCCGAAACTTTACATCGTTCCGGACAAGAAAAAAACTCTGCGCGAAGTTATTGAAATTACAGTCGCAACTTAGACAGTAAGCATAATATCTACACTGTAAAAAATTTTCAGAAACATTTCTGAAAATAACGAAGACCTGTGCTGCACGATACTAACGGAAAGGTTTCTGATTCGAACAGGAAAGTGTTTCGGTTAAAACACGGAACCTTTCTGATCCGTAATGAAAAGTTTCTGAATGTATCCGAAACCTTCCTGAATATATCTGAAAGCTTTTTGTATACATCCGAAACCTTTCTGAATAATCTTAAACCTTTCATTATGGATCGGAAAAGTTTCTGAATATATCGGAAATATTTCATTACAGGTCGGAAAAGTTTCTGAATATATCGAAAATACTTCATTACTGATCGGAAAAGTTTCTGAATATATCAGAAGCCTTTCTGAATATATCTGAAAACATAGTAAAGCTTCCATTAAGGATAGGAAAGTTTTCAGATTGTGTAGCCAATCTTTCATTGCGGAACGGAAAGGTTTCGGAATATATATGGAACATTTCATTTGGGATCGAGAATGTTCCTGAATATGTATAAAAGTTTTTATTATATATCAAAAAGGTTTCCTGTTTTAGCTAAATGTTTTTCGGTTGAAATCGACTGTCACTGTAGTGCAGATGTGCTCAAATATTTTTCGGCGATGTTTCCGTATATATTCGAAAACATCGCGGAAAAATATTTATACGCATTTTTTAATATTCTGTTTTGCTTTGATAGTGGCACAACTGAAAATTTCACGTTCATCCTTAATTTGAAGTCAGCAATAAAAATATGCATTATTGGACTTATGAAAGACTGAAACAATTGAAAATAGCATACTAACTTTATAATAAAAAATACTGTAACTGCACTATTAACATCAGATTTAGGGAATCAGAAGAAAAAGAAATTTATATCTGAAAGAAATTTAGCTGTGGCCTGTATTTTCAAAAAGAAAAAAGGTAGTAATATTATTAATAAAAAAAAATAACTTCGAGAACTGATCCCCCCCCCTTTTTTCGCAAAAACACACATGAACATTATTTTTTAGAGGTTTTTCTTCATATTTTTGTGTGTGCAACATGAATGTATTTTATTACCGACATTGCTGCTAAGTCTTATGCACTGGAGGAAACAAACTACCCCCCAAAAATTCCTCTAGCAAAACTTTAAGAAATTCTTATAATTAGGATTTTTTTTTTTTTTTTTTTTACAACTTAAACTTACAACTTTTTATTACTTTTTTTACAACTTAAGCATGAAATACACATGATAAATCTAAACGGCATCTGTAACTTCTTCCCACAAACACTGTCTTCTGGGTTTGCAATGCAAATTCATTATTTAGAAAATTCCATTCAGCAAAGCTTAAAAGTAGAAGTAGATTGTGTAAAAAATCATAAGCTAACTGTACATAAAAATTAAATGAACGCAGAATCATAATCCAGTTAATTTCAATCCAATTTTTCAGGTGAGATAACACAAATTATGAGTCATTTAAATAACTTTTTTTTGCGTGTGTGTGTGTGTGGGGGGGGGGGGGTGTCAGATTGAAAAATGATAAATGTAAATATTAAAAACATTCAGAAAAAATCTACTAGGTTATGATATCTGTAATGATTGGAGATCTTTTTTCACTGCAAATTATTAGCAATATGAAATGCTTTTCAAACGCATGTTGTTAGCCACCAATCTTTGATGCGTTAATAGTACAATATGGAACTCACAATTTTTCATAGTAAGGAAATGCTGATGATTTTTCTGTTTCTCAAAAAATGTCCCTTAGCCCTAACTTTTACCTTCATGGTTTGATCAAGTCCATTAACGAATTTAAGGCTCTTTTTCCTGCAAACCAAGACACTTGCGAGCTAGTGTTTTTTCTATGAGGTTATTTCTTAATAACTCGTTTCTATTTTTCTTTCTTTTTCTGTATTGGATAGCTGAGGTTCTTTACATTGGTGCTTTTTTTTTATTTTGGTTGCAGATATCTTTTAGAATGACACTTTTATTTTCAGAACCGGTTTTGAAAGCAAAAGCAACTTTGAGGGACCTCAGCTATCCAATGCCAAAATAATAATAAATAAATAAAATACTTAAAAATCTCTAAATGCAAAACTGTTTAGAAAATAATCTCTTTCTAAGAGGAGCATTAGTTGAGAGCGTCTCTGCTTGCAGGAATAGAAACCTTAAGGCTTCTTAATTTTGTGTTAATTTCAAAATGATCCATACAAAATTATCGCAGTTATCGTGCGGACAAGAAAATGAAGTATATATATTTATATAAACGAAAGCATTGCAATATACAGGATTTCTTACATAACTCACCTAAAAACCGTTCCTTCAAAAGCTTGTCAGATTACATAACTCTGTAATACACTTCTTTATGAATATTATGACATACATTTTTGTTATGAATGCATAATAAATATTTTTGTTCTTTAGTATATATTGAAAAAAAGGAACATTTTATTACTATTGTTCTATTTGTGCATTATCTATGCAAATATTGAAATTTAATAAATATATATGCTTACTTTCAATTTTTCTTTGAGTTGCATGCATCATTTCTTTTCTTTTAAGACTTTAAACATTAAAAAAATTGCACAATAGTTTTTGAGTCAACATTGTTACCTAACCTAGATGACTACATATTGTCTTTTATGACCAGAGTTTCCACTTCAAGTCTCCCCAAAATATTCAGGCCCATTTTGCTGTATTTAGTCACTATTTTACATCATAGATTCCCCCCCCCCCCTCCCAATATTTTGATTCAATTTCTTTCTTGAACAAAATGATGGAAAAAATACAGTACTGGAAAATAAAAACAAAAATCCAGGGCTTATCAAGATATTCCAGAATCCTTGCAAACCCTATTTAGTCTTTCCTTATTTGTGTTTGGTATATGTATTGCATGTCAATTCAGACATGTATAAAATTGATGTCCTTCATAAGATGGCTCTTTGATTACTTTTTGATTTTGGTCACAATTATTTTTTATAAAGTTATTTTCACTTTCAGAACCCATCAGAAAGTGAAAGTAACTTTATAAAAAAATACTTGAGACCAAAAATTGTAAAAGTAAGCAAGGAGTGTTCTTGTGAAGGACATCAACTATACAATGCAAAGAAAATTATTTAAAAATGTCAAAATGAGAAAGATTTATTAGAAAAATGCCACCCTACAGGAATAGAATTAGCTCACAAGTGTCTATGCAGGCAGGGACAGGACCCTTAAGACTGATTATTTTGGATTATTTTGCATATCAGTGCATGAAGACTTTCACAAAATATAGCTAATGGGATTAAGAGGTCATATAAAACATTAATATATTTAACTATTTTAGAAAGGCATTTTTTTTTTTTTATATAAACAGTACCTAAAATAATTATTTTACTTATTTTATTTATTTATTTTAACAAGGTATTTATGACAAATTGTTAAGAATTATACTTATTGAACATTGAATAAAAAATAATTTTTTAATTCAATAATTTGTGCAATTTTGAACTCAGTTATCCCATTATGATGTTTATGAATATAAATTATAAAAGTGATAACACTAAACATATTTAACATTCTACTTCTCTTATTGAAATAACTATTGTCAACATTACCGATATAATTTTTATCAGCAAAAATACTTTGACACACTAAGCAAATATTTCAAAATATACACATAATTTTTTTAATTAAAATACTTATTATATTAATAAAAAGATGATATCTTATATAACCAGCACATAAAAAACGCAAATTTGTAGAGAAGTGCAGATAATGAAACGACCATGCTATATTATGTCAGCAATTTTTCTTAGTAAAATATGTAATTAAAAATGCTTTAGTTTTCATGGTTTAAATGGCAATATTTGTAACATCAGTAATTCATGTAAGTTTATGCATATGACTAAGTATTAATGTTAATATTATTAAATACATACCAGTTTTATGCATGTAAAAAACCTCTGCTTTCTTTTAAATAGACGGTACACAGAGAAACACATTGTTTCTAGCTCAAAGATAACATATTATTAAAAAAAAAAAACAGCTATGAGCTATTGATCTCAAATTAGACTCAAATTTAAAAGTATATAAAAGCTAGATACTTATGAATCATCAACAAAAACAAAAAAAATTATTCAAAATGATTTATTGAACTAATATTTTATTCAAAAATTAAAAATATCAGTCAGAAAGATTTTAATAAGACTTAAAACTTCGACAAAATATTACAAAAAGTAATTAATTTAGTTGGAAATGTTTCGGGGATTAATTTCAGAATGCAACTTTCATAAAACAAATATGTGGTTGTTGATCGTTTAGGGTATTCAATATTACACACAAAATACATTCCTACTGCTATAGATACTGCCTCCAAAAATCCATTACATTCGATAATAATACTTTTTTCTGAAACCATATTTACTCCAATATAGTTAAAAATGTTCCCGATAACAAGAAAAGACTGAAATGTTTCACTGTTGATGTTGACTTGTGATGGAATGCACTCCAAAGACAAATTTCTTTGCCTCTTTGGTGCCAGCAATAACTTGTCGGTGTAAACCTTTCTTCTTGGAGTAGGCACTAAATCTTTATTTTTCCTGACATCCTCTCTCACTATATCATATACCTTGATGTTCCAACTTTCATGACCTTTCCCAATGTAAGATTTTAGGGAAGGATATTCATATATTAGTAAACAAACTATGATGTCCGGCTGTTTCATATTGGGGAATAATGTATATTCCTTAATTTCGTTTGAAAGATGTCTGAACAATTGACTTTTTGTCAACCACAGCAACTCATCAATCATTGTGATCAATCTGTTGAAAAATTCTCTTTTGGAATTAGAAATGTGGCAGGCCAAGGAAGTAGTTTTATGCCTGGAAAGAAAATGTATTTAGTATAATCATTTCTGAAACAGAGATACATTTTATTTTCTGCTGAGACTGATAAACTAAATTATTAAAATAAATGTACATGTATCAATATAAAAATAAAAACCCTAAATGAGTTAAAAGTGGGATACAGCCAGGGTTGAAAAAAAACCAAAAAAAACCGGGTTTTTTGGTTTAAACCAGGTTTTTTAAGAACATCCTTTTTTAGTACATATACATGCATATTTATTAATAAAAATAGACATTGTTGGATTATATGTAGTATAAATTCATTTTAAAATAATTTAAATTAAATAATTAGAGTGAATTATGTAGAAAATTGAAAAAAAAATCATATTTTAATTTAAACAGTTATTAGTAAACAGTCTTATGTCCAAACAATAAACTACTCTACACAGTGAAACTTTGAAAAACTTTATAAACAACCTTTTGATTACTTATAATAAACATCTGATGTAGTTTGATGAATGTAAATATTATTTTCCATAATAGAAAAAAGAGAGATACTTCTTGGGGGTTTTGTTTTTTGAGAGACAATTTGAAATCAACCTTTATAGTCATTAGATTTAGCAGATAACAACAGGGTTGTTATGATTTTGCCCAGCCCAAAAAACCCAGGTGGGTTTTTTGTGAAAAAACCCGAGTGGGTTTTTTCAAAATTTCAACTTTAAATTACATATATAATGTATTTATATTACATATATAATATATTGTAATATATTTCTTAATATCAGTACACCACTCAAAGTTTATAACCATCACCCCCCACCCCAAAGAAAAGAAATGTCCTATTTATACCATCACAATTTTTAAAAGAAATAATTGTTAGTTAATCTCTGTAGCACGTGTAAGTAACAAACAAATTTTTTCCCATTAAAAAAAAATACTTTGATGTGTAATCCGTTCTATGTCATACAATAGAAACTCATAACAAAATACCATATATGCTTAGAATCCTAATTTAATTATGTAGACATGTAGAATTACTTGGCTTATTCTATTATTTAGTAATAATAAAAAATACTTTATAAATTATTACTAATAATCAATTTATCACAATTTTGTTTACTGTCATTGATATATGTCATATAATTGTAATAATCAATTAGCTACTTTAAATTTAGTAATAAGAATTTTTTTTTTTTCAAGCATTCTCAACCACCTCCAATAAACCCCCAAAACCTGAAAAACCCTGAAAAACCCTGATAAAACCCCAAAAACCCTGATAAAACCCCTGAAAAAACACAGTGGATTGGTTTTTTCCTGAAAAAACACAGGTATTTAACAACCCTGGATAACAAAGGGGGAAAAATTAGTTTGTTATTGTTAAAATACTATAACTAGCACCCAATTTTTGAATACTCTCTTATACAACTTCATATTTTGATTTTTAAAGATTATCTCCCCAAGAAAAAAAAATTTCTTTTATAATTTTATCAAAATGTTAAAGATCATCAAGTTTTGTAGCTCCATATTCAAAAGCTTGTGCATGTTATGATAGATTGCTTTAAATAATCTGTATTTTTTTAATGAAAATATTCAGCCCAAAAAACCCAGGTGGGTTTTTTGTGAAAAAACCCGAGTGGGTTTTTTCAAAATTTCAACTTTAAATTACATATATAATGTATTTATATTACATATATAATATATTGTAATATATTTCTTAATATCAGTACACCACTCAAAGTTTATAACCATCACCCCCCACCCCAAAGAAAAGAAATGTCCTATTTATACCATCACAATTTTTAAAAGAAATAATTGTTAGTTAATCTCTGTAGCACGTGTAAGTAACAAACAAATTTTTTCCCATTAAAAAAAAATACTTTGATGTGTAATCCGTTCTATGTCATACAATAGAAACTCATAACAAAATACCATATATGCTTAGAATCCTAATTTAATTATGTAGACATGTAGAATTACTTGGCTTATTCTATTATTTAGTAATAATAAAAAATACTTTATAAATTATTACTAATAATCAATTTATCACAATTTTGTTTACTGTCATTGATATATGTCATATAATTGTAATAATCAATTAGCTACTTTAAATTTAGTAATAAGAATTTTTTTTTTCAAGCATTCTCAACCACCTCCAATAAACCCCCAAAACCTGAAAAACCCTGAAAAACCCTGATAAAACCCCAAAAACCCTGATAAAACCCCTGAAAAAACACAGTGGATTGGTTTTTTCCTGAAAAAACACAGGTATTTAACAACCCTGGATAACAAAGGGGGAAAAATTAGTTTGTTATTGTTAAAATACTATAACTAGCACCCAATTTTTGAATACTCTCTTATACAACTTCATATTTTGATTTTTAAAGATTATCTCCCCAAGAAAAAAAAATTTCTTTTATAATTTTATCAAAATGTTAAAGATCATCAAGTTTTGTAGCTCCATATTCAAAAGCTTGTGCATGTTATGATAGATTGCTTTAAATAATCTGTATTTTTTTAATGAAAATATTTCATACTAAATATTGAATATTTTTAATCTATTTTATCTTTGATCAATTCACATGTTCTAAGATTTTTCTTTACAGCAATGGAATATGTTCACCAATGCATAGTGATTTTCATCCTATACATTAAAAAAAAACCTAGGCCCACTATATCTAATACTTATTGCTGAAAAAAAGTGTTAAAAGAGAAAATATTTATATCCAATAATTTGTAAGTCTTAAATTATAAAGAAAAATGAGAAAATATCATTAGATTTTTTCGAAAAAAACCAATTGGTTTAAACCATGCCAACCCTGGATACAGCATTACCTTATGGGAGCTTTAAGATATTACATTTAGGTTTTAAATTGTTAAATATATCAAATTCTATGTGATACTCTGCTATTAATATAAATGAAAAAGAAATTTCATATTCTATTTGCATAATTATATAAACAGTACAAACATTATTTTGGATGTAAAAAGAGATAAAATTTACCCACTGGTGTTTTTTATTAACTTCTTTCATAAATTCAAAAGATGGATTTTTTTTTTATATTAAAATTTAAGTGATCCTGTGGTGGGACTTTAAAAAGGATTTGCTTTAAAATTGCATTACAACTTTTTTCTTTTGTCTTCTGAAAAATATTTAAACATTCAAAATTTTTTTTTTTACTTTCCATATACACATTCAAATATATCACACTTTCACTGAGCTTATAGCGTGTATTAAATGCATTTATTTTATTAAACTAATTTTATTTTAATAAATATCTTTTGCTTCATTCTATCCAAAAACACAAGCAATTTTTGCATAAATATTTTTTTCTTTTGTACTACTTGATTATTTTTTCAACCAAAATCTATCGCCTATGATAAAATACCAAAAATGGATAATTGTAAATGTCACTTGACACTTAACAAGAACGTTACATCATCAGTGATTTTTAATTTATACTTTTATCAATATTATACTAATTTACTCGCTTTTTCATTATTAAAAATAAAAATTATGCCAATTTGTATAATTTAGTGATTAGTTTGGATATTTGCATAATTTGGTGAAATTAGTCAATGGCATAATCAAGTAGTTTTTTTTTTTTTTTTTTTTTTTTTTTTGCATTACATTTCACATAATTTGGATACAATGAAGCAAAGTAGCCTTTTACAAATTTTAATGGATTAATTTATAAACTAAATTATATAAAATACAAGTTTTCCTGAAAAAAAAAAAAAAAAACTACATTCAATAGAAGAAAATAAATACCAGAAGACGGCACATAAAATTAAGACTAACTTAGAAACATATTAGGGCATTCCATGGAAAAAGGACAAAATGTCCTGCATGCGAAAACTTAACTTAAAAACCTTTATCTATTGACTTATAAGTTGTTAAAACATAAACTATACCTCAAAGTAAAATATTTTGCAACAAACCTTCAGCTGATCAAAAATGTTTTGTGGGAATTAAAAAAAAAAAAAAATTGTATGTGTAGGAGTGCAATTTCATCTTTTATAAAAATTTACAATATTTTCCCTGTACTGATAGGTAAATTTTGAGACCTTTCTTGAGACTGGTTGGAGAAAATCATGGGTAAACTTAAATCTTCTACAATAATTTTAATCCTCAACCGTTTGGTGGATTTTGCAGCTTTTCTGCAAGCAACTGCCAAAAGAGCAGAGCTTTTTCTGCGATTGACCAACTACCCATTGATAAATCCCCCCCCCCCCCCCCAAGGACCAGTTGACAAAACCTTAGTAGTGAGACAAACTTTGTGGCTTTTTCCTGCGACTGGCAAAATTTATTGATATTTTTTCTGCTTTTGAGCAATGAATTTCACAGTTTTTATAGTCAATCCAATGGCAAATTTGGCTATATTTACCTGCAGCTGATTGCAAATTGTGATATTTTCTTTCTATGTATCAACTATCAAAAACTGCGCAGCATTTTTTGCCTGCGATCAACCAATGTATTATTTCATGGAGTTTTATTTACTTTTTTTTAGTTTTTCTTTGACATAGCAAAAATTTTGATAACTTGGTTAAATAGAATTTGAATTATTAGGACTGTCGGCCATTAAATGGACCGAGCAGAGTGTTGCAGCATATTTGTGGAAGACTTAAAATATTACAACAGTTCTCATAACAAATACTTTTATTAATGACTAGGATGATGACCAGCATTGCCATGGGGGCCCAGCCTGAAAAAACCCGCCCGGTCCCACTTGAAAAAACCCATTATGGGTTTTTCAAAAATTTTCATGATTTTACAATTGTATCAATATTTAATCTAAGTTATCAATGCAAAAATAAATGCGAATTTAAATATATTTCAAAAGAACCAGATTTAAAAGGAATTTCTAAGCATTAATAAAATGCCCCTCCCCCCCCTCAAAAAAAAAAAAAAAAAAAAAAAAAAAATTAGCTGTAAAGAAAGAAAAGAAAAAGTTTTTAATTGATCTCTTATTTGCAATTAATGAAAGAAACTATATAAATTTAGCATATTTAACTTAAAGCAGGTTATGATTTTGCCCAACTCAAAAATTCAACTGTTTTTTTTCAAAATTTCAACTTTAAATTATGTAAGGTTTAGGTTAATTTTTTTAAATATCGTTATTAATATTTTAATATTGATATGAGGATATATTTCTTAATAACAATACACCACTCATATAGTTTCTTTCTTCATCACAAGGGGGGGGGGGATGCTTAATTCTCCCACTGATTAAAAAGAAATATGTCACTCTTACTTAAATAAGGAAAATATGTATTCCTTGCAAGTATAATGCGTTTAAACATATTGTTCACTCGCAAGAATAGTGACACATCTCAACAAAAGTAAATTTTAAATGAGAGGCAAAAGACAATTTGCATAATTATACTGTAAGCAGTTAGTTCTGCATGCAGAAATGGAAACATGCATAAAAACACAAAATCTTCAAGAATGAGGATGCAGAATGAGGTATCGAGAGTTGAATACCTCCTTACACAATCCACCTCACTTCTGGTCAGAAGTCACAAATGGATATATCATTAAAAAAGTAAATTTCCATATAACTTCACTTATGAAACTGTTTGTGTAGCAAGACACACATATGATGGAATAAAATGATTAGCGGAATAAAACACAGCATGAACTTTTGCGAGATTTATCACTTTTCTTGTAGTTGATCGATATGATGTTTTAACATATTTTAAATTGACTACATATTACAGGGAAGGTGGCAGTTTGTTAACATGTATCAAACTATAGTAAAAATCGTAAATAAGCCTTAAATGAATTATTATTAAATGGATTATTATTAATAATCCAAAACATGCAAAAACAGTAAATCTTAAAAATCCATCATAGTTTTTTAAGAATCTGATTGTAGTTTATCTCGTAAAATACTACAGTACACTCCCTCTAATCCGCACAGGTTTAGAAGGGTTTTGCGGATTATAGAATTTCGCAGATTATAGGTCATTTCTTTGTTTACATTCTAATATTTGGAATTTATCAACAAATGTTAAATATGCAGCAAATAAATAACACAGAAATGAAAGAAAATACTTTTTCATGCATAAAAAGCTATAGTCAACAGGAACACATTTAAATGATATAATAATATAAAATTAATTGAAAACATTTTTTTTATTTTTAAATCTATCAAACATCACAGTGATGGTTGTTTGCTTTATCATTTTTTATTTATGCTATGCAGTTTAATCTTGATGCCCTTAACAGTCAGAATTTCTTGATTAGTAACATAAGTTTGTTTATTCTAAAAAAATAAGATATTTATCCTCAAGAGCTATCTATCTTTTACATAGTCAGCAAATGTGCTCAGAAGATAGCAGTCTTAATAGTTATTTATAAGATACATAAAACATTTTCTTTTAATAAATGCAGAAATGCATTAAAAATTTCTAAATTCATCAGTACAGTAAAACCTTTATTATAGTCAAAGTGTGCATCTTGGTTAAAAAAAAGGAGAATTTAACTGTTTGTTTACATCTGAAATATAGAGCGCATTATAGGGTTGCAGATTAGAGGGAGTGGACTGTATTATGATCAATCACAGTAAAGAATTACACCTATAGTAGTACTGGAATTTTGCATTTCTGAATCACAATACAATTGATTGTAAAATACAGTAGACTCCGTCAAAGCCACACAGCTTGGGACCAGAGGTTGTGCGGATTTTAGAATTTTGCAAATTTCTGGTCATTGCCTTGCTTATATATTTTAAAACAGCAATTTAAATGTAATTAATAATGCAGTCAAAACTATAATGAATGCTTACAATATAATAAAAAATAAAATAACTAATATACTAAAATAATAAAAAATTACATAATTTTCAAAATGATTAAAGTATTAAAAGCAGTTCAAGTTAATAATTATTAAGGTATGATTACATGTCCATTATGCAGATGAAATGTACTTTTCCGAAATTAATCATTGTGCCTTCATAAAGGCACATTACTAATTCATATCAAAATAATAAAATATGAAAATTTTACGGTCAGACTTAATAACCAAAAAAAAACTTGACTAGTACATAAATATATTTGGTAAGATTGTGATTACCAGTGATATCAGCAATATCTTAAATTTTTCAGAAATAAATTAAATTTATTTTTCCTTGATGAAAAAACAGGAATTCAGTAATAACAAAAATTACAAATTGAAATATGTTTGGAATCGATATAAGACTAAAACAGTCAAATTTTGTAATTATATCTGAACTAAATATTTCATAGTTTACATTCGTAAATTATGTGGGGATTTTAGGGAGTCTACTGTAATAAAATATTTAAAAATATGCATAAAATCAGGAGAAATATGTCGAAAATCAGGAGTATAGAAAAACATGTGAAAATTAGAGTTTTCTGTTGAAATCTGGAGACTTGACTCGTCTGAAATATTTATTTTAATTAAAATATAACAAAAATAAAGCTTTAAGGATTACCTTTTTAAATGCTCAGGTACTTCATGCCTCATTTTATGGCCAAAAAACTGGGACTTCAACTTTATTTTCTGCTACATTCAACCATGATTTCTAGAAAAAAAAAAAATATTTTTTTTATTTATTTATTGTAAGCATGATTTGGCCTTCTTTAACATGGTGTGCCAAGTGCATGAACTGAATGTGAAAATGGCGATTTTCTGATAGGACAGAAACATTTTATGTTCTGGCAGCCTTTGAAAATGAAAAATCATTGCACACACACTTAAAATTAATCTGGAGGACTTTTTTTTGCATATGTGTGTGTGAATGTTTGTTTCGCGACTATTTTTGATATTTGTAAAAGGGAAAGGTTTCAGTCTTTCAATTCAATAAATTTTTTCCTCTGAAAATAATTATACAACTTAAGATATTGTTCTAGTTTTGTAGCATTTTCTTGCTGATTTTTCCTTGAAATTTGCATTTTATTTTTGTGATCTTCTGGCGAAATTCACATAATCTTTTCGCTATACTCTGATAAAATTCACATATTCTTTCTGAGATATTTTAAATAAATTCACATTCAAGACTTGAATTTCAGGGCGGGATGGCGGGATTCGAGCCTGAAATTTTGAAATCCCACCCAAAAGAATATCGTATGCGGGAGGCTCCCGCTACAAAAAAATCACAAATTTTCTGATATTTTCGTGTGAGTGAATGACATATTTTGCGAGTTTTTTACAGCGACAAATTGATCGAATTCACAATATTTTTCGCAATGGATCGTCAAATTTCGCATTTTTTTCTGCAATCGATTGACAAGTTTCGTGCAATTTTCTGTCGCGAGAACGGAGTAATTCCGTTTCAAATTTTCCAAAAAGTTAACACATTCGATTTCAAAAGTTATGAATAATCATTTATCAGCTCAGAAATTCGGATAGTTATCTCCGAATTTCCATACTAATAACCGATTTTTCATAGCTTTTGAACGGAGGACTAAATGTATATTTTCACAATCAATTTCATCAATCATTTGCAGAAAATTTTGTTAGATTATCTCGATAGAAACGTCAATTTTCTCAAAGAATCGCGAAATAAAAACTCGCTTTTTCTTAAATGATCGCTATAAAACATAAATTTCTTTAAAAAATCGAGAAATAAACACTAATTTTGTGAAATGGTTGCGGAATAAACGCGAATTTCGTAAAATCATTGTGGAGTAAACGCGAATTTCATAAAATGATTGCGGAATAAACACGAATTTTGTAAAATGACTGGGGAATAATTGCGAATTTCATGAAAGGATCGCCATATAAACAGCGACCTGGGAAGGGGAGGGAGAGTCGCCCTGGGTGCAGAAAAGTACGGGTGCCGATTTTCTACTACCAATATCATTTTTGGCCTGTAAGAAGAAAAAGAATACTAAATTGAAATTTTGCATTGAGTACAGTTTTCTCTTTGCACGCCCCTGCATATAAACCCAAATTTATCAAAATGCCACTTAAAAAACACGAATTTTATGAAAGAATCTCGAAGTTTTCATTAAAAGATCATAAAAAAACGGCAATTTTGTTGATAATCGAGGAAAAAAATGCTAAATTCTTTAAAGGATTGCGGGAAAATGCAAAATTTGTCAACGGGATCTTCAAACTTAATTCTAAGCAAAAACTTCCTTGAAATTCGCAACAAATTTTCTGAAAAGTTACAGCAGATTGTGCGAGAAATGGAAGGGGGGGGGGAAGGGAAATTACTTTTGGTTCTGTGTTTTTTCTGCGACCTTTTGACGAAACTTGTGGATTTTTCGCGATCTTTGAACGAAACTATCGGACTTAGTTTTTTTTTTTATGAAATTTGCAAATTTTTCACGGTTTTTTGAGGAAATTTGCGGATTTTTCACGGTTTTTTGACGAAATTTGTGGAATTTTCGTGATTCTTTGACAAAAATTGCAGAATTTTTGAGATCGTTTGGTGAAAGTTGTGGTTTTTTTGCAGGTATTTTGATGATATTTTCGTTTCAACTGTGATCTCCATCCGAAATTTGCTTTTTTTCCCCAAATCTTTGATGAAATTTCTGTTCTTTCACTATCGTTTGACGAAATTCACATTTTTTTCACGATCTTCAGACAAAATTTGAGTTTTTTCACGATTATCTACAGAAATTCGTGTTTTTTGTGCAAAACTCTAACGATATTTACGATTTTTCTGCGAATGATTTACGACATTGATTTTTTTGGGAGGCGATTTAACGAAATTTGCAATATGTTTTTTGTCTAAATTTCCGGATTGAGGACAATTTTTTTTTTCCGGAACCGAAAACCTTTGATTTTTGAAAAATACATAGCAGAATCGCCTTTGGATCGTTTAGTTAGTATGCTAAACCCAGGGCAAATATATTTTGGTGCCCCCCCCCCCTTTCCTCAGTAAAGCATATTTACAAATATAATTTTACTAATTTTCTAATATCTTACTTCATTTAAAATTAATAATAATAAAATATGTAATACTGAACTATGTATTCTCTTTTGTAAAATATTGATTCATTAATCTTGTAAGTGGAATCGGAAATAATCTAAAAAGATTCCGGTTTATACAGGATCTTTATGCCATATCCTTAAATTCTTCTATATTTTCGCATAACCCAGACAGGACGTGTTTAACAATACCGTGTTAAACATAAACGTGAGAAATATCAAAATACAACAGGTTCACATGGTCTCCCTTCGCCTGGCGCCTAGGGCATGTGCCCCCTCTGCCCCCCCCCCATTAGTTTTGGTCTGTTAACTTGTTATCCAACACTGGTTCAAACAGCACCCCCTCCCCCTGATTCAACAATAGCTCTAAACATATATATATTAGGGATGCACCGAATAGTGATTTTGGCCGAATACCGAATATTCGGCCAACAGCTGAACCGAATACCGAATATTCGGCTAGCCGAATAGTAATTGTTGGGCCGAATACCGAATATTCGGCCAGCCAAATAGTAACTATTTGGCCGAATACCGAATATTCGGCTTTCCAAATACTTTTTATATTTCAAAGTTTAAAGGTATTAAAATGTTACTTTTTAAAACAGTTTTACATGATATTTAATAAAAGAGACTTATATTTTAATAAACGAACTTTTTATAAGAACATTCAGTATTGAAAAAAATCTGCCCTTTTTTTTTAAGAAGCATAATTATGAGACTTTTTCAATTAATAAAATCATCTTAAATATCATGATTTCTTCAACGAATTAAAACAAATATATTGAAATCAAAGAGAAATAATGAAAAAAAAAATAGTTGAAGAAAAACTATACAGTCTCATATTTGTTCTTTTTAAATAACTCAAGGCAGATTTTTTTCAATATGAAGTACACTATATTGCCATTGATTATGGGACACTTGCGATTTTAGACATTTTACTAAATATCTAGAAAAACACATGAGGAATCATCTCGAAACTCTTAGTGTATAAATATAATAGTATAAGTCATACATCTCCGTGAAGATTTTTTCCCCAAACTCCAAAGGGGACCGTCAACAAATTAAAAAAGAATGAATATCTTTTGAAGAACCCTGTCAAAACTAATGTAGCAAAAGCGCTCAAACTCTAGATTGTGATTGAATGCCTTATTGTAATAAGCCTTGTTCATTTTTATGCAAATAGCATGTATACTCGCAGAGTAATTAAGGTTTTTATAAAAATGATCCCAAATTTTTCCAAGTTTTTTCCTTATAATTTTCAGAATTCTTAATAAAAAATATTATTTTTTTCAGAAAATATGACAAACAAAATTGCACACAGTACCCTGTAATCAGAATTAAAAAATAATGAAAATTGTATAAAAAATGAGTTGGTTTACTAAATAATTTTTTACTGCGCATGCGTCAACGATATCAAAATTTCATTTAAATATTATGTTATCTAAATGTATAGAGCAACTTTTGTGAAAGTCACAAAATCATAACTTGAAAATTCTGACAATAATCGTCAATTGAATAAGTCGAAAATCCGTTATTCTCAAAATGAAGCAGAAACAAGAGGGGTTGTATCCATATATTCATTGATTAGTGTCAATATAGAATACACAATATGGGATGTACTACTGCATTTGGATAAAATCCCTCATTTTTTTGCTTCATTTTGGAAACAACGGATTTTGTCCTTTTTCTATAGACGATTACTTTCAGAATTTTCAAGCTGTAATTTTGAGACTTTTACAAAAGTTGCTCTATACATTTAGCTAACATAATATGCAAATGAAATTTTGATATCTTTGACGCATGCGCAGTAAAAAATTATATAGTAAACCTATTCATTTTTCATACAACTTTTATTATTTTTTAATTCTGATTACAGGGTACTATGTGCAATGTTGTTTGTCATATTTTCTGAGAAAAATATTATTTTATATTAAGAACTCTGAAAATTATAATGGAAAAACTTGGAAAAATTTGGGACCATTTTTATAAAAACCTTAATTACTCTGCGAGTGTGCATGCTATTTTCATAAAAATGAACACAGTGTATTACAATAAGGCATTCAATCATAATCTAGAGTTTGAGCGCTTTTGCTACATTAGTTTTGACAGGGTTATTCAAAAGATATTCATTCTTTTTTAATTTGTTGACGGTCCCCTATGGCGTTTCGGTAAAAAATCTTCACGGAGATGTATGACGTATACTATTATATTTATACACTAAGAGTTTCGAGATGATTCCTCATGTATTTTTCTAGATATTTAGTAAAATGTCTAAAATCGCAAGTGTCCCATAATCAATGGCAATATAGTGTATAAATACTTTCAACTTAATTCTGAATAAAGGAATGCCTAAGTCATAGTTCTTTACTTATGAATGGTGGCATTTTCCATCCTTCTCATCATATCATATTTTACAGAAATCAAAGCATGTGAGTTGAAAATATAGTTATAGTATCTTCTTTATTGTTAATGCAACAAACGAAAACACAAGTTTTCTTGAGTTAAATTTTACATATAGCAAATAAATAATGTAAAAACATTCTATTTTATTTAAATATGATTTTATTTCTAACTATTTTAAATATATTTATAAATTGACAGTTAAAAGCAGAAATCGTGAAAAGTTTTTTAAAATGGTGTTTTAAAAGGCTTTATTAAGCATTCGATTCGGCCAAATACTTTGATATTCGGCCAAACCGAATATTCGGCAGGCCGAATAGTTTCATATTCGGCCAAGCCGAATATTTGGCTTAACCGAGTAGTTTGATATTCGGCCTAACCGAATATTCGGTAAAATGGCCGAATACCGAATAGATACTGAATATTCGATACTCCCTAATACATATATATATATATGGCATTATTGATAATACTTGCTAATCTTAATTGGCAAACGGCAGAGCTCCCAGCTTTCTTGTTAAATTTTTCTTTTTGTTTTTTAATTTAAATAGATAAAAATATAAAATAAGGATCATTTATGTATTATATCATTAAAATACATACAAATGTGTATGTATTATATCATTAAAATACATACAAATGTGTATATTTACATTTATATTAAAACTGCATTATTATTATAAAGATATTTGTATCTAAATTTTGTTACGTTTAATATGAAAAGCATTTATGTCCTGTCTGCAACTCATAAACTTGAATGACTAATTCTACTTTTAAAAAAACTATAAAAAAATAAAATATTGCTAGTATTAATTTATATATACATTCAATTCTTATCAAAAATATTTTTTTAAATAAAATTGACATTTTCTAAAAAGTATAAAAACTTTCAAAATAGAAACTGCGTACATCATGTCTGCAACGTCTATAATTTGTGATTTGTTTCGAATTTAAATTCTTTTCTCAGTAACATATAAATGTATTTTGAAGAACTTATCTTTTATAGTAACAATTCAAATTATTCATTCAGCTCAGTATCTTATAAACAAATAATTCAATGAACTTTGTAAATGTCATGTACGCAATACTGTGGAATCATCCATAAATAAACTAGAAATGTATATATTTTAATGTATTTACAAGTAAGAAATTTATCCTTTTTCTTAGTAAATGTTAAAGTATTATCATCATTTTTTTAAAAATAGGTATTACTTCTATTACCTTTCAAACTGAATTTCGTGGACATCAGTGAAATATGCAATACTAAATTAATCACCTGAATTAAACTGGTAAACAAGTTAAAAATAAATATTAATAGAATTGAATTATAACTTTAAACTCAAAAGTAAATAATAATATAACACAAACTTACTTTATTTATGTAAGTAAAATGCTTTAGAACATCGAAATGTTGATTAGGCGGGAACATATCACTTCCGATTCTCGCGGTTGCAGAAACAATCGAATTGAGAAATAGTTGGACTGCGCATGCGTTAGCTAGGATTTCGTTCACTTCGGAAAGTAAACCGAAAATTTCCTGATTCTATCGGAAAGTGAAAACAGCTCTGACATATCAGATAATATCGGGAAGGTTCCTGCTAATTTGAATAACGTTCCAAAAATTTTTTACAGTGTATGATAAAAAGTTTATTAAATCCAATAGATTTTCTAAATCACCAGATTAAAAAAGATCCACCTTTTATAGAAACATTTTAATAATTTTTTTTAATAAGGAATTGTGAAATATCCGTGAGATTGCAGGTTCTAATGGGTATAAAATAAGTAGCATCAATAAATTAATAAATTATTGTAGAAAAGGGAAGCCTAAACAACAAAATCAAGAGTTAATTGAAAGATTCAACAAAGGGGGAGATCTTACAAAAATTAAAAGAGTTTCTTTTGCTGGAGTTTATGAAATACCTTATATTACAGAAAATGGGGACTTAAATTATTACATAGGCATGAATGGGAGAAAGCTTGGTATTAGAAAAGGGGAGCATGAATCTGATATTAAATTTTGACGTACTAACACTGCCTTATCTAGAACATATTTAAATGAGGAGATAAAAATATTGTTTAGTGAAAGCAAATTATGTTTCATATCAAATTGTTGTCGTAAGTCTATTGTAAGAGAGTCCATTGAAATGTATACGCGTAAAAACTTTGTTTGCAATGATACCGTTTCATTTATTATTCCTAAGTTATGGTTAGAATTAATGAATAAATTCCTCGTGAGAGCTTGAATGGGATGAACCATGTTGGAAATTCTTTTAGATCATGGTCTATTTTAATTTAATTTTTTAAATAGAGCGCGTGATTTTTGTTTTTTGTTGTTTATATCTCATTGTCGCGTGTCATTTGTATTGGCCGTGAAATGTTTTGAAATTTTATTTTTATTTTTATTATGATTATGGATCTTATTAGACGGATCCGAAACATGCCATTGTCATTTATTTTTAATTATTATAACACCTTTCATAAGTAAAAAAAAAAAAAATATTAAAAAGCATAATATTTGTCAACTTCAAAAGAAATCGCGACTGTCTATGTGAAATGCAAATAAAGAAAGTGTTTGTGAGAAATATCAGTTTTTCTGATATGACTACCCATAACATGCATTTGTCATAGAACCGTAGTGAACCAATATCTAGCCGTCCTGAATCATGCATTTTTAAAATACGCTAGTGATTTAGCCAAAATAACTTTTAATATTTCAGGACAGTGCAAATGAAAATTCTGCGTAAGACCATTAAATATGCATTGAATGATACACACATTGCTAATATGAGTGGAAATGCGCTTGATGGAGGCAAGACGCAAATGTATGTACATAAATATATATATATATCTTATATCTAAATTCTTATAAGAATATACTTTTATTATTATTTCAGTAATCCAAAAATATTAAATCATCGGCTAAAGTTTCCCTTTTACTTTAATTCAGCATAATATACTATTTATTTCCCTAAAAAGAACTCAACTGTATTACTTAAATGTCAATCTCTTATTTCGAAATATTAAATTTATTCTAATAGTATATTTCTCCTTTTTAGAACAAAAAACATTTGTCAAATGCTTTATTTTAGTTTTTTTATTTTTATTAAAATATCGTCTGAGCAGTTCCAAAAAGACCGCGCTTACGGACTGTCCACTACTCTGTAATTTTGCAAACTACCGACGCACAGTGGGGCAGGAATCCTCCAAAGTTGGCAAAAAATAAAATTTACTTTGCACAAAAAAAGCACATCATGGATTCTTTTGTAGACTAAAAGTAGTAAAACTTTGAACTTTTACATAGGCTATAGAGTAATTTATTAATAAATTTACGAACCTTTTTCAATATTTTTTGTAGAAAAATGAGTTAAAAACAAGAATTCAACGTAGTTTTATACGAATTAAATATTTATAAATCATCCATAATATCACATTTAAAATTTTAAAAAATTAAACATAATTAATAATTTTAATTATTCTTAAGCAAACCTTAAAGGGAATATTAGCGACTCGTTTTGAAGGAATGAATCAACCTTTCTCAGGAAAAAGGCACGCATTACTATAAAGACAGCAGAAGCAAAACTGTTTTTGCTGTCTTAGAGTTAACACGCACTTTTTCTTTTCCTGTCCTTCAGATCTTAAACTCATACATGTCACGTACACTAACGAAGATGTAGAACGAGAATCGTGTAACCGTTTTGCTCTTGATCTTTTTGGTCGTCCAGAAAAATTCAGACGGAATTTGAAGACGGACATGTTTGCTTTTCATTGATGCTTCTGTTTGCTTTTCAAACGAGGAAATGAAAACGATTTGCCAAGCCACTCTTTATTATTTCTAAAGCATTTCCCTTGTCTTGCCAGGCTTTTGCCCATCTGAATTTACATTAAAATTTAAAACATTTAATTTTATTTTCATTTAAACTACTTGTTCGTAGTTTCTCCAATTATGTAGCTCTTATACCGAAAAATCATATTACTTTTCAAAAGTTTTTTGTTAAACCTTTTCATGATAGTCTGTTTTATTTAAATACATTATTTTGTAATAAATAATGTATTTAAATTTGTCTTTAACAAAGAAACAATATATATTCATGCTTGGCACACCTGTACATTAACAAAAATTTAAGGATGATTACCTGTAAGAATGGTCATACAATTAAAAAAAGTAGCAAGTAGTAGATTTTCTGACGTTTTTACTTTTCTAAAACTCAAACTTAGTAGAAAATATTATAATTAACGCTTAATTCGTCTTAATTCATAACTAAAACCTTCAATGTTTGTAGACACTGTTAATTTCTTTTATACATTTCACAACTATATAATCTAAGTGTCTGTATAACTATAAAAATCGTATTAAAACAAATTGAAAGTTAAATAATTATTGTTACATACTTGTAGTTTAAGGTTCTATAGTCAAAAAAATTATATTTTTTTAAATTATTACAGCGAAATTAACAAACTAATGTAGAAACATAATTATTGATTTTTTTTCATTTATTATGAAAGTAAAATATGCAGTTTAACTTCTTTCTTTAGTGACGACCAAAATAACTTTACGCAATGTTTAATACTAGGCAGATGTGCACTGACATCTGCTCTATTAAAGTGACATATGCCGGTAGTTCAAAATAAAATTTCATTTTTTCGATTTTTTGCCAGATTTGAAGGCTTTTTGCCCCACTGTGCGACGCGACGGACGTTGCAAAATGAATCCGGGTATGAAGCTCCTCTTACTGGCCAATGAATATGTTGGAAACTTTATACCTATGCTTTCTGATTCCTTTGATTGGACTGTACATGCTTGCGTCAGTCGGAGGCCCGAGCAGGGGTCGATGAGGTGCGATGGAAGCTGGAGTACGGGTGGGAAAATGAACAGAATAGACTGACGTTCGCACTGTTAATCTACCCTCGCCGCTTATCAGATTATTTTCAATTATTATTATTTTTTTGAGTTGCAGTGTATTCCCAGTGGTGTATTTTAAAGACCACTTTGAGTTTCCTTATTATTTGCGGTGATACTGACTTAGAAAGGATGGCTTATCTATTGTAGTGCATTTTTTAAAACGAAAATGATTAAATTAAGAACATTTTTGTATTTATGCTCGAATGATGGAGATTGAAGAATGTGTGGAATAGCAAGTGAAAGTGGAGAACAATAAAGATATGATGTCCCTTATTCTCATATATTTTTAAATTATTGGAGAAATTACCATTTATTTTCACACATCTGCCTTTGTATGCCAGCCACGACATTGATGTAGAATGGTTCTTTAACGGAGAATATAAAAAAAATTTAACCCTTAAGCCGTAACCATGGGTCACTAGTGCCTCGGTCAAATTTTCTTTCCTTGATAGCTTAGAGGAGAGAGTAGGGAGCGGGACTAAACTACCCTGAAAAAAAATCGTATACTAGTAGGCTATTAGCTCCCGAAACCCCGATGTTTTAGTGCGTTCACAGCCGACGTAAGAGCCAGTCAAAATTTCGAAAAGGCACGAGTGACCCAGGATTACCATTTACGTTGACGAAAAATGTAAGATAAGAAAAAATTTGTTTGGTTAGGAATTTATGTTTTTTTCATAAAAAATCGATACATACACTCACTTGGGTTTCCGAAACTTTATTTGCTGCAGCAAGTGTCACAGACCTGTGTGCGAGGGACACAGACATCAAATCTGTTTCGATTGTTTATAAATGATATCAGTGTTGCTGTAATTTTTCATTATTATATTTTTTGTTTAATAAAATAAAGTTTGATAATTAACATCATTTTCATAACTAAAATTGATTAAAAACTAATAAAATTTCTATTTCATTGTAAATTGTACCTATTTATAAATTAAAAAAACGTCATTTTTATGCTCAAAACTTAAGCATTTTTTTAATTTATACCGGCTATTTTTATTTTTTTGTGAAAGTACCATTCTTGATCTTCAATTTTCCGTTTAAAACAGCAAATGTCAATTCTATCCAAAGTTATGATTTTTTAAAGAAAATGTGCATTTTTCACATTTTTATTTGTTTATTTAAACATATTGTTTAAACAAATTAATAAATCAGCAATATTGTGTATGATTCTTGTTCAAGGGTAGTTTATGTAATATCATGAATTTTTTTTAGAATTTTTAAAGCACTTTAAACCACTTTTTACAGCGCTAAGCACGAGTGACCCATGATTACCGTTTAAAGGTGCAGAAAAACACGTTACCGATATTGTGGGATAATCCGTCCCTTCCATTATTTCACCGGATGTTCTTCCTATGATCACACTGACGTCTTAAAATATATATATATTGGTGTGGCATAGAACATTTGTCCTCATGGAATGTTACATTTGAAAAGTAGTGTAGATGCAGTAAATCGTAAGCAGATAACAAGTAAATTTCAACTATCTATTTTTTTAAAGCGCCGTCTAAATTTTTAAATGCGTTAGTCCTTTCGAAAGATCCAAATTATTTGTTTAACAGGCACAAAGAATAAGTTCTTCTATGAAAGCAGCAGCAAGATTCCAATATCTTACTTCAAATTATTCGAAAGGTCCGGCGAATGTATATAATTTTTCCGGTGTGGCATGGCACATGCGTCTACAGGGAAATGACACGAAGATAGCAGTGTAGATGTATTAAATTGTAGGCAGATAACAAGTGAATAAGGATTAACGGATTTTCTTAAAGAGCCATCTAAACATTTAAATGCGTTAGGCATTTCGAATGATTTATTTCTTTGACAGACGAAAAGGAGACGTACATGTGCTATGAAAGCAGCAGCAAGACTGCAATATCTTGCTTCAGATAGTTCGAAAGGTCCAGCGAATTGTAAAATATTGTGATGAAATTTTAAGACGATTTTTTAGTTCTTATTCTATTACACCATTTTTTACTTATTTTCTTTTAACAAGTGAATTGTCGTATTTTTTATTTTTTTTCTATTTTACAGAACTTTTAAATGATATACGTCGAGCCTCTATATAACGAAATCTATCGTTCCAGTAAAAAATTCGTTATATAGAGAAATTCGATGTATAGAGTATGATGTTAAAAATAGTATTTAATGTGTAAATTTTGAACAAATATTATTTTTGATCTTTTTAATTAAGGATTTGAAATGTTTAAAAGTATATATTAACCTAACATTTTATTTCTTACTTATTTAAGCAGTTTCAAAAAAGAGAAAAGACATTTATTTGAAAGCTTAATGAAAATCAAATGAGGAAGACTTACATAAATTTCAGAGGAAGAAATCTGTAATTTTTTGTTGTTTTGATTTTAAAATTACAATTGTTACGCTCTCAAAAAAAATTCTCAAATTTTAGCAAGGAATGAAAAATTGTAGTTGATATTTTCCTCCATTTGAAGGTCTCTCTTATGTGCTCTAATTGATTCCTCTCTTATATGTGTAACAATTCAATTGACTGTGTTTTGAGAAGGATGTTGAAAGGTGTGTGGGAGGTGGGATGAACTTGTTAGATTTAAAGAATAAGGAGAGAAGTAATATTTACAAAAAAATAACCTCTCCACTGAACGATAAATCAAAAATAAGTGATGGAAAATTGATTCCATATGATTACGAAGCTTTTTTAAAACTGAATAAATTAAGATCAATTTATGAAAAAATTCGTTATATGGAGATAGATATTTCGCTATATAGAGTCTGTTTTTAATGTAATCATGCGAAAAGGGAACCGTTCTTACTAAAAATTCGTTATATGGAGAAATTAGATGTATGGAGTTTCGTTATATAGAGGTTCGACTGTATATTATTTTCTTTCGGAAAAATATTGTAAAATTTCAGAAACTTGGGTGATTATGCACTCTATTAAATTAAAACATATTTAAAAGCATTAGTTAGCGTTTTTACTTGTGTGTATGTGGGGAATAGATAGATAATTGTAAATAATACTATTTTACCGGAATTAAGTTTAATATGGAACTCGAGGAAGGTGGGAAAAACTAGTAAAGAAGAATTAAAGCTACTTACAACATTAAAGAATGAAAAATCTAATGTAACGACTCCAAAAAAAAAAAGAATTTGAAATTCTGAACAAATGCATTAATTAATATCTTTAGAAATAAATTTTCATTTAACTTTTTTTTAATCAATGCTGAATGTTTCCGCAAATACATTTAATGTTTCCCGACCGTGCAATATAATTACACTTCTATTCACGTAAGTGAATATGGTCTTTTTATTTAAGCTAAAATGAACATATTAATGACAGTATTCTTTCGCTGAACAATTGTTTCTATCGATTTTTCAAGAAAATTACGCCTTTTATGTATTAGAAAATGGGCTGGAATACGTTTAGATTTGATTTCTTTCGTTCATATTGTAAATACGCTACCATTTAAAAAAAATAGAATCATACGTTTTCTATTTATCTAAAAGTATCAATGTTTCGAATTAGTCATCATTTTAATTTTATGCATGTAAAATAAGTAAAAAGTGTTCCATATTTTTTAAAATTTATTTCATTATTACACTATTATGGCCGCAGGTTACCGGCAACTTGCGATTTAGGACATTTTTTTTAATATCTAGAAATATACATGAATATTTATCACTGAAACTTCAGTAGTGTAAATATAACTTTTCAGGTCATATATCACCGTTATGATTTTTTTTTTTCAAAACACCTTAGGTGAACGTGAACAAAACTGAAAAATTACGAATATCTTTTAAATAATCCGGTTAAAAGTAATGTAGCAAACTGATTCAAACTGTAGATGATGATTAAGATCTATGTTCATTTATAGAAGAACAAAATGTATAAAATTAAAGTTTTTATTAAAAAAGTACCACTTTTTGTTTATAATTTGCAGACTTCTTAATGTAAGCTAATGTCCAGAAAATATTATAATCAACATAGTACACAATATTCTGTTATCGGAATTATGAAATAATAAAAATTGCATGAAAAATTAGCTGGTTAAAAATCTCAAAACTGATTGAAAACAAAAAAAAACATCATGAAGAAAAACGCAGTTTCACAAGAAGTCATTCCCATGTCAATCAGCTTAAAATTAACATTTCGAAAACAAACCAAAAATAAATAAAAATTTCATGTTCAGTTAGGACAACAATATGATTTCAACGCCATTTTAAACAGAAAAAAAAAATTAATGCAATGTATTTTTTTTTTTTTTTTACTTTATTATTTTTTATATTATTATTTTTTTTATTTGAAGATTGTTGTGTCTCGGACTCAATTTTCTATTTTTGCTAACTAGAGCAATGTGGAGTATTTGAATTAGTTCCTTCATAAATAATATCCCCCCCCCCCAAAGATTTAAAACATTTTGAAGTGTGACACCTCAAGTTTCCAGATAAAATATGTTTTCCGAAAAGTTTTGGCTTTATTAAAAATTCTTTTTTATAAAGTTTAACACTTTCTATCCATTGTTCTCATATATTTAAATTCGTAAGTTATTGCATTCGTACTTAATGATTAATTTTTCAGTTTTGGTGATATATTACAGTAAAAAACTGTATGCATACAAACTCGAATTTATCTGAGAAATACTTAAATATTACTTTAATGCGTAACACAGTACCGTCATAAAGAACAAACCTTTAAACAATGTATATTCAGAAATAACTAATACATTTTGAAACGAGGAATTATAGCAAAATATTCGAATTAGTTGAAACTTAAATTTATTAATCTTCATTGATATAGCAATATATTTATTTTGCGCTATGATTGCATATGGCAGAAATGGTGTCATTTGAATTAAACATTGCGATATATCATATGTAATTTCCGTGTTATAAAAAATAGGTTTATTTATTTATTTCTTTATTTTTTTCTTAATTCCTTCATTGTTTCAAAATTCTAATAATATGTTTCTTTAACAAATGTATCAGAAGTATAGATTTCCTAATGAACTCAATTTTCTGATAAAGTGTAGCAAAATTTATTAATTATTTCGTTTTTTATTAAATAAATATATTTATTAAGAACTAATTTTTAAAGAAGGAAATTTTATTTTAATTTAGAAATATTTATGATTATAATATTCCATGTTTTCAAATACGATTAATTTTTTTTAGCATTTTAATATAGTCATATAGTTTTTGAAATAATGTTTATGTCTGAAAAATTTGCATTAGCAAAACTGTGCGTGAAAGCTACATACAATAAAAAAACATAATATACTAAAAATACTACATTTCATAGCTTATGAAATAAAATAAAGAAAGCTTTAAAAAAATATTTTTTAAATCTTTCTAAATGAATATAAGTACTTATACACACTGAAACATACAAAAACCATTTTTGAGTCTATTCAGATCACTTTGTATTTGAAACTTTACAAATGTACATTGACATTAGATGTTTTGTATGTTGCTGTGTTCTCATTGTATTATGAGCAGTGATAGCAGTAGTGAGAACAATAATCATACACACTTCGCACACAAAGAGGATTTTTCTTTTGTATGCCTCAGAGTTCATACGCTTAAAGGAGATTTAAACGCTTTTTCAAGTTATAAGGTATTTGCACACTATATCGACAGGGCTCTCAATATGGACACCCCTAATATTTTTAAAGGTAATAATTTTGATCGAGAGATGGCTAAACATTTTCTCGAAGAAAAGCAGTTTAAAAGTTAATTAAGTCTGGAAAGTGTAAAAAGCGCGCTGTTCGCCATTTAGGAGGAAACTTCTTATTTCGAGATGTGGTGATCCTAAATACTGGTAAGCTTAAATTCTTATTATATATGGTAAAATTACATTAAATGTGGAGTATTTTAGAAAGCTAATAAAACATATTTTTGATTGCTATTTCTTTTTTTTTGTTTAAAATAATTTTTCTTATTCATTTGGTACAAGATTTAGTAAAACTACGCCTGGTTACCAATATGGACAGCTTATGTCCCCATCGACTACAACTATAAGAAAGAAGAAAATTCAACGTTGCCAAGCAATAATTTGAAAAGTCATCAAAGTGGTAAAATCTTTGTTCAACAAGATGCTATTTGAACAATCCCCCAAAAACCGTCCTCCATAAAACAGAAAAATAAAAAGAAGCCCCCCCCCCCATAGGATATCTGTTGGCGAAATCGTAGGTACCAATGGTATGACTTCCTCAACAAAGGAGAGCTGGTACAGCTTCTTTTGCAATATTGATGCTTTTTCAAACATGCGGCCATGCATCACATGTGACCGATATGTTCATGAGGATTATCTGGTACTTACTGTCCACGGTGATAAAGTTTCTATTTGTCCATGCTGTGAGGACTGAGTAATAACAGATGTAAATTCGCAGACAGGTGCAATAAAGCTAAGCAAAACCAACAATATTACTTCATAATATTTATTAGTAACTAAGGGGCTTTGCATGGGTCTTCGAAAGGTAAAAACTGAGAATCCCCCCCCCGTTTCTAAAATTCATGTTCTAAAGATATTTACTGTCCCCCCTCCTCCTCGGACTACTTTAAGATACATTTTTTTATTCCCTCTTCTCTAAAATCCCTTGGAAAAGTGGCTCTTCCATACACACTGTGTAGAAAGTCAATAAGGAAACACCTGTCCATAATAGGGACAGGTAGTTCCTTATGTGGACACTTGTAAATTTTTTTTGTTTTTATCATTTACATTAAACCAGAATAATTACAAGGTCGCTAATTTTAATAATGATAGTCAATAGTCCAAGGTTAGTGGTCACATATTTTTGGAGTCCTATGACTTGTACATGGGGGTGAAAAAAATACATTTTCCTTAGGGTGTCCATATTGGGTGCAGGTACCTTCCATAGCTTATGTAATAAAGAAATTTCATCGCTAAATATAGCGACTAGTGTTTTGCAAAATTTCAGGTACAAAACCCCCTGAAATCCTCAAAATCCCTGAAATCCCTCCCCTTACTTTTTTAACAAATCAAATTTTACATAATTTTGTTTATCAGCTAGTATGTCGTAAATATCTGAAACAATAGCCCTTAATGTACAGGAATTAATTACAAAAGTGTCTAACAATTTTTAAAAGATAATAAAATACAGAAAATACAAATAAAATTTAGAAAGGAATGTTAGAGTATATTTTTAAGTAACACAAAAAGCTATTCACACAATCAAATGTTAAAAGCACATATATGTATATATATATATATATATATGTGTGTATGTATATGATATAAAAATCTGTAACAATTATTACTTGTACTAATAAATAAATAAATAAATAAATAAATGAAAAAAATATAAAATAAAATAAAATAAAAAATAAATTGTCAAACATTGAATGTCAACTCATTAAATACGAAACAAGATGAAATAAAATGCTCTATTTTTTTAATTATATGCTCAAAAATTTCTCCAGCTGTGCCTGAGTGTTGTGACGTTTGCGGAATTTTCACAGCATTGTCATCGCCAAAGGCTGCTAAATATTATGTTCATTTGAACTCTAGGTATTTCAAAAGGTTTCTTCCGTATAAAGTCCTGATCATGCCATTTTAAAAAAAGAAAAAGTTTGAATGACAGTGAGAGAAGTAAGAGAAGTGTTTGTGTTATGTGAGCAGCCGTTCACTCATAGATGCTTTAAAACATTTTTTATTTGTTTATACGATGCAATTATTCATTGCAAAGATGGCTTTGACGCTATACATTTTTCTATAAAGAATGTCGCAAATTAATTTTAACTATAGCAGTTTTATATTACGATAGATTTTAACGGAGCAAACCATAGGGAACAAAACAACTTTCGAATGAGAAACAACTTCAGTTTTTTGCATTTTCATCAAGCAATATAAATCGACAAGTTAGCGCCGACATACCGGTCAGCATATTTCAGATGTGTATATTGCTGGGAAGATTACTCTTTCTAAACCAATAGGAGACCGTCATTATCACGGTCAAGTACACGCCCACACAGTTTGATTGACAGGAACTCGTGGACAATTGATCGTGTGTGTATATTATTTATTTGTACTTGGATTATTTGAATTTGTACTCGGTAATTAAAAATTAAAGGTACGAAAGAATTTTTTTTTTTTTCAAAATGACTGAATTTTATTTATTTCAATTAGAAATTATACTTCCTCTGATCCTGAAATAAATAAATAAATAAATAAATAAAAATTAAAGTAAGAATTTTGCTTATACGGATATTTTCGCAGAATACTTTTTTTCCCATTTGTTTAATATATATATAAATCATTTTGGAACGACATTTAGAATATTAAAAGGGTTTGAAATAGTTTTTTTTAAATGTCTTATTTATTAATAAAAGACAGCCTCCAATAATAAAAAAAAAAAAAAAAATCACCAACGGACTCTCGGCCCGTGATGTACTCGAACCCATATCCTCCGGTTTCAAGCTCGACGCTCTAACCATTCAGCCAGTCAGCACACTTTCATCCGCAACAGATTATCGTTATAATTAACACCGTCAATTGTCCACGAGTTCCTGTCAATCAAACTGTGTGGGCGTGTACTTGACCGTGATAATGACGCTCTCCTATTGGTTTAGAAACAGTAATCGTCCCAGCAATATACACATCTGAAATATGCTACCGGTCATCACTGAACAACATATGTTTTGCAATGTCCTTGGTTGTAGACAGTTACATTTTAACTTAAAATCTTCAATGCTTAATACAAATATCAATTAAACTCAAGACTATAAAATGAAACTGACAATTCACTTTAATCACCAATAATATTATACTTGACATGGGGTCTCGGACATTATTTGCCCTGGTTTATATGTATTCTTGAAAAGATGCTGTTCCAGACAACGTGTAATTGTTAAGTTACAAAGTTAATTTTAAATTTCAATATAAATGCGCAAAAAGTATAAGTGAAATAAATGTTTACTTTATAATAACATATTATTTATAGACGAAATATAGACGATTGATATACCCCATGTGAATACACCAGATGGTATTTTGACAAGAATGGCTCTAATTTTACAATCATGACTATAATTTATATGTAGAAAGGGACCTACTGACCATTACACATGGGCAAATTACTAACTTTCAATAAAACTATCGAACCAATTTTAACATTTTCGTTCTTAATTAACTGTTTATTTCTTCCATTTAGATTCAATATATAATCACTACTTCATTTTGCTTTCAAAATTAATTAATTAATCTTTGAAACTCACTGCAATTGAATAAAAATTTCAATTTCCCATCCATAAACTGACAATTTCTGTAAGATATATAAAAATTGAAATTTTCAATGTAAAATAATATCAAGCACATTTTGTATTTTTCACCAGCTAAAATGCATAACTTGATTATTTTATTCCAGTTAGTAAAATATATTCTAAGATTTTGATACCAAATCTTTTATTATTTGGCTAAATTCCAAATGAAAACACGTTTGATAATTTATGTTATCTCTAAGAAAGTCTCTTCCAGTTCTTTTAGTAAAAAAGCATCAGTGCGAATATACTCGATAACATGAAACATAAGAAGAAGGAAAACAAATTTACTGCAGAAATTATTTATAACATTTATAAAAAATGTAAATTTATTCTAAGGAATAATGATAAAAATATTTTTTTTCAAAGATATCAAAATTCGTCTAGTATTGGATATAACTATTTTTTCAAGCGTAAGATTGGGCAGCCAGATTTTTCTTCAAAATATCATAATTGACTTCATCGATGTAACATTATAAAAACAGATTTTTTATTTTTTTTTATTTTACAATATTATGATAAATTACAGTTTTATTTAGCGGTTTGTTTATTTTTTACACCAAACATTTTGAGTGTCATAAAAATAATAATTATATTTCTGTATCTGAGAAACAAACTATTATAAATCAAAAAAATCCCTGTCGGCTGAGCCTATAGGCGGAGGTAGATTTCGAAGAGTGCTCATTTCAACCAAAAAAAAAAAAAATATTAGAGATAAACTCAGTTTAATAACTTCATTTGGCCGTTTATGAAATTTTTTTAATTTCATTTTTCTGCAAAAACTGGTTTTATCAGAATCATCTTAAGAAAAATTCAGCTCAAATGCCCATTTTGACAACATATTTTGAAATAAGTTCTGAATTTATTAAAAAATCGACCAAAACAGTACATTATACAGTTCCTAAATAACAAAAATCTGTCAGTTGAATGCATTTGAGAAAAAAATTGAATTTAAAAATGAGTCATAAAATAACCGATCTGTTGTTTGAATACATCCTCAATTCTTTAATCATGATTACTTCGGAAAATTTTGTGCGAAATACTCACTTTGACAGCATTTTTAAAAATATATTCTATCTTTATCAAAAAACTTGCCAATGCGTCACAGTATATAGTTCCTAAATAAGAGGATCTGTAAATTGGATGCGTTTGAGAGCGAAAATGGATTTTAAAACGAGTCATAAAAAACGCAATTTGCTATCTGAAAACTTTCTTAAATTTTCAAATCACGAAGACTTCGGGAAATTCTGTTCAAAATACCCTTTTTGGTAGCCTTTTTCGATATTTATTCTGTCTTTATCAAAAAACCGATCAATGCATCACATTATATAGCTCCAAAATAAGAGGATCTGTAAATTGGATGCGTTTGAGAACAAAAATAGATTTAAAACGAGTCAGAAAAAAAACGCAATTTCTTATTTGAACACTTCCTTAAATTTTTAGTCCCGATGACTTTGGGAAATTCTGTTCAAAATACCCTTTTTGGTAGCCTTTTTTTGAAATATATTCTGTCTTTATCAGAAAATCGACCAATGCGTAACTTTATACAGTTTCTAAATAAGAGGATCTACCATTTGGATGCGTTTAAAATCAAAAATGAATTTAAAAGTGAGTCAGAATATAAGCAGTATGGATTTGAGGTTTTTTCTTCAACTCCAATTTTTGTTTAATTTCTTTTTGCTATATGAATTGGTTCTACGAAAAACTTGTCAATATAAAAGTTGTAGATATTTTTGAGAGGATGTAAAATAAATTTAGTCAGATTTGATATCTTAAAAATTGACGCAGTTATGGATTTTTCTCTTTTTTCAGCGCCCTTTTTCTTTTTGTTTTTAATTTTTTTCATCGGTAAAAGTTGGTTCTATCAAAACTTGTAAATACAAAAGTTTTAGATAATTTCAAGAAAATTTACAAAAAATTAGTTGGACTTGATATCTTAAAAATTGACGAAGTTATGATTTTTTTCTTTCAAAATCCCTGTTTTTTTCGCCCCTTGAGCCCACTTCTAAATTTATCAAAAATCTGTCATACATAAACTTTTGGCCCATTTTTAAGGAGTAATATAAGCTTTAAACCGATTCGATATCTACTTTAATTAGGAAGTTATAGCATTTTTTCGGTTTTCACAAAAACGCCCCCTATTCCGACCCCCTTGGTCCGATTTTGCCCATTAACGAACTTAGCCGCGATTTTATCCCCTTTGATTTTATGTACCAGTTTGGTGGAGATTGGTGAAGAATTGTAGAAGTTATCGTGTCCATAAAAAAGTGAGCTATAGAGATAGATAGATAGGTACATAAACTGGTGCGATTGCAATAGGTAGAATTTCATAAGAAATCTACCTAAAAATGATAAAATATATGTTAACATTATATAACTTTATATACATTATATAACTTTGTGTTAACTTAATATACATAATAATGTTTTCTATTTCGAGCCACGCTATATCTATATTTGCATAATAATATACTTGCATTATGAACGAATTACACTTTTAATTTTGTGAAATACGAGTAAGGAAAGTTTAGGTTTCAGGTACGGAAGTGAAGAATATTATTATTGAAATTAAGGATACCGTTTCACGCGAAATTTTTTTTCCAAGCACCTTCGTCGTTTCAAGCCCAAGCTCGCATTCTGATTGGTTGTTGCTCTCGGCACTGTTTTCAGGTAACTTGGCGATAACCATACTTGGCGAAAAATACTTCGCTCGTAAGTGAACGAGTAAACCTAAAACCTAACCTACTCATTCTTATTCTTCCTTCATTCTTATCCTCGTGTTCTTGTGCTCTTGTGTGTAAAAGCATTTAAAGAATACAGCTTTCAGTAAGACACGTTCCATCCAATCCAATGCTGCAAGACAAAAGTTGCTTTCTACTCGGTTCGGAAGGAAATCAAACTCTCGACGAAGTATCTATTGCTACGCCAAGTATGATTATAGCCAAGTTACATGAAAATAGTGCCGAGAGCAACAACCAATCAGAGTGCGAGCTTGGGCTTGGAACGACGAAGGTGCTTGGAAAAAAAAATTCTTCCTATTTCACGTTAAGGGTGCTGTTCACTCATTTTCCGAATTCTTTTCCAAAGTTTTAAGTCTATGGACGTTTGATGCATTTTTAGCTCTTTTCAACAAAGTTAAAAAGTGCTTATACTTTCGGTTTGTCTGTCCGTCTGGCCGCAGGGCTTGTCGGTGCTCTAACTCTCGTAAATATGTTCGGATTGTCATGAAATGTTTGTACGTTATTGACGTTTTTCCGAGCACGAACCCTATTGAAAATAAAGTTTCTACCATGATTAGCTTATTTCCAGGGTCATTCCAAATTTATCCGTTATATTATGGCTTATGGGGGAAAAATCGTTTCAAAGGAATTTTAAAGATGTTGCACAAGATCAAATATATTCAAATTTATATGCATCAACAAACTGTACTAAAATATGTATTCTGTAAAATGTGCAGTGAAAAGAATTGTTATTATTCATTTACAGGGCCACACAAAAAATTTCCATTACATAATAATATATAGGGGAAAATTGCTTGTGAAATATTTTAATTATGATAAACGATTTCATGTGTAGTCAAATTGATATACGTCGCTAAGGCTTAATATGAATTATTTCACGCAAAACACGAAGTGCATAGTATTTACAGGGACACACAAAATATTTTATACAGTGTGTTTCATTCGAAGTACTGTATATTATAGATATTGGCTGTTGGATGGATAAAATGCATTTTCAATTATGATATGCGCTTTTAAGTTTCACTAAGTATATGTACATTATATGGTGTGTATAAATTCTAGTAGTTACACAATTTAGATATACAAGGTTACACGAAAGACCTTCGAAAGTTTACTGAATATAAGCGTATAATTTACTTAAATGTGGTTTTTAAATAAGTGATGCATTTTTATGTTGAAATGCATGCAGTTTACTGAGAAATGTTTGTAGAATATAGATAAAATGATATACAGGTTCACGCAAAGAGCTGGATACAGAATTGCCTGTGTATGGTAATTTTTGGAAATATTATTTAAATAGTTTAAAAAGTATTTTTATATAAAGTAATTTTTAAGAAAATTCTTTCATGTAATAAAGGTACAAGATAAACGACAGGGCAGAACAAAATTATTCAAGTATGTTTGTATCTATTAGTACAAATTGCTGAAAGAAAATTTTCAACTAGATAGGCGTTTTCTTGCAAGACTAAATTTACTCATTATATAGTATATATATGTATCAAAAGACATATCAAATACATGGCTGTTCAAAAGTATAGGAATACATATTTGGCTATGGACAGTAACACTTTATTTCTCTAGATAACAAAGTTTTGCTAATGATTTTAGGAAGTGTTGGAATGTGCTTCATAATCTATGCGTAAGGCATGATTTTTCTTACTTGTTCTCTCCTCCTTACTTGCTCTCTATTAATTCAAAAAATAATATTAATAAAATAAAAATTTATATTCAGATAGTCTCTGGTATAGATTAATGCTGATTAGTTTTTAGTGAAAGTAAATCAACAGGTGGCGCTACTATGCTGCATATTGTACCCTTTACGCAACAGTGTTTTCTCAAGAACTAATGCAGGGATTTTCACCAAACTTCATATTTAAGTAAATCCTTGATATGAACTACTTTTGTGTAACTTTTGATGTCAATCGTCCAACAGGTAGAGCTGCTATGCTTCATTTTTCACGATTTTCGAAGTAGCTCCATCTCAAAGATTAATGCACGTATTTTCATCAAACAAGGTGGCCTATTGAGCTAGATTTTTTCCGATTCCTTCAATAGCTCTATCTCAAGAACTAATGCATGAATTTTCATCAAACTTTAGATTCAGATAGAGCTTGTTAAATATTATTGCTGTTTACGTTTTAGTATAAATCGTAAAACAGGTGGCGCTTTTGTGTTAATTTTTTTTCGTTATCGCATTAGTCTTATTTGAAGAACGAATACACTAAATTTCATGCTTTTAGAATCTTTATGATAACCATAGATTGTAATTTCACATTTTTTGGCACTGTGGTAGCGATTTTTAAAGTATTATCAGGCATGAAATAGAAAAATGTTTGTTTACATTTTAAGATGATAATAATTAGGATTTTTAAATTAAAAAGACATATAAATTATGTATATTTTTAATAAATACAATCTCCTCTATGTTTTAAGGCATAAATTAAAAAAAACAATTTTTTGAAAGTATTTTACTTAACAGTTACTTTATGACAGTTTCTTTTTTCACATCAATTCAGAGTCTTATCAAACAAGTTTGGAAAATGTAAAGCGTATGTAACAATTATTATAAAAATACGATTATTTATTAATAAATATCGTCTGTTTAACAATTCACTACAGTATTTTGAAATTTTACATTCAATGTTTCCAAATAAGTCATCGTTTCCTAAAACTTTCAGCTGTATTAGAAATTTTCACTTACTCTCACTCTTCGATATTTATACATGATACAGATCTAAAAGGGGTGCGTTCAATGTTAATGATTTATTTCTCGACTTGCAGTCAGACAGTAAAATGCTGCATCCATTTTAACTTGAATATATCTTTAAACTACTAAAAGATGCTTCTTTAATGCCTTACACAGATTCGTTATATCAGGCGCAAACATTCGAACAAGACCGATTCAGCAATGATTAATGAGTCTTGAAATAAAAATGTAATGTAATAATAGCCCAATTCATATAATTTTAACTACATAAATATAGCGTTTCTTTGCCACATTTTATACAGTACTGTGTTCGTATAAGAAATGAAATAGTTTCATTTCAGTTAAACATTACCAGGTATCAGATTTCATTAACATATGTTGTTAAAACTTTACATTTGTTTTATATCAAATGCAATTATAAGTAGATTATTATATTTTTTAACAATTTTATCGAAATCTCTTTTTATTTCAAAATGCATGTTTGTCTAATGTTAAGTGACACACACACCTATATATATATATATATATGCCAAATAGTTTTATTAATTTTGTTATTAATTATATTAAATAAGGCTTTGTTTTGTTTTACAATTTTCCTATTATTAATATTTCATAATATCTCTGAGTTTTTATTTGTATTATTAAGGTTCAATTACAATCCATTTTACTGGAATTACATAGCTTATATTTTAGTTGTAATGTTAATTAGATTTATGTAAAAAACTTTCCATTGGAAAAAGGGATTCGTTTTACTTATTTGTTTCTTACAACAACCATATTAATTACCTTAAAATTCAAAATTCAGATGTTTATTTTGGAATAAATTTTATTAAAGGAATTTGTAGGACTTCCTTATATAATAAAAATTATTGAAGCTATCAAATATGTGATGTTGTGTTCTTTATCGTTTTGGACATTTGGCACTATTCCAAAAATAAAAAATGCAAGTAAAGCTTCAGATATCTGCAGATGAATAAGTTAATATGACTTTATATAATGTAACTGTTATTAAATTATAAAAAGTATATGTGATGACGAAATTCGTGAAGGCATGTGAAGTAAATCTGTAATCAAAAGTTTAAAGCAATACTTTAAAAGAATTCAATGAAAAAAAATTATCTGCACAGCAATTTGGGCAGCAAAATATTACATAAAATGATTTGATGAATAATTTATGATTATGATGATGAATTTATGATCATAGAATCATTTTATGATTTCATTTATTATTTTATATTTATATGAATCCTTTATTACCCTATTTTATTTACTAAGCTATGACAATTCTTTTTGTATGAAGGGTTGATAAGAAATATAGTAAATATACTAAATAAATGTAATACCCTTAATTTTGAAAAATACAAAAAACCTTGTCAGATTGGCCTACATACGCAGATAGATTTCGAAGTTAAGTGCTCATTTTAACAACAAAAAGTAAAATATGATATGAGATAAACCCAGTTTAATAATTTTACCTTGTTTCTTTCGAAGAATTTTTAATTTCATTTTTCCGTAAGAACTGGTTTTATCACAATCTTCTGAAGCGAAGTTTGGCTGAAAATACCCACTTTTACAGTATTTTATGAAATATATTCTGACTTTATGAAAACATCGACAACTAGGCATATTATATACCTAGATGAGACAATCCAAAAATCCAGCAAAACAGTTATTAACAAATATATATAAATTTTAAACTGGATACAAACAATTGATTTTTTAATATTTTATTGGACCAGTTGTAAGAAAAAGTACATATATTTTTTTTAATTTAGTGAACTACAACTGCAACTAAGCAATGAAAAATTAAGTTAATCATAACTTCTTATTTTAAAAGAATAACTGCAAACAACCTTTGTAAAATAGCCCGTACATCGACAATTTTAGGGTCTTTCAGAAAAATAAATTTCCGCTGGAAATAAAGATAAAAAAAAACGTGATTTGTAATACAATTAGTGAATTATAATATAATAGACAGCAATACTCATTTCCAAAATGCAGCATAAAAAAACTGCTTACATTTGTCGTTAGTTCTAAACATATTCCACTTTACATAGCAAAATTTTGAACTAAATACATAAAACAATCAACATCGCAAAAAAGTACCACAACATTTGATTAAACTAAAAGTTCTTTTAATATGCACGAAAACAGAACTGAAATGCCGTAAATGTCAAGTAACTCCAAGCTAAACTTGCATATAATATGTTTGACAGTTTTATAGTTTTTTTTTTACTATTTTTAAGGTAATTATTGCATTAACACCTAAAATTGCTGATGATATCACATCCAAACTTTTTATCCCTGCAGTAATGTAAACATTAGTGTCAAGAGTCACTACAAACTGTATTATTTCTATTACGCTTTTCAGGATGGAGCATTGTTTAAAATTTAGTGCCCTGAAATACAAAATATTTTAAAAAGAAACGGCATATATAGTTACACTTTAGAAGCAAACTATATCTTAGGCTATGTTATATATTTTATATATTATGGCTAATATTTTAGCGTATTTTTTTAATTAAAATATTTGAAAGAATCATTTAATGCTGATAAATACAAACTTGATTTATATAACTTTTTCTTATATTTAATTGTGACTAGATCACCATTTTTTGTTTTATATGATATGACAATTGCAGCCTCATACGATTATTTGTATTGGAATTAGCTTTCTGTGTATCTCCATATTTTATTTTGATATACACTCTCAGTGGATTCTATGCCATTTTAACTTATCGTCGAACATGCCTAAATACTAGAAGTCATCCACAACTTTATTTTCGAAAGCCATTCAAACGTTATTAGTTAATTTGATGTCATTTACTTAAATTGTATCTTGCAACATTATGCAATTGATCCCACTTGAAAAATATTAGAATTAATTGCAAAAAGATAACATGAGTGACACAGTAAGTATAACAAAAGTTTTTCAGCATATGGAGGAAAAGTGAAAATCGAGAATTATTCAGTAATCAATATTCAATTAAAAATACTTTATTTAATTTTGTAAAATTCGTTGCTATTTTTAGCATTTTCCAACAAAGTTGAAAAGTGCTTATGCATTCGGTTTGTCTGACCGTCTGTCCGGATGGCCGTATGTCCGGATGGTCGTCTGGCCGTCTGTCCGTACTATAACTCCCGTAAAAATAGTCGGATTGCCCTGAAATTTTTGGACGTTTTTCACGTTTACCCCAGCACGAACCCTATTGAATATGAAGTTTCTACTATGATTAGTTTATCTACAGAGATAATCAAAATTTTCCCATTACATTACGGCCTATGTGGAAAAATCATTAATATACTCGGATCGCCATGAAATTTTAGGACGTTATTGAGGTTTACCCTAGCACGAACCCTATTGAAAATGAAGTCTCTACTATGATTAGTTTATCTACAAGGCGAATCCAAAGTTTTCCATTACATTACGGCCATGGGGAAAAAGCGTTAATATACTCGGATTGCCATGAAATTTTAGAACGTTATTCACGTTTACCCTAGCACAAGTCCTATCGAAAATGAAGTTTCTACCATGATTAGTTTATCTACAGGGCGAATCAAAAGCTTCCTATTACATTACGGCCTATGTGGAAAAATCGTTTCAAAGGAATTTTAAAGATGTTATACCCTGTCAAACATATTAAAATATGCATTCTATAAAATATAAGGTGAAAATGTAGCTATTATTCATTTGCAGGGCCACACAAAAGAATTTCATTAGATAATGGTAAAATGGGGAATTGTGTGTGACATATTTTAAATATATTAAGCTTTTTCATGTATAATAAAATTGATATATGCCACTGAAGCTTAATATAAATTATACGTTACTGTCTTTCGTAATATGAAGTACATAGCATTTACAGGGCCACACAAAAGATTTCAATAGTATATTCTTTCCGAAATCCGTGATGATGGCTGATGGAGGGATGAAATGCATTTTAATTATGATATTCACGTTTATATTTCGCTAAATATATGCACATTATATGGTGTGTATAAATGTTGTAGTTGATATATACCCAAAAGAGCTCACCAACGTTACTGAATATGAGCATAAATTATTTAAACTTGGTTCTTAAATAAGCTATGCATTTTTACGCTGAGCTGCATTCAATTTACTGAGAAATGTTTGCAGAATATAGATAAAGGGATATACAGGGCCACGCAAAGAATTCGGTACACGGATGCCTATGAATGATGATTTATGAGAATGTGATTTCAGTTTGTTTATCTTACAACAAATTTTAGCCTAATGCTGACGTGTATTAATGGTACAATGTAAATTATAGGGCTGAACAAAAGTATTCAAGTATGTTTCCATCTAATAGTATGAATTGCTGAAAAAGACATTTCAAGCTACTGGGTATTTTCTTGCTAAATTAAATTTTCCCATTATATGAACTGACATATGAAATACAAGGCTATTTTAAAGTACTGGAATACATATTTGGGTGTATTTCGCTATACACTATTATTTCCCTAAATAACAAAGTTTCGTTAAAGATTTCATTAAGTGTTGGAAAATGCTTCATAATCTATGCTTAACGCATGATTTTTCTTACTTGTTTTTTAATTGAGTAGCTTGCAGATATGTATCAAAATATATTTTTCGATATATTAATACATTTTTATTTTCTTCTACCTTCAATAGAAGAAAGTATTGTAATAGAAAATTTTTTCGACTTCCGGTTTTTGACCGATTTACACCTTTTAAGGATCAGAGATTCCAAAAAAAACATGTTGTTAAAAAAAGTCTGCCTGTCTGTATGTGTGTGTGTCTGTATGTCTGTATGTATATCTGTGTGTGTATCCGTATGTCTGTATGTATATCTGTGTGTGTATCCGTATGTCTGTATGTATATCTGTGTGTGTATCAGTATGTCACCATTCTACCATCAAAAAGTGTATGAAGATATGCATTGAAAGGAAAAAAAATTGGTGAATGTATTTGGCTATGGCAAGCAGGTCCTCCTTCAATTTTGTAATACTCCCCCGGAAGATGACGCTGTAATCGTGATTTTTGTGCCATTTTCAATATTATACCGACCAAAAGTATATGAAGTTATGTATCGAATTAAACCAAATTTTTTGTGTAAGTGTATGGCTATGGCTAGTTAGTCCTCTTTCAATTTTGTAATATTCCGCTTGAAGGGGGCGCTGTAATCGAGATTTATGTTCCATTTTCAAAATCGTACTGACCAAAAGTGTAAGAAGTTTTGCATCGAATTGAACCAAATTTTTTGTGTAAATGTTTGGTTATTCTTAGTTGGTCCTACCAGAACATGGAAAAAGTTCGCCGGGGGGGGCCTCTGCAATAGCTAATTTTGTGCCATTTTTAATATTGCACCACCTAAAAGTGTATGAAGTTATGCCTAAAACTGAACTAAAATTTTTGTGTATGATTATTTTTTGGTATGACAAATAGGTCCTCCCTGAATTAAAAAAAAAAAAAAATCTGCCTATCATTCTATTGTTCGTCGGCTCGAGCAGAGACGGAAACTATTTACTCCGATTAATTGACTGAAGCAGAAATTTAAGATTAAAATAAAAGTTGGTATAATATTGAATTAAAATTATTAAAGAATTAACATGAGTAACTCTTTTATTGGATATTAAAATGTACGTATGAGATTGAAGAAAGTATTGTGATTGGCACATCTAACTAGTTTTTGTTTTGTTTTTCATGCGACATTAGGGCAGTGAAAACATATGTAATATGTTTATGATACTATGTTAATACTATGTGAACATAAGTACTCTATAAATTTAGTGGCTCTCTTGAAATTTAGGTAGTAATTTAACTTAAATTATCGTGTTATTTAAACTGATGTATATGGTGAAATATTAAAAATTAGTGCAACATAACTCAAAGTATATCGATTAAATTATACTGTAAAATGGAGGTAGAAACATTACCACCAATTTTAAGGAGTATGTTACATAATTTTTACTTTAATCTACTTTCAATAGAATGCAGTATTGTAATAGGAATATTTGACAGATTTGCACGTTTTATGGAGTCAAAGACTTCTTAGGTCATAGACCTTCTAAGCCGGTTGTTTGCAAAAATCTGATGACAAAAGAATAAGAAAAAAACTATATTGAACTACAGTCGAGGGGGGGGGGAAGTAAATCCTACTGTCTGTGCAAAAATTTATCGTAGTAGAAACTTAATCCTACAAATCGATTAAAAATCAAGTCAATTTTTAAATGATGTATATGTTACCGTTAAAGCATATAATTCAGTTATTTCATGAAATACCTTGTTATTTCATAAAATAAATATCCAAGTCCATTAAAGTATTAAAATTGTTGGATTCTATGATTTCACTAGTTATTTTATAGAATTACGATTGCCTAAACGTTATAGTATAAAATAAACAATTTAACATTTAAAAAATCCGTTCTATAAAATTGATAAAAATTACAAAGCTGCCCCACGCGACTTTTTTTTTCGTTCTAACTGGCACCACTTTTCAAAAATAGAGACCTCTAACATACACTTTGACAACATTTGCAATAATAATAATAATAATAATAATAATAATAATAATAATAATAATTAAAAATTTATATTAGAAAAAACTGGTAGGAACAGAATATAAAAATAGTCAGCTGTGGCAGCCTTGTAAATAGTTAAAGACATTCTAAAAATACATTTCGAATTATTATTCATGATTTAGTAAAAAAAAAATATAAAAACGAATATAATGTAATATATTTTTATATTAGTTAAAAGCAAAACAAAATAACAAAATGTAGTAAAATGTACGCATAAGGTAGTAGAAAGTTTTTCGATTTTTACATCCAACAAACTTTGGCTGTTTTACATGTAAGTTTTTTGTTCATTTGTCCATTCTGCGCAAATGAACCTAAACTTCTTTTAAATCGAAATCAAATCCCACTACAAAAATCCCTTATTTATTAGAAAAACCTGTGAAATATGCCATCAGAATCTATTTGAAAAAATAGTTTAGAAAATAGAAATTTTTTTATTTCTATGTAAAAAACAATTGTTACCTACGCTTAACAAAAATGTTAAGAGTTGGAAACATTATAAAATTGAAATACGTCTGCAATATTCAACGTCTGTGTAAAATCATTATACATTGCTGTATCAACTGTTAGAAAGTATTTAAGATCAATGTAGGTTTTTTCTGTCAGTAAGATATTCAACAAAAAGAAAAATTTCAAAAATTAACATTAGGAAAACGACATAATTATATCTATTCATTTATATCATACAGCCTTTCGCAACACTTTTTTCGCAATAATTTTTTTTTAAGGTTTAAAAATATATTTTAAAAAAAACATGCTGATTTTCTTGCGATAATTACAAGATTATTTAAGTAATGTATACTTAGTAATGTATACCTGAGTAATGTATATATGAGGTATTAAAAAATCTGTTTAGTTCACTTTTTCTAAAAATTTATAGCGACTTATGGAAAGATATAGTCAGACGACATTTTTGGATTTTTTAAAGCATTACCTAACAAAAATCGATGAAAAATTTTAACATTAAATACAACATTATTTCTTTAGAAAATTTTGGTAATATCATATATTCTGAAAGATCTTGCAAGTCTTCAAGCAATATATATCTTTTCTTTATGAATGGACTAATTTTAATTTTAAATGAATCGGAATTGGATTTGGGAAAAGTCGATGTCCGACATCTCCTTTTACTTTCTCAAAGATTTATTTTGAAATTTAAATGTCTAGTACATTAGTTACATTATTAAATTTAAATATCTGATATTAGATTCAAATGTCACATTATGAGACTTACATATGGGTAAGCATATTTCATGTGTTATAGTTAAAAATAAATTCTATAGATAAATTTTTCAATTTTACATTCATTATTTTTATTGTAAACGAAAGTAAAAAATTACATTTGAGTTTATACAACTGACAAATGTGATTGATACTAATTTTTAAAGTTTTTAGAAAAGTTTGTTGGTGCATTATAGTTTTTTTTCAGACAATAAACAAATATTTGAAAACGTCTGATGAAAGCAACTGATGTTCTGTTTTCAAATTTTTATATGTATAAAAATTATATAAAGATTTCGTTCAACAACTATTTTTTACAAAATACTCTATATGAACTTTAAAAATATCCCTGTAGGTGTTACGTTAAAAATATACGTTTTGTTTAAATTTCCTAGTAATTTCGGTATACAATCCCACTGCCATATTCGGGAAATGTTTTCATTATTTTCTGTACCATTCATTCAAATATATCGCTTCGTTTGAAATGGTAGAGCCTATAGTTATTATGATAGATTGAAGCTATTTTGACAGTAGCAGTGCCTTAGAAAATATGTAAATGTTATTCGTTTAATTTTAACAGGCACTTTGTTTACATATACCCTTTAATTTTAAATGCGCTGGTGAAGAGTAGTAGTAAAAGCCTTTGGTCTTGTGATTTTATTTAATTATTTCTTAAATAATTTAATTGGTATTTTCAATAAATTAAGCACTAATCCACTTTAACTGTTTAGGTGATAACCATGAAACTTTTCTTAGCATTATAGATTTATATTTAAGGGGTCTAGTATAGTGATGGGCGATTTTGATTTTTTAAATCGATTTAATCGATATTATGGTCAACTCGATTTAATCGATACTATAAAATTTTTAATCGATTTCTCAGAAGATGTTATTTTTATTTTGCTTCAAAAGTTGAAGATAAAGCAGTCGGATGTGCCAATCTCAAAAAGTCTTCTATCTCATACATGATAAAACTTCTAAATGCACTAACACATTGCCAATGTCAAATTTAAATTATTTATGCCCATCATGAAGATTTAAAAAGTATAGGTTGAAGTATGAACATTTTAAAAGGAAATAAAAGCATTGCGTTTTCCAAACAAATCGCTGAATTTCGGTCCACCCCCTCTTAGATGTCTGTAACCGAAATATATGCAATTCAAAGAGCATCACAGCGACACCTGTTGTGCAGTATACACTCAAGCCTAATAAGAATCTATTTATGTGAAAGTTTAACCGAATATGAAATTTGATTAAATTCCATGCATAATTTCTAAGATATAGCTATCACTAATATCGTGAAAAATGCAGGATAGCAGAGCAGTATTATATAACTTACACAAAAACCTAATCAGGAATAACGTATGATAATATCTAAGAGAATATCAAGTTTGATGAAATTCCGTTCAGGAGCTCTTGAGATATGATCAATAAAATCTTGTAGATCCTGAAAAAGCGGTTGAATTCAGGGGTTAGCCCGAAGAGGAACATCTCCGCCCCGGAACTTTGAAATGTCTCACGAAAATATTGAAGCTTCATGTACAAGAGTCCCCCCCCCCCTTTCTCTGAAGTATAGAATGCCCCTTCAAGGAGACATAAATATCCCTCCCAGTGAAAAATATCTGAATTCAACACTGCTGATAAAAGCAGCATAGCAACGCCTCCTGCATAGTTATTTACACTGAAACCTAATAAGCACCAAACTTATGAATGTGAAGCTTGATGAAATTTTCTGAATTAGTTTCTGAGATGCAATTATTGCAAAAATCAGGAAAAATGCAGCGTCACCAGCCGTTAGATTTAAATCAAAACTTAATCATTAACAATTTACGTTAGTATCAAACTGAATCTGAAGTTTGGCAAAAATACGTGCATTAGTTCTTGAGGTATCTATCGTGCAGTAATCATGAAAAATACAACATAACAGCGCCACCTGTAGAGCGATTTTTACCGTAAGTAATCAGCACCAATTTATATGAAAGTCTAGCTGAATCTAAAGTTTCAAGAGGTTCCAGGCATTAGTTCTTGAGATAGAGCGCCCACAAAATTTTGTAAGAGACAAACAAATAGACAGACTGAAAGACAGACAATTTATAAAAACAATAAAATGTAAATAACAACATATTCGAATTTTGTAAGCATTAGGTTATTATTATTTTTTAAATAACATCATACAAACAAAGAAAAAAAAAGGCAAAGTTTTTTTTTTAAAGAAAATAAGCAACATATAATGCCTAGAATTATATATGGATGTGTAAACATGTTTAATAATCTACATAACCCTCTCCCCCCCCCCCCGTTTTTACATAAGTTAATGAGATTTGTCTTTTTTCTGTAATTATCTTCTTCTTTATAGTTTTTCAAAATAATAATAATAATATATATATAATAAAAAAAGGAAGTCTATCAAAATGCAGAAGATTCTTTCCTTTCCTCGCCCCCCCCCATTCCCCCCACGGAGGGCATCTTCTGCCCTTTGTACCTATATCCCTCGTGTTGATAATCGGCTGTCATAAAATAAACCAAACCTTTCCTCGTCTACCCTATTTAAATCCTCTATCTTCACAGTTTCCTTTTCCCCGCCGAAAATCTTGCCAGTCCTTTGAGTCAAAAACAGACGCAAAATCACTGACCAATCACATTACAAGGTGATAAAGCCTAGATGAAAAATCGCAACACTATTTTGAATGCAAGTAGTAGATCGATCTTTTGTAGTAGATCGATCTTTTGTAGTAGATCGAATCAGTACAGAACATTGTGTAGTAGATCGATGTCAATGTCGATGTCAGAATCGATTTTATTTTGATTTACTAAAATTGAAATCGCATTTTGAAATCGATTTTTAGATACAAGTAGTGTTGTTACTTTTTTGATATGCTTGAAATCGATCTACGTTTCAGGTTGAATAGATCTTTCCCTTTCTATTGTTTTAATGGTAGCAGTAAAATTTTCAAACTCAAATATTAGGCGAACCGTTGATTTTAGAGGGGTAAGACTTAAGTATGTCAAGATATTCTAAGGTATGGTCAATCGAATAGTGATGACCATTATACCCTAGCAGCACATAGGGGGTGGGGGGCAGGGGGGGGGCAATATTCAATACAGGTATGGGTGGGTCATGTGACATATCGTTGCAAAGGTCTTGGCCTGGGCTATCCATATCTGTATATCTCTTCATAATATAGTTCAATTTTCAGACTCCAGGGGGCATTTTTAAGCTTTTTTGGGGTTTTTTTTCCCTTCCCCCACTTTGTAGTGTATCATTTTATAGATCTTCACTTGTAGACCTCAAATATCTTGAATTGATTGGTAGAACTTATGTAAAATTTCGTATACGAAAGGATTACCATTTTTTCTTTCAAACCAGATATTTCTAAAAGTAAAAATTTCAAACTCAAATAATAGGCGAACCGTTGATTTTTGAGGGGTAAAACTTACTGATGTCAAGATATTCTAAGCTTGGTCAATCGAATAGTGATGACCATTATACCCTAGCAGCACATAGGGGCAGGGGGGGTCAATATTCAATACAGGTATGGGTGGGTCATGTGACATATCGTTGCAAAGGTCTTGGTCTGGGCTATCCATGTCTGTATATCTCTTTATAATATAGTTCAATTTTCAGACTCCAGTGGGCATTTTTAAGCCTTTTTTTTTTTTACTTTTCCCCTTACCTCAATTTGTAGTGTATCATTTTCAAGGTCTTGACTTGTAGACTTCAAATATCTTGAATTGAAAGGTAGAATTGATGTAAAATTTCGTATAAGAAAGGATTAAGGTTTTCTTTTCAAACCAGATTTTCCTAAAAGTAAAAATTTCAAACTCAAATATTAGGCGTACTATTGAAGACTTACGGATGTCAAGATATTCTAAGGTATGGCAATCGAATAATGTTGACCATTATACCTTAGTAACACATAGGGGTGAAGAAGGGGAGGGACAAATTCAATACAGGCATGGGTTTACGGATTTTCTTCAAATTTTGGATATATTTTCATTCTAATAAGGTGCTTTTCTGATTTGTTCTGGGTATTCATTGGTTATATAAAAGGATTTGGGGGCTACTCTTCTTAACCGTTTAAACGCCAAAGTTCCCAAGAGGGAACATAGTATTATTTGCAATGCAAAACATATATTTTCCAATATAATTACGATGTTCTTATTTTTCCTATAAAATATAAGGTTGATTTTAACTTTTGAAAAAGAAATATGTTTAAGCATTTATCACAGATATAAAGAGTATGCAAATTCCTTAATTTACATAAAAATATAATTTTTGTTTTTATCGTTTCTCTATATTACTCACATTTGACCACTAGGAACCTAAATGTTTTTTGGAATTCGAGAAAATACTCAAGAAGAACATTTTTAAATTTGTATGCATAAATCAAAACATTTGAAGTTGTAATATGAGAAAAACAAAATTATTATTACATTGCGATATTAATTCGGCTTGTAAACAGTTAATTTAGGTAAATGTTTTTTTTTTTTTTTTTTTTTTTTTTTTTTTTTTTTTTTGTGCAAAATTAACCGATTTGTTGCCGATGATAGGTTATGCGCTGCCCGACCATTGAAGGTACAGTTATCCATTAATCCGCAATTAGGTCGCTTCCAACTTCTTCGGATAATCGACGCTCCGCTGTATTTTTATTTCTTTGTTAATCAGAGAAAATTATGTTGTTTCACTGTTAATTATTCTTATGAAAACAACATTTTTTTTCTGTTAACTGCTGAAAATTTGGTAAACGTCAAAAAAGAATAATATTTTATCAGCTGTAAATGAGATGAGGCGATATATATTTTAAAAGAGAAAAAAAAGTTTAGTCACATATTTTTTTTTTAAGCAGAATTTCTGCTTTTAAATTGGTGGATAATTAATAATTAGCATGTGCTGATTGTGCAATTAAACCATCACAGCTATTTTGAAAGAAAATTTGCAATATTTGTGTTTCCCACACCATTATAAAAGGTCTTAAAAAGACTGAAAAAAAAAATTTTTTTGAATAAATTTAGAGCTTTCAAAATTTTATTCATATGCGATTTTTAAGAAGAATGACGTTTAAAGGAAGTAAGGCTCCATTTGTTTGGTTGAAGGAGTATGTAGAAAATACATGTGTTTCGGATTAATATATATATATATATATATATATATATATATATATATATATATATATATATATATATATATATATATATATATACAAATCATTTCTCCCTTTTATTTTTTTATCTAACCGAGATCTTTCTCAAAAAAATAAAGTTAAATATAATATAAATTATTATTAAAATTGTATCTAAAAATAATAAAAGATAAATCCTTATTATTCGACTCTAAAAAGCTGTAATAGCTTACTTCTGTGCCTCCCTAAATGGGAGTGAGGAGTATGAGGTATTACGGCTCTGCTGATTAGCCAAGTTTTAGAATTACTAATTTTGAGCTCATCCGTGTAAAATCTAAAAATATCGAAATATCGATTCTAGAATTTAGAAATCGATTCTTATTATAATCGATGTCATTTTATACGATGTCGATTTTAATCGATTCTCAAAATTCCCAGAATCGCCCATCACTAGTCTAGTACCTTTTTAATTCGTTGAAAATCAGTAAAAACATTGAAGTATGAATTAGTGTAACTCCTGTATTTTTTTATGTATAAACATAAAATTTTGAATTTGGATTAAACAGATTATGTTTTTAATACAGTACCCTAGATACTGACTAGTCTTTTGTAGAATTTGTGTACTGTTGAATTTAAAACATCTCTTTACTTCATTCCGTAAGTCATTGCGCGCATGATATCTTGAGAACGTATGTATGGATTTTTATGAAATTTAATGCATATAATAGGCATATATGTATTTTTAAAATGAACTACTCTTAGATCAAAAATATTTCAATAACTATAAAAAATTAATATTTTTGTTTAGAAAATCAAAAAATTATGTATTTTAATCAATAAAACTACTCATAACTAAAATTATTATCACTCTAAATACTTAAAAGTAGATCATTTAAACACACATATCTGCTTAATAACTACACTTAATTTCAATATAATCCATACATGCGTTCTCAAGATATCGTGCGCGCAATGACTTATAGAGTGAAAAAACAGATGTTTTAATTTCAATAATACACAAATTCTGTAAAAAACTAGTCAGTATCTAGTGGTAATACATAAAAAAAGTATTATCTGTTTAATATAAAGCCAAAATTTCATGTCTATACATAAAAAAAATAATGAGGATACGCTAATTTAAACCTTCAATGTTTTTTGTTGATTTTTCAACGAGTTTAAAAGGTACAAGACCCTTTAAAAAACCAATTTTTTAAAGAGCAGTAATAACTATCTAAACCATTTTATTTTAATTATAAATTATTACGGATAAAATGTAGGACAATGAAATTATTATATATTACATTTTATCTTGTTTTTATCATTGTGATTCTCATAATATATAGAATATTTTATCATATTATCATATAGAATATTTTATCATATTTATCATGTTAGCGTTCTTCAATATTTTAAGAAATCTGTATTAAATGACGGAAATCTAATAATTTAAGTTACTTTACAACGTATTAAATATAAAATGTAGCAATATAGTACTTTTTTAAATAGTTTATAAATTAAAAGATATTCCATAACAATTTAAAAAAAATTCCTAAAAGAAATCTTTAAACTTATCCCAATAAATTTTAAACTTTTCTTGCATCCAGCAATATCCAGTGAAAAAACTGAAATACACAGTGTATAATATTTCAAAATATATTTTGCTTCCGTTCATTTCATTTAAACTAAATAAAGTGAAAATATAACTGCAAAAGAAAGAACAAACCTGATTTTACATGCAACGGAAAATTTTTAACATTTTTTTTTCTTTATATCCTTTTTTATATCCATAACTCGGCCAACGTACTTTATGTTCTATAGGCTTTTAATGCATAGATAACAACTTTTATGACATATTTGTGTAATTCAGTGCTCAGCAGTAATATAAAAGCAATAAAAGACCAAATGATAAGAAAAATTAATTTAATTAGAATTAATTGCTTAATTACAATGTTATTCGCAAATAGTATGTATTGAGTGACTCTCTGAATAGCTCACCACCTTTCGAAGCACGCTTAGAACAATTTCATGTTTTAAAATTTGAACAAAGGTTATGTTTTTTCAACACGTAAAAAATATAATTACGCAGAATTTCAATTTAAAAAATACAAAATAATGTTTAAATAGGCAATATTTTTATTCTCAGCATCATCAGCATCATCAACATCATCAGAAACATCATAAGCTGAAAGAACATCTTAAACCAATTGGAGCAAGACAAAAAAAATTGGTTGTCTTTTCAATGCAATAAAATAAAATAAAATAAATTGTATAGAAATTAGTGAAACACTTTTTCGTACGGCAGCATTATGCAAAATTTAAAATAAATCTTTGGAATAAATGTCTTACACCAAATATGTAATAAAAAATTTACAATATTTGTCCTATTTATCTGATTTCTCGTATGTTTGTTCATAGCCGACGTAATATTAAAAACTAATATAATTTATGTAAGCTAAATTAAATTATTTGAGAGCTATAAGAGATATCATTATTTGCATATAAGCAATAGTTTATTATACTGTTTAATTATCCTTTATTATTTCCCTTTCGATTCGGAAAGATGAATACCGCACATAATTCGTTTTATGTGCCGTTATCGTTCAGTTTAATTGCCATAAGATTCATATCAATGAGTAATGTATTTAGAGGCATTAATGGACCGCTTTATATATGAATGCAATCAGAAAGAAACTATTCTTACACTTTTCTTGAAGGAAGAGTAACATTAATGGATCAAGAAATTTAGTTGTATGAAAATGGAAATTATTTATCCTCTAATGATTTTTTTTTTCTTATAATATATGGTTATTTGGAAATACATTGTTAAGATATAATAGATATAAAATTACATGTTAAATTTAATGTACTCTAAAAATAAAAAAGTTCGGGTGGTTAAATGTTCATACATTGTATTTCACATATTTCATTATCGATGAATTCTCAGACAATTCCTTATTAAATTATTTCTAAACAACAGGTTTTTGTGTGTTTTAACCGTATATGTACAATAACATGTTCTTATACATTTTATATTTAATTTATAAATAATATAAAATGAATAACGTTATAAATTTATTGAAATTATCAAGTATAAAGTCAAATTAAAAATACAAAAATTTATCTCAAAGGAAATCTAATAAACAAAGTTTAGTTTCTTCTATTACACTTTATGTGCCCAAATTTTCTTTAAAAGTATTTATTGATTGTAGAAATAAAAGTCAAAGTTAATGATGCCAATACATAGAAATTCACTATTATAGATATTACTACATACTATATTACGATATACTATATTTTATATAATAGAAATTTACTGTTAATTTCCTATTTAGTATCAATATTATCTGAATTATCATTCAATGGCAACGGGGCTTAATATTTTTCAAATAAAACTTTTTGTACTACCCAAGTAAACAATGTTTAGTACAAGAATGTTTTTATTAACTTTTATATGCAAATACTACAAATGTATAGCAAATACATGTTTAAATGAGAATCACAAAATGAACTTTTCTAAAAGTCTTGACGTGATGAAATAATTGAATTTCTCACTTTCATTGAAAAAGTTACTTTCTTAAATCATTGTATCTTTTGTACTTACGAATAAGATTTTTAGCTTTTCCGAAGAAAATATTTCATTATACATATGTATCTATCTAACAGCTACTATTATGAAGTTGTGGATACACGTGCAATGTACATATAAAGCTTTTCGAAAAACACAATTCGACATGTATGCATGAACAGAAATATGAATTTTTTTGAATGACAAATTTGATACAAAATTTTAAATTGATCAATAATTGAAAAAAATTACTTATTCCAGTTATAAATTAAAACTATTGAAATTTTATTTTCTATCAACAGAAAAATTTCGAAAAACAAGAAAATACTCCACTTATAAATCTAATATTAAAACTAATTAACATAAACGGTATAGCACGGTCTTATAGTAAAATAGGCCCTTGAATCAGCCAAGACAAGTCTTGCTTGAATGAATAGTTCTTAAACAGAAATGTGTTTCTTTCCAGTTTGTAGCTTATACCACATGTCCATGGGGGTTATGACACTTAATGCCTGTTTTGGAAATGGGCGCTTTGTGAAAACTACTGGCCGGTTATCAATGAAAAAATAAGGGATGTACAAAATCACAATAAAAATATTTGAAAATTTTTGAGATTTTTTTTTTAACAAAGGAGTAATTTTTATATTTTTTTCTTGTTTTTAAATAAATATTTTGATTTAAAATCTATTGAAATATTCAGATGACCACGTTAAATTTTTTATTTGAAATATGGCTCGGTACACATCAATCTCATATATTCTAATAAATCAAGTGAAAATGTTACCAGCTTCAAATCAAGACACTGTAGATAAAATATTACTGAATATAGTAATCATGGAATTCATAAGTGATTGTTATTGTTAACTACAGAAAAGTTTTTAATCTAAAAAATCGAAGCGAAATTTTTTTTTAATCGTTTGGTTACATAGATTTTATAACTCGCATAATGTGATGTACTTTAGACATAATTAAATAGAGCTTTTCACTCTGATGTTACAATATTCAGAAATATTTACGTTTTTCTTATTATACATCTTAACAGCATTTATGTCAGGTGGTAGAGATTAAATTGTAAATACGCACCGTTTTTAAATCTAATATTAGTGTTTTGATTTTTTTTTTCATTTATCAAGGATTTCTTATATAGAATCCATATCGGTAATTTAGATCTGAAGCTATAGCTTTAAAAAACAGCATTCTTCTAAAGAAATTAGAATTATGATCCACAGAAGAAAGTTTTTAGTCATTCGCCAAATAACGTCTGACTGATAATGTGTAGAATATCTAAACGTAACCTCGTAGATGGAGATTAATCTTGTACATTTCTTTTTATTGATCAATTTTATTATCTACACTGTTAAAAGTCAAGGTGATAAACCGGCGCCATTTGGGATCCGAAGGTGAAAAAGCCCTAGGGTCCATTGGAACCCGGGGCATTTGGAACCCTATGGTGCCATAGGGGCTTGGATATGTGGTTGCAGTGCCGACAGGTCTCTTACTGGCTGATTGGAGCTAAATAAGGTGCCATACACTTCGTATTGGCAGCAATGTGGCACCTCATCGGGTGACTGGAACCATGCGCATGAGCTGTGACACGTGTCTTTCTGTTTTCTGTGACGGCAAGTAAAATCTATGGCTATGAGTGAATGAAAGTGAGTTCGATGGCCAAGCGGTTAGAACGCTGAGCTTGTAATGAGACGTTGTGAGTTCGAATCCTTTGACGGCCAAAAGTCGGTTTCTATATTTTAATTTTTTTTATTATTGGACACTCTGGATGAACGGTGCCATCTTTTCACCCTAATTAAAGGTGTCATTCTGACTCCTTTAGGGGTGTCACCAGTGAGACAAGCCTTTCACCCCTAAAAGGTGCAATGTGTCACCATTAGTTTTAACAGTGTATTTTGTATTTAAAGTGGCTCTCCGAAAACTATTTTCATATGATAAAGAAGTTTCTAGGGCGCAAAGCATTTTCTATTTTTGAAAAACACACATTTGATTAAGTCAATAGTAGGCTTTGGTATTACCTAAATGTAAAGTGTCGTTCTACAGTTTACTTTCCTTGCTGCTATATCTTCAAATGATTACCGCGACGGTTTAGCTTCATACGTAAACTGTAGGTAATATCGGGGTTGCATTTGTAGTAACATACGCAACTCGCAACATACACATCCCTCCTTTGTATGGTGATTTTTCAATAAAATACCCACATAAAAAATGGTTTTAGTAAAAACCGCAAATCAATAGACCAATTTTTCCGTTTTTTATAATCATTTGAAATTTGAACCCTCTGAACACAGTTCAGTTTGTGCTACTTAACCACTCCCTACTATTCAAATTTTGAGCTCAAAGTTTAAGTTTATGTCTAAGCTTACTAAACCATTTAATGAGATGTAAAAAAAAAAACGAAAAAAAATAGTTGTTCGTTACTTCAAAGTCTAAAGCGTCTTCTATCGGCATTTTTCAAAATTTATCCTTTTAATTTGTTTTCAAGAAAATGCCGACATGAAGAATAGTTTTAGTGAAAACCACAAATCAATCGACCAAATTTTCCGTTTTTTATGTTTATTTGAAATTTTGGACCCTAAACTTTGATGGCGACTATCTCCTTTGGCAAACGCTTGGGACCCTTGGTTTCATATTTAATATTGTTTGTCTTGATGTGTTCTATCACTCCTCTTTAATTGTAAAAGTAATTTAGAATCACCCTGTATATAGAAATTAATGTATCAAACTACATCTAAATTTTGTTTTTGGCTTAAAGATCACTCACCAATTTTAGGCAGCGATAGTACAGATACGTTTTAAATAAAATCTATAAGAAATATAAATACCATTATTAATTTTTATTAACTGTATCTGGAAATGCAGCATCATAAAATGTAGTTTCCATAACAATTCAACTTATTATAACAACGAAATCTGATGAACGTTTTAAAAAAAATAATTGAAATAATGGCAGTTTAAACTGTCACTATTTTTTCAATAAGTTACTCGTGATATTGAAAGTTGCTTTTTTAAAATAATTAGTTTCTTTCTCTTTGCGATAAATAAGTAAGCAGTCGTGTATGATAATCTAATATTCTGAAAATGATTTTTTTCTTTAATTATTGTGAAAGAAAGGAAGGTTTCTCTTCAAGAAAGTTTCGGTCAAGAAAATTCAGAAAATCCAATGCAAAACAAAAAGGGCGGAGGGTAGGGTGTTGATCGTAATATGAAATTATGTCATTCAATTTGGTATGTGTTTTATTAGAAGTTGACGTTCGTGCACGATTTTAAAATAATGCTTTTGTTTAATATTATTTATTAATTTATTTGAAAACGAATAAGACAAAATAAAGACGATAATTATGATGGGTTATTTTGTTTTCTTCTTGTACTTATTTAAGTTTTTTTGAAATAATGTTAGGGAAAATATACAAAAAAGTACATTTATCAGGACCTCATTTATATTGAACATATTTATCTTATATATGTTATATCTGCTATATAAAATACCTTATAAATGTATAAACTTTTTTTGTGTCTCAATATTTGTTTCCTAATGCTATGCTGTTATATAAGCAACATGCAACAAAACTTATTCACTTATTTTCTCTAGAAGTAAAGTTACAAAATTATATTTTTAAACATACTTTCCCAAAAGGAAAGAAACTATTTATATAAATGAAAGATGTTTTTAAAAACAAATGTTTCAAATAGATTTTAATACAAAATGTAATTTTCACTTAAATTACTTTCGAATTTAACAAATTACCCAATATGCACTCTTTCCAGCTACAGTTTCTGGCAATTTGCTTAATGTTTCTTTACTGTTAAGTATTACTGTAATCCTATTCACATCAAACGCTGATGCATTTTTTTTTTCATTTCCTTAATGAATTATTTTATATTTAAAAATTTTTTGGGAAACAATGCTCTCTATTGATTTATAAATGGGATTCTTTCTTTTTAGTCATTTAGAAATATACAGGTTTTTTTAAAATATTTTTAATACAGATTCTTTTATTCTTCTTTAAACATAAAAATAAAACTTTTTAAAATTCACATTTAGAACAATACGTTTTTGCAATTCAATTCAACGATTTTTTTTTTTTTTTTTTTTTTTTTTTTTTTTTTGCTAAGATTTATGTGGGTGGCAAAGATTAATTTCTTTAAAAAATAAACCTATGACAATTTCAATTCTACCTTATTTCCTTAATATGTGTGTAACAGCGTTTTTTAATTAAAAATGTATTTAAGTAAACATAGATTTCCAAGAAAATATTAAACATATCCATGTTAGTATTATGTAAAATATAACAGATCCTACAAAAATTTTATGTAATTAAACTTTGAAAACTATGCAGTTGTTGTTTATTATAATATCTGTATTTATTGACATATTGTTGCAAAAATAATGTTAATAATTCATCAAAGGTAGAGATGTAATAATTTACTAATATAAAGTAAACCAATCTTAATTAATTCATATACTGGAGAAATCTGATACGAATAATTTTCCGACTTTATGGTTTATGTAGAAGTAAAATTGAAGAATGGTTTTTTTTCAAACATACTTTCCTAAAAAAAAAAAAAAAAAAAAAAAAAAAAAAAAACTTCTCTAAGGGAAAGTGGTTTTTAAAAACAATTGTTTCAAATGGATTGCTATGCAAATTTTAATTTTCACTTAAATTACCTTCGAATTTAACAAATTACCCAATATGCAATCTTTCCAGCTACAGTTTCTGGCAATTTGCTCAATGTTTCTTTATTGTTAAGTATTACTGTAATCCTATTCACATCAAACGCTGATGCATTTTTTTCCTTTCCTTAATGAATCATTTTATATTTAAAAGATTTTTGGGAAACAATGCTTTCTATTGATTTATAAATGGGATTCCCTCTTTTTTAGTTATTGATAATATGATAACATTTTTTTTCTTTTTCTAAATATCGTTAATACAGATTCTTTTATTCTTTTTTAAACATAAAAAAAGAAACTTTTGTCTTGTAATTAACAGGCTGTATCGTTAAAAATTGACATTTAGAACAATACGTTTTTGTACACTGTAAAAAAAAAAAAAAAAAAAAAAAAAAAAAAAAAAAAAATCTGTAAAGGTACTAAACTTTATCTAGGAAACTTGGATTCTTAGAACATTTCCTGTAACGGTAACAGCAAAAATTCAAGTTTCAGAATCAGTTACATGAATTTTTCCTGTTGCCATTACATGAAAAGTTCTTGGAATCCCAGTTTCCTAGAAAATATTTAGTACCTTAACAGATTTTATTTTTTTACAGTGTACTTCGATTCAAAGGTTTTCTTTTTGCTGAAGGCTTATGTGGAGGTCGATTATTAATCTCTTTAAAAAGATAAACCTATGACAAACTCAATTCTACTTTATTTCCTTAATATGTGTAAAACGTATTCTGCTATCGAGTTCCCTTAAATAACTATCAGCGGCTTTTAGCTGGAACTTGTGAAGAGTAATATTTTACACCCTTATACACTGTAAAAAAAATCTGTGAACGTACTAAACATTTTCTAGGAAACTGGGATTCCAAGAACTTTTCATGTAACGATAACAGGAAAAATTCATGTAATCGATTCTGAAACTTGAGTTTTTGCTGTTACCGTTACAGGAAACGTTCTTGGAATCCCAGTTTCTTAGAAAAGGTTTAGTACCTTTGCAGATTTTTTTTTAAAGTGTAGAAGTAAAATTGCAGAATTGTTTTTTTTTTTTTTCAAACATACTTTCCTAAAAGAAAAGCAACTATTTCTGTAAGTGAAAATTGTTTTAAAAAACAATTGTTTAAAATGAATTGTTGTACAAAATGTAATATTCACTTAAATTACTTTCGAATTTAACATATTACCCAATTCGCAATCTTTCCTGCTACAGTTTCTGGTAATTTGCTTAATGTTTCTTTGCTGTTAAGTTTCACTGCAATCCTATTCACATCAAAGGCTGATGCATTTTTCTCATTTCCTTAATGAATTCTTTTATATTTAAAAGATTTTTGGGAAACAATAGTTTCCATTGATTTATCTTGGAATTCTATTCTTTTAGTCCTTAAGAAACATGGTCTCGGAAAGATTTTAAAATATCTTTAATATATTTTTTAAATTATTTTTTAAACACAAAAAGGGAAATTTGTATTATTCAAAGCACTCATATTAATTATAAAATATGTAAATTTTAAATGTTTCTTGTAATTAACTGTATATAACTTTTAAAATTGATCTTTAAAAAAAGTAACTTTTTGTAATTTGATTCAAGGATTGTCTTTTTTACTCAAAGCGCATACGTGTGATGTTCATTAAGATCAATCTCTTTCATAAAATAAACCTATGAGAATTGGGAATTCTACTTTGTCATCTTAATGTATGTGTAATAGCACTAAGATTACGTGTGTGTCTGTGTAAACGTAGATTTCAAAGAAAAATTCAGACATATCCAAAATTATATTACGTATAATATAATATATTCCACAAAAGTTTCATGTACTTAAACTAAAAAAAAAACAAACTACCCAGATGCTTTCACACAGTTTTTTTTTGTCATAATATCTGTGTTTATTGAAATAATGTTACAAAACTTTTTTGATCTAAAGTACATATGTAATTGCTTTGTAATATTATACAAGGAGGTTACACTGAGAAAAAAATATCTTTCTGGCCTCTAGAATCTAAATTTTGGCTCTAGAAAAATATAGCCCCACGTCATGCTTCTAGTTATCATTGCTTGAGAAATTCTAGGTCTCTTTGCTAGAGAAATTCTAGGTCTCTTTGCTAGAGAAATTCTATGTCTCTTTGCTTGAGAAATTCTAGATCTCTTTGCTAGCGTGTTCTATAGTCTCTTACTGAAATTTAAGAGCGTTTTTCTATATTCTCAATGCCAAACATAGTAAAAAAATCTCTGCAAATAGATGCGAGCACAAGAGGTATGATTTAGAGATTATTATTCTAGTTTACAAAACTATTCTCGAAATCAAGCGATAATTTCTCGCTTATGAAAAGATTCAATATTGTTTCGTCAGCTGGTAAATAAGAGAGTAGAAATTCTAGATCATTTCGTCTATTCAGCTTAAATGTTTATCATATTTGCATAGTTATGTCTTCTACATACCTAGTATATGTTTTCAAGTGACTAGGGAAGTGTTATAGGTGAAGGCGGTATATTACCTTTTTCAGTATAGTCTTATCTTAGGCGTTCAAAGCTGTTCCAATTCAGCTATCTTTGGCCAACTAGTGGGATATAGTTCGTTTAGAAAATCTTTTTACTTTCTTCTACCTTTACAAGAAGAATATATTGGATTCGTGAAATACTCCTGTTTTGATGGGTTTATAAGTTTTAGAACGACTTAAACATGATTAGATGGTTTTTAGCTCTCATTCTCAAGAACTAATTCAAAAATTTCACTAAACTTCCGATTCAGTTAGACTTTTATGTTATAAACTAATGCTGATTAATTTTTATTGTAAATATCCCAACTGAAGGTGTTGTTAAACAGCATTTTTCATGATTTCCGCAATAACTACATTTCCTAAAATGCTAAACGAATTTTCATAAAATTTTTCACAATTACTAACAGATTCTATTAGTAATTGATAGGATTTGGTGATTATTACTTTTTCGTGTAAATCGTCAAAATTCGGTGTTGCTTCTAAGCTGCGTTTTTTCACGAATTTTGCGATTAGTGTATATCAAAAACTAATGCATGAAATTTCATTAAGCTTCATATTCAATTACTCCCTAGTATAATTTTGTCCTAATTAAATTTTGGTGTAAATCATCCAAGAGGTGGCAGTGCTATCGATGTTCTCAATAGTTCTATTTCAATAAACTAAGTTACGGATTTTCATCAAACTTCAGATTCAGTTAGAACTTGACGCAAGTTGCTGATGGTTAGATTTTGACGTAAAACACGAAATCAGTGGAACTAATATGCAGTATTTTTTAGAACGTATTAACATAAATGAGATAGAAGACAGTGTTTGAAGTGCTATATCCAACTAGTTTGTTAATAGCGTCTGGTCTGATAAAATCAGTTCAGTAGAACCGACATGTAACAAACTATATATCTTTCAATGTAAAAAAGCTGCAGCAGAGATTCCAGACGATGTCCGTAAAAAACGGACTTCATTTCAACATCAATAGAGTTTGACATTAAATTAACGGTTTTAGCCCGTAAAACTAAAAATAAATATGGAAATTGACCCCTTATGTAAAAAAGTGAAATATTCTGTAAATTTACGGTAAAGTTCCGTAAATTTACAATTTTTTTTACAGTGTTATCAAACATTATTAACAGAGGCAATTTTTCCAACCGGATTTGTTCAGTATAGTTCGGTTCACCGCTTTTTTTAACCTATGTCCTGGACACAATTTCAATTCATTGAAAACTTAAATATCTATCCAACGCCTATGACATTTTACCAATTAGAATATATATGCTAAAAAAATAAAGTTTAATTACATATCCGAAGTTTACTGGGAGTTCTTTGGTGATCTTTAAATGCAATCCCTAAACGGGAGATACGCGCCATTCAGTAAGTGCGGCAGTCCTGCAGTATACGTAGGTACAATGGAAAAGAATTTTTGCAGTGATATGAGCAAAATGTTGAATAGTGAATTGTTTTACGAAAGCAGAATAAAACTTAATATTTAGTTAACGATGTGATGTCGGATATAGATTTATTGAAGTAGTCACTGGATAATCAATTTAGTTCTATTGCATGCTGATGTTACGTTTTGTAATCACAAACTATCAGTGATGTTCTATAAATATGTAAATCGGATATAAAATACATATTTAAGGTGATTTTTAAAGAAACTAAAATACATTTTTTCTTGATTGTATAATATAAGTTTATTTCATAGTTTAATACATTTCTTTCATCCCTTAAACACATAATAAAAAAGAGGAAATCACTTTTTAAACATATTACAGAGCTCCCAAATGGTTGCCCAATGAACATTAATATTTTCTTAGAAAATTCTTTGTTATATATATATATATATATATATATATATATATATATATATATATATATATATATATATATATAATATATATATATATATATATATATATAATACCATTAAAAGTAGACAAGATTCACCAATGGATTTTATCAATAAAACAATAAACCAAAACGAAGAATTAGAATTGAATTGAATTATAATAATAAAAAAAATAGTGTAACGAGTAAATCTGAATAAATAAATAAATAAAATGAATGCAAATGGAATTTGTAGCCCCAAAAGCAGAATCATCAGAACCCTCTGGAAACTACAAATGAAGTGTGCGGTTTCATCCACGTATTAGCCATGAAATAGCAAAATAATACGTATTTGGGGCAACCAGCACACAAAAACCAAATTATTAAACAAGGAACAAAGATATTTTACAAAAAGGAGTTGAAAGTAAGTAAAAATAATAGTTATCCATAACAAACAAAAAAGATAAAACTGAATGGAAATATAATTGAACCGGAGAAAATAATTAATAATCAATATTAACATAAATCTTAATTAATAAAATAATTAAAATTAGAATTAAGAGATAACATTCATATTAAAATATAACTTAAAATACCATTTTGTTACTTTAATCAGTAACATTTATTGTGACTTTACATGGTAAAAACTCATTATCTTAATATAGGATAATAAAAATTAAAAAATAAAATAAAATAAAATTAAAATTAAAAATTAAAAATTAAAAAAAATTAAAATTAAATTAAATTAAAAAATTAATATATATATATATATATAACAGTAATAATATTATTAATAATAATACCAAAAATTATATCAATAACATTAAAAATAATTTGATAATTAAAATATAGCTATTTAACTATAGATATAACTAGACAAATATCCATATATTGGTGTCAATTAAACAGTTTAAAAATTATGTTAAAATAAAATAAATAACCCACTCTCAATTTATATATCTATATATTTATTTAATAATTAACCTTTGCGTTTTTATCCAGACAACACCACCCTCCTCCACCCAACCAACCTATATATATATATTTTATTACTTTTTAACATTTTAAATTTTTTATTATTATTATTATGTTTTATAATTTTTTTATACATTTTTACGCAAAGAATTAATTATATGATCATGTAATATCTAAATATTAATTAAAGAATATATGAATTTTCTAGGATAACCATTATTTATAGCATCATATACAAGCTTTTTAATATTAGTATTAATTTAATGGGAAGAACATAGACATTTTATTCTATATATATATATATATATAAACAATTTTATATTATTTTTTAACTATAAATTATTACTTATTATTCTAAATTCTAAATTATTTAATTTTAACTATAAATTATTTTATTTTATATTATTTTTATATTTATATTATTTTTCAGTTCGCGGATTGTTTTGCAGCCCTGATATTACACAAATCTATGATTCAAATCCCTATCAACTTTCTAGAATTACAATAAAGAGTATGGAGTTGCAGAGATTAATGAAAAATAATGAAGATCATTCCACAAATTGAATTAAAGAACAATAAAAAGAAAATCAGCAAAAATTTTACCTTACACGCGATAAAGTTGTTATATTAACAGACTACGGAGTAACATATTGAAGAGATATTTATTCAATATAATAATTAAATATTTTGAATTGCAATAATATCGTTTATACGCATTTTTGGGATTTCTTATTAAAATACTTAATTATGCTTCATAACCAGGGTTTGTTCTATCATCAAACAAAAACTTCTTTAGTAATATGTTTAAACGTCTCTTAATTTCTCTGCTATTCAACTAAAAGAATAATGTCTTATTAAGATAGCATTAATTAATCCAACCTTTTCAATGCATCCAATAAACAAATGCGAATATCGATTAAGTGGAAGAAATTATTACCATTATTTTCATTAAATGAAGTGTTCGAATGAAATATAAAAGAACTCTCTTTCTTTAATTCATTTTCTTTGATTATCTGAAAACTATAGTTTTTACATTTCAGGACGTAATGTGTAATTGGAACATACATTAACTTATGAAATTCTATTTTAAAATAATATGGACCTGACGCAAAAATCTAATAATATAATTATTTTAATGATACATCTTCTTTTTATTATTATTGTTTTTTTAAAGTAGTTTTAATTCAGTATTCTGTATTATTAATGATTTATGCAAAAGGTAATCAATTAATTTATTGAAATATTATAGAGCTTTTCTGAAATATTTGATTAATTTTTCGTTATGTCTAATGCACATATGTTATTCACAGTTATCAATTTGCAAAACACCCAAAGTAAAAATAAAATTTAAACAAAATAAAATGTTATTTTGACATTTTATAAACTAACAAGTTACACAATTAATATTAATGGTTAAAAATTGGGCAAAAAATATAATTTTAAATCTTCTTAAATGATTTTACGTTTGATTTATTTCTTAACTAAATTTTTCATGACAAGTTATATATTTTTGCGTATTTTTAATGAATATGTGTAAATAAAAATTTCGCTATTAATATTAATCTATATAGCTGTAAATTAATCTAAATTAACAATATAATTTCCAAGAAACTATTAACGACACTAGGAATATTATCAGAATGTTGAAATTATATTTAAAATTGCGGTGCCGTACAAATTGTGAAGTAATTACAAAGACCAGATGAAGTAGTTGGATTTGGCAACCCGAAATGTTTCTTCTATCTCTTGTAGATTAATACTTCAAAAGTCACTACCCAAGTGCAAATATTAAGTGAAAATCTATGCTTATCGTGAGGCATGAAATTTCGTGCATTAGTTCTCGAAATTGGATTATTGCGGATATCGGGAAAATGCAAAGGAAAAGTGCCACTTAACGGCTATTCATACCAAACATAAACAGCAAATATATTTATCAAGCTATACTTAAATCTAAAGTTTGATTAAAAGAAAAAACAGAAAGAAAGTGCATTATTTCTTGAGTTAGAACTAATGTAAGAATCGGTAAAATTCAGCATAGCAGCACCACTTGTTGGGCTATTGACACCAAAACAACAACAAAAAAACAAAACAAGTTCATATCACTGATTCACTGTACATGAAATTTGATGAAAATCCGTGCATTAATTTCTGAGATAGAGCTATTGCGATATAGTGAAAAATGCAACTTAGCACCACTACTGGTGTAGCGATTTAAACCAAAATATAACAAGATCAATTTATATGAAGGACTAACTGTTTCTAACGTTTCATGGAAATACATCCTTTATTGAGATAGAGCTGTTGCGTGAATCGTAAAAAAATTGCAGTATAGCAGCTTCAACTGACTATCGATTCACACCAAAAAGTAATAACTATATCATGGACTAACTGAATATAAATTTTTGATAAATCTCGTGCATTAGTACTAGAGATTCAGCTACTGCAAAATTCGTGCATTATTCAGCATAGACGCGCCATCTGTTAAGCGATTCACATCAATATATAAATAACATAAACTTATGTCAAAGACTAATTGAATGAGAAGTTTAATGGAAATATGTGCATTGATTATTGAGATATAGCTGTTGCATATAGCAGCGCCATGTGTAGAGAGGTTTACACAAAAAAAAATTAATCAGCATCAATTTATATCTGGGAATAATCTGATATATTTTTTTATTAAATTTCGTGTCTTATTTCTTGAGATAGAGTGTCCAAAAATGTTATGTCACAGACTCAAAGACAGACATTCTGTAAAAACATGTTTTTTGGAATCTCTGACCTATATAACGTATAATACCGTTAAAAACCGTATTTTTTCTATTGTATGGATTCAATATTATCTTTCTGTAAAGACGGAAGAAAATAAAAGCAACAAGAAATGACCTAAATATAAAAACATATGAAAACATAGCGCAGGCGAAATTACTGGAAAATTACGTTTTAGCAATGCATTTAATTTCGGTGCTATGTAATGAAGCAATTTTTATTGTAATCATCCTACTTTTGAACGCAAATTTTCATCTATTTAAATTGTCGATCACAACAGGCAACAAACAGCATTCTTCACAATGTGTGATATATTTGTCTAATTTGTTTTATTTTAAATTATTATTAATTGTCAATATTTTGTAATTATTTTGTACCTTCCACAATTCCCCATTTAAATACTTTCATGCATTTTGAAACTAAACTTCATAAAATCATCTTCCCCATGTTAAATGAAATCACTTATAAACCATAATACATTTAAAGTGCGATATTTATATTATTATTAATTGCAATGCTAATAATGCTGTGCTTGTTTGAACAAATTTTTGGTACGTAACAGCAATATCAATAAACGTAATACAATAATAAAACAATAACAATTTGAAGAACAACAATAACAACAATATCAATAACAATATCAAACAATAACAGCAACAAAATAACAATAACAATAATAAAAATGATAAAAACGTTATAAACGTAACCATTAGTGTTGCTGCATTCAAGACCTTGTGGACTGGTATCAATGGCAACATTTGACATTGGCAAAAAGTCCAGCTGACTTTTTATCTTTAGGATTGAAAGTCAAAGAACTATAAAACTGCAATTTTTGGTTTTATGGTCCGAATTTTCTTCGCGACAAAATTCAACATGCAGAAAAGTATCCTGTAAACCAGGAAAACAACACTGACTATGAGTCAGAATTTAAACTGATTCAGGACAGTGAACCTCTCAGTTAAAACGGAAAGTCGTTTTTATAATTGTTTTTTGCTTCAACTAATAATTTTTTAAATTAATTTGTATTATTATTTTTACTTTTAGACTTATAAATGATTGACAAAAAGTTACAGAAAAAATGTGGTGCCTTATCCACTGATGAGTTGAAAAAAGCTGAAGTTTTCCTTGTTAAACAGGTAGAGTATTAGGTATTTGCAGAAGTGATAAAGCATTTGAAAAATCGGAGGAGCATTCCAGGTAATAGAAAATTAAAATTTCTCAATCCATATATTCAGAAAGCCTTATTGGAGCTTGTGGTCGTTTTTTGTGTGAGAACTATGAACATTACTTCAGACAATTGCTCCCTTTTAAAAAAATATTCAATGTACTTTAATTCCTATTGTACTATACCGTTTATGCTGTACTTTGTTAATTTTTCTGAAACTACCGCTATGTTTGATTAAAAACTCTGCATGATATAACGGAAAAACTAGCAAAAATTTTTGAAATTTCAAGTCGCTATATCTTCATGAATATACAGGGTGAGTCACAAATATCGAAACAATAGGCTACTCCTTAAATATTGCCACTAGATCCATGCTTTCAATTGCAAAAAGTCGTAAAAAAGGTAAAATTTTTGATAAAAAAGTTGCAACTGAAGGAAAGTTTTCTATTTGAAAAAATACGAATATTGAGCTTTATACGGCCCCCGAAGAGCAAAATTTTCCCAACTAGGAAATTATTCCTTATCCATTTCTAAATTAATAAAAAAAAATTTCATCTCCATGTCTAAAATCCTTACAGAGATTTTTGATTGTCCCATTTAAACCAGTACTAATCATATGGAATTTTTGTAAATTTTATGAGAAATTTTTCGGATGTGACTTTCTTAGCAAATTATATGGTTAACCATCACAAAAAAGAAAATAAATAAAACTTCTAGCTCGGAAGATGGATTTTTTACATGTTTCCAAGAACTGTTAAAGTAACATCGTTTTTCGAATTGAGCGTATTTCAATGTGTGTCTAATCTCTTAAAGCAAGATTAATTATTTGAACGGCTATAACTCTGCGAGTTTTAAAAATATGAAGATGCAATTTTTTTTAATTGTCTTGTGCAGGACTGGATCAGGGAAACTTTTCTAACTGGAACTTTTATTGAACGGGGGCCGTATAAAAATTTATTTATTTATTTATTTTAAATAGACCCTCCATGGAGTTGCAACTTATCTTATGAAAAATTTAATCTTTTTTTATGAATTTTTGCAATTGGAAATATATGGGTCTAGGGGCAATATTTAAGGAAATAGCCTACTGTTTCGATACTTATGGCTCATCCTGTACGTGTTATTATTACTTAATACACGTGTTATTACGTGTTATTATTACTTAATACACGTGTTATTACGTGTTATTATAATAACACATGTTTACGTGTTATAATTACTCTGCAGCTATAGAACATTTCGTGCATTTTAAGCTAAATGCTGATTACAAATATTATTATATTTCTTTATTTGTTTAATTTCCCCGTAATTTTCCTCCTAATTAAATTAACGGTAAAAGTATATGAGGCCAAGCATATTTCTTCTATTCCTAAAATTCTAGAAGAATCCGACAAGTATATTTTTAAATATTCGACAAAATGTCTAAAATTGAGAGCGTCCGACGATAAATGGCTAATACAGTGTATATTATTATTTTTATTTTTACATGATGTTTGTTCTTTTATAGTTTTTTTTTATTTCATATAATATACTTTGTTGTAATAACAATTGTTTTATGTGAAAAAATTCTCGTAACAATATATTTAAATTGATCTGATTGCATTCAAAATAAAAGGTTACTAAAGAAATAATTTTACTAATAATTATTTAAAAATACATATTAACTTTTTAAAACGTTTTAGGTACTATTAAACAGATAGTAGGCAAAAACATGAAACGTGAAAGTTTTATTCGTAAAAAAAATAATAATTTACTATAACAGATGTAAATTTTTCAAGTAGGTGAAAATTGAATATAATTTGCTATAGGATGGAAATTTTATCTAAAACGTCTTACATTATATGAGGAATTGTTTTTTTAACCAAAAATTAACAAATTCCAAAAATCGTAAATATTAAATCAAACATTTCAAATGAGATGCGTTTGTAATATAAGTACTTTTAAAGTATTTGAGAATTTGGAGAAATAGCAAATGTACTCTTTTGGAAAAATACATGAATACAAATTTTATTTTCGGAACATTTAATATATTCAATAATACCAAAAGAATACGACCTCATTTAAAAAATGACGTAATCACCATGGTAACATTAAATGATGCCCTATCATGGAATATCATTGAATTAATTACGTATGATAGGATTTCATAGAAAAAAGAAATGTTTTATTAATATCTTTTTCATTTATCATTTGATTTTCAAAAAGTTCGGTAATAAGCCGACAAAATTCTTAAACGATTTTATACATGAACATAAAAAAAAAATTCAGTTGTGTAACTTTTGCACTGTAAGATAAGGACATACAGACGGATTAGTCGACGCGTATAAGTGTAACATATTTACCTAATTATTAAAGCCTCTCACTAAGGCTTTTCAGGTTATAAAATTCAGAAGATAACCATATCTTCAATATTGATAACGTAAAAGATTTTTTACATTTTATGATTTATTTAGATTTTTCGCATATAAAAATGAGGCATATTTATATTTAATAAAAAATCAATAATATATTTTTAAAAAAAGATTGAAAATTTTTAAGTGATACTTTCTAATTAGCCGCATGCAGTAATTATTAGCTAAGAAAATCTCAAAATATTTCGCTATTTATAGTCTATTTCTTTAGGATAACTTCAGTGATTAAAAGCGCCTTGTCTGATGGCATTTCTAAATTGTTAAATTTATGCTTTACTTTTATTATTTTTGTACTTTATTTATTTATTGATGAAGATTTAATTTCATTATGGAATTTTAGTCGAAAGCAAAAGCTGAACAATTTATATGGTTTATGGTGCAAATGGGTTAATTTTATTTAATCGGTCAGCACCAGATAAAAATAGATCTTATTTTATTTACTATGACTTGAAAGAAAATAATTAAGAATCTGAGATAGTTTTCAAATAGATTTCTAACATGACATCTTCTCCCTATCTGTCAATATAAAACTTGAATGTGTGTGCTGTAAAATTGCTGCTATAAAGAAATGTGTTGGTCAGGTTTTTTTTTCAACTTAATATGAAGTCAGCATTAATACTGGACATATTTACATTTGTAACATGAAGTCACCATTTCCACAAATTCTCGCTAAATGTTAATGAAAGTACATTGCTGTTCTTTCGTTTTTTATTTTGGTAAAATAGGATAAAAAAGAAAAATTGCGGGGCTAAATTATATCAAACATGATATTTTCTCTCCTATTAAATCTGTTCGTCTGTAAATAATTTTATTATAAAGAGTAATAAACTACCATTTTACATTTATATGAAAAATATTTGATAAAGTTAATTTTATTTAGAGTTTTATTTTATTTTATACAATTTATATATTATATTTTTTAATAAAGTGTTGACTTAGGAAATGCGATTTCATTGGATAAGAAATGAAAACATATATGCATAAATAATATCAGAAATTTAAACACGTTTAACGATTTCCTAATATAAACCTATTTAGAGAATTTAAACACGTTTAACGATTTCCTAATATAAACCTATTTAGAGAATTTTAAATAGCAAACAGTACAATTCTAAAATATGCATTAAAATATTTAATTGCTATAAAGGACGTTAAATACTAATAAAAACAATAAAAGATCTTAATAATTTTTACATGTTTCGATTGAAATTACTCAATCATCATCAGAAAAAGAAAATACAAATTAACACAAAGATGGAAAATGACAAAAAACTATTACAAATGAAATTTAAAAATTTTAAAAATAAAAATCACGCGCGTTATATTTTAATTATGTATCACGTTGCTTAATTTTTAAATTATTTAACAATTCAATCCAAATGTTTGGGATTTGAAATGACAAGGAATCATTGCAGACCATTGAGCTTCTGACGTAAATTTCAATACTCTCTCTAATAAAAAGTTGCAAATAAAAATCTGACCTATAAATTAATCGACTTTCATTAAACAAAATATCTATGTTTTCTATTTGATTTAGCCTAGATAATGCGGTTTTACATCTATTAAATTTTATGTCTGCAATGTGTTCTTTACATCTTATTTTGAATTTTCTTTGAGTCATGCCAATATAATAATTTTTATAACCACCTTCTTTAAGAAATGGAATAATATAAACACCTGATCGGTCAAATTTATCAATGGGGTCAATTCTAGTTGTTAAAATTGACTTTAATTTTGGAGGGGGTCTAGCTATTAAATTTAAATTAAACTTTTTTAATTGTGTTTTAGCAGACTCGAAGAAATTTGGATAATAATTTATAACAACCCTTTTCATGTTATTTTCATTGTCGGTTTTATTTTCAAAAGCTGCATTGTTCATTTTGTTAATAAACTTTTTAATTAATTTATTAACTATTTTAACTTGATATCCGTTGTTAATAGCTATAGTTTTAATTTTATCTAATTCATCATTTAAATTTTCAGTAGAACAAATTCTAAAAGCTCTGTTAATAAGGAATCTAAAGGTAGATAATTTATAAGAATATGGAGTGCAAGCATCAAAAGGTATAACATTTAAGTTTGCTATTGGTTTTCGATATACTGAACGAAGTAGTTTATTATTTTCTCTTTTTAACTCAACATCTAAAAAAGGTAATTTCTTATCAGTTTCAAGTTCGAAAGTAAATTTAATCTTATTATCTAGATCATTTAACTGCTGAATAAAAATTAACAATTTATCAACTCCCCCCTGCCAAACAATAAAAATATCATCTACATAACGTAGCCATACTAAAGGTAATAATTTAAAAGTATTGAAAATTTTTGATTCAAGGGGGCGTAATTTGAATTCTGCAAGGAGGCCTCCTTGCACAATGCAGTTTTTGAAAATAAAACCGACAATGAAATAACATGAAAAGGGTTGTTATAAATTATTATCCAAATTTCTTCGAGTCTGCTAAAACACAATTAAAAAAGTTTAATTTAAATTTAATAGCTAGACCCCCTCCAAAATTAAAATCAATTTTAACAACTAGAATTGACCCCATTGATAAATTTGACCGATCAGGTGTTTATATCATTCCATTTCTTAAAGAAGGTGGTTATAAAAATTATTATATTGGCATGACTCAAAGAAAATTCAAAATAAGATGTAAAGAACACATTGCAGACATAAAATTTAATAGAGGTAAAACCGCATTATCTAGGCTAAATCAAATAGAAAACATAGATATTTTGTTTAATGAAAGTCGATTAATTTATAGGTCAGATTTTTATTTGCAACTTTTTATTAGAGAGAGTATTGAAATTTACGTCAGAAGCTCAATGGTCTGCAATGATTCCTTGTCATTTCAAATCCCAAACATTTGGATTGAATTGTTAAATAATTTAAAAATTAAGCAACGTGATACATAATTAAAATATAACGCGCGTGATTTTTATTTTAAAAATTTTTAAATTTCATTTGTAATAGTTTTTTGTCATTTTCCATCTTTGTGTTTATTTGTATTTTCTTTTTCTGATGATGATTGAGTAATTTCAATCGAAACATGTAAAAATTATTAAGATCTTTTAATGTTTTTATTAGTATTTAACATCCTTTATAGCAATTAAATATTTTAATGCATATTTTTGAAATGTTAATGGACGTATATGAAAACTTCTATTTATAATTAATGTTAGTACAATTCTAGTTCAATTAATAAAATATGAATTGTATAAAATGGAATATTCACAGCTATTTCACTGAGAAAAAAACAAATTAAACAAAAACTTTAAATATACATTATGCAAAGATAATAAATTTTGAACTTTAATTTAAGAATTTAGAAAGTACACAAATGAACGATTTATGATTATACGAACATTATAGGCATAAATTATAGGCGTGATACAAACGATTGACGTTTATTGGTAATATCTAACCTTTGCACTAAATCTCGTTAGAGATTAATATCATTACTTTCGCTTTACTTCACCTCTTTCTGCCAATATAAGCGGGAAAAATGAAAGTCTGAAAGGTATTAAAACTAATATTTTCATAGTTAATCAATTCTTTGTTAAATCCCGATATCTTAAGGCATTGTACGTTATACTTTACAATTTCTCTAAAAGTGTTTACTTATAAATTAGAAAATGTTCACACTACTAGCAAACCTCGCAGCATCGCTCGTGTAATAGTCGAAATATGTCAACGGATATTTTTATTTCGAAGTTTTTTTGAAAGATTTCATATTTCTAAGAGTAATAGAGAAAAATACTATTTAAGCAACAGTTTGATTAAATTTAATTATTACACTGCATTAGCGTGAAAAAAAAATTAAAATTAAATGAAAAACTAAAACTAATTCGAAATAAATGATGATTTAGAAAATATTTTAAAATTTTTATGCTAAATTCATTGGCTTATTTCAGTATTCATTTAAAATTTTGAATTATTTTAGAAACCGTCTCTTTAATACGCACTTACATCGTAAAATTAGCCATCATGTTAAATTCCAAGCTTATTGTCTAACTTTCTAACTTCATTCTACTGGATGTGAAATCAAAATAAAATGAATATGCTGAAACAGGGGCTGTCACTATTAATTTCCGAACTTTAATTTTGAAATCTATTTGGTATATCCTAATATTCTTTAAAAACGTAATTCAGAAAGTTTAAAAAGGCCTTTTAGAGTACGTTTATTGTTCCAACCAACTCCTAGTGGTAGTGGTACCGGCATAAAATGTGACATGTATAGAATGAGATACTGTGATCACTGATTCGCAACCTTTATTTTCATAATCGGTTTATTATTTCTCTGTGATTGCATAGAAATCGAAATTTAGGACATTTTTAGAATGCTTTTTACTCCTTTTCTTCGCCTCATTTAAATTTCGATTTTACTTTCGATTGTTCTCATAGTGCACTTATATTTTATTTAGTAACCATCAAGCAATATTTAAATATTTTTTAGCATCACAGAATTGGAAATTTTGATTTTCTTTTGCTCTTCCAACCCTCTGATGCTGATGGCATCGACATAAAATGTATCCTACGATTCAGAATGTTTACGTCACTAAAAATTTGCAATAATAATTTTTTAAAACGAACTTTTTTGGTTCTTGAAAAGACATGAAATTTTCATTTAACACTGTGATTGCCACGTCAGTCACCGGTGACTGACGGTCTAAAATATTATATAAATTATATTGTTTTCAGTAATTACTGCATATTTATTTAAAGTTTACTTAACTTTTATTTATTACATAATTATACTTTTTTAATAATTACTTAAAACAATATACATGTTACAGGCCAAACCCGATTTTAGGCCAAAGTAGATTAGCCTAGGCCAAACTAGTCTATCCTAACGCCCACCGGATAAACTAGGTTCTCCTAGGCCAAACTAGTCTATCCGAAAGCCCATCGGATAAACTAGTTTTTCCTAGGCCAAACTAGTCTATCCGAACGCCCATCGGATAAACTAGATTTTCCTAGGCCAAACTAGTTTGGCCGAGCGGTCATTAGGATAAACTAGTTCAGCCTGCTATTCATTGTTTTGAACTAGTTTATCCTAGGCCGAACTAGATTGTCCTAGGCCATTTCAATTTGGCGTGATATTTTTTAATCTAAAGACCGCCACGGCGCCAACTTTCTAGTTTTGATCTATTTTATCCAAGGCCGATGCAGTTTGATGCGATTTTAGCTCACAGATTATGAAAGTCTGAGAACTAATGTGCTCGCAGATTCTGTGTGTGTGTATGTAACCATTTACGTACGTATGGCCGTATGTACGTACGTGTGTACTTAATGCGATAACTCCAGATAGAAATATTCAATTTGCTTCAAATTTTGGACATAGATTTATCGTGATAATGAACTTTCCTGATTAGTTTCAGGGGTTCATTGAATAAGAATAAGGGGAGGAGAACAAAAGACTAATCCGCAGCCCCCCTCCCTCTTCCTTAATTTAGATGAGTCAGTTTTACATGCAAAATGATCAGATTTTATTAAAATTTTAGGTATAATATTATTTTGATAAGGTACATGCATGATCAGTTGTGGGTGTTCATTGTTTACGTACAAAGAAAGGAGGAATGGGAGGTAACACTCTTAATTTATGTAAATAGGTTTTTCACAGAGGATTTAGCGATTTGTTTCAAATTTTGGATGTAGGTTCCTTCTGATAAGGCGTTTACTTGATTAATTTGGGGGGTTCTGAGTTTAAATATAAACGTAGAACGGAATTTTTTTCAATCGGATAGAAACTTTCGGTTTTATGAAAAGATTTTTAATTCGTAACAGATATTGGTTTTTGCACGCATCACTTCAGGCGAAATTGTTCATATTCAGAAACTAAATATCCGAATCTTTTTAAAAATAAGAAAAAGCTTAAATAAAGCATGATACTTGAAATTTAGGATGGGGGGGGGGGTAGAGTAAGAGGACGCTAGATTTTTTTTTTTTTTTTTTTTTTTTTTTAAGCTCAGCACTTTTTAAGGTTTTAGCTGCTAATTAAATATTACCATTATTTGAAAATTTTAGAAACATAATAAAACATGATGTTAAATATTTAAGAAAAAAGATGGCGCGTCAAATACCACTATTTTCAATTAGTAATTTTTTGTAAAAGTGCTAAATTCTTGTTGGAACTGTTTGAAACTTTGCGATAGTTTATAACACATGATAAAAATTGTAAAAAAAGTCCCATCACAAAAGGGAAAGAGGGGAGGGGGCGAAAAAAATTAGGAAATATAACAGAAATTCTAGTTTGATCTAGTTGAAACTTTAAGATAGTTTATGACACATGATATAAATTTATAAAAATATGTTCCGCGTTTGATGCCACTATTGACGATAAGTGATATTTGCAAAAATCTTAAATTCTTGTTTTGCACTACCGCGACATCGAGTAACATATCTACTGATAGATTGTTTAACGGAGTTTCCTTCATATACAGTTTGTTGGCAATAGGGTGCGCTCCCTGGTGATGGAATGTGGAACTAATATAACGCGAGCACCTTGGTGTTGGAATTTGGAACTAATACAACGCGATCTAGTTCAAACAAGCTGGCTTCGTCTACTATTGGGCTCCTTCTTTTATACAAAATCTCAAAATGGACGTGTGTTAAGCGAACGAACCTCGTAGAGAAAGAAACATGATGATAAATATTTAAAAAAAAAGATGCCGCATCGAAATATCACTATTTTCTAATAGCAATTTTTGTAAAAATGTTTAATTCTTGCCGGAGCTTTTTGAAAAATCTGTAATAACGTCTTTCAAATTCTAACTCAATCTGAAATTTGATGAAAATCTGTGTGTTAGTACTATTTGAGATAGAATTATCGCAGAAATCTTAAAAAACTGCATAGAAGCGCTATCTATTGAGCCATTTACTCTAAAAACAAAAGAATATTAATTTATATCAGGCACTAACTGAATTTGAAGTTTGATGAAAATCCGTGCATTTGTTCTTGAGATAGAACAATTGCGATAATTATGAATAATGCTACATAGCAGCGCCACCTGTTGCACGATTTACTCCAAAAACTAAAAAGTACTTTTGTAATTTTTATATCAAGGACTAACATAATCTGGCGTTTGATGAAAATTAATGCATTAGATCGTGAGATAGAGCTATTGCAATAAGCACGAATAATACCGTATAGCAGAGCCACCTTTCGAGAGATTTACTCCAAAAACTACAGAATACTAATTTTTATCAGAGACTTACTGAATCTAAAGTTTGATGAAAATTCTTGCATTATTTCTGGCGATAGAGCTATTTCAAGAATCGGGAAAATTGAGCAAAACAGTGCCACCTATTGAGCAATTAATATAAAAACGTAAATAGAATTAGTTCATATCACGGATTTACTGAATCCGGAAGTTTGATGAAAATCCGTAAATAAGTTATTGAAATAATGTTGATGCATATCGGTAAAAATGCAGTTTAGAAGCGCCATCTGTTAAACGATTTACATGGAAATGTGATCAGAATCAATTTATATCGGAGACTATCTGAATATAAATTTTTATTAAATTCCGTTCATTAGTTCTTGAGATACAGCGATTGTAAAAATTGTTAAAAATGCAACATAGCCTAGCCATGTTGAGTGATTTACTTCAAAATAGAAACAACACCAACTCATCTCATGGACGAACTGAATCTGATGTTTGAAGGAAATTTGTGTATTAGTTATTAAAATAAAGTTAATGCGTAAATCATAAAAAATGCAAAACAGCAGCTCCACCTGATGAGCGATTTACACCAAAAACTAATCAGCGTCAATTTAGATCACAGACTACCTGAATATAAATTTTTATTACATTTCGTGCATTAGTTCTTCAGCCGCGTCCCTACAGCTTGCGACAGCGTATAGCAGGTGTGCTGCACACGCACTGCCGAATGCCTTCTTCCTTTTTTAACGAACTTTGAAGCGAACGAAATTCAAATCGTAGCAAGCATGCTGAGTACGCACCGCTGAATGTAATCCTCCTTTTCGAAAGAGCCTCGAAGCGAACGAATTTCCAATCATATCCCCGCTGCCCACGCCAGTCAGATAGCGGGCGAAGCCAGTAAGTTTTAACCAACTAAGCCACGTTATATTAGTTATGTTCAAAATAGAAACAACACCAACTCATCTCATGGACGAACTGAATCTGATGTTTGAAGGAAATTTGTGTATTAGTTATTAAAATAAAGTTATCTCATTATTAAAATAAAGTAAATCTCATTCCAACACCAAGGAGCGCACTCTATTATTAACAAAACTGTATCTGAATGAAACTCCGTTAAACAACCTATTAGTAGATATGTTACTTAACTTGCGGTGCTTTAAAAGCTAGAATTTCCGTTATATTTCCTGATTTTGTTCGCAACCACACCCTCTTTCACGCCGAAATGTGACTTTTTTTTATAAATTTTTATCAAATGCCATAAACTGTCACAAAGTTTCAAAATGTTCCAGCAAGAATATAACATTTTTATAAAAATTACTATTAGGAAATAGTGGTATTTCGATGCGGAATCTTTTTTCTTAAATATTTATCATCATGTTTTTTTCTCTTCGAGGTTCATTCGCTTCAACATACGTCCGTTTCGAGATTTTATATAAAACAAGCAGCCCGATAGCGGGCGAAGCTGGCTGATTTGAACCAAATCGCATCGAAATTCCAAATTCCAACACTTGGGTGCTTGTGTTATATTAATTCCACATTAGTCCATTATATTAGTCCGACATACGTACGTACGTACATAAGTATGTACATACGTACGTACATACATACATACGTACGTACATGGTTACATACACACACACAGAATCTGCGAGAACATTAGCTCTCAGGCTTTGATAGCAAGTGAGCTAAAAGCGAGTCAAATTGCATCGGCCTAGGATAAATAAGATCAAAACTAGAAAGTTGGCGCCTTGGCGATCTTTAGATTCAAGAAAATCGCGCCAAATTAAATTGGCTAGTACAATCTAGTTCGGCCTAGGATAAACTAGTTCAAACCAATGAATAGCAGGCTAAACTAGTTCATTCTAATGACCGTTCGACCAAGCTAGTTTGGCCTAGGAAAATCTAGTTTATCCGATGGGCGTTCGGATAGACTAGTTTGGCCTAGGAAAAACTAGTTTATCCGAAGGGCGTTAGGATAGACTAGTTTGGCCTAGGAAAAACTAGTCTATCCGATGGGCATTAGGATAGACTAGTTTGGACTAGGCCAATCTAGATTGGCCTAAAATCGGGTTTGGCCTGTAACATATATATATATATACATATATACGTATTATTTTTATAACATATTTTATCCTGATAGTAACTGTTGACTGACCGGCTTAAACGGTATGTTCTGTGTTAGTCAGGTTGATGCTCAACGTTTTAGAAAAGTTTCATCGTTATACTAAAACACTTCGTTATGAATAAATTCGTTAAACAGAAATGAACATAAATTCATGAAGTTTGTATAATAAAACGAGCATGCATATATAAAAACTATATATGAAATAGAATAATATGGAAAAAAACAATTAATTCTTTTGGTAATTTTTTTAATAATGCGAACTAGGGGGGTATGAGCAAAAAATTAAGCGAGTGAACTTTTTTCCTTAACTGAATTTTTGAAATTTTTAACTTCCAAAATCGCTGCTAAATCCTAAAAAAAGTCTGGAATATTATTTTGTACATTATTTTATAAAATACACTTTTCATTAAAAAAAAATCCGTACATTTGTAAGTACCCAAAGAATTCCTTTGTAAAATTTCCATGAAAGTGGAAATCTATTCATATTGTATCGAAAGTCTTTAGCAATCCTTCTTTTGAATGTCTTTAAATTTCTTCTTCATTATCATCTTCATTGTTCACTGTAGTTTCTTAACGGTATTTTAATACACTTTGCAATATGAAATCACCATTAGGGTATTCAGTTGTCTTAAGTGGTTCAGTCGTGTTCAGTGAAAAAAAAATTCTTATAATATACTAGCCGCCCTTGGGGACCAGTTTGGTCTCTTTTAAAAGCATACTAAGCATTAAATCGCATTGCTTTTTTTCATAATTTATTTTAATCGTTCATTTTCTTTGTTAAATTAGAAGATTATGCTAGAAAAATAGACACAGATGTCCTATTCGCACAACATTGGCGCAATTGCAACAAAAAGGCAAATATATGCCTTACATGATAACACGGCATCTGTTATTTATTCTTTAATAAACTGTTTATTTACTTTTATTGTCTTTTTTAAAACGATATGAATTGTTTCGATATAGAATTATTAACTAAACCTTTATTTATGTATTATTCTTTCCTTCTCAAATTAACACAAAAGAATTAAATATGTATATACGTAATTGGTATTGAAAACGAAGTTTTCGCAAAATTGGCATGAAAAAAATAGAAGCAATGTGATGCGTATATGAAATCTGTGCCAATAAATCAAGCACACGATATTGTTATGGTAACTTGGTGCATCGCCAAATATTGTATCCGTGGAATTTTTTTTTTTTTTTTTGTATTTCATTAATTTCATTAAAAATATATTTAATAATATAATCATTTCACTCATTTTGTTTATAATTTTAAATTGTAACTGAACGTTTAATATTCATGATTATTATTTATTTTTAAGCCAATGGGGAAAAAAAAAAACAAGAATAATGATATTTTGAAGCTTTATAATTGCAGCGAAAGAACTTTGGGCATTGCCATTAGACAATTCACAAATAACCGTGATTTTTGTACCACATACGTTAGCGTAATATATATATATATATATATATATATATAAGGTGGTCTGATGTAATAACGCTAGGCGGGGTAATAGCGCCAAGTGCTAATATTTTGCATAATTATGGAATAATCTGGTAAATGACACCCATGTGCTCTGCGCAGAAGGCTTTTGAGTCATATAAATCGCAAGAAACTGCTTCAAGTTAATTTGGTCTTATTGTCTAATTTTTAGGTCTTATTGTTTTTACAAGCAACTAAAATTAACGTTTGATCTAAAATTTGCGAGATACGTTTTGTGATGTGAAGGCTATTTTTTTTAATCCGGAAATACTTTGTTAATTACATAAATTTGTAGTACATTTCATGGACTTTCAAAATGTTGTTGAAGATTTTGAATATCTTCTCGAGATAATTTGTAATTTAAAATGTACAGCGCAATATATACTATAACGGGGTAATAACGCCAATCCTTGGCATTAAAACCCTGGTTATTTCTCTACAGTGACCGAGCTACATCCTAAATACTGATTCAAACAAACACAGTTAAAACTGTTCAATGTTTCTAATAATTCTATTTAAGAGGTCCTTTTTAAGCAAAAAGAAGCTCACGGTCTGATATTCTTTTGCCTCATTCTCCCCCCCCCACACACACACACACCACACCTTTATTTTTCTTACACCTTCATAAAAATTTGAACATTTTCAATATCTTAGAATGCAATTTGTCAATTTCTAAGTTTGTAGAGTATGTATTTTTAGAATTGGGCAATCTACATGCAATTATTCCATCTTATTTCATAGTTTTGTTTGCATGCAACAATTTAAACAATTTGGGACAATTTAAACATGTTTTTTAGAAAAAAATATTTCATGATTCAGAATAATGTTAAATATTCACTAATATGGAATTATTATTACACTTATTTAATGAATTAGACATCAATAACTTTCGTTAACGTTTAAAGTCATTGCTTTCTCTTTATTTCATGTCATTTTATCAATATACATGGATAAGTGAGGGAAAAATAAACTATACTAAAAGTAATATATTTTTCTTTGATTGAATATATCTTTAATAAATCCTTTTCTGCTAAGCATGTTTTACTATACTTTAATTAATAAATTAAGAACATCTTATATTACACTAAAAATAAAATGAATATTAATCACATTTCATAAATCTTTATTTTAGAGAAAATATTTTGTTTAAATTAAAAAATAATTCAGTTATTTATGATGGAATTATAAATATTTAAAATTGGATAAAATGTTATCGATAATGCGATTAAGTAAAACAATGCAACGTTTCCAATAAATCTTGCTATTGTTTAACATCTGTGCTTTCACTCTTTTTTTCTCTTTTTAAAATATTGATGGTAAAAAATAAGAAACTTATATCACAATTAAAATAATACTTTCGGCCATGATTATTCATGTCTATAATAAGGCCCTTTTATCGTCAGTAATACATCAATATGCTTTAATAAACAAAATAAGAAATTTATTAAATTCCCTATTTTTTAAAAAAATTAAAGTAAATACTAATCATTCTTAATAAATTATTGCCGTAGAAAATATATGTACAGATTTCATTTAAAATAATCAAATAAATTATTTTGTTTAATATGAGAATTCCTTTTAAAAAATATTTTTATATTGTTTATTATATTTTTAATATTCTTTATTACATTTGTTATATTGTTTATTAAATTTTATATTACATTTATTATAAAACAATATAATATTTCCAAAAATTTCTTGAACTAATTTTTATAAAACTCGTAAAATCGAATAAAAATAAAATTTTGAATAGTTTAAATAAGTACTAATTATCCTTAATAAATCATTATTTTAGTATTAACATATTTTCGTCCCCTTAAAAACAATTTTAAATGTTAAAAAAATCAGATTAAGAAAAAAAATTTCTAAAAATAACCAATCCAAACTGAAGTTTAAAGCTTTCCTTAAATGATATATAGTTTTCGAACAACTGATGTTTATTAAAACTATTTAACCATTTCGCAAAATTTCTTTAAGGATTAATTCCATTACTTTCGCGTTACATCAATTCTTTCTGCCAACATAAGCGGAAAAATTGGGTAACTACAACGTTAATAAAAGAGCAATTTTCTGCCGTAATTAATCAGTTCTTCAGTAAATCATTTTATCCTAAAGCATATTAAAATATGCTTCCTAATATTTCTGAAAGTATTTGTTTAAGACTTATTAAATGTAAATATTAAATTATTTTAGTTAAGCAATTTAAGCTGAAAAGTTTTTTGAATAAAAATATAGAAAAAGTTACATTTAATCCATAGAATAAATTAATAAATTTGTTGTATTGTTTATTTTGCTACTAAGAAATAGAAGTTGAATAGAAGTTGCTACTAAGAAATAGAAGTTGCATTTAAGAAGATTTTACGAATAAATGTTGAGTTTTGTGCTACAATTTAATATACGTATGTCGGATACACTATGGAAGTAATTTGTTTCTTCAAGTTCGTTTTTGATATGATAATTAAACAAGCCGAAAGAAAAAAAATCTACGAAAAGAATTGTTAAAAAACATCATGACACTAAACAATGGGCAATAATATCAACTAAAGCAACTAAAGGCCTGATCTTTATTAAACGATTTAACTCTTTTGCAAAATCTCTTTAAGGATTAATTCCATTACTTTCGCTTTACATCAATTCTGTCCGCCAATATAAGTGGATGAACTGGGGGACTACAACGGTAATAAAAAAGAAATTTTCTGCCCTAATTAATAAGTTCTTCAGTCAATTCTTTTATCTTAAACATATTAAAACAATTTTTCGAATATTTCTGAAAATATTTGTTAAAACACTTATAAAATGTGAACATTGAATTATTTTAGTTAAATTATTTAAGCAGAATTATAGGATAAAAGTTATTTAATCCATATAATAAAGAAATACATTTCTTGCTTTACTTATTTTAATCTTAAAAGTGAGGAAAAATGGAATAAAAAAAGATTTTACGAATAAATATTTAGCCGTGTGTTAAAATTTAATACAGTGAAACCTCCAAATAAGGGACACTCCAAATAAGGGAAATAATAAACCACGAAAACCTTTACGCAAGGTTTTCGTGGTTTTCTTCGAACCTTGCGTAAATACGGGTTAGGTTCCCTTAGAAAGACCCCCACGAAGGGCATCCCTCCCCCTGGGCCTATATCCCTAGCGTAGATAATCGGCCGTCACAAAATACACACACCGAATAAGGGACACCTCTCTTTAAGGGACAAAACTTTCGGTACCAGTACCTTGGTGTAGGACGTGTAATGTAGTATTTACCTCTGAATAAGGGACACTCGATTTAAGGGACACTTAAAAATGAGATTAACGAGACTGGTTTTTGAATTTCAGGTAATGAAGTTGTAACGGTTGGGTGCTCGTGCTGGGAGTTAAATGCAGACATACTCAGGAATTAAGATAAAAAAACACAGTTTATTAAAAATGATAAGGGCTCAAGGGAAGTGGAGCGAGTCTTAAATTTCACAACTGAGAATACTTCTAAAATATTGAACTCATACTCACAGCTCCGGAAACTAGCTCAATCGGGGCAACTCAGATTACTTCCCAGCTATCTTCGGCTAAACTGCTAGATAAAATCTAATTAGACAGCCCGTGGCTGTAGATATCCTTTATTCACTTGAGATAATCAACACAATTAATATTAAATTTCTTACCACCGGCCAACTTCTCTATTCGAATTCTCAAACTCCTTATCAACTCACGGGAGGCTCGATGCTACTTTCAATCTGCTAGATACCAGCGGGAAACACCGCTAGAAACCCATTTCGCTGACTATTATCGCTCGAGACACGCTCTCTGCTGGCTACTGCCAGAGACACCACTGCTAGCTGGCTAATGCTCTGCTGGCTATCGCCAGAGACACTCTTCACACACTCAAACTCCAAGCTTTTATATGCTGCAAACTGAGATACTTCCAATTTACATATTACTACTAACCGCGAGCCTAACTGTAAATCCGAAAAAGACACACACACTCTAGAAAGTTAAAGTAAAAGAGAGGATAGATGTCGCTTTAACGCTTACACATGTTAAATTATTGACGTCACGATCTCAGAAATACTAGAGTGCCTTTATGACAAAGGTCACTCCCTCACAACCCTTCCCCCCTCGGATTTCACAAAGAAAAAGGGCTGGGCCAAATGCATGCCCAGGACTTTTTCTTGTTATAAATTTCAAACCGTAAAAAAACAAAGTGATGGGCGAAATTTAGCGCCGAAACATCTTTTAAAATATTACACTTTAATCCATCACAACAAAAACCTCAGTTTGCCTCAAATATTCACATATTCAATCCAATCATTCTTCTATCTTAAAAATAGCCTCCGTAAAACTTTCAAAACTCTTAAAACTTTCAAAACTAATTACTTCCTCTTTCAAAACAACCCACTCCACTGGGAGTGCTAAAATTTATCAAGGCACTAAACTTTCAAAATTTTCCTCAATACCGAAATACAACTGCAACTTTACCAAAAATTTCCTCCATAAAACTTTCCTAATACTAGAATTCGCACCAAGTCCAAAAAACCCAATGCGCAAAAATTTTCCTCATCCAAATTCCGAACTCATCTAAAATTAAATTCACTTCGTACTACCATAACTCTGCTACTACGTAATACCTACATACCCATTACCCAATGAACAAACTCCCAAAACTTCCTCAGAACTAACTCCACTTTAACAATATTTGGGGCACATACGTACAGCGTCACATAGCTGTGCTTATGCAATAATCAAAAATATGAAAAATTTACAAAATGACGTCATCAAGTAACTCTTCATCTGTATAAACTAAAAGAAAAAATAGCAATATCAATATTTAACACAGGTATACTTCCCTGCTAGAAAATCACATTAACATTCAATTTTAATACAATACAATTTCATATTCAAATGCAACTTAAAACTTCGCAACTTGCGGAAACCATTCCCAACTGAAGTACAAACGTAACACATAAAACACGAACGATAAGGAGAAAGTTAATTCATTAAATGTTAGTATAAGAGATAGAAACGCGTGTCAAGGGCTTCTTGACCGCAAAACACGTGCACGCCTGACTCGCGGCGCGTGTACAAAATAACCCAAATTACTATCTATACTTTCTGAAAATTAAACATACATTAACATACATTTTATAACACATGAACAGTATAACAATATAATAACATTTTAACAACTAACATAACAATTTAACAATAGATCCAGAATTTTTAAAAGCATTTAAGACCAAAAATTTCAAACATACATAAAACTAACAATTTTGCAAACAAATTTTGAACACAATTAAGCACTAAACGTGAGTCCGTCAAAAAAATCCAAAAATGGCCAAAAATATAAAACAGTCTCTCTGCTTTTTATTCCTTCACATTGCTACCACATATATGCACTCTAATAGAAATTTAATAAAGAACATGATCACGCAATCATATAGATGATTCGCTGCTAGCCGGCTTCATACTACAGGATGGCTTTCTCCTCTTGTCCCAAAAACCTTGCACGAAGGATCTTTCGTCATCAGAACTGTACGGTGACGCCACAGTTGACTGTCGCGCCTGCAGCCTGGTCCTGAATGGATGCCATGGGATACTTGTAGATTCCACTCGACGACTCTGCTCTGACCGGTTCGCTGGGGTCACTCCATGGCGAAATTCACACTGCTGATGCCGGTACTCTGAATGTTGTCTCCTCTTTCTAGACGCACCCGAAGTTACTGAAGATCCTAGGCCACGTTTCTTTCCGGATCTATGCTGTTTCTTATTGGGCAAAAACTCAGACTTTAAAGTTCTTTTAACAGTTTGACGAGTGTCCATATGAAATTTTTTCCGAGGATTAATTACTGAAGATGTTGAACTATTAGATAACTTGTGTTTGTGAGGTTGCTGTCTAATAAATGGAGGAACGGGACAGTTTATGATTTTTTTCCTTTTATGGCATACTGAGTCTGATGTATTTGACACTGCTCTTTTATTTTTATTACCATACTTTGCTCTCGGATTGATAGGCTTTCTACTTTCAATGACAGTTTTTGGAGCTGTTTGACCAAATTTTCTTTTTGAATACTGATGAAAAGAATTAGATGAAAAAGTGCTGGACTCGGGACACTCATTGGATCGGGAATTTTGCGAAACATCACTCGACACATGAGAACCTTAACTACCATTTTCTCTAAACTTATAAGCTCTAACCTGATCCAGATTAACCGTCATTCTTTCACCATTGACATTAACAACCAAATTATTATTTCGAACTTCCAAAACCTCAAACGGACCTACAAACTACCGCCCAAACTTAGCTATTCTTTTTTGACGACTTGAACTTAACCAATGCTTTTCTACTAACACAAAATCTCCAACTTTCACTTCTAACTCCCTCCTACGCATATTATAATACTGAGCTTGCTTTTCTTGCGCTTTTCCCATCTGAACCTGAGCCTCCTTAACCAACCTCTCAATATCCTGGCACATGTACTGACTTTCCGCATCTGACACCATAACTAGCCTTTGGAATGGAGTAATGACTTTTCTACCCAAAAACAATTCAGCCGGCGTTTTCCCCGTCGACTCGTGAACTGCTGTACGAAGTGCATACGCAAAATGCTGAAGAAACTGGTCCCAATTTGCATGATGAGAACCAACATACGAAGAAATCATTTGAATTAATGTACGATTTACACGTTCAGCCATATTAGACTGGGGACGATTCGGAACAGTAAAAGAATGATCGATCTCCAGCTTCTCACACAGAGCCTTAAATATATCAGAAATAAAACAAGGGCCATGATCACTAACTACCCTAATTGGTGCACCATATTTAGAAATATAATTATCGAAAAATGCATCGGCAACTGCAGGTGCAGAAGCCTTCCTGAGGGGGACTAACTCTACCCATTTACTAAAATAATCTACTATAACTAGTACAGATCTATATCTTTTAGGATTAGACAATGGATAAGGACCGATTAAATCTACACCTACACATTCATTAGGAAAATTTACTTTAATAGGAATTAATTTGCCAGCTGGACTTACATTTTTATAATTATAACGTTGGCATGTGCTACAGCTGGAGACATAAGCGCGCACTGCTTCCCGCATTTTAGGGAAGTAGCAGGATTCACAAATTTGAGCATAAGTTTTCCTGATTCCTAAGTGACCTGCTAATGGATTATCATGAACTTCTTTCAAGATGGCCTTACGAAGACTAGCCGGAATAAAAACTCTTAATTCACCACGTGAATTTACAATTTTAGAATAAAAAAGAAGACCATCGATAAGCTTAAAAGATTGGGACCATTTTTCAAACATAGGTACAACTGCACTCGGGACATCATCAGGATTTTCCAAATAACGGTACAAACTACCAAACTCCTCATCTTGTTTCTGCTCCCTTATCAACTGCTCTCGTGACCTTAACACCAACGAAGACAATGCACAACACTTAATTTCCTCCGTGACTTTTAAACCACCATGCGGGTTTCGAGACAAAGCGTCCGCTACCGCATTTTCCTTGCCAGCCCTATGTTCTATAATCACATTATACTCTGCTAACTTCAAACACCATCTGACCATACGAGAAGACAAACCCTTTCCATTAGTTATCTTTGTCAAAGCTGAATGATCCGTAATAACTTTAACCGGTATATTAGTGAAAAAACAACGAAATTTATTCAAAGCCCAAATTATTGCAAGACACTCCCTTTCTGTAATCGAATAATTCATTTCCGCTGTATTTAAAATTCTCGACGCAAACGCTATAGATCGACCTTTCTGTGCTAACATAGCTCCAACCCCCACTGCACTCGCATCGCAATACACTTCAAACTGAGACGAATAATCGGGGTGAGCCAAAACAGGAGGGGAAACTACTGCCTCTTTTAATAATTCAAACGATCTCTGCGCCGTCGATGATCATACAAACTTCACCCTTTTCCTTTTTAAATTATACAACGGTTCACATAACTCTGAAAAACGTGGAATGAACTTGGCGAACCAAGCCACCATCCCTAAAAATGTCGCCACTTCCTTACTATTTTTGGGGGGATTCATTGACGTAATTGCCTCAATTTTCTCATTATCTATATTAATACCTTCACGCGTAATTTTAACTCCTAAATACTTTATCTCTTTTCTCAAAAATTTACTTTTTTCCAACTTAACTGTTAACCCAGCATCTCTTAACAACGTAAACACTTCCCTCAATAATCTCAAATGCTCTTCAAAAGTAGCTGCCATTATAATTATATCGTCCAGGTAGACCAGGACACCCTTACCAAGCAAAGGTTTAAGGATATTATGCATGGCCTTCTGGAACGTTGCTGGTGCCCCCGATAAACCAAAACTCATTCTTTTAAAAGCGAAACAACCGTCCCGAGTAATAAACGCAGTTTTAGGTATGTCCTCCGGCTTCATTGCAATCTGAAAATAACCTGACGTAAGATCTAACGTTGACATATAATTCGTACTCGTTATATTAGCCAAAATGTCATCAATTACTGGAATAGGATACTGAAGGTATTGCGTTATCACATTTAACTTTCTATAATCTACTGCAAATCTATATGCCTCTGGATTATCTAAACTTTTCCCATTATTTTTACGACATAACACTACTGGCGACGCAAAAGGAGACTCAATTGGCATTATAATATCGTCCGCTAGCATTTTTTGAATATGATAATCAATTATACCTTGTTTAACCTTGTCATAAGGATATGGTTTACTAGCAACAGGTGCTTTCAAACCAGTATCAATCTCGTGCCACGCAACATGCGTTAAACCCGGTTTATCAGAAAAAAAACCTCTCCAAACTTATTCAAAAACTTATTAAATTCCTCCTTCTCGATTTCACTTAACCCCGACTCCTCCAAATCAACTGACACTGAAACAGGCTCTTCCTTACTCAAATTCTCATCATTATTCACGATTAACGACTTTTTAAAGAAATCCAGACTAATTCCTCTATCCTTCATATAATCCACACCAACTGTACAATGCACTGTTAATCCATCTAACACACAAAACTCCCAACATGTCTTAACCGAACGAATTTCAACTTCTACTGAACCTTTATTATCACAAGCTACTCCCTGTGCCGAATGAACCACCAGACTTGACCTCTTCAACTTCTTATACGAAAAATATTTCCGATAACAATCAAAAGAAATGAACGACTTATCTGCCCCTGTATCGAAGACACTCTTAACGACAATACCATCTAACACAATTAACACTTCAGGTAACTCAACCGGATTAATAGTAACTTTATTTAAACTCACAGACGACTTTTCCAACCCCTGAACACATCTCTTTTGCATTGATCTACCTTTAAAATTCTCATCCGAAGTTAATCTCCTTACTTGCGAAGAAACATTCTTTTTCCGTACTCCCCCTCTCCGATCATAACCACTATTCTGCCTATTTCCATACATATATCTATCACCACTTCTAAAATTATTAGCACCACCACAATTCCTATTACCATTACTAGTATTCAACATATTACGACCAAATCCATCATTTATATTACGCAAATTATTATCTAGAAATCGCTGTCCCCCTCTCAAATTCATATCCCCCTCATTTCTCAAATTACTATCCGTGCCTGGTCTCTGACGAGGGCTACGCGAATCCCGTTGATCCGAGCTATGCCGAGTCTCATACTTCGATAATATCTGGTGCATTTCTGAAAAATTCTTCGGTGTTCTAACTTCAATATAGTCCTGTATATTCGGATTAAAAAGAGGAAAAACAACGTCCAATAATTCCTCAAATGTGATATCTAAATCCAATTTATTTTTTAGTTCAAGCTTACGTAGGTAAAACTTTGATGCTGACTCATAAATATCCTGCTTATTGCAATAGAATTTTTTTCTTAAAATACTTTTATCTTTAAGGGGAGGAAATACCTTCTTTAACTCAATCACAGTTTGTTCAAATCTTTTCGCTTCATCATTAATCAGAAATTTTCCTATATTTTCTAACCACAAATGTGCTTCGCCCTTCAATGAGCATTTAAGCACTACGTATCTATTTTTCTCAGGTATATTATTAAACAAAATATAATCATCTAGTTTGACTAAAAATTCACTAATGTCACCTTCACCGGTAAAATAAACACGTGGCACAATCTCACAATGTCCGACATTTCGTTGGGCGCCATTTGTAACGGTTGGGTGCTCGTGCTGGGAGTTAAATGCAGACATACTCAGGAATTAAGATAAAAAAAACACAGTTTATTAAAAATGATAAGGGCTCAAGGGAAGTGGAGCGAGTCTTAAATCTCACAACTGAGAATACTTCTAAAATATTGAACTCATACTCACAGCTCCAGAAACTAGCTCAATCGGGGCAACTCAGATTACTTCCAAGCTATCTTCGGCTAAACTGCTAGATAAAATCTAATTAGACAGTCCGTGGCTGTAGATATCCTTTATTCACTTGAGATAATCAGCACAATTAATATTAAATTTCTTACCAGCGGCCAACTTCTCTATTCGAATTCTCAAACTCCTTATCGACTCACGAGAGGCTCGATGCTACTTTCAGTCTGCTAGATACCAGCGGGAAACACCGCTAGAAACCCACTTCGCTGACTAATATCGCTCGAGACACGCTCTCTGCTGGCTACTGCCAGAGACACCACTGCTAGCTGGCTAATGCTCTGCTGGCTATCGCCAGAGACACTCTTCCCACACTCAAACTCCAAGCTTTTATATGCTGCAAACTGAGATACTTCCAATTTACATATTACTACTAACCGCGAGCCTAACTGCAGAATCCGAAAGAGACACACACACTCTAGAAAGTTAAAGTAAAAGAGAGGATAGATGTCGCTTTTACGCTTACACATGTTAAATTATTGACGTCACGATCTCAGAAATACTAGAGTGTCTTTATGACAAAGGTCACTCCCTCACAAAGTTGTCTGTCATGAAAAGGAAAATACAGATTTTTGTGAACTTATCAAACAGACAAACAGTCACGTTGTTACAGAAGCATATGACACTATTAGCGGCCATTTATTTATCCCCAATTCTGATTCAACATTAGTGCTTTTATTCCCATTGAAAGTAGTGATGAAAAAAATGAGGATGATTCCGAAAGTGGAGAATTAAAAAAATGTGAAATAAAGAAGTTTACATATGCTTTTGAGCTGCTCTCAAATCCAAAAAAGGCCGCATTTAAGACATATGTCTTAAATAAATTTTATCCGGAAATGCCTGAAACTAGCAAGAGTTATTTTTCAAAAAATAAGTAATCGACCATTTTTTTTTTTTTTTTTTTTTTTTTTTTTTTTTTTTTTTTTTTTTTTTTTTTGCAAATGCAAAAGATTTTTCAGAAAATATCAATGTGGGCGTTTCGAACCGAATTTCCACGCGAAAGAAAAATAACTAGCCAAAGAGGTAAAAAAGTCTTTGTCATGTGACTATTACTTATTACTAACAGATGATTTATTTTTCAAAAAATTGAAAATACTGCTCAATTGCAAGTCACTTCCATATTCTACATTCCAATTTTATACCTTTCAATTAAAAAATCAATTTGCAAATGCGCCAAAACGTTTTCCGCTTGCTAAGTAGAGCAGCTGAGAGACTTTTTGTCTTAAAATGCGCAAAACAGATGAATATTTTTTTCTTCTTTGGTAAATGTTGCTGGTAATGAAGAAATAAAATTTATAAGTATGGTAAATGAACATGTGAAAGGTTTATACTGAAAAATTGAAATTTGCAAAATAATCCTTTTAAAGAAAATAAAGAAAGAATCTAAAAGAAGAGAAAATAAAGAATCCATTCAAAGAAAATGCTTTCAAATGTTTTTATACTTTTTGCTGCATGTACACAGTTTGCATAAAAATACAAATCAATAATTCTACAAATCATTTAATGATTTAGTAATTAACTGAAAATTTTAATTAATTAATTCTCTTTTCTTCCTTTTGTCTGATTAACATAATTTATTCATTTAAAGGGCATCATCTTTATGGCTTTGCTGTTTTTATATCCTTCAGAACGTTTAATTAAAAATAATACAGTGCTCAGCAAAAGTTTAGACAATGATCGATTACGTTTCTACTTTCCGAAGTATGTACCGAATGTTTTTAATTCCTCTGTCATATATTACTGTGACTTATCCTTTATTCACACACAATAAATTTTGAATTTTACCTTTTACATAAAATATAATGACAAAAAAATAAAATTAACATTGTGGCAAAAGTATAGAAAATTTGTGTATTTACAGAAAAATAACTACAAATTAAAATCGAGTTGCACCCGCATTGTTTGCAGTTAATGCAAGAATGTGACTTTTCATCGAAAAAATTAAATGCTGCTGCACTTGAGGGTCTATTTCGTATCAAACATGTGCAACAGCAGCTCGAACCTCATTAAAAGAAAATTATAGCAAAAATTTGCATAAACATTACGACATATGATGTTACAAAAGTTTTTGATTGGGTCCTGATCAGAACTACACGCCGGCCAGTTGAGATCAATAGTATTTTCAGAGTTAAATGAAGTTCTTTTATATGCAACATGAATAGATGCTAAAATCCATACCTTAGATCAGCAAAAGTTCCCCAAATGACTAAAAATTAATCTCCAACTTATATACGTAGTCTTGTGTTGCTTGGCAACCAATGAATAACTCTACAGATAAACGAGCATTAAAGCTAAGTGAGGACCAAATTATTTAAAAGTCACCTTCTTTTTGTCGACTTAATAAAGTCCCAGGATCTTTACTTAAGTCATCCCAATAGTCTTTCCACTTGTTTGGGCCATTCAAATTCCACTTTTTTTCGTTACTGAATATCATAGGGTACCATTTGGGTCCATATGACGTATGTTTGCAAGTTAATTGAATTCTCGCCAATTTATAGCGATATTTTAAAGCTGATTGTTTTATCATTTTCATGTAAATTGATTTACCTGTTTCTTTAATTCATCTACGAATCATTTCCGTCGACACAGAAAGTGCTGACTTACTTTTAATGTGATTAGCAATCATTACTTGTGTAAATGTCAGTTTCTGGATCCCATTGTCATCTCATTTTCTCGTCACACAAGATCTGACAGATTATGTTTTGTTTTGAAGGAGTCATCCTTAGACTATACTTCATAGACAGACCACTTTGGACGATTCAATGCTGCTGAAATTTCTGCAACAGTCTTTCCTTTCCATTTCAGCTTTCCTACTTCAATTACCTCACTTATTGAATATTTTTAGCTCGCGGCATCTTCACTAACTGATGTTATATCGAGGTATAATTAAATACTTCAGACATGTGACATCATAACTTGGAAATTTGCTTTTTTCCATGAACAGTTGGCTAAAAATAAAAAAAGTAACTAAACTTTTGCAATATGCAAGTTTTACTTTTTTTCAGTTAAATTAAATATTATCTTAAATTATAACCATTATTTTTATTCTACATTGTATAAAATTTATTTGAAAATAAGAATAGCCATTTGTAAAACTCATGTGTTCGTATTTTTTATTTAAAGATGAAAAAACACCAGTGTCTAAACTTTCGCTGAGCATTGTATAAAAACTCCGAATAAGGGATACCTCTATTTAAGGGACAAAGGTTCCGGTCCCATAGGTGTCCCTTATTTGGAGGTTTCACTGTATATATATGAAAAAATATGTCTATGCAAGTAATTTTTTTAATCCGGTTTTTAATATGTTGATTGCACAGACCTCATTAGAAAAACTGATTATAACTGAGCGACAATAATCTTTAAGAAATGATGTTACTAATAAATTGGAAATAACATCTATTAATATATGATATTGTATTAAAAGTCGTAGTTTCTTCATTCATTAATCACGACTTTTAATAAGTCTATTTATCGTAAAATATACATTAATATGCTTTCGCAAACAAAATAAGAAATTTTCAAGTTACTGTGAAAAATGTTTTGGAAAATTAAAATAAATACTAATCATTCTTAATGATTCATTATTTTAGAAAATATATTTATATTTGATATAATGTAATAAAATAAATTATTTTGAAAAAAAAAATCTAAATGAAGACTGTAAAAATCCAAATTTTGTAAAATTTTAACTTTTATGCGAGTGATTTTCATTTATAAAAATAATATAAAATTTTTAAAAGAAATGTGGACTAATTAAAAAAAAAGTCATAAAAGTTAATAAAAATGTAAAATTGAATAATTTAAATAAGTAATAATTTTCCTGAATAAAACATTACTTTAATATTACATAAATTTTATCTCCTTAAAAACAATTTGAAACATTATATAAAATCAGTTTTAAAAAAATAAAAAATTCTAAAAATCATCAATTTTGCCTAAAATTTAAGACTTTTTTCAAATGACATATATTTTGCGAACGTCTGATAATTATTAAAATTATTTAACCTTTACCAAAATCTCTTTAAGAATCAATTTCATTATTCTCGCTTTACGACAGTTCTTTGTGCCAATATAAGCGGAAGAATTGGGTGAATACAACGTTAATAAAAGTGCAATTTTCTGCCCTAATTGATCAGCACTTCAGTAAATCCTTGTATCGTAAAGCATATTAAAATATGTTTCGAATATTTCTGAAAGTATTTCTTTAAAGACTTGTTAAATGTATATATTAAATTATTTTAGATAAAATATTTGGGTAGAAAAGCTTTTTGATTCTAATTATAGAAAAAAAGATGTTTAATTCACATAATAAATTCATATTTTTTTGTTTTGTGTATTTCAGTATTAAAACTGAATAGAAATTGAATTTAAAAAGATTTTATTAATACATGCTTATCTATATGCTACAATTTAAAATAAAAAGAAGGAATATGTCTTTAAAAGTAATTTGTTTCTTTGAATGTCTGTTTTAATACTGACTGGAAAAGACTGCAGAAAAAAACTGGTTATAAATGGCGAAAACAATCATAAAAAATGATGCAACTAATCAACTTGCAATAACATCTACTAATGGCTGCTACATTTGAATTTTGTTTAGGAGTCTGACCATAAAGAAAGTTGTATACGCTGAAATTTCTCCTGTACTTACATATAATTTTGATACCACATATGTTAATATTTACCATTGGATATTAAACGACAATCGTTTGCACAAAAATGATGAAAGTTTGTAGGTTTGAAGAGAAAAAACTCTCAATATTTTTTAACTTATTTAAAATTATTTTCTTGTTTTTTTTAATTTATTTAAAGTTTATTAAAAAATATATTATTAATCCTTTAAAAAAATTTTAGTTTTGAAGTTGATTAGTTATGAAGCATTTTTTTTTACGCATATATCAATTAATATTTTTATAAGAATTTAATTTTCATGAACAATAGGCATTTTAGTTTTAAAAAAGTATGAGGTATTTTAGAGGGTTCGGTATAAATTCTAAAATAATTTGTATTTACTGAATAAAAATTGTAAAAAACATTTTGACAGTTAATCATATCATTTGTAAACAAAATCACATGATAAAACTTCCCATACTTTTTTTTATTTAAAAGTCATTAAAAAATGGGGTATTTTAAAATCATTATAACTCGAAATATTATTTGTAGAAATATATATATATATATATGTTTTCATTTAAATAAATGGATGCATATATACAAATTTTAATTTTGATTCAGCATTTAAAAAAACATTAGTTTATAAAAAAATGAGAAAGTTATGTAACTTATTTTTTAAAAAATCATAGTTTCAAAAGTATTTTTTTTTTCAAATTTGCTGAATCGGAATTCAAATAAACTATTGAAAAAGAGATGTTCTAAGTTTTAACCATTTACCTTGAACAGTTCTTGATTTATAACAATTGAAATAGCAGAAATGGTGAAAAACCCCTTGATAAAGGAAAAGTCATTTCCATGACAACCATTGCTTGAAATACAGATTTTTAAAATAAAACCAAAACAGAAAAAATAATATATTCTATTCTAATTAAGATAGAAACATAATTTTAACGTCTTTTAACAGAAAAATAAATAAATGTTTAATGCAGTATTTTTTTTTTTTTTTTTTTTTTTTTTAGATTTTTGTATCCCAGATGCTCTTAAATGTGCTAATTCCCATTTATAAGTTACTCCACCCGATATAACTTTAATAACTATAGCTGCAGGTGTAGCTACATATAGCTTTAATAAAAATAGTTCTAGTTTATGAAACCATTCCAGAAATCAGGCGATAATTTCTCGCTTTTGAAACGATTCACTACCGTTTCGTCATCTAGAAAACAAGATACTGGGAATTCTGCATTATTTTGTTTATTCAGCTTAGTTGTTTACTCTATTCGCATAGATCAGAAATTTATATTTCTGATTAAGTGATTTAGAAAACGACAAACTTTTCATTCTATATGAAGGTGATATTATTTCTCACTGCAATTAGTAGTGATGATCTTTTATTTAGGAATTTATATAAGGTACGCTCATTGTATTCACAGAATTGAGTCTGCTTTGCAAAATAGTACACTCACTATACAGTGCGTTCAGAATTTAAAAAAACGTATACTGTGACATCCCTGTATATCGAGATTTTCATTGTAAACGCAATACATTCTGCGTAATTGCTATTCAAGACATTTTAAAAAAAAGCACAAAAAAAAAACATTTTTTAGAAACAGCAATAAATGACGTTATTTAACAGAAAATATGGGAAAAAGTCACAAATAATAATAATAACAATCACCTCGCGAAACGTTTTTATTTTTTACTAACTTTGTAATGTAAGTGAAAACACAAAATTTAATTTTAATTCTTCGATGCAGCCATGTTATGTGTACACAAAAGAACAAAATCTGGGGAATGTCATTTCTTCTTCAGCGTTTCTGAAATGAAAATGAAATCATTTGTACGTTTCCAAATCGTTTTCTGTTTGTTAATCAGTATGATTTTTGCTTATAAAGACACTCACGAAAACTTGTTTGTTGAAGAAGTGCTATAATCTTGATGCATAGGAAAAAAGCATCACTCTGCTTGCGAGAAGCATATAAGTCGATTACTTGAACAAAATGAATACTATAGTACTATAGAATACTATAGACTGCATATTTTACTTCTTGAAGAAGAAAATTATGTTGATCAGCTTTTCTGTTGATCAGCTTTGCTCTTCGGAAATGATGTATTCTATAGCTACAGATCTTTAAACTTTTTTCACGTACACAATTAGTATGAAAAAAGATAAAATGGTATGATTGGAGACTAACAGATAATAGAACTAAAAAAATGTTGCGAACATGTCCTAGTTCTAGTTCTACTATCCAACAACATTTGTTTGATAGTAGAACTGAAGACCTATATTGATTAACCATTCTCTGAGCTTAATTTCTTCAGAAATCATGTGTCCTATAAATACAGATCTTTAAAAAAAATTTTCACGTACACAAATAGTATGAAAAAAAGATAAACTGGTATGAATGGAGCCTAACAGATAATAGAGCTAAACAAACTAGTAATTTCTTTCTTATAACATTTTTTCAGCAAGCTATGGAACTTGTGTAAAAACGGCTTTGCAGCAGAAATGTACGAAATGTACAAAAATGTAAAAGTAAATAATTTTACCGTGCGTGAAGATAGCCATTTTTAGTTGCCTTTATTAATAATATAAATAATAAATATATATTTATTTTATGTCTTGTAATGTTTTTGCAATGTAAAAATATAAAATAAAAATAAATCCGTATAATTTTTCAAAAAATGTATTTTTTTTAGTATCCATGTATCTTAAAATTATATGTACAAAAAATAAAGTACACTTTTCTCGCTCCAAAATTCCTTTTAGTTATCAGTTTGTAAAATAAATCCATAAATTGATATTTTAAAAAAGTATATAAAGAAATAGTGGTGTCTGAAGAGGTTAAAGCTTTTGTCATATGAATGTTTCCACATTCGAATAAAACAAGTGTAAGACGTATTTTTTCAGGTTATGACAAATTGTGCAGAGTATTCTGTCGGTAATTTCTAATTTTATTTAATTATTTATTTATTTTTCATGTAATGCTTTCCCCTTTGTCTTGAATAATAAGTTTTTAAAAACTGAATCGGTTACATTGACTGATTAACATTTCTTTTTTATTATTATTTAAATTCGTTGTTAGTAGCAAATATCATTTTATTAAATGGTTATAAACATTATATAAAATGTTGTATGTCACGAAAACTTCCAAGAAAGAAAATATTCACATGCACATTTTACTGAATTTTTCTAAACTAATTTTAATCTTTTAAAACTTCTGATAACTTGTATTTTCTTAATTATGCATAAAATGCATAAAATATTCCAAATAGTATATTAAAAGAAACATTAACTAAAATGAACATTAAAGATATTTTCCACTCTTCGTTCTGACGAATTTGTGTATGCGAAGAAATCGTTATTGTAAAGTTAAATTTTAATGTACATTCCACTGAAATGTGAAACTTCTGTATAAACATTATGCTCAATACAAAACTTTTGCATAAACTAAGTCTTCTTCATAATTTCCGAGCTTAATGGAGGGAGGTGGCTTATTTTATGCAACATAACATTATCTTATGCATTTGAATCACAGAACTGCATTCCATAGGGATTCTTGTCTTTATGGATTAACTCATCGTCGAACGTCAAATACTGTTACCACTCTGTCATTAGTTGCTTTTAAAATAATGTAACTTTCATTTAGCTTTAACTATGAATCTTGATATGGTATATAAAAGGTAGAACATTTTATATTTAAATAAACAAAAATTTTTAATATTTTATTGTACCATTTAATTGTTTTCCATATAAAAACATTTACACAACATTAATAACAATGAAATGTTTTTAGCCATGTAAAACTATGATTTAAATATTTAATTTTATATGTCAATTCATGCATCGTGCCATTTTTTAGACATAATTCTTCATGCAGTTTTGTTCTCATAATACTAAGTAATTCTAAGTAATAAAAAAACTGTTTTGAAATTTTTAATTTTCCTTTCCTTATTAAAACCGCTTTAAAAGGACAAAAGAATTCTTCAAGCAAATTTACAAGCATACATGTATCCATATATTGCATATGTATATATATGGATTAATACGATCAATTAAAAAAAATTATTAGCATGTAATAACATGTAATACGCACATAATAATTATAATAACATCAAAAATTTTATAATAAAAGTTTTATTTACTCCAAATTTCTGAATTCTCTGTTCTGTTGAATTCTCTATTTTACTGAAAATTTCTAGGCTAATTCTAAACGTTTAAAGCATCTGATAGAATCTATTTCTTAGTTATACAATAAATGCATAAAATATTTCAAATAGAGAGAAAGTACTTATGTACATCAACGAAATTTTTCACTCCTAGTTCTGATGAATTTGTTTATGCGAAGAAATTCTTATTTTAAATTTAAATTTTAATGCACATTCCATTGAGATGTGTAACCTCTGTATAAACATTAGTTCAATACAAAGCTTTTGTATAAACGAAGCATTATTCGTAATTTCCGTGCTTAATGGAGGGTGGCGGATTATTTTATGCTACATAACATTATCTTATACATTTGACATCTTACACAGCACTGCGTTCCTCAAATTGATTCATTTGTCTTTTCTTATTAACTCATCGTCGAGCATCAAATACTGTCATAACTCTGACATTCGTTGCTTTTAAAATATATTAACATTCATTTAACTTAACTAAGGATCTTTATTTGTTAAAAAATAAATAATGAACATATTATTTTTAAATAAAATGTTCATGAACTAATCAATAAACTACATGAATGTTTTTATCTTTTACTGTACCATTTAATAGTTTTCAATATTAAAACATTAACATAGAATTAAAAAAATGGTAATATGTTTTTATTCATATAAAACTGTCATATAAATATTTAATTTTATGTGTCAGTTCATGTTTCGTACCATTTCTTTTGTTATAATATTTCATTCAATTTTTTTCTCATAATACTTTCATTAAGTAACAAAAAAAATGCTTTGAATTTGCTAATTTTTCTTTTCCTATTAAAATGATTTCAATAGAACAACAGAATTATTCAATCAAATATACCAGCGTGTATGCATCTAAGTGTTACAATTATACATGCATTGATGAGCTCAAATTAAAAAATGCATTCGATAATATGTAATAACATGGAAATTTTAGATGTAATAAACACATAATATTTTAATAACATGCAACATTTTATAATGAATGTTTTATTGTGTTCAAAACTTCAGAATTCTGTATATTTTTCTGAAATTGTCTAGGCTAAGTTCAAACTTTTCAAACTTCTGATAATTTGTATTTCTAATTATCTATAAAATGCATAAAATATTTCAAATCATGCACTGAAAGAAGACTTAACTAAAAGTCCATCAAAGAAATTTTCCACTCCTAGTTTTGACGAATTTGTGTACTCAAAGAAACATTCATTTTAAAGTTAAATTTTAATGCGCATTCCATTGAGATGCGAAACTTTTGCATAAACATTCTGTTCAATACAAAACTTTTGCATAAACCCAGTTTTCTTCGTAATTCCCGTGCTTAATGGAGGGAGGAGGGTTATTTTATGCAACATAACATTATATTATACATTTGAATCAAAGACCTACGTTCCTCAAAGGGATTCATTTGTCTATACTCATTAACTCACCATGGAACATCAAATACTGTTACCGCTGGATCATTCGTTGCTTTTAAAATAATGTAACGTTCGTTTAACATTAACTTGAACTTTTATGTTTTATATGAAAGATAGAATGTTTTATATTTGAATAAGCTAAATAAAAGTTTTTAATATTTTATTCTACTATTAGATCGTTTTTAATATAAAACAAAACACAGAATAAATAAAGATAAAAGATTTTATTCAAATTAAGTTTTGTTATGCTATTTAATACCATATGTAAATTCATGTATCGTGCCATTTCTTTATATATAATTCATCATTTACTTTGTTCTATTGTTAAGAAATTAAAAAAAGCTGCTTTGAATTTTTTTAATTTTTCTGTTCCTATTAAAGGGACTTTACAACGAGAAAACAATTTTTCAAACAAATTTAGAATCCTACATGTGTAAATACATGTAAGTAAAAATTATTTTAATAACATGTAATAGCATGTAAATTTTACATGTAAAAACACATAATAATTTCAATAACATGTGAAGTTTTATCATAAACATTTTATTCAGTTCAAAACTTCTAAACAGTTTTTTTTCGCTAATCTCTGTTTTAAATGTAACTTTGTCGCTGATGTAGCGAACGTAAAATTATTTTAACATAATTTTAAGCTTTGTCTTTAAATTATTTTAACAATGTTAATACTTTAGTTAATAAGAAATGACCCGACACTTCCATCCGTCGGATATATCGCGTTAGTAAGAAAGTCTGTCATTACTCAATTATCAAACCGCCATGTAGTTCAGACCTGTATAAAAGCAATTGATTTTTGGCAAGTATTGCATATTGCCTAATTCTTAGTGCATGGCTAATCCTGAATTCCGTCATCCTAATATTGTAATTTAGTGTGTACAACGCCGAAGCTATCTAACTTCAGAATGTAAATTGGAATTAAGTTTTTATCAAGAATTTTTTACAATAATTATCTAACTTTGCAATTAGGTAAATCTAAGGAATTCTCAACCATAGTATAAAAACAATAAAATATGTTTTACAAAAATTATTTTACTGTTTATGTAAAAAAAATTTGATTTTTCTTAGACTGCAAATAATGAAATTCAGAATTTCAGGTTAAATCTTGTGTACAACATGTTGTTTATTTCATGAAAGCATTTTGATGGATATGGTGGATGACAACTCAGATGAACAAACCATAGATAAAGAACATATTTTTAAAGTTTTTACAAAAATATGAATAATTATGTAATAAAAAAATCTTGTAACTTTTTACTTTTTTTTTAATAATGTAAATAAGAACTAAAATATAATGTATCATATTCACAAAAACTGCACAAACTGTATCGAAAAATATTTTTAATGTTACTTTCCAGAGAGAAACATTTTGAGGCTTATAGATTTGCACAAAAAGTAGGGTTAAATTTATAGATTTTTTTAGTTATATTGAAGATAATAATTACCATACATTATTTAAATAAAAAGCATCCATGCGGCTATTTTAGGGTGTATAGATTTTTACACGATGCATACGATGCAATTATTTTACACTTTTACAATGACTACATGAATCTATTATGTATTTTTCGATTACATTTATACAATTTGGGAATGAAAAATAAATACAATCAGTAGATAAGAAATTATATATTTTTTTCTAATTGTTAGACTATTAAACTTTAGGAGGGGGCTCGGACAGCATCTGTCTGGCTTAGCATGTATTACTGGACAGATGGTATCCGAGAACACGTGTAAAGGTTAATACAAAAGAAATCTAGCTTTGTATAACGAATTATGGTTATTGTATTAATATAAAACTGCTACATAACTACAAAAGAAATTGAATATGACATTTTATATCTTAAGAAGCGTATGAACCTGGAAAATTATTTTATTGTATGTATTTTTTACTGAACAATTTTTCGTTTCCTCCGATTCTTTAAATATTTTTAAGCATTTTTTATTACATATTCATTGAAAAAACTAATAAAATATGTAAATAGTAAAAGAAAGTACATCTAAAAAACAAAACAATCATTTTTGAATATTTTAATTAGGACCTTTTAAAAGACATAAGGAACATTAAACACAACATTATTAAACAACAAACAGTATTGTTTTCATTTAATGTAAATAAAATAATATAACATTGTAACGGTTGCGTGGGTTAAAAAGAGACATAACTCAGAACATAAGATAAAAACAGTTTATTTAAAACGGTTAGGGCTCAAGGGCAGTGGAGCTTGACGTTCTCTAATTTTAATAACTAATAACAATACTAAAAGATTAGAATCATAAACTTACACACAGCTCCGGCACTAGCTTCAATCGGGGCACTTCGGATTACTTCTCCTTTAAACTTCATCTAAGCTGCTAGATAAAACTTTATTAGACAGCCCGTGGCTGTATATATACTCTTTATTAACTTTGAAATATTCAACGTAATTAATATCAACTCTTACCAAAGGCAAACTTCTGGAATCGCCTTCCAAAACTCCTTGTCAACTCACTGAAGGCTCGATAATACTTGATATCACTCGCTCTAGATCAATCCCACTGCTACGATAACAATCATAAAAAATGAAAGACTTATTTGTCCCTGTATCGAAAACACTTTTAACGACAATACCATCTAACACAATTAACACTTCAAGTAACTCAACCGGATTAATAGTAAGTTTATTTAAACTCACAAAAGATTTTTCCAACCTCTGAACACATCTCTTTTGCATTAATCTACCTTTAGAATTCTCATCCGAAGTTAATCTCCTTACTTGCGAAGAAACATTCTTGTCCCGTACTCCCCCTTTTTGACCATAATCACTATTCTGCCTATTTCCATACATGTATCTATCACTACTTCTAAAATTACTAGCACCACCAAAATTCCTATTACCATTACCAGTATTTGACACATTACGACCAAATCTATAACTACCATTACGCATAAATCGCTGTCCCCCTCTCAAATCGCTGTCCCCCTCTGTCGAGGGCTACGCGAATCCCGTTGATCCGAGCTATGCCGAGTCTCATACTTCGATAAAATTTGATGCATTTTAGCAAAGTTCTTGGGTGCTGTAATCTCGATATAACTCCTGTATATTCGTACTAAAGAGAAGAAGAACTATGTCCAATAATTCCTCAAATGTGACTTCTAAATCCAACTTATTCTTCAATTCAAGCTTACGTAGGTAAAACTTTGATGCTGATTCGTAAATATTCTGCTTATTGCAGTAAAATTCTTTCCTCAAAATACTCTTATTTTTAACGCTAGGAAACGCCTTTTTTAACTCAATCACAGTCTGCTCAAATCTTTTAGCTTCATCATTAATCAAAACTTTTCCTATATTTTCTAACCACAAAAGTGCTTCGCCCTTGAGAGAGCATTTAAGCACTATATATCTATTTTTCTCAGGTATATTATTGAACAAAATATAATCATCCAATTTTGCTAAAAATTCACTAATGTCACCTGCACCCGTAAAATAAACACGTGGCACAATCTAACAATGTCCAACCACACGTTGGGCGCCATTTGTAACGGTTGCGTGCTCGTACTGGGGGTTAAATGGAGAGATAACTCAGTACATAAGATAAAAACAGTTTATTTAAAACGGTTAGGGCTCAAGGGTAGTGGAGCTTGACGTTCTCTAATTTTAATAACTAATAACAATACTAAAAGATTAGAATCATAAACTTACACACAGCTCCGGCTCTAGCTTCAATCGGGGCACTTCGAATTACTTCTCCTTTAAACTTCATCTAAGCTGCTAGATAAAACTTTAGTAGACAGCCCGTGGTCCCGTCCCCTGTCAACGTAATTAATATCAACTCTTACCAACGGCAAACTTCTAGAATCGCCTTCCAAAACTCCTTGTCAACTCACTGAAGGCTTGATAATACTTGATATCACTCGCTCTAGATCAATCCCACTGCTTGTCGTCACCACCTAGCTAGCTTCTAGTCACTACTAGCTGGCTAACGCCGCTAGAGACACCTAGCTGGCTAATGCCGCTAGACACACCACACACACTCAAACTCCAAACTTTTATATGCTGCAAACTGAGATACTACAAATTTACATATTACTTCTAACCGCGACATAACTGTAGAGTCCGAGAAACACACACACGCTCTAGAAAGTTAAAGTAAAAGAGAGGATAGATGTCACTTTCACGCTTACACATGTTAAATCATTGACGTCACGATCTCAAAAATGCTAGAGTGCCTTTATTACAAAGGTCACTCCCTCACAACATGAAGTTAGATAATATCAGCCCTCGCACCATTCCTAATATTCGCATACGTTTTACCATTATTTTAAAACGATAATATTTATTATATTGCATATTTTAAAGGAACTTTTCACGAAAATTTTAAATTTAAAATACTGGTAGCAAAGTGTGAAAATATTAGAAAAGGTGCGAGCCCTGTAATATAATATGAAAACGTATGAAATTAAAATAAATCAAACTTACTAATTTTTATAAACTTAATTCAAAATGAAAATTAAATAACGAAAATTTAAATTGATTTTTCATGGCAAGACAGATATATATAGAAAATAAACCTATGTAGAGTCTATATGTTTTTCAATCGGGATACGATTTATATTTATGCAAATTACTTTTAATTATAGTAGAAAACTTCGCCTTCAGTCATTTTTTTGTTATAAATACGAAACTTGTCGTTTTTCATTTAAAAAAATCTTTGTCGAACTTTGTCGAACAATTTTTTTTACATATTTCTTTTCTTGAAATTTATATCCTTTACTGAAGTTTCTAGAAAAAGTAACTTTCGCTTCTCGTGTTAATTTTAAGCTATTTTTAAAAAAATTATGAAAAAATACCGAAATGTGGACAAAATGTATCTTAACCATATTTTCTGTTTAAATTTTAATATTAAACATTACATGTTATTTGTTGTTTTAACTAAATTTAATGATCGAAATAAGATTTTGTTCTGAAGGTTAGCGATGACTTTTTCGAAGTGTAAAAGCAACTAAGTGTGTTAACATAAAGTTTCTTGAACATTTTTAAAATCTTATCTTTAAGGAGCTATTTTAAATTAAAAAAAATTTATATACTGTAGTTTACAATAATATTTGCAGGCCAAAAGAAAAATAATTCCTGATCCACAAAAATCAAAAAGTTTACAAATTTTAGAATTTTAATGGAAATTACAGTAATAACGAAAATATAATATTTCACTAAATTTATTTCTTCATAGATCCATAAACAATACATATATCATATGTCTATTTGGAAAACCGGCTAACTGTTCAAAATTGGAAAATAAGTTTTTTTCAGTAATTATCAAGTCTTAATGAACATTTCTACAATCTGTAATTAATAAATAACTCGAAAGACAGTCGAATATACTATGACTATAAAATGAACAGTTTTGTTTCTATCTTATATAAGCTAAGTGTGGTAAAACATCACCTTTTCCGTAACATTTTATTTATTTATTTATTTATATTTATTTAGAGTCGGTTGATTTTATCATCTAAACACATCATATTCGTAAGAAATGCAAAAGTTTATTATGTATTCATAATACTTTCTTTATTCGAATTTCGAATTTTATGCACCAATTTGCTTTTTTAATCAATAAATATATTTATTAAACTTTTAAAAAATCATTCTCATTTTAATAAAAATTTTGTTTTACATAAGAAAGGTGTTATAATAATTAAAAATAAATGACATTGACATCAAAATCATTCTCATTTATGTGCTAAAATGTTAAATACGTATAAATAAGCGTACGGATTTGTAATGAAACTGCACGTCATAGAATTTTTTATAATTATATTTTTCTTGAAACATAATTTAAAAAAAATGACTGTAAGACTGTAACACTTTCTTCACAGATATTTTTCATTGCGAACATGTGTAAATAAATGCTATTACCGTCGGAAAATTTCATATATGTTGCTATAATTTGCTATGAGTTTTCCTTCAATATTTCAACATGTAATTCAACTTCATTCAAAGTATGATACTGTAACAAACCATTCACTAGTAAATGTACTTCTCAGCGTATCCCTGCTTTTCATCTGAGAAACTCATGAATTAACTTCAAGACTATTTCAAATTCGGAAATATTTTAGTTTATGCTGTATATGTGATGTTTCGAAAAAATATATATATATCATTAGTTGGACAGCAGATTTCTATTGCGTCAATTCAAAAATGATGACGAAAAATTATTTAATTTACCAGATAAAATAATATGTGCCAGATAAAATAATATGTGAAAATTAAGATACAAATATTACGATTTACAAAATTTTCAAGATTAATTTTACAATCTTACATGGAAAAAGTCATTTCTTCAACGTATTTTATAGAAAAGTTTACTTGAAGTCGATGGCTTGAAATTCTTTAAAAAACTATCAAAATTATTGCAAAATGCATAAAAAATATTTTCTTTTTACTGAAAAAATGAAACATAAATGAAACAAACAGCATTGATATTAAAAAATTGCGAATGAAAGTTTCCTAAAAATTATGTCTGAGAAATTGTTTCTCCTCAAAACTCTCCTTCAAAAAAAAAAAAAAAAAAAAAAAAAAAAAAACATTATAAAATTATTTCTATTAATTTTGAAATCTCAGAAACTTATCCTAGTAAACTTTAACTCCAGAAATTATTTCGAAAGGCGCATTAACTGCAAACTGTAAATTCAAAATTGTAGGTATAAAACAATCAAAACTTCTATCGAGAGAATACCTTAAATTTTGTAGAATTTCCAAACTTAGTTATAAAACTTTGTATAACTTCACCGACATTAAATACCACGCCTTTTAGAGCTCAAATATGCTTTATAAATGAAACTATTGTTATATATCAATAAAGAAAAGTTTCCTCTTTTAATAAAATGTTTAAAGCAATGCCTCATATTACGTCAGGAATTCGTTCAAAAACTAGGTATATTTCGATATGAAAAAAGGATTAGTTATAAAAATAATGTTAAAAATTGACAAAAATAAGACATTTCGTTTAATAATAGGTTTAGAGTAATACATGGTTATTACGTCAGCAATTTCATCAAAGACTACCAACGTAAGTCGAGGTATATTTAGATATGCAAAAAAAAGATAAGTAATTAAATTATTAAAATAGCAAATAAAACCCTTGTGTAATTCATTAAAGAAAGAAACCAACGATTATAAATGCACAAATAATGTATGAAAAGGTAGCAAACAGCTGTTTCGAATCTACTATGGAAATGCTTCATCAGTGCAAAACTCAGAAAGCAAGGAAAAGCATAACTGAGCGAAATGGGCTCAGTTTTGCTTTTTCTTGCTCCCTGAGTTTTCCACTGACGAAGAATCTCGATAGTAGATTAGAAACAGCTGTTTGCTACCTTTTCATACATTATTTGTGCATTTATAATCAATGGATTTCTATCTTTTAATAAAATTACTGTTTTTGTTTTGGATTTTTTATCCATCAAAAAATAAAACACTTATTTTTAGTGTGTTTAGAGTAATACCTCGTATTATGAAAGTAATTCGTTTAATGACTAACGATGCAAGTCGAGGTACATTTACATAAACAAAAAAAGTATAAGTAATAAAAATATTGTTATTCATCGACAAAGATAAGACAGTTCTTTTTAATAAAATGTTTAGAATAATACCTCGTACTGTATCAGAAATTCGTTCAAAGACTCGCGACCTAAGTCGAGGTATACTTAGATAAGCAAATAAGGATAAATAATAAAAAGTCGTCAAAATCTACGGGATATAGGGATATCTAGGATTGTACATAGAGATGGCTATAAAATTAATTACTACATTATAATAATATATATTATATAATAAATAATATTGCACACATATAACATTAGCAAATAAAATCGTTTGGTACGCAAAGATTTGGAATAAATTAATAAATTGTAAACTTCCATTTTATTGCTCTTCTAGCTGACCCGATCGAGGCACTGACAAAGCAAAGAGAAATCTTACAGTGAAATATGAAACAAAAATTATTATTATTTTATTTTTGTAAGCATTTTATAAGAGAAGGATGTGTTTTCTTAACTTAATTAGAGACTTTTCAGATTTGTTTGTCACTATCACTTGACTGACATGGGAAAGTTTCCCCTTCATAGAACCGAAAGTCTTCAAAAGAAAGTTCGTCTTACTTAAGCAATTTTTTTTCCAGGTTAAACGATGTAAATTTTATTTACGTCGAGGATGTAAGGAGATGTAAGGAGATTTACGTAAGGAGATGTAAGTTGGGGTAGTAGTGCATTTGATAAACGGAGAAAACTGCCATCGGAAACATGATTTGATGAACTGCCGCTAAAAATATGTTCTAAATTCTAAATTATTCTTATTCATTTGTTCTCTCTATGCCGCAAATCCCTACTACTATAAATGAAAAGTATAGTTTAGTTTTTCTTTTTGTGTGTCATTTAAAGGTCGAAGGATCTACCGAGGTTTTATTGTTTTACAGAAATCAATTTTAGAAAATTCTCTATATTTTATAAACCTATCATTTTTTTTCATGAATCGTGGTACATTTTTTATGAGAATGATTATCTCACTGGTTGTAGACAATATTGACACTTTCAAATATCGATGAGCAAAGATTATAATTTCGTTTTGTCTCTGTGTCGTCTGTCCGTGCTCTAACTCGCGTACATATATCCCTATTTGCTGAAATTCATAGATGTTATCGAGTATCTCTTTTCATGTTCGGTAATGAAAATAAAGTGTTATTCCTTAAGGTTCTTTTTGAACAAAAATGAAAATAATTACGTTTCATTACAGTTTATGAAAAAAAATGTTTAAGGTGTATTAGAATTATATATCACTATTCTAACGTACTAAAAATTTTATAATATGATTCAGATGTACTTAGACAATAATTGATCTATCGAAGCCTAAAAACAAAATTGCTGGACCTGCTTTTTAAACATTTTCAATTGAACTATTTTTTAAGTACACTGTAAAAAAAAGGTCGATCTACTAAAAAAACTTTAGTGATCCTTGTAATTACTAAAAAATTTTTAGTAATCTTAATCGGTTACTAGAAAATCTGTAAGAATCACTAGAAAAAAGTTAGCAACGTATAGAGTTAATAGTTTTATATTTTTAATAGCTCTTACTAAAACTCAGTTGGTGTGGCCTTGATAGCATGGTGGTTATAGTAACGGACTTCAGGCTAAAAGGTCCCGGGTTCGAAACTTGCCACCGCCAAATACACCCCGAACGTCTGTAGTGTCTCGTTAATAAAGGAATTATGAAAATCCGGTCGGAGCAGTAAGGAATGTTTAGTGCTGCCATCTATTGCAGTTTTGCCGAAAATCTTCCGCGTCAGAAGTTTGGATGCAGCTTGAAGGAAGCTCCTCCGCTTCAGTTGCACGTAATGGTTATTAAAAGTAATTTTGGAGCTATTACTAAAATTTGCTTTGTGGCTCATACTAAATTTTTTTAAATTAATTATACAAAAAATTCTTTTGTTCAGTTTACAAAAGAAATGCTTGTTTCACTTGCAAAAAAAGTTTGTAATGGTTACTAAAAAATTCTGTGGAATACAAATTTACTGAGAAATTTTTAGTAACCTCTTGAATTTTTTTTTACAGTGTATTACTTGGTGAGTATGAATTCAACAGATTATGCACAGAACTGCACAAATGTCCTCAACTATATTTCCATATATACATGGAAATTGTTTATTGGAAATTTTCAACTGTGTAAATTGTTTAATTGAACTAGTTTTTATTATGCAAAGTACCATACTTACAAATCTGTATATCATATAAAGGGCTATACAAAAAAGGATATTTTCTAATTATTGACAGTAATTATAGAAATAGGGTTTTGAAATATCTTATCCGTTTTTCAAATTGCTTCATGTATCATCTCAGAGAATGACATTTATAGTAACATATTTTTCAAAATGATTAAGTATAGCAATTATGGTTTAATTTTCATACTGATTTTCTGAATTATAACCATCATTTATTTTTTCAGTGTAGTTGTGCTTACGAGCATAGAATTTTTTCCCTTACATTTTTTTTAAAATACACAAAAATATTAATTTCCTGTATGTTATTACACGTATGCATTTTTTTAATTTAATTTTCGAACATATTATACATAAAGATGTACATACATACATAGAGAGCGCATATCGTATAGAGACAGCAATATGTATACAACGTTATATTAATAAATTTTGATTTTATTAAAGAAATGTTTATATTGATAACAATATCTGTGTACAAATATATGTTAATGATCATTATCAGTTTAATTACTTTTATATAAAATTACTCAACATTCATTCAAAATAAAAAAAATGAAAATTATAGTTATTGCTAATTAGAATGTACACATATAATCCAAAAAAATTAAATGTATTTTTTATTCATTAAAACGCAAATTCTTGCTAATAATAAACATATAATTTTAATTAGATCTTCTCTTTTCCATTAAATATTTAATTGCTGTAATAATTAATCCCTCTGATAGTATGAAAACCATATTTAAGCCATGCAATAAAGAACTGTTGGAGCACATTATTAAATAATTTCAATAATTAAATCATTCAATAATAAATTTGAAAAAAAAATGTTCTGTGTTAAATTTCATATATGTAAACGACATCTTTTGTTTTCATCGAAAGATGTAACTTACGAGTAAAAAGACATCGAAAAATTAAAGCACGACTTTGTTTGCATGCTTTTATTTTAATATTAATGCTGGCATTAATGTGGTTTTATTATTAAAATCTAAAATATATTAATTTTAATAGGCCTTTTATTGTTTTATTTATCTATTTTTTCATTGTTTCTTTTAATAGGGCGAAGCAATTAAGTAATTTTAACAAATGTAACTTTGAGGCAAGTCACATTATTTAATATATTTTATTGAAATATTGATATCACATTTTTTAATATACTTTATTGAAACGGATTTTTTTTTCTTTGGAGGGGTGTGGGAGGTGAAATCATACACTATAAAATATGTCAAAAGTTTGTTAATCAACGAAAATGTACAATAATGACGAACAAAATTATGTAATAATCTTTCCCGAGTCATCCAGAATACGAAAAGTGTTTCTTTATCATTAAAAACTCCACTTTATACTTTTGCTTCACTTTATACCACTACTATTGTTTGAAATTTAAAGAAGAATTTATAAAGCTATAGTTTTAATAACTACCTGTGATTTTCGAGAAGTATTTCATAGTAATTTTTACAATTAATAAAAAAAAAGTTATCAGTTTACACTGTAAAAAAAAAGGGTCGATCTGCTAAAAAAACTTTAGTGATCCTTGTAATTACTAAAAAATTTTTAGTAAACTTAGTCGGTTACAAAAAAATCTGTAAGAATTACTAGAAAAAAGTTAGCAACGAATAAGAGTTAATAGTTTTATATTTTTAATAGCCCTTACCAAAAGTCAGTTGGTGTGGCCTTGATAGCATAATGGTTATAGTAACGGACTCCAGGCTAAAAGGTCCCGTGTTCGAAACTTGCCACCGCCAAATACGCCACGAATGTATGTAGTGTCTCGTTAAAAAAGGGGTTATGAAAATCCTGTCGGAGCGGGTAGGAATGTTTGGTGCTGCCATCTATTGCAGTTTTGCCGAAAATCTTCCGCTTCAGAAGTCTGGATGCAGCTCGAAGGAAACTCCTGCGTTTCAAGCCCACGTAATGGTTATTAAAAACAATTTTGGAGCTATTACTAAAATTTGCTGGGTGGCTCATACTAAAAAATTTTAAGTTAGTTGTACAAAAAATTCTTTTATTCAGTTTACAAAAGAAATGCTTGTTCCACTTGAAAAAAAAATTTTGTAATGGTTACTAAAACATTCTGTGGAATACAAATTTACTAAGAAATTTTTAGTAACCTCTTGAATTTTTTTTTACAATGTATATCAATACTCAAGTAAATATTTTAAGCTATATAACTGGATTTGCACATGCAATGATAATGTTAATTTTCAATCTCTGTCGCTTAGACATCTATTTTAGTGACAAAATATTCGACTAAGAATTTTTAGCATCCGAAGAAGTGATTGGAGAAAACTGATTATTGCACTGTGAAAATTACTTAGATACATGTTCGAAAATCAGCTAATAAAAATGTATTTTTAAAAATTCTTCTTTAATTTTCGTAAATATATAATTTATTAAGGTATCTTAATAGTAAGGAATTCTTTTTGGTTGGAAGACGGCACCGTGACTCAAAGGTAAAGACACCACAGCGCTAATCTCTTGAGAACATAGATGGGTTTCGGGTTCGACACCGCTGAATCCGCTGTACACACTTCGTGGAGCTCCCGATTGTAAGTCTCTAGTGTTGTAAAATTGTAACGGAAGTTTGCCCGTTGGGGGTGTCAGGGTTGAATGCAGACATAACTCAAGATATAAGTTAAAATCACAGTTTATTTAAACTGTTCGGGCTCAGGGGAAGTGGAGCTTTCAGTTCGTTAATTTTAACAACTAGCCACAATACTAAAAGATTAAACTCATAAATATACTCACAGCTCCGGCACTAGACTCAATCGGGGCACTTTCAACGAACTCTTCAATTAGACTTCAGCTAAACTGCTAGATAAAAGCTTTATTAGACATCCCGTGGCTGTAACACACTCTTTATTGTCTAAAATACTCAACGTAACTAAATTATCTCTTACCACGGCGATCTCCTTGAATAGCTCCGCTCGGAAAACGCTGCTAGCTATCTCACTTCGAAACTCCTCGATAACTCACTGGAGGCTAATAATAACTCGGTCTAATTAAATTCACTGCTTCACTCCACAGATTACTAGCTGACTTACGCTGTTTCTCCCCACATTGCTAGTCGGCTTACGCCGCTACTCACACACTCACATTCACTCAAACTCAAAGCTTTTATATGCTGCAAACTGAGATACTATAAATATGCATATTTCTCCTAACCGCGACATAACTTGTAGAACCGAGGAAGACACACACGCTCTAGAAAGTTAAAGTAAAAGAGAGGATAGATGTCGCTTCCACGCTACACATGTTAAATCATTGACGTCACGATCTCACAAAAATGCTAGAGTGCCTTTATCACAAAAGGTCACTCCCACACAAAATTCCTTGTGCTATCTCGTCTATGCATATTGATGATGACTTATAAGCGGGCCGTATTAAGTTGTAAGTATGTTTTCAATTTAAATAAAAAGAAAAAAGAAAAAATCTATTAGGAATATTTAGTGATTTAGATTTATTTTATTGCACATTTTCTTTGTCTATTATAGTACATTTTTGTAGATAAAGAAACATTTTTCTTAGATTTCGAAATTTTTCTATAATCTATGCTTTATTTAATACTTTATGTTTTAAAAATTGACGAACTGAGAGTAAAATTTTAACACTTCATTTGAAATGAAATCCTATGAAATTAAGCAAAAGTTTTCGAAATATTTTGAAAACCAAGAAAAAAATGTGACATCCTTAAAGAAAGGATTACCGAAAGAAAAATTTAAAAATATTATTTTCGGGAACAAATATTTTAAATATAAGAATGCAACAAATGCCCAAATATTTTACATCATGGCGGGAAGCTCGGAAATTGAGTAACTAGCAACCTTAAGTCTAAGAATTTTAAATTTCTAATAATTCGTTAAAATATTCAATAAAAACCGTAACAAATTCTCAACAAAAATTCATAAATTATATCTCTAGAAAAGAAAAGCATTTGTATAAGCGTACACATCAGAGGAAAGCGAAAATACGTTATTTCACTTTAGTTCTGTGTTTTGGTAGTTTTATTTTATCTCAAATTGAACAAATCACTAGGTACAGTTAAAATTCAATGCTTTATTACGTAAGATCGTACTATTAGTCTGGAATTCTGCAATCAATTCTAAAAATTATCAAAGTTAAGAACAAAGAAAAAAGCCATTTAACAATTAATCACAGACCAAATATATGCTCTTTTCCAATCCATGGTGCAATTGATTTTTAAAAATGTGATTTTCAACTTTTTCAAAAAAAGTAACTAACGCAAGACATTTCGTGCTTCAAGAAGACATATTTTTTCCAAAATAAAAATAACCAAACGTCCGTATTTTAGCACTATAATTTTTACAGCATCTCAGCAGACCAGATTTATATCAGCTACGAAAATGTTGCTTAAATAAGTAAGAATCGGAGCATTTTTTTGCGATGTAAAAAAAAGTCTTTCTGCATACTCTTTTCTTTAAAATATCAATATTTTTTCATGTAGTCTACGATTACATTATGATTTTATCATCTAAACATTTCAGATAACTTTGATAAAAACGAAAAAAAAACGTTTGGTGTTTAACATATCTAAAGGTGCCTGACTTATCTCCTTTCGCGGAAAATACTTAAAAAATACGAACAGATTCCAAAAATTAAGTTGGGCAGAAAAGAGAATACCAAATAGCATATATTTTCATTTTTATTTAATACATTACAAAACATTTAAAATAATATAAAAATAATGTTTTAATAAAAAATTTGATAAAAATTTTATTTTACTTAAGATAGGGGTTATAATAATTAAAAATGAATGACATTGACATGTTTCGGATCCGTCTAATAAGATCCATAATCATAATAAAAATAAAATTATGATTATGGATCTTTTTAGACGGATCCCAAACATGTCAATGTCATTTATTTTTAATTATTATAACACCTTTCTTAAGTAAAATTAAATTTTTATTAAAATTTTTATATAAAGGTGAATCTTTTAAAATCTGGTAATTTAAAAAACTTTTTATCATAGAAAATAATCTTTTGAAAAAAAAAAAAAAAAAAAAAAGATGCTTTGTACTTGAGAGATTGAAAAATTGGCAGAAGTAGATTTTGATGAAGTATAAAAATTAATCTACCAATACATCTTTAAAAATTTATGTTCTCCGATTTGTGTGTATTTATTTTTATTATTATATCTATAGATTATCGTTTACTTTAATTAATATGCTGAACGCCGTTATCTAAAAGCAATTATTATTTTTCAAATAAAAAAGTATTCTATTTCTATTTAGAAAAGAAACAGTTACACATAAATCAGATATTTTTATTGAGCTCTGCCTTTTATTGGGCTTTCTTTTGGGCTCTACTCCCTGTGAGCTACAAGCGCCGACCCCCGTTCATTGCTTATAAATACGGTAATTCGCCTACGGATGATTGTCACGAACAATAATTTTTTTTTGTAGTCGAATTACAATTCAGTCTTGAATTAAACATTTTTCGGTTACCATGGTTTCATCTGTGACAGCGTTTCTGTCACATATTATCTTGTCTTCTCCCATTTTAAAAACTAAACAATAAAAATCCAAACTTCAAATGATTCTACAGTGTCACCCCCCCCCCCCCATGCCGTTGTGTGTTTGGAAACAATCGTAAATCGCCTGTTCTCTCAGGATGGACTCGCCGCTGCATACGGACATCGAAAAACCTTTCCCTTGATAAGAAGTGTTCAGCGCGCAGTTTTGTTTCATCGGTCGTTCACCCCCGGTTGCCTGTGAAGCTTTCATCGGTAAATTTCTGCTTCTAAAAAAAAAAAAAAAATCGTCGGCTCTCCTCCCCGCTGCTACAGATCGTGTTCTGACGTTTACGGTCGTTCGACATTGTGTACTTTCGGCTTGTGAAATATGCAAAGAAATCATACAAAATTTTTGACCAGCCTTTCTAAAATTCTTCAATGTGTTTTAGTGCTCTGTGCTTGTGTTCAGTTGTGAAATGTGTAATAACCAGTGGCGTAAGTCATCATTTCTGTGCAGTGGTGACATCTTCATGATTTTGGTTTAAATAGACAGCGTTTCAAGATATTTAAAAAAATAGATATCATAAAATTTTTATTTGTGAAATATGCTTTAAAAAAAATCGTTTGTGAAATTCAGCTAAAAGTATTGTGGTGCACAGTGCTAGTGTTCCGTGATTGTGAAATATGTGTAATAGTTAGAGGCGAAAGTGAATTAAAAGAAACTTAGTAGTTTCAGTTGGTGCAAATAAATATTCTTAAAATTTTTCTTCCCACTTTAACATTGGTGTGTGACAAGTGGTTACTTTTCTGTGCGTTTCGTTTACGTTTAAAATACAATTCTGAAATTGATGAAAAGAGATCGTTAAACTTTTTTTGTGAAATATGTAGGTGCAACTGAAACAAGAAATCAAAATTATCATCAAGTCTAATGTTTTAACAAAAAATTTTCAGCCTGTGGTGTTTAGCCTTCAAAATCTTTATTATGCTGCCAGTTTTCTTCTTAATGTGTTATCAATGTGTCCTTGATGTGTTATTAATGTGTAATGTGGTGCTCAAAAATATTTTGGAGTGAAATATGATAAACGGCAACTTCTGTCATAAAAAGATAAAAATAAGTCAAGATTCTGTGCAACTATTAAAAATTAGAGTAAATACAGGTTTCTACAGTAACAAAAAAAGAACTAATAGTTTACAATATCACGCCGTTTGAGTTAAAAAAAATTATATATAGATAGTACATAGATTGCACAATAATTCTTACCTCATGTTTCAGGTGTGATAAATTTAGTTTTCATATTTATTTGTCTGATGCCATCCTCAAATTATTATTATTGCAAAGTTACTTTAAATATTTTTGTGTGTCAGCATGAACAGAGAAGATTTGTTTTATAAATCTAAAATAATTAAAAGTTAAAAATTTTAGTTATCATTGCATAAATTTTGCAATCTTCTCTTTTCACGCTTTATTTTGTAATTTTTTGTGTTAGTGATATGCATGTAGATTTTCCAATTATGATTCTGAAGTTAGTTATTTTTTTTGTTTGTGTTTTTAGGTAATATTCCTATTCTACTCTTGGTGCATATATTCTGAGCTAGTCGCTCGACTTTGCACGTTACCTTTTATTTTATGTACTGATAGTTTTATTTTTTTTTTAAAAACGGGCAACCCTTCTACTAACATTTTTTTGGCTTTTGCACAGTTACTTAAATTTTGCTTGAAATAACAAGATGGGGGATTTCAAAAATAAATAAATAAGAGTAAATACAACTTTAATGCATTTATTTTCTGGGTTAAAGTTGGTGTTAATTTAAATGGGTCAGAATTGTAAACTTGATGTCCATGTTGAAATCGTTCTGAGTTTTGGGGTACTTTTAATATGTATGGAGTTTTTTTGCCTCTTTCCATTATCCCCTATCCTTTTATAGTTCTGCATATTTTAAAGTTTTTTTTGCTTAAAATTTTCGAGAATCATTTTTCAGTGATCCACTTTCTTAACAGGCAAGTGTGTGTATAGTAAGACAAAATTAATTTACTTACACTTGATTTTTTTCACTTGTTAAAAAAAAATGGGAGCTTCTCGCTTTCACATTTTACACATCTTAGATAATAAAAGTTAGACACCGCCCCCCCCCCCTTCGCAAGTGAAAGCCCAGTTGGTTTTTCTTAAAATAGTTATGCACATAAATGTAGATGTTACATAAAGTAAAATTATAGGTTTCTCATGTGCTATTATTTTGAAACAGTCATTTCTAGCTGGACTTGTCTGGGCAAAATTCATTTTTTCCCGTTTTCTAATTACACTCTTAAATTTTTGCTTTTGATTTTTTTGTTTTGATTTTTTTTAACTTAAGTTTTTTTGTGTTTTCAAAGTTTTTATCCTGTTATACTAGTTTTTGGTTTAAAAAAAAAATTCTAGCAGCTGTGTAATATGGCAACTAAAGATAAAAAAAAACCCACTTGAACTAAATGAACCTAGCTATACTTCTCCTTGGCTAGATTTCTTTCAAGACACCCTAAATAAATACACAGAAAGTATGTGTAAAGAGGCAGCTGCATTTCAAAATAAAATTTTAGCTAACAACTCCCCTCTTTTAGAAGATTTTGCAGATATCACTATGCAAATGAAGTGGAATCTTAACACGCTTAATGAATCGTTCAATATCCTGAAAGTGGAATTCTCTGACTTAAAACGTGACAAAGATAACTTACAAATTGTTAATAAAAAACTTATTGAAAGATTACATGAGTTAACTAGTAAACAAACTTCTACAATTTCAATCGAGACTAAGCAGGGTGAGAAATTAAAGACCAATAGTCATAGTCTATCCACAATAACAATAGACAAAGCGACACAAACAGGTAATCATAAAAGATACAAGGATAATTTGCAAAAGGACAGAAACGATGAACTAGCGACACTTACAAAATTCAGCGATTCTAATCAAAATTCTTTTTCAGCGTCTGAATGTAAAAAAATAAAACCTGTTCGAATTATTATTTTCAATTTGCCAGAAGAATGTGGTATACCAGATATTTTACTGGGAGTGGGTGAGCTTTTGCATATTAATGAACCTGATGTTCAATTTTCTAAGAAATATAAATTGCAACATGTCGATTCATACAATTGGGTTTTTGAGACATCTTCGCAGACAGCTAAAAAATTAATAATGCAACAAAAAATAAACATTAAGGGTAATGAATATTCTGTACATGTATACATTAATGTCAAGCGATGCTTTTCGTGCCAAATGTACAAACATGTTGCTAGACTATGTCCTAATAATATCTTTTGTCCTGTATGTGCTCTCCCACATTGTGACACTCAATGTACAAATTCACCAAAATGCATAAAATGTATCAGAAATAATCAAGATAACAATACCAATTTTAATATTTTTCATCCAGCATTTGCACAATCTTGCCCCTCTCTTAAAAGATTTATTAAACAGGAAAGAAAAAATAGACAACTGCATCTCTTTCAATAATGAGGGTTTGCTCAAAAAAAAAAAAAAATGACTTGCATAATTCACAGCCTTCAGTTATTTTTCCAATAAGTCACATTAGTATGAAGAAGTTTACTTTTACCTCAACAGTCTATTTGTTATTTTTGTAGTTGTACATTATGGGTTTTTTTTTATATACGAGTCAATTCACATTTTTGTTTCACCATTCATTTCAGGTTAAAAAAAAATAAACAAAAAATTTAAAAATTCCTCGACACGTGAGTGTACGGTTGGTGAGGATTCCTTTTTCATTTGACTGTTTAGCCGGCAAGCAGTTACCTGAGTAAGGTTTGGATGTATGGTTGAAACTTTCTGATGCGGGTCATTAGATTGTGTTCACACGGTTGTTTTTTTGTTAAAGGTGTACACGTTAACATCACATTCCTTTTTCTTTTATTTTACTCTGCGGACAAAACCTGTTTTTGTTTTACATAATTTTACACTCATTCATGCTGGGTTTGTTTGCTGTTAGGAACATGCATTTTTTTTTTCTCTTTTGAAGTTTAAATTGTTATATATACACATTATTTACATCAATTATTTTAAAGACCTGTTTTTTTGTTATGGCATAGAATGTATTAGTTCCTGGTACACATGAGAATTTTGTTCATAGAAAAAAAACACAGGAGTTCATCGTACATTCTTAGTTCATTGATGTTACACTAGTTCATAGCTTTACTTTCCATTCATGTTGTACATGGGGAACTAGTTACATTTATTTTTGTTAAAACAAAAAAAAAAAAAACCTCTTTCTTCCTGGTCATTTTAGTTCACCGAATAAACAACTTAGTTCATTGCATATTTACACGTTTACGTATAGAAATTTTACACATTAGTTCATCGATTTTTTCACATTCGTTCATAGAATATTTACATGTTTATTTACAGAATTTTACACGTTAGTTCAGCGATGTTTTTACACATTAGTTCAAAGTGATGTTATACATGTTTTTAGTCATTGTTTTACATTGTAGTTCATAGAGATGTACACTTTAGTTCGTTGAAGTTTAATTATTTGTTCATAGATTGTTTACACATTAGTTCATTGAATATACACATCTTTGTTCATAGAATATGTAACACATTAGTTCATAGAAAGTAAACCACAGTCTACATGTTTCTTATAGCATAAGTTAAAAAAAATCATCACACTTTTTTGTCAAACACTTGTCATTGGACTTAATTCACACATTCTGGGGCTTTGGCAGCTGCGTTTTTGTCTTTGCTTATCGAGTTATACATTTATACATAGAGTTATCCTTTCAAACCTATAGCCATTTTGTCCTATCAAAATTATGCATTGAATCTTTCATTTGCATTCTTTTCTTCGAATCAGGCTGATAAAATTCATTTCTGTTTTAATTTCATTCCAGTAATATTCTTTTCATACACATAAGTTCTCAGCATGAAGATTTTTTTTTACAAGTATTTCATCATCTAATTTAAATTCTACATCTCATTGTTGGTAATGGCATGATTCTTCATGTCATTTTCACTTTATCAAAAAAAAAAAAAAAAAAAACAGATAATTAATTTAAGTAACAACTTCTTCACATAACTTCTTTTCGTTCACATTAAGATTGTATTTTTTTTCAAAATTATTTCATTTTCTTCAGTTACATTTTACACTTCTGTTTGTTGTTGAGTAAGTTGTTTTTCTCAACTCATTTCATACACAGGTCTTTTCCTGAATTGAAAACTGAAAGCATCTTGTCAGAGGCAGTTTTGTTTGTAATAATAGTAAACACACCCCAGTCACACATATAAAAGATTAGTCATTTCTTTTGAATAGATAATGAGTTACATTTTTACTTCAAACTGGTTAGTATAATGCTGATAGGTAGAGTTAGTAACAACATAAATTACTTTTACCTTCTGATTTAGCTGCAGTTGTAGTTTAGAAATAATGAGAAGTTTTCCTGTGTCACTCTGAATTGCCTTTTTTTTTTGTTTTTTTCAATTATCCCCTTTCCTGAAGCTGGTTTCCGTTCAAAATTTGTGCCCTTAGGTCTCCAACTTCATTATGTTATCGAAAACTCTTGAATTGTTTTTCAGTTCAATTTACAAATAAAGTTTTTTTTCGATTACTTGACGTGCGCTCCTTGAAAGATCATTATGATCTTGGGGGAGCAGGGACTCATATACCTTCGTGCTATGTGAGTCTCACAATTCCCTTCTCCTCTAGGGCTGAAGTCTTAAACTGACGCCATAATACTTGTTTTATCAAATTAAAAAAAAAAAAAAACAAGATTTAGGGCCCCACCTGTCTATGGGCTTGCTTTGCATCCTTTTTTTTTTTTTTTGAGGTCCTGTGCTGTGTGCACAAATTTTTTACTTTTCGTTTATCAATGTTTATTTTATATATCCAGTACTTATTATAGATATTTTAGTGTATCTTTTATTTGTGAGCTAAATATAATTCAATTTTTTGCTTGCATTCACTGTGAAGTATTAAAAAGCTATTATTATATTTAAACTTCACATTTTTTTTAGTCATGACAAAAGCTGGTACCAGCACTTTCAAAATAAAATATTTTTTAAAGTCATCCGGATGCACATAAAAAAAAAAAATTATTTTAATTATTTGTCTTGGGACTGAAAGGACTAATGATCACCAAGACACGATGATGTTGAAAAGCGCTTAAAGTCATGACGTTTATAAAGTGTGTAAAAAAAAAGAAGTTTGCATGATGTAAACAATTTTTCAAAAAGCAAGCAATATACTATATATATATATACAGTTTTATGCTTAAATGTATTTTTTTACTTTAAATTTTATATACTTAGTATTATGATTGTGTATTTGGAGTAGAGAAGATGTGCGGCGCTTGTTGCTAAAAAAAAAAAAAAAAAAGACTTTATTGGAAACATTGCTTTTTTTTTTCCCGATGCTGGGAGTGAGATATGTGACAGCGTTTCTGTCACATATTATCTTGTCTTCTCCCATTTTAAAAACTAAACAATAAAAATCGAAACTTCAAAATTTTAACTGAAAATTAACCCTCTTAAATAAATACTTAAAGTTAATATTCTTACATTTAAGGTTATAATGCAGTACTTTGTTATTTTCCCTTTTATAACTTTGTAGGTGAAATTAATTCCTTTACAAACCCTCTTTCATATGATAAAAAAACACCATTTCATTCCCACTCTTTGTTTTGGATTTTCATCACTTTGAAAAAGATCTGTTAATTCGTTTCTCGTCACAATAAAAGTTAACCGAATGTCAGTCTTCCTTAGATCTGCACATTTCTGCATTTTTCCCTTGTTAAATAGATCCAGCTGTGGTTTATAATAAGTTTATCCGTTAACATTCTCATGCACTCAGCTAATCTTTAAAATCTCCCAGATGTCATGAATCATTCGGCATGTAATTCTTTCAGTATCTGGAAGCACACGTGCGTATGCAATCGACACTCCTTAAAAACCACAGGACTTCAGTATTACACCAACGATAGCATTTTTTCTGTTACTAAGCATTTTTAACGGTTTCTGATAACCTTGACGCTGTACATCTTCCCTGCTGCAGTCTCTGACTTCTACTCGGACCTTCGGCCATGTAACACGCAAAAAAGGGGCGCTGTGCCCCGCTTCGCTATGCCTTGCCTTCGGGCAAATGGTGTTCCTTGTATTTTTTCCAGCAACTTATTGTAAGCCTCGCGCCTCTACACCAAATAAATATGCTGTCTACTACACTATATTGCCATTGATTATGGGACACTTGCGATTTTAGACATTTTACTAAATATCTAAAAAAATACATGTGGAATCATCTCGAAACTCTTAGTGTATAAATATAATAGTATACGTCATACATCTCCGTGAAGATTTTTTCCCGAAACTCCAAAGGGGACCGTCAACAAATTAAAAAAGAATGAATATCTTTTGAATAACCCTGTCAAAACTAATGTAGCAAAAGCACTCAAACTGTAGATTATGATTGAATGCTTTATTGTAATATACTGTGTTCATTTTTATGCAAATAGCATGCACACTCGCAGAGTAATTAAGGTTTTTATAAAAATGGTTCCAAATTTTTCCAAGTTTTTTCATTATAATTTTCAGAGTTCTTAATATAAAATAATATTTTTTTCAGAAAATATGACAAACAACATTGCACATAGTACCCTGTAATCAGAATTAAAAAATAATAAAAATTGTATGAAAAATGAGTAGGTTTACTATATAATTTTTTACTGCGCATGCGTCAAAGATATCAAAATTTCATTTGCATATTATGTTAGCTAAATGTATAGAGCAACTTTTGTAAAAATCTCAAAATCATAGCTTGAAAATTCTGAAAGTAATCGTCTATAGAAAAAGGACAAAATCCGTTGTTTCAAAAATGAAGCAAAAAAATGAGGGATTTTATCCAAATGCAGTAGTACATCCCATATTGTGTATTCTATATTGACACTAATCAATGAATATATGGATACAACCCCTCTTGTTTTTGCTTCATTTTGAGAATAACGGATTTTAGACTTATTCAATTGACGATTATTGTCAGAATTTTCAAGTTATGATTTTGTGACTTTCACAAAAGTTGCTCTATACATTTAGCTAACATAATATGCAAATGAAATTTTGATATCGTTGACGCATGCGCAGTAAAAAATTATTTAGTAAACCAACTCATTTTTTATACAATTTTCATTATTTTTTAATTCTGATTACAGGGTACTGTGTGCAATGTTGTTTGTCATATTTTCTGAAAAAAATATTATTTTATATTAAGAACTCTGAAAATTATAAGGAAAAAACTTGGAAAAATTTGGGATCATTTTTATAAAAACCTTAATTACTCTGCGAGTATGCATGCTATTTGCATAAAAATGAACAAGGCTTATTACAATAAGGCATTCAATCACAATCTAGAGTTTGAGCGCTTTTGCTACATTAGTTTTGACAGGGTTATTCAAAAGATATTCATTCTTTTTTAATTTGTTGACGGTCCCCTTTGGAGTTTCGGGAAAAAATCTTCACGGGAATGTACGACTTATACTATTATATTTATACACTAAGAGTTTCGAGATGATTCCTCATGTATTTTTCTAGATATTTAGTAAAATGTCTAAAATCGCAAGTGTCCCATAATCAATGGCAATATAGTGTATATGTTGGAGTGTTCTTCATCGTCCATGTGCTCTCGATTTTTCTGCCTGGGTAGTTTATACGATCACTAGTATACCATCCGCCGATGTTGAGATAGCTGACGGCTGCTTCGGAAATTGATAATTTTAATCAGTTATACATTTGAAAATCTGCTTACAAAATGGTTGTGTTTAACCATTACTCAGTGGCTTGGAAAGACACTGTCCGAGCCCCCATTATAAAAGTTAAATTATTGCTGCCAATCAGTCTTTTTTAACGATGCTAGAAGCAATATTCTTCCGTTCGATATAATTATTTAAAAATTCCTTATTTTGGGGAATAATATTTAAAACCATGAAATGTACCGTGTATTGAAATTTTACGCCTATACAATATGTTTTGATAGACTTTTAGGTATTGTCAGTAACAGGTTTTGGTTATTTTCTCTATTTAAATGCACCAACAAGCATATTTTCATTTTTTTTATTTCAAATTGTTTATTTTATTTATTAAGATATTTACGAATTTTCTTATAAGAATCAAATATTTATTTATACAAAAAAATTCGAAATAATTTAGCACAGACAACCTGGATTTATGCTGTCTGCAATGCAGGCATATATTCATTTATGATGGATATGTGCCTCATATGGAGATCGAATGAGTAAAAATAAAGTTTTGTTTTCTCTAAATTTTTATAAAAACATAATGTAATCATAATATTTTCTTCATTAATGACTGAAATAAAAGTTATTTTCGATTTCAATATGAAAATGACATAAGAAAAAGAAATCTAATAATCCGTATCGTTGTCCTTTTTCTACCTTCTTTTTTCACAAAAATGGAACACTTTGGTTGCAATAGAGATAGTCTAATAGCTCTTGACGGGCAGACCTTCGTTATTTTATAAAAGCTGAAACTTTCTTAGCACAGTCTTCCAACACAGATAGGAACGATGGGTAATTATAAAATTTGGATCATAGTGGCTTTGGTAGTTAACAGGTAGCAAAGGTGTAAAAAATACTAACTTACTTTCGTCATTTTATCAAGCGTAATTTTTTTATATTTCCTTTGGAATGACATTAGAAATCACGTCCTCTATTGGCAGACACTTCCTATGGTTCCTCCCCTTGGCAGACACCACTAAACTTTAATAAATTGAAATTCTACTTTTGTCATTTTATAAAAGCTGAATTTCATATATGTTCCTTAGGTAACTATCAGAAGATATTTCCTCAGTTTCCAGACAGTTTTGGTGGTTCCAACCCCCGGCAGACAAAAATATACGGCGGCTTCTCAATACACTAGAGTCTCTGTTTAGCCCTGCACGAAATGGACATTTTCCCTTTTTTCCCCTTGGCTCTGAAACTGGCGACAGTTATTTAAGGTTGCTGCATTGAAGAGAAAGCAAAGTAGGAAAATCTCATACATTTCACTAGTTTAAAAAATATATGTGAATATATTTTTAGTTAAAACTATGTACATCTGCATTTTGCGTTTTATTGTATTTCCCATGTTAATTTTAACAATGTAAAACATGATTTGCATCCTAGTCTAAATAAAAACTGACTTCTAAAATTTTCAAAAAAAAGGGGAGGGAATTGTTTCCGGGCAAACGGATATTTTCTCACAGTACTCATTTTTTCATTTGCTTAGCATATAAAGGAGGAGGAAGTAGCTTTAATATTCGTTGTTTTTGTTAAATATAGCTTCTTTTACGACTCGATTAGACGAGTTCCTAAAAATTCTTTAATGCTTGATTTTTATCTTATTAATATTTTACTGAAATTTTCAGATAAAAAACTACGAACCCAATAAAAGGAAATTTCGCAAATGCTGAATTTGAATGAGAATTGCGCCAAATTAGTAAACTATAGCCAAATTGGCAATATTTATGATTTCTTAATTTTTGTCGTCAAATTTGGCGATATTTTTCCATATTTGGCTATAACTGTTTGCAAGCTTGGAGAGAATAAGAAGCTAATATATACTAATAAAATCCGTGCGCCTCTGTCTGCTTGAAGCCGATTAAACTTCGCAACGCAGGCGAGTTGGAAGTCGCGAGAGGTGTCTTTCGATTGGAAAAATTCCGGGGAAGTCATTTCGGGCATTTTCGAGACCGTGGGACCAAAATTAAAAAGTTATGAATTAAAAACCCCTTGGGAATCGGAACGGAAAATATCTCAATTCCCAAACGGTGCTCCGAAGCAGAACACTGCGCCACCTTGCGGTGAAGAACCTGAACTTTTCCCCTTTGGCAAAACGAAGAAACAGTCGAAAACCGCTTTTTCTACCGGCGCTAATTGCGTTTTTTTTTTTTGTTGCGTGTTTTTTCTTAAACCATCATGCAGACAGTTTTTAAAGTAGAAAAAAACTGATTACATATTCAGAATCTGCGTAAAAATCTGCTTCTGATGAACTAAAAAATACGAAAAAATGTCTTATGGGCGCGTAGTGCCCACTGTGCAAAACCAAATATTTTTAACGGGACTATGGGCGCGAAGCGACCATAGCTCCGATCCACAACCTTTTTTTTTTTCAAGTGCACGTGGCCCACAGTGAGAAATCACATATTTTTAACGGGACCATGGCTCTTTAATTTACATTTTTTTGTGCTTGAGGATTCGAACACCAAGACTTGCTTATTAAATCAATTTTTTTGCTTATTATATACTGCTTAATACCGAGGTTCGTTTGAAAAAAGTGGCCCAGCTAGCGGGCGTAGCTCGCTAGTGTTCATTAATACTCGTAAATAAATAACTGATTTTTAGTTACTTGGAAAATAGTTGTTATCCTCAGAAGAGAATTGGGAAATCCGAATTATATCTGAATGTTTTTATTGGTTGAATTCCGCATTTTTTTCGTTTTCTAGTTGGTCCATGTTTAATGTCCAAAAATAAAATACTTCTGTTGCCACAATGACAAAAAAGTAATAAAAACTTTAAATAATAATAATAATTAGAAAACAAGTTGTCAAAAAAATTTCAATTTAAAAGTGCATTTTTTTCTCTATGCAACGGTGTAAAAATTTAAAATGTTTAATGTTTAGAAGTTTAAACATTTGCAATTCAAAAAATTCTAAAACTGAAATTTCATTTAAAATTTTTATATGATGGGTCCAGTAATATTAATATTTAATCCATGTCATATGTAATAAGAGGCTGTCAGCCTGATTAACTCCATTAAATAAAAAAGCACATTTTAAAAAGTTAAAGTTATATAACAATAAACTACTGTTTTTTTTTTTTTTTTTTTTTTTTTTTTTTTTTTTTTTTTTTTTTTTTGTCTATGGTCTAGGAATATTAATGTTTAATGCATAGTGTACGTAATATATGACTCGTTATGATCATCTTAAAAAGGATGTTTATTATTATTGTTAGTTTATATATAGAATTCCTTTTTAAGTGGATCAAATTTTAGTCTTTGAAAATATCATTTTCCAAATAGTCGTTCAAATTTGTTAAATTACATTTTTTTTCTTTCATTGTGGTCTTTTTACAAAATGTCAACAACTGTAGAATTACATGCAACAACCTCAAATAACTTTCGCCAATTTCAGAGCCAAGGGGGAAAATGTCGGTTTTGCGCCGGGCTATACAGAGACTCTAGAGCCTGAGAAGCCACCGTATATGTCTGTCTGCCGGGGGTTGAAACCACCAAAACTGTCTGACAACTGATGAAATATCTCCTGGTAGTTACCCAAGTAACATATATAAAATTCAGCTTTTATAAAATGACGAAAGTAGAATTTCAATTTGTTAAATTTTAGTGGCGTCTGTCAAGAGGAGGAACCATAGGAAGTGTCTGCCAATGGAAGACGTGATTTCTAATATCATTCCAAAGGAAATATAAAATAAAATACGCTTTATAAAATGACGAAAGTAAGTTGATATTTTTTACACCTTTGCTACCTGTTAACGGCCAAAGCCACCATGATTCAAATTTCATAATTACCCATCGTTCCTATCTGTGTTGGAAGACTGCGTTGAGAAAGTTTCAGCTTTTATAATATAACAAAAGTCTGCCATTCACGGGCTCTTGCTCTAAGAAATTTTATTCAGATTAGAAAAAAACATTATATATCAAAAACTAGTTCAAATTTAAAAAAATCTAATATTAGTTTTGAGATCAGCGGATCAATACCAATTTTATGTATTAATTTTACCGCATGATAATCAAAATTTTTGGAGAAATCGTCGTGAAACAAAATCAGGCGTTTCATAAAATTGTTTCATTATGATTATATATGTATAGGGTAGATTATTGGTGGAAATGAAGGTTGTAGCACGAAAATTGCACAGTCTATAGAAATATATCGTCCCCTCCCCCCCCCCTTCATTTCTCGTGGCAATTATCACAATCCTTTTCAATAGTTTATGACAGGTTTTTTTTTATCAATTTTTAGTACACTTAGCCAGTGTGTATTTCAACAAGATGAAATTAACCTTCTCCCGTTGTAAACTGATGTATCCGTTTACTAATCACCAGAATCTTTACAATATAATTATTAGTTAAATAAGTATAAATCTACAGATATAATCCACTTTTAAAAGAAAAAAAAAAGTATAATTTATAAATTCAACGATTATATTCGTATATTCATTTCGGAAAAAAAATCCCTTTTTAGTATGAAAAAATGCTAGTGAAAACAACATCGCGATTTTGCCCGTTTGCTCGGCAATCAGGAAAATAAATGTATAAAATGGTACAAATTTAAAGTTCCTTTAAGGGTGTATTCAAAAAACGCTTTTCCACCTTCAACAGCTCGAAATTTTCCGATACAGTTTCAGGCACATTTTTTAAAGTAGAAACATGAAACTTACTGAGGGGATTCTTCAAGGGACGTATGAGGTGCCGTATGATGTCTTTTTAAGCTCAATATATTACAATTCCAGTTCTAAACAATTATCTTATCAGTATGACCCTTTTTTTCGTTCACAAATCTCCCACTTGGGAGAAATCGGTTCGAAATGCCGTTTTGATTGCTTTTTTTGCAATATTTTCTGCATTTATCAAAGAATTGAAAATCATGGCACCTTGTGTACTTTCCAAATAAGAGATTTTGAAAGTTTGGTGTATTTGAGAGCAAAAATGAATTCAAAAATAAATCGGAAAATAAGCAGTTTGAATCGAAATACACCCTTAAGAATATTATCACGGGTCACAGGTAAGAATGCAATTACATTTTACACACAAAAATTTATCAGAAATTCAAAAAAAAAAAAAAAAAAAAACTTTTAACATATTTGAACATTAAAAATATAACTACTAAATATTCAGGCATTTCTTAAAATAATGTTAATGCAAAATAATACGGTTAATGTGCTTTTATCTTTTAGCTTAATTACAGCTCTTCTCACTTGAGTGAAAGATTCAATGAACCAATTTACATTTGAATGTATTGAATAAACAAATGATAATATCGTTTTTTTAAGGAACATTTTTAGTAGTAATTTACTAAGGAATAAAGCAAAAATATAGAATGTATCATTTTCTTTGCTACATATTTCCTTAATGTAAAAAGCATGTTTTATATTTTTCATTATAAACTATTTAATTATACTAGCTATTAACTGTATTTTTATTGAATCATTCTGATTCATTTTCTTAAAGTAGCTAAAAAATCCCATTATTATAATTATGTCTGCATTTATTTTGTAGTTTTAATTTACATTTTGCTATTTCATGATTTTACTTTTTTTTTCACTTTAATAATATATAATAAAGATATTGTATTACCTTTTATGAATTTTGTTATTAATCACTTGATTTAATGGATGTTTCCGCAGGAATGCACCTAGTATTTAATTACAGCATATTCTATTAATTACAGAAGGATTTTAAAGACGCTGAAACGAAATGGGCGTAGGCTTTCTCTATTTTTCAAAGAGAAATTTTTAAGAACATAAAAAATAAGACAGATATGTATTTTTTTTTTTAAGTTAGCTAATAATCAAGAAAATTATTTTATTCTGACATTTCGTTTAGTAATACGGAATATTTTATATAAACCATTATTATAATACTATATGTTTTATTTTTCGTTCTAATAATTTTGTTAATTATGTTATTTATACATTGTTATAGTTCAAATCTTGTAGCTATTTTGTGAATTATTACTGTTCAAAAACATTAAAATTAAACTAGAGCTAGGTACGCATTTTTTTTGTTGTTGTTGTATGTTTATTTTTTGACTTTTTGTACATTCTATAATTGTCTACGAGGCTTTTATTTCCTCAGCTATCGTTATTTAAGTTTTTGTTTTAAAAACAGCATGTATTTTATTTTCTGTTTAAGCTTTCATATTCTAATATTTTATTTTAGCATATTACGTATCTATATTTATTGTAACTGTTTTGTATTATTAAGTAATTTAAATAATACGGAAATTGTTTTTTGAAATTTCTATGTTATAATTTCATGATTTAAATTTTCTGCATTATTGAATTTCAAGTACAGTTAGTCAACTTGATTGAATGCAATTTTTAACGTCTTCTTCTTGTTATTCGAAAATAATAATCTAGCATTGTATTAAAATTCATTTGAAAAAATTGATGAATATAGTAGAAAGGTTTTCCAGCACAAAAAGTATAATGTTTGATAATTAAACATTACATCATCGTAAGCAACATCCTAGCTCAAGATAACGGATTTAACATTTTTGGGTTATTTGTTTTCAAATATAGTTATTAAGTTTATATTACTATACTTATTACTAGATTTATTAATATAAATACATTTACCACCATTAACTAATTATTTTACTAACAATTTAGAATAATTAAACTTTTTTTTATATTGATGTCTAATGCTGATCTCGTAATTCTTTTTCCCCGGTTTGGTAAAATGCGCGAAAAGAATAACTGCGAACTGAATGAAGGTAAAGCAATATTGTCCATACATGCTTAAGATTTTATTGTAACTGAAAAAACTAAGTTTTAAAATAAATTTATTTGGAGATCCAAGTTTTCTTTCAAGCATATATTTTAAAATATATAAGCCATAAATGCTTCTTGTAACATCAACGTAACAACAGTTCTTAGAACTGCAGTAAAACTTTTTGACCGTACCTGCTATGGCTGTTAATATATCATACGTATTCGGATAAAACAAATTTTAATTATTTTAATAATATCAATCATACTTCCATGATTGGGAGCTCTACTTATTACTGTTCTTATAGCTGCAATACAATTTAAAATAAATGGGAAAAAAATGAAGACTTTTACAAAACCGCTTTTCAAAAAATTATATTTGCTTAGCTGATTATAGAAGTTGAAGAGAGTGAGTGGATTGACGCCGGTTGTGTTTGATTTGGGGATCTCGTGATGAGGAGGCGAGAACTTTAGCGTCAAACAAAATGCCAAGACAGTTCCTTTCAGCTAGTAACTCGCTTTATACTGATCAATTGAGATGAGATCGCTACAGTAGTATACCCGCAGTGAGAAAGACATATTGCTGACGTCTGACGAGCGATATGCACTCGTGAATGAATGCTGTCGTACGCATAGTTTGATGCGGGAGTGACAGGCTTTGCGTTGTGCAATTTGTTTGGTGCTGCTATCTGTTGGTTGAGTTGATTGCTGTTATGATTGTTCTTGAAAGTTGCGTGTTTGTCCGTGTCACCAATGAGGGGAGTGAGTGGATTGGCGTCGGTTTTATTTGATCGGGGGATCTCGTGATCAGGAGGCGAGAACGTTAGCGTCAAGCAAAAGGCCAAACCCGTTACTTTCATCTAGTAACTCGCTTTATACTAATCATTGGAGATGAGTTCGCTGCAAAGTCATTACGAAAGATTAACAATAAGAAAACAGCTTATTTTAATTTCAATGTGCTAAATCAGCCCAATTTTTAATTGCATTGCAGTGTTGCCAGATGGGCTACTTTTTTTTAAATTCAGATTCTTGATTGGCACAACTTTTTACAAATGATGAAATGTGCCTTATTCATTGAAATAATAATTAAGGCGAAAATAAAAGTTAATATACCGTTTCAAAAAAGTTGTGCGAATCAACAACTCCGAATTTTAAAAAAGTAGCCCACTGGCAACATTGCTGCATTGGAGCATTAGTTTGGAGTTTCGAAATCTGTAACCTAGTATATGTTTTCTTAAAATATTATATCGAACATAAAATGAATATCGGGTTATATTTAACTGTATAAAACGTATATTGTTTATATTTCTTTTATAATTTCTTTAATTTTTTTAATGTATTTTTCACCGTCGATTCCATATACGCTTTTATGTATTTATTTTTCGTGACTTTATTTTTTAGGCTTTTTTTACAATATTTTGTACATTTACAACGAAAAAAATAAAAAATGAAAGCCCAATACAGAAGTACTATTTGAAAATGATTATTAATGAGCCTTTTCAGAAATAATGTTTAATAGTTTACATATTAAAAAAAACACACAGATGTAAGCAACACTTAATTATGCATTATACTGACGGCTGACGTTAAAATAATTTTACTTTTCCCGTAAATCTTGCTAATGTTCAATGTCATTTAATTATATACCCCCCCCCCTTCTGTTAATACAGGCAGTAGAGTCATGGCACTGAATAAAATTTAAGAAAATATATTTTGCACTCTAATTAATAAGTTCTTGTGTACATACTTTTATGATAAAACATGTTATAAAAATGTATTTTTTGTTTACTGTGAATGTTTTTACAAATAAGTGCCTCTCATTTAAGATACAATTTCTTTTTGTTTAATTAAATGTACATTTTTATTTAATTCAACTGAACGAGTGGTCAAATGGAATCCTTTAAAAAAAAAGAAAAAAAATGGAATCCGTATAATGTATGATTAGACAGTTTATACAGATGTGTTTTATATATAGATTTATTATTCAATTAACAAAATAATTTTAATGCTAGCCAAATTTAATTGAATTCATTATAAGCTTTTCTTTATTATATAATTCGTAAAAGAAATAAATGAATAAATATAAATAAATAAATAAATAAAATGGCAACGTAAGCTTTTTAAAAAAAACATTTTACCAAAGTTGTTGTGAAAAAAACAGGAGTATCGTTTAGCACAAATGAAAAAATAAATAAAATAATAGCAAAAAAACATATATTGGAAATCATCCGAAAGCATCTCCATAAAATAGGCTAATTTTAGGAGTAATAAGTAAGGAGTGGTAAGGAGGGTAATTAGGAGTAATTACTCTTTAAAGAGTAATACTTTTACATTCCTTTTTGTTCAACTCCTTTTATCACGTGCAAGAAATTTAAAGAAATGAATGCAGTATTAAAAGTAGCATTTATTCTCTTACAAGGAGATGCCCAGAAGTATACTTAATGACTTATAAAATAGATCGAGTTTATTACTATTTTATCTTTTTTACTTATTTTATCTTTATATCCATCAATTGACATGTTTACAAAATGAAACCAGTAAAAGAACACTTTTATTTAAGAAGCTTCGCATCGAAATTGCTGTTAAATTTATAGAAATAATGTTTAACATATAAATAGTAAAATTTTACTACATTAAAAATCGTTTAATTATACAAAAACCATATACCCCAGAATCTAATGAGGGCATCGCTTCATAAAAAAACTAAATTTAGTTTAAAGGCTTTAAAAAGGAATATCATTAATTTACTCTAGCTATTTCCGGAAAAATATTTTGAGAATGTGCTACTTCTTTTTTATTCAGAATGCTTGATTTCTCCCAGTATTCCTGAACAGTTAAGTTTGACAGATTAAATTAAAGATTAAATTACATTAAAATACGGTTTATTACACCAATTTACAAAAAAATTGCAAATAGAATCATCTAAAATAATATTCCATTCGGAAATTTGTTTGGCAGATTTAGAAGACTCTGATACCATCTCCAAATCTTTGGTTTAATCGTTTTTTTTTTATATATATAAATGTTAAATATTACAAATATACTGGTAAACGCAGGCCAAATCTAGCTCCAAGGTGGTGATAAATATATACATGTATTCTACGCTAAAAGCAACTAAATGTCGTATTTTAACACAAACATTTTTGACTAAAATTATATCACCCATAAAAAAAATTGAAATATTTGGACGGGTGGAAATATTTTTAAAGATTCACATTTAAATTTCGACGAAATCAATAAAAATTTGTTTTCGTCGCAATTTCACTCTCTTTCAATTACGCACTGACTCAAAAAATTAAATAACGAAGGAAAAAAATTCTAAATAGGATATAAATTTAATTCAAAAGTTTTTCGCGATATTTTTCATATAAAAAGTTTAAGAGTTGCTCAATACTTAAATAATGAAGCATTAGAATGTTAAAATACCATATTTTCATCGTATTCAACACATTTTAATCAATTTTACTGGCAAAAAATGAAGCTTTATCGTTAAAAAATACTTAATAATGTGAGTAAATAAAAAATTATACCATTTCATGAATTTAAATTATTTTTCTTCTTTTACAACTTCTTTCAAGAGATATGTAAAAAATCTACTTAATGTACCACGATAACAGATTTATGTCGGTTTTAATTCAATAAATAAAAGTCTTTTACAAAACTTAAAATGTAAAACGTAAATAATACTCACATTAACAAAGTTGAGCTCGCATAGTTTCAATATGCATTTTTACAACTTATATGATAACTACAAAATTTCGGAATAATAACCAACGAAAACAAGCCGCGAGTATTTTCTTTCCTTTTCTCTCTAAAACTGACAAAAAAGAAGTCGCCACAAAATACATGAAAACTTGTGAACGCGCAATAAAAAAAAACATTAAAATATCATTTCAAGTCATTTTTTCCTTTTTCTTATATTGCTCTTCGTTGATAGCTTGATCTGTAATAAAAACGAATAAATAACGCCGATTCCGCAACAAAGAGCGCATACGCACTTGCACATAACTATTTATATATTTTAGTTTCGCAAATAACCGACTTCCGATCGTATTTGTGTTCTTTGTATACTGTTTTAAATTAAATCAGACCAATCTTTCCGTATAGCTAAACTTAAAAGATACATTCCGGATGATCGTTCCGGTGCATCTTCATATTGCAATTATTTCAAAATAATATCGTAGTTAACCCTTTGATTAAAGGAACCGAATAAAATGAATTTTAGATAGAATATTTAGAATGGGTTTTTAAAAAGTTGGTTTTTAACTCTTTCAAATAGACCGTCGAACATAGGTCACTTCGTACTTTCAAATGACAATATTTTTTCTATGTTAAATTTAACTCAGTATCCATAAAGGCAACCATATTAGAGAATCTCAATAGGAGAGAATTATATTACCTACAAAATTTTAAAATGTTCTGGCTGGTGGATATATTTCTTAGAAAATAAAATGTGCGAGAAAAATTGATGATATTTGCAAAAATATCACTCTCCTGCTACTTCAGGCCGCAACTGTATAGGCACTGACAAATGGAAAATATGCTTGTATAGCTGACACTCTCTCGAAATCTTTTGAACAAGCAGTTTTTAAAAATTTGAATGTTAACATTTACAAATATATCGGTGGACACAGGTCCCTTACCGTCTCAATGAGGCGAAAAAAAATTTCTATTCTAAAGGTAACTGCAAGTCGCATTTGAACATAATTTTTTTAGCATCTCAACAGACAAAAATTGTATTACTCACAAAATATCGAAATGTTTGGAATTTTGGTTAAAAGATTTTAGAAAACCGAATGCGTTAAAATATGTCGGAATCAATAAAAATTAGTTTTCGTCGCGATTTCACTAGGTTTCAGTAAGCATAGGCTCTAAAAATTATCTTACGAAGAATAAGAATATCTAAATAGCATATACATCTAATTCAATATTTTTTCACGATTTTTTCATATAAAAAAATAAATTCACCCAAAGCGGAGTCGAAATAAAAAAAATTACAAATTTGAATTTAATTTAAATGGCAATGCCCTTGTATCGCCGCGGATAGCATATAAAAAATCTTTATTACACAGATGATTGTAGCTTCTTAAAATCATTTAATACTTCCTTTTAAATCTTGTTAAGTTTTAATAGCATTACACTACTTTTATTTCACCCTTTAAGCTATATAATATAAAAAAAAGAGCTGGAAGATTAAACATGTATTAAAAGGGATATTTTCTGTCCTAATTAATAATTTCTTTAGAAAAACCTTTTATAATAAAGATTATTAATACGTTCTTTCAATTTTGTTTGCAAATATTTATCTAAGGCTAATTAAATGTAAATATTTAGGTGTTTATCTTAAAACACGTTGACGTAGAATATATGATTATTTAATAGATATAAAATATTTCTATGCTTTAGCAGATGAAATGTTCACAGTTATTTATAAATATCATCTTTGAATGATTGTTATTTCTTTCCAGAAAGTTATTAGTATTAGCGCACAAATGGCAGTTATTATTTGATTTAAAAATGAGATGTGTTTTATTACTTTTTTAACGATAAAATAAAATTTATAAAAATGTTCATTGAACATATTGGATTATAGGTAAACTATTCTTCAGTATCAAAAATGTCCTAGACAAATCTCGCTTCAGTTTTGGAGAATGAAAAACATGTCGTATGCTTTATTTCTCCGTGAAAGTTTAGTTCTGAGAACAATAAGGAGATCAACAATAAATTAGACGAAAGCATAATATTTACAATCAACATGCAGCATAAATGATCAAATTGAACTGTTTCTGCAGCAGCTGACTGCGTCTAGTCTGTATGGCGTTTTTTAATTATTTATTATTATTATTTTATTATTATTATTATTATTAATTACTTACGAAGAAAAAAAACTAAATTGCATATACATTAATTCAATAATTTTCGTATAAAAAATAAAGGTACCACTTGGCTATCCCGTCGACCAATTTTGCCAAATTATACAATTTGTCAAACTGTTCCCCAAATTAAATAAATAAAAATAATTTTTATATTAAATTATGGGGAAAAACGAATAAATTAGTAAAACATTAATAAAAAAACAAACAAAACATCGATAATCTTTTGATGACTTAAAAACACATGTAATGTGTTTAATATCAGGTTAATGTAACATTTACGATCATCCATTATTGGCATTTAATCATATAATTTGGCGATTGAATGTTGGTCGACGGGATAACCAAGTAGCACCGAAATAAATTTAAACAAAATGGAGTTAAAATATAAAAGTATATAAATTTGAGTTTCATTTAAATGTATATAATAAATTTTAATAACATCTAAATGTATTATAATAAAAAATCGCATATTACACAGATGATTGAAGCTTGTTAAAATCATTTAATACTACCTTTCAATCTTATTATGCATTAATAACATTACAATATTTTTATTTCATCTCTTTAGGCTATATAATATAAAAAAGAGCTAGAAGATTAAACATGTATTAAAAGGGACATTTGTTGCCATAATTAATAATTTCTTTAGTAAAACCTTTTATCGTAAAAATTATTAATACGTTCTTTCAATTTTGTTCGAAAATATTTACCTAACGCTAATTAAATGTAAATATTGAGGTTTTTATCTTAAAACACTTTGACGTAGAATATATGATTATTTAATAGATATAAAAAATTTCTATGCCTTAGCAGATGAAGTGTTTACAGTTATTTATAAATATCATTTCAGAAAGATTTTTATTTCTTTCCAGAAAGCTATGTGTGCTAGAGCACTAAAAGCATTTATCATTTGACTAAAAAAAACGATGCTCTTTATTACTTTTCTTTTAAATAGAATAAAAGATAGAAAAAAAAGTTATCAAACACATAGGAGCGTAGACCAACTATTCTTCAATATTAAAAAATATCCAAGACGAATCTCTATACACTTTTGAAGAATAAAAAACATGTCTTATGCTTTGTTCCTCCGTGAAAATGTAGTCTCGATTTAGTTTTCGATATTCCTCATCAGCCGTCGTAGTACAAATATTACTTCTCTGTTAATGGGAAAGTATGGGACACATTTTGTAATTTACAATTTCTTTAATTATAAAATTGATTCTTCAAATTATGTTTCTATATTGTTCAAGAACATTAGAAAATATTTCATTTTGTATTCTATAAATCAAAATTTTTGTATTTATGTCAAATAAAGCTAATTTTATTATTTTTGTAAAAAGTGTCCCATTCCTCCCCACTCTCCTCTAAATATACACATAAAAACTGCTGTTTTATTTTCTATATTCTTCCTTGCTTCTTAATTTTATTTTCCCTTCAGTTAGATATTATTTAGTACATGCAATTAAAAATTAAGATAAAAAATAATTAATGATAGTATTTTGACTAGTCAGATGGAATAAAGATAGTTGGTAAACTTGCAATCTTCGCAGTTTTTATTTTCAGTGTTCAGACTAAATTTTTCACTTTTTATTTTTCAGACTCAAAATAGAAAGTCAATTATACTCAAGATACTGTGTTACATACAGTTATAAAATAAAATTTAAAATACTATAAAAAATAGAAAAAGGTATGTAATCTTCATTTCATACACACACACATATTACCCGCAAAAATTATAGCTGATTTGTTTATATATGACATGAATCACCTATATTATATGTTGAATTGTTTTCTTTTTATAAATATTCATCATTAGAAAGAATTTATATTAAAAAATTATCAAGACTATCAAAAAGGCTGTTGAATCATTAAAATAACATCTTTTGCATTTAAGATTTTATTTAGAAATTAGTGTCTTTAAAAAAAATACAAATATATTTTAACATTAATGAAATGACTCGTATTTTCATAAATGAGAATTTCAGATATTCTAATTAAAATTTTAGATATCAAACTAATTAGTATTTTTATTTACCAACTACAGTAAAAAATAAGAAATACGGTGATTATATCCAAATATCAATTGACGCTTATAAATTTTCGAAATTAATGCTCGTAGAATTTATTTGACAATTACATTTGTGTCTTAAGTGTATCAAACTCACCCTCGTCGGGGAATATTTATGTAGTGGGGGGGGGGGGGGGAGGGAACTAATAAGTTTCATTTTGAATATTCATTATGACACAAGTGTTGTAATTTTTTATATGCATAAGATCATACGTTTTAGGTCATATTAATTCTATGATAATAGGCAAAATTGCAATGGGAAAATGTTCATTTGAAGAAAAAGCCATTACTTTAATAAAAATTTTCTTCAGAATTTTTGGTCTAAGGTTATCTTAAATTAACGTATTTGTGCCCTTTTGCAATTTACTTCTGTGTATTTTTATTAAATCTATAATTAACAAGCAAAAATTATGTGTTTTTACTATGATTATTTTAGTGGAACATAGTTCTTCTGATGTAATATTTTCAAATTAAAACCTAGCTGAAAATTAAATGTCATTAATTTAAATAAATTTTTCAAATTTTTCAAAATTGGAAAATGTAACGTAGAAATTCAAAAACAACGCTATAGTTTTAATCGATGATAAACTTTGTTAATATTATAAGTTTCATAATAAAAAACTTACAAAGAAATTTCAAACTCAGATGAACTGTTTAGCTTATAAATCGTATATATAATTTATAGATATAATATGCATTTGTATAATAGTTTATAAATAAACTATAATATCTTTCACACAACCGACCCGAAATTTAACACCCCCCCCCCCCCCCCGCCCTCAAAAAAATGATGTTAACGTTTATTTTGCTACTGTTAAAATACATTCATAAATTCTTTTTAAGATGAAACTTTACTGAAATAAATAACTTTAGATACAACAGTTGTTATATTAAGGAGTAAATTTCAGAAGTTAGGTAATGTTGACATTTTTTAAGGCAAGTAAATTACTCTTGAAAAAAATTCTTATATGTAAAAAAACAATCCAACATATAGAATATACATTTATACGTAAATGTAAACAAATCAGATAAAAAGAATTGGAGGTAATACGAACGTATGAGATTACGTACCTTATATTTTATAGGAGAATAACTTCTATATTTTTCTCAACGCGAGTGCTTGCATTCAGTTTGCCACCACATTGTACGTGTTTTGCTTTCTATGCGCGCTTGGTTAAGAAGTTTCATTTTCGATCCCGGCGTGATCAGGGTCAAGTTACTGGACCCATCATTAGTTTTCAACTTAAACCTGATGAAGCCAAGTCGGCGATGTTTAGGAATTTAGTTTTTGATGCTAGATTCGCGTAGTTCATGAATAGAACCATAAACTGTACAGCGAACTTAAGTTAAACTAAAATTACAAGATAAACTTTGAAATGGGTAAATGGTTACAAGCTATGAGACTTTATAATTCGGATTTAATAATTTCGGGTAAAATCAAGCATACATATATTCGATATGCTAAATGCAAAAATAACTCAGGATACGAATTTAGAATTATCTTAATTACATAAATTATATTTTATGCTACATATTAAATAAATTCAAAATAGTTTTTAGATTCTACTGAAGGATAAACTACTGTCCTTTAAATTAAGTGGGGGAGGGGGAGGGCAGCAGAAAAATTACCAACAGTACATAATTTACCAAAATATAATTTAAATTTATGAATAAGCATAAAGTGGGATTATATCTCTATTATAATGCCTCTTTATGAAGTCTTTCTAATTTCACTTTAAGAATGAAATCTAACACTATTACTGAAAATTACAAGTAAAATTGTGAAAAAAAAACAACGGTCAGCGAGACGGCTGAAAGAAATTACGATTTAACCAAATTCTAGAATTATAAAATCAAACATTCTTATATTTGATGCATAAATTTCAGAAGGTAATTCGGAAAACGAAAATAACTAATTAAATGACTAAAATTTTACCTTACATGTAACGAAATTTTGTTACATTTGTCGAGATTAATTTTTTAGCTTCTTTTAAATGTTCATATGCTGCTGAAACGGGGAAAGTGAGAGAGGTGGTCAGAGTATCTTATAAAAATAAATAAATATATTGGTCTATTATTTAAAAATGCTGTTAAGCAATGCAATGAAATCATATTATTTATAGAATGAGGTTAATGAAATAAAAAGTGTAGCTCTGAATAATATTTAAACCTCCCATCCATTTCGTAACGTCTACTTTAAAATTCACGCAGTTATAATTTTTGTAACACATTAATTAGTGTAATTTCAGGAGTTATATACATTTACACATTTTTCTGAGTTTATGAACTGATAACAACTTACAAACTTAATGCCGTAAACTAAAAACACATTAAAATAGGTATTTTTTTCATAGGAAAAGTGCATTTTTTTTTGCCAAGTGGGTGATTTTAGAAATGTACACACTTACCTATGTTTATAGCATTATGTGTAAATTACAATAACATACCAATATGAGTAAATTCAGGCATTTTTCAGCATTTACACATTTGTTTGTGTCTTTCAAGTAATAACAAAATACATACTTATTACTATTATAAGCTAAAATACACATAACAACAGGTAAAACTTTGCAAAAAGTGGGTAATTTTCATGTCAGGTGTGTAATTTTAGGAATTTACACACATATATATGTAAATTTGTCTAATTTACACTTTTTTTTTTAGAGTGAAAAAATTAGAAAAAAGCATAATATTGGCAATCAACACGCAGCATAAACGATAGAATTGAACTGTTTCAGCAGCTGATGACTACGTCTAGCCTATATCGTGTTTTTTATTTACTTATTTATTTATTTATTATTATTTATTATTAGTTTTTTAAATAACTTACGAAGAAAAAAAAATCTAAATATCATATACATTTATTCAATAATTTGTCGTGTTTTTTTTTCATATAAAACATAAATTAAGTTAAAATATAAAAGCATATAAATTTGAGTTTCATTTAAATGTCATTGGTCAATGCCCGTGAAGTCCGGTAAATCAAGTAGTTTCATAAAAAGAAAATAATAAGGTATATTACACAGTTGATTAAAGCTTGTTAAAATCATTTAATACTTCCTTTAAATCTCGTTAAGTATTACTAACATTACATTACTTTTATTTCATCTCTTTAAGCTATATATAATAAACAAAAATACTTGAAGTTTAAAAATGTATTAAAAGAATATTTTCTGCCGTAAATAATGACTTCTTTAGTAAAACATTTTATCGTGAAGTTTATTATTACGTTCTTTCAATTTTGTTTGCAAATATTTATCTAAGGCTAATTAAATGTAAATATTTTGGTGTTTATCTTAATACACTTTATCGTAGAATGTACGATAAAGTAATTGATATAAAATATTTCTATGCTCTAGTAGATGAAGTGTTTACAGTTACTTATAAATATCATCTTTGAAGGATCTTTATTTCTTGCCAGAGAGTTATTAGTAGTAAAGTACTAAGATCAGTTATTATTTAATTTAAAAAGCGATGATTAAAAAAAGCGATGTGTTTTATTACTTTTTTAATAAAATAAAATATAGAAAAAAGTCATTGAACACATTGGTGTATAAACAAACTATTCTTATGTATCAAAAAATATCTTATACGAATTTTAGTCTCGAGAGCAATAAGATTATGAAATATAAACTGGATAAAAACATAATATTTGCAGTCAAACTCACCATAAATAATCAAATTATACTGTTTCTGCAGCAGTTGACTGCGTATAGCCTGTATCGCGTCTTTTTATATATTTATATATATATATATTTTTTTTTTGAATTAACTTATGTAGAAAAAAATCTAAATAGCATATAGATTAATTAAAAAATTGTAGCTGAAAAACAGCCATATAAAAGCCAATATAAAAAATAATTCAGACAAAATGGAATTAAAATATAAAAGCATACAAATTTGAGTTTTATTTAAATGTGATTCATCAATGCCCGCGACCATTCATCAATAGTGCATTTCGGCGGGAAACAGGGCGTCTCAGAGGTGGTCTCATATAAAAAAACGTACATAACACAAATGTTTGTAGCTTCTTAAAATTATTTAATTTTTCCTCTAAATATTGTTAAGTATGAATAACTTTATACTACTTTTATTTCATCTCTTTAAGCTATACAATATAAACAAAAATATTTTTTCAGTTAATTTATGCAGAAAAAAATCTAAATAGCATATATTAATTTAAAAAAATTGTGGCGTTAATTCAGAAAAAATTGTCTTAAATATAAAAGCATACAAATTTGAGTTTTATTTAAATGTCATTCATCAATGACCGTGCATCGCCGATGGAGTCAGATGGTCTCATATTAAAAAAATAAAAAAATAAACATATATTACACAGATGATTGAAGCTTGTTAAAATCATTTAATATTTCCTTTAAATCTTGATAAGCTTTAATAACATTACACTACTTTTAGTTAATCTCTTCAAATTATATAATATAAACAAAGGATCTAGAATATTAAACATGCATTAAAAGGGATATTTTTTGTCGTATTTAATAATTTCTTTTGTAAAATCTTTTATCGTAAAGCTTATTAATACGTTCTTTCAAATATTTATCTAAGGCTAATTAAATGTAAATATTTAGGTGTTTATCTTAATACACTTTACCGTAGAATATATGATTAAGTTATAGATATAAAATATTTCTATTCTATAGCAGATGAAGAGTTTACAGTTATTTATAAATATCATCTTTGAATGATCGTTAATTCTTTCCTGAAAATTATTAGTGCTAGCGCACTAAGAACAGCTATTATTTTACTAAAAAAGCGATGTGTTTTATAACTTTTTTAAATAATAGAACAGAATTTAGAAAAAAAAATTATTGAACATATTGAGGTACAGACAAACTATTCTTCAGTATAAAAAAATATCTTACACGAATTTCTCTTCAGTTTTGGAGAATGAAAAACATGCCTTATTTTTCCTTGAAAATTTAGTCCCGAGAGCAATAAGGAGATAAAAAAATAAATTAGACAAAAGTATGATATTTTCAATCATCACGCAGCATAAATGTGCAAATTAAATAGTTTCTGCAGCGGTTGATTGATTCTAGACGGTAATGCATTTTATTTATTTAATAATTTTTAGATATCTTACGAAGAAAAAAAAATCTGAATAGCATATACGAGAAGAGCATATACGAATCGCATATCGATTAGCATATACGATATAATAGAAAATCTGTAACATTAGTAATCTAAATTCACTGAAATCTGTTATGGTTACTAAAATTTGACATGTACACTCTACAAGAAAATGATCCCAGTCTACAAAACGTCTAACCAATACTAGACTAACTTTCTGTAACTTTACAAAATAATCTACTAAAATTTTGGTAATTTTTCCAAAATATTACCTGTAATCTTTGTTACCGTTACTTAAAAAGTTCTGGGAATCCCAATTTCAAAAAAGAAAGAACAAATTCTTGGTAACCTTAAAAATATTTTGATTCAAAGTACGATTCTGTATCTGTTACATGAATTTTTATTGCTGCCATTGCATAAAAAGTTTAGAATATAATTCTACTAGAAAATTTCTTAATTTTCCAAATTTTTTAAGTGTACATTAAATTCAATAATTTGCCATGATTGTTCATTAAAAAAGAGGTACTTCTCTGTTATCCCGTCGACCAATTTCGCCAAATTATACAAATCGCCAAACTAATAGCCAAATTATACATATTGACATAATTTTTATTTTAAATAACGAAAAAACAAACAATTTGTGGAATATTAATGAAAATACAAATAAAAATCACTTAATGATATTTTAAACACGTGAATCGTATTTAATGCAATTGAATGTGACAATCACGATCATCCATTATTGGCGCTTAATATTTTGGCGATAATTTTTTGGTCGATGTGATAACCTAGTAGTACCAAAAAAGAAATTCAGACAAAAATGGAGTTAAAATATAAAAGCATGCAAATTTGAGATTCATTTAATTATCATTCATTAATGCCCGCGCATCGTCGTGAGAGCCAGATGGTCTCATAAAAAAAGCGTATGTTACACAAATGATTGAAGCTTATTAAAATCATTAAATAATTTCTTTAATTCTTGATAAGAATTAATAACATAACACTACTTTTATCTCATATCTTTAAGCTATAAAATATAAAACAAAAGAGCTAGAAGATTGAACGTGTATTAAAAGGGATGTTTTCTGTCCTAATAAATAATTTAGTAAAACCTCTTATCGTAAAGCTTATTAATACATTCTTTTAACTTTGTTTCCAAATGTTTATCTAAGGCTAATTAAATGTAAATATTTTGATGTTTAACTTAGTACACTTTACCGTAGAATATATGATTAAGTAATAGATATAGAACATTACTATGCTTTAGCATATCAAATGTTTAAAGTTATTTATAAATATAATCTTTGAATGACCTTTATTTCTTTCCAGAAAGCTATTAGTACTAATAGCAGTTAATATTTGAATTAAAATTGCAATGTGCCTTATTACATTTTTTTAAGAATAGAATAAAATTTATGAAAAAATTCATTGAACACTTTGGATTATAGACAAACTATTCTTCAGTATCAAAAAAAGCCTAGACGAATCTCACTTGAGAATGAAACGCATGTCTTATGCATTTTTTTTCCCGTTGAAATTTAGTCTCGAGAGCGATAAGATGATCAACAGTAAATTAGACCAAAGTATGATACCTGCAACCAACGCGCTGCGTTGGTTGCAGGTATCCCGTAAGACATGGTGACGTCACTGCAACGTCGTTGTGAAGTCACATTGTGACTTTGTGACCATCGATTGTCGATGTGACGTCACGTGACGTCGATGTGAAGTCACAGTGACTAAAATGAGAAGTCGTTATGGCCGTTTTAGAGCTTTTTTGTGACGTCACATTGTGACCACTTTGTGACGTCACAATGTGACCAATTTGTGAAAAGTGTGTCATTTGTGACTACTTTGACATTAACATTGGGACGAACTGTCAAAAGTTTTTTAGAAAGTCACATCTTAGTCACATTGTGACGTCACTGAGTGGTGGCATTTTCGTCACAGATGTGATGTGACCAAAGTGACTCACAGTGACGTCATTGTGACGTCACTGTGAACATGCATGCTATGAGGGATAGCATGCATGGTCAGAGTGACGTCAACAGTGACGTCACAATGACGTCACTGTGAGTCACTTTGGTCACATAACATCTGTGACCAAAATGCCACCACTCAGTGACGTCACATTGTGACTGAAATGTGACTTTATTAAAATTTTTTAGAAAATTCTAAATATTCTTCAAAACATGTTATTTACTTTAAAAAACATGTTTCTGGCAATTTAAATATCGTTTCTTTTGTCACAGTATCTTCACAATGTCAATGTCAAATTAGTCACAAATGACACAATTTTCACAAATTTGTCACATTGTGACCACTTTGTGAAACGTCACAAACGAGCTCTAAAACGGCCATAACGACTTCACATTTTAGTCACTGTGACTTCACATCGACGTCACGTGACGTCACATCGACAATCGATGGTCACAAAGTCACAATGTGACTTCACAACGACGTCGCAGTGACGTCACCATGCTTTACGGGTAAATGATCAAATTGAGCTTTTTCTGAAGCAGTTGATTGTGTCTAACCTGTATCTCGATTTTTATTTATTTTTTTTTTTTAGGAATAAAATGTGTATTCGAGTAGATAAAGCATTTATGTAAAAAAATACTAATAACTTTTTTTGAATTAAAAAAAAATATTTTTATTACTTGATTAAATATGGTCCTTAAATGGAAGAATTTAGTATAACCTCGTGCGATTATTATAACAACAAGAATAAAAATCACGCGAAAAATGCAAAAACATTCGATCACCTAACTAAAGTGGTTTCCACCTACACTGTAAAAAAAAATTCAAGAGATTACTAAAAATTTCTTAGTAAATTTGTATTCCACAGAATTTTTTAGTAACCATAACAAACTTTTTTTTTGCAAGTGAAACAAGCATTTCTTTTGTAAACTGAACAAAAGAATTTTTTGTATAACTAACTTAAAGATTTTTAGTATGAGCCACAAAACAAATTTTAGTAATAGCTCCAAAATTACTTTTAATAAACATTACGTGCAACCGAAGCGGAGGAGCTTCCTTCAAATTGCATCCAGGCTTCTGAAGCGGAAGATTTTCGGCAAAACAGCAACAGATGGCAGCACTAAACATTCTTAACTGCTCCGACAAAATTTTCATAATCCCTTTATTAACGAGACACTACAGACATTCGGGGTGTATTTGGCGGTGGCAAGTTTCGAACCCGGGACCTTTTAGCCTGGAGTCCGTTACTATAACCACTATGCTACCAAGGCCACACCAACTGAGTTTTAGTAAGAGCTATTAAAAATATAAAACTATTAACTCTATTCGTTGCTAACTTTTTTCTAGTAATTCTTACAGATTTTCTAGTAACCGAGTAAGATTACTAAAAATTTTTTAGTAATTACAAGGATCACTAAAGTTTTTTTAGTAGATCGACCTTTTTTTTTTTACAGTGTATAATCACAAAGCTATCTGGATTATTCGATCTGTCTTTCTCGAAAACATGTCAGTGAAAAACATCTTATTTATTTATTTAATTTTTAAAAAAATAAGACAAAATGCAGTAGGTATTAAACCATAACCGGGAGTTTATAGTAAATACTTTTAACTCAATATGAAGTGTAGAAAAACTGTGAAAGATATAGGTGCCATATCAATTGTTTATATTTTATTATGTGCCATTTTTTATTCAATGCTAGTCACAACACTCCATAAAATAGTGAAAGTAGTAGTTAATTTCCATTCTGTTCGTACTAACGATATTATGTCTTATATGAGTGCATCACATGGGCTAGTCCGCGCATGTCACTAATTTGAATGATGCACATTTGCACCGAAAAATGTCAGGTAATTTCTATATGGCTCGCATCCGTTGCTTCTAAAACCTGTGTTGACATATCTCCGTCTGTTGTCGTTATTTATGAACCAAATCTCCAAGTTTTCGAATGTTCTCTTTAGAATTTCTTGGAAATTTTTCAAACGGTGTGGTTATTTGCAGGTTCATTTGTAAAGTTATCATATGTTAACCACGTTTCATGAATTGTATTAAAGATACAGTTTCTATGATTGATGTTACCAATCCAGAAAAAAGGAATAATTTGAATCCGCTGTTTGTATATTATTGGCATCTCTTTTCAATCGGTTCATATTCTTGAAAAAAAAAAAAAACAAGTTGGGAATTGTATGTGAAGAGTAGCAAATGATATGCGTTCGTTTGCCAAGTAACGAAGTTTTAAAAATATTCAGATCTTGCTGTTATAGTAAACAGTACTTCGCATACAGTATAGTGGTCGAAATCTTTTCTGTGTTCCTGTAAATATACAGGACGAAACTTTTATTACACCTCAGCAACGTATATCATATTCATAAAATCTGAAATAGTTTAATATAATTATAAAACGCCTCAAACAATGTTTCCGCGTATATCATTATATAGTGTAATACTTTGGTGTTGCTCTGTAATTTAATAATAAATCACAGATTGTACTGAATGTATGTTTTAGTATGTATATACTTCATACGTTCATGTCAATTCTATTGCATACCAAAGAGTTTAAATCATTAAAATGTACTTGAAACTATTTTTTCCTATTGATTTCAATGTGATGGAGTACTTTTGATTGTCCCTCTAATATAGCTATTCATTCCGATTTTTATAAAATTTAAAATGTCTCCACGACATTACGTTAAAATTATATTTTTAAAATATCCTGCTATTTGGTTGGGCAGTTTCTGCTTTGTTAAATGCTAGCAGAAGGACGGAGTGAAAGACTGAACGACGAATATAAGTGCTAGCTATTTATATAATTACGGACGAACATAAAATTATTCAGATTTTAATGTAATAGAACATAGTATTACAGACACAGTATAGTAACCAAAATCTTTTGTGTGTCCCTGGAAATACTATCTGCTTTCTTTTATACAGAAAATAACTTGTAGTATTCCAGAGCGACTTATATCAATCTCATAAAATGTTAAGTAGTTAATTACAATTAAAACGCGCACCAAACAATGCTATACCATTATGCAATGGAATACTTTTGAGTGGCCTTGTAAATCAATAATAAATGTTCTTTGCATCTTAGGTTGTGCAAAATGTCTAGTATAATATATATTTTATAGATGCATATCAATTTTATTATGTTCGAATGAGTGTAACACCATTAAAATGCATTTGAAACCTTTTCCCCATTGACCGTAATGTAAGGGAATACTTTTGATTGTCCCTGTAATTGATCTGCGCATCCGATTTTCATAAAATTTTAAATGACTCGACAGAATTATGAAATAATTATACATTTTAAACTCCAAATGATTAAAATGCATTTGAAATTTTTTTCCCCATTGACCGTAATGCAAGGTTATACTTTTGATTGTTCCTGTAATTGATCTATGCATCGGATTTTAATAAAATTTGAAGTGACTGACAAAATTATGTAATAATTATGCATTTTAAATTTCAAACGAATCGACTGGGTAGTTTTTGCGTTGTTATATGCGATCGGACGGACTGAACGACAACTATAGGTGCTATGTATTTACATAATTACGAACGCACCTAAAAAGAATTAGTCCTCACTTTAATCATCTGTGTAGAGACTTATGACTCATACATGTTTATTTTGTTATCACCAACAATTTTACAACAGTCATTTCTATTACATTAAATTTACACCATTCCATTATTGCATTCTATCACATTACAAATCTAATGTAATGAAATGACATGATTTATTGGATTTTGATATAAATTTTGATAATATCTTGTACACTAATAATATTTAAAACTAAATTTTCAATTTTGAAGTAATTTTAATTTTATAAAAATGTTATTTCACTAGTATAATTATATATATACATTTAAATTGTATATAGTCTGTCTCAAAAGTTTAAGCACAAGCATAAAATATCGATTTTTAATGAATTATAAAAAGTTAGAATTAATAAATTTTTTTATTTACATATTTCGCAATATTATTTAAATAAACGATATTAAAAATAGAAAAAAATAAGTTACATAATTTTAAAAAATACAACTAAAAAAAAGTTATAAAAAAACTGTCTCAAAAGTTTATGCACAATGTCAAAAACAACCATATTTATAATTTTTACAGAACTTTTACTAACATTTTTTTCATGTTTTCGGATTAGTTCAAATAAACGTGCTTTCGTCGAAATTATTAGCTTTTGTGGGGTTTCTGATGGCAAAGAATACCATGCTTTCTCAATAGCCTCGTGGAGTTCTTCAATAGAGTCATACTCCTTTCCATTGCCTAAACTTGGCGGGTTAAAATATTCCAGATATTCTCAATCGGGCTTAAGTCTGGACTTAAAGCTGGCTAGTCAAGTACTTTATCATTTTTCTGAAAAATCCAAAGTTTTCTAGAATGGGATACGTTGATTGAGGCATTGTCTTGCAGAAAAGTTCATTCAAAACCCCCTAAAATGTCACCGAATGGAAGCAAATGAAGGTTTAGCGTCTCTTGAAACTTTTTTGAATCTTCTCTTCCTTTTAGAGAAGCCAGAGAGGTCTGGCAAATGTCCCAAATGCCCCCCCCCCAAACCATAACGGATTTACCGCCTTGCTACCTGCTGAAAATTTTTCTTCGGTTTTTGCGTAACTCATGCCAATACGCGTTCCAACCATCAAGGCCATCTAAGTTCCACTTTTTCTCATCGCTGAATAAAACAGTAAGTGTCCCCGTAGGATATGTCGTTTTTAGCCCAGTTAATTCTTACTTGTTTGTGATGTAATTTAAGAGACGATTTGCGAGCCAATTTATTTTACACAATGTAATCACATGCTTTAAAACGTCTATTTACAGTGTCTTTGGACATCTGCACTCTGAGATTATGTTTAATTTGCCATATGGGGACATGTTTTGTCTAAATACGCAATCTCCGTATTTTCCGATCAATCTGAACAGTCGTCATACGTAGTCGTCTACATCTTGGTTTCCGCTTAAAATTATCATTTCTAGAAAGTACTTGATATATACATAGCTTTGATCAATTTAAAGCTTTTGCAATTTCAGAAACAGTTTTGTTTTGAAATTTCAATTTAAAATCTTTTAAAATCTCACGTTTTGTGAATTTTTTACCCTTTGTCATGTTTAAAACATTAGGAAATAATTTCTCCACCTTTTATGCTTATATAAAAGTGCAATATGATGTCATACAACGTCATTACACAATACCAATCCCGTGTTTCTAAAAAAATTTGCATAAAGTGCTTAAACTTTTGAGACAGCGTTTCTTCAAGAAAAAAAGAAAAAATAAATAAAAATAAACATATTTTTTATTTTAACTACCCAAAACCGCTTATTTTATTTTATTTTGAGTAAATGTTGATTATTTATTGTAAATTAGCATAAAATATTTTCTTCTTCAATTATTTTAAACCAGATTTGCAGAGTGCTTAAACTTTTGAGACAGACTATATATTTTTTTTTAAGTATATATAGTTAAAATATTATTGCACAATTATTTTGAAATTCCTTCTCTCTCAGTTATCTTACTATCTTTTTGTACATCACGTATTTTCACAAAGCTTGTAAATGTCAAGATAATGCACCAAAAAACGCTTCGTTATAAAATCTAATTCTAAAGAGGACTACCAAATGTTCAAGAACCAAAATAAAAATATTTATTATTAATTTTTTTTTTATTTCCTTAAGGTATTTACATTTATGAGCATGTTTGTTATTTTTTTATTTTTTTCATAACTTAATGAAAAAATTCACGAGGTACTGATTTAATATTTTTTCTTTATGCAAAGTGAAGTAACTTAAAATTATACACAATTCAGCTATAGTTATCTCTGAGCCATTACTGTCTTACGACTTTTTAAAAGCTAAGACAGTTCAAATCTGCTGGTGTATTTGTTAATAATATTGAATTTGGAATTTAAAATTTTCTTCGGAAATACTTTCGAAATTGGGTTTGCTACAAGTTCCAACAAATGTTAAATGTGAAAGGACACTCTGAATGGCAGATAATCGGGTATCAGTAAATAATCGGTATCAGTCAAAGTAGCTTTGCTATTCTAAATACATTTCATTCAAAAAAGATTGTGGTATCGCATAATCTTCTATTTCATTAAAAATTGAAATGGGATAAATAAATCTTCAATGTTCATATCCATTCCCAGATTTTTCTAGGTAATAATATTAAATGTAAAATTAATATCGATAAACTAGAAATTAGCATAGTAAAACAATTGTCCATAAAAAAAAAACAATAAATAAGCTGCACAGCATAGGTTACAACTACTTGAGACGAAAAGGAAATATTTTTAAGCTTTCTGATAATCAAATCCTATACTAAATGTAATCATACATTTTAAAAATGATTGAAAATTAATTTTTTTTAATGTTTTCTCCTAAATTTAATTAAAATTTAATACCTTTGCATGTTTAAATTCCCTTTCCTGAAAATGTAAGGTGAAATATGAATACCTGAATAAAAATTAAAAAGTCACATTTTCTTCGTTTATTTAAACATTCTTCAGTAAATCTGTTTATCGAAAAGCATATCGATTTATTAGTAGAATATTTTTTATAAAAATTTCTAAAACTAAATAAATATTTTTTAAAATTATGTCGTTACCTCAGTGTACGTCAAAGGAGAAAATTTAATTGCATTAAAGTAGACGTACTTTTTGAATAAATTACAATGTATAATTTTCATTTGCTCCTTCTTACCTATTTGAATGTGAAATTTTTCAAAAATAAGAAATTAAGATCTAAATAACTTGAAAGATAACGATATTATAATTAATCGTGTGCCTAGATTATTTTTGTAATGCCCTATATAAATTAAAATTTCAGATATATTTACAAATACCTTTTGCATACACACTGACTGATCTGTGTCCATGTAAAATTTATAAATCATGTACAATTTATTCACCCTATTAATAGACAAGAAAAAAAAGAAACGAGCAAGCGTTTTCAAAAAAAAGTTTGTTTGTCTCCTTTAGACGGCAAAAAATAAAAGAAAAAAAATGCGTGCTACCACTTTGATAACAGGAGCAAGACTTGCTCTTCGTGTCATCTCTGGTCACGTAATCCTGTACCAAACAGAATGAGCGTATTTTGTGTACCTGAAAATGATAGATAACGCTTTTTTCAATGTCATATCTTATTTCTTTACTTTACGGAATAAGAAACTTAAACGTCTTTTTTAATTGATATTCTAATTATTTTAATGATTTCATTGATAACAGCAAACTGTAATTTCATTGATAATTGCAAAGAAATTCACAAAAATTCAAATAAATTTGTAAAATGACATTTCAAGAAAAAATATGTAAATTAAACCTTTGTTCTTAATTCATTGTCAAAAAAATAAAAAGAAAATTTAATTAAAAATATCTTCATGTATAAATTCATTGCTATGCCAACGATTATGTTTTTATTGGATCATTTAATATTTATTATGTTAAATATCTTTAACAGTGAGTATACTTTAATACTTTATATCAATATGAGCAAAAAATGATGAGACACTGAATACATATTTTAAGGGGTATTTTCTGATTAATTAATTATTTTATAAAACCATTCAAAATAATAATAAAAAAAACTTAATCAATTTTGTCATCATTTTAAAAAGTATGCGTTTTAGAATAATTAAATATAAACATTAAACTATTTTACTTTTAATATGATGTAAAGAACTTGTTTAGACATTGGAAAGTAAATATTTTATTAGTTGCTTATCATATATTAAGAGAAGTTTTTTTTTTCTATCATTTAGTCTGCTTCATTAATTATACATTTTAAAAGTTAAATAAATTTAATTTGCCGTTGGAATTGTCATTCGAAAATTGATGAATATATTTTCGAATTACTATTCTTTGTAGTAAAAATAAATTAACTTATTTAAGGGAGACCCGTAAGAAAAAACCCAAAATTTTTATTATTGATTTTAAAGTAATGAATTTTGGTGTACTATTTAAGCATCTTCTTGTAAGGAATAATTAGCAAATAAATTCACTTTTTATTAAAAAGTATATTTTTTATGAGGATTTTTATGATTTTTTTGTCGAAAAATACACTTTTTAAAATTACTACTCCTCATTCAATTTTCAATATTTTGGTATTATTAAAATTTCTTAAATAATATTATAGTATATAGAAAAGAACTAAGGAGAGATATTTTTAATTTTCTATTTTAATCGGCTGAAAAAAAAATAAATAAAAATACGCATGGTAAATTTCCTTCAATTCGTTATAATTTTCATGTTTACCAATTTATGTAAAATTTTCAGAAATAGTTAAAAAAAATCTCTCCTTACTTTTGTTGCAAATTTTTTTAAGATTTTAAAAACATAAACACTTTGTTTCTAAATCATTTTGCCACTGAGCCTTAGTACTTTGAACTTAGGCAAAATATGAAAAAAGTCATTTTCAGGAAAACACGTTTTAAATGGCCGCTAGTCCTTTAAACTCTATAGTGAATACAATTTAAAAAGCTCATTTTCCACCTGTTCCAAGTGTCCCCGAGTTCTGAAATTTTGCATGGATATTCGCAAATATATATTTTATCGTTTTCTGAGAAAAAAAATTTGAACTTTTGATGATTTTTGGCCGAAAATGGGGTACGGTTCTCCCTTAATTAATATAATGGACAATTGAACCATAAATTTTACAGTGATTTCAGTTTTTCAATCATGCGCGGAGGAGTGAAAATTAGTGGAAATTATCAGAGGGTGATAAGTTGATGTCCGAGGAGTTGTATCCCAAGAGCAATGATGTATTCCCCACGGGAGATTTTAAAACACTTTGTTTTCAATGGTTAAAATGTGCTATTCCTTTCCGGGAACAACGTGAATCTAGGGACTCTCGGAAAAAAAAGCTTCTGAATTCAAGACTGAAAATTGTGACAAACAAATCAGTTTGGCATTCTGTACGTATCTGGAGGGCTCATTAACTATGATTTCAAAAACTTAGTTATTGTAGATAAAAATATAATTACTGCTCATAATTGATGGAAATTGGAGGCATTGCAGGCGAAATAAATTATGTTGACCAAGATGAAGCCCAGAACGACTGTAATGAAAAAAATGCGCAAATTATTTTACATCTCACACAACAATTTTAGAAGCATTAGAAAATCTGATGGACTATTTTCAGTTTAATTCTGAAAATGAAAGAACTTTTTCGAGACTTGAAGAACTTCAAAAGTCTCTTTTTGAAAAATCACAAAAACAAAAACAGTCCTTAAATTTTAAATTGCTTTGAAAGGTAGCAATAAAATGTAATTAGGATGAGCGAAGCGAATCCTCTACTAGGCCACTCAAATTACAATTTGTCGTACACTTTACAAAAAACTATTCAATATTTTAACTTCAAATTAAACACAAAAATAAATTATGATCTGTAGATTTGCACAATATAATTTTTTTTACAGTAAAACGTTAAAAAAATTATTATTTTAATTAATTTATTTTACATGCATTTCCAATACGGACGCATTTTAGCAAATAAATAAAAAATGAAACGCGTATATTTTCAGAAAAAAAAGTATAAATCATGGAGTAAGTACTTATAGATAGAATCATAATTAATTTATTAAATAATACATGTTTTCATTATTCCGCAAAATCGTTTGCACAGATGACACTTAAACATTTTAAAAGAATTGTATTATGGATTTTTTTTCTTTTTTTGTAAACTGGCAACAAAATAATTGTAAACAAATAAAATTAATTATTAACATTGTTATATAAATGAAAAATTAAAAGAACTGCGTGAAGTTGTTGGCTCGATTCAAGCTCTTTATAAATGTACTCAAGCAAAGTTGGCCGATTCAGAAACGACAAATAGACTTTAACCATTTCTTACTTTATCATTTGGATCTAAAGTAATGTTACGTTCTTATTTGTGGACCGAAAAAGTTTAGTGAACGGGGCTTTAGACTTTGTTGCACGTATTAAAGAAAAGCACAAGCCACCAAACCAGATATCGCGAATAATCATGGATAAATTTGAATACTGCAGTAATTTAACTTATAGGAATTGGCGAAAGGAAATAATTAAATTCTGGAAAAATGGAAGCATAAATTGCTCAAGGAAAGAATTTCTTCTACAGTTAGCTTTTGCTGTTACAATTCATAAATCCCAAGGTTTAACATTAGATGAAGCAGTTGTAGATATTGAGGCTAGACACCAGTTGGCTTAAGAACGTTCGTAACGTTGTCGAGAGTGAAAATCCTTCAAAATTAAGCATTCAATAGAAATTTTCCTTACGAAAAAATTCTATAATATCAAAAATTCTCATACGCTAACATGTATAAAAACGAAGAAATTAAAATAAAATGTTTTACAGTTAAAAATTCATAGTATCAACGAAAACAGATTTCAAATGTTTTTCCAGAAAATAGGATTTTGAAGAAGTAACTTTCTTCAAGCTCTCTTCAAATATATTATTCTAAAATAGCTATCAAAGATTATCGGATGTTGATTACAAAGACTGGAAACATGCATATATCAAACAATTAAAAAACACCAGTGGCTACTGGAAATTGTAAAAACATCTTTAAAAGAGCTTTTAGTTGAAAATTTAAAAATATTTTGTAAAAGTTTGCTTCGAAAATATCTTATTATGCCAGTCTTACATTATAAATGAAAAATTAAAATGCGCCAAAACATAAAATAACGTTTTTGTTTAATAAAGATGCAAAAATAATATAAAAAATATTGTTACTTTCAAATATCTGTTTTATAAAATAATGCTTCGCGAATCCAAACAAAGCATGGCTTTTGCTAGTTTTAAAATGTGTCCATTTTTTCAATGTTCCTTAGGTACAGAGTGGTTATAATTAAACTTACCCTATTTAGACTACATAAAATCCGATCTGATTGACAGATATCGATAAAACTCAGAACATAAGTTATAAAGACCATGCGGAAATGAAATCTAGAATTAAAAATTAAGTTCAAATTACGACCACCAGGTGAGAAGGAGGTACATGACGACCAAAAATATCAAACTGGAAGCAAAAATTATTCCTTACAGTCTATGTTTAATGCGCATTCCATTTGCGTCAAGCACATTTTCAAAGCGTATTATAGCGTGTTAAACGTAGCGCGAAGGGACTTTTCGAAAAACTGCAGCAATATAACGAATTATGTTTGCTCTCAAATCAGGCAGAACCATATGTTTTCACCATAGAATGATTTTTCAAGACTTCCCACATACAGAAGTCACAGAGTCGGATAAAAGTCGGAAGAACGAGGAGGCCATGTTATCGATAAACTTCTCGAAACCCGAGATTTCCAAAGTTAATTTGAAGCAGTGTCGTCACTCATTAGTCTATGTGAGGTGGCTCATCATCTTTCATGAATGCGGTAATCTATAGGCACTTTCACTCTTGTAAGTATATAATAACCTTTTGTTGAAGAAGGTCGCATTAACGGCTACCCGTAATTGAGCACCTTCTTTTAAGACCCTCAGATGTGTTCCTCTAAAACAAATAACCCAACTATGAAGGCAATCCACACCATACAGTAATATAATCAGGATGCAAAAACTGTTCATGGACAACATTGGGACTTGCAGTATCCCATATATGACAGTTCTGAGAATTAACTGCTCCATATATGGTAAAAGCGCTCTCCCGGACACAGAATGTTCCAAGTTCATGCATTGTCAACGGTTATTCTGGCAAAAAGCATTCTCTCAAATTGAGTTCTTGTGTCGGGGTCAGCAGGGTTTAGCTCCTGAAAAACTTGAATATTGTATGGAAAGCACTTTACAATGAATCAGAGAGCCTTTCGTTTTGCAAAACATGAGAGAGAGAAATCACTTTTGACAATGGTCAGACAGACTTTCCGCCATTTTCACTTGAAATATGTTTCCGTCCTTTTCGTTGGAGCACCAAACTACCCATTCTCTTCGAATTCAGAAATTATATTTTTCAGAGCATAGCTCGACATCGTTTCTTTTCGTAATCCTTTTAAGCGATGATATTCTAGCAGCACAGTTGACAAATTTTTGCATTTGTAATAAAAAAGCTTCCACGTTTACACACGCCATTTCTTCTCTAACGGCATGATAAACAATGATATTGCAGTGACAAAGTAGATGAAAAGTGCTCTCTATCGATCGAAATTTCAACATTTTTTTTTAACTGCAGATTTTATCTCCTCATGATCCATGTAATTTATATTCAAAGTTTCATCGATATCAGCCTATTAAAGTTGTCTCTACATGTATCTAAATAGTGTAACTATAATTATAACCAACATACATAATTTATGGTATTTATACACGTATTTGCATTTAGAAACTCACATTTTTTTACATTTTTCAATTACATACCTATAATATTACTTAACAATATATGTACGCATTATTGAAGTTTCATTTGAGCTCTCTTCTGTTGTTCCTCACTTGCGGGCATTATGTTCTCTGTTCCACATATGTTAGAAATCACTGCACTTGAAATTTTGAATTCAAATGAAATACATTATATAGGCAAAAGTGACCGGCCAATTTTTGACGTTTTATTAAATATGTAGAAAAATACATGAGAAATTATCCTGAAACTCCAGGTAGGTAAAACATTTAGTACCGGTCCTATATTTATATGAAGACTTTTAACTGAAACCAGGATAGTCAAAAAATTGAAAAGGAGCGAATATCTTTTGGAAAATCTTCTCAAAACCAATGTAGCAAAAACATTCAAACTGTCGATATATGATTAAATGTCTTATTGTAAAAAAATGTGTTTTTTCTTATGAGAATATCATGCATACTCGTAGAGTAGTTAAAGTTCTCATAAAAACTGACAAAAATTTTGCCAAGTTTTTTGCTTATAAATTGAAAAAGTTCTTAACATAAAAAATGTCATTTTTTAGATTATATGGCAAACAACATTATATACAATTCACTGTAATTAGAATTAATTTAAAAATACTAAAAATTGTAGGAAGAATGAGCAAGTTCATTTAATAACTTATCATTGCGCATGTTTGAAAGAAATCAAAATATAATTTGCATGATTTGAGCAACTTTTGTGAAACTCTGAAAAATATAACTTGAAAATTCTGAAAGTTATCATCGATAGAATAAGCTCAAAATACATTGATCCCAAAGAGACGCAAAAAGATGAAGGGATGTATACAGTTATAGTTAATAAAGGCAATAGTAGGTATGATGCATCAACAATAATGGATATATGTCTATGGATTTTGTAATGTTGATATCACAACAGAAATTAAAAAAATATTTAAAATAAGGAAATGCATTTTTACTGCTTAAGTCCTAAAATATATTATTTATAAATCCTTGTTTAAATCTTCTTTAAAATTAGATGCAATAAAATGTATCTGATCGCGCATCAAAGGGTGAAATTCCTGCGTTTCAAATGATAATTTGAATATTAAAAATTATAGGACTTTTTATCTTTTTTTCCCCGACTGAACCGTATGAAATCATAAAATCGGAGTAGACAGTATTAATGCAATATATACCGGGTGTCCAAAAATGACTGATGGATTTTAAAATTCAATAACTTGCAAACGGTGGTAGCTATTTAAAATTTTTTTTGCAGGAGGGTTATGTATAATGTCAGGAGTTATTTTTACCGTAATTTTTTATTTTACTTCTCATCTCAAACAATAGGTGACGCTGACGGCGATTGAAGGCAGATGATCAGTGCTGAGTGAAGTGTCGATCTGGCCTTCAATCGCCGTCAGCGCCACCTATTGTTTGAAATTCGAACTAAAATAAAAAATTACGATAAAAAAAACTCCTGACATTATACATAACCTTTCTGTAAAAAAATTTTTAATAGCTGTCACCGTTTGCAAGGTACTGAATTTTAAAATCCATCAGTCATTTTTGGGACACCTGGTATACATTTACCTGGTCACATATACATTTTTTTTTTTTACTTGACCCATTATCCTTGTTATATTTGCATTGCTTGATATATATATTATTATACTTAAAACCAACTTAAATGTTTTTGAATATCATTAACCTATTCGGGACAATCTACCGGTGTACGCAGTGTTCGCACTGTTCGTAAAATTTTCGTATTTTCCTACCACAATTTTTAAACGGTAATATTTATTGTAGAATTTTATTGTAGATCTTAAAGGGGCTCAGGGGTTGAAAACTTTTTAAAAAATCGATTTTTTTGTTGATCTAGTTTGATTATTCAAATAATTCTTAACTCAATTCAAAAAACCGCATAAAAATATTTGCATTTTTAACGGAGTTATAATCATTTATGTATAAAACTTTCATAGCCGCACCCATATAATCTCAACTTTAAGTCGCGTTTTCTCAAAACTTGATTTTTGACGACTAACACCAAAATAAAAAAAAATCTATTTAATAAAATGGCTCTTTTTTTTTTTTTTTTTTTTTTTTTTTTTTTTTTTGCTTCTATATAACGTCATTATCTAGGTTATGAATTAATATATTTTAGATAGTTTAATATTTTGAGTACTTTTAATGAAAAAAAAGTTGTATTTTTTTAAATTTTGAAATTTGAGAGATTTTTTTAATAATGTTTTATTTAAGTGATAGTTATATCCTTAATTCATTCTATAGATAATGATGTTATATGCATGAAAAAAAAACATTATTTTATCAAAATTATTCCATTCCATCAAATAGGTTTTTTTATCTTGGTGTTAGTCGTCAAAAATCAAGTTTTGAGAAAACGCGACTTAAAGTTGAAATTATATGGATGCGGCTATTAAACATAGCTTTATTGAACCTGCTTTATGGTAGCAAAGCTTATTTGAAGAAATGTTGTTTTGAATACGATAAACTACTGTTTGCTCAAATTGTTTGTAATGTTTTGTTTAGGAATGATGTAATTTATGACACAATACTATACATTGCTTCACACGCGTTGCTGATTTTCTCTCATTGTGATTGTGATGATTTTGTCTCATTATGATGAATTACAATAATTTTTTAAAAAAATAAATTACAAATTCTATAAAATTTAATCACGATAAGAATGTAAGGTTTTCTAAAGTTTAAACAGTAACTCAAAATCCGCTGAAAATGAATCAGAGCTTTTTTTATTGTAGCTCTGTTATCAGAGCAACTTTTTATTGTATTTTCGGGAAATCACATGATTTAAAACCTGAAATATAATATAAAAGGGTTTTCAGATCGTAGTACTTTTTATATTGTGAAAAAACATTTCTATATCTGAATTCTTCAGCATATGGAACAATTCCTAATCGTGATTTTAAATGGTTTAATTAAATACGAATTTGAGCATTCGAAAATCTAAATGTATTTTTAGCACGGTTATAACATTACGTCTGGAAATTACGTATCAAATTGAACTTGATAAATTAAATATATTTTTAGTAAGGTTATAACATTACATTTAAAAAATACTTAAAAATACATGACTTTTTTAATATGATATTCTCAGGAATATTTTCATTCTTTATCCCAAATTCATTGAATTTTCTCAAACATATATTGTGCTCTAATAAAAAATAGTAAATATAGTACATCACATTCCGTAATGAAAATCGGTGGTTTAAATATACTAATTATATGAACTTCTTTGTCCATTTTTTATAGCACTTCTTTGGCTTTTTTGGAACATTTGGAACATCTAATCAACGTATCGAATTACAGATTCGGAACTGACACTATGAAATGTTGATTTTATGTGATTCATAAAAAAATAAACCTAAATGATGATGTCTAACGTAAAAGAATATAATATTCTTCAATATGTAGGAAGTAATACCTTCCAGAAAAAATATTATTCCATTATTTGATATAATGTATTAACTTCTTCAGATCTCGTAAAACCTGTATAATATGTTATAGATTACCGTATTTACTCGTGTATAAGGCACACCCCTACTTTACAAGTAAAAATCGCGATTTCTTAAAATTCCGTGTATAACGCGCACCATAAATTTGATAAGCTAAGGAAAAATGGCTAAATGAATTTCAGTTTAAAAAAAAAAAAAAAAAAGTCGAAACAAACATTACACCAGACCAGGAAACAAGACGAAAATGCATTTTTAGACTTCCGGTTGTAAGAGAATGACGGGAAATAGGAATGAGTGACGGTAAAGAGAATTGCTAATGAGCGTTTAGATAATGTAACTAGCTCTGTTGTATAAAAAACTGCAAGGAATAAAATGAATATGTAGTAATACTTCAATTCAGAAACATTTTCCGAGTTTTAATATCTTCTTGAATAATTTGTTGTTTCATATGTATATAGTTCGACTGCATCCAACAGTATAAAAAATTATTCCGTGTATAAGGCGCACCTAGGAGTTTTGCCCTAATTTTTTGAAAAAAATTGCGCCTTATACACGAGTAAATACTGTATTAATTCGAGAATAGTTAATTCAAATTTAATTCTCGAAATCATAGATTTTTGTCTATAATTTTTTAACATACATAAGCAATGTAAAAAAGAGAAATTTGTGTGGATAAAGACTAGTGGATAGGTGAGCTAAACAAAATAACAATTTGTTCCTTATACCCCTTTTTTAGAGAACTACTTGATGCATTAAAATGGCTTGCAGCAGAAATGTGCGAAATGTACAAAAATGAATACATAAATAATTTCACAGTGCGTTAACATACCATTTGTATTGTCTTTTAGTACTTGAAAATTATTAAATATATATTCATTGCATGTTTTTCAAGGTTTTCGCCATGCACAAAAGGAAAATTAAAAAAATGGTAAAATATGTAATCTTTGAGCCTTTATGTATCATCAAATTTTATGTACAAAAAATATTTTTTTTAATTGCTGTTCAGTCATTTTTATTTGTTGATCTATCAATATGAATCCATGACTGAAATAAAAAAAATACATAAATAAACTGTACAATTTAAAGTTGATAAATGAAAACGCAAATGAAATAAAAAGGGCTTTAATAAACTGTTTAAATGTCTCAACTTCACTAACGTTATTATAAAAAAAGAGGAAAATACAAAATCTATAATTTGCAACAATGGAATCTATCACTATCTCGATCTATAGTCATCTTTCAATGGAATTTATGAAATACAGGGTGATTCGAAATTCTTGATAAAAACTTTGAGTGACACTGTTACAATAATATATTGATTAGAATTGTATGAACAGAAATGACGCTTTAAAGTAGAAACATTTGGTGACTAATTTGGCCCTTTTTTATTTCAAAATTTCTCATTCACACCAGAAAACTCTAGTACTGTTCTTTCCTAAGCTTTAAACACACATTTCATGACTACGCAAAGAAAAAAAATTCTTTGATAATTGCTGGTAAGCAATCCAAATTTTGAATTTAAAAAGAACGAATTAAACTATTTAATGGGTTCGGCAGATTTGCCAGTATTGCGTTCTTTTTTAACTTAAAAATTTCGATTTCACACAGAAAGCTTTCAAGGAAGATTTTTTTAAGTGATTATGAAATAACTAACTTAAATAAAGAAAAGATTAATATAAGTATTTTTATGATAAAAAGTTAATTAAATCCAATTGATTTTTTAAATCATCAGATTTTAAAATATTCACCTTTTATATAAACATTTTAATAACAATTTTAATTTTTCTTAAGAAAGGTGTTATAATAAAAATAAAATACATTGACATGTTTCGGAACCGTCAAATAAGTTCCATAGTCATAATATAAATAAAACAATTTATATCTCATTGTCGCGTGTCATTTGTATTGGCCGAGAAATATTTTGAAATTTTGTTTTATTTATATTATGACTATGGAACTTATTTGACGGTTCCGAAACATGTCAATGTATTTTATTTTTACTATAACACCTTTCTTAAGAAAAATTAAAATTGTTATTAAAATAAGTATTTTTGTTATGAATAAAATTATTGACATTAAAAAAAGACCAATTCGACACTTTCGTATTTGTACCTCAACTAATCACTTTTGTCCATACATTCCTAAGCAATAAATAAATGTTGCAGTTTCCTGTATTAACCCTTAAATATTGTGTTATGAATTTTGAATCACTCTCTATAGCGTAATATCATCAACAATTTGGTTCATAGTCAAACAAACATCATTAATTTTAATAATCAGAGAAAAATTGCAGAAGTTTTTAAAGCTTTTAGGTGCGTTCGTAATTATGTAAATACGTAGCACCTATTGTTGTCGCTCAGTCCGTCCGTCTGTCTATCCGTCTGTCTGTCCGTCTGTCTGTCTGTCTGTCCGCATATAACAACGCAAAAACTACCCAACCGAATCGTTTGAAATTTAAAACACATAATTATAACATAATTTCGTCGAGTCATTTCAAATTTTATGAAAATCGGATGGATAGATCAATTACAGGGACAATCAAAATAATTCCGTTACATTACGGTCAATGGGGAAAAAAGTTTCAAATGCATTTTAATCGTTTTAAATTTAAAACATATAATTATTACGTAATTTTATCAAGTCATTTCAAATGTTATGACAATCGGATGCATAGATCAATTACAGGGACATTCAAAAGGATTCCGTTACATTACGGTCAATGGGGAAAAAAGTTTCAAATGCATTTTAATCGTTTGAAATTTTAAACATATAATTATTGGGTAATTTTGTCAAGTCATTTGAAATGTTATGAAAGTCGGATGCATAGATCAATTACAGGGACAATCAAAAGTATTCCATTACATTACGGTCAATTTGAAAAAAGTTTCAAATGCATTTTAATGATGTTACACTCATTCGAACATAATAGAATTGGCATGAATCTATGAAGTATATATTAAAATATGCATTCTGTACAATCTGTGATGCAAAGAATATTTATTATTAAGTTACAGGGCCACACAAAAGTATTCCACTATATAATGCTATACGGAGAAACATTGTTTGGGACGTGTTTTACTTATATTCAAGTATTTCACATTTTATGATTAAGATATACGTTGCTAAGGTGTAATAAAAATTACTTCCTGCATTTTTACAGAAACACGAAGATTTCGACTACTATTCTGTATCCGGAGTACGCTCTACTATATCAGCAAGATCTGAATATTTTTAAAACTTGGTTATCGTACGAACGCACCTCATTTGCGACGCTTCACGTGCAATTTCCAACTTGTTAATTATTAAAATAAGTTGGAGTTTGTCTTACATAACAATTTGGTTAGTTTAAAGAACCTCTTAATATTATTATAGTCATAAAAATATTTTATTATTAAAAATTAAAAAATGTGCATCTTTTACTTTTTACAATATTTCATTTTCTTTTAATCTTTGCATTTTCATAGGCATTACAATGTAAAATTTTTTACCCAGTATGCTTTTCATGTCAATAATTTTATAAAACAAAAAGGTATTTGGTCATGTAGGTCTTTCAATATTGTTTCGTGTTAATGTGATGCATACAGAGAAAGTAAAATTTTTCTTTAAATGTCATCCAATATCTTCAATGTTATTTTATTTTTCGATATGATGTGAATATTTTAGATATATACACACATATAACACACATAGTTAACATATCATGTCGAACGCATTAAACTTGAATATCATTATAAATAGAATGATTAGAAAACTTTTTTAACAAACGTTTGGATTTAGATTGACGAAAATTAATGAAATTTAAAGGTGGTTAAAATAAGTGTCATATATAAGTTTAAAATACTGAAAATCCACAGAACTGTTTGCAGTTTAGGAAACGGATTAAAGAAATAATGATGTAAAATCAATTTATTAGTAACTATATTATAAAGAGGTAAAGTTTATCTATTTTAAGGGGTAATCTCTGGAACCACCAAACAAATTTCAAAACTAGTGATACCAATATGATGGTATTCGCCCTGAAACAAACATAGGCTATATCTTATATGATGCTATTAACCCAAAAGGAATGCATGAGAAACAAAAATTTCTAACCATACGATTTAGGTGTTACCAAAGGCCTAAAAATACGAAATTTAGCATGTTAGCTACTTCTACTTATAAGACAAACAAGTTGGAAATTGCACGTGAAGCGTAGCAAATTAGGTGCGTTCGTATGATAATGAAGTTTTAAAAATATTACTTTCATATATCAATCTCATAAAATTGTAAATAGTGAATTACAATTAAAACGCTCATCAAACAATGTTCTCCCTATACCATTATGTAATGGAATACTTTTGTGTGGCCTTGTAAATCAATAACAAATGTTCTTTGCACCACAAATTATGTATGATGTATATTATAATATGTACTTTATAGTTGCATATAAATTTTATTAAGTTCGCATGAATGTAACACGATTAAAATGCATTTGAAACATTTTTTCCCATTGACCGTAATGTAACGGAATACTTTTGATTGTCCCTGTAATTGATCTATGCATCCGATTTTCATAAAATTTGAAATAACTCGACAAAATTATGTAATAATTATGTATTTTAAATTTCAAACGTAAAGAATATATTTGAAACTTTTTCCTAATTGGCCATAATGTAATTGAATAATTTTGATTGCCCCTGTAATTGATCTATGCACACGATTATCAAAATATTTGAAATAACTCGACAGAATTATGTAATAATTGCGTATTTTAAACTTCAAACGATTAAAATGCATTTGAAACTTTTTTCCCCATTGACCGTAATGTAATGGAATACTTTTGATTGCCCCTGTAATTGATCTATGCATCCGATTTTCATAAAATTTGAAATAACTCGACAAAATTATGTAATAATTATGTATTTTAAATTTCAAACGTATAGAATATATTTGAAACTTTTTCCTAATTGACCATAATGTAATTGAATACTTTTGATTGCCCCTGTAATTGATCTATGCACACGATTATCAAAATATTTGAAATAACTCGACAGAATTATGTAATAATTGCGTATTTTAAATTTCAAACGATTAAAATGCATTTGAAACTTTTTTCCCCATTGACCGTAATGTAATGGAATACTTTTGATTGCCCCTGTAATTGATCTATGCATCCGATTTTCATAAAATTTGAAATAACTCGACAAAATTATGTAATAATTATGTATTTTAAATTTCAAACGTATAGAATATATTTGAAACTTTTTCCTAATTGACCATAATGTAATTGAATACTTTTGATTGCCCCTGTAATTGATCTATGCACACGATTATCAAAATATTTGAAATAACTCGACAGAATTATGTAATAATTGCGTATTTTAAATTTCAAACGATTAAAATGCATCTGAAACTTTTTTCCCCATTGACCGTAATGTAATGGAATACTTTTGATTGCCCCTGTAATTGATCTATGCATCCGAGTTTCATAAAATTTGAAATGACTCGACAAAATTATGTAATAATTATGTATTTTAAATTTCAAACGATTCGGTTGGGTAGTTTTTGCGTTGTTATATGCGGACGGACAGACGGACGGACTGAACGACCACTATAGGTGCTACGTATTATATAATTACGAACGCACCTAAAAAGGGTTTTAAAAACATTTTATAAGAAATAAAAATTTAGAAGGAATAAAAATGAACTAAAAGCGTTCTAAAAACCGTCCTAAATTGCGAATTGTTAGCAATCTCGGGAAGTAACGAACCGATTTATAAATTCATATTGTCAAAAGGATGTTGCAAGTCCTTGCTCCAACATATCCTATATCATACATCGGTGATCGGTGTCAGTATCCATAAGAAGAGGGCAACAGAAAAAAAAAGTTCTGAAAATGTGATTTTGAGTTACTGAAGACCCTAGAAATATAAAATTTGAAATGCCAGTTACTTTTGGGATACAGATGATCTTTAAGAATAGTTTCTAAAACATAGAAAGTTTAAAAGGGGTTGAAATGCTCTCAAAAGCATTGTAAAAAACGTTCTAAATGGCAATTTGTGTGCAATGTCAGAAAGTACCAAACCAATATAAAAAATAAAAGTGTCAAAATGATGGTGATAGCCCTCACTTTTATATAGACACTATTGGTGGTAATGACACCAGTGTCATTTCTAAGTTAGAGTTAAAAGCAAAAACGTTCTAATTTTTTTTTTTTTTCGGAAGGATTTTGAAACCTGAAATTTGTCATGGTAGTTACTTAAAAATTATAAAGTATATCAAAGAACACTTCTTAAAATATCCAAATTTAAAAAGAAGGAAACTGTGGAGAAAGGATTCTAAAAAAATAATTAAAAAACAATGCAAAATTGCAATTTCTACGCAATCGCAGGTAATACCGATCCAATTTAAAAAGAGATAATAATGGTGTGAAAATGATGGTGACAAATTTTGCTACAAGGTACTATATTTTATGATTTTATGTTGATTGCCACTACTTAAAAATAAGACTAGGATTAAAATATGTTTTGGCATGGTAGTTACTTATTAGCTATAAATGATAGCTTACACTATTTAGTAAAACATATAGAAATTTTAAAACAATGAAAATGCGTTAAAAGCGTTCCAAAAACGTTCTATATATCGATTTGTGAACAATCTCAGAAAGTAACTTAAATTTGGCATGGTCATTACTACTAGAAGTAAATGCTCTATAAAAACAGCTTCGACAAAATTTTGAAATTTAAAAAGATTAAAAATGCGTGAAAATTGTTCTAAAAACTTTCTAAATTGCGATTTGTACGTTCAGGAAACATCAAACCGATTTCATAAGTAATAGTTACAAATTGATTTTGGTAGCTCTTGTTTCAATATAGGCTGTATTTTATATAGCTATCACAACCACTTGGAGACTGCAAGAATAAAAAATTTTTAAATTGCCCTTTTTGTACAACTTAGATTCCTAACATGTTGAAATTTTGCATAATACTTCCTTAAAGGACGCAAATGCTTTCTAAGAACCGTCGCGTCGCAAGAAAATTCCAAATTTAAAAAGATAAAGTGAATGAAAATTGTTTTAAATTTCTTCTACATTGTGATTTTTATTCATCTTATGAAATACGAAACCGATTAAAAAATTAACAATTACAAATTGGTGGTGATAGAAATTGTTCGAATGTAATCTATATTTTATATGTGTATAAATACCACCAGAGGATGCAAAAGCAAACAACATTCTAAATTGCGACCACTGGTAAACTGAAGAGGGGAGGGAATTTAAATATGGTATGATAATTACTTATAAAACATAATTGTCCTCCAAGAACAGTCAAAAGTAAATATTAAATTTAAAAGCTGTGAAGCGATGACAAAGAGACAAAGGCGTTTTAAAATATTGCTTAGTTAAGATTTATATGCAATCTCATTATAAAATAAACCAGTCACAAAAATAAGGAATATGAATCAATGGCCACAATCTATTATCCGACACAGGCTATATTTTAAGCCCGTTCAACTACCACCTGGGGTTGGCAGAAACGAAAAAAATTTCAAATAAGCATTTGATTTTTTTATTACTTTTTATAGAGTAAAAGGAAATATCTAATCGATTTCAAAATTAATGTTTGCAAAGAAATGGTGGCTGTCTCTGATTCAGTGTTGGCATTTTATGCCGGTGCATTAGCACTAGAGAGATGATGTTAGTAAAGAAACTTGAAATTCGTTAGGATGGTTAATTTTAAAATGTAAATGCCTACTAAGACGATGGTCTCTAAATAATTCAAAACGGGAAAAAAAAATACTAAAATAAACATACAAATTTAGCAAAATGTTTTAAAATATTTTTCCGAATTATCATTCGTTTAGAGTAGCTTTAGATCTGTTTTCTGTCTAATGCAATGCAATGATGTAGTTTAGTAAAATTGTACACTCAATGTTAATTTTTGAATTATTCCTAAAAAATGATTTCTAATAATAAAATTTAGATATACAAACATCACTTAGCATATTTTAACCATTACGACAGCAAAGCCGCGGATTTTTCTAGTTTTTAATAAAATTTAAGTGTAAAATTAATTTCATTTCATCAGAAATTTAAGTTTATTAAATTTCTTATATTAAATTGTCAAATGAAAGAAACCACCTGACAGCTAAAATGAAAACTTTTTTTCTAACATATAATAGTATTTATCTTTAAACATTTTTTTAAATGTTTTCTAAATCGGACATCTTTGTAAGTCACTTACAGTTAAAAACATTCAGTGTTATATTTCATATATTCTGATAAGATAACATTAGATTAAATATTATCGAGAAAATTTTCATTCAAAGGGCAGAAATTGGGAGAGGTTTTGTGAAAAAACCCGAAAAAAACCTATATCTTCTTAATGAAAATTCCGATCGAATCAGTTTAAAGTTTACCCTTTTACGATAAAATTAAAAATGTGCAGAAGGAACGAAAAAAATATATGATTTTGGGAGAAAAAATTAAAAATCTCGTCAATTATCAAGATATCAAATCCAATTAAATGTATTGTAAATTCTTTTTAATGTTATCTAAAACTCTTATTGAAAAAAAAGACGAGGGGGAAAAAGAAGAAAATCTTTAACTTCGTCAATTTTTATATCGGATCCGATTAAATTTATTAAATATCTTCTCGATGATATCCACAATTTTTATACTGACAACTTTTTGACAGGACAAATTGTTATATCAAAAGTAAATTAAATAAAAATAGGAGTTGATGAAAGAAAATCCCAAATCAACAATACTTATAATCTGACACATCTTTAGATTCATTTTACTCTCAAACACAACTGGCAGGTTCTCTTATTTAGGAACAATTTAAAAATTTAATATTACGCATTTACCGGTTTTGTGATAAATGCAGAATATATATATTTTTTAAAATGGTGTGAAAGGGGACACGTTGAATAGATTTTCTAGAAGTGATCGTAATGAAAAAATTGAGGAAGTATTCAAATAATAAACAGCTTTTTTTCTGATTCATTTTCAAATCCATTTTGCTCCCAAACACTTCCAATTGACAGGTTCTTTTATTTAGGAACTGTACTATGTACCGAATTGGTCAGTACATAGTATATATACATATTCATAAGACAGAATATATATATTTTTAAAAATCTGTCAATGTGGGCATTTCGAACAAAACTTCCCGAAGCGATCGTGATTGAATAATTGAGGATGTATTCAAACAATAAATTGCTCCTTTTGTGACTCATTTTAAAATTCAAATGAAAAATGTGTAATATTTTGCTCTCAAACGCATTCAATTGACAGTTTCTCTTATTTAGGAAATATATTATGTGCTGTATTGTTCAGTTTTTTGATAAAGGCTGAATGTATTTCAAAAGATGCTGTCAAATTTTTGAGCCGAATTTCTCCTAAGAGGATTATGATAAAATCAACTCTTACAGAAAAATGCATTCAAAAATACTTCAAAATCGTTCAAATAAAGTTGTTAAACTGGGTTTAACTCTAATGCTACTTTTAGTATTTTCTATTGTTGAAATAAACTTATAGCTTCGAAATCTATCTTCGCCTATAAGCCAAGCCGATATGGATTTTTTTCAAATGTGTTTTTGGGCTATGTAGTCGTTTACTTATTGTGAAAATAAAAATATAGTCATTTGTTTTAGACTGATGAATATTACAATATGTAGGATCTAATTAGGATTGAGGACCAGGATATTACACTGGCAATTTTAATTATACGTATATGGTTCCAACGTCATATTTTTATTTTCAATGCGCTGATGAATTTGCGTATGAAAAGAAAAATGTCTTGCCATTCAAAACCGTCGAATTTTTTATGTTGTAACAATAACTGTAATGTCTCTGTTGTTTTAAATTATCACGAACTCGAGTGCATAGCTTCAAATAACTACATATGGATTTTCTTTTCAATTGGTTGAACGTCTCGGTCGCTAAGGGTACATGCATTGGAGAAGTTTTTTATGACGATTCAGCATTATATTGACGATCAGTGCATTATGTAAACTGTAAAAAAATGAGAGCTATATGATACTATTAAAAGTTAAGTAATGTAACTAAAAAATACATACATACACACACACACACACATATATATATATATATATATATATATATATACATATATATATGGGTCATTCCACAAGAATCGGGTAACTTCGTGAAATTGCAAAAAATTTATTTACTGTTTAATGTATTCAAAATTTGAAAAGTACCCATTTGTAGACAAAGTTGATTCCGTTTAGGAGCATGCATAATATTTTGAAAATTGAAAAATGTTTTTATTAAAATTTAGCTTTTTGACCCCAAAAAGTCAGTCCCCTGGCGTGTACCACTGGAAAAAGTGAAGACTTAAGTACTAATTATTTTTAAACTAATGGATTCAGGCAGAAAAAATGAAGGTTGTGACATTCTGAGATAGTTAATTAATAACTATTTGTGCATGTTATGTGATTTTTTAAAAATAAGTATTACTTTTTTTAAATTTCAAGTTGTGTACCCCTACTTTGCGCGTCAGTTCCCCTGGCTCATGTTAGATTCCAAAAATTTCTGATATTATCCATTGTTGATAACTTAATTCTTTTTTTCATATTTATTTATTATATAAAGATGGCAGTGAAGACTGATATTTATCCATCAGCAATTTTTATTCAATGTTTATTGCCATTCTTGTGTCGACAAACAGATTGCAAACACTCAATTTATGAGTCCCCTGGTAAGTAATAATTCAATAATTTATAAATAATTATTATTGATGCGTGCTGCTTTTAATGTCTTTTTATTGCTATATTTAATATTAAAACAGAATAATATGGTATTTGGTTTCAATAAGTAGATTTTTTGTGTTTTATAGTGAAAACGTCAGTCTCCTGGCATCAGTCCCTTGGCGGTTTTCAGATTAAAAACACCCAGGGGACTGACATAAAAGCAAAAAACAGTTAAACACATTAGTGAATGATAGATAACATGATTTCTATAATAATTTTACATTAATTTAAATTATCTTATTAATTAATAATTAGTTACTGATCTATACTATTAAAATCTGTGCGCGTAACTATGTAATCTCAAAAACTTAGAAACCACAGCGCGCAGGGCTATGAAATTAGGCACACGGATTGCTGATAGGGGGTCCATGAACGGTTAGGGTCAAAAACTTGAATATTTAAAAAAATAGATATATATATTTTAACGAATGTTTGCCCTTTTCAATCATTTAGAAAATGGCTGCTGTTTTCGGACAAGAATAGGTATATCTGTTGCTTATCACACATACATTTGTTGCCACAATGACAAAAAAATATTAAAAACTACAAAAAAAATTAATAACTAAAAAACAAATTGAGATATAGCTTTCAAAGAAATTAGATTTGAAAGTCATTTTTTTCCTATACGACTGTGTAAAATTTTAAAATGTGCGATGTTTAGAAGTTCAAAATTTTCAGTACCGAAAATTATAAAACTGAAATTTCATTTAAATTTTGTTTGTTGTAGGTCCATGTACATCATCCTAATAGTCTTGTTATGAAATCATTTTAGTTGCTTCTGCGATCCTATAACTTGTGAACATTACGAATTAGGAACGATTGAATTTGAACAAAATAAAAATCTTTCAGGGTGTTGTTCAACACTGACAGCTTCCAAAGAAAAAAAAATCACGTGAAAAGCCTAGTAAAAAATTTACAAGTGAGCAATGGATCAAGTACAGTGACAAGACTTTATTCTAGTCAAATTTTTAATAAGAAATAAAGAATACCGGAGTGCCGCAATTTGTTCGCATGTTAAAGAAAGTGGGGAGAAGTTGGATGTCACATTGTATTGGAAAAATTACCAATACCTGTTTCAAGTACCAAACGTAATAAAGTCGCTTATACACTTAATAAAACTATTGATGTTTGAGAAAAAAATTACTGTTACTGTTTGCTTTGGTTTTAAAAGTTATAACTTGTTTGAAAAAGTTTTATTTAAAGCTTTAAAAAATTAAATTAGTGTTATTAAAATAAGTAATAAAACATGTATTCGTTGATGATTAATATAAAAAATATGTATTGAGATTATGTATTAAACATGTTTTTAATACTCTTTTGGTTAATTATTAATAATTATTTTTTAGAAAAGTTTGAATTATTCATTAAAAAGTTCATTCTAGAATATAACTATCGGTTTCTGTCAGTCGCTTGGAAGTCACGCCAGTCCCCTGGAATCTACTTTTTAAAAAAGCTCGATTTTTAGAAAAATATTTAGATATTCGAGTGTTGCTGTACAAATATAATAAAATTAACTTAATGTAATATATATGTAATGTAATATATATATATATATATTAATTCTAGTCTAAGACAATCTCAAAAATAAATGTATGACTTAAAGAACAAACATTGAAATCTGTATGATGCATATATTTATGCATTTTAAGGCGAAATGTTAATTAAAAAGATAGTAATTATCCAAAAACATTTTTTTTGACATGTCTACGAAATATTTTATGAAAGTGAAAATCTGTATTTATTTTAATACCAAAATGCTTATAAAATCATAAGCATAAATATAAAACTATAACATTGCTATCTTAAAACCAAAAAAAGAAAATTAAACACATTTTCTTTTGAATCATATTGCATAAAATAATTCATTTAAATATAATATTTAAAGCTCACAGATAAACATAAAACAAACAAATAATAAACATATATAATTTACAGATGTTATATACATTTGTGGTACAAAAATATAATGATAAAGTACGCTATTTTCATCACTTTGTAAAAGCTTGCTTTACGCAAAGAACCCATCTTGTTATTTTTCTTGAAACGCAAAATCTAAAGGAATTTGAAAATGTAACAGAGAAAATATAACCGAAGATATCTTACCATAATAACATTCTATTGCCAATTTTAATGTTTCTTTTTTATTGACATATTTTCATCTTCAATTTCAGTTGACATGTACTTATTTTATAAAAGCCGTTAAAAGCTCTTTAGAAGACAGTGATTGATTGCATTTCGCAAGTTAAACTTTCTTATCGAATTGTTTGAAAACTACCATTTTACTTTTATTTTATCTAAAAAAAGAAAATAAAGGAAATCAGGAAAATGTTTAGAATTTTGTTATGTATCATATGTGACAGATAGAATTTTTTTTTTATGTATATAATATAAAATTTTCGAATTTACATATTTAAACTTTTTCTTTGAAATGATATTTGAAAAAAATATATAAATTAGTTTCTTTATTTCAGTATAATGCTCTACACGGATAAAAAAGTAACCTATTATAGAGCATATAAAAGCTCAGTAGATGTAGTATCACTTTTAAAAACAATGTATATACACATATTAGGTAATATTTAAAGGGATCCGGAACTTAAAAAAAATTCACGTTTTCTAAATTGATTTTATTGCATTAAAATTTTCTCTTTTTATTTCTTAAAGGCTTCTAAATTATATTGCTTTTTTAAACAGAATGCCAAGTACTATCATTTTTTTCATTTTGGTTAGAATTTAAAATATGGGCTTCCAAACAATGATGTCATGAAAATGATTTATTGCAAAAATGCGCTTCCTTTAATATGTTTTTTTTCAACATTTATTGTATTTAATTTTTTATTAGTTAAGTTAAAAATAAATAGCTCAAACTTATAATTTTTTTTCAGTTTTGATTCATCAAATTTGAAAAAAAAAAAATCACGACCGGATTTTTTTTTTTTTTTAGGCACATTTTTTTTTTTTTTTTTTTTTTTTTTTTTTTTTTTTACTTTAAATAATTTTGTCTTTAAATTAATTTTGTAATAATGCAGGATGAAAATTAAATATACATATATTTAAGTTTATTTAAATTTAAAAAAAATGAGTTAAGACTGCGTATTTCATCGATCACTGACAGTCTAAAATATGATATAAAACAAAAAATATGTGTATTTTTTAACAAGTTACGAAAAAATTATTTTAAATTTAAATAACTTTTTTCATTGTAGGTTTATACTTTCTTAATAACTACTTAAAATATCCTCATAATTTTTTTTGTCTTCACTATCAGCCCCTTAACGTGTTAACTTACCGTTTTGATTTTAAAGTAATCTAATTGCATTTTTTAGGTCAATAAAATAAATACATTTTTGAATGTCGCAACAGTGCCCTTTTTTCTGGTGGCTATTTAAGTGTGGAAGCATTTGAGCGTATTAACGCGTTAATGTTCGCGATAAAATATATGTAATGTATATATATATATTATATATATGTATATATATGTATATATATGTATATATATGTATATATATATATATATACATAACATATCCGGCTTGTATCTCACGCATAATAGATAGCTAAATATGTTGCACCTCTGTCCAGATTTACTACGATTTTTGCAATGATTCTATCTCAAAAACTAAATCAGGGACTTTCTTCAAACTTCAGATCCAGTTAGAGCTTGGCATAAATTGTTGTTGATTAAATTTTGGTTTAAATCACATAACCGGTGACGCTGATGCTGATATGCTTCATTTTTCTGGACGTATTAACATCTATGAGACAGAAGAAACTTTTGAGATTGTCACATCTGACTAATTTATGTATGTTTTCGGCTATGGCTAGAAGATCCTTCGTAAATTCTGCCAAAAAAGAGCGCTGTAGTATCGATTTAAGTGACTTTTTCATGATTGTACGATCAAAAAGTGTATAAATTTATGCATATAATTGAACTAATTTATATATATATGTTACCTATGGCCAGTAGGTCCCATTTAAAACTGTGAATAATCCGTAGGAATTGTGTTTTTTAATAGCAGTTTTTCTCGAGAATAGTTTTGTTGTACATCGGTTTTTCATTCAGCGACGAGCAATGCTATCCAACTGTCCTCACAATTCTCATGCAAAGCATGCATAACAGAATGACAAAAAAATATCTGTGTTATTAAATATTACGATCGAATTTAACATAGTTTAACTCTGAGTAGTGAAATAAAACAGAAACGTAAGATTAAAATCAAAGTTGATTTACAATTGAAGCAAGGATACTGAAGCATCAGTATGTGTAATATCTTTTAGAAACATTAACTTCCATGAGAGATGTCAATTTTTGGAATTAGGCCATTAAACCAGTTAACATTTGCAATTGGAGTAAAAAAGGGAAAAAAAATCAAAGGTGATTTAGAATTGAAGTAATGATACTGAAATATTAACATGTACAACATTTTTTTGAAATGATAACATGTGCAAGAAAGAAAGGGAAATTTTGGGATTAGCACATTCCACCTAACAGCTGCAATCGGACTGCAATACGAGTAAAATCAAAGTTGATTTATAATTGAAGCAATAATACAAAAGGATAAACATGCATAACATTTTTTTCAAATATTGACATCCAACAGAATGGAGAAAGGTGAGGGATTACCCCATCCGACTAATTACAGTTTCAGTTGGGCTTTTGTAGGAGCGAAATCAAAGTTTATATATAGCTGAAGCAATGATACTGAAGGTTTATCATGTGTAACAACTTTTTGAAATTGTAATATGTGTAAGAAAGCAGGACGTTTTCGAATTGGTTCATTGAAATTAATAGATCCAATCGGATTGAAATTAGGGTAAAGTATAAATAATAAATTACTCATGAAATTTAATGTAAATCTATTTTCATATGTTTGGTAATTTTCGTAGTTGAATTATATTAAAAATATTTAAAAATTTCAATTCAAAAGACTTTTTGAACAGAAATTTCACATAATTTATTATTTAAATTGATAACACTATATATTTTTTAAATCTATCTTGAAAAAAAAAATCACATTTAAAACTTTTTTTTTGTTACAATGAAGTTACTAAGTAATAATAAATAATTAAAGTACAAAAAATTCATTTGTATTTAATTATTTTACATAATAATGGTTTTTTAGCAGTTTCTCTTTTTTTTTCTTAAGCAGTATTTCAAAATATTTTATAGGATTTAAATAACTTATTCTGAATTTGAGAAAGTTACAGTTAAACTTTCATTTTTTTCGACATTTTGCTAAAACGTTTTATGAACTGTCTAAAAATAGAATAATATTGTATTTGGATTTAAGCAATACTGATTACGCAATAATTAATTTTATAGTTTAAACAATTTCCTTCATGAAAACAAGATCAAAATCAAATGGTAACAAACTTACATACTTTCCAATTAAAGAATTAAAAGATCAGTTCGCGACAAATGCTATTTTCAAGTAAGGTTAAGAAAGAACGGAAGTACTAAGATATTTAAATTAAAATAAATTACTTGATAATAAATATCTATTTATACATGTATCTATGTACACATGTAATTACAGTTTTTTTTTTATTCTTTAAATTCTTTCATTTAGACTACGATATTGATTTTGAAAGAAGTTATATTCATTAACAAATTTATTATTTAATGCAAGTAAAGGGTTTTGTTTTCAAATTAACAAGGCTTTCTTATCAATAACACTGGATATCGAGTTTTTCAAGATATATTATTGCATTTAGCGAAGCCTTTTAAAAAAAGTTATTACATAAATATTAGTGGGTCTAATACCAGATTTAAAGTGAATAATTGGTAACAAAAAGTAAAATTGAGAATTTTATCAGATAATGTAATTTTGCACTATTTTATCTATTTCGAACATTAAGTGTTACATAGAAAGTTTACCGAATTTCTGTTATTCAAATTCTGAAACTGGAATTTTATATTGGAAAATCATTATATCTGCAGATATCTAAACGTTTATTAGATTAAAATCGAGAATTTTATTCAGGATAACCTAAAATCAATGAAAAATAAATTACGCAATTGTATATTCAGATGGTCTAAACGCAACATTCTCAGTACATGCATTTTTATAATGTAATTTGGGATAAGTTTTGTGGCTCGAAGTTTATACTTAACAGCATTTTTTTCCTTGGAGAAATGTTTCATGAAAAGTTGTTTCTATGATGTATAAATAAATTTCTTAGTTCACATTTAGAAATCAAATGTTAAGAATAGTAATAGCTTCAATATTTTACTTTTAACATCCATTTACAATTATAATATAAATATGTAAGTTATACTATCTTCAATGTATTTTGAACAGTTATGTGCATTTTACGTATAAATGATGAAAGAATGTGTTATTAAACAATTTTTAAATATGAAGAAAAATACTATAAAATTAATTTCAATAAAAAAAAATAGCTTGTGTTTAAAATGTTTAAAAGTCGTACTCAGAGGTCATATATCAAAATAAGTTACAGCTGTAAAATAATAAAATAGTAACAATTGTTTAACAGTGCTTTTGTTGGGAATAATCTGTGGAACTATCTGACAGATTCATCAACCTTAGTGAGCTCTAAGAGCAAAAAACCTTCTAAAAATATTATCTTTGTGTGACGGAAAGTCCTAGAAATGTCAAATTTGTCATGATAGTTAATGATAATATGTGGGTACTCTGAAATAACCGTTTCTAAAACATTTGAATTTTAAATAATATCGAAATGCGCGAAAAGTATAATGCAAATGCTCTAAATTATGATATTTATGCAATCCCAGGAAATATCAATCCAATTTGAAATGTAAAAATATCAAATTGATGGTGTCAGTCTCTGAATGCGGTTCGCATCCATGTCGTAAAACATGTCATGGAGAATTGACAACAAAGACATCAACGGGGAATAGCAGTACTCGTGAATGACGAGAATTTCAGAAAATGTCGATTCGACATATTCTTGTAATATTTGGATCTATATCAGTACAAGATACAGACACTTTATCACATATTACTGCCTGATACAGATAAAAGACTAAAATTTGCGATATTGGCGCTAGCACAAATGGATTGTGACACAAATGACACAATCCAAATGAAGCCCCTTTTCACTGCATTGTGACGTCAATGCGTAAAACAGTCGTATCTGGACTACGTCAAAACCTCTTGAGTGCGAGACCAAGCTTCTTCATTCTCCGCATGTGACTTTTTGGTTTGCTTTCCCCAAGTTTTTTTATTCTGTGTACTTTCTTTTTAGAAGATCCTTATCCTGAATCCGGCTGGAAAGCTTGTACAGTCACTGCAGAACGGTATCTTACGCTTTTGCATGACCACGTCGTGTCTGTATCTCACGAAAGACATGCGTAACCATCGTGACCTTCGTGCATAATGCCACGCACCACTTTTCAAGTTAAGTTAAGGCATTCCTTTTGCACGCTTTCACTGAAGATCTTGCGATAAGTCCAGGGTTTCAAGATTGAGTGGCCCCCATGATCTCTAGATTTGACCCCAGCAGATATTTGATTGCAGGGATACTTAAAGTCTAATGTATACCGGTTCGCATATTTCAGATGTGTATATTGCTGGGACGATTACTGTTTCTAAACCAATAGGAGACCGTCATTATCACGGTCAAGTACACGCCCACACAGTTTGATTGACAGGAACTCGTGGACAATTGATCGTGTGTGTTTATTATTTATTTGTACTCGGATTGTTTGAATTTGTATTCGGTAATTAAAAATTAAAGGTCCGAAAGAATTTTTTTTTTTTAATGACTGAATTTTATTTACTTCAATTAGAAATTATACTTCCTCTGATCCTGAAATAAATAAATAAATAAATAAATAAAAATTAAAGTAAGAATTTTGCTTATACGGATATTTTCGCAAAATACTTTTTTTCCCATTTGTTTAATATATATATAAATCATTTTGGAACGATATTTAGAATATTAAAAGGGTTTGAAATATATTTTTTTAAATGTCTTATTTATTAATAAAAGACAGCCTCCAATAATTAAAAAAAAAAAAAAATCACCAACGGACTCTCGGCCCGCGATGGACTCGAACCCATATCCTCCGATTTCAAGCTCGACGCTCTAACCATTCAGCCAGTCAGCTCACTTTCATTCGCAACAGATTATCGTTATAATTAGCACTGTCAATTGTCCACGAGTTCCTGTCAATCAAACTGTGTGGGCGTGTACTTGACTGTGATAATGACGCTCTCCTATTGGTTTAGAAACAGTAATCGTCCCAGCAATATACACATCTGAAATATGCTACCGGTTCTCCCCAGTCTCTTTTGTGGTACTGAAAGATGCCATTCGGCGGACTGTCTATGACATCGATTCTGACGTTTTAGAATCAGCTGCAACACACGTATCGACGCGTGCCTCACTTGCCTTATATCCTGTCGTGGTGGTTATGATGTGCATTTTTTACCAACTTAAAATAAATGCACAGGTTCATATTATTGTTATTTTTTTTATCATCTGTTTGTGTTTGCCTGATTTGCATAAAATGTCTATGTATGGTTTGTGAGCACCCTTTATTCGTTAAATTTGGTATCTTTCTTTATTATACATAAAAAAAATCCAACAGCAATCTAATCTTATTCGCGCAAATTGAATTTTTTCCCAAGCATTAAGTTTTTTATTATACATCTTTAAAGTTTGCAGGAATTTATGACACATGCGGTATATATATATGCATATATATAGATACACTGATATGTGGAAATTTAACAGGATATAGTGACACCTGTGTTAAATTCACCTTTTGAAAATCCTTAATTACACGGATTATTCTCTCGCTTACTCATAGTGCCATTAATTTCTAATGGGTCATTCCATGATAACTTACGTGACATTTAGAACAATTTTCTGTAGTAATATAACACTATATTCAAATGTAAAATAAACATGATTTGTCAATAAACCTATCTAAAGGCCAATTTGGATGAAAATTTTCTAAAAAATGATAATGGAAATTACACTTTATATGATAACTTTCATTCCTTCTTTAGTAATGGCAACTACCATAGTAATTAAAACTACCAAAATTTAATAAATAAAATTAAAATTAGATAAGTTTTATCTAAATTGGGATTTGAATAAGTTAAATTAACAAATCCTGTCAAATTTACATTTTGAATAATTTTTTTGTGTGCGTTATATTACTAAAGTTATTGAAAATAGTTTAAAATGTAACGTACGTTACCATGGAAGGACCTTCAATATTTTTCATTAAAAGCATATTAATGAATATTTAAACAAAAAATAAAGCTAACAATTGTTTAATTTAAAGAAATGTTTACAGCTCCAAGAATTTTTTAATGTTGTGGAAAAATCAAGGGATATCAAACTGCTGAAAGCAATTTCTTACTTTAAGTATGTGTTTGCATTATAAATATGTAATATTTTGAAATACTGTATAATAATTAAAAAAAAATTCTGTATAGATGTCTCAAAATTTAACTGTATAAACAGTAATATAGCGCATGCCGATATTTAACATTCAAATGCCACTAAGCCAGGTCGATCAATTTGTAGGATTTGATTTTCAATGTTTAATTTCAATTATAATAGTTTTGATAAACGAATTAACTCTAGGGAATTAATTCATTATTCAGCAAGTTTCATTAACAGCATTATGTTTCAACTAACTATTTATGAAGCATTATAAAATTGTCTTTAATTTCTTAACGGGCGATGGGAAATAATACACCCCACTAGTTTTAATTCTGAAAAGCCAAAATGGAAAAGCGATAATTATAGTTGAAAAAAATCGTTCATTTAATTTCTAATAAATTTTGTCTTAAATCATGGAGTGATTCGGTGATTTCCGCTTTTTATCAAAGTAAGTACCTTGTCTCTAAAACCGTTAAAGATTTAAATCAAAGTCTGTATGATTTCCGCCATCTGTTAACATTTGTAAATACAATAAATTACGTTTTGCATATAAAATTTCTCTCCTGCTTTCTCTTTCTATACACACACACATACACATATACGTATTACACATATACGTATGTGTGTGTGTGTGTCTGTGTGTAAAGAATTTGTTTTATAAAAAAATATACGAAAGCAAACATAGAAACAGAAAATCACTTATAAGAGAATATTAATCTTGACGAATTACATTTGTAACAAAAAAAATTAAATTACAAAGGTTTTGCTTTAAACTTCATTCTTTATATTTAAGAAAATACGATTTCAAAAGTGTCAAAATGTAAAAACAACTTTAACTAAGAAAATTATTTTTCTGAAAGTTTTGTGAATAAAAGAAAAATAAAACTCTTGGAAAAGCTCTCCGGAATTATTTTTTTCCAAATTTAATCTCAGTCAAAAAAATATTTCATAAAGACTTTTTATAAAATGATGATGTATGCTGTTTCCTTGAAAAAAGTTACTACTTTTGATTTGAGAGCATTCTAGGAAGTAAAAATATATAGAAAACTAAAATTACAGTAAAATTAGTTAACATAACTGGAAATTTAAAAAAATCTCAGAATACGGTGTACTTCGAATATTTCACAATTTATTAAAATAAGTACTTAAAGATTTAAAGTAGTGTATGTATGATTTGAGCCTTTTGTTATCCTACACTGTAAAAAAAATCTGTAACCTTAGTAATCTAAATTAACCGAAATCTCTTATGCTTACTAAAATTTTATGTGTACACTGTACAAGAAAATGATGTCAATCTACAAAACTTGTAAGCAAAACTAAAACCATCTGTAACTTTAGAAAAGAATTTACTAAAATTTTGGTAGCTTTACTAAAATTTTATCTACAATGCTCGTTATCGTCACTTAAAAAGTTCTTGGAATACGATTTCCCCAAAAAAATTCTTAGTAACCTTAAAATTTGTTTGATTCAAAGTGCAAATCTGTTACATGAATTTTTATTGTTGCCGTTACATAAAAAGTTCTTGGAATACAATTCTACTAGAAAAAATTTTGTAACTTTCCCATTTTTTTTTACAGTGTACGGAAATATCAGTGAATTACTTTTTACATATTAAATTCCTCTCTCTTTCTCTGTGCACACATACACATATATATAGAGAGAGACAGAAAATAAAGAATTTCACTTATAAAAATTATACGAAAAGAAAAATCTTATTTTAACATTCAAATAAAAAATCTCTTTTAAGAAAATATTATTCTTGACGAATTAGATTTCTAAAAAAACGATTTTAAAATTCCAAAAGGTTTGCCTTAAACTTCAGTCTTTATCTTCACAAAATGCAATTCCAAAAATATCAAAATATAGAAACAACATTAACTAAGAAAGTTATGTTTCTGAAAATTTTGTGAATAAAAGAAAAAACTCCTGACAAAGCTCTCCGGAATTATTTTTTTCCAAATTTAATCTCAGTCAAAAGAATATTTCCAAAAGAGTTTTAAAATATGATGATGTATGCTGTTTTCTGAAAAAGTTACTACTTTCATTTGAGAATATTATAGAAAATAAAAATATATAAAAAACTAAAATTGCAGAAAACTTAGTTAACGTAACTGAAAATTTTAAAAGATCTCAGAATACGGTGTGATTCAACTATTCCAATATTTATTAAAATAAATACTTTAACCCTTTGAGGGTTCAAGATCTAAAGTAGTGACTGTATGATTTCAGCCTTTTGTTATCATATGGAAATATTAGTAAATTATTCTTTATATATTATTTTTTTTTCTCTCTCTCTCTTTTTCTCTGTACACAGACTGACATATATAGATATAAAAAGAAAATAAAGAATTACACTTGTAAATATTATACGAAAACAAAAATCATATTTTAGCATTCAAATAAAAAATCTCTTTTAAGAAAATATTATTCTTGACGAATTAGATTTCTAAAAAAACGATTTTAAAATTCCAAAAGGTTTGCCTTAAACTTCAGTCTTTATCTTCACAAAATGCAATTTAAAAAATATCAAAATATAGAAACAACATTAACTAAGAAATTTATGTTTCTGAAAGTTTTGCGAATAAAAGAAAAAACAAATTCCTGACAAAACTCTTCAGATTTTTTTTTCAAATTTAATCTCAGTCAAAAGAATATTTCAAAAAGAGTTATAAAATGATGACGTATGCTGTTTTCTTAAAAATGCTACTATTTTTGATTTGAAAGTATTCAAGAAAGTAAAAATGTATAAAAAACTAAAATTACAATAAAATTAGTTAACATAACTGAAAATTTTAAAAAATCTCAGAATACGGTGTACTTCGAATATTTCAAAATATATTAAAATAAGTACTTTAACCTTAAAAGGGTTAAAGATTTAAAGTAGTGTCTGTATGATTTCAGCCTTTTGTTATCATATGGAAATATCCGAAAATTACGTTTAACATATTAAATTCCTCTGTCTCTCACTCTCTATCTCTGTAAACACACACACACACATATATACGTATATATATATAAAGAGAGAGAGAGATAAAAAAATAAAGAATTTCACTTATAAAAATTATACGAAAACAAAAATCATATTTTAACATTGAAATAGAAAATCTCTTTTAAGAAAATATTATCCTTGACGAATTAGATTTCTAATATTTTTTTTCCAAAAGGTTTGCCTTAAACTTCAGTCTTTGTCTTTACAAAATGCAATTCCAAAAATATTAAAATATAGAAACAACTTTAACTAAGAAAGTTATTTTTCTAAAACTTTTGTAAATGAAAGAAAAATAAAACTCCTGAAAGAGCTCTTCAAATTATTTTTTTTTCAAATTTAATCTCAGTCAAAAGAATATTTCAAAAAGAGTTTTATAAAATGATGATGTATGCTGTTTTCTTGAAAAAGTTACTACTTTTTATTTGAGAATATTCTAGAAAGTAAAAATTTATAAAAAATTAAACCTACAAAAAATTATTTCACATAAGTGGAAATTTGAAAAAATAAATCATCTTTTAAACATTCAAATACGCTTTTTGTGAGACAGAAAGGGAATACAGACTTTTATGATTTAGCCGAACGTGTCAATCTCAATACCTTCTTCTATGTCCTACACATTAATACTTGCTATATATATAAACTTGCTAAGAGTGCTAAGATTAATTAGCAATATATGTCAATCATGATGATTCTAAATATATGGAATTATATTAGTTCTTGAAATAGGACTATAGTTGATATCGGGCTATACAGCGTATAAACGCCACCTGTTGGGAGTTTTAAACGGAAACATAATCACCAATAATAGACCCCTTGTACTTGACGTCACATGCTTCATCTGGCGCCCAAACATAAGGCAAATGTGGTATTTTCAAATTTGTAAACATAGTAATTTGCGCTTCATTTTTTAAGTACTTAGAAAATTAATGCAAGAATTAGAAAAATCAAAATTAAACGAGTACTCAAGTACAAAATTAAAAGACTACGCGTACTTTAAACAGAAAATGGGAAGTTTGGATGTTTTGTTTGAGCTCCACATATGCACCATATTACAGTATCTGCCGTTGCTGTGACGTCAATGCAAGGGGATCATTGTATACCGGAATCTGAAGTTTGATAGAAATTCGCGCATTGTTTCTTGAATTGGCGCAATTACTGGGGAAAATGCAGTGTAGCAATGTTACCTTTGAGAATATTGACGCTTTAGGATATTGAACGTAAACAAGGCAATATCATATAAAGGAAGTTTAGAAAAAAATCCGTGCTTAAAATCTTGCGATAGAGCTTTTGCGAAAATCGTGAAAAATGAACCGTAGAACCACCATTTCTTGAGCGTTTTACACCAAAAACTATGCAGCATGAATATACAAGGTCCGGTTATCAATTTCCAGGACTCGTGGAATAACTCAGAAGAAAAAAATATTAAACACATAGCCTTTTAATATGATTTGAAATAATCCCCATCGGCTGTAATGCATGTCTGTGGTCCGCTGTACAAATTTCGGAAAGAAATTTTAAAGTCCTCTTTTAGAATGCTCTTAAATAGAGACGTTGCATTTTTATTGATGGCTTCGATATCCTGAAATCCCTTAAGCGAATTTTTAAGCTTAACAGGAAAAAGTCTGTGGGTGCTAGGTTTGGAGAGTATGGTAGATGCTGCAACTGAACCACACCATGCTGGGCTAAGATGGTGAACATCCCTTAAATGGTGAAGAATGAATATGGAACTTTATAAGTATTGCGTCAAAAGTCGCCGAACCGTCTCTTTCTTCAAGTTCAATTCATTGGCGAGTACTCAAATAGTCATTCGGCGATCACATTTCATCATATCGTGAATTTTTTTAAATGCTTCCGACGTGCATGCGGAATGCAGCCGACCTGTGTGGGGATCATCTTCGACGCTTTCTCGCCCGTCCCGAAAGCGTTTAAACCATTCAGAAGTTCTTGAGCGGGATAATGTTTCCTCGCCGTAAACTTGTTTTAACATTTCGTAAGTTTTCGCAGCTGTTTTGCCCAATTTTAAGCAAAATTTAATGCTAATTCTTTTCTGCATGTTCACTTCGACAACAGGAATTTAAGAGTTACGTTTTAATGTGCCTTTCCATGAGAACCACTTACTTCAGAATGGTGCCGAGTGCAAAGCACATGTGCAAGCAAGCGCTCTTCAATATGCAATCATTAGTGTCATCTTCCGGCTTTTTGTTCTCGTACCGTTATGTCAGTTCTGGAAATTAATAGCCGGACCTTGTATATCAGGAACGAGGACAGTGCGTAGCGAAGGGTGAAGATGCGGTGGCCTAGTTATGGAAAGTGAGGAATGCTAAATTTATGCTACCAAATCTTTTTAGTCTTTTCTTATAAAAAAATGGATATGTACATATTGGGAAGTTTTTTGGCGACAAAAGCATATCATCACTCAAATTTTAAATATATTATATTTTTGTTGAAATTAAGCCTCTTTAAAGTTGTAAAGTAACCGCAAAATATGTATTCAATAAAATTTATTTTATTCTACCATTTTAATCTTTGTAACACCTGTGACAAAAAGGAGAGGCCGGGGGGGGGGGGCGCCCAATCGAAACTTTGCCCCGGACGCAGTTTATTTTTTTCTCCGCACGCCGCTGTCAGGCCAAAATACAATTTTTTATTAAATTCCATACAGTAGTTTTAGAAAGAGAGCGCACGCAAAATTTACGTCACATTCGGACAAAAAAGTCACAAACACACATTTTGTAAAAATAAGTTTTTTTGGAATCTCCGACCCTTAAAACGTGTAAATCAGTTAAAACCTAAAATTCGAAAATTGTCCCGTATCCAATACTTTTTTCTTGTACAGGAGGAGAAAGTAAAAGGAAAAAATTAATGGCAAAAAAATTGTATTCTTCACATACGTAAAGAGCTGTAGTTTGATTATCTATTCATAAATTGCATTAGCTATGCAGCCTTACTGTCCCCAATAGCCTAACAATATTGGACCAATATTGGCTACAACTTGGAGCAATATTGGTACATTGGCGCCATATTGGAGTGAAATATTGCACCCATATTGGGAAGTTTACATTTTTCCCTTATTTAGCCAACATTTGCAGTCAATAATATGCTATTATTGGGTTTTAATTGGAAATATGGCCAATAAAACGCCAATATTGGTAAAATATTGGAATTTCATTGGAAATATTTCCCGTTTAACTCCAACATTTGTACAATATTGACGTATTATTAGCAATATTTCCAATAAAACCCAAATATTGGCATAATATTGGTTGCAAATATTGGCTAAATAAGGGCAAAATGTAAACATCCCAATATTGGAGCAATATTTGTGTTTTATTGGCAATATTTTCAATAGATGAAATATTGGTGCAACGTTGGACCAATATTGGTTTGCTACTAAGCATTAGCTTAATGTATTATTGTCAGGAAAAATTTCAATATTCACACTATCGCAAAAAAAATCGAAGACAAACATTAAATTGCAAATTATGTATCCTTCGATACTAAGCTTTAAAAGTAAGCTATGTTTCATATCTTTTTTGAAATTATAGAAAATATTGAAATTTTAAATATGAATACTGAATTTTTATTTAGATACGAAGAAAACTTTTAACTTCGTATGGAAAACTGATGTCGTGAGGAACTGTTAAGACAATATTGAGTTTGAAATGGCGCAGTTTCAAACGTAAAATAGCTTTTTTAATGTACACTACCTGGCCATTGATGACCCTGCTCTTGCGATTTTAGACAGTTTGTTGAATATCTAGAAAAATACAAGAGGAATTATCCTGAAACTCTCAGTGTATAAACATAATATTACAGGTCATATATTTCCGTGAAGATTTTTTTCCGAAACTTTATAGAGGACCGTCAAAAAATTAAACAAATTGGAAATTGCACGTGAAGCGTAGCAAATGAGGTGCATTCGTACGATAACGAAGTTTTAAAAATGTTACTCTCATGTATCAATCACATAAAACTGTAAATTATTGCAATTAAAATGCTCACCAAACTATGTTCTCCCTATACCATTATGCAATGGAATACTTTTGTGTGACCTTGTAAATCAATAATAAATATTCTTTGAACCACAGATTATGCAAAATGTATTTTATAATATCTACTTTATAGATGCATATCAATTTTATTACGTTCGAATGAGTGTAACACCATTAAAATGCATTAAAAATATTTTTCCCCATTAACCGTAATGTAACGGAATAATTTGATTGTCCCTGTAACTGAACTATGCATCCGATTTTGATAAAATTTGAAATAGCTCGACAAAATTATGTAATAATTATGTATTTAAAATTTCAAACGATTAAAATGCATTTGGAAATTTCTCCCGATTGACCGTAATGTAACGGAATCCTTTTGGTTGTCCCTGTAATTGATCTATGCATCCGATGTTCTTAAAATTTGAAATGACTCGACAAAATTATGTAATAATAATATATTTTAAATTTCAAACGATTCGGTTGGGTAGTTTTTGCTTTGTTATATGCGGACGGACAGACAGACAGACGGACTGAACGAAAACAATAGGTGCTACGTATTTACATAATTACGAGCGCACCTAAAAAGAATGAATATCTTTTGGATAACCCTGTCAAAACTAATGTATCAAAAGTGCTCAAACTGTAGATTATGATTAAGTGGTTTATTGTAATAAACTGTGTTCATTGTTATATCGATAGCATGTATACTGGTAGAAAAATTAATGTTTTTATAAAAACAGTCCCAATTTTTCCCAAGATTTTTGCTTATAATTTGCAGGGTTCTTAATACAAAATAGCCTATAATCAGAATTAAAAAATAATAAAAAAATTATGAAAAATGAGTAGGAAAGAGTAGGAAAATGAGTAGGAAATTTACTAGAAAATTTTCACTGCGCATGCGTCAACGTTATCAAAATTTCATTGCATATTATGTTAGCTAAATGTATAGAGCAGCTTTTATGAAAGTCGCAAAATCTTAGCTTGAAAATTCTGAAAATAATCGTCAATATGATAAGTTGAAAATCCGTTATTCCCAAAATGAAGCAAAAACATGAGGGGTTGTATATATATATTCGTTGATTAGTGTCAGTATAGAATACACAATATGGGACGTTCTACTACATTTGGAAAAGATCTCTCATTTTTTTGTTTCATTTTGGGAACAACGAATTTTATGCTTATTCTATAGACGATTACTTTCAGAATTTTCAAGCTGTGATTTTGAGCCTTTGACAAAATCTGCTCTATACATTTAGCTAGCAAAATATGCAAATACAATTTTGATATCGTTGACCCATCGTTGAGTAAAAAATTATTTATTAAGCATACTCATTTATCATACAATTATTATTTTTTTAAATTATGATTACAGGACATTGTGTGCAGTATTATTTGTCATATTTTCAGAAAAGAATGTTAATTTATATTAAAAAATCTGCAAATTATAAGCAAAAAACTTTTTAAACCTCAATTTCTCTACGACTATGCATTCTATTAGCATAACAATGAACACAATTTATTACAACCAGCCACTTAATCATAATATACAGTTTGAGCGCTTTTGCTGCTTTAGTTTTGACAGGGTTATCCAAAAGATATTCATTTTTCTTTAATTTTTTGACGGTCCCCTATGAAGTTTCGTGAAAAAGTCATTACGGAAATGTATGACTTCTACTATTATATTTATACACTGGGAGTTTCGCGATAATTCCTCAAGTTTTTTTTTCTAGATATTTAACAAAATATCTAAAATCGCAAGTGGACGACCATCAATGGCCATGTAGTGTATATATATAACAAATTTTCTGAGCGGGAAATTATTTAAATATATTTCTAAATGTAGTGGAGTAAAAAGCTATAATTCCGGATTTTCGAATTTGAACCTCTAGAAACTGATTTCTTTTTTTTTTTCTTTTTTTTTTTTTTTAAATGCAGGTTTTAAAATATGTTTTTTGAACTAATTATTAAATATGTATGTATAATTTATATATTATATATTTTGCTTATGTAATCTTTGGTTTTTTCTTTTATTTTCCATGTACAGAGCTTATTAAAGACGTGGCACTGCCCGCTCAGCAGCATTAAGCCTAATTTTCAGACATTTCAAACACATTTCGTATTTATTTAATGTTGTCTATAATGCTCAAATACCTCAGTCTACAAAAGGCACAAACTTTCTGGTTCGGAATGCTTTGTTTAACCATTGGACTGCATCGGATATTAGATAAAAAGAACTATAAATTATCATTCGAAAATTCTAAGACTTTATATCAATGCCATTTGAATAATTATTGTAATTAATATTTCTTATTCAAATATTGTTATTCTTATTAATTTTGTTATTCTTGCTTTATTCATGTGTAAAATTTGTAATGAGATTTTTATCTTCGTAAATTAAACTTAAACAACTCATTGTAAGAAAATCTGATGAAAATTGTATGATTTTTCAAGAATTGAAAGATCATGATAAAGGATTGCAATATGCAATATATGCGTAATCATTCAAATGTCAATATTTAATTACTTTAACAAGTACGGTGAAAAAGTAAGAAAAATTCGTCAAAGAAAATTTAAACTGGATAGTAAATTTCGTAATAATAGAAAATCTGTTATAAATTAATAAATATATACAGGGTGTCCAGCAAATAACACCCTGATTTCAAATTTAAATTTCTCAAAAACAAAGATCAATAGAAGTATGCTGTAAACAGTTTGTTTATCAGGTAAGCTGTAACAATCTTATACAAAAGTTTCGAACGGTAAATATTTTGAAAAGATTATGTTCTGATTGCAAAGAATGCTTTGATTTGACATTTTTCTTCCTTTAGATTACTGCCAGAGAATGTGGTTTTCGGCTTAAATTGCCATATTTCATAGTTTTTTGAAATTAAATTTTTTAAATTTCGAAATTCTAAAAATTTACTTCGAAAAATCTTTAAAATATTGCACTGTAAGCTGAAAAACTATTTCTCTGCAGGCAATGTAAAACAAGAAAAATGTCAAATCAAAGCATTCTATGCAATCAGAACGCAATTTTTTCAAAATATTCACCGTTTGAAATTTCTGTATAAGATTTTTACAGCTTACCTAACAAAAAAAACCATTTACCACATATTACTATCGATCTTTGTTTTTGAGAAATTTAATTTTGAAATCAGGGTGTTATTTGCTGGACACACTGTATGATAAGTGGAAAATGCTTATTGATACATTTGCATGCACAACCACATTAAAAATGCGTATTATATTACACTAGATGTATACCCGTTCTAAGACGGGGTTATTCGAATGGCATAATGAAAAAAAAAAATCAGTACATATTTTGCCTCAATCCTGAAACACATTAAATGGAAAATTTACTCTCTTTTGTGGGATTTTCAGCCAAAATTTTTACTATTATACAGTGGCTAGGATTTTAAGGCAAAATTTATTCATGATAAGGAAATGAGGACACTGCACTACAGTCTGAATTTTGCCAGATTCGATGAATGTGAAGAAAGATGCAGAATGTGAAGAAAGTCATTTAAAAAAGAAAAAAAAGAAAAGAAAGCGCGCGAGTCTAGAAAGAAGAGGGTACATTGAAGCGGAAGGAATTAGGGACTGGTCTCTGTTTAAAAAACGCTAATTAGCAAACTTAATGAAAGCAGTTGAAAAAACATGTGGAAAACCCCTTACATTAATATAAATGTAACAGTAAAAAAGTTGGGCAATTAAAAAAACAATATGTAACAATACAAAAAAAGAATAACATAAATTGAATACTAAAATATAAATTTTATACTAAAAAAGTTGAGAAAAAAATACATATGTAATAAATGCACATCAAGAAATAACATGAAAATGGAAAGGGGATATATAAATGAAAATACGCGTTAATAAAAAGAAAAATAATGTACACGTGACGATTTTAAGAAAGGTTTTTTTTTAAGTCTACAGTTGAAGCTGTATAAAAAGCTTAACGTGAAAGATATTTTTTTTAAATTGACCTCAGCTGGAACCATATAAACAGCTAAATGTGAGAGGTTTTTTTTTCAATTGACGTCAGCTGAAACCAAATAAACAGCTGAATGTTAAAGGGGTTTTCTTTTAATTGACATCAGCTGAAACCATATAAACAGCTGAATCTGAAAGATATTTTTGATTTGACACAGCTGAAATCAAATAAACAGCTGAATGTGAAAGGTTTTTTTTAATTGACATCAGCTGAAACCAAATAAACAGCTGAATCTGAAAGGTATTTTTGATTTGACACAGCTGAAACCAAATAAACAGCTGAATGTGAAAGGTTTTTTTTAATTGACATCAGCTGAAACCAAATAAACAGCTGAATCTGAAAGGTATTTTTGATTTGACACAGCTGAAACCAAATAAACAGCTGAATGTGAAAGGTTTTTTTTTTTTTTTTTTTGACATCAGCTGAAACCAAATAAACAGCTTCATCATCATTTACAAAAAGCATGGCAGTATCTCACAGTAATATAAATTGAATACAAAAAAAGTTGGGAAATTAAAAAAACATATGTAACAATACAAAAAAAGAATAATATAAATTGAATACTAAAATATAAATTTGATACTAAAAAAGTTGAGAAAAGAAAAATACATTGTAAGAAATGCACATAAAGAAAAAACATGGAAATGGAAAGGGGATATATAAATGAAAATACGCGTTAATAAAAAAAACCATCAATGCAATGTAGAAACTTAGAGAACTTCCCTGAAAACAACATTAGTTGTAAAAAAATTTCTGCTGTTAGCAATCTGTCCTTGATTATTCCTTGGTGGTATGTGAATTTTTATATTGTTTTGATTCCTGCAACGTGATAAAGCAACATAAAGTTGTCCGTGAGCAAAAACGGTCTCATCAAGAAGAATGCCGACATGTTCAAATGTTTGACCTTGCGATTTGTTTATTGTCATAGCATAAGCAGGTAGGAGTGGGAATTGCCGACGCTTAAGTGTAAATGGAAGAGTTACGTCACTTGGAGACAGGTTAACTCTTGGGATAAAAACTGTTTCACCACGATGAGACTGTGATAAAATTTTGCAAGTAAGGAAACTGTCATGCAGTTCTTGAACAGATAAGCGAGTTCCATTGCAAAGACCTTCACTTGGACTGAGATTCCTCAGTAACATAACTATCGAACCTGTTTTTAATGTTAATTTATGAGGTGGCATGCCCGACGGAGTAAGTTCATGTAAAAATTCCACTGGATAATTCAGAATGTCATTTGGATCTTCCGAAACAACAGAATTTACACTGTAATAAGTTTGAGTCTCTCCTTGGAGTTTTGAAATTATTTGCATGTTTATATCCAGAGTTATTTGTAGGAGCTAAAATGACTCTAATCGCTAAATCTTCAATCTGCATGGTGGCAAAGTCTTCACCAAAAATGGCTTGAATTATATTTTCCTGAACCATCTCCTGAGGTATTTCAATAGAATCGGGGGGTGAATCAGGTACAGTTGGAAGAGTTCCTTCACCGACAGTCAGGAGCCAATTGTTGTGTTCTTCTTGGCCTGCACTTCTCATGTTTCTGCTAAGTGAGAGTTTTGTGAAAGATCTGCATAAGGGGCTAGACTTGATGCAAGTTTCAATAATATGTGTTCTAGAACCTCTTGGAACAACTGGAAGTGTCTGCCTAAAATCACCTCCAATTACCAAAACTTTTCCACCAAAAGGACTGTTGTTCTTCATGATTTCTTTTAAAAGACAATCGATGCAACGAAGACCATCTTTAGTTAACATAGAAATTTCATCAATAATGATTAGTTCAGCATCACGGAGAGTGTCGGCTTCTGGAGTGTTTGATCGTAAAGAAGAAACAGAAGTCTCAAGAATTGGCACTGGCAATTTAAAACCACTGTGAACAGTTCGACCACCATCAAGAAGCGTTGCAGCAATACCGGTAGTTGCAAAAGGTAATGCGACTTGTCCCTTTCCCCTAATGAAATTCAAAAGCGTTGAGTACAAATAAGTTTTCCCTGAACCGCCAGGACCGTCTATGAAGAAATATCTATGTGTTTCATTTATGTTTTCAGTAGCCTGCACAATTTTCTGAAAGGCTTCAAGTTGTTCTGGATTCAAAGATGCTATCTGGGTCTCTGCCAGCTCCTTCTGTTCGTTACGGTTGTACACCTGCAATTGAATGGGATTGCCTGTCGGCATAGGTAGTCCAAAAGACGCACATGTCATCCTGTGTTGTTTCAGTGTTGAATTTATTTCATGTAGAGCGAGATTGAGAGAAGTTGATTCATCGTTGTGCCGCTGAAAATCTACAGACATATCAGAAGAGTAAGTGTTCCACAGTTGAAGAACATTATTCGGATTGCAGAAGACCATGATGAAGACAAAAGTCTGTCTCATTTGCTTCGGCATCTCGCAAACGGCAGCCTCTCTCAAACAGCGATCCCATTCTTCATCGGAATCCATCAAATGTCGCTCAAATGCTGCTTCTTTGAATGTGCTGTAAACGGTGTTATCAACAGTCCTCAAAAATTCAAAACTCGTTGCTCCGCGTACGTGTAGTAGTAACATTCTCAAGTAGAATCTTTCTTCTTCTTTAACACTGACTATGTACATTCTGGGTACTATCTTGCTTCCACCTTTTTGTCTCTTTTGCCATGTGTTACGAACATACACATATGAATAAGGAATGTCTGTGTATAACAAAGTATGGGCGTCCGGATCGGTCTGGTTCAATTGGAACCAAGCCTCAAGTTAAGTGGAGCATGTAACGCTTCTTCTGCTTGACCTTCTCGAAAGACAATGCGCTGTTGATTTGGAAGATGAACGGGCAATCTGATAACAGCGTGTAACCGATCGTGCATTTTACACTGCAGCAAGCGCCACATTGCCTCAGGTGCACTGACATACCTTGCATCGATGAAGCTGCTTATTTCATTGGTCTCGACATCTCCAGTACTGAGAACCATATTGGCACAGTCAAAGCCTTTGTAGATGTAAATATATTTCACTGCTTTCAAAGAGGTGCAAACCTCAACATTTATGTGTGCATCGTATTTCAGCAGCAGATGGGCATTATACGGAACGATAAATCTGTTGTCTACTGTGGCTCCACGAACATCGAATGTAGGACCCATGCGACGTCTGTACTTTGGGTACCCTTTAGTACTCAAAACAGTTTCTGTCTGAAAGTCCTTGGGGAAATTTTTTGAACACTTCCCGTTTTCCATGCAAGGTGCTCGAGGATTGCTTGACCCACAAGGACCATGAATCATATAACGTGTCACTATTTCATGCAGACGGGGGTTAGCGACAGCATCAGGAATCTCAGCATTAACCAAACGATCAATACGTTCAACTGAAGAAAACTTGTCTTCAGTCCTTAGAACAATTAAAATGTGAGCATGTGGAAGTCCTCTTTTCTGAAATTCAATTGTGTAGACATGAGCCGTTGAAACACCTAAAACACCATGAACTGTTAGATCTTTAAGGATGGATTTCAGCTTCAAGTGAAACACTCTTGCAACCAAATCAGGCCGGTCACTTGCCTCCTCACCAATTCTTAAATTTTCTATAATTTCTTGCCACTTGGGGTTTGCTGTAAAAGTAACAAAAAGATCCGGAGGACCAAATTTCGCAAAGATGGACATCGCATCAGAACATCTCTCCCGCATGTTTCTGGGGGATCCTTCAAAGGATGACGGACGAATGACTGGAATTCCTGGTGCTCCGATGTTATTTCTTCTATTTTCAATATTATCAGCCAATCCATGGTAAAGTTCAGTTCGAAGCTGCTGTTGATGCATCCTAATGAAGTTCAAATTGTTGGCCTCAACTTGTAAATATGAATCGACGATGAATTGCTGCGTTAGTCTTCCCGCACTGATGACTGGATTAAACTCATCTCTAATAGCCATCAAAGCTGCTTTGTACTGAAGCATAGTGATGTTATTTCGAATTCTGTTTTGTCGTGCTCCAGGATATGGATCGCAAGTCCAGTTAGGCTGCCAACCAGGTTCACCGAAAGGAAATAAAATTGGGTAACTCATGGGATCCAAATTTGGACTGAGAATGTTGATGTTAACAAACTGCTGTTCCGGATCCGTTGGATTAACTGGATAAATTCTGATGTCTCTATCGAACGGTGGTTCTCCATCATCGTTTACAAAAACCATGGCAATTTCATTTGCAGCAGGTGCATTAAATCGTCTCTGATCAGAATGTCGATCTCTTCTGAAAACCAGATTCACAATTGGAGTATCTTGTCCGGCTTCATTAGCCTCCTGGACAGCTTGAGCCTCAACATCCCTCAACATGCGGTAAGTGTCGCAAAGACGATTTGTCGATCGCATCAGCCTGTCCAACTGGTCCAGAACATGGGGAACACATTCTCTGTTTGCTTGATGGCGAATTCTATTTTCTGTTGCCTGAGTGCTGTCTACAACATATAATTGTGCAAATTGTCGTTGGTCTTCATCAGGTGGTTGTAGATGACTCGCCCTGTGGCAGATTTGCCCATGTACTTTAAAGACGTATGGTCCTCTTCCACTACAGTTGACAACTTTTGCTCCCATGGAGGCGAAAGATAACGCACTGTTGTAAGACCGTATGTGTTTTCTGAAATTTTTGTGATCAGGATTCTCAGGATTCATGAGCAAATCCTGAAGAACACGTGGATAAGTTAAATCATTTCCCTGAGAATCCATTGGTTTCGTCAAACAAACTTTCCCTTTCCTACAGCAGTTATTGAATTTTCCGTCTGGAGGTCGTTCACCGGCAAAATTCTTGGAAGCACAGAATTCACACAAAGAGTTCATAGGGCCACAGTAATGTAAATGAACTTCACTTTCCTGTTCTCCCAGTCTAACATTATTTATTTCGTTTCGTCGACTTAGCCTCTGAGTTTCAGCATGATCTTGTCTTCGCACTTGCGCTTCAGATTCATTTTCTTCTTCAATACGTCTTCTGTGGCGTTCGGCATCGGCTTGTCTTCGCACTTGCGCTTCAGATTCATTTTCTTCTTCAATACGTCTTCTGTGGCGTTCGGCATCGGCTTGTCTTCGCACTTGCGCTTCAGATTCATTTTCTTCTTCAATACGTCTTCTGTGGCGTTCGGCATCAGCTTGTCTTCGAACTTGGGCTTCAGATTCCGTTTCTTCCTGAATTCGGCTTCTGTAGCAGTCGGCATTAGCTCGCCTACGCAGTTCTGCTTCAGAGTCAGTTTCTTGATCAATACGTACTCTTTGAGATGCTCTGTTAAGTTCCCTTATACGGTTCAATGACTCCTGGCTTTGCCGTTGCAACCATCGTGTCTTACGTTCATTTGCCAAACGTCGTCTCTTTTCAATTGGTGTTTCACTTGATTGTTCCATTGCAAGTTTAATTAGTGTGCAAAACGGGCACAACTCACACAAAGTAATGTAAGGTATTAAATAAACTCGTTAATTAATCAGCAATAATAAAAAAAGAATACAAAAAAATATTAAATGTAGAGACAAATTTTGCCTAAAGCTGTGAAATAAAAACAAAATTAATTTCATTAAAAATATTTCTCAATCCGTAAACAAAATTATATACATCATATTAAAACAAAAAGAACTTCAGTTAAATGAAATGAAACGTAGAGACAAATTTTGCCTAAACCTTTTACCTTTAACAAAAGTTAACTTCACATAAGATATTAAATAAACTCGTTAATGAAACGTCAATAATAATAGAAAAAAGAATACAAACAAATATTAAGTGTAGAGACAAATTTTGTCTAAAGCTGTGAAATCAAAACAAAATTAATTTCATTAAAAATATTTTTCAATCCGTAAAGAAAATTATATACAGTATATTAAAACAAAAAGAACTTCAGTTAAATGAAATGGTAGAGATAAATTTTGGCTAAAAGAAAAAAAGGTTTGAATTTAAAAAAAACACAGTCATCTGAAAAAAAAAATAATAATGTTTATTAATATTCTGTCAAAACTTACTCAAAAGCCATGGAGGAAGAAGATAGGTGGAGGTGAACTAAGCCTTAAAAAAGGTTTGTAATGTGAATCCATTTATCGCTCAAATTTTAGTGTACCAAACAAAAGCACGTGGAAAATTGGAAAGCTTCCAAAAAAGGAAGGGATTTTGTATTAATAAGTCGAATTGAAAGAAATGAATTACAGCTGGAGCATTTTTTAAGAATAAATAGGAATTTTTTAAAATGGTCTTTGTTCTATTATTATTTATTAAAAGAAATGTTTACTTTTAAAATAATTGAAATTGGGAAATTATTATTATTAAATGTCATTATTATTATTAAATTTCAAATTAAAATTTAATAAGAAATTGAAAACGTTTGATACGAACTAAAAATTGTATTATTAAAAGTTTTCTTTTTACAGTAATTTTTATTAACACTTTTCAACAAAATTGAAAAATGTTTATGCATTCGGTTTGTCTGTCCGTCTGTCCGCGCTCTAACTCTCGTAAATATACTCGGAATGCAAAGAAATTTTACCATGTTATTGAAGTTTACACAAGCACAAACCCTATTAAAAATGAAGTTTCTACCACGATTAGTTTATTTACAGGGACAGTCAAAAGTTTTCGATTATATTAGGGCCAATGGGGAAATATCTTTTCAAATTAATTTTAAAGATGCTGCGGCCGGACAAACGTATTCACATTTTTTGCATCTACGAAAAGCACACTAAAATATGCAGCTAAAAGAATAGTTATTCATTTACAGGGCCACACAAAATAATTCTAATACATGATAATAAAGGAGGAAATTGTTTGCGACATATTTTAACGATGGTAAACGCTTTCATGTGTAATCAAATTGATATACGTCGCTGAGACTTAATATGAGTTATTTCACGCATAATACAAAGTGCATAGCATTTATAGGGACACACAAAAGACTTCAAAAAGCATATTCTATTCGAAGTACTGTGTGTTACGCATGGTAACTGTTCCATGGATGAAATGCATTTTTAATTATGATATACGCTTTTAAGTGTCACTAAATGTATTCACATTATATGGTGTGCATAAATGCTATAATAGTTACACAATTAAGATATACAGGGTTACTCAAAAGAACTCGGAAAGGTTACTGAATGTGAGTGTAATTTACTTAAAGGTTTGTTTTTAAAAAAGTTTTGCATTTTTACGTCGAATCGCATTTAGTTTATCGTGAAATGTTTGTAGAATATAGATTAAATGATATACATGGTCACGCAAAGAACTGGATACAGGTTTGTTTAAGGATGATAATTTCTGGAAATATGATTTAAATAGTTTAAAGAGTATTGTTGTTTGATTAACATTTTTTATTTATTTTTTTATATAATTAATTTTAGCAAAATACTTTCGTGTAATAAAGGTACTAGGTAAACTGAGGGCTGAACAAAAGTATTGAAGCATGTTTTACATCTATTCGTATAAACTGCCAAAAGAAAAATTTCATCCAGCTAGGCATTTTTTTGCTAAACTAAATCTCTCCATGATATAGTATATATATCAACCGACAAATCAAATACAGAGCTGTTTAAAAGTATTGGAATTCATATTTGGTTATGGGCAGTAACACCTATTTCCCTGAATAACGAAGATTTGTTAAAGAATTAAGGACATTTGGATAGCGTTTTATAATGTATGCTTATCGCAGGATTTTTTTTACTGGTTAATACTTTATAACGTAGATGAAAAATGTTTATGACTCCGGTTTGTGTGGCCGAGTTCTAACTCTTGTAAATAAACTCTGATGCTCGTAGCATTTTTTATATGTTATTGACGTGTCCTACACCGTGATCGCTATTGAAAAGCAAATGTGTAGAATTTATAGTTCATTTGCATAGACAGTCTAAAGTATTCTGTTACATTATGGTCAATGGGAAAAATCGTTTCAAGTTCATTTCAATGATGTTAGACCATTTAAAACATAAAGAAATTGATATGCATTTATAAACGGCAGTATAACAAGCATTTTGTAGAATATGGGGTTTGCTAAACATTTATTTATTTAAAGAGCCACACAAAAGAATTCCGTTTATGGGGATAATGATATATGGTTGGGAGCTTTTAGCGGCCAAAATATGTTACTAAATTATAGTGAAATAGACATAAATTATTCACTGATTCTCTCAACGCTATATTTCCGCACCCACATTCCTTTACAAATCTGCTCATTAATGTTCCCGCTAATTGCCTTTACATTTCTGATGCATAACTTTGAAACACCCTGCATAGGCATATTCAAAATGTGAAGAGTGTAGCTCAATATAGTTTAAAACCGGGCTTTTTCAATACTTTTCGTGATGATATAAAATTTCACGCAAATGAAAGTAAGAGTGTTTAAAATGATATAATGTTGCTTAAATTGTAATGTTAAAAAATTATAATAATGCAACATGATAAAAAAAATGATATAATTTTGTTTATTTGCTCAACGCTTAAAGCTGCACAAATAAAAATGTATGTTAAATTTGCACCGAGACTAGATCCTTGAATGTGTCGGGTTGTATTTTACCTGAACACGAAAATTATATTCAAATCAGAATCCAACATAAATGTTTTTTATCGATTTGAACCGCTAATATTTGAATTCGAATTCGACACATAAACAGTATTCCGCCTGAAACAGAGCTAATTTTAATACTTACAACGTTATTAAAAAATTCCAAAACATGTTTTAAAACAAATATTGTTAGCATATAGTCATGCCTTACATTAATAAGAACAATTTTTGACAAATATAAAAATTTTACTTCTTCAAAATAACAGCATTATCAATAAAAAAATTTTGCGAAACAATTAATAAACAAGTTGGAAATTACACGTGAAGCGTAACAAATGAGGTGCGTTCGTACGATAACGAAATTTTTAAAATATTCAGATCTTGCTGATATAGTAGACAGTAACTTCGGTTACATTATAGTAGTAGAAATCTTTGTGTTCCTGTAAATATACAGGAAGTAATTTTTATTACACCTCAGCAACGTATATCATATTCATAAAATGCTAAATAGTTTAATGTAATTAAAACACGCCCCACAAACAATTTTTCTCCGTATAGCTTTCTGTAATGGAATACTTTTGCGTGCTCCTGTAATTTAAAAACAAATATTCTTTGCATCACAGATTGTACAGAATGTATATTTTAGTATATATATACTTCGTAGGTTCATGTCAGTTTTATTATGTTTGAATTAGTTTAACACCATTAAAATGCATTTGAAACTTTTTTAACCATTGAACGTAATGTCATGGAATATTTTTTATTGTTCCTGTAATTGATTTATGCATCCAATTTCTATAAAATTTAAAATGACACGACAAAATTATGTAATAATTATTTGTTTTAAACTTCAAATGATTAAAATGCATTTGAAACTCCCCCCCCCCCCCTTGACCGTAATGTAACGGGATACTTTTGATTGTCCCTGTAATTCATCTATGCATAATTGATCTATCTTAAATTTGAAAAAACTTGACAAAATTATGTATCAATTATGTATTTTAAACTTCAAACGATTCGGTTGGGTAGTTTTTGCGTTGTTATATGCGAATGGACAGACAGACGGATGGACTGAACGGCAACTATAGGTGCTACGTATCTATATAATAAAGGCCAAACGTATCTGTGCGTAACGCATACGTCATGTTTCGAATGGCAACACTTTCCGATGAAATTTCGGTTTTGCAATTTTCGCTATTTTTAATTTTTAAACTTCTAGACATTGCACGTTTTCAATCTTTATACCATCGTTTAGAGAAAAAATGCACTTTTAAATGCCGTTTGTTAGAAAACTGTATCTCAGTTTGTTTTTTAGATATTAATTTTTTTGTAGTTTTTGGTTCAATTTCTCTAATGGTGGCAACTTGAGTATCGCATTTATCTGTGAAAAAGAGAAAAAATAGCCATAGAGTAAAAAAGAAAAAAAAATAGAGATGCAGATAAGTGGCTGGAGGTGACGCCAAAAATGTAACTCTAAAATTCGCTGCATTGCATCAAACACAACGGCGTGCTTTCACAAAAAAGAAAAACTTTTAGCGATGTAATTTTAATTCATAATACAATGAAATGCTATTTTATAATGCTAAAATATATTCAGATCTTTTTCATTTAGAGATAAAAATATGTTAAAAAATTCGGTCTCTGTTCCATGTAATTGTTTTGTTTGGGTCGAATGAGAGACTTATATTGGAAGAATAACACCCATCAAACCGTTTTAATCGGATACTGCACCTCCATCTGTCTCTTTTCTCCATGGAAAATAACAGATCACTGTATATTTTAGTTGTCATTTTTTCATAGCAACTAAAAAATGTAGTAATTAATAAAAAGAATACTGCCCAGTTAAACTGATGGCATTGAGCTCACAGGCTACAAATACTAATTGTACATTAAAGCCTTATATTTTCAAGGGTTAATTCCGTTCGAAAAAAAAATTAAGAAGGGGAAACAGCTCTCCCCTTTCCTCTTTTTTTTATACTTAATCATTGAATCTCCTATACTATCAAAGACATGCTTTATCATATAAAAAATCTATATCCAAAATTCAGAGCAAATTAGATAATTCTTAATAAAAACCCATTTAGCATTTATATAATTTAAAAGGAGTTATCCCCTTCTTTTATACTTAACCATTAAACTTCCAAAACTATTCAGAGATTTGAACGAAATCTGAAAATTCTGCTTGAAAAACCTATTTATATAAATTAAGAGGGCATTAAGAGGGGGGGGGCATTAGAACCCCTGTTGCCCCTATTTATACTTATTCAATGAACACTTAATAGCAGTCACGGAATCGCCTCATCAGAATGATCCTAATCTAAATTTTGAACGAAAACTTAATTCTGCATGAAAATCCCATTTATATCAACTAACGGGGGGGGGACATTAGAACCCCTGTTCCCCCTATTTATACTTATTCAATGAACACCTAATAACAGTCACGGAATCGCCTCATCAGAATGATCCTAATCTAAATTTTGAACGAAAACTTAATTCTGCATGAAAATCCCATTTATATCAACTAACGGGGGGGGGGGCATTAGAACCCCTGTTCCCCCTATTTATACTTATTTAATGAACACCTAATAACAGTCACGGAATCGCCTCATCAGAATGATCCTAATCTAAATTTTGAACCAAAACTTAATTCTGCATGAAAATCCCATTTATATCAACTAACGGGGGGGGGGGATTAGAACCCCTGTTCCCCCTATTTATACTTATTCAATGAACACCTAATAACAGTCACGGAATCGCCTCATCAGAATGATCCTAATCTAAATTTTGAACGAAAACTTAATTCTGCATGAAAATCCCATTTATATCAACTAACGGGGGGGGGATTAGAACCCCTGTTCCCCCTATTTATACTTATTCAATGAACACCTAATAACAGTCACGGAATCGCCTCATCAGAATGATCCTAATCTAAATTTTGAAAACTTAATTCTGCATGAAAATCCCATTTATATCAACTAACGGGGGGCATGAGCCCCCCGTTCCCCCTCTTATACATATCGAATGAACTCCAAAAACTAATCAGGGAAGCGCCTTGTCAGGATATACCTATATACAAAATTTCAAGTGGATCCGATATTTTTATCATGAGTTATCGCGTTACGCACATACGCACATACATACAGAACGGGCGGGCACATAAGCTCTCAAGCTATGATAGCCTGTGAGCTAAAAACCTGTTATGTCAATATATCGTCGGCTATAAAACCCGGTGAATGCTGTTGGTTTTATTTCGTTTTTATCTATGAATTTACTGACTTTTAGTTCGTTGTAAACTTACTTTACAAAAGATACATCAATTAACCTTTACAAAAATTTATTTTAAAGAATATCTGGGTGTCATATTTTCTTAGTTGTTTTTAAAAACTGAGAATGCAATTTTATTCTTTGGCGAAATCTTTGGTTAATAACTGCTATCTTGCGTCTAATACGCAGGACCGTAGTGAATAATAGGGAGAGCTCAAGAGAATGTAGGGGGGCTCATAGTTTTTTTTTCTCTCTCTCTGACGCAGAAAGATAAATTAGTGCATATTCATATTGTAGGTACTCTGTTTCTTATTAAACTGTTAAAATATCTTCATTTTATGCTTAGAAAAGTATATGATGATGAAGGTTTGAGTGTATAACTGGTGCAAAATAGCCCATCATGTTAGCTTCATATGTACAAATAGGATGAGGGAGTGTTGAAACACTTATTTTAGATACAATTTAGTAACTCTGCAAAACTGTGAAAAGGTTTCAAAACTAAATTAGATATTTAAACAATATTTCATTTGAATTTTCGGGACAGAAATTCATTGAGTGACCTGGGAATGGGGGGGCTGTTATTTTAGGGGGTGCTGAGCCGCCCATAGCGCCCCCTTAGCTACGGCCCCGCTAATACGGAAGTACCGATAATTTTTAAAGCTGTACATGATTACATAAATAATATGTTTCATGTAAAATTGCTATTTGGAATTAGTTGGCAGTTTAAAAAGCCTATTACGCAGAAAAAATTTATTAGACTTCCCAATTTTAAATTTTAAAAAAGTTTTTCACCTTTAGTTTGTGACCCGGGAACCCCGGGTTCGGTGTACTAGTTTACATAATTACGAAAGCACCTAAAAACAACAGATATAAAGCATGATAAAATTTGAGAGCTGTGAAATAAATGAGCTGATTTTCACGCAATAAAAATTTCGATTCTTATCATGTTTTTAAAATTATTAGAAAATAAATTACACATATTTTAAGATTAATCGCATTTAAATGCGAAAAATGAAGCATAAATACAGGGTTTCGATATTACAAATAGATTTATTCTAAATAAATAATTCAGGGATAAAAAAAATCAAGATGAATATATAAAAAGAAATTTGTTTGGTTACATATTAATAATTGCATTTAAATAATATTTAAAATATAATAATGAAAACATTCTTTTAAAATCATGTATGAAAACATAAGTAATAAATATTAATCTAAAATACAGATTTCTGATTGCAAACGATTTTGAGATATTAGGAAAATAATGTTATCTTTTCAAGAAAAACGTTAAAAGATTTTCTATTTTGATATTTAAAACACATATAATTAAATAATCAAAGAAATTTTTACCTGTGAAGCGCTGTCTAATAAAAAATTCGACGATAAAAAACAAGAGCAATCAAATACGGGTTTTAACTGGTTTGAATTGATAGGCGAATCAAAGCACGTGGTTTTGTTTGGACTTAATGTGACTTAATGTAGGGTTACATTTTTGGCATCACCCAAATCATTATAGTTCACCTCCAGTATATTCTTCCTCCATGATCAAAAGCTTTCACAGCGACAACTTTCTCACACAGCTTAAAAGTGCAAGAAATCACTGTTGCCAAATTGCTAAATAAAAATCAATCCCATACGACGTGTAGAACTTACTACAAACCTAATAACGTAACAAAAAAATCGATGTTCGAAAAATCAAAAGCGAACAAATTGCATCAAATTCCTTTGCAAAAAAAAAAAAAAAAAAAAAAATGTTACGTTTCATTACTGGTATGGATATATGAAATTCAATCGCTCCGAATATCCTATCCAGCGCTCGAACGCCGAAAAGAAATGACTTTATATCTCAAAAGATATTACAATTAGGGAAAAACCGTAAGCAAAAAAAGTGTTTATTTTTTTGCAAAATATATATATATATATATATATATATATATATATATATATATATATATATATATATATATATATATATATATATATACTATTACGTTTCATTACTGGTTTGGATATATGAAATTCAATCTCGCCAAATATCCTCCATGGTGCATAGAAAACTCGTCATGTGAATGAATCAAATCCGGCCTTTGTTTACATATATCCAGCGCTCGAACGCCGGAAAAAAATGACTTTATATCTGAAGAAGATATTACAATTAGGGAAAAACCGTAAGCAAAAAAAGAGTTTATTTTTGAAAGCTCTTTCTAATGACATAACATTTAGGTTAGTGCAATTAAAAAAAAAAAACACCAAAATTTCTAAAACATGGCCATCAGAATTTCTTCTTTAGCGGATGAGTACAACCCCGGAATTGTTCTACATACAGGGACAGACAGACACACAGAGAGAGTCACAACGGCTATTATTATAGAGGATGTATGGAATACAAGTAGTAAATAGTTTAAATATATAACAAATCAATTCAAATTAGGGTTTTTTTCTGCCCATAATTTCGGAAATATTAAAACTTTGTAATATTGTTTGAGAGGGTCTACTAATAAACATACTGAATGTCTTGATGGATAAGGAATAAGCGCGAAGAGGGGGACGTAAAAAAAGATACATTTTTTCGGGGTTTTTTTCTTAATATATCCTAATTTGTAAGTCCTACAGAGTACGGGAAATAAAGACAATTAAATTTTCTACAAAAACTGTCCTATACACTTTTCTTTAGAATCCATTGTTCACGAGTTAATTGAATTTAAAAATTAAAAACTTTTCCAAAAGTTACACCTGCGCAAGAGAGTGAGTCAACTGCACAAAGACTCTACCTTCTTAACAAAAATTTAGGGAACATTAGTAAATATTGTGGTCAGGTAAATGGAATTCTCAGCAATAACCTCAAAAAATGCTATTTTTCTTAACTATAGATTATGTTATATAGATTATGTGTTCCGTAATTGGGTATACTGTCATTTTAAAAAGAGTGGTTTAACGTCAACTTAATTTTCTTTTGCAATTTTCTTTTATTATCCATTTTTATACTGATTATAAACATGTTGAGCCTTCAAGCTGTAATGACACAAGAGAAATTCGACAAGTTTGTTCGACAGAACTGTTCGTAGTGTTTTTAAATTAATAAGAAACAACACACGCTGGTTCTTTTGCTTCATAAACACAACAAATATGCACTGTATATGAGTTTTATTTAACACTAAAATGCGCGAGTCATTGCAACATTCTATCAACATTCCATCATATTTTTACGTTCGAATAAAAACACAAACTTAAATCAAAACATAGGATGCTGCCAGAAACATAAAATAAGAAGAATAAATTACCATAGTAACGAATAATACAATTTCTTACTGGAGCTTTTTTCCACATAAATGAAAGCAGACGATTTTTACCAAAACAATACTTATTTCACAATTCGACAAAGCGACAAGTATTGAATAAGAATTTTGTGTATATGGCCAATGATCAAACACTAATGAGATTTATGAAATGTTCTGGAAGACTCACACAGAGGCAAGGGATAAGTGAGTAGACGAGTTCTTGACTTAACAGTTACATATATTTGTAACACTTTGGAAGAATTCTGTCGTTTGACTCTATCTTCTGGTGAACAACATGAGATTTTTTGTGAAGTCGTATGAATAGAGATGCTACAGATGTATCCAAATTTTCAACTTTGTTTGAAAATCACTCGCGCTTTTCTCAGAAAGATCAATGCCATATTAAGTTTTTAAATATGATCTTATACACGAAATTAACAGCTTTCACGTGTAACAGTTTTGTTATTTAGTCGCTTTATTTGACGATGTTTAACATTGGGGCATTTTTACATATAACATCACAGAATTATCCCGATTAAATACGTTTTACATTTTACAGCTTTATGGATTTAAAGTTATCATGTCTTTGAAAGTAATTTTCTCTATAATCTCCTTTTGACATGTGAACATTTAATTGTTATTTTAAAATTCGCTTTATGTTTTTAATAATTTCACTTTTCATTTTCAAGCGGAAAACAAATATAACGTTTTTTCCTTAAATTTAAATGAAAACCATGATTTAGTCACACTATTGTTTCACTATCAATTGAAATAAAAGATAATTTCATATAAATTTTAAACTTAGAAAAAAGAAGAGACTTAATTTTCCTCTGTTTTTGCTTTTCTCCACACAGAAAAAGGAGTAAAAAAGTTGTCATCATTTAAAAAATGTTATTGAAATTAAAAAAAATAATAATATCTAGAAAAGAAATTCAAATTTTAAAAGTCTAATAGAAGCTCTGACACCTGTGGATAATAGTGCAGTTTCACCTCTAAACCTCCCATATTTTATTAAAATTAACCACGAAACATAAACATTTGTTTAATAATATTATTTCATAAATTCGTTTCATTAGGATTTTATATAGAAAGGGTAGATAAATATTTACTAATACATACATTAAATGTTATCATTTAAGAAAGGTTATTGGTTGAAAATCAAGATTCCCCTTTAGAAATGTCATTCATATATTTACGTCATCTGATTTAATAATGAAAGAGTTGTAAGTGTTCCAAATTTTAACATTTGTAATTACACTTAACGCATATTCTCTGTATATCGAATTTCCTTACTGTGTTTTAAAAGCAAGTAGATTCAACAAACATTCAAAAGAAAAATATGGAAGGCACATTGTAATTCAATCAACACCAAACAAAAATAATATTTTTAACATATTTATTTAAATTTTATTTTTTATTATACATGATTTTTTTGTAAGCTTAATAAATTTGTCTCTTTATTTAGAATGCGCCGTCCTCAAGTTCTCCGAATATTGAAGAAATTGCAAATATCTATCATTCTTACCCTCATAGCATGCATGGTCACAGTGACGTCACAATGACGTCACTGTGAGTAACTTTGGTCACATCACATCTGTGACGAAAATGCCACCACTCAGCGACGTTACATTGTGACTAAGATGTGACTTTCTAAAAAAATTTTCACAGTTCGTCACAATGTTAATGTTAAAGTAGTCACAAATGACACACTTTTCACAAATTGGTCACATTGTGACGTCACATAGTGGTCACATTGTGACGTCACAAAAAAGCTCTAAAACGGCCATAACAACTTCACATTTTAGTCACTGTGACTTTACATCGACGTCACGTGACGTCACATCGACAATCGCTGGTCACAAAGTCACAATGTGACTTCACAACGACGTTGCAGTGACGTCACCATGTCTTACGGGTACCCTAATAGCATGCGTGGTCACAGTGACGTCACTGTGAGTCACTTTGGTCACATTACATTTGTGACCAAAATGTCACCACTCAGTGACGTCACATTGTGACTGAGATGTGACTTTCTTATAAAATCTTTAGAAATTTATAAATACATGTTATTTACTTTAAAAAACATGTTTCTGGCAATTTTAATATCGTCGCTTTTGTCATAGTTTCGTCACAATGTTAATGTCAAAGAAGTCACAAATTACACACTTTTCGCAAATTGGTCACCACAATGTGACGTCACAAAAAAGCTCTAAAACGGCCATAACGACTTCACATTTTAGTCACTGTGACTTCACATCGACGTCACGGGACGTCACATCGACAATCGAAGGTCACAAAGTCACAATGTGACTTCACAACGACGTTGCAGTGACGTCACCATGCTTTACGGGTAATACCAAAAAATTAAAGATACTTTTTTCAAGATGCCAATTTTCAATGATAATCTGTCATATAATTAGTTCACATTTTAAAATAATGACTCGATTTTTTGTTTTATATTGTTGAAGGGTTTCAAACTTCTCGATACCATGTCCGAGGAATTTGTGAACCAATTAGGAGATGAAATTCTCAAATAATGTAGAAAAATATTCTAAGGAAAAGATAGACGCTGAAAATTACCTCTACACTTCATCTAGTTTAAATCCTGCGTACAAAGAAAATTCTTATGATATATTCCACATTTTTAATGTGTTTTAATTAAAAAATTCGAATTAATTCATTTCGTTTTTAGTAAACTCTTCAATGGAATTAATTTTATGGAATTTCTCATCCATAGGAACTTTATAATAAATCTTTCTAATTAATTTGCTCATAATTTATGCACTAAATCGTATAAATATGTTTCTTTAATTAATTGGTTAATTACATTTCACATTTAACACATTATTTGCGAATAGAAAATGTTTCGGGTGATCTTTAATATCTACTCATATTTATATATAATTACTGCATTTTATGAAATATTAAAAAATATTTTCAAAATAAAGCGTAGTTATTTAAATAAATCGTCTGTTTAAGTAACATAGAGATCGTGGAAATTTTCATCATTATTTCTGTAATACTCACATTGAATAAACATACTACTGATATCTTTCATGGTTTCTTTACTCTTACATTTCTTTTAAATTACACATTGTTAAATCAACTATTTTTGTATGTTTGTAATAGAGATTAAATGGATACATTAAAGTATTTTTTATAGAAGTATTATTAATATATTTATATTAGATTCCAATTTCATTCATTTAACTTTTAAAAATATGTGATAATTATATCAAAATAATTAAACATTCTTTAAGTGATATTTTTAAGTTAAGTATTTCAGAGAAAATTAATATATCATATATACAGGGTGTTTCGCTACCAGACCGAAAAACTTTGAGGGATGGTAGTAGACATGAAAACAAACTTTTTTAAGTAGGATACCATGGGGCGCAAACGTCTTCTGTAGGATCTAAGGGCCATTAAAGTTTAAGGTCCAAAATTTCAAACGATGATAAAAAACGGGAAAAATGATCGATTCGTTTGCGGTTTTCACTAAAATCATTCTTTATATGACGATTTTTTTAGAAAAAAATTTTAAAGGTTATACTCAAAAAATGTCGATAGAGGACGCTTTAGACTTTAGAGTAACAAACAACTACTTTTTACCGTTATTTTGTGCATAGGGTTGAAATTATTCTAAAGTTTAGACTTTAACTTAAATATTAAGCCCAAAATCGGAAACACTGGGATCGGGTAACTAGCGAAAATTGAACTGTGAACAGAGGGGGAGATTTTAAACGTTCATAAATATTGAACAAACAAATCGATTTTAAACGTTCATAAATATTGGACAAACAAATCGATTTTGTTGATGTTTGCATGTAAGTCATTCCCTTGATAATTATTTCATACAAAATGACGTACAGCTTTGGTGTCTTCATTTTTTTATAGAGGGCGCTTTCGACACATCTCTGACATTTCAACGGCATTACTCCTGGGTGTTTTCCTTCCAGACCAACATAATTTCAGGAAGTGTTAGGGTTACAAAGACGACTCGGAATCACATAGGAATGTAACTTTGGAAATGCCTTTTTTGCGAGTTACGGTTAAAGAAAGCAGAGAAAAGAAAAGAGAAACAGCAGAGAAAGAGCAATACGTTAATGTGACAGAAAACAGTTTGTTTAAATGTTTTACTACAATAGGTGTTCGAATTTACGACTAGAAGCAGTCCGGCATGCTTGAGAGCGGCATCGCGTAGATTTCCTCATGCTTCTAAAGATTCCTGGCATCTCTGATAGTTTTCTGGCTGCTACAGAAATACAAGCTGCGAGGTCTTCAACTGATGGTACGAGAATCTTATACACCTAATTTTTCATTTGACCCCAGAAGAAGAAATCCATACATTATAGGTCGGGCGATCTGGCAGGCCAATGAACCGGGCCACCAAGACCTATCCACCACAGTCCATATGTTATTTTGAAGTGTCGGCAAACGTCATAGGTGGAATGTGGAGGAGCCCTATCGTGCTGTTCATCGTTCAGATACTTCATTCTGCTACCTTTCGAACCGATTCGCGAATAATCACTTCAACTGAATCGCTGGTCAGGCGCATTACCATTTAGCGCCATCTACCGAAAGGAAACCGCAGCGCCATCTACCGTCGCTGTCAAACTTCCCGGACTACTTCTGGTCGCAATTTCGAACACCTTTTCTAGTAAAACCTTTAAATAAACTGTTTTCTGTTACATTAACGTGTCGCCCTTTCTCTGCTATTTCTGTTTCTTTTTTCTCTGTTTCCATTAACCGTAACTTGCAAAAAAGGCATTTCCAACGTTACATTCCTAGGTGATTCCGAGTCGTCTTTGTATCCCTAACACTTCCTGGAAGTATGTTGGTCTGGTAGTGAAACACCCAGGAGTAATGCCATTGAAATATCAGAAATGTATCGGAAACGCCCTCTATCAAAAAATGAAGACACCAAATGTACGTCACTTTGAATAAAATAATTACCAATGGAATGGCTTACACGCAAACAGCAACAAAATCGATTTGTTTGTCCAATATTTATGAGCGTTTAAAATCTCCCCCTCTGTTCACAGTTCAATTTTCACTAGTTACCCGATCCCAATGTGTTGTTTCCGATTTTGGGCTTTAAATTTACGTTAAAATCTAAACTTTAGAATAATTTCAACCCCATGCACAAAATAACGGTAAAAAGTAGTTGTTCGTTACTCTAAAGTCTAAAGCGCCCTCTATCGACAATTTTTGAACATAACATAACCTTTAAAATTTTTTCTAAAAAATCGTGGTATAAAGAATGATTTTAGTTAAACCTGCAAACTAATCGACCCTTTTTTCCGTTTTTTCACATTGTTTGAAATTTTGGACCTTAAATTTTAATGGCCCCCAGCTCCTACGAAAGACGTTTGCACCCCATGGTTTCCTATTTTATAATGTTTGTCTTCGTGTCTAGTGTCATCCCTCAAAATTTGTCGGCCTGGTAGCAAAACACCCTGTATATATTAAAGCTCTTTTCAAAATGAGCGATTACATTCTATAATTAACGATCGTATAATTAATGTAAAATGTCTTTGATAATATATTTAATGTCTTTCTGCGTTTCAATTTTCATTTTGAATATTTTACATGAAAGAACAATACACTTTCTTCTGAAAATTAAAGAACTGATTCACATTTTAATGAATTTGAGAAATAAGCATTAATGTAATTGTGATTGCAAGAAAAAAATTCTTCATTATTGTATTATAATGTATGTTTCAGAAAACATTAACTTCATTATTCTTGTTTGTGTAAGATATAAGTAATGAAAGACCGGATTCGTACATTTTATTATACTTTGTTTTTTTATTAAAGTAACTTGCATTCAGTGTGTCTTTTAACAATCATTTATTAGTTTGAATTTCATTACAGTGTTATCATTAATGAAATATACTATCATTAATGAAATATATTATCATTAATGAAATATATTATTTTAGACAACCTTAATTAAGTAGTAATGTAAAAGTTTTGTATGGAAACATTTGTACATTAATAAACAATTCTCATATACAAATCAAAACTATTACGTTTCAATTAGATTTTTGAATTACATTACTTCAGATATTCATATGATACACATATGCATATATTTATATTTTTAATCATTTATTTATATGCATGTATGAATATCTACCCTCATAGCATGCATGTTCACAGTGACGTCACAATGACGTCACTGTGAGTCACTTTGGTCACATCCCATCTGTGACGAAAATGCCACCACTCAGTGACGTCACATTGTGACTAAGATGTGACTTTCTAAAAAAATTTTCACAGTTCGTCACAATGTTAATGTCAAAGTAGTCACAAATGACACACTTTTCACAAATTGGTCACATTGTGACGTCACAAAGTGGTCACAATGTGACGTCACAAAAAAGCCCTAAAACGGCCATAACGACTTCACATTTTAGTCACTGTGACTTCACATCGACGTCACGTGACGTCACATCGACAATCGCTGGTCACAAAGTCACAATGTGACTTCACAACGACGTTGCAGTGACGTCACCATGTCTTACGGGTATGCATATATAATCAAATGCCATAACATTATGACCACTCCTACATTTTGCATTGAACTCTCCTAGATGATGTGGAAGGCGCATAATCCGGTGGAAATGGTATATAAATGCTGTTAGGGAGTCTCGGGAATAATTTTTGTGGTATTCTCTGTTTGTCAGGTTAAAGGCTGCTGACCTAAACCGCATTGGTATATGGCAGAATTCAGTTACACGTTGACTAAGACCGAGTTACGTCAAATTTGTACTTCTCATGAGTTGTTTGGGGCCCCAGCAGTGGCCAAGAGCTTCTGACCTCTCAACTGGTAGACGGCAGGTGCTGGGTTCGAACCCAATCCCAGCCGTCGGCCTAACCGTTCGGAGTTTTCGTGGTTTTCTTCGAACCTTGCGTGAATATGGGTTAGGTTCCCTTAGAAATACCCCTACAAAGAGCACTCCCCCCTGGTCCTATATCCCTAGTGTAGATAACCGGACGACAAAAATAAACCAAACCAAACCATGGGTTGTTTGGGACATATCGTTGTTAGCATTATTTATTTTTTTTCAATATTAATTTCATAACTCATAAATCATATCATAAAAATACAAAAATTCAAATTCAACGTATTTATGTTTCGGTATTTTAATATTATTGCTACCTAAAAATAAGAACATTAAAAGTATAATTTTAGGAGATATTATTAAAATATGAAAATACTATTTAACATTAGAACATTATTTAAATTTTGAATGTCTTTTATTTCAAAAATTTGTTATTCAAATAACTTGAAATTTGGTTTCATTGGCTTTGAAATATCTTGTTATTGGCATTGAAAACATTTAAGTTTGAATTTATTTTAATATGCAACTGGCCCCTTAAGCAAATTTTATATACTTCATTTAAAAGTAAATTCTATTTCCAATCATTGGCGTCAATAGCTTCCTACTAAGGTCTTCCTACTAAGGTCTACTGCTTCTTGAGTATTTAATTGGGGGAGGGGGTCCTATTTTTTCTCCAAAAATATAAGGATAAAAAAAAGTTGTTATTATTTTTTAAGGTTGAATATTTTATTATTTTTTTATATAATATTTGTCAAATAAAGCAATGGTGGGTATTTTATGAAAATAACAAGCTTGTATAAACTGTACATTGTGAAAACAACGAGCTTTTAAGTTTCAAAATAACAAACTTTTAACCGAGTCATTATACCACGACGGGAATACCGCAAGGTTAAAAGCATTTAGAAAATTTCCTCTTTTCGTTTAAAATCTGAATATTCGTAAAATATTAGGAAAACATCTATAACAAAAAAATAATAAAATATCTTCTTACTTTAGTAGGAAGCATTTTATTGGTATCGATACAAAATATTTTACACAATGGGTTAGATCATAAGAATATTAACGCTGCAGTTTAGTCTAATTAAATTGGTCATACATGTTTCTTTGTTATCACATTTAAACTAAAAGATATTTTTTGCGTAGAAATAATATTTTTCCAAAATGTCCAAAATACGTAAATGTTAAATTTCGCGATATCAAACAAAACATATTGAATATTTAATGCTAAATGCAACTTTAAAATTTCAAGAATAATGTAGATTGTAGCAATGCATAATGTAGATTTTGGGGTATATTTAAAATACTTATGTAAAAACTATCCACTTAATTTCAGTACATTAGCGCATTATGTTGTATCTATCTAGTGATTTCTGTTTTAAAATAAAACTCTTTTTTTAAATAAAATTTCATTATTTTGCATGAAAAAAGGGCATCACAATAATTAATTTCTTCACAGTAGGAATTTTCATGCATCAGAATTTTATGAAACAAACGGAACAATCTACATTAATCTAGAATATTAGATGAAAATCTCACGCCCAATTCATGAGACATTCTGTATGTAACTTACATGTAAGCATCATGCAGAATTTTAAATTGGGAGCCAAATTTTAAGTTGCTGAAGTGACGAAAAAGAATTGCAGTTAGATTGGCGCTATGCGCTATGCGATTTCTTAACTTCAACTTCCACTTTTGGAGCACTCTGTTTTTGTAAACAGGATGCAGCCGATATGTTGTTTTGATTAAAATGATTTGATTTCGGTAAAAATATGTGACTAATATAGTCAAAAGTAGATATGAAAGTGAAGCATTGTATCTCCCAATGATTTAAATTTTGTAAATAATAAAATTAGGTCTGTAAATACTTATTTTGAATATATTAAATGTTTTAGTTAAAGAAAACGTTCGAAGAAGACTTGTTCAGTTTCGTTTTCGCTGTGATATGCATTATTTCTTCTTGTGGATTCATTTGATAGACAACACATTTGAATTAGAATGTTTTTATAGATTATGTATGACTTACATAGAGAAGTAAGATTTAATTGACCTTGATAACTTCGAATGAAACCTTTTTTGATGATGATGATTTTTTTTACAAAAAACGCAATTTTGCAACGTTTTTTGCTTTTGAATATCAAGTTTAGTGTAGTGCTACTGACATAAATATAGACTTGAAGCAGTCAGTGCCACTATCAATCTGCTACCAATACATTTGTAATCGGTTCTGTACTTTCAGGTATTTCCCTTACAGATGTGCAAGTAAACAAACTTTATTTCTTCACAATATTAGTGTAGCTTAAAAAAATCGCAATAAAAAAGTTAGAACTTTCTTTAAAATAATTATTTTTGTGTGTATAACAAATATTTTTGGAAAATGAAAAAGCGTATTTGTTTTTTTTCCAAAAATGTTTTTAAAATCACAAGATTTAAGAGAAAATTATGACATTCCATTTGCCATAATACTTATAGATTTTCAAACAAAATTAGAAATGAGTATATTTCTTTCAGAAACTTATTTCATAAAATGTACCTCAAATTTAATATTTCAAACATTCTGATAAGCATAATGTAAACAAAGATTAAAAAGCAGTAATACATAAAAATGTGGAAATAATATAGAAATATATCCAAATCTTAGATGGTGTCTAAAGAAATTTGAAAGTTCAGCAGGAATATATGGCAAATAATATTTTCGTGTAATCATATTATTTTGCCAATCTTATATTTCTTTTCCATTCATGTATTTTAAATTGATCCATTTTCAAATTCTCTTTAATCTTATTCTACACAATCTGTTAAAAGCAATAGTAGGCAGTGATTGATTGCATTTCGCAAGTTAATCTTCATTGTTGAAATATTTCAAAACTACCTCTTTACTTTTATTTTACCTGTAAAAAAAGGAGAATATATATCTATATATATAATGGAGAACATGTTTAGAAATGTCTTATGAATCACTTGGGATATATTCAATATTGTTTTTCTCACTAATATAAAATTTGCAAAAATATATGTTTCATAGCTAGTTTTTTTTAATGATATTTCAAAATATACTAAATTTGCAGTTTTTTTCATAATGCTACAAATGAAAGCAACAGTAAATTTTAAAAATAGTGATCTAATATCGAATAAATGTGTAGAAATGTGTTATGAATCACTTTGTGACATATTGAATATTCTTTCCAAATGCAAAATTTACAAAAGGTTACATTTAAAAAATATTTCTTATTTAATATGATATTAGAAAAATACATTAAGTTAGATTCCTTAGATTTTTAGAATGATACAAAGAACAAAAATGTTGCCGTTTAAAATACGAAATAGTAAAATTACAGAATAAAAATATAATTTTGCAAGTTTAATCGATTTGAATTAATAAATTATAAATACGCGTGTTACCACGTGACGAAAATCAGATCATTTAAAATTGTCAGTCACACTAGAAATTCAAAGAGCTGTAACTCAGCCATTTTTTAAATTATAGATTAAACAAAAAATGTTCTGAAATCTTTGTTTCAAGGTCAAACACATAAAAGAAGTTTCCTTTCAATTTGTCAAATTTTTGTACCTAATTTTATTTTTTTTAATTAAATGACCACCATTTTGAAATAAGATGGTGGATAGATTTGGCCAACGAACACGTCAGGGCATCGACATGTTCTATGTACACAACCAGTTACATCCAAAACGACTCATAAATACGCGTGTTATCACGTGTCAAAAATTAATTTGTTTCAAAATGTCAGCCACATTAGAAATTCAAAATTCAGTAATTCAGTCATTTTCTAATATAAAGACGAAATAAAAATGCTCTGGAATCTTTGTATCAAGGTCTAACACATAAAAGAAAAATATTTTTCATCTTTTTGTTTTTTGCATTTAGCTTATTTTATTCTGAACAAAATGCTGCAAACCCCTTTTCATTTGGGAAAACAAAAGACGAGATATTTATAATTTTGTGTACCCTAGTATCTGAGAAAATCGCTGAACACGATGAAACAAAGATGGCCGCCACGCACAAACAAAAAATACATTAATTAAAATAACGATCATTTTGAACTCCCATCATCTTAGGGTTGTTGTACAAAAAATTTCAGATTTTTTAAAAATGGTCAAGCGACCAGTGCTGGACCACTTTAAATGGATTGACCCTGCACAATACTGTCTTTGTAATGTATATATTTTTTTCCTTCTTAAATTTAAACTTAAGAAAATAAAGTTGTACGATATTTGTTGACAATTTTGTATCTTTAAAATTTTGATTTGTTGTTCAACATTTAAACAAAGATGTAATCTTTAGTTTATAAGCTTTGTTTTATTCAAATTCTTCAGCTGAATAAAGAAAACAGTTGTAATGTTGAACTCCATGTGTTGGGGCACCATTGAACAAAAAAGCTGGGATACCATTGAACATCTAAAACTATGAAGTAAAGAGTTGTTTATGTACCCAAATATTATTATTTTTGTATGTTTTTTCTATGTGAAAAGAAACTAATTATGAATATCAAAGAAGTAGACTTATACTGTTAACAATCACTCTTTACTGCATACATAGTTTACAACGTCTGGATGTATCAGTGATGGGAAATTTCAAATCCATGTTGGTGACGGCATTCACTTATTGGACAATTGCAAATCCCGGATAAACAATAATAATTCATGGTTTATTATGTTGGTCTAACAAACCTATACGCTTTCATTTATTTTTTCCCAAACATGATTTTGAATTTTCGTACTAGATAAAGCGGAACTTAAGTCAGTTTTTTTTTTTCATAAAAACAGTGAATGAAAAATGTTAATTTTCCAAAAGCATCAGTTATCATGTTGGAGTATGTCAAGCATATTGTAAAAAAATTTCACAAGTATACATAACTGGAGGTACACTCTGTGTTATTTCAATAATGATTTTTGACATCAACTTTGAGGGATTTAAGTTTCGTTAATAATTAGAAAAATTATTAATTTCAATCAAACATAGTTATTTAATTTTATTAATATTACTTTATATTTCTGAAACATATGCAGATTTTTATGAAAACTCGCAATATTTCATAATTTATATATTTGTTCAAAGGTGCCCCTTACTTGTTTTAAGATATACCTACATGTGGCAGGTTTGAACAGAAATCTTTCAGTTTTTTAAATCTTCACAACTTTTTCTTTAATTTATATGGAAAAACTTTAATTTCTGGTTTATATGATGAAGAAATGTTTTGTTTTTGTTATGTAATATTTAAAACGGGAAAAAATATAATTCAAATAAGAAATGTATTGATTTTTTTTTATTGATCAAATGTGCCCCCCTCTTTTCCCTTCATATATATACCTCAACATTTAAACGGAGGGTGGTATTGGAGTTTGGAGGTCATGATCGATAAAATGTATATCAAAATTCTCCGGACGGCTGCAATAGGTAGCTTGTTACTTTTTGTAATGAAAGCTGCCTAATATCTATATATCAACAAATAAGTCAGTGTTAATTCTTTTATTCATTACACTCTAGACATTACCAAAAAGCTACAGAAAGATATTTAAAGTTATAGGATAATAAAATTTTGAGTTAGAGCTATAACCTGTTCCGGTAAAATCTTTTTTTTTTTCAGAAATGCATTTAAAGCGTTTAATTTTGATTTAAATTTCAATCGTCTGCTTTTTTTGTTGGAAGAGCTCTAATTTTATTTCTAATAATGTGTACAGAAAAAAAATAAAAACATGTTTAGAAACAGAGATGTTCACGCTACAAAATAAAATAAAATAAAATAAAATAAATATATAAATAAAAAAAAATCCGAATTTTTAACAAAATTGACGCTTTAAACTTAAGTGAAATTATTTCATTCATCCGTGATGAATTTCATTTTTAAGAAAAAATACTATTTGTCTTCAATATACAGATTTTAAAATTACAAACTGTTTACTTTAAACTTCAATGTTTATCTTAAACAAAATACGATTTTTTAAAAGTTAAAAGGTAGAAAGAACTCAAACTAGAAAAATTACTTTCGTAAATGTTATTCATCTATTATTTTTTCTTATAATAAACAAAGATAAAGAAAATTCTTGACAAATCTTTTCAAATTTATCTTTTCCAATTTTAATTCTAGTAAAAAGAATGTTTCACATTGAGTTTAAAAAATTGATGATGAGTTTTCTCGAAAATATATATATTTTTTCATTTGAGATATTTTTAAAAATTAAAATTTTTTGAAAGACTGAAATTCCAAGACAGAATTAGTAAAAAAAGGAATAAATCAAAAAGGTTACCAATAATTTATAAAACAAATAATTCGCAAACTATTAGGTATTGGAACATATTTTTGGGTGATAAAGAGATGGTTCAAAAACTGATTTTTTTTTTTTTTTTTTTTTTTTTTTTTGAAAAATGAGAAGTGAATGGCAGAAATTCCACATACTTCATCACATTTTGGAGTTGATTTTTGATTATATATATTGTATGAGAAATATTATATAGAATATAATATGAGTGGAATGGAATAAAATATGTATATTTATATATATGTATATATATGGAATATACGAGGGTTGTAAATTAAATAGTGGCAACATAACATTCAAACTCGCAGAAGGGCGGACATGCGCAAATAGGATATGGGAGCTGTGAGGTGTCGCTGTTGTCGATGTGTAGAGTGCAAAAAACAGTCAATCTGCTTAGAAGGGTAGTTGTTGTGCGGCGTTTAAGTGAGGAGTTAAGTTTCCACCGCTCTAAAGCATGTTTTCAAAAGGTGATGAGCGGTCGGGGCTTAAAATCGAGGTTGTCAGTGGCAAAAATCCAACAGAATGCTATCTAGGATTAGCTGAAGCCTGTGGCATAAACGCTTTACGTATAGGACAGTAGCACGATAGGTTCAAGCATTTCGTTCGCGTCGGAATGAGACTGCGGATTTGCAAGGCACAGTTCTTCAAGGAGATTGACATCCTGAGCAGTCTCCTTACCATAGACCGATGATGGACTGTCCTAATTCTCCGATTTCATGACGCTTCATTTGTACGCAGTAGGGCACTCGGTCGCTCTCATCAACAATCAACATTTTACCACTGGTCTACAACGCCTTCCCGATATTTGGCAAAAGGTTATAAGCTTTGCTGATGACTACATAGAAGGAATTTAATGCAAATGTACTTGAAAGTTCATTAAAAATTGATTTATACCTATGTTTCCAATGCTTAATTTAAAGGCCTCGTAATATGAGTTTTTAAAACGGGTAATGAAACATACAAGTACGTAATTTATGTAATTACCATAAACATTTGTCGTACAAACTAGTATGCTAATGGCATATTTAAACCTTTTTATATTTAATACCAAATAATCCTAAATTAAGCCCAATCACATTCATTTAAAATAATATTATTTTAAAATGAATGAGGTGGTAAAATGATTAAGAGCCATTACTTTGAAAAGTCAGACTAAGTGAAATAGTTGTATTTTTTGATTTGCTTAATTTTTTTCTGTGTTGAAGTAAACCATATGTAATGAATAATGTGCAGTTTTAAAGCCCTGAAAAAATCCTTCTTTTCTATAGAAAATGACAAAATTCAAAACGGCGAATGCCATCTTTCATGAAAAGTGAAATGCTAGTATGTTTCGAGTGCTATATCTCTGGCAAGCAACAACATCTCAAAATTCTTTTGGCATAAGCTATTAATGTAACACTACTTGCTTATTAAAATATAGATGTTATTAAGGGGCATTGATTTTTTACATTGTTATGATGACACAAAATACAATCAAAATGATGTTTTTGTCCATTTTTCGCACTTTATTCTTATTTAAATTTTAGTACCCCAATCTTTTTCTGATAGAATATGAAATTGCACTACTAGAAGAAGCGTAATTATATAATACTGCATCGATATATTGTTGCTGTTAGCAGATATAATCTGTTAAATATTCAAAATGTTCAAAATCTGCGCCATTTAAATTAGTGTTAAGTAAAAAAAAAGCGTCACAGTTGCATAAAACAAAATACAGTTGAAATAATTAAAGATATATACATAAAAATAGGAAAGAAAAAAAAGTGGGGACTTTTCATATTTTTAGTGAAAAAAAATGACAAAACTTTCGAACAAACAATGTCGATGATCATACTTCTACCCTATCAGAAAATGAAAAATCCTACATCTCCTTCCTATTTCTTTTTTCATTTTCCCCCCAAAATATGACGAGTCCCATTTCTTTTTTTCCATGTTTTTGTTCATTTGTTCAACTACTACATACTACATTTTGATTTATTTAACCGTGATGCTTTTTTTAGATAGCACTAATTTAAATATTGCATATTTTGAAAATTTTGAATATTTTGATTACATCTGTTAACAGCAACAATATCTCAATGTAGTTATAGATTATTTAGCTTGTCCAAGTAGTACATTTTCATATTCTACAAGAAAAAGTTTGAGGTTGTAATGCGAAAATAAGATATTAAGTGGAAAATTGGACAAAAACATTCGTTTTCATACTATTTTGCAGCAACATAACAATGTAAAATAATAGTACTCCATGAAAACGAACAAATTTTAATAAACAAATATTGTTATACTAATATTTTATAGCAAAAGAATCTTCGAATGTTGTTGATTACCAGAGATATAGCACTCCAAACATATCGGTGTTTCATTTTTTCTTAAAAATGGCATTCACAGCCTTGATTTTTGACATTTTCTAATGGAAAGAGGTAATTTTTTCAGAGCTTCAAAATTTCACATTGCTTATTAAACATATTTTATTTCAGCATAAAAACATACTAAGCAAGTTAAAGAAAAAATATGTCAAAACGTCACTTTTTGTCTGAATTTCAAAATAATGGCTCTTAAGGATTTTCAAATGTATTTTAAAACATTTTTATAAATAGATACATAATAGCAAACCTGAGTTATAAGCAGAGTAAAATGTGAGATATACGAACATTAGATTATAATATTTATCTTCCTGAACCTTTGTGGAAATGAAATTCTTGTATATATATGCACGGTTCAAAACTAGTAAGTGGTTGTAAAACACTGTGAAGTATCGTACTTAAATTCATGCTTCACATTTATGTTATCGACACATTTCCCATCGAATGATAAGCATAGGGATATTTGATGTATGGTAAGTCAACAGTTTGTTCCATTAATAAAGACAGGGGTTACCGGAGCTACATTTTCTGCTGCCGGTTGGAAGAAAAAATTTTATTGAAAATACCATGAGTTATAACAAAGCGAAAACAAATTTGCATAATGCTTTGTATATTTTTTTTCTCTAAATATGCCTTGTCTTTCATTAGTTTTTGAATGTTCAATTTCTCGAAGATTTTATTACTATTTGATGAACTATAAAAGAAACAATACTATTTTTGATCTATTTACGCTAACGCTTAGTTTATGAACAAGACAACTTCTTTTCAACAGGAATCTAACATATTTCCGCCTATTTTTAATACAGTTAGATGTGTGAAAATTTTGTGATATATAACTAACATTGGCAACTTCGTAAACAATAATAAACTCGATTTTTATTATTATTATTTTGTACTTGCACAGCGACATGTAATATTTTCTGTTTCAAATGTAACATTTTATTTTTTTTTTCAAAAGTTTTCTCCTTGATCAAATTCAATGTAAATCGATAAATACCGCTGTTTCGATTGCCACATTATCAATTTTGTTCGTCGGAACGAAAGCCATTTTAAACAGTTTACAGAACTATAAGAAAGGAAAAAACATAATTTGGTTATAGTAATTGTTGCGTTAAGGATTTGCAGGTCACATGAAATTACGCTTAGTAGTAGTTGGGGATTCTACTACAGAAATAGACGTTTTTAATTCTTATTGTTACCAATAGTTCAGGTTCTGACTGATACCGGATATAGATCGTGAGTTGCTTTCATGATAGTGATTGCTGTTTTAACGATTTTTTGAGCATGAAACATTAAGCATGGTTTTGATGAAAAATCACCTCCATTTGTTTGACTGCTCTATTAAAGGATTATATGGTCTTTGCTCATCCCCTACCTTTACCATTACGATGGTAGTCTTTTTACCGTTTTGCAGAATACTGAACCTCATTCCAGTAATGTTCTTCGTTATAGTACATTGCTTTAAGTGATTTTTAGAATACTGAGCAAAGGGTTCAGTTAAAAAGATTGCTATACATATATACCTTGTTTCAATTTTATTATTTTAATAAAAAGTTTTCCCAAATTTTGCACGATAAACGCCTGAAGGAAATTCTAGTTTGTTACACCATGTTTATAAATATGTAATTCGATGTTTTACATCTATTAACATACAACAGCAATACACAGTTTTAACTCTTTAGTCTTTCATCAGAAAATAAAAGGCTTATTTCATTATTATATTTTGATCTATAAACATTTTTACTTTTTTTATTAGTTTTATAACTGTTTTTATAACTGTGGCACATGTGTAATGTTCACATAAATATAGCTTTTGTATAACTGGATTAATTTATATAAACTAAAAATACTATACATAGTAAAGGGAACTCTTTTTTTACATTTGGTGATTTTTTTTTTAAAAATCATCTTAATAGTTCTGTTTACTTTTTTCATAAGTTTCATGCATAAAAAAATATCACGTATGCCTCACAAGAAGGGTAGTTCTGAACACACATTGGGCAACTGTGGACACAGGAAAAAATAACCTTTGGCATACTTTTTATTCGGTTAAGTATAATCATCATAATCATTAGTTACATTACATATTAAATTCACTATAAAGGAAAAAATGTGTATACATTTCTCTAATTTCTGGGTTATACATTAAAGCACAAAACTATAAAATGAAAATAAGTAGATTCGGGGGAGGGAGAAATATATGATTAATTATTATTGCAATAAAATTAAAAATTAAAAAGTACACTTAAAAAAAATAAAGCTTTTAAATTTTTCTTAGGAGTTTTTGTTTCTAGAGGATATTAGAGAGGGACTTTCGGATAATTTTTAACGAAAATCTGATGAAACACAAAAGATTCTCAAACTTTTTTTGTCTTATTTACTTCTAAAATAGTGATAAAGAAAAGTTTATCGATTATTTAATAAAAAAAATCCCGATTTTAAACTCTCTCCCAGTTATTTTGCTTTTGAAAGGGGGGGGGGCATGCTTACAATGTAGGATTTTATAGTAGTTTTCAGCGTGGGAATTTTACTTTGTTCAGGTATTACTAACATCTATTTCCATTCAAAGCATCATGTACACATAGCCATTTTAAAAATGAAAGTAAACCGTCATTGCATGTTTGAAAGAAATAAAATTGACAAAATTTCAATGTTGTTTAACATAAAACATTTATATTACCAATGCATACAAATATATTTTTAACCGTTTAGTAAAAATATTGCATAATTATTTTGAATTTTAGAAAACATTAAATTTATTTAAATAACAAAACGATCTTATTGCTCTTTATGCACAAGTTGATAAATTTTTAGTGGAGGTTGCAGTACAAAATCAAATGTTGTATGACAAAAAGTCTTCTATTTTTAAAGAAAGTTATGAATATTGGAGCTGATATTATTTATAATGAAGTTAACTGAAATAAAGAGGATCACAGTTCACAGTTTGATTACTTGAGCATTTACAAATTGCTCATATTTGCCAACAACGAGATTATTCACAAGTGCCCCACACGGCTACAAGAGTTAAATCAATTAATCATTAACATTTCAAAATATAGGATGGTATTTTTTATCAAAAACTTTTATTAGTAATCATAGTATATGTTAAAACATTAAAATTCAAATACATGAAAAAATAAATATTTGCTTAGCAATTTGGATTTAAGATTTTACTTTTGAGATTTATAAGTAATGTTTTGGCTACTGAGGACAAACAAAATGTCAGAATGTTTCAAAATATTTTCACCATATGTCTCCAGAGGCGATCATTGCTGGTATTTTTTTTATTATGAAAAACATAATGACTAACGAAATATTATGATGTTCACATCTGTCCCATGTACCCCAGTCTAACGTATAAATTTAAAGGCGAAGTTTTTTTAATTATCTACTGCCACTGCTAAACATAAAAAAAAAAACATAATTACAATATCACTTTATCCTAATCATTATCAGTAAACATTTGTTATGTTTTAAAAAAGAGAAAAATTCAACAATATAATTTTCAAGAAAACAATTATAATGATTTTCTTTAAAATATGTTTGAAATTTTATAACTCAAAAACGTGTTTAACATAAACAAAGTCAATTTATGTATTCTTTTTTTTATAGGTGTATATCCAAAAAAATACTTAAAAACTATGATCATAAGCACTTTTGTTTTTCTGAAATAGAAGTGAATCTGGCTTGAAATCGTAAAAAGATTTTTTAAATATGCATTTAGTCAAATAAACGATTTAATATATGAACATAATTAAAAATATTGATATATGATTTATTATTTCACGTTTGTCTCTATCAGTCTTTGAAAAATTGTACAGATATATTCTTTATATATAAGATTATAAAAATAAATAAAGGTTTGAATTCATTTTTATCTGTTAAATCAAGTTATACTATAATAATTCACAAACAATCTTATCATCATCACAATATTTTTACATGAAAAAGTTTTTTATAGTTTTAAAATATTATTTTTTTTCGAAAATATTTAACACTTGATGTCAACTCAAATTTTTGAAACGCAATAAAACGTAACGAATTATAATTCGTGTTCAAGGTATTGATTTTGCAAGAGTTTTTATTGAAAAAAAATCATTTAGGCTCGTTAATGAAAACTATTATAAATGAGCTAAAAAATATTCCTATTAATTTATTAGCGACATTATCGATAGTTTGATTTTTACATAAAATATGTAACAAGTAAATTTAAAGAAAGCATAAGTACTATGTAACCTAAAATATTTATAAATTCTGATTTTAAAAACTTTTTATCTATTAAATGATAATTTTCAATTAATATGTATCCATTCTATCTGTACTTTATCCATGTGAGTTTTTGTTTCCTAAAATCTGAAGTAACATACACTCATAATGTAGATACTTCTTAATCCTGCTCTTAAGACGTAAAAATTATTCTGTATGAAATAAAAAAAAAGTAAGTAGTAATAGTAGAAATGTAGTGTAATGTACCGGGTGTCTCAAAAATCACTGATGGATTTTAAAATTCAATAACTTGCAAACGGCAAGTTTTCATCCATCTATTTTAATATCCATCAGTCATTTTTGGGACATCCGGGAAGTATTTATGTTACGTACCATAAATATTTATACAGTAAAGGATAAGCGTGGCTGTTCAGCAGCATGGACATCATTTCGATATTTACAACAGCAGATAGTTAACTTTCGCTTTTAATGCAACTTTTTATGCTTCTAATCATCGCACACTTTCAATTTTTACACCATAGAATACAGTAGAAAAATGTACTTTCAAGTGACTTGACTGATTTGAAATTTGTTCGAAAATTGTATCATATTCCAACATTTAGAAAACTTAAATAATGCCACAGTAATGCTCATTTTAAAACTATACTTAGTTACTAACATTTTTCCCTATGATCCTATTATCCGTAGTATGATTAAAATAATGTATGCTTAAAATGCAATGTAATGGCCGCACCATATTTACTTCAAAAGTAATAAAATATGTTATTGGAACTACATATAAACTCAAACGTTTTTCCTTGATTTTGATTTTTAAACAAAACATACCTTTCTTCAGAAGTAGAAATATTTCTTAAAACTTAATTCTCCATCTATCTATTACTATTGAAAAAAATAGTTACTTTCGTAATATACAAAATATAAAATTAAAGAAGTGTTAAATATTACATATGGACATTAATTACAGCAAGCAGTTTTTTTTTCAGTTATTTTAAATAAAGGCATCTTATTACGTTTTTTTTATTATTCTTACTTAAAGAAATTCTATGAAAAGAATTTGTACAGAGAAGATTTCAGCAAATATGCTGATAAAAGACATTGCTAAATTTTATCAAAGGACTGCTGGGAATGAGACGGCAGGTACCAAAATATAGAACATTGTTTTTTTTTACATGCTTTCTCACTTACATTAATTCCAACAATGTTAGAAATTCATTAAGAAACTCTTTTTTCCTTACGTACATGTATCAAACGTTAATATTAAAGGGATGCACCCCAAAGTTATGAACGTATACATTGTGTTTATGATAAGCTACGAATGTTGAAAGCTTAGGAAAAAGAAGTGTTTATTGAACGTCAAAAGTTCAGCATTATGTTTCGTCAGAGGCATTAGTTTTATCAATTTTCATTTTCTCCATCGTGTTTAGATTTCTTTAATTGGAGCTCTCGTTCAGTTTTAGAAATTTTTCTAAAATTTTCATTTCTTTCTATTAAAAGCTTGATTCATATGCCAACACATAATTTACATGCATCTGTGCTTGGTGCTTTGAAGTTTAAATTAAACTTGTGCAGAAAACTTTTTAATAGAATTCATCTATCACGTGGTGGTCTGAATTGTTTTCATAAATTTCTCTTTACTCCGAAGATTCAAATATGTGATTTTTTTTCCTTGTAATAGTTACTTCAAGAATAACGAAGTCGACATGTTTACCGTTTATTAATTGAAATGACAGGGAAAAAAAGGGGTCATCAAAAATAATTACTTGTCAATCATAATTTTACCGATCTGATTATTCATGAATGTTTATTTTTCAGCACAAGTTTTGAAATCGCTGCTTATTCAAATTACAATGGCTTGTGGTAGCAAAGAGACTAGATTTAAACACGAATGGACCACGGATGTAAGTGTCATACACTGATGAATGGATTTTAACCAGAATGGTTCTGAAAGTTTCTTGTATTCCTTTCAAACTCTGAACTCAGACGTAATCTACAAAAATGTATGTGAACTATAGATTAGTTTTCCTATGGCAGTAGATAAAGCAAAACTTACTGCAACTTTTACATTAATTATCTCATAGTTTTTAAAGAGAACTTGATCTTCTATGATTGTGAGCCCCTCATATCGCTCACCCGCAAGGAAAGTGAGACTTCTCCTCAAAAGTAATTTTTACAGTAGAGGCAAAAGAAAGTTTGCGTGATTTTTCTGTGGCATGAAATTATAGCACTGAAATCTGCATACAGGAGTAAAATAGTAGATAAAAGTGTAAAACCTTTTAGAATAAAGACATATGATGTGGTGTAAGGGTTGGATAAATTTACCTGCCCACACAATATACATCTCTTTTGAGGTCATGAATGATCAAATAGCAGAAAAACATGATTTTCCATATAACTACACATATGAAATTTTTGAATAGCAAGATTATCCTATGACAGAACTGTGAATGAAAAAAAAAACACAAAATAAAATTTTGCGAAATATTTTACTTTTCTTTGCTGTGGAGTGGTATGTTCTTTAAATTTTGGATAATTTTTATTACTTAAACTTTTTCCGCCCATACTTTTTATTTATGTAAATGTATTTCTATTTGCGTCGTTAGACTGAAGCCGAATTACTGAAGTAAGTTTAGGTAATACTGTATTTAGTATAGTTTAGCCTTTCAATTAAATTGTGTATGGCGATACTTTTTAAACTAGGCAATACCATCCCTTACGTGGGGGTTGTAGTGCTAAAAGAACATTTATAGAAATATACTACATATAATTTTTAAGCTGAAAATTTTCTTTTTATTTGGTTAAATGTACCACATGAATCTGCTAAAAGCAAGATTGTAAAATTATATTATGACATTTTTTAATAGAAGTTGTATTATAAACATTTTTGGGTATCATATCACTTAATATATGTATTAAAGTTCATGCATATTTTTTATTAAGTGCGTCATTATATTTAATAATAAACATTTTAGTGTAAAAAGAAAATATTTTGTATGATTTTTAATTTTCATTTATCTCTAAATTCAATTCCTAGAATTTGAAATCAATTCAAAAATTAATTAAAATCTCAATGAAATCATTTAAATGTTTTGTAGTTTAATTAGTATACAGATTTTCAAAATGTTTTCCATTATGTCTTAATTAAATATAACTCAGAAAGTATGGAAGTATTACTGATATCTGTCTTAGATTTCGTTAATATAAAACAGTACATTCGTATGCATTCTTTTAATTTTTACGTGATTTTTTTAAACAATATATTTTTTATAATGGTTATCTAATAAAAAACAATAATACATTTTAAAGTTATCTTTATATGTACATTTATTAGATAGATTCGATTTCATTTCTTTCATTTTGTAAAATATTTGATAATTGTATCAAAATAAATAAATGACATTTACAAAACTTTCTTCTTAATGGCACTTTGAAGTTAATTATATCGAAACATTTTAATATTTTCCCTACATATTAAACTGCAAATATTTTATGTTGAAATGTGCTATTATATTCAATAATTAACAATTCTCTTATGAATGCAGAATGTCTTTGATAATATATTTAATGGTCTTTTATCTTTCAACTTACATCTTGCATTTTCTACATGAAAGAGTAATACCATTTCTTGGGAACATTTAAGAACATATTCACATTTGAATGTATCCGATAAATAAGCATTAGTTTAATGGTTATTACAACAAAAGTTTTCCTGTTATCTCATTATGAAGTATGTTTTAGAAGAAATGTAAAAATATTATTGTTCTTTGAGCAATGTTTAATGTCTATATACACTGCTCAAAACAATTAAAGGATATTTGAAGTTTTATATAAAATAAAGATATAAACGAAATTTTTTTGCCGAAAATAGAAGAAGGGAATCACAAATGCAAATTTGTGTGGTTTTCAAACTGTGGAGTATGCAAATTTTGAGTTCGACGTCAAAAACGTCGCTTCAGCGGCAGCGAATGAAATTTGACTTTCAACTGGATAAAAGAGAATGAAGACAAAGATGATCGGCATTCAGTGATTGCTTTGTTTCGATGAGTACGATGTCCCAGCGAAGTCATTTGACAGATTCAGAAGCTTGAAGAATTGTTGGTAGGTTAGAAGGGGGCCAAACTCAATCCGAAGTAGCGCAAGCCATTGGAGTGTCACAAAGTGTCATTTCCAGGATCTGGAACCGTTTTTTGGAGAGTGGATGTGCAGGCCGAAAACCAGGGCAAGGTCGTAGACGGGCAACAACGCCCAATGAAGATCGGTATTTAGCGTTAACAGCTCGGAGACACCGAAACATGAACGCTATTCTTTTCCAACAACACCTTCGCTCGGCTACAGGCACCACGATTTCAACTCAGACTGTCCGAAACCGGCTCCATGCTGTAGGTCTGTATTCTCGCCGACCGATGGCATGTGTTAGATTAACATCAAGGCATCGTCGCGACCGCAGGGAGTGGGCAACCGAGCATGTCAACTGGAGGAGAAATGAATGGAGCTATATTCTGTTTTCTGACGAGTTCCGTTTTTCTGTGCATCCGGATAATAGGCGTATTTTCATCTGAAGGGACCGTGGCAGTAGGAATAATCCTGCATTCGTGCACGAAAGTGTCAGATTTGGCGGTGGAGGAGTGTTGGTGTATGGTGTCATCTACATTGACGGGCGCACTGACCTCTACATCATTCGAGATGGAGCTCTGGGTGGTCGCCGATATAGGGATGAGATCCTCAGACCAATTGTAGCCCCTTACGCTGCAGTAATCGGAAATAACTTCATTTTAATGGACGATAACTGCAGGCCACATCGTGCAAAACTGGTGGAGGATTTCCTTTTCGAGGAAGGAATCGTTCGTATGGAATGGCCAGCGTGTTCTCCAGACAAGAATCCAATCGAGCACGTTTGGGATGCTCTAGGAAGACGAGTTTCTGGCCGCCAACAACCCCCACAAACTTTCCAAGAACTGGAAAGAGCTCTTCTGGAAGAGTGGGGCATAATACCCCAACTCGTCATTAATAGCCTCATTGAGTCCATGCCTCAAAGGTGTTCAACGTTGCTGGCCGCCCGTGAAAACCATACCCCCTACTGAAAATGATTTTCTTTGATGAAAACACCTTTTCTTATTCTTTTTTTCTCATATGCACAAATTGTGTTTTTTCCTTTTGTACACAAATGCGCAATAAAATGCATTTTTTCTGCCAAACATGTGTAATTTATTCTCATATAACCTACTATGTCTGTCAACCATGTATCAATCAGCTAAAATGTTTCCCAGATACAAAATCCACCTAAAACTGCAATATCCTTTAATTGTTTTGAGCAGTGTATAACGCGCTAAGGTGACGATTTCGGGTTGCGTTCATCATTCGAAATATATATATATATATATATATCAAAGCTATCATTCCAATAAAGTAAATTATGCAATTGTTTGTCTTATGAAAATAATTAATGTTGTATCATATCTATTCTTTATTTTCTCGAAATCCTTCAAAAAGCATAGAATTAAAATGTTTTACGTTCTAAATTAAAAAAAAACATTTACCAATAGCTTATTATTAATATGAACAAACGAACGTTTTAAAAATTGTAAATAATCTTATAAATGTAAGCAATGCGTTCTGAGTTATTCATTTTTGAAAAGTTAATGATAAATATTAAAAAAAATTTGCGCATTTTATAAACTCCTGTAGTATATCCTTGATGTCATACTCTTTGAACCAATGAGTTCATAATTTAAATGCAGTCTTAGAAAGTGCATCTTTATTTTCGATACTTTTATGTTATTCGTAAATAAATCTGCTTTTTTTCCAATAATAATTATTTTTCACTTTTCTGTTTAAGAAATAACGCTTTGAAGTCGACTAATAAATACTGTAGTTTTTATTTTTTTCTTGTCCATGTGTGTTTTAAAATAAGTGAGTAAAATGCATTTATTTTAATTCTATGCAATATATGTATTTTGCATACATGTATTTTAAATAAAAATTATGCTTCTTAAATGAAATGAACTAAAGGCATATATTTTAAGTCAAATTAATGAAATATGAATGATCAATGAACACAGTGTTTCAAGATTTATCACACCACCGAGCTAACATAATTGTACTTTAATTTATGAGTGTTTGTGTAATAAACATAGTCTTTATTTTCTTTGTATTTTTAATTTATGTATGTAGGTTTGTATGATTAATTTTGTTTGAAAAAAAAGGACAAATCTTTAGTCCATTTTTGTTTCTTAAAAAAATAATAATGATGAAGTAGTTATTTTCCAACGTTTCAAAAATTTAAATTTGGCATTTGGAACCTTCAATGGTGATTATATACTTTTAAACTATACATAAATTGTTTCAAAATTGTACTTAAATTTACTGTTTTTTTTTTCTTACAACATAGTTTGATTACGGAATAATAGTATGTGGATATTTTTATTTAAAGTTTTAACGGAAAACTGAATTTTTACCCATCGTTATACGACGATCGATGAAATTAGTATGTATATATATATTTTTGTATCTATTTCAGTCTTGTAGGGATATTTCATAATTAATGTTTTAATTGCGAAATGAAAATATTTTGGATGATGTTTAGTGTCCACTTATTTTTAAATTTAATTACAGCTTATTAGAAAATATTAAAACCAATTTTAAATGTAAAATTTTCATTAAAATATTCATTTTAATACATACGTAATATGTATTCATTCATACGTAACATAGAGTTTTCTAAAATTTCTAAATTATTATTTATAACAGTATAACTCAGAAAAAAATAAAACTATTACTAACACAAAAATTTCGGTTTCAGAAATATAAAACGGTATTTTGTTACATTTTAGGTTATTTTATTTTGATTTTACACGTTTTTAATATAAGAATTATCATTTTTGTAATGGCGATCAAAAGAAAAGTAGTAAAATATATTTTAAATGTGCTTTATTTACATATTTATTACATTATTCCAATATTTGCATTTAAAATTGTTAATATGGAATAATCGTATCAAAATAATTAAATATTAAATTTAGATATCTTTCATTTTAATTGCACTTTTAAGTTACGTATTTCGGAGCAACTTCTATCTCATATATACATTAAAATATTTCTTGATCATATGAGCAATTATATTCAATAATTAAGAATTCTTCTATGAATGCACAATGTCTTCGATAATATATTTAATGGTCTTTTATCTTTCAACTTACATCTTGCATTTTCCACATGAAAGAGCAATACCTTTTCTTGGGAACATTAAAGAACAGATTCACATTTGAATGCATCCGATAAATAAGCATTAGTGTAATGGTTATTACAACAAAAGTTTTCCCGATTCTTCATTATGAAATATGTTTCAGAAAAAAAGTAAAGGCATTATTGGTCTTTGTGTAACTTATTTAATTAATATAAAATTCAATGTTTATTTCTTAATGCGTGATAATTATATCAAAACAATTAAATGGCATTAAGAAATTCTTCTTTTTAATAGCACATTTAAGTTACGTATTTTGGAGCAAATTCAATCTCATTTATACATTAATGTATTTCTTGACGAAATAAGCAATTACATTCTATAATTAACAGTTCTATTATGAATGCATAATGTCTTTGATAATATATTTAATGGCCTTTTATATTTGATTTTGCATTTTCTGCATGAAAGGGCAATACTTTTCCTTGGGAGCATTTAAAGAACACATTTGTATGCATCAGTTAAATAAGCATTAGTGTAATGGTTATTAAAACAAAAGTTTCCCCGATGTTTCATTATGAAATATGTTCCAGAACAAAAATTAAAGGCATTATTGTTCTTTGTGTAGCGTTTAATAAATATGAAATTCACTGTTCGAGCATTTTACTATACTGTGTTTATAACAAAAGCTTTTACAATTAATATATCACTTTAATTTCATTTATAGGCATGTAAACCATTATAGTAGTATGATTAAAGTAAATGCATAATTTTTAACATTCATAAATAAATAGTAACTGGAAAATCTGCAAAAAATTTGCCTTGTAATGTATAGTTCTTAACCACAAATAAATATTTTTTTTATTCATATAAAATTTCATTACTTATGCTAATTCTTTACATTTTATAATTATCATAAGTAAATAATAATTAAGCACACAATTAGCTTCCTTATAAAACATATTTACACAATATCTGGAAGAATAAAATCTTTTAGTTCAACAATTAACTAATAAATTTTTTCAGTAAAACCCAAATATAGAAAGTCATACATATATTTGTATAACTAAAAGACGACAAAATAGTAGTACAATTTGATAAACATAGTAAAATATAGAAATATTTGTTAAAATGTTGCATATATCTGTCAAGGATAATTCTACATTTCATAAACAATATCCGATTTCATCATTGATTTCCGATAACAGTCATAATAAGCTAAAATATGAACTATAAAACATTACGAGTAAAAATTCAAATTTCTTACTAAGTAATAATAATAAGAATAATAATAACAAACAGTGCCGATTTTATGTCATAAAACAAAATTTAGGTTTATAGTTTTCATTTTTGTATTTTCAATGCACCTTAATGTTTGTTGCGACTTATTTTCCATTTATTTTCCCACATGTGATTTCATTTTAATGCTTATCCATATCCAATATGACTTCAAAAATCCCTGTCGGCTGGGCCTATAGGCGGAGGTAGATTTCGAAGAGTGCTCATTTCAACAAATATATATATATATGATTAGAGATAAACCCAGTTTAATAACTTCATTTGGCTGTTTATGAAAAAATTTTAATTTCATTTTTCTGCAAAAACTAGTTTTATCAGAATCATCTTAAGAAAAATTCAGCTCAAATGCCCATTTTGACAACATATTTTTAAATAGATTCTGAATTTATTAAAAAATCGACCAAAACAATACATTATACAGCTCCTAAATAACAAAAAAAACTGTCAGTTGAATGCATTTGAGAAAAAAATTGAATTTAAAAATGAGTCATAAAATAACCGATTTGTTGTTTGAATACATCCTTAATTCTTTAATCATGATTGCTTCGGAAAATTTTGTGCGAAATACTCGCTTTGACAGCATTAAAAAAAATATATTCTATCTTTATCAAAAAGCTGGCCAATGCGTCATAGTATACAGTTCCTAAATAAGAGCATCTGTAAATTGGATGCGTTTGAGAGCGAAAATGGATTTTAAAACGAGTCATAAAAAACGGAATTTGCTATGTGAAAACTTCCTTAAATTTTCAGATCACGAAGACTTCGGGAAATTCTGTTCAAAATACCCTTTTTGGTAGCCTTTTTCAAAATATATTCTGACTTTATCTAAAAACCGATCAATGCATCACATTATATAGTTCCTAAATAAGAGGATCTGTAAATTGGATACATTTGAGAGCAAAAATGGATTTAAAAACGAGTCAGAAAAAAACGCAATTTCTTATTTGAACACTTCCTTAAATTTTCAGTCACGATGATTTCGGAAAATTCTGTTCAAAAAACCCTTTTTGGTAGCCTTTTTGGAAATATATTCCGTCTTTATCAAAAAACTGACCAATGCATTACATTATATAGTTCCTAAATAAGAGGATCTGTAAATTGGATGCGTTTGAGAACAAAAATGGATTTAAAAACGAGTCAGAAAAAAACGCAATTTCTTATTTCAATACTTCCTTCAATTTTCAGTCCCGATGACTTTCGGAAATTCTGTTCAAAATACCCTTTTTGGTAGCCTATTTTGAAATATATTCTGTCTTCATCAGAAAATTGACCAATGTGTCACTTTATACAGTTTCTAAATAAGAGGTTCTACCATTTGTATGCGTTTAAAATAAAAAATGAATTTAAAAATGAGTCAGAATATAAGCAGTTTGGATTTGAGGTTTATTCCCCAACTCCTATTTTTGTTTAATTTCTTTTTGCTATACGGATTGGTCCTATGAAAAACTTGTCAATATAAAAGTTGTAGATATTTTTGAGAAGATGTAAAATAAATTTAATCAGATTTGATATCTTAAAAATTGACGGAGTTATGGATTTTTCTTTTTTTTCAGCGCCTTTTTTCTTTTCGTTTTTAATTTTTTTTCATTGGTAAAAGTTGGTCCTATCACAAGCTTGTAAATACAAAAGTTTTAGATAATTTTAAGAACATTTACAAAAAAATTAGTTGGACTTGATATCTTGAAAATTGACGAAGTTATGATTTTTTTTCTCTCAAAATCCCTGTTTTTTTCGCCCCTTGAGCCCACTTCTAAATTTATCAAAAATCTGTCATGCATATACTTTTGGCCCATTTTTAAGAAGTAATACAAACTTTAAACCGATTCGATATCTACTTTAATTAAGAAGTTATGGCGCTTTTTCGGTTTTCACAAAAACGCCCCCTATTCTGACCCCCTTGGTCCCATTTTGCCCATTAACGAACTTAGCCAAGATTTTAACCCCTTTGATTTTATGTACCAGTTTGGTGGAGATTGGTGAAGAACTATAGAAGTTATCGTGTCCATAAAAAAGTGAGATATATATATATAGATAGATAGATACATAGATATATAGATAAACTGGTGCGATTGCAATAGGTAGTATTTCTTACGAAATCTACCTAAAATCCAGCAATAAGAACTTCAAAAACCCGGAATCAAAAATGTATTTTCACTTGCTTTTTTTATCTCTTGCAAGTTATTGGGTAAGAAAAATATTAAATCTTTATGAATTAAAAATTTAGAGATCAGAAATAAAAATGAAAAAAAAAGTTTTTTTGGGTGGAGGAGGGGGGGGGATATTTTTTGGCCAATGCATGGCTTAATATATAACCAGAACAATGTTTCGGCTACGGTGACATCAATGATGTAGAAGAGTTTTCAGGCATTCTCATTTCCCGTGAAAAGGCCGCAATTTATGATCTCACCGAACATGTAACGGAAAAAATTATTAAATTTCGAAAATAAATGTAAACATATAATTGGCTAAGCTTTGAAAACAATGCATCAACAACGAACAATTTAGCGGCATAAAAAAGTTACCAATCGAAAAATACATATATTTGGCTGGATAATTAATCTGTGCTTTATCCCCTTGAAGGGCGGTGTTGGCAAATGGCAACACCTAATCTTAATTCCAAATTGTCACACTAGCAAGATAAATTTTCTAGGAAAATTTCACTTTTATTAAATACGCAAAAATGCACTTTTATTACTTTACAAATAAAATTTCGTGTAAATACTGGTGTCATTTAATTATTTCAACATTTTTCGAATACAAGTACCTTGCCCCGGAAAGGGTTAAATAAATAGGACAGGGTATCTGGAAACGACATTCTTCAAACATATAAGACGTAAAAAAAAACAAAGCTAACGAAGTTGATATAGATGTTTTCGAAATTACAAGAAAAGAAATAGTATTACAATTTATTATATTTTTCTATTACATAGAAAATATCAATTAACGCATTTTTTAAATATATTTAATGTTCTCTTTTTCTAACATAATTATCTCTTAATAATGAATTAAATTATGGCTAAAGCCACCCTTAAGAACCTATTACCACTTTTTCTATTCCTAGCTATTATTTTTTATATTTCTTTTTAAAAAAATTGGCATAGTCTTGGTCTCAATGATGCCCGATTTTTGAAGTTGCACTATATATATATATGTGACTTTTTAATATTAAATATGTACCACGTATTTGAAATTTATGTAAATTCGAACAAAGGTCACGGCCACTTAATGACAAACTTATGAATTGTTATTAAAATTTCAAATAGATATAAAATAGATATTCAAACAAAAAATTTTAATTTCAAACCATGTAACATCCCATTAATCTATGCGAAAAATATTTATTTGATTGCTTATTATCTAACAGAGTTATCATTTTACTATTTTCACCACACGCATTAATTCGTATCAGTATCATATGTTGGCAAATTCTCACGGCCTGTATTCAGTTTTTAGGTAGATTTTGTATGAAATATTAGGTAGATTTCGTATGAAATACTACCTATTGCATTCTCTCCCATGTTGGATTTTCTGAAAAAGTTTTGCAGATCTACGTTGATCATGACCTCTAGACCCGAAAACTACCATTAGTAAAAA